>CM022400.1:25470510-26851519 GCA_011833715.1 Carcinoscorpius rotundicauda | reverse complement strand
TTCTTAAATTTGCATATATCAGGAGCTCTATAATTTTTTAAAATGCTGAAGGGTAGAAGAGAAGTTCTCATTCGCAGTGGAAACATTAAGGCGCTGAATTCTTTCTCCACTGTTAAATATCCACATTAGTGTATTTTAGAGCAAACTTTTTACTTAAATTACAGAAATGTTATTGTACATTTGAGAAAAATTAGAACTCAAAATGTATATATGGCAATTATAATAGACAAAGCTTTCTAAATAACCAACTCATAACTTACTCTAAACGAGATTAAGACAAACATCCAAACGTTCAACATAATAAAAATTAAGTATTTGAATATCCATAACTACATCAGTTGATAACAGTAATAAATATCGATTTAAATTAAAGGCATGCGTTCTCCATTATCATTAAATTTTTTTCGAATTTAAGATTTACACTTATAATTTTCATTTATATTGACAATTCAGTGTATCGTAACTTTCGATATTTTCAGTACGACGTAGTTAAATTTTGATATATTTTTCAGTATCATTATTTACAGATAAGCACATAATTCTCACGTGCATTTTCCATTGCGAAAATAAAATAGAAATTCAGCTAAATTTGAGTTCATACAGATTATTCTATTTTACAGTTTCATGATCTTCGCACCCAAGTGGCCTAGTGGTATGTCTGCAGACTAAGACACTTAAAACCGGGTTTCGATACCTGTGATGGGAAGAGCACAGATAGCCCATTGTGCAACTTTGTGCTTAATTCTAAACAAACACGATCTTTGTTCATAAAGAAATGTAACCTTAAGTGAGAGCTATAGCGAACATAAATATATATAAATGATACATTGTTTAAAAATTAGCTCAGAATTAAATAATACAAAAGTTGAGTAAAATAATTTAATTTAGTCATGAGGCAAATAAGTAAAAGTAATATTCGTTAGAAGGTGTGGTTTGCCTTCAATGTTTCAATAAATGGGAATAATTTTATTGCTTTTATCTCTACTTACCAGTGTTAATGAACTGCCAACGTCAGCTGCATTAATCAAAAAAAAAATTCTTCTTCTTTCACTTCTACCCCAGGTTGGTACCATTGGTGAGAATTCGTATTCGTAATAATAGTACACAAATGGACTTCTCAGAAGAGAGAACATTATGATGATCTAACAAATATAGATGAAAAATAGGATTTCTCTGAATTTCCGTCTCTTTGTTTTCTTTGTGAGACTGTTCTTTTTTCTAATAAGCACAGAGAAGAACAACTGGAAAAAAGTCATGTAGCCAGAATAATAGTGTTACTTCCGAATTAAATGACCAGTTTATAAGAACATCGTGATCGTTTTAAAATGCTTTATGCATCGTAAGAGCTCATGTGAAATGGGCCTGCATTACGTTCACAGACAACATTCTCTCAAAGAATATCTTTTACGTTTTCGTAGAGGGTACACAGTTTATTTTCAAACTGTGAATGTTCACAAGTTCTCAAATACAAAATCCAAACGTAAACCGACACATCTCAACAGATTTAAAAAACCTTCATCCATCGACAAACTCTTGATGAAATCTCAAAACTTAATGCTGCATCAAAATATTCGGGGATGAAATCCTCGCAAATAATTTTTTTTATTCAACTCTACTTTTATTCCTATTTGAGGCAACAATAAAATATCCTATTACAATGTTTCGTTTTTTCTCGAAACATGGTTCAAAATTTTTGAATAGTTGGAATAATAAAGGTTTATATCTTTTTCGTATATTGAAGCTTTAGTTTTCGAAACAAAAATAAATAATAGAGGTATGCGAAAGAAAAAAATAGAAAGAATAATACAGTTCATTTCACCAAAGTATTACTAAATTAAGCACTGTATGCATAAATCTCGGTTCTTCATCGAAGTTCAACCCAGAACTTTCCTTCATGCCTCCCCATTTCAAAAAGTTTGCAAATAACATCATCCTCAAACAGTTTCTCACCTTCAGAAGAATTGCTGAATATAATTAATGGTTCCAATATCCAATACACTCTCAAGCTAATTTCACAGAAAATTCTTCCATTTACATGCTTGAAGAAATTCGGGTTTGAATTAATAATAAGAATAACGACCAAGACGAGGTATTGCTAATATCCGAGAAATAATTTAACATTTCACTGCAGTACAGAAAGTGACTTGTCTTCTCGATTGATTTGGAGCTATTATGAAGTGCAATTCTATCTTTAAATCCCAGTGCCATTTGTAAATAATAAATGCTCAACCGGAATTTAAAGATAGATCGACACCCCGTTTGAACATATTTACAAACCCTTGACAATCTCCAATCTTGTATTGAAATTTGAAAACTTTAAACAGCATCACCAAATTCAGAAGAGAGAAGCGGTAATCGATAGTTCCTCTCACAGTAATGAAAGTCTAAGTCATATCAAGGAGACAGTTTGGTCAACTAAAAGATATTCGGATTCAATGATTTCGTCTCTTTGAAGGTTTATTTTCGAAGAGTTTACCTGATTAAAATTGCAGATTTAATTTGCAGTGTTAATGAACTGCCAACGTCAGCTCCATTAATCAAAACAAGATTCTTCTTTCACTTTTTCTCAGCTTGGTACCGTTGGTGAGGTAACGTATTCGTAATGATAGTATATAAATGGACTTTTGAGAAAAAAAGACATTATGAAGATCCAATAAATATAGAAGAAAGATAGGATTTCTCTGAATTTTCGTTTCTTTGTTTCCTTTGTGAGACTGTTCTCTTTTTTAATAAGCACAGAGTAGAATAACTGGAAACAGTTATGTAGCCAGAATAATACTGTTATTTTTGCATTGAGTGACCCGTTAATAAGAACATCGTTTTCGTTTTAAGATGCTTTATGCATTGTAAGAGCTCATATGAAATGGGCCTACATTACGTTCACCGACAACATACAATTTGGAAATATCAAGAGCTTCGTAATTTTGAAAATGTGTAAGGGTAGAAGAGGAGTTCTCATTCACACTGGAATTATTAAGGCGCTTAATTCTTTCCTCACTGATACATATTTCCATTAGTGTGTTTTATAACTAATTTTTTACTTAAATTAGAGAAATCTTATTGTACATTTGAAAAGAATTAGAACTTAAGATATTTCTTTGACAATGAACAAAGACATTGACAAATGACGAAATCCCAAACTTTGTGCAGAATCAGCATATTTAATTTAAAAAAATACATTTACACTTTCAATTTTCATTATTATTGTCAATTCGCTATGTCATAACTTTTCATATTTTCTGGTATCGGTTATAAATCTCGGTTATACTTCGTATACCAACATGTAGTTTTTCTTTTTACGTCTCCATTTCATGAAGTTGGCAAATAATTTCATACTCAAATAATTTCTCACCTTCATAAAAATTGGTGAATGTAATTAATGGTTCCATGATCCAATGCACTTTCAGACTAATTTCTCAGCAAAATCTTCCGTTTATTTATTTGAAGAAATTTGGACTTTTATTTACTATAATAATGATAACCAAACAAATTATTTTTAATATCCGAGAAATAACTTAATATTTCACAGGAGTATAAAAGTGACTTATATTCTTGATTGATTTGAAGCTTTTATGAAGAGCAACACTATTTTGGAACTCCGATAACGTTTGTAAACACTAAATGCTAACCCGAGTTCAAAGATAGATCGACATTTCGTTTAATAGTAATAGTAGTTAATAAATGAACTTGTCGGAAGAGTAGACACTGGGAAGACCCAATAAATATCGATTGAAGACAGAATTTCTCAGAATATCTTTATTGTTCTTGTGACGTTTTGAGACGTCTTAAACCATCCAGATTCAAATTTTCTTATAAGAGAACAAAACCTTTCCCCTTTTTTACGTGATATGTTTGGTGGTTCTCAGCAAATTTAACCGAGCTTTTTAGTGGTTTAGAAGGAGGCGTCACCTTTGAAATCGTTTACCATTTATAAAACCTTGTCTCGTTGATGCCGTTTTACTGTTTTTGAGCTGCATTCTGCATCCATAAGGACGTTAATCTGATTAGTTGATCAGCTTATTTCTTGCTGGACTACCTGTCGAATCCTCCTGCTCAACTACGGCGAAAATTTCTTGACCAGACGATTTGAAATTCTCGTTCCTTATCCCTCAGGATCTTTTTAAAAATTTGCAACAACAGTTTTACTGCTCTCAATCTTACCAGCGATAGCACGTAGATAATGACCTTGCTTTTGCAGCTCGACAATTGTGCAAAGTTTAGACTCTATCAACTATTTAGCTTTTGCCATGTTTTTACCCAATGTGATACAGGTGATATTGACAACGCTACTGCTTGAATACAAATGACTTAATTTCGTTACGTGTTACCGATTAACGCTTCGCTTCAGCATGGTCTTGAACTTTTGATCAGTTGAAAGTTAGTCCAATTTCATAGTGTTCACATTTTCCTTATTAAATGCAAAAAATGTTTTTTTTATTTTTATTCTTGCTTTTCTTATTGTCATTTTTCGTAGCTCTACTCAAATAATTGGTTGAGTCTAACAACGCAAAATGCATAGTTTTTCTTTATTTTCATTGGCCTTAAGATTTTGCCAGAAGTATATATTTGTTTGTTCTTCATAATCTTTGTTTATTGATAGTTAGAAAATAATATAGCAGTTAAGATAAAATATTCTTATAATGGACTTTAGCACAGTAAAACTCGTTTTCGCAGGAGATGAATAGATTTTTGACTAACCTTGTTTGTCAAAAACATGTAATGTTCATAGGTGGGAAGTTAATGAAGATTAAAAACAATATCAATTCCCAATAATTTGTGAACTTGAGGGGTAAAAGGGATTTTGTCTTTTGTCAATGAAAAAATAGTGTACAGAACTGATCGTTTGTTAATATAAAACATTCTCAGACCAATTTCACAGCTAAATTTATTTTCAATTACCACAATCTTCTTGTTACATATTTGAAAAAAATTAGGACTTAAATTTACAGCAGCTAAAATTTATGTAATAATGACCAAAGAAGGATTATTGTTAATCTCCTAGATATAATTTAGTATATTCCTGATAAAGACGTAAATTCCTTTGTTCTGTGAAGGTAAAATAAATCTATTAAAAGTTGTCAACTTCTTTGTTTGGGAGCAGTTATCACAGTTATAGGAGTTATTATTAATAACAAAAATGTTTACTATAATGTTTAAATTTTTAGAGAGAAATATTAAAGTTTTTAATTTTATTTTCATGTGATATTTTTCTATTTTATGAATTTCTATATTTTTCTACTTAACACAAATAAACATGCGTGTATCACGTATACTTACAAGCGTAAAGCAGAGAAAAGATAGTGACGCTGCTTAAGATCATCAAAAATATGTCATTTCGTATGTTAATGAAACTTGGTGTGAGATTAAAATAAGTTTCAGATTGATCTGGCATTAAAGTGACTGTCACTAACCAGCTTCAACGTAAATGAAAAACTTGAGTTAAATTATCGATTCTTAAATCCAAGATGAAAAAAGATGAATTTATGGCCAAATACTTTCTGTTATTTCATAAATTTATTTTTTGTTCTTGTTAAGTGGTAAGAAAATCATCATCATCTAGCTGAATGGCGTCATGGAAATATGTGAGCGAGTTTCCTGATAACGGAAAACTGTTTCCAGTGGCATTGCTCATTTTTTATCTATCTGTAAATTCTGGCAAATATGAATAAATACTACATCTTATATCAGAATCCAGAGAGTTACCGATATCCACATTGAAACTCATCTAAAATAATACTGACTTTCGCTTAGCCCTACTTTATGATACCCTAATTTTCCACAAAACTACAATATAATAGACCATATCAAACCTGCAGGCAAGATTTAAATACATTTCTCTTTTTATACTAAACAGACGAAAACTCAAGTCAATGTTCGAATCTAGTGTCTTCGATTTTATGACAGTAGTTAACTTCATGGTCTCATTTATGTACATAACCAAAACTACCGATATAATATAATATCATGATGTTGTCCATACTAGACAAACGAACGTCTTTGGGTAGTGTTGAGTCTTTGGTCTGCTTTTTACAACACAATTATAAACGTTTTGGTAACATTTTAATAGTTCGTCTTCTGTACGATAGAAATATTAAATCAAACTGCTAACGTTTAATTCCCATGTCTTTCGTTTAATGTACAAACGGTAAGATTTTAATCCGTGCCTTTCTATATACCTTTTGAATAAAAACCGACTGATACGATGTCAGTCTTTGGTGAATGTCTTATCGTATTATATAACATTGATTGGGAAGTATATCTTTCAGTTGGAGTCAGCAGCAGCTTTATCTTTATGTTTTTTATTAAGTGGGTTGACTTACAAAATATATACCAGTTAATAGAATGACACACACGTTTTATTTCTATCTCTTTTTGCTGAAACTGATCTCAAATAGCTGCTTGGTAAATCAAAGGAATGCCGAACTACGATATTTCTTCTTGTACAAATGTCATTTTTCATATTATTAGGATCTACAGCATAAGAACGTTTTAATTACTAATATATAAGAAATGAACAATGTGAACAAAGTTAAAAAGTAGTGAAGTACTAACAAAAAAAAAGAGTTGTCTGGATTGTACCCTCAACTTTAAAATTCAATGATATATATGATGCTTACTCTCGTTAGTATGTATTTTCAGCGCTTTATTTCTACTGTGTATCAGACGTAATTTTACGGATTAATAACGCTAAAAAGTAATCTAGATTGTTCAGTGGACAGAATGTGGATAGCCCATTATTTTCTTTCACACTAAGAAACCGTGAATAACAATCTACATTTCAGTTGAAAGTTTGTTTGTTTTTTGAATTTCGCACAAAGCTACCCGAGGGCTATCTGCACTAGCCATCCCTAAGTTAGCAGTGTAAGACTAGAGGGAAGGCAGCTAGTCATCACCACCCACCGCCAACTCTTGGGCTACTCTTTTACCAACGAATAGTGAGATTGACCGTCACATTATAATGCCCCCACGGCTGAAATGACGAGCATGTTTAGCACGACGGGGATGCGAACCCGCGACCCTCAGATTACGAGTCGCACGCCAGTTGAAAGATAAAACACTTTCTTTTAGTTATTACCCAATAATAAGTCTGAGAATTAACTGGTTAGTTTGCACATCAACTTTTTTTACTCGCTTCATATGTAATACAAATTTTTCTAAAAAGAAAAAAAATTATCAATAGACATTAAAACTGAAAGATTTTATTTAATATGTTTTTTCTTACCTGGGTTCAATGAGAAAAGTGAATGTTTTATCCTTTAACAGCCAGATTATTCAACTATTTTGTTGCATTAATAATTATATAATCAACGTTCGGATTTGAAATACCGTTGTTATATTTTGTTAAAACTAAAAGCTAATAGTGGTTTCTCTAAAATATGCTTTATTAATCCATAAAGGTTATCTTTTCTTGAAGGTTTAATGACATATCTTCAAAATTTACTTTATGCTTATTAACAAATTTTTAAAAGAAATGATAATGGCGCCTGGTTTATATATCAAATTAAAAGATCTTTATGAAGAAAACACTATTAAATCCGTAATTACAATGTGATATTTTTATTAAAAATGTATTCCCGTATATTTTTATTTTAATTTCACGCAAAGCTACACGAGGGCTATCTGTGCTAGCCGTCCCTTATTAAGTAGTTTAAGACAAGAGAGAAAGCAGCTATTCATAACCACCCACAGAAAACTCTTGGGCCATTATTTTATTAACTAATAGTGGGAACTAATAGCTAAGTTAAATAGAAATTGTAAATAAAACTATCGAGCACCGTCCAATTGTTATCAAACTTGCGATATGGCCCGGCATGGCCAAGCGCGTTAGGCGTGCGACTCGTAATCCGAGGGTCGCGCTAAACATGCTCGCCCTCCCAGCCGTGGGGGCGTATAATGTGACGATCAATCCCACTATTCGTTGGTAAAAGAGTAGCCCTAGAGTTGGCGGTGGGTTGTGATGACTAGCTGCCTTCCCTCTAGTCTTACACTGCTAAATTAGGGACAGCTAGCACAGATAGCCCTCGAGTAGCTTTGTGCGAAATTCCAAAACGAACAAAATTTTGATTTTGAGCAAACTGACGCCACGTAAATATTTTCTTTGTCTGTGCCGAAAGTTAATGAAATATGACTTTTCTAAACTTAATGTCAAAGTCAAGAAAATCGTGTACTACAACAGTTCCAAAGTTGTAGGTAGACGAAATCATATTTCTATTAGTACTTTAGTCCGAAAATAGAAAGGTTGCAACCGCTGACGGAACATTGATCTATAAAATAGCAGAGTCAAAAGTAATAAAAAGATGTTATCAAATACTAAACGTTCAAAGTAAGGATCACTTATGGTCTGTTTTTTCTTAGGAAAATAGGGATTGAGAGTTATATAAAAACTCGAAAATGCGAAAAAAAACGTGTGAAAAAATAGAGTTCTGAAATACAAATTAGCAGATGACAAAATTTAAACATGCCCAGCACGGTCAGGTGGCTAAGTCACTGGACTCGTACTTCGAGGAACGCGGATTCGAATCCCAGTCACACTAGACATTTTCACCCTTTCATCCCTGGAGGGAGGCATTATAATATGTCAGTCAATCCGACTATTCGTTGGTAAAAGAGAAGCCCAATAGTTGGCGGTGGGTGGTGATGACCAGCTGCCTTCTCTCTAGTATAACGCTGCAAAATTAAGGACGAGTAGCGCAGATAGCCCTCGTGTAGCTTTACGCAAAATTTAATTTGATTTAAGGATAGTCTTGTACCACGATCAAGTGAGAACTGTGCACTTTTATAACAATAAAACTTTAATAAAAGTTACCCACACTAGACATTTGATTAAAATGATTATAATATCAGTGAGCAGGTAATGAATAAACAACATGAATGTAATTTCAAATGTGAAAAGGAAAGGAAAGTGGTTGTTTGAATCACCGTTTCCAAATACCTTAATTATCAATACTAACGTTTCTAAATTTCTTATACGCATATTGTTGCTGTATAAGAAATGAAAAAAATGACAAAAACAGTTGAGGGGCAGTAATAAACGAATACGATGTTTCGCGCACACTTAACGAATTAAGTTAAACAATTACCTAACTGATTTTAAAATTATTATTTACAAAAATTGCATAAATTAAACATTTTATTTTACATGTTACAAAAATAGGTAAAATTAAGTTATATTTATTCACATTGACCAAAGCGTAAGACAAACATTTAAGCTGTTATGGTTATTTTACATTTTTTAAAATCAGAATCCTTTCGTAAATACGTTACAAAAAGTAAAGAACATTGTATTAGAAATTTAGAAACTCAACCCTATTTAATAACAGCCACAACAAAATTAACATATTACAAGAACATTTACCACATAGTGTTAAAATACATGGTAGTTTATAAAATTAATATTTTGATGAACACATTTCTATAAAACAGCAGAGTCAAAAGTAATACAAATATGTTATCAAATTCTAAAAGTTCAAAGTAAGGATCACTTATAATCTGTTAAAACACAACTTACACGACAGCCTACTAAACTAACAGATAACGGCAAATTGTATAAAATTTAGATAATATTATCCAAGCATCTCTAAGAACACTTGTTACGATCGAACGGTAGCCATATTACAAATTTCTTACCATTGTTCAGTTGTTCTTGATACAACGTTACACAGTAGGCTGATGAAACCTTGTCCTGGAGTTGTGAGTGAAGAATGTTTCTGAATGTTCTTACCTATCAGTGAACCTGGGTATATATATATATATATATTTTTATATAGAAACATAATTTCGTTTGCGTGTAACCGACCAATGGAAAGTACGTGGGCGTTGCAGTTTCTTTTGGTTGGCCAATAGGACTTGGCTTTCTCTCTTCATATGATATTTGGGTTGGAAACAGAATTACTAATTGATAACACTAAATTTAATTACTTGTTTATTGAATTTGGTCCAAAGCTATCGGAACCTAGTTTTTATAGACTACATTTGAATCAAACACTCAACATCATCTATGGCGAACACTTCAATTACTACTACCAACGGTTATTCTCACACGGTTGAAAGGAAGAGCGTATTGGGCGGGTCTTTTCAAGGCGCAGCAAGTGCAAGTCAGCATCCAATCTATCAAGACACCCCATGTCCAGCTGAAAAAGTGAAAATCTCTCACACAACTGTGACACTTACAAAATTTTTACTATTATTCTCATTTTATTATAATTACATTGTGATCTTATAATTAAAGAATATATTATTTTGTATAAGATATACATAATCTACAACGGTCACAGTTTATTGCTTCTACCACACACAAGCTATAACAATTTTTAATGTTTTATTTGGCTTAAAACTGTAGCTGTGCTAAGTATAATGAAGAATATCACGCATTGAAGAAAAACATAACTGGCTTTACCATTCACACGAGGAAAGACAACATAAATATTCCCTTATTCTTGATATGATATTGGCTGAAAACAACAATAGCGAATACTGTAAGTATAAATAACATTTAACTATCTTCAAAAACTATTTACTCTAAAAGTGACTTGATCAATAAAAACACATTCTAAAATATTTTTTGGATAAAAAAATAATTAACTCCACAGACATATAATGAACAGCATTCTACACATAAGTAAGATTATATCTTATTACCAATTGCACTAGGAAAGACTTCATAATGACAGCCGTGTTCTAAAGTAGTATTTGACTAAAAACAAAAGCTTTGTTAAGAGAGGAGATATAGCGAAGAACATCACAAATATGAATAAGACTTAAGTGGATTCGACTGATAACTACACTAAAATAATCTTGATAGGTACACCTTTTAAATTTGTATTTGACTTGAAAACATTCGAAATATATCCGGTTTATTTGTTTGACACCGACACCTGGTCAAAATATTTCGATCAGTTATTGCTTCATTTGACAAGATTTCTTACCATATATTCATTAGGACTACGTTCAAAATGAATAAATATCATTGATCGTCTTCATTTGATAAGATAGGTTTGAGCCTATGAGAAAGAAGCAATGGAATCACAAAGTAATATTTTCTTATATCTGAAGTTTCTGCTGTTTAAATTAAACTGTTTTTCCAAATATTCTCTTTCAGTCATAGAATATGGTACCTTAAAAATGTAAAAGAGATCAATAGCAAATAACTTTTCTCAACAATTTGGAAAATATTTTCTCTTGTGTGTACATATACACAAGAACTAACTGCAAATATTCTTTTATATATTTCCTATTATCTCCCTGTTGTTTCGTTCACTAATACACTAGTTCGTTTAATTTCACAGTACACGATACGTATTCATGACCTGTAGGTCCTCTCTCGCCAACTTTCAAACAGGTCGTCTGAGTTCTATAACTCCCTTCGAGGTTCTCCTCTACTTTAGAAACACACATTTCCTGATCTGTAAGTCCTCTCTAACAAACCTTCCAGAATAAAAACAAATTAAAACGGCACTGTCTCAGAAACATTTATTCTTACCTACGAAAGACCGACTCACGCATACCACAACTATACGGCACCCCCATACCCCACAAACCCTTTGTCCACAACGAATAAATGTGGGGGTGTCATCACTTTTTCCTCAATTAAAATATGAATTTTTGTAGAACTAGATTTACAAAAGATCTTGAAAAGTCTTTTCTTCAGATTTAACCAGATTCAGTTTTATTGCATAATTAGTTTATTTGAATAATACTTCATATAATTGGTTGCTGTCGAATAAATCTTCTTCTAAGAATTTTTTTTTCAAAATTTATACGAAATATAAATTTAGAGCAACATGCGTTTTCTTCCCTTTAAACTTGTTTATACATTTTGTTAAATATAACTGTAAACTACATACACAGCATATTGACTTTATCAGCTAACTGATAATAAGTAAATTTCGAAAGTTCAGAAGGTGAGAAAACGTTGCTGTTCTGGCACTGTTCACATTTTTTGGAATATTCACGCCAGGCTGTAATAAGTGAGTGTTCAATACTTCGAACAAAGAGAGAGAAAACAAAAAATATTCTTTCATCTCTTGTATCATTAACCTCAGCTACTATAGCTGAGTTTCTACTACTGATACAAATAGAGAGAGAGTCATGTCAATATTTCAGTATTCTATTTTGTATATATGGTGCTTGTGTTCTAAAAGCAAAGCCACATTGGATTATCAGCTATGTCCAGTGAAGGGAATCGAACCCCTAATTTTAGCGTTATAAATCCGTAGACTTACCGCTGTCCCAGCGAGGAGGTTTCATATATGATAGAGTCTTTTTCCCACGGTTCACGCCGATAGAGAAAAGGCAGCTTCTCAAAACCTTTCTTCCCATCACTCGTCATACGTGTTGAGAGATTGACTGTAACTCTTATAACACACATACAGTTTAAAATGTTACAAACATTTGGTCATATTGCACAGATTCGAACCCGAATTGCATGCTTTGAACTCTATATCTCACCGCAAAGTTCTCCACGCTCAGTTATCGTTAGTTATTTGTCGGTCGATCTCCGTCTCAGACAAGTTATTTTATTAAAATACGAAAGTCTATGAATCGTTTTGATTCTATTTCTCCTTTACTATGCACATTATATATTTTAGAGTAATTTCATTCTTGTGTAATAATTTTACAGTTTTGTTTATTTTTTTGTTTGAGCTTAAATTATGTTAATTTGTTTGATTATGAATCGAATTGTACAGATTTTCGTTATACATTTGGTATATTTGAAAGGTTTTTACTTTCCCTCTCTAATTTTTTCTTATTTACAAGATCTGTATTATAACATTTCACCAATCTTGTCACGTTTTTTTTGTCTGAGAGTTTTTAAATGTTGTTTATGACTTAATTTCAAAGTATTATAATGTTTGTAATGCTATTGCTAAATGATTCATGCAATTAATTTGTCCCCTACTTTTCTTCGTTTTCTATCTACTTGGAGCACATGCATGGCCAGGTGGTTAAGGCTTTCAACCCGTAATCCGAGGGTGGCGGGTTCGAATACCCGTCGCACCAAACCTGTTCGCCTTTTCATCCGTGGGTGCGTTATAATGTGACGGTTAATCCCACTATTCGTTAGTAAAAGAGTAGCCGAAGAGTTATGTTGGATGGTGATAACTAGCTGCCTTCCCTCTAGTTTTACACTGCTAAATTAGGGACGGCTAGCGCAGATAGCCCTCGAGTACCTTTGCGCGAAATTAAAAAAACAACCATGTACTTGTTTAGGAGGTAAAAGGCTCCCCTTTTCTCTTTTAAATGTTATCTTTGTTATATTTCTACTTTCACTGTATCCTCATTATTTCATGTTCATTTTAATCATTTTATCTTATTTTTATCTTTTCTGTTTGTGAAAGGTTTAGTAAGAATTTATATTATCCTTTTTCTACAGTATTTAAGTGTTTTATTGTGAGGTATTTTATTAGATTGTAAATAAACAATTAATTTTTGACGATCTACTATACATATTGAATTTCAGTAATATTATGATGGAAATTTAGTGTTTTTTATAGTGTTAAGAGTTCGATTTCACATTATTTCATTGCTTTGTAAAATGTTTTCTTTATATTTGTTTTGGAATCTAGCACAAAGCTACTCGAAGGCTATCTGTGCTAGCCGTCCCTAATTTAGCAGTGTAAGACTAGAAGGAAGGCAGCTAGTCATCACCACCCACCGCCAACTCTTGGGCTACTCTTTTACCAACGAATAGTGGGATTGACCGTCACATTATACGCCACCACGGCTGGGAGGGCGAGTATGTTTAGCGCGACGCGGGCGCGAACCCGCGAATTACAAGTCACACGCCTTACGCGCTTGGCCATGCCGGGCCCAAATGTTTTCTTTCACTATGTCAAAGTTAGCTTATGGTTTGTGTTAATGAGGATAGTGACCACACTTATAAGCTTTCATTTTTATTCTTACAGTAAAAAGAGTTTTCAGTCTGTAATATGGTTTTCAAGTCGCAAAAGTTTCTTATACTAGAGCCGAAAAATGGACAGTTTACAGTAACTGTATTTAGGGGTAAATTATTCCAGTAATAAATTTTACTTTCGTCGTTTGGACATATGTAGACATCTATCCACACATCAGTTTAATTTACAAGAGAATATAAAGTCAATGGACAGTTCCTGTTCCCTTCCATCATCTTGTAAAAAAACAACAACAACTGATAATAAATGTGTACAAAGTAAAAATCGACACAAATGCAACCATAAGAATACGATTTAGAAATAGTTTGTACAAAATATTTACAGAAGAACCACTGAATTAAGTATTATATATATATATTTGTTATTGTTGTCAAAATTCAAATGTTTTGCATCATTAACTTTAATTCCTCTTGTCTGGTACTTCAAATAACATTTAAAAAACCTTTAACTCTTGTTCAGTAAATTTTATTACCGTCACTAAAATAGCATGACTACGAATGTACTGGTTAGAGTTTCTAGCGCGAAACCACAGAACATACGAAGGCTAGATCGTCTGGATCAGTAGACATGATGAATCTGGACACTCTGCCATAGGATGCACTTAACTTTCATTAGCTTTTTATTTTTCCGAGTTTTTTTTTTTTACTTCAGGGAACACCGCGTATACACTGCAGCTCTAGCAACTCAAAAATAGCCTGTAAAATAATAACGCTACAATCATTGATAGCATTCAAGTAATAGATGTGAAACATAACTTGACACACTATGCTTTATCCATTTACAGGCGTCGTAAAGTATTAGTCTCCATTACAATGAAACGCCTTTTGTGATGCATTTTGGAGAAATGAAGTTTTCTGCTGCTTAAAAGCATATGCCTTTGCTCTTCAAAACCATCTAGCTTTTCATATAATTTTTTCGCACTGTAATTGAATATATAAATGTACTGGCAAGGAGTTCAGGTTGAAGGTATATATGTACTGGTCCTGGGTTCAGGTTGATTATATACATGTGCTAACTTTGAGCTCATATTTAATACATACAGTACAATATTCATATAGATATTATATAAATTAATCTATGCAATACTTAAACACGTCCGCATCAAAAAACGATATTATTTACTCGAGTGTTCAGCAATAGAACACACACACAAGTAACGTGATTTGCTTTCAGCCTTTGAACTCGAACGAAACTACTGTACATAATTTTCTACCTTTCTCAGGCTTTATGCATAATTTCTCCAGGCTAGATCTCTCAACAGCTGGCCTGTAGTGGCATGGCGGTTAGGGGCATTCAACACGTGATCTGCGGATCGTGTTTTCGAATCTCTTTCACTGAACATTATTGCTTTCTCACCCGTGGAGTTACTTTTATGTGATAATCCCTCCCACTATTAGTTGGTAAAGCAGTAGCCCTAGAATTGCGATGGGTAATGTTAACTAGTTACTTTCCCATATTACGAAATATCGTACATCTGGCCCAGATAATCCTTGAGTAATTTTGCACAAAATTCAAAACAAACAAGCAAACTCAATAGCTAGAGAGCATTTGTGTCCTCCGTTTATCTTATGGTGTAAATAAGTAAAAATTATTTTGCTTTGTCTTACATTGTTTTGAGTTTCTTTTTTTTCGACTTGTTATATTAGGAATTTAGTCTTATTTCCGCACGTTTTCTGCACATCCTGTATGAAGTTAACAGTAGTGTACTTAAAAATATAAGAATAATTAATTTCAACTTTATAATTTTTTTCAACGATGTTGCAGTTTAAAAACATTCACGAACAATTGACGTTTTTATGTACAGAGTACAAAAAACTCCTAGTAAAGAAACATTTTTAACTGATGAGTTCTTTTGAAATTTTAGTCCTTATAGAGTGTAATACTGCCTGTAAAGGCGAATGTGTATTCACGTATACATAGTTCAATACGTATAGTTTGTTAACAATTTATAGTCATACGAAGGTTTTATTTTCAACATTTTGTAATATACACAAGTCAAAGAGAAACAGACTTCGTGAAGACAGCTTTGAAATGTTGATTTTCTTAAATATAAATGAAATAACTGAATGATTACAGGCTAGACTCAGCTTTCTTTTCGTTAAATTTTATATAGCCAGCCCTTTTGATTCCCGCCCTGTCACACCAAATATGCTTATGGGATGGTTTCACCCCAACAGGCTAAAATAAAAACTTTTTAGTTTCTTATAATGTTCCTCGCGTTAGATTTGCACTCTTAAACGGTTTTATACAGTATCTACTTATACATTGTTTAAAAACTGTAATACATATACAATCATATTTCATTGCAAATATCATTAGTATATGATTGTGAGAGAATATTAGAAAATGCAGCTCAACTTGAACAGTTGAAACTTGAGAAATATTAAAATATTGTTTAATAATTCCATCTTTGGTTGTGTACCTATATTAAAAGGTATGTGTGTGGCCGTGCTCTAGAATGCGTGTAAATATCTACACATATATATTTCTGTTGTGTCATGTGTTTGTAAACATTGTTATAAACGTTCATTTGTTACATTATCACGAGGCCTTTGATTTCAAATGTTTTCGTGCTCAGTGTTTGTCTTGATCCCTGATAGGCATGCCAAAATATGCCTTGTAGATTTCACATATTTTAGCAGATGCTGCTACAGAGTACTTTTTCGTTCGGGTTTTGATAAATTGGCTACATAAATTGCTTACTCATAAACTGAATTGAAAGTAAACACAATACATATTTACTGAGGTTAATTTAACGTTAGTAATATTTAATACTTATCCCACGTGATCTTACAGTTACCAGTCATTTATGAACAATAATAAAGTGTATAATACGTGATTTTTACAATTTCGAATCTTGTATAAATAATAATAATTAAGTATGTAGTACGTATTTTAATAGTTACCAATCTTGTTTGAATAATAATCATGTTGGTAACGCGTTGTCTCGTAATTTCCTGTAGTGTATAAATAATAATCAAATATATAACATAAAAAGTTACAGTTACCTGTCATGTGTGAATAATAAATATAACCCAGTAGATAACACGCTTTTCAGTTCATGATGCTATGAGTGATCATTAACCATAAAGATAACACGTGTAATTTTTGTAAACAATCATTAGCTGTTTGAAAACACTTGTATCTTGCTGGAAATGTTCAGAAACAGTATGAAAAACACGTGTTTCCTGCTTCGGTTAATCATTAACTACACTGTTTTCATGCTATCCAGCTTCAAAACAAGTTAATAACATTAATGTTTCTTTTTATTTATTTCGATTCATTTTTATTTTTGCAAGAGTTTTTTTGTTTGGATTTTCTCCTGTGATATGTGAATGTGTGTCTAAAGACACGCGTCAGAGTTTTTTGGTTCTTTGCATGAGGAGAGGGATTTCTGGGTCTGCAGCACATAATCTCAAATTAACTTATACGTGAACGGGAAATGAATGGATAAATGTAACCAACAGATGGCGCAAAAGTCGGAGAGCTGTGTCTGTGTTTTATTAAGATATCAGTGTTAAAATTTTTGTTTTATGTATGATGGGGTCCTCAGTCGACGTTTGGGAAATAGAATCTTAACTACTACTCTCTCTTCAGTTTTCTTTCAACAAATGATAGAATCGCGTCTTCCGAACAGTGGCTTGAGTGACACATTTATTAGCGGTAATGGACATATAACGCCATATATCGACATATTAGGGACAGCTAGCGCAGATAGCCCTCGAATAGCTTTGCGCAAAATCCAAAACAAACTAACTAACCGAATTTTACCAATAATTTTTTTATCAATATGTTTGACAGCAATGATTGTATTTTTCTGCCTCTTTGTTGGTCAAGTTTGATTTCGTAAAGTTTTTTATTTCATTTAATTATGAAATGTGAGGTTAGTGTGGGAATGGTAGTAACTGTCCAGTTATTTTTAACGAGCTATAGGCTAGTGCCTATTAATTGTTACTACGTTAGGAGTATATTATTTGTGTGTATATTACAGATTTCTGTATGAATATGTCTACAATGTACAGTAACGGTTGGTGAATGAAGTGAACCACTCATTCGAAATAAAATATCAGTACAAATATCAGAAACTATATATGAAAACTTCACGAGTTACCTTTAGTTCTACAGAGTCTGTTAAGAATCAGCTTGTCACATCAAGTTTAAATGATACTTGATTGTGAAAATCCTTTGAGAACACAGGTAGTTAGAAAACAGTTCAGCTTGAGCAGACGTTAAAAGGTGTTAATGTTAAGTCGTTAGCACAGCTTTCAAAAGTTTTTCTTTCTTTTATGTAATTTTCGGTTTTAAAAATAATTTTAGCTGACTGACAGTTTATAGCGTAGTTAAAATTTTCTGTATGAAAAAGTGTTTATTATTTATAGTTTTGATTCCATGCCTCGTTTATGTTTTGTATTTGTCTTTAAATTTCTTCCTATTTCACTAACAATTTTTCCACGCGATCAACTTAGAACAATATTGGCATCCTATGTTTTTGTCATCTTGTATGGTTTTGTTTGAAGCTAGGATAATTTCAATAATATTTGCATCACTTATTAAATTTCTAGATTTAATTTTGATAAGATTCATATTCTGTAGGCTTTTAGAAATATAGAAGTTATAATACATGTTTTAATATTTTTGTCGTGATACGAGAGAAAATATTCGTAACTTCAGTAGATAAACAAAAGAAGTCATTATTGTTTTCTACTTATGACGATATCAAAACAAGAAGACAAGTTATTCATTATCGTTCATCTCTAATATCTGTGGTGTTATGAAAAATAATAAGAGTTAAAAGCCACTTTAGTGATTTAGTGAAACAAATTATCATCTGTGTAGCGTAACTATGGAGGTCTCATGTTGTTTATGTCACTAATTTACTTTCATAATACAACATAAAAGTGTTACATAGTATTGTATATTATAGATTTCTTAAAGCAGTCACTCTTTTTGTTTGAATTATTGTTCTAAACCAGTGAATACATTATTTTCTACACATATTTCAACGAGCAAGATTAAAATATCACACGAAATCTGAAGTTTTAAATTTACTATACGCCATTTTAACTACTGGTATTCAACCACTAATAAAGCAGTCAAAATATAGTAAAGATTGTTATTATTAATGATCACACAACGCTGGAGATAACAAATTATTACCAGTTAAACAGTCATATTTAACATGTTCATTTCCAGTAGTCGTGATATCCAAAGGTACTGTTTTAAGGTAACAGAAACAATATAGTAGGTGTGGCTTTTTGTTAACACTATCACTATACTTAAAACTGCTTGAAGTTAAGAGTAAGACTATAAAAGACATAGTTTATTGTTAACAATAACCACTATATCAGATACTGTTCGTTTTTAGCAGTTTGTTTATTTGTAGTTAAGTACAAAGATACACTACGGGGTATCTGTGCTCTGCTCACCATAGATATAGAAATCAGGTTTCTAGAATTTTAAGTCAACAGACATACCGCTAAGCCATTAGGGGGATTGTTAACATTTAACACAGTACCAGATACTGATTATTACAAAATATTATTATAACGCTATGTAAATTTGGATTTTATCTTAACCATTAATTTTGTATTCATTTATGAAGAAATAATTTTGATCTGTTGTTTTCTAACACGTACTTGATAAATTTGTCATATTTGTCCAATGTATTTAGAATTCTTTTTTCCATTATTTCATTCGACTTTATTTGTTGCTAAAATGAAAGAAGATGTCACTAACTTTTGGTACTTTCAAATTTATCTGTCTGTGTAATGCACCAATTGGAAGTAAAGTTCACTACATAGAGAGATAAATCTGAAAGTACCAAATGTGTATACAAACTTTTGTGGTAGTTGAAATGCTCTTTATTCACACGTGTACCACACTATTCAGAACAGATACAGCTCACTCTCACAAAGGGAATTTTCCTCCCCTTGAACTGCTTTTGTCTGTTAAGAAGACGTACAATTTTTCCAAACCGGTCCGGCCTAGTGAGAGATGACGAATCTGACAAGAGAAAGTCTTCAAAAATTCCTTTTGTCTGCATAGTGTTGGTAATAATACCTGCCACCCATACCATTGTTTGTTTGTTTTAGAATTTCGCACAAAGCTACTCGAGGGCTATCTGTGCTAACCGTCCCTAATTTTGCAGTGTAAGACTAGAGGGAAGGCAGCTAGTCATTACCACCCACCGCCAACTCTTGGGCTACTCTTTTACCAATGAATAGTGGGATTGACCGTCACATTATACACCCCCACGGCTGGGAGGGCGAGCATATTTAGCGCGACGCGGGCGCGAACCCGCGACCCTCGGATTACGAGTGCACGCCTTAACGCGCTCGGCCATGCCAGGTCCCCATACCATTGAAAATATGAACTTGAAAAGAAAACATGGATCTCAACCACAGTTTGTGGTATAGCCAGACCTCTGGGCAACTGTTTTTTTTCTATCAGCTCGTTGTCTTCCTCAAACACAGTACAGCTACTTCACGTAGTACGTTAAGAGTAGTTTCACTCAAAAATGAATAGCGTTAGCTCATCAGGCCTAGTCGATGTCGTTTGGATGAGAGATTTTTGTGAAACGAGTGAAAAGAAACAACACTCTTATTCGAATACGTTAAAAAAGTAAACAATGACTGAAACCAGTATGTCAGTTCGAAGTATTCGTTAAATTAGAAAGTGTGAAGAGAAAGACAATACAAATATCGATTTCACATTAGAGTTTGTTAAAAACGACAAAAATTATAAATACTTTTTGCAGGCGTTTTAATTGACGCTCATTCTTGAATTAATAAAGATTAATATGAAAAAGTTTAATTTTATCAAGATTTCTAAACGTAGTGTTATCTCTGGAATCTTTCTATTCCAAAAATAATTCAAGAAAGTATGCTAAAGAACGTGAATAACAGGAGTTTGGTTTTAGATCTTTCTTTCACAGTATATGTATGATCGTTTCTCCTTGTAAATGTTTAACATGAAGGTAATGAATATAATATATGCATTGTTAAAGTGTTTTACAACAAAAGTAATTTTACATATATGTGCTGTTAAATGAAATGGTTTATGACAAACGGTAATGTTATACATGTACTGGTAAAGTAAATCGTTTATGCTGAATCTAATTTCACAGTTGCACTGTTAAAGTAAGCGGCTCATGAAGATAGGAGAGGTCATATAGCAGTGTTAAAGTAATTAAAGTTTGTGACCCCCCGGCATAGCCAGACGGTTAAGGTACTCGACTTGTAATCTGAGCGTCGCGGGTTCGGATCCCCGTAACACCAAACATGCTCACCCTTTTAGTCGTAGGGGCGTTATAATGTGACGGTCAGTCCCACTATTTGTTGGTAAAAGAGTAGTCCAAAAGTTGACGGTAAGTGGCGATGACTAGTTGCTTTCCCTCTAGTTTTACACTACTAAATTAAGGACGACTATCTCAGATAGCCCTCGTGTAGCTTTGCGCGAAATTCATTCTCAAACAAACAAATAATTGAAGGTTGTATTGAGTGTTTGTGTTACAAAGCAGTGTTACACACTACTTAATCAATTTATTTTAATCGTAGCGTTTAGAAAGTGTCATATTTCCTCTAGACATCTTAAGCACATAGAGTTGTTAAATCTCACTGACATAGCTAGCTTGTAAAAGAACTAAGCTTTCTCTATGTAAGCAACTAAAATATTAGCGGAGCCAAGTGCCCTCTAAATTTCATACAAGAAAGATTTCTCATAAGATGTACAAAGTAAGAAACTGTAATACTAGAATGTAACATTGTTTTTCTAGTGTGTGTGAAAGGATATTTTTTTTAATTGCGGAGTAGCAAAACTTCTCTTAGAAAAGTCCATAATCTAACCTTTCAAAAAGTCACTATTATCTGAATTTCAACAAGAGGGTCAGAATTTTTAACTTAACTGGTCACAACAAATTTCAGTATGGGGGACAAGCAGAAAGTACTGCTTGTTAAAGGTTCGGGTATCGTTGATTCTCCAATAGGAACAAGCATTATCATCCTTTTACCCAAGTTTTCCGCTGGTACAAAAATAAGTCTACAGATTTACAACGTTAAAGTCGGCACAATTGTGCCCAGTTCGAGTTTAGGAATCAACTTTTTTCCACAATTAGCACCTGCACTGCCTCACGTCATCGCTTATGTCGCACGCTTCATCACTGCCACAGACTCCGTCAATTTTGTATCAATCAGTCTGGTTTAGGAGTTTATTATCGAGTGTGCGTTGTTTTGCGTGCGCTTGCAAACATTTTTATTGTGCAACTTTCAAGTGTTTAAACATATTTTGTTTTTGATCTCATTGTATGGATAAGTGGATAATTTAAAAACGAAAGAATACAGATGATGGTGAACACTCAGAAAATAAAAGCAGTTTAAATGATTCTGGCATTACTGTCGAAAAGAGAATGACGCGTGACTGGAAAAACGTGAAACAAAGATTTAATGAAAGTTGGAAGTTGAATTTGCAGTGATGAAGCAAATAATGAGCCAGTGTGTCTTTTGTGTAACAAAGTTTTCAAGAATAATAAAATATACAACCTTAAGCAACACTTTAACAATTTTCACAACGAATTCAATGTAAATTTCCACTTGGTAGCAAAAATTGTATAAATGAAATTAGCCGTCTGAAAACACAACTTCATGAACAAAAGGGAGGCCAAAAATATTTTTATCATTAATATAACTAGTTACATTAGCTAGCTATAAAGTAACTTGGATTCTAGCTAAAAAAAATCATTATCTGATTCTGAACTAGAAAAAAAAAATATTGATTGTGGTCATCGAAACTCTGTTGGAGAATTATGATTTAAAAATAAAAGATGATATTCTTCAAAAGGTAAATAATTTGCAATTAAGTCGAAGAACAACTGTCCACAGAACGCTAGAGTTAGCAAAAGACATAGAAAATCAGTTGCTTCAACAACTAAAAGACTGTTTGTATTTTTTTTTATCACTAGATGAGTCAAACAAATGTTAGTGATACTGCACAGTTGGTATTTTGGGTTCGATATGTAGCTTCAGATCTTCAAGTGAGAGAAGAAATACTTGGCCAAAAAAATTAAATCTGGATTTTTTAAAACCTGTTTCTGTCACAACAGATGGTGCTCCCAACATAAATTGGGCGAAATTAGGATTTGGTTCTCTTTTGAAGCAGCATTTAATTAAAAATATTGTGATGAATTGAAAAAGTTTAATAGGCATTGTTGTAAAAATTGTGAATCATATTAGAAAAGGAAGCTCTCTCATCCATCCAAAGTTTGTTGAGTTTTTGAAAAAAAGCAGTGACTGTACTTTTGATGATTTTACTGATTTTGCAATTGCAAAATGGTTAAGTAGATGAAAAGTCTTGGAACGATTTACCTTATTATTTCCTCAGATTAAAGTCTATCGTGTTAAAAACTGTAAGATTGAAAGTTTCCCTAAAATTGAAACTTTTTCATAGCAGGGTGTTTTGCATTTTCTGTGCGACATGAGGGCTCAGTTGAATAATTTGAATATAACACTTCAGAGAAAAGGTAAAATAATAAGAGAGAAATCACAGTCTATTCATGAATTTAAATTAAAGCTAAACCTTTTTGCGGAACAATTACAAAAGAATGATTTGACACATTTTGCAAAGTTGAATAGTTTTCTAGAAAATAACAGTGACTATGATTTCTCTGACGCTAAAGATGATCTCTATATAAACTGGATCAAAAATCTTTCTCAAAAATTTGAATCACGTTTCTCCGAATTTAGAAATTTGAAATTAATATTTGAATTTTTGCATGATTTATATCAATTTGATTCAGAAAATCTCTTTAAGGAAATTACATCTTTTTTGTCTTTGTATAAGTGTGGATTTGAAGACGAGATGCTTACTCTGCAAAGTATAGAACACATAAAAGGTAAACAAAAATGTTATATCAAAGAGATGTCGCTTATTATTCTGATAAATGAGTCCTTCAAATTCAAAGATAGCAATTTCAAAATTATTTTCCATGTTTGGATCCACATGGGTCTGTGAGTCAACATTTTCTACGCTAGGTTTTCTCAAGTCTAAATACATATCTCGGCTTACTGACATAAATTTAGAGACAGAGCTAAGATGCTCATTGACATTAGGTATGAAGCCAAATTTTACGAAACCTGTTGATGAAACCCCCATCAGTTTTCACATTTAAGGTCAGTTGAAATGCAATTATTTTGATTAAATTAACATATTTCAATTTTTTTTAACATTGTGGCCAACGTTGTTTTCATTAGTCACAGTTCTGGCCACTATGAAAAATAAGTTGCCAATCCCTGCTCTATAAGAACGTGCTATTGTGTCAGAATTTGTTATCAACAGAGTTTACCCCATCGAAGCATGTTGTTGAAATCAAATAAAACTTAAAACTACATACAAAACTTAACCAATTAATTTTCATTGTTTGAAATTTAAGGAAGATAATACTCTGTACAACAAAAATATTGAAAAGGTTTTTCTAATTCTAACATAAATTCAAAATTATTTGCGCAATAGAGATAGAGTTCTGAAATCAGGAGAGTTGGCTGTATATTAACTGTAATAAAAGTAAGCTAAGCCTGTACTAGACACATCGAGTTATTTAATTTGTCTTTAATAAAGCCAACATTTCCATGTTTTCTTCAGGGAATCTGAATCTCTTTGATTTGTGTATTTTACAAAATGTTGAAAATAAGAACTACAAAACTGGTCAATATTTAACAAACCATATTTGTTGGACGCTATTTGGACATACACTTTCCTTTACAAGCAGTATTGCACTCTATAAGAGCAATAAAACCAAATGAACTCGTAGGTTTAAAAAAAATTAATAAAATATTTGCATGATGTCAGTTTAAACAGAAATTTAATTAAAATATTCACAACTAGCTGGAGTAATCATTCCCTGAACGGAAGTTAGGTAAATTCATTATTAATGAAAAGCTATCTACAAAACGTG
This sequence comes from Carcinoscorpius rotundicauda, assembly GCA_011833715.1. NCBI lineage: Eukaryota > Metazoa > Arthropoda > Merostomata > Xiphosura > Limulidae > Carcinoscorpius > Carcinoscorpius rotundicauda. The sequence goes on along the minus strand of CM022400.1, from coordinate 26,826,664 downwards.
AGATTTATATAAGGACTGAAAACGGGAATCTCGACATAACCCAAATTTTTATTTTTTGTTTAACTGGAATCAAAGTGAATATTCAGTAAGATTCAATTTCGCTCCATACCTAATTTATCTTAATAATTTTTTTTTCAGAATTGTTTATCGTCTAAGATATATACATTCAGGAAGCATCATAGTATCTTAAAAACTCTAGTGTGTGTGTGTGTTTTTCTTATAGCAAAGCCACATTGGGCTATCCGCTCAACCCACTGAGGGAAATCGAACCGCTGAGTTTAGCATAGGGAGACATACTGCTGTACTAGCGGGAGGCTAAAAGCCCTCTTTTAACAACATTTGATTTTTGTAACACTATAAAGGGATGCTTAAAGTTGCGTATATGAAAACTGACACGACGAATTACGTTTCACTCAAGCAGAGGAACATATAATACGGTTTTGTTCATCACGATAACAAGGATCTTTCTGTAGTTGCGAGACATTTTGAAGAAGAATCTTTCATTTTCCTTCCATTTCTTCATGCATTACAGAAGAAAAAAACTGTAATAGTCATCACTTTCAATTACCAGTTTTATTACCGTTAGTAACCTGCAGTTGCGATCTGTGTGAGATATGGTCATTCCAGACAAGTCGAAGAAATAAATGTTATACTGCTTAGCTTCTAATGTTTCGCATACTTGTACTATGCCTTTCTGTAAATACTGGCACTGAACGCACAGAACATATATAACTAAAATAAAAGTATATATTGTGCTGTGCAATTTCTTATCTACTTCAAAATAAAGTTCTTGATACCACATTAACCAGAACACAAGAGAATATAATTTTAATTTTAACTTACGTAATAGACGTTTCTAGGTTTTTGGTAATAATTTCTCATGTGTTGCTATATACATACATATTGGTTTTAAGTACATGTTGAATATATATATATATACTAGCATTAAGTGCATATTATTACACATATACAATAATTTTAAGTGCATTCTCAGTATATACATGTACTGGTATCGAGTTCTCAATGAGTGAATACATCTACTGGCTCTGAGTTTAAATTGAGTTTACAAGTAAAATGGCTTTGTGTTAAAATTGAGTATATGCATATACTGGTTTTAAGTTCATGTCATTATATAAATAAGCTGCCTCTGACTTAATTTCGAGTTTATACCTGTACTGGCTACGAGCTCGGATCGAATATATACATCTTTAGCTTCAAGTACAGATTTTGAGTTCATACACATATTGGCTCCAAGTTCGGATTTTGTACATATATATTCTGGTTCGAGGCTGAAATTAAGCGTACTTGTGTACTGGTTCTTGTTCATGTTCAGTATATACATAAATTGGCTCTGAATTCGGGTTGGTTATATACATGTATTATTTATGAGTTAATATTTAATACATACAATACAATATTCATATAAATGTTATATAAACATCTATATAGAAAGATTTCCACATCGAGAAACTATATTATTGGTTCAAATGATTTATAATAGAACGCAAACACATATGGTATTCACCTATTTTTGAGCTTTAAAATTTTATGATTACATTTTAGTTTAAAAAGTATTCCTTATAAATGTTTATGTTTAGCTTCTCCTAATCTCCAACTGAAATTTCTCACTAAACAAGCATATTCTAACATCTTTTACCACTTTCAGTAATCATAAATCGCAAAAACATTGCATAAAACTCTAATAAAACACAACAACAAAAACCTCTTAAACAGTAAAGATTCATTTTCAAACTTTAATACTAACTGCCAAGGCCGTACACATAAAAATGCACACATGCTAGACTAGCAAGGAAAAGAAAATTATTTATAATTCATATTATTTTTGTAGAATACCGTGTAAGGTACTCTGAAGGTTATAGGGATATTGGGAAGTTGTTCTTTCTTCTGTATTTTACATAAGCTAAAATACGTCGTAATTCTTGTGTAAATGATGTTATCGTTACTCTTTGAAGTTAGCTTTCTTAAAAATAGCATATATTTCTTTAAAAATGCTTAAGCACAGGGTAAAGAGGAATTACCAGCCAATAACAGGTGAACATTAGATGACTGTAACTTGTAGACATGCGGTGTTACAGTTGGTATTTTTAGTGAGTCAATCATTATATTAACTACAAGGTGAAGGAAAAATCAGTAAACTGATATTAAATTTTCTAACATATATTCATAGATTAATTATTTTGAGATACAAGAAGGCTTATTTAAGCTATGATTTAAACTATGTGTTTTATTTCAAAAACTGCTTTTCTTTGTTTTTTGAATTTCGCACAAAGCAACTCGAAAGCTATCTGGGCTAGCCGTCCCTAATTTGGCAGTGTAAGAATAGAGGGAAGGCAACTAGTAATCGCTACTTATCGCCGACTCTCTTGGGTTACTCTTTTACAAACGAATAATGGGATTGACCGTAATATTATAACTCCCCTATGGCTGAAATGGCGAGCATGTATGGCGCGACGGAGATGTGAATCCGCGACCCTCAGATTACGAGTCGCACGCTTGGCCATCCCGAGCCTAACAGCTTTTCTACTGGTAAAATGTTATATGCGCTCAGTAGAGGCTGCGTCTTAGTCTAGTCATATGTTTCTCTGTTTTTATGTAAATATAGAGAGAATCTAGTTGCATAGAAACTATAAACACTTACTGTATTCTCACACAGATCTTCCTTAATCCGCAGCTTAACATTTTATGTCCTAAACTAATGTGATCAACTAATCAATAGCCACAACAAATTATCAGGGACCTTATCAGCTAGCTACCAGTTATGTTTATTATCATTATAGTGTATAACATTAATTATCGTATCAAGTAATTCCTTACTCATAGTTGGACATACAAAAGGTTAGCAAATGAAAAATTGCGAATTTAAAAACTTACAAGCAGAGATTGTAAAAAAAGTAAAGAAACAAAAATAGAGGCACAGTATTATATATTCACTTTACTATGTATTATAACAGTAATATAAACTGTTTATTGATTCTGCCTGTATATCTTGCATCTTACCTTTACTTTAATGAATGTGAATAGACAACAGAGAAAAAAGGAGGCATGATATGAAAATTATTAAAAGCATGTGAAATAAAATTGAAGACAAGACTACTATAACACACTTTTATATGAGTCTGTATGTTTCCCCAAATATTACAAAGACTCAATAATATCACGCCTTTTTTATATCCTTTTTTATTCCCCGTTATCATGCGCAACAGCTGTAAGAATCGGTTTATTACTAATCTAAACGTTTCTAAGAAAACGATTTAATTTTGTCTAAGCTGTTGCTATGTCTTCGACTAATAAAATAATAATTTAAACCTAAACAACTACAGGGTGATACAAAAGTCACGCACCACTATAGTATCGTTGTCATAATCTTTCTACGTCACAATTGAGATTTTGGCTGTTGTTATTTCTTTGTCACAATAAGTTTTTATGGTATCAATAATGCTGCAACAATGTGTGGTGTCAAATTTCGGAACAGCTGTCAAAGTATAATTCATGATAATGCGCTACATTTGAATCACGCTGTATGGAAGTAACTTGAAACAAAAATAAGTCGACAAATTTTCTCTTAAAGTAAATAAGGCTTTAGTACAAGTTTGTGTTGAATTTCGCGCAAAGCTACACCATAGCCATCGGGGCCAACTGTCGATGATTTAGCAGTGAAAGTCAATTAGTCGGCACCACCCATCATCAACTCCAATCAACGAATAGTGAAAATGGCCGTCACAATATAACACCCCTACGACTAAAAGGGCGAGTATGATTGGGAAGCATAGAGAATCAAACTCTTTACCTTCAGATTGAGATTTGAGCTCTTTAACCACTTGGCAATGTCAAGAACTTGAAATTAATAGCTCTTATTACGATACGAAATCATCAGAAAAGGGTAGAATAAAGTAACGAGTGTGATGATTTGTTTTAAACTAAACCTCCCACTATTTCATATATTGTGTAGCTGTACATCATCATATCGTTGATATAAATGGTTAAAGTTTTATTTCGAAGTAATATCTGGAAAGAAATCCACAAACACGACAATTACATCCATAATAAATTTTTCTCACAATATCACGAACTTAGACTTGTTTTATTTCCTATGCAACAATAAATGATTATTTATCCCGAACGGACCCCCGCTAGTCCAGCGGTATGTCTCCTTAATCAGGGGTTCGATTCCACTCAATGGCCTGAGAAAACGTCCTCCTAGTTGGGGATTGTGCAGTAGACAAACAACCTACTCACTTAAACTCCAGTCTGTTCATGAAACCGCAAGTGTTTGCAGCCCTGTGTTCCTTACGGAATTTAGTGGTACAATTATTTATTATTATTATTAACCCGAATGGAATGGAATTAAGCAAAAGTGAGAGCTGTAAAATATTTGAGCTTTTGTTATTTAGAGTTTTTCTGTAAGTGAAATTTCATGCATATCAAAGTTATATTCATCATGGAACCAATGATACAAAACATTAATCACCATCTTATTCTAATATAACATTTACAACCCTTGTTAACGTATTGGTATTATTAGTGCTATGCATTTTAACATGGTGTTCCAAATATTGTTACCTAGAGGTACTTTTCTAGATAAAGAAAATTATTGCACTATTCAAATAACTTAGATGTTCACACAAACACTCATCTTGTCTACATAAATATGAAAGAGAGAAACTTTGCGCCGAAGGAGAAAGACAAACAGATGACTGACACGGTAAAATCAATAATCTTTAACAAAAATTGAAATAACCGTAGTTTTTTTTTAATTTCGCGCACAGCTACACGAGGGCTATCTTCGATAGCTGTCCCTAATTTAGCACTGTAAGATAGTCCCATATGGTTTTGCTATAAGAAAAACACACACTTACCAAAACACCTCAACGACAGAACCGATGGCTACAAATAACAACTGCAAACTAAGTAGAGTAATTGAGATAATCAAAAACATTATTACATATTTCATAGAGAGGTGTTTAGCTCCATATTATTCATCAACTATGTAAGCGACGTACCATTAACGGCAGCCGGTTTCTATTTTGGCTCTCAACTCGCATGCGATGTTAGCAATCTGAATGAACTTATCGGCACCTTCTATAGCTGTTTCAAATTTTTAAAATATGTTAAAAAAAACAGTCGAATATCAATAAAGGCATAGTATCTAAACAATTATTCCAAAAATACGGATAGTCTTAGTCCTCCGGGCTACTACATTAGCAAAATGTTTAGGCATCACGCATCACTTAAAATTAACCTGACAACCTTATATCAAAGAAATCAGAAAGAAAATTTGGAGACTAGCGAGTACATTAGGATTCTATTAGAATGTAATCCAGGAGAAACATCACAAAACAACATATAAGTCTGCAGGCATGGGTAAATATATAACCTTCACATGACAAACAGAAACTATAAATAATACAAAATTCAGTTCTTGCAGCAGCATACAAATTATCGTAAACTACAAATACAATATCGATACGTAATTTAGATCAGTACATCATATATGATGAAACTATGTCGACGTAACTCTCCTCAGATAAAATATACTAAAAGCACTGTAACGGGCCACCCACTGCTTGGTTCTAGAACCTAAATCATTTGGGGAATGCGTTAGAATAGTATTAACATATGGGAATATATGCACAATACTTTCGTGATGCATTAAACAAGTGAATATATTCTGAGATACAGAACTGGTAACAATCTGTAGGACTATAGATACGAGACTAAGATAAATATATATTAATACAAAGTGTTACACCTAATACATGAATAGATATGGCCATAACAGGAGTATTGTATTTACTAAGACTGTTTAGAAATACATAACCTTTAAATGTGACGTTTAGTATTTAGCAGTAAATCAGGATTGTGTAGAAAGAGTTATACTGTAAATTATAACATTAGCAAAGAAGGTCGGAAGAGTTCATAAATAAAACCTTACCTTTCCAAATCCAAACATTCCTTTAGTGCCTATATTTTTACTTTTGCATACAATGAAGTGATATAAAATGAACTCTTTATTGGACAGTGACTATAAGACGAACAATAGATTTAAAATTCTATTTTATACATCTTTTGCTGTACAGAAATAAAATAGCACAAATTATATAACAGTGAGTTGCAATTTGTATCACTGGTAACAAAACTCTGAAGGATGTTAAATATCATGACCACTACTCCTGCAGAATTAAACAGCATTTTGATAATAACGGCTCCAAACTTATAGTTTTGACGTGAATCTTACTGACAGAACATCATTTATTTTCCGACATTGTATTTACAAAACATCATGACATCCAATCAGAAATACTTCAGGTGTGCAAAAAGGCGCAGGCAAAAACGGATTAAGTGTGCAACTTCAAGTAAGAAATTCAGAAATTGGCGGCCAAACTGATAGCTATACTTACAGCATTGGTAATAATTTTAGATCAAGTATTTCTTCACTCGTTACCTAGGCCGAGTAGTTTGATTTATCCACCATCACGGTCCACGTCGAAATAAAGTCACGACCTAACTAACTGATGAAGGGATATTTGTTGTAACATTCTTATCTATGCTATTAGTGTTGCTATCAGTTTAGCCACCAATTATGATTTCATTACTTTAAGTCGTACATTCAATGTTACTTGAGCTGTATCTTTTTCTCACGCCTAAGGTGTTTTTAATTAGACTATTTTCGTGAGACAAATCTTCTTAATTTCGAAATTACATACTTATTATTTAAGCGTCAATTATCAGTTTCTCCTATTTTATAACTGAAGCTTAACTTTAAAAACGATTGGGAAGAAACCTGTATGACTACCACCACAAAAAATAAAATAGATGAATATTCTCAGACTTGTAACAGTAGTAACCTATAAACATTTCAAAGCTAATCCGTTCTTAAATTGGGAAATTCTTTGAGCATAAACCACTCATAGATGTACGTTAAATGTTAATAGTCTTTTATTTTCCAATACAAATTAAAATTTAATAACCCTGTTAAAAACTACCAAGCCTTGTCATGCTATCCCGCCTATTTGTAACTTGTTTCCTTACTTTATTGTGCTTTTTTTAATTTAAAAATATTTTATTTTCGTCTTAGTTATAGTTTTGGTACTAAGTCTCTCAGATCCCTCCAGTCAGAATATAAAACTGAAAACTTCGCTTTTAAAGGCTAGACCATAGTCAGAACCTAAACCTAAAGAATCTAAACAGTTCTGTTCTTCTTTTTTTTTATCTAGATCAGTGGTTTCCAACCTTTTTCATGCCCCGCACACTAAATATTTTTAATATGTTCTCGCACCCCTCACAGTAATTATTTATTAAAGAATAAAGGTGAAGGTGTCCAAAACAAATGTCATCTCGCATCCCCAATGGGTTTGAGTGCCGCTGGTTGGGAACCACTGTACCTTCAGCATTTGTGCGTCCACATGAAACATAAGGCAAGTTGTAACTAAGCAACTGAGAGAGCATGCGCATAATAATAGAATGTCAAGTCGTCTTTGCTCGTAGTAAGTACTCTTGCGAAATAGTTGCAGTTGTTTGTTACTTCCAAAATATTAATAGAATCTTGAAAAAAGCTTTTAGGCAAGGTGGCTTAATTCAATTTTATACATTTAGGTTTGTATGAGATGAAGGCAGGAGACAGCTTTGATATAGTGAAGGTATTGTGGTCTGTCTGCAGATGTTTTTGCTTGTTTGTTTTTTGAATTTCGCACAAAGCTGCTCGAGGGTTATCTGTGCTAGCCGTCAATAATTTAGCAGTGTAATACTAGAGAGAAGACAGCTAGTCATCACTACCCACCGCCAACTTTTGGGCTACTCTTTTACCAACGCTCCCATGACTGAAAGGGCGAGCATGTTTGGCTCGACGGGGATGCAAACCGGCGACCCTCAAAATACGAGTCGCACGCCTTACCCACCTGGCCATGCCAGGGCCCGTCAGATAATGCCTTGTAAAAAAGTTTGTTGATTAGTATATATAAGTTTAAGTTTCAAAAAATATTAACTGAATTGAGACGAGGATGCATTATGATTCAGAAGTTGATTATTATTGAGTACAAGGAGATACCCGTGGTACACAGATATCTGATTTCTAGCGGTGTAAGTAAACAGATGTGATTTAGAAGTGACTAAAAAAATTGAAAACTCATTAGTTAACGGATTAACGATTCATTTCTTTATTATAAAAATTTCCTTGTTAACTAGAGTGTTCTGTCTTGAATTACAGGAATGTTGGTTACTGAATTAAGCTAATCAGTGATGTCGAGAAACCCACTTGTTGAGAATTTTATATGCAAAAACGGCTCTTTTTGGGTTGAGAAAATATTTCAAATAGAAGAGCGCCCTCTACATTACGACACTCAGTTACACAACCCCTTCCAAATATGTGGTCAGTTTCCGGTCAGTTACCTCTTTCCTTGTGAACCTGACGATGACCGAAGAAGGTCGAAACGTTGTTCGCTCTTCTATTTGAAATATTTTCTCAACCCAAAAGAGCCGTTTTTACATATGAATTAAGCTAAGTTACGAGCGTAAAGGCTGGTGGACTGTAAGCTATTCTCAGCGCATAATTCTGTTGAACCTGAAATTTACTTTATAGTTTTTTTCAACATACCAGAAAGAATTGTACTACTATATTCTTCTAAAGGCCTCATGTAAATTTTAAAAAATATGCAAAATGGTTGTTGTTGTTTTGAATTAAGCACAAAGCTACAGAATGGGCTACCTGTGCTCTACCCACCACGGGTATTAAAACCAAATTTTTAGCGTTGTAAGTCCTTAGACAGACCGCTGAGCCACTGGGGGGTATATACAAAATGAAATAAGCGAAACATCCTTTATGAATTTCCCTGATTTTCTTCGGCCAGGCATAGCCAAGCGCTTAAGGCGCGCGACTCGTAATCCGAGGGTCGCGGGTTCGCGCCCTAGTCGTGCCAAACATGCTCGCCCTCCAAGCCGTGGGGGCGTTATAATATGACGCTCAATCCCACTATTCGTTGGTAAAAGAGTAGCCCAAGAGTTGGCGGTGAGTGGTGATGACCAGCTGCCTTCCCTCTAGTCTTACATTGCTAGATTAGGGATAGCTAGCACAGATAACCCTCGAGTAGCTTTGTGCAAAATCCCAAAACAAACTGATTTTCTTCAAATAATAGTATCTTTTGCTCGTTTAAGTAACTGGATTACAATGTTTTCTCTTACATAATTAATCAGTAACGAATGAGATTCGAACACACAGACATATTTGTACATTCAAAGTCGTAGATTGAAATTAAATAGCTTCTAATAACTCGATTTACTCATTAAAAGCCTGACTTAGTTGAATTCTCCGTCATTGTACAGGATCAACTCGTGTGTCCTGTGTTTCTGAAACTTACTTCTCTGTGCACATTGGTCACTTGGACACAAGTGTTTCTTTAATCAACATGTACAATGCTTGAATTGTGTGATTTATTTACTTTTACTGAACAATTAGAATTCCGTGAGTACAGTCAAACAGGACAACTGTACAGTTTGCCTGGCGAGTGTTTACTGGTATAGGTTTACTACACCCTACATTACATGAATTAATACATTTATACTCAGGAGAACTTACCGTTCAATAGCTGTATAGCCATAGCACGCCATAACACAGGCGTTTATTTTCACAACATTTCATACATCAGCTTACATCTTTTTTAGCATCACGAGTTTTACAACGATTAGACCAGCACGGCAATTTGGACAAAGCACTCGACTCCTAATGCGAGCGTCCCCGGTTCTAATCCCCGTTACATTGAATCCGTAATTTTATTATTGTAATTCGATAGACTTACCTCTTTGCTACTAGGAGGGAGGGATATTTCGGTTCGTATTTAAATTGGGTTTTTTTATGAGCTTCGTGACATATGTGCTTTTCTTCACGTCTTTTGTGTCTTGACGAGAGTACTTTTTCGTGTGTGGAAATATATCTCAACTACTGCAATGTATGTAGGTGTATAATGTGGCTGGTGTTGGTACAAGTGTTTCTTTTCTTTTTTTTTTGTTGTTTGTTGCTATTGTGTGGTTCCCTTTTGTTGTTCAAGAGATTTGATGTCAGATAGGTGCATTTTGACCGAAGTATATTTTGTGCATATTTCATAGCTTACTTTGTGACTTGCTCCACAATTGTTTTATTTATGCTTCTCGTATCCTTCAGACATTGTGAAACTTGATGAAAATCACCACATTTTGTACATCTTGGAAAAGCATTACATGCTGCAGCAACATGACCGAAAGTAGACAATGATAATGCTGGGTAACCACGACTGCCGGAATTTTCATTTCTTCTACTTTGTATTGTTTGTACCAAAATATTATTCTGTCTGATATTAATTGTGTTATACCGTGTGTGCTATCTGTGTATAAGTGAATGAGGTTAGTGGATGTCTGTGTTAAGTTGAAGATGATACGTTAAACATTTGTCTATGGAAGTTATAATTTGATCAAAGTAATTCTGCCTTGTCTCTGTCAATTGAATAATAGATTAGCGTAAAAACGAATGATTTTTGGTTAGGGTTTATTACCCGATAAATGAATTGTGAAATAACCTAATTTAAAAGCTTCGGTAGGCCATTCCTTTATTAATCTATCGAGGTCAACTGCATTTTGACCTCTAAATGTTACTCTCCTTCGTAAAGGACTTTGGTTACAGCTATCTAAACTGAAGGCATATAGCGTTTTCTCATATAACAGTCAGTTACAAACTATCTTCGTTAACATGGAGATACTCTATGAAGCTCGCAACGTTGTTCTCTACTTTATTTCAATAAAAGTTTTAATACCCATACCAGCCGTCTTAAAATACATCTTTACTTCAAGTGGGCTTCTCGTCATCACGTATAACGTTTCATTTCTGCTGCTAATTGGAGCTGTTATAACTTTCGAGTACACCTTTGTTTGTCTCTATGGTAATGATGTTTGAATTTTGCTGAGCCCGAATTTGTTAATGCATTTTCTGTACTATATTCTATACATGTAACTTGTCTTCTTTGACATTTCGATTAAACTAATCTAAAACCACCGGTTTACTTGTCATGTTGACGATTGTTGTATTTCATTATTCATGTTTGTCTCTTAGTGTTTATTAAAAAGCAAAGCGTCTCAATGTTACTCATTAACAGATAATTTAGTTGAATCTGTCCGGTTATTTTATGTTTTCTCGACAAGGAATGCCCATACACGTCTCTCCAACCACTTATTTATAACTTTATGATCATGTAAACTTGAAATATTCCATAGTTATTTTTATTATATTTCTTTCTCTTACTCATTTTTCCTAATTCCTATTTTGCTCCTGATATTAATGGGGTACATTAAAATAAAACTACGTTCTGGTCATCTACACTAAATTTACCTCCAGCAGTTTCATTATCTTGCTTTACGAAAAGCTTTAGAATAGGTTCGAATGACGTTTATACACTGTGTTAGTAATGTTAGATGACGTATCACAATAAATCATATTTAAATTACGCTGTTTAATTTTGTGACATATAAGAAATAAAATACAATATCTTTTTGCATTAGTAATGTTATGAACGATTGCAAACTTACGAATTGTATGTATATGTATGTGTGTGTGTGTGTGTGTGCTTGATAAAAGATCATGTGTTTTAGTAATAATTAGTGCGGAACAGTGTTATGTTCCTGGAAAATAAGAACTTCCTAGACTTTTTCACAGTCGACATTCTATTCCACGTATCTTGATTTGTTCGATATCCTTACTACCACGTGCAAATGTTTTGATTTTTTTGTCGTCATAATTATTTTTCTTTTCGCGAAGTTGTAGCGACACTTCTAGAAATCTTCCTTCTTTCAAAAAGTTGACATCTCCTCAGGTAACATAACTGCGACGTAGTAGGCGTGGCTACCTAAAGCGTTGGGAGTAGAAGCGTCCATGAAAAGAAACCAGACACAATGACGTCATAGTTCCAATTTATCTCACAAGACGGAACGTTGTTCAGGGATGGAAATGGATAATACCACGGATTCAGTGGCACACACCAGCGAATGAGTTGCTGGGAGATGTAAATAGGGTGGCATCATAGTTAGGGTGTTAATCACCAGAAGGTTTGTTACTGTACAATAATAGTGTTTGTATAGGTGTATGATGGTACCAAAATTTTATAGCCGGACGATGCTAGTAAGATTCTACAGACAGACGGCGTTACTGAGGCCTGTGTTACTACAGACTGAAATGTTTTTAGATACAATGTTATTTTTGGCTGATAGTTCAGTGTGATGATTGAAGATTTGAAAACCAAAACATCTTTAAAATAATTGTGATAACAAGTTATAACTGCTCTTCACATAATATTTATATTTTGTTACTTTTATTATTTCCTACAATAAAATATATAGTCTAAATAAAATATGTCTTTACTTTCAATTTTGTGAATCAGTTAGGTTTACTGTACGATATTTATCATTACAGAATATACTTTACATGTAAAATAGTCTCCTCAGTGAATTCAGCAGACAGCCCGAGGTGGCTTTGTTAAACGAAAATATTCGCACACATTCAAAATAAATCGTGTGTTCACTATACTTTAAGACTAGCAATGAAGTACTAATTATTTGTATCACTAAACTTAACATCAGTAAAACACGAACTTCTCTATTTTGGCCCATACATTACAATACAAGAAACTAAGGATACATTCACGACATTCTCTTTCTCAAGTTTTGAGAATATATCAAAACTTTATTCAATGTTTTGGTAAGCTATGAAGTTCAAATATTATAGTGTTCACGAATCAAATTTTTTAAAGATAATTAATTAGAATTTTTGGTTTTTCAACAATTTTTATTCTGTCGGTTTCACAGAAATTAAAGCATTACTTGCTTTAGGCAAGTTTTACACGAGACACAAGGATCAGTATTATCAACATACCCACGAGATTGGGTAAATCAAAATAAAATAACCAAAACAAGAGATATAGTCCACACCATTTCCGTGTGTGCGTTTTGATGACACTGATCATTAAGTCTCCGGTAACCCGTTGGATAGCAAATATATAGCAGAAAATGTGGTAAAAATATGACACACATAAAGAATGGTGTATAACCTTTTGACAATCAGTGTTTATCGAGTTTTCAGCCTACATGCAAACAGATTCAATTAGCGTTATACATACAGTTCCAAATTGTTAAAAACAAGTTATTATTTAGAGATTTAAAGAAACATCTTTTTGAATTGCAGGTATGCATTATACATAATATTAAGTATGAAAATGAAAACTAAATAATTAACGATATGCAGCTAGAAACCGTAGTTGGCAGAGCATAAAAAGTGTAACCGTAAGAAAATGTAAAAATGTAAAATAAATTAGACACAGAAGCGGAAACTATAATCAGAACGTTGAATGTCTGCTCAATTGATACATAAATAAAAAACACGGCCATGGACTAATAATGTAACCATCTCTTTCAGTATTTATAAAAAGTAAACGCCAAATAGGACAAAAACGTTTCAAGTTGTATTTGTACTGGTATATAAATAGAAGCCGATAACATTCAACAGGAAGGAGGAAAGAGATCACATGAATGTGACCCTCCAAGGTCTTCAAGATGGGTGGATTGATGAGAAGTGAACGTAACTAACATTAAGCATCGTTGATTATTGTGGAAATCTGTTATATATAGTCCTTTTAGACTGGTATAAAAATTACAGTCGATTATTTCATTCCTGATATCTGTTAATATAAACACGTGAACTTGATGCAAATCTATCAATAGTATCAACAGCCAATCAGGAAATTGCTCAAACTTTTCTGTCGTGAGAAAACTCTCACGTGTAATAACAGGAATAGACATTAGCTTGACGTGCTTTGATGATTCGTCTTTGGCAAAAAAGCAGAAAAACAGACCCATTAAGTTTTGTAAATGCTACATTTCTCACAATTTTGATGAAAAATCAGATAAAAAACTTTTTGTCGTTAAAATTAAAAATGACCCATGAATTAAAAGTATGTATGGAATATTCGCCATCTGTAACTAAAAAAAAAGAAACACATTTGCCAATAATGCGCATATATATATGACTAAAAAACAAGACAATTGCTTAAACGCTATCCTTCATGTCTCATCCAACTCCTAAATTACACGTTAAACAACATAATTTAGGTGATATGTTGTTTTCTGTTAGCTGTTCCGTCGGCTGGTCTTGTAATAACTATTGTTAAAAGTTTTGCATCACCTCCAATTCTTTGGAGTAGGACAGTTAAAATAATAATATGAATACAATGTAGATTTTTTATTTAACATCATTTAATCAGACAAACAGCTAAGACATATTGTAAAAGCAAACAAAAGCCATAATCATAGTTCTTAATATATTCAATGCTTCTCACAGCCTTTCAAATATTCCGTAATCATCTCAGACTTAAACTAAACGTAGCATTGAAGAGTCGAGTTACTGTTTGGATTAAGCCATGCAGCCAGTAAAGCTGACCTTAATCAGCAAATTTTATTGAAATGTATGAAGCAACGTTAGGTGATTAGAGGATTATGTTAAAACTTTGCTATACAATTGTTAATTATCAACGTGCTGTCAAGTTAGTGTTAAACACCGAAGTTAAAACGTATTTCCGAAACACTAATATATAATCACTTTATCATGTCTTATATAAGTAATGTAAAATTGTTAATGTCCTAGGCGGTTTTCTTTCGTCTAAACCAACTAGAAAGTATGTTAAAGAATAAATGGATGCAAAACAAACAGTGTAGGAAACAATAGGCACATGAACATAACAATATCATGTACAGATATATAAAATCAAACACAAAATAAATTAAACTAAAATTGGCATATGTCTACACGCTTCTTCAAGTATAACAAAAACACGATAATGTTAGATTCTGTTTGTATATGATATTGTTCACCGTGCAGTGTTCGATAGATACTAAAATCCATTTATTACTAACCGAAGCTTCTCTAATTAAATGATTTATGTCTCTACCGTCTATCATGTTTTAAGTATTTGCAGTAAAAATATACAAACAAATAATTAAATAAGATATGTACGAGTATATGTGCGTGTGTGTGTGTGTGTGTGTGCTCTGAGATAAAGCAACTCGAAAAATATTCAGTTTGTTTGTAATTACTCACAGATTAACATAATGAACTATCTGTGTCATACTGCACCAAGAGTATTGAACTCCCATCCTGAGCTTCTCACTATCCATAGAAGTATCACCCAAACTACTGGTCAAAAGTAGCTATTCCATCATTTATTGAAATCAAGTTCGAGCGAATAAAATAATTAAGATTATATTCCCCAGGAACTCGACGGTAAATCTTATTTGTCCCTGTTGTGTCAACGTTAAGTCTACGGACGCACAATTCTAAAATCCTGGTTTCGATTTCCATGGTGAACAGAGCAAACAGCCTAGTGTTGCTTTGCTATAGGACAAACATGCAATGATTGTTTGTTTGTTTCTTAATTTCGCACAAAGTAACACGAGAGCTATCTGCGCTAGCCGTCCCTAATTTAGCAGTGTAAGACTGGAGGGAAGGCAGTTAGTCATCACCACCCATCGTCAACTCTTGGGCTACTCTTTAAACAACGAACAGCGGAATTGACCGACACATTATAACGCCCCCACAGCTGAAAGGGCGAGCATGTTTGGTGCGACGGTGATTCGAACCCGCAATTCTCAGTTTACGAGTTGAACGCCGTAACCCACCTGGCCATGCCGGGCCGCATCTTACGATACCTACCTTTTATACACAGTTGGCAAGATTTTCAAAAATTTAATTGACCAAAAAATACGCTAGTGCTTACATAAAATATAAATTTCTAATTCTTACACTCTAGAATCTTCTACAGATTTAAAGAATAGATGAGAATTTGGCGACATACATTTAACAGTATAAGCTACAAGCATTTCTAGGTATATATTTAACTAAAATAAGATTTATTTGTTTTTTAATTTCGTACAAAGCTACTCGAGGGCTATCTGTACTAGCCATCCCTAATTTAGCAGTGTAAGACTAGAGGGAAGGCAGCTAGTCATCACCACCCACCGCCAACTCTTGGGCTTCTCTTTTACCAACGAATAATGGGATTGACCGTCACATTATAACGCCCCCACGGCTGGGAGGGCGAGCATGTTTGGCGTGACTCGGGCGCGAAGCCGCGACCCTCGGATTACGAAGCGCATGCCTTAACGCGCTAGGCCATGCTGGTACACTACAATAAGAATCAATATTAAAATAAGCATATAATAGTAAATCCGTCACAGATGCCAAACAATTGTCAGATGCAGAAAATAATGATCAAAATATCTCACATCACCTTAAATATGAAATAAGAATTACGTCGTATTTGGTCAGTTTGCCTTTTGCTCCCAAGTGATACAACGGTATGACTACAGACTTTCAAGGCTAGTAACTGGATTTCGATACTGATGAGGAAGGGAAGGAGGCAGAATACAATTAGCCCATTGTGTAGCTTTGTGATACAAATAAGCGTTTGTTTGTTTTGGACATTCGCGCAAAGCTACTCGAGGGCTATCTGTGCTAGCCGTCCCTAATTTTGCAGTGTAAGACTAGAGGGAAGGCAGCTAGTCATCACCACCCACCGCCAACTCTTGGGCTACTCTTTTACCAACGAATAGTGGGATTGACCGTAACATTATACACCCCCACGGCTGGGAGGGCGAGCATGTTTAGCGCGACGCGGGCGCGAACCCGCGACCCTCGGATTACGAGTGCACGCCTTAACGCGCTCGGCCATGCCAGGCCAGACAAATAAGCGAAAATAGCTATTAGGATATACATATATACACACTAGCGTTGAATGTGACGGGAAAAATATACTACCCCAACCCACAGTGCACTCGAACATCACATTTTATAACTATTTGGAATAAATACATTTTTCGAAAGTAATCGTCACTAACAGAGACAATCGGCAAATATATATGTATATATATAAAGTCGGGCCAATTAAAATTTAGATAATTTAGGAACTTAATTCGTGACGTATTTATGAAATAATAATTATTATTAATCAGTTAGATTAACAACTTTTGATACATATAAAAGCCAGTGCGTTTTGTTAACACTACGTTCCAATAATGATTTTATGTCATGTTGCGTAGGAAGAAAAGTATTATTATTATGTTGGTTCCACTAAAAAAACAATTACATAAATGAGGCAGTAACAAAATTTAAAATAGAATATAAAGTAGTGGTGAAAAACTCGCCAAATTAAAATAATTTTATTGATAAACAATATAATGTTTTGGGCAATAGCCGTTCATTAAGTTACCAGTGCCAATAAAACTGCTTATATAATTCCTCCTGTTTCGAGAGATCAAACGTGACGTGACTTGAAGTACACATTTTTACGGGTTAGGTATATAATGCATATAAAAAAAATATTACTTCTACAGAAAAATGTCAAATCAATTCTATCACCTTCGAATACTTTAATTGTTTTAAAACGCTAATTTTTAACGTATATTAACAGTTTCACTGTCACTGGTAACCTTAAATGTCGTTCCCTTCTTTTATTAATAAAATTATTTTAATTTGACTAGTTTAAATTGATTTTTTTGAATTTCGCGCAAAGCTACTTCAGGGCTATCTGAGCTAGCCGTCCGTAATTTAGCAGTGTAAGACAAGAGAGAAGGCAGCTAGTCATCACCACCGACCGCCAACTTTTGGGCTACTCTTTTACCAACGAATAGTGGGATTAACCGTCATATTATAACGCCCCCACGGCTGAAAGGGCGAGCATGTTTGGTGCAACTGGGATTCGAACCCGCGACTTTCGGATTACGAGTCGAACGCCTTAACACGCTTAGTCATGCCAGGGCTTGAATAGTTATTCACTACTACTTTATTTTCAGATACTGTTATTAGTCTGTTTACCGGAAGTATAAAATTGGAAAAAAAAAAATTTGTTACATTAATATTAAATTATTATTAGTTTAGTCTTCGTTGATTAAAGAGGTTTGTTTCTTATTTAAAAAACGTTGGTGATATAACAGAAAAACAGTTTAACTCAGAAATTATTTAAGTTTAAAATTGAATAAACATTTTAATTTTCATAATAAATTTTATCCACTTGACTCTCGGCTCGGTGATTCCATATTGTCTTGAATTTATTCTTATTAAACTAAACTCATTTCACGATAATATTAATTATTTAACGTTAATTAGTTAATATTAATATCACGCGATCTCTCAGTTACCACTCATTTACAAATAACAACAAAGTAGATACAGATGGCGCGTGTTTCAGTTCGTAATACTGTAGATAACCAATATATGAACAAATCAATGTACAATGTTTTCAATATAATCATGAAAACTATAAATAAATATGTGTATCCTGCTCTGAGCAATCACTATATGAATAATATGTGTACCTTGATGTGGATAATCATTAACTATATGAGTAACACATTTATATTCTACCCTGGATAATCATTAATTGTGTGAATATCACGTGCATCCTGCTCTAGATAACATTAATTAGACTGTGGTAACTCTGTCAAGTCTCAAAGGAAATCATTAGCATGAATGTTTTTATTTATTTATTTAGACATTTCTTTCTGTGGCAGTTTTATCCTACAACATGCGAATTTGCCAACGAATAGTAGGATTGACCGTCACATTATAACGCCTTAACGGCTGAAAGTACTTTGCACGAAATTTATAAACAAACAAACATTGAACAAAACAGCTACATTATTATTTCATAGCTAACTGTATTTTTAAGCATCGATTTAGTAAATTTTTTAACCTAATGTACTTTGTTTTTATAATTAATTTGCACAACACACTTTTGACTTTTTCTTACAATTTATGTGTAAAATTCATGTGGTCTCTAGTTTAAATTTCTCTAATTCGTAAAATTGTATATGATACTTCTATATCTGTTCGCACTGACAACGACAATTATTGAAATATTTAAATAGCATATAGTTAATTATTAGTTAATATATATTTGTGTCATTAAAGTTTGGTTTTAAAAGTGTGTGTAAAGGTTATATTTAACCAATGCAATGACAGATAATTGTGAAAGCTAATTTATTGGTTACGTTATAATATTTGTCTCGTTCAAATAACAAACAAGTTATGTGTAATATAAACTGTGTATATGATATATGCAATATAGTACATTAAAATAATAGTTTTACTTGTGAAGTATTCAAACTGTCATGACCCTACAATGAACTCATTACTTTCTTGAAATACTATCGGTGGTAACAATCCAGCTTTTAAAACACTAATCCTATAAAGTATCCGAATCTATAGCTTCATTAACAACATCTGACCATAACAACAAGCCCTTTTGCTATATGTTGCTCGTTTTCTAGGAAAGTCGTGTTGACATTCATCTGACCTTTTATGTCCTCATTATTTGGCGCTGTCATTTATTGTTATTTTCTCTAACCGCTGCTATTGTCTGAGACAGTCAATCAGTGCACAGTGTCTGAAATTCCTAGATACTAATCTAACCCTCAATTCTAAACATTCACAATATGTACCACATTACATCTGTTAGACACAGAATGTACCACATTAAAGTTGATCTGGTAGACATTTTTTAAATTTTATGCGTTACCTTTTAATCCATTTGGCACAGAATTTCAAATAATAATATTGTTTTCTACTTCACGGCTGATTTGACGAACGTTTTTGCACTCTGCCATCATATACCACATTTTAACCGAGCTTCTAAGCAAAATACTGCCCTCTGCTCATATGTACTGCATTACAGCTGATTTAACACAAAATAATAGTGTTGGCTTTGTACACCACAGCACAGCTGCATTAGCACGTAATTCCACACACAATTACATTTTGAAACATTATCAATATATAATCTGATAAAGACTTTACACTCTGCCATTATGAACTGCATAGCAGCTGATTTCACACAGTCCTCTGCACTGTAGCATAATGTACCACATTACCACTGTTTTGACACAGAATTTTACATTATGCCTTTATGTGCTGTTTTACAGCTGATTTCACACAGAATTCTATACACTGGCATTATGTGCTACATTATATCTGTTTTGATACACAACTTTACATAGTACCTTTATGAATCATATTATGGTTAATATGGCAGAGAATTCTATATATATTCACAATAGATACCACTTTTTAGTTGATTTGGCCCAAAATTCTACATTGTGAAGGGAAAGGATCAAGACCTTAGTTGCCAAGTAGAAGCCCAGATCTAAACTCTATGGAAAACACCAGCCGGAAGGTGTTTAGTTAAAACTATAAGAAAAGAACCATTAAGCACCTTGGAACTGCAGGAAGCCCTGAACCACGTGCAGCATCATAAGCGTACCCCTGCCTAAACTCTGTTTTATGTCATGATTATGTCAAGCAGTCATCGATGTCAGAGAAAGTAGAAATAAATATTAAAATAAGAAATACACTTTGTGACAACGCTTTATCAATTACTATATTTATGTTATCTTTAAACCTAGGTTTTCTTGCGTAGAGAAAAATTTCGTATTTGCCGAGTGTTTGGTGATCATTTGTTTTTTTAATACGTTTGTAACAGTTGGTTTGTTCACAAGTTTGCATAACTGTGTTTGGATGATACGAGTCAGCTTACACCACACAATGCCCGTAACAGTTTTACGTTAGTTCTGGCAGATCCACAATGCATAGTCTCGTATTGAATTCCAGGAACTAAGAAAAGTGTAAAAGAATTGGATGATGTAATAACGTTTCCCACGACTATATTTATAAAAAAATAATTGATTTAGATTATTTAATTAATAATTTTGTTGTTGAAACATCCTTCTCTCACTATGTAAAATAGATAATTGACACTTAGAAGACAAGCCACTCAATTAAATCGGTTTAACCTGAGTGATTATCAAAATAAGTTGTCATTGTTTTTGTTTTTTAATTTCGCGCAAAGCTACACGAAGTTATCTGCGTTAGCCGTCCCTAATTTAGCAGTGTAATTCTAGAGAGAAGGCAGCTAGTCATCACCACCCACCGCCAACTCTTGGGCTACTCTTTTACCAACGAATAGTGGGATTGACCGTCACATTATAACGCCCTCATGGCTAAAAAGACGAGCGTGTTTGGTGAGACGGGGATTCGTACCCATTATCCTAAGATTATCCTAAGCAAGACAGACGTGCTTATATCTCTGCAAACCTGTTATTCAGAACGAAACGCTCACCCCCGCCAGTCAGGCCAGTGTGCCGCCGGTAATCGTCGACGGCCTACCGCCGAACCTCACGCCGTACCAAATCGCTATGCTCATCGCCCAAGCCAAGCCAGGGGCAACCATTGAACCGTCCAGGACGCGAATATTACGCCGGGGCGGAATCCTCATTCAACCGGCCACTAATGCAGATCAAATTTACCTGTGCCAGCCATGGAACACTGAATTCAAAGTAAGTTGTTCCCCCACGAAAAGTCCAGACATTCTTTACTCTGTATTCCTGAGGAGCGTCGACCCATCTATTCAACCCGAAGAAATCAGACAAACCATAGAATCCCAAATACAAGCCAGAGTTTATGCAGTTCATCGAATTTTCTCGAAGAACAGTAACCATCCCACGAACTTCATGAAGATAGTGACAACGTCAAAGTACAGTGCCGACCGTATTCTACGCGACGGCTGTTATTATCATATATTTCGCCCACATCGTCAACCACGTTTCAAACAAAGTTCCCAGATATCACAAATAATCAACTGAAATCTTCCAACATGAAACTACTAATATTCCGCCGAGTCCAGATACAAATAGACAAAACATGAAGACAGATTCAGACTACTCTACCCAGATGACGAAAACTCCCATGGCCAGTGCCACGCCAAGTTCCTGTAGCTCAAGTAAGAAAAAGGACAGTGCATGCCAGACCTCAATCCCAGTTTCCCAGAACTCAACAACCTGCCAGACCCAAACCAAATTTTCGAGAAAAAACAAAGCATCACAGACCAGAGAAGAACAACCAGTAGTTCTACCACCGAGACCACGGTTTTCAGTCGCACCAATGAGTTTCAAGTGTATAAACACGTTCAAGACGAAGTTACCACCTGACATACAAGACTGAAGCTAAACATTTCCCTGTATACCAGAGTCCACCAATTTTTATTTTATTTTATTTTAACTCTCTATTTTCTATTCCCAGCTACTTCCGGGCACGGCCTGGGTAGATTATTCGGCGCCCAGGCCATGAAAGTGGGTTTTCTCGGGGTACTCCCGTTTCCCACCACAGCAAAATCTCTGGCATCGGACCTGTAGGCCCCAGCCGCATCTGAAAAGGGCCGTTTACCGCGCCACCTAGAATAATCACCGTAAATTTTGAAGATCAATTCGCCAGCGTACTCCGTCCTAGAGCTAAGGTCTGGCTCAACTCACTTTTGCTGCTCTCGTCCAGGTTTCCCGTCCTTCCTCTCACTTACAAATACCCCACTCCAGTGTGGAAAGATTAAAAATAAAACAAAAAATCCACGGGTATTTCAATAATTTCTCACGAAAGGGGTCGAAGAGGAACTACAAAGCTCCTGAACACCCCAGTTGGGGAGAGAACTCTTCTGATTTCTCTCTCTCTAAACTGAACCCCTGCCACCTTTGTTTAGTTTAGTTTAGCAGTCCAATAGGGTTTTACTTAAGAATGCGATAGGACAGGACCGATGAGCTGGTTGAAGACATCGTCAGATCCACTCCCTGCTACTTCGGTTTCAAGCGCAAGACATCCACGGACTTCGAGATCAAGTGTTTTTTCAGGATCGAACATAACAGCGGTCAGGTATGTTTTTGAATATTCTAGTAGTTAATATTTAGGGCGTTTTAAATCACAAAAAGCATAAATTATTTGATTTACGTGAAAAAGAAAATATCCGTGTAGTTATTATTAGTGAAACATTGCTTAATAATAATAATAATAACTTTAGCCTGCCAGGCTACAATTGTATTTCTAAACTTAAAGGTTACAGTTGTGGAGGTATTGCCGTGCTACACATTAAACAACTCAGTGTATCATTCCCAGATACTAATCTTAACTCAACCAACGAACATATCTTAGCAATAATATCAACAACCAAACAGAATAAAAACGGCAATTCTCGCAATTTATACCTCCCCTTCAACCATACCAGATGTAAATTTATTTCTTCAAGTAATAAACTGGTACTCACGTACAATTATAATAGGTGACCTTAATTCCAAGCACCACAATTTCAACTGTAGAATTAACAACAGGAACGGTTATATTCTCAATAACTTTGTCTCCCAGCATAATCTCATTCTAGGCAGCAACAATACCCAACCTATGCACGCTATGATAGGAGTTAGGACATCCTAGACCTGGCTTTATACACAACAAGCATATACTCTTCAATACAGAATTTCAGAGTGTATAATAACCTAGGTAGTGATCACAACCCCATATCCATCCATCCCACCCATGATCAATCCGCCCAGAATTTTCAATTTCTCCGCCACTGACTGGGACTCCTTTCGGAAAACTATTGACGACAGCTTACCAGAAATAGCAACGCAAGCTAACAACCCCAAGTCCATAGATGATTACTTATCCAGCATAGTCAACACGATAACAAATGCAATACACACAAAAGTTCCTAAACGTAACCTCAACAATCATTCAAACTCATGGAAACTCACCAAAGCAATCCACTCACTAATTGTTAAAAGAAGCAAACTCAGACTCCAATTCACTATTTCTCCCGACCCCATCACTAAAACCATAATTAAACGGATTAACAATCTCATGCTGCGCCACATCAACGAACAAAAAGAACACAAGTTATGTGCATCACTAGACAATTCACACAAAGACCCCGCAACATTCCAGAGAAAATTCAAAAACGTGCAATGATAACTCAAACAACAGTATTTCCAGTCTAAAACTAAACAACAGTACAGCAACATCCGACCACACTGTACTACTACGGGCCACACTGCAGTAGTCTTATATAACCTTTCACTATACTCAGGGTATTACTGTTACGTTTTTTTTTATGTTTTTCGTAGATTAAACGCAACAAAAAAAACACAGATAACAGCTTTTATAATTTATTACAACAAACTATTATATATATAACAGATATAACATAAATTATATAATAACAATGACAGATATTAAGTTTAAACCTTCAAAATTAATTACAACACAAAATGGTACTGGCCTGTATCTAATAATATGATCTAGAATGAAAGTCCAAAAGTCCAGATTAGAAATCCAAAATTCCAGTCTAGGGTGTGAATTTGGTCCCACGAAGAAATTTCGAAGTTTGAATGGAGAATGACGAAGTTCTTTTTACGATGCCTCCGATGAACGTCTCAAACTTTATCGCCTTTCAATTTTCCCGTTCTCCCCTAAATAGTTCTACACGTGTTGACTTTCGGTATAACCACTAATTCGAATAAATCGCAAAGATTGACGAAACAAAATCACAGCTTCTGTAGATCTAGCTCTAGTCACAAAGTTAAGTTGAATAACCACATAGCGAACGTTGAAAACTTCTCGAACAAAGACACTATTTCTTGAATTAAATATAAACTAATGACTGACTCTTCTTCTTTTGAATTAAACTAATATCTGACTCCTTTCTAACTTCTTTCCCGCATCTTCGTTTGTTTATATATTTGTAGGCCTCTTTTCTCGAACATTCACCGGAACTTCGACAGAGTAATCTGCGCATGTATGTTTTTGCACGAGACTCTACGTCTAGACGCTAGACCATATGATTGGTCTACCTAATTCTAGAAAATTCTAAATGTTATTTTAAATGAATAACAACATATTTTATTAGTTTAAACCTTGAAACAATAATATAAATATGGAAATATAAATAATAGAAATGAAAATCCAAAAACCACACGACATGTTGTCGTTTACAAAACATTTACATAACAATTACCCGTCTAAATGTAAAACTGCAATAATAAATATCATACCCAAAACAACCCCAGCATCCAATAATCCAAAAGATTATAGACCTATCAGCCTAATTAACAGCAGAGGTAAACTACTGTAAAAAATATTAACCGCTCGTATCATATGGTACTTGGAAAGCAACACGTTTCCGAAATACAAAACGCCTCCTGTAGAAATAAACAGACTGCTGATCACTTAGTCAGGTTAACAGAATCCATCATATAGGGCTTTAATAAAAACTACACCACTGTGGGCTTATTTTTGGACGTGAGACAAGCCTTCTACTCAGTATGACATCAAGGCCTCAAGTACAAACTTCTTCAGTTCAACCTCTCGTCAACCATAACAAGATGGATATCAAGCTTTTTAGACAACAGAACAGATAAAGTAAAAATTAACAATGCAACATCTCATACCGTTCACCTCTCGGCAGGCGTTCCCCAAGGATCTGTACTCAGCCCCCTTTTATATGTCATGTATGCTAATGACATTCCATTCCCGAAATTAATGCACACCTATGCATCTCAATATGCCGACGACATAGCAGTACGAAACTCGTCACATAAACCCGTGCTAGCGACCTTAAGAGTTCAATCAACACTTAACAGTATAACCGCCTGGTGCAACACCGATGCAACCGAAACACAGGCCATATTCTTCAAACGCTGCACAGTGACACTGGCTAGTACCATTAGCAATGATGATACTGTCCACCTTAGTCGTATTTTTACGTTTTTTAAGGGTTAATAGCCAATTTAATTCAGTTTACGTTTTACCTGTTTTTTAAAGTTTCTTTAGTGTTAACTTGATTAATTTTTACATTTTACAAGGATTTTACTTATATGTACGTTTGTTGTTTTTCTTACGGCTGTTTGACGTAGATAACCCAGCTGCTTTGCGCCAATAAACGCCAACAAACCAATTGAAAACAATACTTATCTAAACTTTGGAGCTCAATATGTCACAATACAGTCATATCTTAGCAACTCATGTTTAGTAAATTAATAAAAATAGCAAAACTAACCATAAATCTCACTATCAAACCTGTCCTCGTCTTGTAAAGAAACAACCGAGAAATTCAGGATGTTAGTTTACCAACTACAGGTTTCAAAACTAGTGACACATATGAACATAACACTAGTCACAACAATGTTAACAAATAACTGCAGATTTTAACCAAATCTCATCATAATACTTGTTACAATCATGTATACAAAAATCCAAAACAGTAGAATTTTCAATAAGATAGACAGTTGTAAACGCTAGAAACATATCTCATAATAATTCTGTTAACAAGAAATATGGTGTTGCAGAATGCAAATAATACTACTTTAAATGTCACAACTAGCAATAAGCCTCGTTAATAAAGCAACCACCATCCTGTAGATAAACAATATAACACACGTAGTGCAGCAGAATTTAAGGAAAGCTGCTACGACAATTAAAAACAGAAATAAATCTCATTTTTAGATCTGGAATCAATGTGTAATTTATTTATTTTTTTTTTGAATTAAGCACAAAGCTACACAATGGGCTATCTGTGCTCTGCCCACCACGGGTATCGAAACCCGGATTTCAGCGTGTAAGTCCGCAGACATACCGCAGAGCCACTGGGGGCTCTCAGAAGAGAGGACATTATCAAGATCCAATAAATAAAGATGAAAAATAGGATTTCTCTGAATAAAACAGCATAATGTAAATGGGGCTGCAGAATGCTAGGTAAACCACTGCAAATATTATTATTATCCTCTAAACAAAATATACAGTGTGCATACAGCTGTAGAAGTTTGTTTTAGCTGCTTTTGACTGTGGAACTTTCGGCTAGAACTCTTCAATAAGTCTTGCATTATCTTGTACACAAACAATACAATGTTTCACTAAGTTAGCTACGCCAAATGTTAGAATTAGTGAAAAATCTTATAATAAAACTTGTCATCCTTTTGTAAACAAACATGCTTCAAAATTATTATTAAACTGCTACAGGTCTTAGAACTAGCTATTGTTGAAAAAATGAAAGTAAACCTATATTGTTCTTATGGTTTGTTTGTTTTTTGGAATTTCGCACAAAGCTACTCGAAGGCTATCTGTGCTAGCCGTCCCTAATTTAGCAGTGTAAGACTAGAGGGAAAGCAGCTAGTCATCACCACCCACCGCCAACTCTTGGGCTACTCTTTTACCAACGAATAGTGGGATTGACCGACATATTATACGCCTCCACGGCTGGAAGAGTAATCATGTTTAGCGCGAAGCGGGCGCGAACCCGCGACCGTCGGATTACGAGTCGCATTCCTTATGCGCTTGGCCATGCCAGGCCTTGTTCTTATAGACGAGCAAATAAAGACTAAACGTAACGTACACTATCAAAGACGTAAAAATTAACAATATATCTCGCAAGTAAACTTATCGCCTTTCTAGTATTTATATTACTATAGAAAGTTAAGTAAATAAAGAAAGATTATAGAAGTAGCAACACATCTCATTTGAGACTTGTAATTAACTGTTTAAAAGGCATAGTGCTGTAAAATGTTTAGTAAGCTATTGATAAATTTCATGGTTAAATCTGTCATCAGCCTATAAAACGTACGTAAAGTACTGTACAATTTTCGTGAAGGTACTACAGGTGTTAGAACTATCAACAAATTTTACTAGTAGCATATAACCATTTTATAAACAAGCAAATAGTGCTACAGAATGTTAAGTACGCTACCACACATATTACAACAGGCGATAAATCTCATCATTAACTGTCACCATCCCGTAAACAAATAACCCAATGCACAAATTACTACTGAGTATTAAGTAAACAACTATAGAAATTAGAAATATGGATAAATCTAATGTTTAAATCTGTCACCAACATGTAAAAACAAAATCTTCACAGAATATGAAGCTAGCGATAAATCTCATCACCAGATTTGTCACCAGATGCTAGAACCATAATTACATGTTATCAATAAACTTTTCGTCATACAATAAACAAAAAAACAATGCTGCAGAATGTTAGTTAAGCTACCATTGATGTTTAAAAATGGATAAATCTCGTCATCAACCCCGTCACCATCCTGTAAACAGGCAAAACTACAGAATGTTACGCTTCTTCAGATATTACAACTATCAGTAAATATCAAGGCAGTAGTATGATAGGTGAGATAATCCAGAGCACAGAGTGCATTTGAATATTAAATAAGCTACTACAAATAACATATAATTAGCGATAAAGACCTCGCACCATCCTGTAAACATACAACACAGTCCAGACAACACTGCAGAATGTTTTAAGTTTTTACGAATGTTATCAGTAAACTTGCCTTCATTTTGTAAATAAACAGTTCAAGCCAGAAGAATGTTAGGGGAGCTACTAGATATATTAGATCTATTAATAAATATATTAATTACATCTGTCACCATCCTATAAAAAAAAAAAGAGACTTTTCTAAATCCTCACTTATATTAACCTTGTCAGCAAACAGTGGACCCTGTAAAACGACCGGTAATGTAATATCACCATACGATGTTTCATAGAAGAATAACATAACAATCATACAGTAATCTTGATCAAAATCCACATTAATGTCGTCACTCGATTATTGTGAAAACCAGCATTAATATTGACACTATCACGTTAAAATGCCTTGTACAACATTAGAGCGGCATTCACAGAGTTATGTTAAGGAAACTTGTCATAACAATCACGTTTAAAATAATTAACTTTTAACACACTTGTTATGAAAGCTAAATAGTCATTAAATAATGAAAGTAAATAATGAATCTGTAATTGAACAGTCTTGTATATTGAACAAGGCACAGAGGTGAATATTAGTTAATTTATCGTACATAACTTAAAATAATAAAACTTTATTACATAAACTTGATGTTGTGTTATATTTCACTAAATAATGTAAAATAATCACCAAACAAAGAAACCTTTTGCACGTTACAACCATTATTTTTACTTCTTGCTTTATAAAAAACGTGAAAATGACAGTGCGAGAAAAATCAAGCAAAGATTAACTAAAAATTTACTTTAAAATATTTTTTTTGTTGTTGCTTGTCCATGTTTAAGTCAAGAAGTGTACAATGGGATATCTACTCGAGTAGCTTTGCGCGAAATTCAAACCAACAACAAGTTCATGAGATATTACTGCACAAAATTATATTGAAAAACATACAGAAATTTTTGCCGCAAATTTTAACCTCACTCATAAACACTACTAAACATGGATAACTTCACAGTCCTACATATCAATCAATATCCAGGGTGCTCTTGCTTCCAAGAAACATGAGATTGAAGATACAACAAACTCCGTAAAACCTGATGTAATTTTAATTAGTGAAACCCTCCTCTATAACTATCATAGATTTAAGTTAAGTGGCTATTCCAGTATTAGACATGACAGGAAGGACAATAGAGACCCAAACAGAGGGATATTATTATTGTATAAGACTGAACTTATAGTTCAAGAACTTAGTATCCCATCCAGCAATGAAGCAATTATTATTAAGATAAAAACGCTAAATTATACAGATGTTACCGTGGCGGGAATCTATTGCTCGCCTAGTACAGTGCTAGATGTAAATCTACTGAATATATTATATAATAGCAATTGCAATCTTATTATTATTGGCGACCTAAACAGTAAACATATAGCATTCAACTGTCGCAGTATAAACGCAAATGGGAACCTACTGTATCAATTTTTGGATGATACAAACATGACGTTATTAAACGATGCAACCCCGACACATATATCGTAAGCACACGGCACCAGTGAAATACTGGATCTATGCCTGTGTTCGTCAAATATGAGTCACAAATTTGTAAATTTCCATATTGGTCACGATTTAGATAGTGACCACCTCCCAGTCTGGTGTATCTTCAATCTCACCCCCCACTTAAACAAAATCATAGCTAAAGACCAACTGAACTACAAAAAGGCTAATTGGCCAGTTTTTAAATCTATTTTAAATGAAACCTTACCTCCTGAGGTACTGCATATAGCCGCGGACGCATCAGATATAGATGCATACTGCCATATCATCTCTGAGTGTCTAAAAAATGCAGCAAACAGTTCGATACCGAAAC
Organism: Carcinoscorpius rotundicauda; assembly: GCA_011833715.1. NCBI lineage: Eukaryota > Metazoa > Arthropoda > Merostomata > Xiphosura > Limulidae > Carcinoscorpius > Carcinoscorpius rotundicauda. The sequence goes on along the minus strand of CM022400.1, from coordinate 26,796,659 downwards.
AAAAACACATCACAACATCTCATTCATGGCAACCGCATAAAGACATAATACACTTAATTAAAAACAGACGTATACTCCGCAGACAGTACATTCAAAATCGCAACCCCGCACTCAAAACTCAGATAAACACAATAAGGAATAAAATACGAAACTTGATCAGACAACAAAAACAAGAAAACTGGGATAACTTCTGTTCCGAACTAAATCACAAAACTGATCCTAAACAATTCTGGACACACTTGAAAAGATTTACAAATACAGGAACAACAAACACAGTATATCCACCACTGGAACTGGATGGAGAAACAGCATATACTAACACAGAAAAAGCCGAGTTATTTAAAAAACACCTGGTCAACACGTTCAAGACACATCATGAACCACACATGAACAGGTATTTTTATAATACAGTCACAAACTTTATTGATCAAAACAGAAGCATTTTTACACCTGTATTTCCAGTCAACACAAATATACACCAAGAAAAAGCAAAAGACTGGAGCACTCAACAATTGATAAATCATATCACTGTAACAGAAGTCGTAACAGCTATTAAGAACACAAAAAACAAAGCCCCTGGAGAAGATGGTATTCAAGCTATCCTCCTAAAACAAGGCACTCAGAGTTTATATGAACACCTAACAGCATTATTTAATCTGTCACTATCAGCTGGATATATCCCCGTTTTTTGGAAGGAAGCAACAATATTAATGTTCCAGAAAGAAGGAAAACCAGCGAATAAACCAAACAATTACCGCCCAATTAGTTTAACCAGTTGCATTGGCAAATTATTAGAGAGGATAATTAGTAATCGTCTGTCAGTTTACTTATAAGAAAATTCAAAATTACGAGAAATACAAAACGGATTTCGAAAATTCCGTCAAACGACAGACCACCTGATTCGACTAACAGAATCAATTACCGACAGCTTCAATAAAAATGAATGCACTGTAGCTTGCTTTCTCGACATTGAGAAAGCATTTGACACAGTGTGGCATAACGGTCTGCGACATAGACTACTGGAAATGAAATTACCCCAGGAAATTATTCGCTGGCTCTCCAACTTCCTGGATAACAGAACGTGTAAAGTTAATGTAAATGGGGCCCACTCTAGGCCCTTTTCACCCGAAGCAGGAGTTCCACAGGGAGGGGTGGTTAGCCCTATACTATTTATCATGTACGTGAGCAATATGCCTCTGGCGGACCTAAATTTAGGTTATGCATCACAGTTCGCTGACGATGTAGCAGTCTGGAAAAGTGCTTCCACTCCATCGATAGCAGCAACGAACCTACAGCCAGTCCTAAATAGCATTGAAGAATACTGCCAGAAATATCAAATCAAAATCAATATCCCAAAAACCCAAGTTATATTATTCAGCAGACGGAACAAGCTAAAAAAAGATCCACCGAAACTATTTATGAATGGATCACTTTTACTGACTGCTACATCTGCTAAATTCCTAGGTCTAACCTATAACTCAAAATTAACGTGGATACCACACATAAAAAATGTACTGACAAGAATCTGGAAAAGAGCAAATTATGTAAGAAGTCTTTTAGGTAAAATCCAAGGAACATCACCAGCAAACATACTTAAAATCTACAAAACGTACATTAGACCAACAATAGAATACGCATCACCTGCATGGATTATGTTGTTGTTGTTTTGAATTAAGCACAAAGCTACACAATGGGCTATCTGTGCTCTGCCCACCACGGGTATCGAAACCCGGATTTTAGCGTGTAAGTCCGCAGACATACCGCTGAGCCACTGGGGGGCTGCATGGATTAACATAGCACCTACACACATACAGAAACTTCAACGTATCCAAAATTCAGTACTAACTTCAACTTATAAAGTACCACGTAGCACCTCAACCACATTCTTGCACAAGTATGCAAACATGGACACAATATCTGAAAGACTCTTGCATAATACTCTAAAATACTTTAATAAGAATTGGCATATAAATTAATTAATGTGTGATCTCGACAGATATCACGTACATGATGAAAATAGTCCTAAATACCTCTCCCCTTTTAACTTATATTTAAATAATGTAACTCAAGCTGGCCACTATACACTAGACACTTAGTCCTTGTTTACTTTTTATCATATATTTATTGTATTAACATATTAATATACTTACTCTTATTTGTGTGAGTGTGTGTACTACTACACGTAGTAGCAGTAGCATGTATTATGTCGCATGTATAAATAGCGTTTTAGAGAACAGTTTTGTCTCACTGTCAGGATTTAGAACATGAAATCCTGAAATTTTGTTTGAATGATTGTTTGTTTGTTTGATTTTGGAATTTCGCACAAAGCTACTCGAAGGCTATCTGTGCTAGCCGTCCCTAATTTAGCAGTGTAAGACGAGAGGGAAGGCAGCTAGTCATCACCACCAACAGCCAAATCTTGGGCTACTCTTTTACCAACGAATAGTGGGATTGACCGACATATTATACGCCTCCACGGCTGGAAGAGTAATCATGTTTAGCGCGAAGCGGGCGCGAACCCGCGACCGTCGGATTACGAGTCGCATTCCTTATGCGCTTGGCCATGCCAGGCCTTGTTCTTATAGACGAGCAAATAAAGACTAGACGTAACGTACACTATCAAAGACGTAAAAATTAACAATATATCTCGCAAGTAAACTTATCGCCTTTCTAGTATTTATATTACTGTAGAAAGTTAAGTAAACAAATATAGATTATAGAATTAGCAACACATCTCATTTGAGACTTGTAATTAACTGTTTAAAAGCCATAGTGCTGTGAAATGTTTAGTAAGCTATTGATAAATTTCATGGTAGAAACAGGCTGTCATTAGCCTATAAAATGTACGTAAAGTACTGTAAAATTTTCGTGAAGGTACTACAGGTGTTAGAACTATCAATAACTTTTACTAGTAGCATATAACCATTTTATAAACAAGCAAATAGTGCTACAGAATGTAGCAACGAATAGTGGGATTGAGCGTAACATTATACACCCCCACGGCTGGGAGGGCGAGCATATTTAGCCCGACGCGGGCGCGAACCCGCCACCCTCGGATTACGAGTCACACGCCTTACGCGCTCGGCAATTACGAGACGCAATGAAAGTTAGTATTATATTTTGAGAACACATTGCGTTACGTTTATTCTAAGCTCTTTGCATTAAAACTTAAAAAAGTTAGTTTAATTACTAACAAACATATGGTCTTATGACAAGAATTACTTACAAGGCAGTGTAAAAGACAAATACATTGTTAATCTTATCGCTGAAGCGAATGAACACTCGTTACTATTCGTAAGTTTTGATTAGCATTAAGTTGAAACGAACATTTAAATAGATAATGGAATTATAGCAGAAAAATGCTCACCTGTACGGTGTCTATGATTCGTTGACTGCGTAACTGATATGTTGTTACCTTTCGACATCATCAAGATACAATTGTCATCATATAGCTCACGAGCTATCTCAAGCTTTAGTCTCAAACCTGTTGATTCTGTGTATTTACTGATTCACTCATACATGAACGTCTTTGGCTATCATGAGATTTGCACAGTGCGTCAGTTTTTTGGTGTGTGTTTTCTTTCTTCATTTGATTCTACGATGTCAATCTTAAACCTGTTGGTGATATATTTAGCTTTTCGCAAAAACAATCTCTCATATATAAATGTCATTGGCGATTTAATATTTGCCCAACACGACATTTTTTCTGCTTTGTTTCTAAGATGTTCGTCATAAACTACAGGTTACACATTGAGTTCGGAGCTGTAGAAGGTTTTTGTTAAACGTCATTGCCTGATACGCGATTTGCGCAGAGTACAAATATGTCAGTGTTTTTTTTTTCTAAAGTGTGTGTGGGTTTTCTTATAGCAAAGCCACATCGGTCTATCTGCAGAGTCTACCAAGGGGAACTGAATTCCTGATTTTTAGCGTTGTAAATTCGTAGACTTACCCCTGTACCAGCGGGGTACTTTCCTGAAGTCACTGTTTATTGTTGTTGTTGTTTTGAATTAAGCACAAAGCTACACAATGGGCTATCTGTGCTCTGCCCATCACGGGTATCGAAACCCGGATTTTAGCGTGTAAGTCCTCAGACATACCGCTGAGCCACTGGGGGGCATCACTGTTTATATCAGCGGTTCTTAACCTGGGGGTTATGAACCCCTGAGGGGGTCGTTTGGAGTTTTTTGGGGTTCACGGAAGGTTTGAGAATTATTGAAGAAATCACGGAGCAGTTGAACCGCCTGGAGATGTTTGTTGCGCAACCACCTGTATAATTTTGAATAAAAATTTTCATATATTACAAAGCTTTGAATTGCCTCAATTTTTAACTATATAATATTAATACATCGAACTTTAAATTTAAATATCAAAGTTTCCATCGTATTTAGTATATTTTCTCATTATATATATATCATATCATATCATATCAACCCTTACACTGAGTAAATAAGTAGGTTTAGTATGATGTTCAGTAATTCCATAGAGTTTGCATTTGTTTAGCACTTGTAGCATTTCTCAAGGTCATTTATTTGTAACATTTTCAATTAATTAGGATATTTATATGGTTTTGTTTTATTCTACCTTTACTCAAAGTTCACCATTACAAAAATTATTATAGGGGTCACGGTAATACCCTGCAGAGTCTCAGAGGGTAAGATCATCAAAAAGGTTAAGAACCACTGCGGCCTACAGTTTCAGATTGCATACAAAGATTTCATTAACGTTTTTCAACGTTTGCTGTAAGGTGACGAAAACGTTATATACTCTTCAAAAAAGAAACGCAAAAGGCAAAATATGAGACAAATTATTAACAAGTTTATACCAGGTAGTTCTGTATGACATGTGTGAAACTTTGCACATTCACTACTGAACATCCAAAGTCCGCAAAGGCGAAGTCCACGCTTACTGGGTGAAGTTTAACGTCACTTAATGTCAATAACGAGTATGCCCCCCGTGAGCATCAATAACTGCTTGACATCTCCTGCCCATGGAAGTGAGACGAATCACGTCCTGTGGAATGGCTATCCACTCAGCCTGCAAAGCTGCTGTAAGCTGAGGTAGAGTCTGCGGTTGAGGTTGTCAACGTCGCAGACGTCGGTCCAACTCGTCCCAAAGATGTTCGATGGGGTTTAAATCTTGTGATCTGGAGGGCCAGGGAAGAACGTTGATGTTGTGGTGTCTCAAGAACACAGTGGTGAGTCGGTCTGTGTGAGGACGAGCGTTGTCATGTTGAAAAACGTCGTTGACGTTCACCATGATGGGTTGCACACGGGGCCTAAGAATCTCGTAGACGGTTGCGTACGGTCTGATCGGAAATCCGGATTTTAGCGTGTAAGTCCGCAGACATACCTCTGAGCCACTGGGGGGGCTCTTTCTGTCTAGTCTATCGCTATTAAATTAGAGACGGCTAGCGCAGATAACTCTCTAGTTCGGGATCTGGTAGTCCAAACTATCACGCATTTTCAGTGGGCGTACTCTACTTAGCTATTACTTCAGATATCAGGCGTGTTTACTTATAGCAAAGTCACATTGCGCTATCTCCTGAGCCCACCGAAGGAAATCGAACCCCTGATTTTAGCGTTATAAATCCGGAGACATACCGCTGTACCAGCGGAGGCCTTCATATACCAAATTTGAAGGCAAATCATTAAAAATATACCAGCTATAAAATCTACATTTTTTTATAAAATTTCTTTTTATGTTTAGCCGCCGCATAGCAGCTCATAGAATGACTGAGTTTTTCAAGTGCAAGAGGTTCGACACTTTAGAATAATTTGACAATACATTTGACAATGTATTTAAGGATAGATTTATAGAGAACGTGATGAGTAATGATTTCGAATCTGGTATGCGCGTTTCATACGTTTGGTATTGCTAGTGTTTGTACAAACGTAAGCATTTCTCTTGATGGCAATTCAAAAAAACACACCGAACAACTACGATTACTATTCCGGGTTCTGTTGTGAAAAATCATAGGGTTGTCGTTATTATTGAGGTTCTAACGTAAAAATACACTTGACCTGTCATGGTCAGGAGGTTAAGGCACTCGACTTCTAATCCAAGAAGCGCGGGTTCGAATCCCCGTTCGTACCAAGCAGTCTCCCTCTTATAGCCGTGGGGGTGTTATAACGTGATGGTCAATCCCTTTATATGTTGGTGAAAGAGTAGCCCAAGATTAAGCAGTGGGAGGTGATGACTAGCTATCTTCCCTTTTGTCTACACCGCAAAATTAGAGACAACTAGTGCAAATGGCCTTCGTGTAGTTTTGCACAAAATTAAAAAAGAATTTTTTTTTTCCAATTTAGTACACCGATAGATCTTTTATAATTTACAATTATCTGTTAAATATGATCTAAACATAAGCCACATGTGCAAAGTTATTCGACAAATACCGTTCAATTTTAACCAAATATTTAAGCTGTCGGTTTAAAATTTTACTTTTTTAATATTAACTAAATTAGCAGTTTGAGGCCCGGTATGGCCAGATGACTAAGGTACTTGACTCATAATAGGAGCGTCGCGAGTTCGAATCCCCTTCACACCAAACATGCTCGCCCTTTCAGCCGTGGGGGGCGTTATAATGTTACGCTCAATCCCACTATATGTTGATAAAAGAGTAGCCCAAAAGTTTGCAATGGGTGGTGATGACTAGTTGCCTTCCCTCTAGTCTTACACTCCTAAATCAGGGACGGCCAGCGTAAATAGCCCTAGTGTAGCTTTGCGCGAAATTCAATCCAAACCAATTAGCAGTTTCTTGATCAAGTTTTCTAAAACATTATACATGAATGGTTATTATTCAATATTCATTGCAAATTTTTAAACACAAATTTGTTAAATATTAATAAATTATTTTAATTAAAGAAGTCAGCTGTTCTTTAAATATCTAGAGTTTTTATGAAAAATTAAGCTCAAGGGGAAACAAAAATTACCAGTGTTACGTATTACAATTTATTCCTGACGAGTCTCCGATTTATTATGCTACATATTACGATTTAAAATAGCCGAAAATTTTAACTTCAATTTAGAACTTAATTGAATCTCAATATTTATCAAATTTGTGATATTTACCAACAAGATTGATACACACAATTTTCTCTCTTGACACAACTACATTTTAATATACAAATAACAATACAATTTATAATAGCGGTTATTACAAATAATGATTTATATGCGAACGTTTTACAAACTTACAAACAATCCTGAGTCTTTTATCTAGTCTGGAACTGAATATTTTATTGATGGTTAACGATGAGCAAATGAATTTAGAGTTGATATCGATACCGTTCGCTTAACAGTTGGCAGGCCTACTCTCTATTCTCAGCTGGTTTCACGCTGTTTACAAGTTGACTTTTCTTAGGCGAAGATGTCTAATGTCTTTGTAGGAGCACTAAAGTTCAAAGTTAATTCACTGGAGTTAAGCGATTTGTAATGTTCGAATTCTACAGACGTTCCTGGTTAGTACCTGTATTTTTCCGATTAATAAACGTTAATCACAGTTATAACTTCCGATATTTACAGTATACTAGCTATAGCAAACCAACAATATGTACTCTCTCTTAGCCTGTGGATTTAAAAACTTTCTCGAGAATTCAGTTGGCAAAAATGCTAACAAACACTAGAATTTTACATACACACTAAGTACATTGTTGATTCTTACACTCGAGAATCTTCTACGAATTCAGGGAAAAGGTGGGAATTTCGCAATAAGCATGTAGCAATATAAGTTACATGCATTTCTGAATTTGCTTTAACGAAAACAAACATTAATATTAAAATAAATATATAATAATAAATCCGTCACACCAACCAACAATAGAAGAACGTTACATGAATGTCACAAGTACATACTCAGTGCTTTCAACAATACACAATCGGTGTCTTTAAAGAGCTAACCTTTTATATGAAGAACAACGACAGTGGTGTATAATAATAATGTGAGCATAAAAAAAATCAGCAAACCAGATAAATGCAAAGTAAAAATGTTAAAACCTACAAAGAGTAATCGTAAAAGCGTAAGAGAACAAGGCTGGAGACAGTGTAGAGTGTAGACAGTATTATATAGTAGATTTATGGTTTGGTTTGGTTTTAGAAGTTCGCGCAAAGCTACATGAGGGTTATCTGCGATAGCTGTCTCTAATTTAGCAGTAGGAAGGCATCTAGTCATCACCACCCACCCCCAACTCTTGGGATATTCTTTTACCAACGAATAGTGGGATTGATCATTATAATGGTTGAAATGGCGAGCATGTTTGGTGTGACAGTGATTTGAACCCGCAACCCTCAGATTACGAGTCGAGTGCCTTAACCACTTGGCTATGCCAGGCCAATAGATTTATGGCATCTACACCAGGGGCGTTTTACTATCACATAAAATCCTAAAAATTTTCTACCCAATTAGGCACCATGAAACTATTAATAGAACTTCAACTATTAGATGAGAGATTACCATCTCAGATCAGTTGGTTAAATTCATAGCTAAATATTGATAGTAAACTTAGCATCTGACATACCAAAGACAAAAAGGGGAATCTAAGTGAACAGTCCTGACGTTTCCGTAATTTAAAAAGAGTTTCGTATGTTTTTGTCCAGCATAAACTGATTTGACTTTTGTTCGAGCGCGTTAAGGCGTGCACTCGTAATCCGAGGGTCGCGGGTTCACGCCCGCGTCGCGCTAAAACATGCTCGCCCTCCCAGCCGTGGGGGTGTATAATGAGACGGTCAATCCCACTTTTCGTTGGTAAAAGAGTAGCCCAAGAGTTGGCGGTGGGTGGTGATGACTAGCTGCCTTCCCTCTAGTCTTACACTGCAAAATTAGGGACGGCTAGCACAGATAGCCCTCGAGTAGCTTTGTGCGAATTCCCAAAACAAACAAACAAACATTCGCTTCTCTAAAACTTTAAGGAATACAGTATGATTAATACCCTACTATAGCAGGGAACTGTCTTACCGACTATGGTAGCGCTTCTGTTTGCTTTCCTTTCCTCTTGGTCGAGTGTTCTATCGGCAGTATGGCTAATTTAATTACTGTACTGTTTGTTCTTATGTTGTCAGTTCAGTTAAGGCTGGTAGTGGATATTCTTAAGATATCTTTAAGTCGTAACAGTATATGACAAGAAATAGCATTACGTTCCTACTAAAAGTTTATCTTATGTCAACAAAATAATTCGAACTGAAAGCTGAACGTAACTAAATAAAAAAATATTATATTCGAGTCAACTGAGCTTTACTTGTACGCTTTAAGAGTACACTTGGACTTGTGAGGTTAGTTTTAAAACCGTTGGTAAGTCAATGCAGTCACAAAACAAACACACAAACTTTTCAATAGTTCCCTGGTGGTAATATAATATTAATGTAATAGAATAATTTGCTAGGAAAAAAAGGCTATCGCATCATCGCAAATACGTACGTATTACTTATGTCTGCACGGAACGAATTTTATTGTGTAATTTTCGTGTTCGAGGTTTTTGACATGATAAGGGTTCATTTACAATATTCCGATAGCATAATTTATATACATGCAGTACGACGGTAAGTCTACGGACTTACAACGTTAAATGCACATGGTCCGATTTTAAAATAAGTGAGAGCAACATTCGACTTTTGAACAAAATATATATATTGACACGAAAATCGTAATACACTTCAAACAAGTGTTATTAGTTACCCTGATGTAACAAGAAAATTTATTACAATTGTAACATAGCGTAACATAACAATTTTATATAGAACAATAATAAAGTAATGTAGCAAAAAAGATAATTCTGTACAAAAGAGAAAGTATTTATCACTTCAAATCAAAAGTTAAGACAATCACTGTTACAATGATGATAAATAAAAGTAAAATTATGAATAGCTCAGTTGCTCATTACTAAGTCTTTATCATTTTGATGGTGTTCTGTACATCACTGTGCATTCTTTGGTATAAGTATTAAAATAAATATTTAAAATTCTATCTACATTAATAAGTTAGAAGAGGTTTATAGAAAGTTTTATGAAACGCTGGTGGTACCTTCTCTTCTGCAAGTTTCTAGTTTCCTGCACAAAATGCATTACACTTCTTCATCTAAGAGATTATTATTGTGCTATAATTTCTAAAATGACAAATCTGTAGATATATGTTAAATGTTGATCAATATAGCTAAGTAAATTTGTTTTCTACATGAAATGTTTTAAAGATGCTTCATTATTTATAATAGTTGTGGGTCCAGTTTTTGTAAACCTAAACTCACTGTGATTGATGTAAGGATATGTCGTTATTTTCTAATACAGATATTTTGCTGACCAAAGAATCTAAAGTAATGCTAAAACTGATCTATTGAAATTATTTTCTTCTGTGACTTTTTCTCGTATTTCACTGTAAAATTGCAAAGCTACTACTAATGAAAAACTTGGTAAAAAGAAGTGAAAAAACATATTATTGGTATATACAAATATTAAGTGATAGTTTTTGAAAATTTACCAGACTTTCAAGATGATAGACAGGCAGACAAGAAGAGTAATGGGGCATATCGATAATTCTATTCTATGTAAAGTTACATGTGATGCAGGGCTTACAAAATTATTACCTCTGGGCCCATAGAACCTTTAGTCAGCTACAGGATATAGAAAGAGTGATAATCTTAAGTACAAAGTAAAATATCTAATTTTAGGAATGAGACATAGCTAAAAGCATGATACGGACATAGCTTTAAATTTTCAACACCTTTTAATCAAGGAAACAACAAAAGTTAACCGGAAGCCATAATCTTGTGCCTTCAATAGTATTTCAAATCTTCCTTGATTCTCCCAGGCAAGAGACCAGTGACGCACTAAAGGGTCGAATTACTGTTTTAATTAAGCCTTGCAACTAGCTATTAATCTAACAGTAACCAACAGCAGGCGTTGGATTTTGTGAAGCAAAATTAGGTAACTTGAGGAGGATACAAAACATTTGCTGTACACTTGTTAATTCCTAGCTTGATCTTGAACTAATGTTACACAGCGGATTTAAACTCGTAACTCTTACAATACTATGTAATTACTTTATTGTATGTCATAAAATAAATCTAGAAACGGCCATTGATTTTGCTGCTCTAGGTGCTTTTCTGTGCCTCAAGACAGGCTACAAAACTGGAACTTACAATGTTAAAGTCTGGCTTATGGTGAAATATTAGCAACAGATTAGTTAATGTAATCTTTTCAAATTACACGAGCAGCATTCTTGTAAGATCACAATAGCAACATCAGATATTTTTTGACATTTCTGGTCACCATCCAGCTGCTCAGGTTGAACACTTATAGAGCAATTATTTCGGATTCCGTCTTTGTAGTAAATATAACGGAGAAAACCAACTACGTAACTTTGTACACAAAGAAAATATTGAGTGATTTTATACCATTATTAAAGGAGTTGTAAGTACACGTGGAATTTGTTATATTTTATCATTACTCTTACGATGTTTTTGTTGTTTAATTTCACGCAAAGCTACTCGAGGGCTATCTGCGCTAGTCGTCAGTAATTTAGCAGTGTAAGACTAGAGGGAAGGCAGCTAGTCATCACCGCCAACTCTTGGGCTACTCTTTTACCAAACGAATAGTGGGATTGATCGTCACATTATAACGCTCCCATGGCTGGGAGGACATGCATGTTTGGTGCGACTGGGATAATCTTATGATTGTTTGGTCGTTTGTTTCGTTGCAGTTAAGCACAAAGTTACACAATACTCTGTCCACCACATATATATATCAAAACTCGATTTTTTTAGCGATATGAATCCGCAGACATACCACGAAACAGATTTTATAAACTTTAGGGAATAATTCGTAAGCAGTTAACTTCTGAGAAAATTAAGATTTCCTCAAAATGCATCCTTTTTTTAAAAAAAATATTTAATTTCTTAATTTATAAATACCTTTATAAGTTTAACAGTGTTACTAATTTAGATCCGTTATAAAATTATTTGCTTCCTATCAAAAATATGGCGTATAAAAGTACAATAGTATTATCGGGTTATCCGTTATGGATACTAATAGTACGAGATAAATAAAAAATTGTGAATTTAAAAACCTATAAATAGGGATCGTGATAAAGTGAGGAAACAAGGCAAGAGATGGTAGACATTATTAACTCTATTTTAGCTCCATGCTTTACCTAGAATTATATTTAGTGAAGTCAAGATTGGGATTTGTAGTTTGAGCAAATAATATTGTTTACACAATCTCCAGCCTTCTTCGTTTGTTGTTGTTGTTTTTTGCAATTCCTATCTGCAGACTTTCCATCTTTTTATTAAATTATTTGTTGGCTTTCTGTGCTCAACTACAGGTGAAGAATTATTTATTATGGTGGCTAAGTGTATAAATTGTAATGATAATAAACATAGCTAGTAGCTATCTAATACAGTTAATGATTATTTACTAAAGCTATTGACTATTTGATAGTATTAGTTTGAGATGTGAATTGTTAAGCTGCAGCTCGAGATTGTGACTTCAGTTTATTTTAGAATACAGTGAGCATTTATAGTGCTATATATAATCAAATCTTCTATATATAATACGCAAAAATCGGCAAATACTTGTTTAGACGTATGAACGTATAAAATTTTACCAATAGGAAAGCAGCTTTTCAAATAAAACATATATGTCTGAAACATTGCTTAAATAATTCTTCGTGTCTTTAAAAGTAATTATCTACAAATAAATGCAATAAATTTAATGTTTTGTATGTTGCTTTTTTGTGTTTTTTACTCCTTCACTTCGTACCTTATATAAGGGTTAACTTTCCTAAGATACTAATTGTATAGTGTACAATACATTGAGTATCTACACATTACAGTCACCTAATGTTCCTCTATTATGAGCTGATAATTCCCGATTCACTTTGCACTTAAGCTTCCGTAAAGAACTCTGTATATTTGTAAGAAATTTCAATAGCTTATGTTAACATCGTTTACACCAGAGTTCTGATGTCTCCTTGCTTATTTAAAACACATAAGAAAGAAACTGGCTTTTTGATACATCTACGACCTTCGCAACAGCTTATTTCGTATTCGACAAAAGGTTTGAAGTTTACATGTAAAGTTGGCAAGAGAATACTAATAATGAGAAAAAGAAGAATTACAAATTACAACAAGTTTTTACAGAGTTGTTTGAACTAATTCTTGATACTTGAAACTATTTGTTTTGGTAAAACTCGGTAATTACAAAACTGAGGTAAAAACAGTTCCCTAGTAGTTAATTTTAAGATCAGGCAGTAGAAAATTTAGCTACATTAGATAACTTTACGATTGGGCAGTTATATTACTTATCCTTAACATTTTTGGAAACTTAAAGAGAATTCAACTGCGGGAAATCAAACAGGTGTGCTAAGCCTGTAGCTTGTCGCTGACCCACAAGAAGAATTTCAACTGGAGAAACAGAAATGTAGTTTGCTACAGAATCTAAAAAACTAATTAAAATAGATAAAAATTAATATATATGCGATTACAATACAATAACACTGAAGTATCAAATAATTAGTAGTAAGGTTGCACGAAAGGACATGATTAGAAGAGATTAATTATTTTAAAGAGGGATAATTTTTCTACATATAAAAATACATACATGAGAAAATATTTATTTTACACAAAATGCAACACATGCTTATACATGCGTTCTAGAAAAACAAAATTAAGTCTTCAATGCACATGGAAAACATTGAATTTTCGAAATACATTGTTAATCAGAGATGCTATATATATATAAAGAACAGAGTAAATAAACTTCTAATTTTACGTTGTTTACCAGTATGTTTGTTCTCGATAAGGACAAGATTGTGTGGGACCAACAACGCTCGTATATAACAGCGTATGAAATAGATTTAGAGAAATCCGAGTCAAGAATATGACGACATCAGTGATGAAAACAACGTTAATACCGCCTGTAGTTCCAAGATAGAACAAGATGTTAAAATAAAACAAACTCCAGTGATCAAAGAATTCAAACCTAAATAAAATCAACTCAAACTCATCAGCAATAGGTTTTCTTCTATTGTCCAAGGACTTATTCATTACCTTTTGTGATAATTTCTAAACACGTCTGTCCATTATTTAAACTGAAAATGTAAGTCACTTGATGTTTTCAATTTGTTGCGTTCACACAAATGACAGTAATATTTCTTCAGAATATTGGTAAGGAAAGACTTATAAAATACAATTGGTTTTAATACTTCACAGTTCACACATTATTTTTTCCTATCAGAGAGCAAGATGTTCAAACAATATCTGTTAAAGAATAGTTTTAATAAATAGCATACATACATGTATGCTAGTTAGTTAGTTGTTTATAAAATTTTTGCTCAAAGCCACACAAGAGCAATTCACTTATAACCATCCTCAGTTTTAAATTTCGAGTCCATAATATCCACTGTCAACTCTAATACTACTTTTATTTGTCTCGATTGTGGAGTGTGTTTTTACAGCAACCGGACGCATGTCATGAACTCACCGAGGTGTGTTCCATGCTGCAGACTTAATTAACTTACTCCGCTAGATGTTACACCTGTTCGTGTACTTCACCAGTCTAAATATATAAGACAGTCAGGTGCTGCGTTACTCTATCTGTATGGCATTCACAAATGAAATTACATTTAATCTTAATCTAGCAAACGACTATCCACAACTGAAGTATACTGATTATGAAGGCAGCTTTAAATTAGCACTTATTTAGAAAACTGCTCAAGTTTGTCACAGATATCCAAACCGAGTTTACAGCTATGTGAGTCCGCAGACATGCTGCTGTGCCAAGCACAAGTAAGTTAAGCGAAACTACTATTGAAAGTAATTTTAAAGGTTAAGTTATTGAAAGAAAATGCTAGAAAGTATGATTAAAAGTTTCGTTCTTTCACATTTACTATGATTTCAATTTAAATTTCTACAACTACCGCCTCACACTGGGACACAGGTTAGCTTACGAACTTACAACGATAAAATAAGGGGTTAGGTTCCCCTCGGTGCACACAGCAGATAGCCCGTTGTGGCTTTCCTAAAAGCAGAACACCCGCTACAGCTACTACGAATGGAAAACTAAAATAAAATGAAATGAAAAACAAAATGAAAACGTATCGTTAGTATACACAAATATTTTATGGAAGATTAGGAAATTTAATAGACATTCAAATGCGATTTAGATCATACAAAAACTACATAAGTAATAGTTTGTTAGTTTCAAACAGTGCTTGTATTTAATAATCAGTAAAGTAATACAATACGTCAGATGAAAGACAAATGGACAGATAGGTAATTAAGCATTAACTCTAAATAGTTAAAAATATTGATAAGTAGATGCTCTTGAGTCTAAAACAAAACAGTTGCAATTTGTCTGTTATAAAGCCATTAGAAGCTGGAAAATATATTATAATAAACATAAATTGTGATTTTGTACAAAGTTAGAATTCATAGTACTTATTTTTATTATTCTATTTTACAGAGTCTTAGAAAAGCATTTATCATAAATGAAAGGTTATTGCCGTTGTACTCCTAATGCAAAACTACACAATGAGTCATGTGCATGGAATTTGTCCATAGCACAAAAAGAACATAGTGCTTTTGCAATGGATGTCCGTAAATTTACTATGACATTAATAGTGGAACACTTAAAAGGAAATAAAATGTTATTAAGTCACAACCCTCATACTTTCTGGTTTTTATGCTATGCTGTCAAGGCCGAAGAAAAATGTTTTTCTACGCCGTAAGCAAGATTATATGTCATTTTGGATTTTCTGGTTTATGGGTGTGTAGAAATATATTGTTGTAAATACTGTTCGAAAATGTTTGTAAAACTTCTTTTTTCAGTTTCTGGTTTCTAAAAGTTGTTGTTTCACTTCAACCATTCCGTACTCTAGTGTTATACAACTACAGAGATGCCAATCATTACGATCTTGGTGCATACATTGCGACTATACGCTCATACAAACAAATGTTACGACTTGTTGCAACTCCCAAATTATTATACATTACATAGACCTATACAATAAAGTGATAAACTGTTTCCACAGGGCTTGAAAGGGGTGAAAAAAATTTCTAGCGAGATACAAATAAATGTTGATAATAAATAAAAGACGTTGTCCAAATGGCTACTTGCGATAATCATGTTTGTGCTTGAAATAATAAAAAGATATTTGTATCTCCGACGTCTACCAATAGTTTGAGTGCGGTGTTTCTCCATACTGGTTAGGTGGGGGAATCCATAGTTACGTCATTAGTGCTTGTCAGCCAATCAGCGCTCCCATCGATGGGTATTTCTCGTTTTCTAAGCGACAAAGAAATACCAATGGGATCGTTCACAAAATGGAAAAAAAAGGCCTCGTTCACCAGACTGTCTTGTTTATAGCAAATCTAAAAGAACTAAAACTGTGAATCAAAAATCTAGGAAAGAGCATAGTGCAAAATATCCGGTTATTGCCTCAAAAGTCAGTGTCAGTCATGCGTTTTATACAGTTTGTCACATCGATTTTTCTGTGGCGCATGGCGAGATAAACGATTGTTCCAGACATACAAAATCGGCATCTCACCAACAAAAGGCTGAAGCGAAGACAAAAGTGATGCAGATACTGACATTTATGAGTAAGAATTCAGAATATGAAAAATAATTTCAAAAGAATTTTTTGAAATTTATTTTTCATTACATAAAACACAGTCATAAATAAGCAATCTACAGGGTGGTCGCTAGAAAAGCGGAAAATTTGACGGAACGATATCTCACAAGTTACCCTTCAAAACGCTACACGAGCTTGGATTTCTAGGTTAACGCTGCTCTGAAGTACACGGACGACATTTTGAACATCTATGAGTGTAACATAACATATGCCTTTAAATAACTTTGTAAAAGTTATTCTTTGTAAAAATAAATAGCTGTTTGACAAATTTTCCGCTTTTCTAGCGACCACCCTGTATATTATTAATAATAATTAATATTAGTTATAATAATAATATAACAATAAACAGCTTAGAGACATTGGTCAGGCCTAGTAGCCGCAAATGATAAAGGGCTCTGTCTGCAATCATTACGCTCAGTCTTTTGAAGTAGTTGGCATCTCTGCAACTATTACTAAACGTTTTGCATTACAGTTGACTTTCAGGAATGTGATATAATTAAAGAAATGATATGAATATAATTTGGATTTTTTATTTAATATTATTTCATCAAAAAAGCAACGAAATTATGTCACAAAAGTCAAACAAAATCTATAATCTTGGCGCTTTTCATGTCTTTTCAAATTTTTCTTAATCCTCTCAGGTAAGAACTGAAAATTCAAATTACTTTTTAGGTTAACTCATGCGACTACTTATAACATTAATAAGCTAGCAAAAGTCCACATAGAAAATAAAGTTGACCATCATAGCTCTAAGAAGAAAGAACTTAGAAATCTAAAATTTTGCAACCTTATTAAATGGACTCTAAGGATGTACACCTGTGTATTAAACTTATCTTATCAGTGGATAAGTGCATATATTTATGCTAATTTATTATAAGTCACATCTTTAATTCTCTTTTTTGGACATATCTATTTTTCACACCTGAGGTGTTTCCAATTAAATATAGTGACTTTTTGTCAGTGCACTTCAAAAAATCACACCGAGTAAGAAGGTAACACCCGATACAAACCAAAATTACACTAAGACAGCAACGCTATTCTTCGGAAGATACCTTTACTTTGCAGAACCAACCACATTCTTTAAAATATGTATTGATAAATTTTCTTCTCTGAAACAGCTTCCTTTATAGTAACACCATGGGATTTAGATTAATAGTTTTTTGTTATCACCCTTATTAGTCATCATTATTTATATTAATTTAATAAGCTAGTTTCACCAACGCTAAACTTTCTCTAATTGGCATAATTTCATAAAACTTAGTAACATTGTACTGCAAAGTTTGCAATGAAAAATCTATAATAACAGTCTACCAGTATGATTCTTTTAAACACTTTTGAAACTCCTAATCTAGTTTTCTTGGCCTAATCAATACTTATGTTTTTGCACGCCCTTTCATGTTGTAGCTTTGCTGCTCTAAATCAGCCCTATTCAATCCGAATAGGAAAAAAAACTAAAAGAGCTCCATTTTTACTTTAGGTGAAACTGTTGGGAAAAAATGCTAGACTGATAGCTCACGTGACTATTTTGCTTAAGCATGCGCAAATATTTTCGTAAAATTTGAACGGTTTTTAATGAATAACCTTACACGAGTAACTTATAAAGATTTATAAGTGAAACAATTTGTAAAATAACGTAAACGTTAAGCTTCTTTCTCTATCAAATAAAGTTTTAGTGAAAGGTAGATTTTCAGTTGGATTCCAACAGAGTACATCTACTAAAAATATTCGACAATTTGGATTTCCACGGTCCAAGCTGCAGAAGGTGAAAAAAATCACTAAACTGTAACTTCTGTTAATAACTTACCATGTGTCCTGTGGGGATTTTTTTGTCCAAGGTTCCCTGATTTGAACTTGTTATAAGAAATGCTTTTATTTTCGAAATCTCAAGTGTATAAAAGTTATCTCCAGCAAAAAACTAATGATTTGATAAATAAATTAATATTTCATTTAAATATAATTTTTAGAACTTGCTAACTTGTTGATGTTGGTACTACTAATAATAGTATTTGAAACATTGTTCATACATATTGAATTCGTTAGTGGTTAATAGAATGGCTTTGAGTTTTTCAAGTGCAAATTTTTATGTCATAGCTCTGTCATCTCTTAACCGATTTGAGATCTAATCATAGTATTAAACTTAGGAGATTAAATCATTTCGGTTGATGTATTTGATCACATTCAAGAACTCATGGAATAATTTACTCAGATTCTGTCTAAAATAATTGAAGGGACGCTTATATCCCGCTGAGTAATAAAATCGAATCCCATATGCGCATATCCCATATTTAGTACTGCTGATGTACAAAAATATAGCTGATAAAAAGACGGTAAAAAAGGTTTCATAGGTTAATTTACTCTACTTCTGCCGAAATAATTTTATTTGTCGCGGCTATTGAGTATTCCGCTTTCTCAAAAGACATTTGTTGGAAGAAATACAAAGAACTGAAGTAGAGGGAAAACAACTAATTCTCCTGCTCCTCCTTCTATGTTTTATCCGTGCTTTGAACAAGCTCATCAACTAATCTCAGCATTATACTGATGTACGTTTGACAGAAGAACGTACCATATGCTACTCCCTGAGTTGCTATGCGTTTCATGATAATAAGTGTCTTTGTGATTGGCTTCACTGTTTTACATCGACCATGATCTAACTAAACATGAAATATCCTGTAGATAAATGTATTAATTCACACATTTTAGATAGAGTACATTAAACTTACATGTATAAAACCTCGACATTTAAACCATTCACATCTGTTGAGCTGTTCGAGTATAGACTCGGGGATATCTAGCTGTTCGGCAAAAGGTTTTAAATTACACCGTTCGTGAATTGTGTGTAATTATTAAAGAAACACTTCTGTCGGAGAAACTAATACACACAAATATGAAAATCTCATACAAGTAACCCATAACTAGATCCTATACGATGATACAAATAAGCGAGTCATGTTCAATAACATCACATACTGCCTCTTACCCAGCCATATGGTACTTTTAACCTTAGTATAATCTGCATACAGACCACACTGATTTTCATGATACAATCAATCAATCATTAATGCAACATCTATTGGAACATTTACAATTTAAATAATGACAGCAGGCACACTTCTCATCTATTTCATTGTCGTTTATGGACGTAAATCATACAAAATAGTGTTTTATATTCGTTGTATTAGTCATATATTGTAAAAAGGGAAACATATAGTACCGACATAATTTGCGGGTTCAAATCCCTGTTACACCAAGTATGCTTATCTGTTCAGCCGTGGAAGCAATACAATGTAACGGTCAATCCCACTATTCGTTGACAAAAGAGTAGCCCAAGAGTTAGCGGTTGGTAGTGATGACTTGCTGCCTTCCCTCTAGTCTTAAGCTGTTAAAATAGGGATGGCTATCGCAGATAGATCTAGTGTAGATTTGCGCGAAATTCAAAACAATTTTTGTTTGGAATTTCGCACAAAGCTTCTCGGTCGCGAACCCGCGACCCTTGGATTACGAAGCGCATGCCTTAACACGTGAGGCCATACCGGGCCCTCTCAAAACACACGAACCTAAATTGATACAGTAAACACACTTATTACACTACGAAACAAAATTTTTACTTTTCCTTGTCCTGAGCAGAAAGTGTTATTTTTCAATTGCTTATGCCTAAAGTAAATAGAAAAAGACCTATTTTTCCTTTCAAACTTTGCTTTTGTGACTTGGGAGCGTAAAACGAAAACATGATAGGAGACTATATTTATATATTTAGGGGGTGATACGTGAAAGTGATTTACATTACAGTTGTAAATCTCGAAAAACTACTCACTTCTAAACACTTTTGGATAATTTTAGTGTAAAATATACATGTAAATCTTGACTCATATGTTGTTTTATTCAGACCTTATGTAGATGAAAATGTGCAAATTTGGACGTTTTTACATAAAAACTTATATGTATATGCTTGTTTGTTTATTATTAACCACAAAGTTACACAATGCACTATCTGTTCTCTATTCTTTATCAACAGCAAATACCGAAATTCTAACTGTCACTCAAAATAAGAACTAGTCAGGGCGACGACTTTTCAATAGTAAATCAGGTAGTCAAGCGGTGCGAAAAAGACTCTCCAAGTAGTCGCTAAAATCGATGACCACCTAATATGACTATTAAATATTAGGCATTGTTACTATTTTGTAGTCGGAAAATCGTCAGGTGATGATAGCAGGGATGCCTGACAGGTAATAAATAAATAAGAACTAGTCAGGGCGACGACTTTTCAATAGTAAATCAGGTAGTCAAGCGGGGCGAAAAAGACTCTCCAAGTAGTCGCTAAAATCGATGACTACCTAATATGACTATTAAATATTAGGCATTGTTACTATTGTGTAGTCGGAAAATCGTCAGGTGATGGTAGCAGGGATGCCTGACAGGTAATAAATTTGAGTGCTCTGTAATAGTCGTGATGACTTTCGTTAGATTGTCATTCTGACCAATGCTAACTACCCATCAATAGTCTTACTGCCTACCTGCAAACCACTACAGAGTAGTCCGTGTGACCTATTCGTCGAAGGAACGGTTGTCATCACAACCATCCATTAGCAATGGACTGTTGTCATTATGACTAGCTATCCAACGACCATGGAAGATAAGTATGTTGACCCAGTCAGGACCACCTCTGCAATGTCACTGTTTGTTATGTAAATATCATGTAAATGTTGTGTAAACGACAACCATGTCGAGAGTGTTATGTAAATGTTGTGTAAACAACAACCATGTCATGTCGTGTTTGCATTCCCATATCTATTATATTTCCATATTTATATTATTTTTTCGAAGTTTAAACCAAAAAAATATGTTATTCATTTAAAATAATATTTAGAATTAATTAGAATTCATTTAGAATTATTCATGTAGAAATTTCTAGAACTAGGTAGATTGATCACTTGTATTGGCCTGGTGTTTGTGCTGTGAAATTCTGGGAAGTTA
Organism: Carcinoscorpius rotundicauda; assembly: GCA_011833715.1. Classification (NCBI taxonomy): domain Eukaryota; kingdom Metazoa; phylum Arthropoda; class Merostomata; order Xiphosura; family Limulidae; genus Carcinoscorpius; species Carcinoscorpius rotundicauda. The sequence goes on along the minus strand of CM022400.1, from coordinate 26,775,076 downwards.
CGCGATTATTATATAAACAGACGGCGATGCGAGGGAAAGGTCATCCATTTTTACTCGGGTCAAGAAGTAAGTCATCCGTTTTTACTCGGATCAAGAAGTTTGTCTCGTTTGAGAAAGTTTAAACGTTTGCCGTGTGATTATTCAAATTGAATTTGTGAATAGAGCTAGATCAACTAAAGCGGTGAATTTATTTTATTGCGTCAATCTTTGTAATTCAGTCAAATTACGGATTATACTGAAAGCCAACACGTATTGGACTGTGAATTTTTTTGAAAATACCCATTCAAACTTCGAAAATTTCTCCGCGGGACTAAATTCCCCGCCTAGATTGGAACTTTGGATTTCGGATTTGGACACTCATTCTGGATCATATTATTAAGCACAGGCCAGTACCTTTTTGTATTATAAGTGGTTTTGAAGGTTGAAACTGGTTATCTGTTATTGCTATTGGATAATTTATTTTGTGTCTATCATATAAGTAGATCATTGTAATAAATTATACAAGCTGCTATCTGTGTCTTTCTGTTGCGTTCAGTCCACATAAAAATACGTAACACTGTTAGGCAAAGAGACCATCATCAATCAGTTGTGGTCAGTAGAATCATCAGTGAGCAGTCAACCCCACAGCCATCTGATGATTCAACCTAAGTCCCAGTTACCTGCCACTATCCTAAAAATATAAAATGCATTTTAGCAGCACCATATTTATTCCAAATTGAACACAAGTGTACAACAATATATACGTACCAAAATAAAATTTAAAATGCAGCAACAATTTGAAATTAAACAACCTGGTGATATGTTTCTGTCGTGCAGGTGAGATTTTACCGAGTCCTTGTATTGAGAGAGAAAGTTGGACACTCCTTTTTGTGTATCATTCCTGTTATGCACTTTAGAACAAATTTTATTGGGCTCATTGGCTTTTGGGCTTATAAAGTCAAATATATAGATAAAAGAATATATTTGTGATGAAAATATATTTCACAACAAGCATAACATAATGCACACGTGGATAGTACTTACACGAACACCATGGGGTGTTAAGTTTGGGGCATCTGAGAGCTGAGGGTAGCGCTTGAATATTTCGTTTGTTTGTTTTTTAAATTTTACACAAAGCTAAATTTAACAGAGCAGCAACATGGATCACTGCGGACTTTTGAATCTACCACAGGATATGCATTCAAGATACCAAATATGTGCATTTGTGATGTCAAGACTGGAGAATGTTTTGATTTCATACTTGCTTCAAAGCATTAACTAAATATTCCTACTCTACTAACACTAAATTACAGTAGTACAGACCTACACAATGTAACGGGCAACCATCCTTGTTTACACATAACGAGTTGTACAAAAACATACGGATGGATTCACTTCAACTAATCTAGAAAGTTAAACATTCGTATTCTTATATTGTTTAATTGAAACATAGTATTGGAAAATATGACATAAACGATTAATATTTACCTGGATTTCTTCATTCCGTCATCTGCGCGGTTGCATGGCAATTGTGCAATGTCAGTACAATGTAAACATCATATGTAGTTCTCCAATGTGCGACAAAATATTGCTTTGTGTGATTTCTCCCCCTCGCCCCCCTTTGGGTTTACAGTGTCATCTCTATCCTCGCCTGCCGCTAAGGTGTGGACCGTACCGTCTTCACTCCTCCCTGTGTATGTATTGTTGTATGTAAACAACTAAATCCCCTTTCAACCACTTTGAAGAATGATCAACCTCTCTCCAAAAATAACATCTGCAGCCCTCCTTGCACAAGGAACTCCCGCCTTCAGATAAACTCGACCTGGTCAACCCCTCTGAAAATGAAATAGTCTTGCTCGCGCCTAATGTAGCTGCTTTCAATTTGTACTCGGTTTGCGCCGCGGAGCACTAAACCAATCAGATGCATTTCCCGGACTAGTCAGCGCGAGTTTTTACCACGTGGGGAAAGCTCATTTCAGTTTGTTTGTTTGTTTTGGAATTTCGCACAAAGCTACTCGAGGGCTATCTGTGCTAGCCGTCCCTAATTTAGCAGTGTAAGACTAGAGGGAAGGCAGCTACTCATCACCACCCACCGCCAACTCTTGGGCTACTCTTTTACCAACTAAAAGTGGAATTGACCGTCACATTATACGCCCCCACGGTCGGGAGGGCGAGCATGTTTAGCACAACGCGGGCGCGAATCCGCGACCTTCGGATTATGAGTCGCACGCCTTACGCGCTTGATCGTTTTGGATTGTAATAATAAATGTATTGATTATTGGATTTCATATTCGAATATTCCAGCACATGCACACAACAGTATAAAAACACAATCGTCAAATAAAACAGTGAAGAAATAGTAGTGGTCGATAAATAAAATTAATTTAGATGGGATTTATTTTGTGTGAAAGAAATCATTTACCCCAAAATAAAAGTAAATAAATAAATTCTTGCAAAGTGTAGCCCTGGTCACGTTTCACTTGTTGCATTTATGGAACAGAATGCACGTATACAGTCATTTGTTGGAGCTGCACCTTAATGCTATAAGAAACATCAAGTGTGTCTATTCATGAGTTAATGCTGCCTGTGGTGTTGGTCTTCCTGACCAAAAAGTAGCCCTTAAAAATGACACAGCAGTGCTGCTGTGAAGTAGTCCAGATGCTGGGAAATGGTCAAACAGACTGAGACATTCTGGCTGGAAAGTAGTCAAACTGACAAGTAATAGATCATCATTACTACTAAATAATAAATAGTTCACGACTACAAAATGATAGTCATCTTGCTTAATAATATATTTTAGATAGTCAGTTTCACAGCGACCACGATATTTCTATAGCAGAAAATAGACGTGGCTGGCCCGGCATGACCAAGCGCGTTAAGGCGTGCGACTCGTAATCCGTGGGTCGCGGGTTCGCATCCGAGTCGCGCCAAACATGCTCGCCCTTTCAGCCGTGGGGGGTTATAATGTTACGGTCAATCTCACTATTCGTTGGTAAAAGAATAGCCCAAGAGTTGGCGGTGGGTGGTGATGACTAGCTGCCTTCCCTCTAGTCTTACACTGCAAAATCAGAGACGGCTAGCAGAAATAGCCCTCTAGTAGCTTTGTGCGAAATTCAAAACCAAGCCAGACTATGCCCTGGTAGTCGAAATGAACAACATTTATTTAGAGTGATAGCATGTTAAACTATAATACTTGATGCTGAATTATCATGTGCTCTAGGTACATTTAAGTTAGAAGAATTTATTTTATATAAGGTATGTTATTCGTATAGAGTAACCATTGTAACAAGCAGTATCCAAATGGTTTAGTGAACAGTTAAGCACATGTCTTTCTTATTGCATTATTATTTATACAAATAAACTATACAAACAGAGTTTTTATATGTTACATTGCTCATCCATATAATTATAATTGTACAGTATGTCGTATGTGTATGTCTATATAACTACTTTACAGGGTGTAGATTGGTCTTAACCTGATTTAGTATTAGCTTTCTTGGGTCTCGAAGGAGTAAAATTTGGTTCTTTTGATAAAGTATTGAAGCCATTTTAGTGTGCTTATAAATTAGTAGTTTTTAAATGATGTTCTGTTTTTTAAAGCGATATTCGGTACTGTACGTAGCAAAATCAGAAAATGTCAAAACATGCTCATAACTTTGCCCCAGGATCTTCTTTTTAAAACAGTTTAATTTATAATTAGAATAAATAACTTTTAAATTAGGAGTTTTCTATGTATTTTGTTACATGATGATTTGCTTGTTCTAGATATGTATTAGGAAAGTAACTTTTCATGTTCTAAAGTAACCAGAATTTACATAACTCTAGCCATGTAACATACATATAGTGTATATTAAACGTATGTATTAAATGTATAATACATATATCTATATCTATGTGTACATATATATATATACAGTAAATATTGAATGTGTAGTATGTATATTTGTATCCCTGTATATATGTATATATTTAATGTGTATATTAAATGTATGGTAGCTATACAAATTATAACTCTAAGCGCACTTATTTGTTGAATATATAACAGTTTGGAGTAAACGTTATTATTTATTTTGTGAGTTAATATATAATTATTGTTTAATTGTTGATAACAAGCCAGTTAAAAGTTAATAACTTCAAAGGCGATAATTATATAACAAGCTTACTTGCATAACTTGATAAGAGTTGAAAGTTGTGTTTGAAATTACATTGTTAAGGAGATTTGCTAATATTCATGATGTCACGTTACTCGAACCTTCGCGATTTTTTGTTACCTAAACGAGGTGTTGTTTAATCAGTGCAGATGGCATAGTTTTGAGAAAGTTCGAGACCTAAGTGAATAAGATGTTTATATAGGTGGTTTGCAAGAGCAGCTTAATAAGAATACACAAAAAGTAATGTTTAGTCAGAAAACGTAAAATTAGTGAAACTAGACTGCCTCATTGTTAGCTTAGTTGTAACAGGAAAGATTTAAAATAAGTTTTATAATATAATAGAAATAATAATGAAAAAAATTAATATGTTCTCGCACCCCTCAGAGTAATTATTTATTTGAGAATAAAGGTGAAAGTGGTCAAAATAAATGTTATCTCGCACCCCTGGTTGGGAACCACTGTTCTTCAATGAAATAAAACTTTCTTACACAGAACCTTAATACAAAATGAAAGCTCTTAAACTGTACTAGGGAAGCACTTGCCTAACTTCTTCAACATCAAATTCAGGCCTAAAATCCAACCATCCAATATTTCCAAATGTCCCGCCAGTACCTGTATTTTCTAAAACTAAAATTTATCAAAGTTAATACACAAGAACTACTTTCGCTTTAAACTCAGTTATTTTAGAAAAAAAAATATGTATTCTCAAATAAAAACAAATTAGTATCTTCTTTGCAGTTATGTAATATGTACAATGACTATTTTGAGCCATCTTCATTTGGCAGAGGAAACGAAATCTTGCTGTGAGTGTCACACTAAAACCAGATCTAACTAAACAATTAAATCCGTGCACATCCCGCCATTCGTAAACACTAATAGAATAATTTTCTAACATGGGATTGTTAATCAACAAATGTGGACATATGCTTTTGAAACTTTTAATCACACAGCCACATTGTATCAATTACAACGGTTTTAATTGTTCAACTAATTATCTTTCTTGAACCCTAACTTTTCCCTGATTAATTTGTTAGTATTTTCTCTCTCCATTTTAAATTAAATACTATATTTTAAACGTCGATTAATAACATAAAACTTATCACTTCACTGAGTTCTCAATAAACTGCTGAAGATGTGTTATATAGAAAACGAAACGATTAAATGAAAGAATTATTTTCTCTATCGTGTTTCTGTTTGTGTTATTTTGTTGTTGTTGTTGAAATTAAGATTCACTGTGAATTATACCATTGTCAGTTATGTGTGTTATGTAAAATAAATGTGTGTACATACGTGCCGAAGTACGTGATTTCACTGTATTAAATATTGGGAAGTTAATAGTTGGTATTATGTTTATTAATTTGTGTAAATTACAGATTACTGTCTGAATATGAGTTCTATATATTTATTAAGTGTGCATTATAGGCTACTCTCTAAGTATGTATGTTATGAGTGTAACTGTGGGTGAAAATAAAATTGGATAATTTGATTGACTTATTTAATTTTTCAATTAATATCCAAGAGTGAAATCTTTTGTGTGATTTTTGAACCAAAGTGGTTAAAATAGATGTTTTAAAATTTTTGTGGTGACTCGAACGGGTTTGTTGGTGTTTAGTACATAAATATAACAAGTTCTGTATCGGTTCGAGTTAAATCGATATCCAAAAAATGGTGAGTAGGTCACTTCCATTCAATTCTAACCTTTATGATCTTCTGAATAAAAACGTGTTTTGAAAATCATTTATATTGTTTGGCGAGGCAAATTAGGTATTATGTGCCCCCCAGTGGCTCAGCGGTATGCCTGCGGACTTACACGCTAAAATCCGGGTTTCGATACCCGTGGTGGGCAGAGCACAGATAGCCCATTGTGTAGCTTTGTGCTTAATTCAAACAACAACAACAACAAGGTATTATGTATGTAACGCAACTATGGAACTGCCATATTGTTCGTGTCTGGTGATGGATATAATTCACTTTCAAAACACCACGTAGAGGTATTACATAGTATAGGATATGGTATATGTCTTAGAACGGTTTCCTAATTTTGTTTGAAATATTATTCTAAACAAATGAATGTTATTTTACAGACAAATAAAAAACATAACAGGAATTGGAAGTGCTTAGTTTAATTCAGGTAGTTTTGATTTGAGATATTCTGTTGTTTATTTGTACGAAAGTTTTTGTTTAAGTATAAGTTTTTGTTTTCTTGATTGAACTTATGTAATACTCTGAGTTTGTCTAATGATCTTAGATTGGTATTCAAATGCTATTTCTGAGAATTTGAAATTTCTACTAAGTTTTATGTACAAATTTGTTTTCCTTGTTTGTTTGAAGTAAACCACAAAGCTACATAAAAGGCTATCTGTGCACTGAGTATCAAAACTTGGTTTTAAGCATGCCGCTGTGACATTAAGAGGGCAAAAATTGTGTTTATTATCGAAGTTAAGGAAACTGTTTGATCATAATACCTAAGAGGTGATTTAGTACGGCTTTTTATAATCTCATGTTGTTTCAGTTGAGTTAAGCACTTTATAAACAGAGCAAGACATCTAAAGCAGTATAAAATAAATGTGCTTCTGAATATAAAATATTAGTTGATATTTTCATTTTCTAGGTTCTATCGAACAGTGGAGTTTGATTGATTTCCTTCATTTAAACGACAGTTTTGTTAGTTTCTGGGATTTTGATGGCATTTTAACTATAACAGGAAGTATATACAGTGTTCCCTCGTGTATCGCGGTAGATGTGTTCCAAAACCCCCCGCGAAAGATTTTCCGCGAAGTGGGATCGACGATTTTTACGTATATATTTATGTGCATTTAGACTTTTAAAACCCTCCCTGTACAACTATTTAACCCTCCCATTACAATACTGTTCATTATTGCTGAAATAATAAGAACAATTATTAAGATATTAAGCCTTAAAATTAAAAATTACATATCTTCAGCAAATGGTGTCTTTTCGGGGGACACCACTTCCTCTTCTGTGGAAGGTGAATCGGCAATTTCTTCGTCGGTCGTTACAACTTCAGGAACAGTACTTGCCACCGGTACCTTTTCTTTCTTGCTCGGCTGGATCTCGCTTAGCCTTCGCAGACGCACAATGCGTATATCTATAGCCTTTCCAGTTGGTTCTGTTTCCATTTTTACGCGGTTATAAACTCAAATATATGTTTATATCTCAAAATATACCTGTTTTTTTTCTTTACACTTTTAATTATATTTATTTTTAATATTTTAATGGTATTTAATGCTATATTTTAGATTTAATGTTTATTATTTTATATATATGTATATATATATATATATATATGTGGGGGTCGGCCGAGCCCGCGAAGTGGCGAGGGAACACTGTATTCAAAACCAAGCTATCTTTATTCCGATAATAAAAATATACGTTTTATATGTCTAAGAAGACGATAAATGAACACACTGGAAGACAGTCACATTAAAAATAAGATTTTTGTTGTTTCCGTGTAAATACATCTCCAAACATAATCAGTGATGTCGAGAAACCCACTTGTTGAGAACTTTTATATGCAAAAACGGCTGTTCTGGGCCCAGAAAACACTTCAAATAGAAGGTCGAAACGTTGTTCGCTCTTCTATTTGAAGTGTTTTCTGGGCCCAGAACAGCCGTTTTTGCATATAAAAGATCTCCAAACATAATTCGAAAGCGCTCAAGTTTTGCGTCTCGTCGGAAAACATTGCAACTGATGTAACATATGTTGTCAATATATAATGACTATGGAAGGGATTGGACAGTTCTTTCAAATTTAAAGATGTATGAGTCACGACGTCAATTTGTATTTGCCAATGGCACGTTTTTACACATGGATGCACTTATCTTTCTAAGGTGGACACCTGCCTCGGAGAGTGCAATAAAGCAATCTAGCGCCGAGTCACTTCTCATCCCTTCACTTTATACTGCGCCTGTTGGAAAGCATATCGAATAAAAGGGGGAGCGTGCAATGACTAAATGGATAGAATGGAGTGAATACTATACATTTTTAAAAGGCTTATGGAGTTTTTGGTTTTGTTCTTGTTCGACAATTAAATTTTAAAGTAGTGTGTTGTTTTCTAAAAAAATGTAATAAGAAAGCCTCCTAGAAAGTAAAAGTTAAATGTACACTTAATTCTTACATAATAATTTTATTCAGGTAAAATTATCGGAAGATAAATTTTGAAAAGCGAAAATGGATTTCGTAACATCCCTCGTAAAAACTCGACACTACTTTTATTCCACAGTAAAAACAAAAGGGTTTTGAGTAATGAATAGTTGTTTTTATACAGTAAAAAGTTGGAATGTAAAATCTTCTGATTCAGCAAACATGTTGTTTTTCTTTTCCTATGCTTTAATAATTTGTTATCTTTTGTTTAAAGACGTGTTGAATGGGTAATAAAGAAAATTTTATGGCACACTTAACGTAGTAACAAATGTACAATTTTTCGACAATATTTTTTTCGTCATCAAAATCAAAGTGGATTCTTCGTCATGAAAATTAATAACATTTTTTGTTGTTTTTTTTTTTACTACTCAGAACAGAACTGTCCATTGACTACATATTATCTTGTAAATTGAGTAAAAGGATGAACCTTGGTCTTCAACAAAATAAAAATTGTACTTATTAGCACCTACACCTAATGACTGTTACAGTAACCTGTACCGGATACCTTTCAGAATAACAGTTTTTTTTTGTTATTTTTACAGATAAAAGCAGTCTTGAGTTTTTGAAGTCTGTGAATTCAGTTATGAACACTGTGATAATCATTTTGACTGCCACGGCGATGGTACTTGTTTTGCAGTCGTTATTTATAGCCATCGGTACTGTTGGAGCGGAGTTTTGGTTGATATTTGAGAAAACGTATTGTGAGTTTAGAGGTTCTGTGTTTAGTTTACCATGTTTCGTGTTCAGGTGTCAATACCTCTTCTCGTATATGAGAATTTATTAATTACTGCGGCACATTTGGGTGCATAATATTGTTGTATGCCTGTTTCGGTGAGAAGTTTGTTGGGTTTTGCATTGTTTGTTGTATTTAGTATGGTTCCCTTGTGGCTCTGTTGTTGATTTTTACATAATAGAGAGTCGTATTTTGATAGATTTATATTTTCTTCATCCCTTGTATAGTTTGCTCTATATTTTTCTCCACAACTGCAACATAATCAAAACGTTAATACTAGTAACATAAGGTCGTTATAACTGCACAAGTTTTTGTACCTTTTACTTTGTATCGTTGGTATCTAAATATTATTTTGTTTGATATTAACTGTGTTGTAATATATGTGTTATTTATTTATAAGCAAATGAGGTTAATGGGTTTCTGTGTTGTGTTAAATTTTATTTGTGGAATAGTAAATTTGATCGAAGCCGTTTTACCTTGTCTTTGTCAATCGAATAAGAAAATATTGTAAAAAAATGAATGATTTTGGTTTGGGTCTATTTCCTGAGAAGTGTTTTGTGGCATAACCTGATTTAAAAGTTACGTATTCCATCATAGTTTAATACTCTATTATCAATATATGCAAGTAAAATTAAAGACTTGACGAGTCAAACGTATAGTGAAACATTTAATAACAAACCTTTTTAGTTAAAAAGGAACGACTTTGTCCAAGATTTATCAAAAAATAATGTGTATGCGTCTTATTTTAAAATACATTAAAAACAAAATTTGTAAAGTAACTGTGATAACAGTTTAAAAAACCTTCTTGACAAAACATTTTAATTTTATTGTTTTTGTCATTTTTACGATAAAATATATGAAAAGACGTATTTTTATTTCACATCCTATAAATACCTCACGTTTAGTTTACAATATTTTTCATTATTTTACAAATAAATAAGTTGTACATTCACTAAACTTTAAGCCTGACTTATATTAACGGAAAACAGATTTTGTATGTCACTGAACGTAGTAATAATAGAAAACAAACTTGTCTATTTTTTCATTTAACGTAACGGTACAGAAACCTAAATGAATATTTGTGACTCATGACTCGAGAATACCTCAGAAAATTATTTACTGTTTTGAGTTACCAATTGCTGTTTTCGATTAAAGAACTTACATATTTATTAGTTAAAACTACTTTAAAGTTTACAGAATATAACTTACCAAGATATATAAATAATTTAGCTCCTTCAAGATACAGTTGTTTAGATATGTAAATAAGTAACAGTATCACCTATCTTATGATTTAGGTTATGTTCTTTGAATTTATCTGAGGGTTCAATAATTGTTTATATTTATGAATAACACAAACTAAAAGTCCATCAACTATATATAAAATACTGGATTAAATTAACTTTCATACAAGACTTCAATTCGGGTATAATTATTTTATACTCTCTATTCAATTAGATCCATGAACAGAATGCTTTCAACATCTATTAATAAAACTTCAAGTACTAGATAGTGGGTTATGATATTAGAGCTATTGTTTAGATTCACAGCTAAATATTCGTCGTAAACTTGTATGATGACGTATCAAGAATTAAAAAAAGAGAGACCCCTATTTTCTTGTGCATCATTCATCTGGGCATATAACCTTTTTTTAATAGACACTCCACTCAAGCTACTGCCGACAAAGCCTATTGGACAGTACTAAAGCTGTCATGTCAGCTGGAAATGGATCATCTGAAGTTTAATGACTTATTAAATAATGTAACGTTAAAGACTTACATTATGTTTCGACCGAACCTTTGCTTATTACACTTCTAGCCTACCCAACAAGCCTTTGTAACCTATAACACTTTGATTTTTTTACATCTTAAACGTCATCGAAATTGTAATAACACTGAAAAAATGAGTTTATTGTAGTAACAGGAATACACTAAAATAATAATACGTTATCAAACGGTGTTTTCTTAAGTTAGTTGCCAAAAGTTGAACACATGCTAAATTAAAGCGAAACGCGACTTTCTTTAATTGCAAAATAACTAACAAACTGCAGTCTGTTTGTTTTTTGTTTTTTTTTATTTAAGCACAAAGCTACACAATGGGCTATCTGTGCTCTGCCCACCACGGATTTTAGCGTGTAAGTACGCAGACATACCGCTGAGCCACTGGGGGGCTAACAAACTGCAGTCACTTATATTTATTACTCAAGACGTTTTAGCTTCGAATTTCCTTATTTACAACACAATTATTTTTTTATCTTGCTTTCTGTTTATTTCATTTTTAGGATTTTCCGGGTGTTTTTTTTTTCAAACAAAAAAGATGTAATATAACTATACTTATTTAACTTGTGCAATGTTATTCCACTGCGATATATTTTTCCTGTGTTTATGAACAATAATTATTTTTTTAAAGTTTCTATAAGTATGCTATTTCTTAAAGTATTGTGAAAAATTTTGCTATTATCACTTGGCTTGAAGTCTTTCAAAACTATTCTCCACGAATTAATTGGAGCTATAGTATATATGTGTATAATAAATTAAGGCTCATAAAGAGCCATTTGAAATATATTTTTAATGAGTTTTCGATTTTCCGAAGATAAAGTATTAATATTTCATACTTCAAACGTTTATGTAATACTTTTTTCACATCTACACGCAAGTTATTTTAAATAAATACGTTATGTTTAGGAAAATGGCTAGTCTATTAGAAAGTTTCAAGTAGAATGAGTTACATGGTAAGCAGATAAACGAAACTTTCACATAAACACAAAATACGTTACGTGTAATAACAAAACAGAAATGTTTGAACGACAAGACACTTTATTTAAAGTTCATTTGTTAGGAGCAGTGTCTTTATTACTAATCCAGGTTTTGTCTCTTGGCCAATCACACTCACGGAAATAAGCATAACAGGTTAGAAATATTACGAATACAAGTAGTTCTTGATAGGATCACTGCATTTTTTGTATTTTGTTTAAAATTTACGGTAAATACAAATAAACACATTATCGATTTTACATTTTAATACTGTAAAAGCGTATTCCAGTTTATATTGTACTTTTACCTGTTCAAGAATATAATTACCTAATAATATGTTTTGTTTTCAAATGACAACAGAAGATTAATACAATATTAAACATTTTTCTACAAGTCAGACCAGTCCCTCGGTGGGCTCAACATTTAGCCCAATGTGGCTTTGCTACGAGAAACCACACTTTTATCTAATTTGTTTGTTTGTCGATTTTCCTGAAAAAATACTCAGGGATTATTTGCGCTAGTTGTTTCTACTTTACAACTGGTAGACTAAAGGGAAGGTGGATGGTCAAAACCACCCGCCGCTGATTCTGGAGTTACTCTTCAACAATGAATGGTGAGACTGGCCTTAATGTTGTAACGTTCTCACAGTTGAAAGTACGTGATCACATTCGATCCCAGAACCTTCAGACTGCAAGTAAATTGGTAGTGAGTATTAAGGAAATAAATACTGTTTCACAGAATAAATTATCACTTTTTGAACTGCTGTAAAGAAAATATTAGACTAATGAATTCACACATTGTTTTTCTTAATGCAATTAATATGAAATGTATGAAACGCTTACTTTGAACGCATGAGCAGAAATCGATTTCTATCAAATAATGTCCATCTTTTAACTTCATGCTAATGAGACATATTATGAAAGTTTAACTTACTGCTACACCTGCTTTGACGACATAATTACACGCAGACGTCAGCATCAGATATACAAAGCATAACATGGACTGACATATCAGTATACACTGTTCCTTATATTTACTCAGACGATCTTATAAATAATCAAAATTTACTCTACTCCACAATGGATTTCTTTAGCAACTCTTCATAACAATTTCTAAAATTTTCTTCCAAGTTTAGTTCAGAAATCAATAACTTAATCATCAAATTTACTTCAAATCATAGGCGTGTTTGATATGATTCAAGCAGAGTTGTATTTTCGACTTTTTTATGAGTAAAAATCAAGTATTTTAAATGAGTGATATGTACTTTAGTACTTTTAAGTAATAGTTGACTCACTGAAGAAGAAAGAAGTCTCAGAGTCTATTTTTGTGTTATCAGTCGAACCATTCAAATAACAAGCAACACGAAAATAAAAAACTAAAGTATTCTACGTATGATACTGAGGTGTATGTGTTTTAACAGGACAACTCTCAGGTACTGATCTTAAAGTTCTAATATCAAATACGAAATACTATAAAGTGTAATTCTCTACAAATTTGTACAAAAATGAAAAAACAAAATTAGTTCTTAAATATGTAGCTATTTAGAAATTTTAGTAATTATTTAACTAATCCAAATGACAGTTTAAACTTGGCCTTCAAACTCAGTATATTTGGCTTAAGGATAGTCGTTTAATATATTAACATTATATGTAATTATTACACCTGCTGTTTCGCTTTTATTTTATGAGTTAAACTACGAGTCAAATGTATTTATAAGTATCGATTACTGTTCTAACATATGTTATCTAAATCATAGTCTATGTTTAATAACTGGTCTTAAAAAGGTACAAAAAAAGTATTGTTTGAATGAGACAGTTAACGAGCCAACTATCATAATATATTGTATTGTGTGTGTCAGTTTTATCACACGAATAATTTAAAGTATCTAGTATTTGAACAGGTCAAATATTGTAGCATAATCCTTTTCATAAATATCCATCGCCTTATGTCTAATTTGCTAATTCATTAGTTTTATTGTGTTTGTTTTTAAATTGAAATATCACACAACTTAAAACGTTTTTGTCATATTTAGCGTTTCGTTTTTATAAATATTGAAAGAGATGGTTACATTATTAGTCCATGGCCGTGTTTTTGATTTATGTATCAATTTAGCAGACATTCAACGTTCTGATTATAGTTTCCGCTTCTGTGTCTAATTTATTTTACATTTTTACATTTTCTTACGGTTACACTTTTTATGCTCTGCCAACTACGGTTTCTAGCTGCATATCGTTAATTATTTAGTTTTCATTTTCATACTTAATATTATGTATAATGCATACCTGCAATTCAAAAAGATGTTTCTTTAAATCTCTAAATAATAACTTGTTTTTAACAATTTGGAACTGTATGTATAACGCTAATTGAATCTGTTTGCATGTAGGCTGAAAACTCGATAAACACTGATTGTCAAAAGGTTATACACCATTCTTTATGTGTGTCATATTTTTACCACATTTTCTGCTATATATTTGCTATCCAACAAGTTACCGGAGACTTAATGATCAGTGTCATCAAAACGCACACACGGAAATGGTGTGGACTATATCTCTTGTTTTGGTTATTTTATTTTGATTTACCCAATCTCGTGGGTATGTTGATAATACTGATCCTTGTGTCTCGTGTAAAACTTGCCTAAAGCAAGTAATGCTTTAATTTCTGTGAAACCGACAGAATAAAAATTGTTGAAAAACCAAAAATTCTAATTAATTATCTTTAAAAAATTTGATTCGTGAACACTATAATATTTGAACTTCATAGCTTACCAAAACATTGAATAAAGTTTTGATATATTCTCAAAACTTGAGAAAGAGAATGTCGTGAATGTATCCTTAGTTTCTTGTATTGTAATGTATGGGCCAAAATAGAGAAGTTCGTGTTTTACTGATGTTAAGTTTAGTGATACAAATAATTAGTACTTCATTGTTAGTCTTAAAGTATAGTGAACACACGATTTATTTTGAATGTGTGCGAATATTTTCGTTTAACAAAGCCACCTCGGGCTGTCTGCTGAATTCACTGAGGAGACTATTTTACATGTAAAGTAAAGACATTATCATTGTCTACTTTCGGTCATGTTGCTGCAGCATGTAATGCTTTTCCAAGATGTACGAAATGTGGTGATTTTCATCAAGTTTCACAATGTCTGAAGGATACGAGAAGCATAAATAAAACAATTGTGGAGCAAGTCACAAAGTAAGCTGTAAAATATGCAAAGAATATACTTCGGTCAAAATGCGCCTATCTGACATCAAATCTCTTGAACAACAAAAGGGAACCACACAATAGTAACAAACAACAACAAAAAAAGAAAAGAAACACTTGTACCAACACCAGCCACATTATAGTCCTACATACATTGCAGTAGTTGAGATATATTTCCACACACGAAAAAGTACTGACATCAGGACACAAAAGATGTAAAGAAAACACACATTTATCACGAAGCTTACAAGAAAACGCAATTCAAATACCAACCGAAATACCCTCCACTGGTACAAGGGTAAGTCTAAAGAATTACAATGCAAAAATGAGGGGTTCAGTGTAACGGGGATTAGAACCGGGGACTCTCGCATTATGAGTCGAATGCTTTATCCACCTGGCGATGCTGGGCGAACCGTTGTAGAAGAACAAATGATACGGTCAAATGAAACTCCTGACGAAACAAAGCAGAGACATGTTGATGCTAAAAATCATGCAAACAGTTCTGCTGTCCCCTTTGTTACCCATCCGTTGAACGGATACATCAACTGGTTCCAACATTATGTAAGTGTTGTAAATGAAGGCAAAATATGTTGTTCCCTGAGCTGATGTATGAAATGTGTGATAATAAACGCCTTTGTTATGGCGTCACGACTTTATACAACCCTTGCACTGGCTCTACAGCCATTGAACGGTAAGTTCTCCTGAGGGTAAATGTATTAATTCATGTAATGTAGGGTGCAGTAAACCCTCGCCAGGCAAACTGTACAGCTGTTCTGAGCTGCAAAAGCTATTAAATCACACAATTCAAGCATTATATATGTTTACTGAAGAAACACTTGTGTCGAAGTAACCAATGTGCACAGAGAAGTTTCAGAGACACAGGACACACGAGTTGATCCTGTACAATGATGGAGAATTAAACTAAGTCAGACTTTTAATTAGTGAATCGAGTTATTAGAAGCTATTTAAGTTCAATCTACGACTCTGAATGTACAAATATATATCACGTTATCTATGTGTTAGAATCTTATTCGTTACTAATTAATTATGTGTGATAAAACATTGTTATCCAGTTACTTAAACGAGCCAAAGATACTGTTATTCGAAGAAAATCAGGGGAATTCATGAAAAATGTATCCGTTATTTCATTTTGCGTATACCCTCCAGTGGCTCAGCAATATGTCTGCGGACTTACAACGCTAAAATCCGAGTTTTGATACCTGTTGTGACCTACGTTGTAGCAATTAGCTACATTGTGTCGCTTTGTGCTTAATTCAAATCAATAACCATTTTGCATATATATGATATTTACTTAAAGCCTTTAGAAGAATATAGTAGTACAATTCTTTCTGGTATGTTGTTCAACAGAATTATGCGCTGAGAATAGCTTACAGTCTACCAGCCTTTACGCTCGTAACTTAGCTTAATTCGTAACCAACATTCCTGTAATCCAAGATAGAACACTCTAATTAACAAGGAAAATTTTATAATAAAGAAATGAATCGTTAATCCGTTAACTAATGAGTTTTCAATTTTTTTATTCACTTCTAAATCACATCTGTTTACTTACACCGCTAGAAATCAGATATCTGTGTACCACGGGTATCTCCTTGTACTCAATAATAATCAGCTTCTGAATCATAATGCATCCTCGTCTCAATTCAGTTAATATTTTTTGAAACTTAAACTTATATATACTAATCAACAAAATTTTTTACAAGGCATTATGTGACAGGCCCTGGCATGGCCAGATGGGTTAAGGCATGCGACTTGTAATTTGAGGGTCGCTGGTTTGCATCCCCGTTGCACCAAACATGCTCGCCCTTTTAGTCATGGGAGCGTTAAAATGTGCCGGTCAATCCCATTAATCGTTAGTAAAAGAGTAGCCTTAGAGTTGGCGGTGGGGGGTGATGACTAGCTGTCTTCTCTCTAGTCTTACACTACTAGATTAGGGACGGCTGGCACAGATAGCCCTCGAGCAGCTTTGCGCGAAATTCAAAAACAAGTAAACAAACAATCTTTCTGCGTTCGGAGTCAAATGATTTGAACCGAAATCACTTTCGTCCAAAACACAGTGCAAGTAAATTCACACACGGTTTATTTTTTAAAACTTGTTTATACCCAGCTATACTATTTGTTAAAACTTGTCATAAATTACATGCAGAACAGACTGATCATGAACAATAACTGTTGGATCATGCATGATCGAAATGGTGACAGTAAGCACACCGATTTTCTTTTTACATTGCTATTTATCCACGTAAACTATAACAAAATTGTACAAATATCTCATATTCTTCACTTATAGTAATTATAAGAACATGCAGTATCCACGTGGTTACAGCAAGAACCCTTATTATCTATTCTGTTGTTGTTTGTAGAAGTTTCTTTGTTTATTATTAAGCACAAAGCTGCACAACGGGCTATCTGTGCTTTGACAACAACAGGTTTGGAAATTCGAATTTTAGCTGGTTAAGCTACAAAAAGTATCACTGAGATTTTGTTTGATTCATATAAAAAATATTATAATAACTATTTTAAAGATTATGCTTGTTCTTAAAGGCGCCAGCCGTCTGAAGTAACACAGACCTTAGCAACGCTGTCCGCCTGTATAAAAATAAAAAATAGTTCGTAAAAATATATATTTATATGTTTCAAAAGTCTTTGACTTATTGATTAGTGAAATATCGACTCCAACTTTTTATCCAACAATATTTTGGCGCTTCTAAAAATTGCCGCCCAGAGCAAGTGCCTCCCTCACCTTCATACACTAAATTTGAATTAGAGTCCGTGACAGAATCGCGATGTGATTCTACCCACTATCCTCACAAATCAGCGTTTAAATTCTATCCAAAACTTCGTGAGTGGTATAGCGCCGTGGCATACTCCAGACACACAAGACACTTTTCACCAAAAAAGACCGATTGATGCTATATATTTTCCATGCGCGTTTACCACTTTTCGTTGGTAAAAGAGTAGCCCAAGAGTTAGTGGTGGGTGATGATGACCAGCTGCCTTCCTTCTGGTCTTTCACTCAGTGGCGTAGCAACTATTTTTGCCGCCCGGGGCGGTCGTAAGATTTGCCCCTTCCCCGCTGGCCGTTGATAATCCGTTAACCTTCAAAATTCCAGAAAGTCCTCAAAATATTTATTTTCATTTTGGTGTAAAATTTCAGATTTTTTGTTAGCTTTTTATTATTTTAATTTTTTTTCTATTTTTACCCCCTCAAAATGCCGACCCCTGGCACGTGCCGCCCGGGGCTGACCGCCCCTCCCGCCTCCCCCTTTGCTACGCCACTGCTTACACTGCTAAATTAGGGACGGCTAGCACAGATAGCCCTCGATTAGCTTTGTTCAAAATTCCAAAACAAATAAATAAACGAAAGCTATTTATTTTACTATTATTATTCATTATTCATTAAAATCTCATAATGGAAACGTTACATAGATTACAGATTTTGTTCACACAGACAATCAGTCTAGAATGCTTACAGAATTTCTCTCATATGCAACTCCTTTTACAAAACAATTTTATCTTTCATCACTTATCTACCCAAATTAAATTTCTTGACATCAGTCTCTGCGATTGCATTTTACACACCAACTTATGTAACAATTCTGCAGACAGACCACAATACCTTCACTATATCAAAGCTGTCTCCTGCCTTCATCTTATGCAATCCTAAATGTATAAAATTGAATTAAGCTACCTTGCCTGAAAGCTTTTTTTCACAATTCTATTTATAATTTTGGAAGCAACACACAACAGTAACGTTTTCGCAACAGTACTCCGAGCAAACACGACTCGACAGTCTGTTGTTATGCGTATGGTTTATCAGTTGCTTAGTAACAAATTGCCTTATATTTCACGTGGACGCACGAACGATATAAGTAAATGCTATTGGTTATCAGCGGTATCATCTAGATTGGTGGTTCCCAACCAGGGGCACTCAAACCCCTTGGAGGTGCGAGATAACATTTGTTTTGGACACCTTCACCTTTATTCTTTAATAAATAATTACTGTGAGGGGTGCGAGAACATATTAAAAATATTTAGTGTGCGGGGCATGAAAAAGGTTGGAAACCACTGATCTAGATTAAAAAAAAAGAAGAATAGAACTGTTCAGATTCTCTAGTTTTAGGTTCTGACTATGGTCTAGCCTTTAAAAGCGAAGTTTTCAGTTTTATATTCTGACTGGAGGGATCTGTGAGACTTGGTACCAAAACTATAACTAAGACGAATAAAAAACATTTTAAAATTAAAAAAGCACAATAAAGTAAGGAAACAAGCTACAAATAGGCGGGATAGTATGACAAGGCTTGGTAGTTTTTAACAGGGTTATTAAATTTTAATTTGTATTGGAAAATAAAAGACCATTAACATTCAACGTACATCTATAAGTGGTTTATGCTCAAAGAATCTTTAGAACTTTATATCCAAGATCCCAATCCATTGATACACATACCCAACAACCAATTTACAACCCTTATAGAATTCACTACCATCAAAACTAACTTTATGTTTAATTTTAATAACCAAAATTACCTACAAATAAATGGCATAAGTGTGGAGAATCCCGTGTTACTTGTTCTAGCCAACATTTTTGTGACACAGATTGAATCTCAAGCGATCAGTTTAGTATACTGATATGTTGATGATGCAGTTGCTGGATTCACATTCACAGAACACACACATATCTTTATCAGTCACGTTAACTCAATACACCCCAGCATTAAGTTGACATGTGAACAGGAAAAAAAAGTAACCAAATAGCATTTCTTAACTTCAAGATAGCTAGAACTGATACACAATTCAAAACAACAATCTACAGAAAAGTCACTGACACTTGATTATACATTTTTTAGGACTCAACACATGAAACAAAATAAAAACTCAGGATATTAAGGAACAAATAAACACAGCCACAAAACTATGTTCACTAGATAAAATTAACGATAAAATCAACAAAATAAAACAATACTTCATCAATATCAATAAATTTCCTCAAAAAACCGTGGAAAAAAATTATACGCACCCACCTAGACCAACAACAAACAAACAACAATAAATTCCAAGATACAACCAACTGTAAAACCTTATACTGCTGCATACCATATGTTCCTGACTTTAGCAACAAAATAACCAACATTTGGAAAAAAACATATAACAAAACACAATATTCCGGTAAACACCAAATTTATTAAAAAACCAGGTACAAAACTAAATTATATACTATATAAAAACTATACCAAATTCATAACACGAACATAATTTATAAAATACCATGCAACATTTGTTTTTGAATTTCACACAAAGCAACTCGAAGGCTATCTGTGCTAGCCGTCCCTAATTTAGTAGTGTAAGACTAGAGGGAAGGCAGCTAGTCATCACCACCCACCGCCAACTCTTGGGCTACTCTTTTACCAACGAATAGTGGGATTGATCGAGGCTTTATAACGCCCCCACGGCTGAAAGGGCAAGCAAGTTTAGCGCAATGGGGATGCGAACTCCGATTACGAGTCGCACGCCTTAACACACTTGGCCACGCCGGGCCTTACAATGCAACAACTGTCAGAAGATTTGGAGAAATACGGCGCGAATATCAATTTGGAACAGGAAATGAGGGAATCGGAGTCCAATCTGATTACAAAGTCTGAGAAGCTGTGCAGTATCCATTGGTAATTGTGGTTGTTTAAAAATGAAGTAAAATATTGTTTTTACTCTAAATCTATGTGCATTATTCTTTCAAACGGCTACTTAGTTGTTAGGACATAAATACTTATTAAATATAAAGTTATTTGGACCTAACTACTTAATAAAAGTTTTTCTATTTTACGTGAAAAATTGCCGAGACGCTAAACACGCCGTGAACCGTGAAAGTTGGGAATATGTTGTCTTGGTGAAGCGGCGGGGAAAAATGCTAGACCGACTGCTCTCGTGACTTTTGCGTAGGTGTGCACAACATATTTCTTCAAATTAAAAGTGAAACTCCTGATCGTAGGCTCTCAAGATCAATCAGTGAAGCAAATTCGAGAAAAGTCTATAAAAGATAAGTGTGTTTTTCTGTTAGATAAAGTTTCTGTACTTTTGAAACAAATAATAAATGGAGGAAAAAAAAAACAAGCTCGAAGAAAATTGGAGATATTATATCTCAGACATTTCAGACTATTATTCCTGTTGTTTACACAGTGTTTCCTGCATCAGGTTGTTTTCGCAGCACGATACATTACTGTGTTATGATAATTTATTACTTAGCTGAATGAATAATCTAGCAACTTTCATCTATTATAATAGATGAAAATTTATATTATCCATCTCTAGTCATAAATTTTACCTCATTGAAATTGAACTATAATTGCTGTAATTATAGCCACTGCGAACGTTTACTGATGGACGGATGGCAAATAATGGTAGCTAATTATATGTGTACACATATAATGTCGGAAAGTTAATGATGTTCTGTCGGTAAGATTCACGTGAAAACTATAAGTTTGGAGCTGTTATTATCAAAATGCTGTTTAATCATGCAGGAGTAATGGTCATGATATTTAACATCCTTCAGAGTTTTGTTACCAGTGGTACAAATTGCAACATCACTGTTATATAATTTATGCTATTTTATTTCTGTACAGCAAAGGATATATAAAATAGAATTTTAAATCTATTATTCGTCTTATAGTCACTGTCCAATAAAGAGTTCATTCTATATCACAATCAGAGCCGTATCAAGGTTGCCGCCACCAACTCCTCGTGATTAATCCGGAGAGGAAGTATCTGTACCAGTTAT
This sequence comes from Carcinoscorpius rotundicauda, assembly GCA_011833715.1. NCBI lineage: Eukaryota > Metazoa > Arthropoda > Merostomata > Xiphosura > Limulidae > Carcinoscorpius > Carcinoscorpius rotundicauda. The sequence goes on along the minus strand of CM022400.1, from coordinate 26,753,308 downwards.
GTCATTAGTCATATGATAAATCAACGCTCTCGATTGGTTTGTTTGTGTTGGATTTTGTGCAAAGGCATTCAAGGGCTATTTGTACCAGCAACCCCTAATTTAGCAGTAAGAGAGTAGAGGAAAGGCAGATACTCATCATCATTCACCACCACCTCGTGAGCTTCTCTTTTACCAACAAATACTGAGATTGACCGTCACGTTAAATGGTAATCATGATTGGTGTGATGGGGATTTGAACCCGCGACCCTCAGGTTACGAGTCGAGCTTTCTAGCCACCTGGCCATAATGGGTTCTTCTCTTGATTTATACCTCGATCTGGTGCGGGTAATTAAACAGTACAGTACCTTCATGCTGTAAAGTTAAATAATATAATTCATCAAATATGTTTAGCGCTTTAGTTGTTGTTGTTGTTGTTTTGAATTAAGCACAAAGCTACACAATGGGCTATCTGTGCTCTGCCCACCACGGGTATCGAAACCCGGATTTTAGCGTGTAAGTCCTCAGACATACCGCTGAGCCACTGGGGGGCCGCTTTAGTTCAAAGATTCTTAAATTTTCCGCCCTAGACAGTTGCCTACTCTGTTTGAATGTATAAATGCGGCCCTTACCAGAACCCAACAGTTTCGTTGATTGTTTGTTTGTTTATTGGAATTTCGCACAAAGCTACTCGAGGGCTATCTGTGCTAGCCGTCCCTAATTTAGCAGTGTAAGACTAGAGGGAAGGCAGCTAGTCATCACCACCAACCGCCAACTCTTGGGCTACTCTTTTACCAACGAATAGTGGGATTGAACGTAACATTATAACGCCTTCACAGCTGGGAGGGCGAGCATGTTTGGCGCGACTCGGGCGTGAACCCGCGACCCTCAGACTACGAAGCGCACGCCTTAACGCGCTAGGCCATCTATTACAATAACTAGTTGCACTCAGAACCAAAGCTCTGAACTATTTATACTACTTACCGCAAAATAATGATTATTGAGTATTTCAGTCATACCAAGAGCCGCTTAACAGTAACATATGGTAAATCTGGAGTTTTATTCTTTAAATTACATCATATTTTTTCCTGTCACACCGAACATGCTCGCCCTCCCAGCCGTGGGGGACGTTATAATGTGACGGTCAATCCCACTTTTCGTCGATAAAAGAGTAATCCAAGAGTTGGCGATCAGTGGTGATGACCAGCTGCCTTCACTCTAATCTTACACTGCTAAATTAGGGACGGCTAGCACAGATAGCCCTCGTTTAGCTTTGCGCGAAATTCAAACCAAACCCTTAACTTATACAAATGGATTCTTCAGAGAAACTACAGATCATTTAGTTAGACTAAAACAAGCAATAGTAGATAAAAATATATTTGTAAAAACGGCTCGTTTGGGTTGAGAAAATATTTTACGTAGAGGAGCGAACCACGTTTCGACCTTCTTGGGTCATCGTCTGGTTCACAAACTTTGTCAAAACGTTGTTCGCTCCTCTACGTAAAATATTTTCTCAACCCAAACGAGCCGTTTTTACATTTATATCTTTCTCTATAAGTGAATTTTCTCGACATCACTGAAATGGTAGATAGTTTAACAAAAGAGAATGCACTGTCGGTTGCTTTGTCGATGTTGAAAAAGCTTTCGACACAGTATGACATAATGGTCTCCGGTTCTGAATAAAAGAAATGGGACTACCGAGGGGTATTATTAGCCGGCTGTCAAACGTTTTGGAAAACGGAATATGCAGAGCCAAAGTTGAAGGGACCTTCTCAGAGAGTTTTACTCCAGAAGCAAGCGTCCCTCAAGGAGGGGTGGTTTACCCTATTCTATTCATTATGTGCGTGAACAATATGCTTCTGAAAGACCCAAATCCTGGATGTTCCTCACAATTTGCCGACGATGTGGCAGTCTGGAAAAGTGTACTAACAATACGCAGCCACAAATATACAACCACAACTAAATAGAATAAGTGAATATTGTCGACTGTAAATTAACATGGATAAACCACATATATTATTAAAACACAAATGTGGCGAAGAACAAACTATGCGAAGTGTCTAACTGGTAAAAACAATGGAGCAACAGCAGACTATATTTTAAAAATATATAAAACACACATTTGACCCGTAATTGACTGTGCAGTCATTACATTCATGGATAAATGTAAGTAAAGAAGTATTACAAGCTAAACCACAAACAATACAGAATACACTACTCACAATAACTTATAAAGTATCCAGAACACCATCACGATTCATGCATAAATACGTACACATAGAAACAATAACAGATGGACTGCTATATAGTACAATAAATTATTTTGACGAAAGTGGGAGAAAAAAATGAACTAGTAAGCAAACTACACAGATACTGTATACATGATGAGGATAGTTCTAAACACCTATCTCCAGTAAATACAGTTTATATTTTTAAGAAAAAAAGGCCACCTATAAACTAGACTCCACATCAGTTTAGGGATTAAGTAATAAACAATGAAAGTTATTTGTGTGAATGTTTTATGGTTAATGCCTATCTGGTGATAATATAAATTGTTATGAAACTATTAAAAGAAATGATATACTTCCACCAAGTGTATACGTAGATTCGGGCCTGAGTAAATGCGGGCTATTCTGGCACGTGTAAAATTTGTAAATACACTTGACAATCGCTAAAACCAATATAAAGTAAGGAGAAAAATGTGAACGAAACCAAGCCATCCCGGGTATAAAAACACGAATAACCATAAGAGAAAGAGAGCTAACGGTCTCTCTTTCTTCTAGTGCAAGTACTCTCAGCCACGTCAGGTTCACAACTGCTATCTGGGTTGAGTTTGCGCCCTCCTTCACGCCGCTCGAAGAATTTAGGTTTAATATTTTAGCAGGCAAGGTGAACTTTTACATGAAAAATTGAGAATGAATACCAGACTAACGATTGTTTTGATTATTAATATTGGTTAGGATTAATTAATGAAATTTCCCAAGACAGTTAGCAAAGCAGTGATCGTGAAGAAAAGGAAAAAAGACGAGAGAACGAGTACTCGTCTTCGTGAAGTGGACTTGGGAAAGTGGTTGAGGCTGGAGCACGTGTGACGCACGTGCGTTTGTGTACGCACGTGTTGATAATGTCAATCAAGGAGAATTACCATTAAGAGAAGAAGAGAGAGACGCAAACATAGTACGCCGAAAATTTACTAGTTGATACTGCAATGTAACTTTATCGTGTTTTGATGTTGTTGTTGTTTTGAATTAAGCACAAGGCTCCACGAAAGGTTATTTGTGCACTGCCGACCACGAGTATCAAAAACCAGTTTTTTAGCGGTGTGAATCTATAAACATACCTCTATGCCACTGGGGGCAAATGAAAAAAGGTATTTTGTTTGTTTGAACACATTTTAAAATATATGTAACCTTTACCAATTGCTTCTTATAAGTACCAAGATAAATGTGACTAACATACCGAATCCAATGCGACTTTTTCCATTCCGTAATTCCTGCAGGAAAGATTTCTTGTAGGATTTGATGTGTTTGTTTTGAATTTTCGCGCAAAACTACACAGGACCATTTGCGCTAGCCGTCTCTAATTCAGTACTGTAAGACTAGAGGGAAGACAGCTAGCCATCACCACCCATCGCCAACTCTTGGGCTACTCTTTTATCAACGAATAGTAGGATTGACTATAAATTATAACGTCCCTACGGTAGAAGGGCGGACATGTTTGGTGCGACGGGAATTTAAACCCTCAACCCTCGGATTCTCGTAGGAATTACACATTTTTTTTATTATATTTGATTTCACACACGTTGCAAAACTTTCCCCTTTCTCATTTGCGAACTATCAGTGTTTTACAATGAGGACCATAGCAGTTTCCGTAATCTTCAGAGGTTGGATACTTCCTAAAATTAACATGGTATAATTTCTAATTGATTTTACACTGTTTGGAGCAATGAAAAACAAGTGTCCTGTGATTTTGGTTTGTCGTCTTTCAATGTAAACAAAAACTGCCCCACAGTCTTAGTATTTGTTTCTGTCAATTGTCAAATTATGGTCAAAATATTTAATTGTTTGATTGTAGTAGATATTATGTAACTGTACAGTTGTAAATTTTACGAACAAATGAGTATGTCAACAGCTGCCATTAGAAGAATTTAAAATTCACTGAGGGAGTTTTTTCTAGTTCTAGTGAAAGTCTGTACATCTTATAAACATAATCATATGTAATTATATGTTTTTATTACATGCTTAAGAGCTTTTCTATTTTTGTGGAAAGTTTATATTTCAGGTCTTCCTTTGAATACAACAAGAAAAGTTACATAACAATTGATTTTTGTTTACTTTTTGTACCACTACATTACAGGTTTTTTTTTCTTGCAGAGGTCTTAAAACTAGGCTATAGAACCCACACTGAACTAGAGGAACTTGTTTCATATTCCATTATTTTATGAAAACTCCTGTAAAATTAAGTAGTGTTTGAGTAATAGGAGTCCCAACTTATAATGTCCTAAAATCTATTACCACTCATCATTCTGATGAGCTGGTAATGAGTATTGCAATCATCCCTAAAAGCCATTAAAGATAGTAAAAGAAATATATTTGTTGTTAAAACCACACTTAATTTCTATACTTAGTCAAAACTCAACCTCCATCCTTTAAACTTATCAAATTTTATGAATGAAACATTGTTATGTATATGTGTAAATATTTTGTAAACGACAACATGTTGTATCGTGTTTGAATTTTCATTTGTATAATTAATTTTTCCATATTGATATTATTGTTTCGAAGTTTAAACTAAAATATGTTATTTATTTAGGGTAACATTTCAGAACTTTCTCGAATTAAGTAAACCAATCACATGTTTGTAAATGAGTGCTGGTGACTTCCTGTCTAGAAGTGTAGTCTCGTGCAAGAACGGATATGCGTGGATAGCTCTGGAGTTGTATGGAAATTGCAAGATTGTTCGAGAAATAGGCCTATCGGTATAAAAGACGGTGACAAGAGAGAGATTCAGTCATCAGTTTTATTCGAGGTTGAGAGATTCAGTCATTAGTTTTATTCGAGGTTGAGAGATTCAGTCATTAGTTTTATTCGAAGACAAAGAGTGAGAATCAGACACCAGTTTCATTTCAAAAGAAGAGAATTAGTTATTTGAGAAAGATTAAGTGTTTGCTGTGAATATTCAACTTGGATTTGTGATTGAAATTAGATCTACGGAAGCTGTGATTTTATTTCGTCAATCTCTACGATACATCTGAATTACTGCTTGAGCTGAGAGACGGCGATTTCATTGAACTGTGAACTGTTTCGGAATTTCTTCGTGGGACCAAATTCACACCCTAGACTGGAATTTGAGACTGGAATTTTAGATCATTACATTAGATACAGGCCAGTACCGTTTTGTATTGTGATTTATTTTGAAGTTTGAAACTAATATTATTTTGTTTTTGTAATTAATTTCGAATGTTGTAACTTAATATCTGTCACTGTTATTATACAATTTATGTCATATCTGTTATATTTGTTAATAGTTTAGTGTAATAAATTATACAAGCTGTTATCTGTGTTTTTCTGTTGCGTTTAGTCTACGAAGAACTTAAAACATCAAAAAATACGTAACAAACATACTTTCAATTTCCATATTTCTGAAACTCCAAATTATTTCTCCTCATAGCTTCATAAGAGCTTAAACAAAATGAAATAGTTTTATTGTAATGAAAATTTTGCGTTAGGATCACACATTGACAATTAATCGTTTTCTTCTAACAGAAGAGAACTTCTTTAAAGTTTAGGCAAACCACAAACTGGTTTTTGAAGAAGTAATATTGGTAATTCCGTTATGGTATGTTTCAGTCATTCAAAACTTTCTTGGATTATGTGTTAGTTCTTTCAAGTTCATTGAGAAGGTTTTTTTTTTTTATTTTCGGGATCAACATTTCATTATTTTTATTTAAAACTATTACTTATTTTCTACATAGAACTTCTGAATAAGATATATTTACAGCTGTTTCTTCTGTTACCATACGTCATGTATTCTGAAGTGTGCCTTTGACTGCTACGTTACAAGCATGGAACCCTTGTTATCTTGGTAAGCACGTGCCAGATTTACATATTGACTTAAAATAAGACGAAACCCCTTTTGATATAACGCTACGTATCTTTCAGTTCACAGTCAAGACGCAGAAAATACGTAAACTTCGACGTATAATGAATTATAAATATAAAACTTTTTTTTTCACATGATTGTATAAATCAGTAACGTGTAAAGATTTTACATATCTTGACAGTTTCGTATTTGTTAACTTTGGTTCACTTGTGTTAGAGACTGTCTTACAAATATTCTTGCTATTAAAACCCTCACAAAAACCTATGTACAACACAAATTGGTTGTATTAAAGATTCATTTTTTGTAAACCGAATTTAAAAAAATTACGAAATACAAATGAGTAGAATGTTTGTGGGTTTTTTCCTTACAGGAAAATCGTATCGAGCTGAGTCTACCGAGGGGAATCGAACCTCTGGTTTGAGCGTTGTAAATTCATGGACTTACCACTGTGCCATCAGGGGATAAGGAATTTGTTTCTCAGTTTACAGGATGTTTACTAAATTATACAAATTTTATTACTATTAATTCGAGAATTAGTAAGAAACCCAGTAAGTGGTTTTATAAAACAGCTTACAACATAGGTATGAATAAGCCTATATTTTGAAATAATTGTTGCACGAAAGTCTTGGTATTTTCGTCACGTTTTAGGTAATTGTTAATTATTTGTTTATTTACCAAGCTTTATGAGACTTCAAGAATTGGAATTTTATACATTTCTTGACAAGTGATATTTTTCCTGTTTGTATATAATTGTGTTAGTTTCCAGTTACTCACTACTAATTAGATAATGTAGTTGTAACTCTGCCTCAGGTCATAACCTTTTTCTGGCGCTTAGGTTCCTTGCCAGAAGCTGGAGGTGTAGGGCGTTTGAATGGCATTTTAGGGTGTAAATAATATTGTAAAAATAAGCACTTGAATTTACAGTCCAAACAACCACGTTGAAAACTCACGCGCGAACGAAAGAGAGAAACAGCTGATCAGCAGCACGCGTTTGCAGTCAATCAGTAAGAACGAGAAACTAAAGCTGTCAGCCATTGGCTAAATTCAAACCTATTCCTAGCCTCCTCGGGACAGAGCGCTGTGTGTGTGCGTGTGTAGTGCGTTACCGGCTGTTCTTTGCCGTTTGCGTTGTGGGGGAACCTGAGGCAGTTAGCTAATAGCAGCTCAGCCCATTGTTCGATAAAGACATCAATCGATAAAACTGCTTGAGAGAGTAAATACAGACATACCCTCGAAAAGCGCTTTCAGTCTCTATGACCTAGAAAAATCCGGTTTACCGAGCATATGTTTTTATGACGTTATGAAGCTAGCCGGTATACCGGCATACGAATGGGGAACCGCGAACAGATGAGGGTCTACTGTATACACAATGAAACCGATATCACAAATCGCAGTAATTCCACTACGTAAACAAAGTTGGTATTTTTGCATACGTAACTCTATATATAATATAGAAAATGGTAATATTTAATGCACAAAAACTATGTATATATATATGTATATAACTTGTATAAATACATAATTTATACTTTATTTAATAGAGATCACACTGTTGTGAGATCAATAATATTAAATACTGCCGAACAAATATCTGAAAAATACTAACACGTTTGACGATTAGCAGTTTATTTGTTAGTGCTGTTTATAACAACAATCAGTTTTTACCGTTGCTAGTTTTGTATTTCTATGCATTTCTAAGTATTGGCTTGACTAATTGTTCAAAAAAAAAAATCGTAACAATGTGTGGTATCTAATTGGAGGAATTACGTGAAAGTTATCAACGCGAAAGGGGCAGTACTTTACACAGAATCATTGACTAATGGCAATATAAGATATTCAAGTATTGATGCTATTTATTGTTGTAAATATTGAACAATACTCTCTTAAAGAAAACTTTAATTCTAATTAATTAAGAAGCTAGTAAAGAGGGCCACATGCAAAAGTTGTTATGGTTTTGGAATGAAACCCCAAACTTGCACACTTTCAAATAGTTTGCCATTCTTCCTCAGATTAATTAATATATTACAACACACTTGCTTTGGTATCTCGATGACAATTTTATTTTGTTTAATTTTCCTCAATCATGTTACATACTTTATCAGAAATAAGAAAAGCAACAGCAAATTTGAAAGCTTTGTGAATTTGTATGTCTTAGAATTAAATTAAGTTTCCAGATCTGAAAAAAAAAAAAAAAAATGCCCCCCAGTGGCTCAGCGGTATGTCTGCGGACTTACACGCTAAAATCCGGGTTTCGATACCCGTGGTGGGCAGAGCACAGATAGCCCATTGTGTAGCTTTGTGCTTAATTCAAAACAACAACAACAAAAGATCTGAAAAATCATTGAAAAGCAAGCACTTCAGTGAATTTATAATCTAAATGTCAAAATTCCGAAAGATTGTATTTTAAGCCACAAATTTAAATCCTGTTTGATAATTGTCTTTTTTATCTTTGGCCTGGCATGGCCGAGCGCGTTAAGGCGTGCGCTCGTAATCCGAGGGTCGCGGGTTCGCGCTCGCGTCGCGCTAAACATCTTCGCCCTCTCAGCCGTGGGGGTGTATAATGTGACGGTCAATCCCACTATTCGTTGGTAAAAGAGTATCCCAAGAGTTGGCGGTGAGTGGTGATGACTAGCTGCCTTCCCTCTAGTCTTACACTGCTAAATTAGGGACGGCTAGCACAGATAGCCCTCGAGTAGCTTTGTGCGAAACTCGAAAAACAAACAAACTTTTTTATCTTTAGTGGAAGGAAGTGTTGTTGTAATTTTGGTAAATAATTTAAAAATAGAAATAAAAGTATGTGTGATGAATACAATGATGATTTGTATGTATGATAATATTACTGTACTGTAAAATTTTATTGTTATAAGACATTATCTAATCTGGTGTATTGATTAATGAAAATTGAGTTATATTTTTTGTAATATATGTTCAATGATGTTAACATTATAACTTCTATTATTAACTGCTTATTCTATAAAATGATTAATTTTTCAAATGAGTATATTCAAACCAAATTTTCAATGCGCTGTCTATGTAAGTGTGTTTATTTGTTTTGGAATTTTGCGCAAAGCAACACGAGGGCTATATGCGCTAGCTGTCCCTAATTTAGGAGTTTAAAACTAGAGGGAAGGCAGCTAGTAATTATCATCCACCACCAACTCTTAGGCTATTCTTTTAACAACGAATAGTGGGATTGACCGTCACGCAATAATGCCCCCATGGCCGAAAATTGTGATGGGGATTCGAACCCATGACCCTCAGATTAGGAGTTGAATGCCTTAACCCACCTGTCCATGCCAGGCCTCATGAAAGTATGAAAAATGGTTAGTGTTGAGAAAATGCAGCAGCAGGCATTGAATATGGTATCTGATAAAGATGTGCTAATTAGTATTTAATATGATGTTAAGTAGACCAGTGATAGCAAAATTAAAGCTATTATTAGATTTTGATGTCAAGGGTGCCATATTGAAATACTAAAAGTAATAGAAGTTTGGTAAAATAAGAGAAAATAGCTTTGTAGTATTTAAAGAGGAACAATAATAATATCGTTATACACAACACAGGAGTATATCAGTATACTTCTAATACAGATCAGTTATTAAATGATAGTTTAAATCCAAAAATGACTTGTAGCTTGCTTTGGACAATAAAAATAGTATATAGTACAGTGAGTGTAGATTTTGACCAGTGAAATTGTGTCAGGCTAGAAACAAGTTCAAGAAAGTTTATAAATGTTGTAAGTTTCATTGAAGTTTTATTAATTGATGAATGTGATATTATACACCACTTTGTATACAGAATGTAGCATCTGTATAAGAAGTTTGAGCTAAATATTTCATACAGAAGCACATTATGCTAATATGTAGTAAATTTACAAACAACAATATATGTGTTTTGTTGCAATTATTTTATTATGAGAACATACTACACATTTCAATGGAATTTTGATTGGTTTATTTTCTTTAGGTACATAAAGAAATACAGTGACACATTAAAAGTGAAGATATAGAAATTAAAAATTTTTTTTAGTAACTCACGTGAAACCAAATGCTGTGTAACCCAATGTTACAAAACATTTTATGGTCTTACATGATATGATACAAAGCCACAATATCATTGTTATGTAAATGTCATGTAAATATTTGGAAACGACAACATGTCGTGTTGTGTTTAAATTTCCATATCTATTATTTACATTTCCATATTTATATTATTGTTTCAAAGCTTAAACCAATAAAATATGTTGTTATTCATTTAAAATAACATTTAGAAATTTCTAGAATTAGGTAGATCAAATATATGACATTAACGGAAATGTATGGCGGCCTAGTGTCTAGACGTTGAGTCTCACGCAAGAACGGACATGCGCGGATTTCTCTAGAATGTTGGGAAGTTACGCGATGGTTCGAGAAAAGAGGCCTACAAATATATAAACAGACGAAAATGTGAGAAAGGGAAGAGTCATTAGTTTTATTCGAAGAAAAGAATAAGAAGAGTCAGTCATTCGTTTGAGAAATTTTAAACGTTTGCTATGTGTTTATTCAACTTGGACTTGTGACCAGAGCTAGATCTACAGAAGCTGTGATTTTGTCTCTTCAATCTTTGCGTTTCATTCGAATTACTGGTTGTGCTGAGAGTCGACACGTACGGACTATTTAGGGGAGACTGGGAAAATTGGAAGGCGGCAAGTTTGAGACGTTCAAAAGAAGCATCGTAAAAAGAACTTTGTCATTCTCCATTCAAACTTCGAAATTTCTTCGTGGGACCAAATTCACATCCTAGACTGGAATTTTGGATTTCTAATCTGGACTTTTGGACTTTCACTCTAGATCATATTATGTTAGATACAGGCCAGTACCATTTAGTATTGTAATTAAATTTGATGGTTGAAACTGAATATCTGTCATTGTTATTATATAATTTATGTTATATCTGTCATATATATAATAGTTTACTGTAATAAATTATACAAGCTGTTATCTGTGTCTTTCTGTTGCGTTTAGTCTATGAAAAACATAAAACATAAAAAAACGTAACAATCATATACACAGAATTCCAACATAACTAATTACAAAACCACTGTGACTGAGAAACAGATGTATTAACTTATAAAGAAAAACACACAAGAAAACTGATTACATTTTTTTTATAAAGTCTGAGAAATTAGAAGAGACTAGATTATAATGTCTCCATTTTAAAATATTGTGATTTGTTGAAAGAACCACTTCATCAAGCTTATTAATGATTGGCGATGACAATTATATTTAGTGGCATTCCGTAATCACACATGCCATTTCCTCTACTTTGTCTAATTCAATCACTATATAAAAAATACTAATTTTTAAAGTAGTTTTCAAACAGTTAATCATTCTTAGTCATAATGTACTCAACTGATGACATTAATACACTTTGACTGAGCTCTATTTATAAGAATTCTCTGGTTTCTTTCCTGTATCCTGTTGTCTATCCAAGGATACCACTTATCCCTACATAGATAACATGGTTTTAGAAGTCTTTCATGTAGCACCTTGTCAAATGCTTTTGAAAAATGGGATCTACACTTGTAACCTAATCTGCATAAACAGTACCCTCTTTTAAAAAATCTCAAAATACTTGTATAAGGTTTTCCTAGTGAAACCATGATGATTATCCAACAAAACCTAAACTTTATTAAATAATGATGCAAATCATCTTGTTACGATATTTTTTAAAACCTTTTCCCACCTTTACTGTAAGACTAATAGGTCTATAAGTACTGAAATAATTTTTCTTCTGTCTTGAGAATAATAATAATATAATAAATAGTGCTACAGGACATTTAAACAAAACCAAATGATCACATTTGCCTTTATTTCCTTGAAAAAATTTAAAGCAACTGTTATGTATTCAGAAGGAATACTTATTATTAGTTTAAGTCAATTACCATGATATCCATATGATGTAAATAAGTTCTTTGATCTGCACATTGCCTGAGTAGTTAAGATTCTACTGAAGACTAGATCTGGTACTTTGGAAAGAAAATGATTCAAGAAAGATGCAAATTCTTCATTTATTATAAAATCACCAAATTTCATATTCTAAAGCATACAATGGATGGTTTTGAGAGTGTATAGTGAACAAAATAATTTCAGTCAAAAGTCTTACCAACTTATAATTTGTGTGGATTTTTGTATATAGAGGGAAATTTTTATTTTTAATGAAATCTTACTTATAAAGAAATATAATAATGAAGTTGAGTGCACCATGAAAAAGCAGCATATCTCGATACTGATATTAAATAAATAAATTATTGTTGCATAATACATTACATTACAAAGTGGCTATTTCATAATAAGTTGACTGATATGTCATTAATGTAAAACTTGTATTTGCAGTTGAAGGTACTAATGAGGTTTACTTTCTGCCGCTTGTTGCTGGCACACTTTAAAAGCATTTTATTGTGTGTATCTGTTTGGGAGGTTAAAGTTAATTAAAATCTCTTCATATTTTATGGTACAGGTCTGCATGTATACAAGCACTACAAACAAACTATTTACACTACTTTGAAACACTTAAATGAACTATTTTTTGTACTCTTTAGTGATAAAGCTGAAAGATGTTTTTAATTTTCAATAGACTTACATTCTAAGAGTGGGAAATACTGCTAGAAAAATTTCATTGATGCAAATTAAAGATTTTAAACATAATTACAAATAAAATGTACAGTCAATAACACAATTACTGTAATCTGTAGTTTTAATACTTAGAAAAACGTATATATAAATCGTCAGTAATTACACTTTTGTATTTAATCATAAATAAAATAAATTAGAGTGAGTTATACCTTAACTCCAGAATTCGTTAAAATTCATTGATCTTTAAATGTATTTTTCTAAATTATTTGTTCATTGAAGTGTTTGTGGGTCCATAAATTTGTTAGTTATGAAGCCTTTAATTACATGTGAATCTTACAAGTAAGAAGCCTTCTGATATATCAGCAATATGATTAAGGAATTATAAAGCTTAAAATGTTGCGTTTTTTGTACTCTTGAAGGACAGAAAACAAGTAGTTTATTGTGTAGCTTTCACTAATTAACAAAAAACAACAACTCAAAATATAAATAATTCTGTAACTGATACCAATGTCAATAATTACAGATGTTTTTTTTTAGATTTTACACAGAAGATTGGTAATTTCTTCCAATTTATTTTATCTAGGTTGTTCTTTATATTGGATGTTGTAACAAGCAAAAATATAAGGTTATGCAACATGTGGGTGTTACATCTGGTGAACAAGACAAAAATAACTTGTTAATCTGAGGATTAAAATAACTGTTTACATACACACAGAATAATTTTATTTTTCACAACCATCAGATACATGCTTTCCTTTATCATCCCTTCAAGGTTATACTTTCATCCTAACATTTTGTTTACCCCTGATGTACGTAAAAAAAATAATTTTTATGTTTTAAGCCAATTTTTTAATATATCCTTTTGAATGTCATAATTTCCTGTTTAACCAAGTTTCTTAATCTTCTACAATACTAGTCAATGTAAACTTCTTAAATTTATTATGCTTTTCTTTTTTATATCTCACACCCTTTGTGAGCCCACCAGTTTTCTCTTTTTTTTACTTGCAACAACCCTTTTCTTTCTATTTGAAATATATCATTTTGAACATTTAAAATTTTTTCTTCAAAAATTTTCCACATTTACTCAGTGTCTCCAAATAACTCAGCTATCCAATTCACAACAAATAATTTTTCTTACATTATTTCAAAATCTGATTTTATAAAAAATTTGGAATCAAAATATCGTCATTTCTGATTTCCACATGCAACAGAACATCAAACCTAATACAGCAAGGATTACTTGTACCTACTCGTTTCCAAATTTCCATCCCCTCACCCATTTATACTGCAGTTAACTAAAGCATAGATGATATATTGAAATGAATGACATTTCAACAAATATGTTTGAGAAAAACAAAAAGAAATAACAGAAGCTGCAAGAAAAAAACTTTTGTCCAAAGCACTATAATCCAAAATGGAAAGAAATTCCACCAGCAGTGTAACTTAGTGATAAAACTATTTTGAGTGAACTGGTAAATATATTTAATTACTTAAGTTTAATTAATATAATAATACACATGTCTTTGGTGGTCTGGAGAAATAATAAAACAAATCATCTTATTGACAAGATCAGGGAGGTGGTAATATTGCTTATGTGAGGATGGCTTGGATTGATCATTGAAATAGTATTTCAAGTATCTCCTCTAAAGGTCATCAAAACTTTACAACTATATACTTTCCTTTCAAAGTGATATTTATGTAATGATTGAGTCACAAGTTCTGTAAATATCACAGCATAAAGTTTTTTTTTCTTTTTATTGTTTGTTTGTTTTTGAATTTCGTGCAAAGCTACATGTGCGCTAGCTGTTCTTAATTTAGCAGTGTAAGATTAGCGGGAAGGCAACTTGTCATCACCATCCACTCCCAACTCTTGGGCCACTCTTTTACCAAAGAATAGTGGGATTGACCGAAACTTATAACGCACCCACGACTGGAAGGGTAAATATTTTTGGTACGATGGGGATTCGAACCCACAACCCTCAGATTACGAGGCGAGTTCCTTAACCACCTAACCATGCTGATGTCATGATCAATTCCACTATTCTTTGAGAAAAGAGTTGTCCCAAATGTTGGCAGTAGCTTATAATGACTAGTTGCCTTCCCTCTCGTTTTTCACTGCTAAACTAGAAACAGCATGTGCACACTCGCGTGAAATTAAAAACACAAGAAAAAACATTTAATGTACATTTTTTATGTATGTGCAGACACCCAAACATAACTCTGAAGATATGCAAAAAACTAACTACAATGAAGGGATCTTTTTGAAATATTCATCACAATAAGCAAGATAACTGTGAATATTTGTGAAAAATGTATTATTTTCATTTCTGTATTAAAGCTCATATTACTTTTACCGAGATTCCAAGTATTTAGATTTTAGGACAACCTAGTCTCCTATGTGCAACAAGCCTTTTCTTCTTAATTATGGTGGAGTTTTCTCTATTTGAGAGTTTGGATATATGTGAAAACAAATAAATACACTATATTAACCGTGTAGACTAAATATATTTACATAAAAACACACAAAAAACGGAGTTAAACATGAAAGGGCATTTGACAGGGCATCTAGATTATAGACTATACATTCCTACAGCAAGTTTCGGAAAACATTAAAAAATAAGATGAAAAGTAACAGAAATTCTTATTACGCATTACGATTAATCTCAGATGAGTTTTAAATTTATTATGTTACATGTTACAATTTGAAATATCGAGAATGAGCGAATTAATTTCGGGTTAATTTCAAATATGTTTGTGTTTTCTTATAGCAAAGCCACAGCGGGCTATTTACTAAGCCCACTGAGAGGAATCTAATCCCTGATTTTAGCGTTTTAAATCTGTAGACATACCGCTGTACTAGAAGGAGCATTTCAAATATCAAGTAAACTTCAAACATTTTTACAAAAAGTAAACTGTCATATTTTATCTGCTATTTACTCCACCCCATTTTTTCACTCAAGTTGACTCACCTCGTACCCACGAAAAACAAAATCTAAATTACCCCTTTTTCTTTCTACAATGACTTTAAATTATAACAAGAAAATATCTTTATTTATTCTAAATGGTAAAAAACTTATAACACAATACATTTATACTTACATTTTATTATTTTATTTACATTTGAACATGCCCAATCACAATTGGGGTCATTATATATAATAAATCACTGGCGAATGCAAGTTCATGTTACACTCTCGAAATATGTTATGCAATAGGGACTTACAGGTATACCTTATGAAAATGTTATGTTACTATTTATTTTACTCAATTTATGTTAAATAACTGAAAAATCTGAAAATCAGAGAACAAGGTATGAAGGTGCTTAATTATATAGTCATAATGAAAATAACTCAATTCAGAAGCGTAACAGTCACCATGATGGTGGAAATGCAAAGGATACCATGCGATCACCTGAGGATAAATTCAAAACTGAGATAAGTTTCGATCTTGTCAACCAACTTGTCACGATATTGAAATGCCATATTGATGCACATAAGAATGTTGCCATCAGATATAGATTCCTTTCCAAGTTATCATCTCTTTCATGTCAATGAATTGGCCAAACCACAAAACGTCTTCTCTGTTCTTTGTCAAATTATGTTAAAATTGAGACAGAAAACAAATTGATACAAGTTTCCATTTTAACAATTTCAAATTTTAATGTTTGTTCAAACAGTCTGAACCACCAAAATAAATATCTCTGTGCAACTGGGGGCACTTGTCTACAATAGTATCAAACTGGAGCGATTGGTTTGAAATTGAAAAAATAAAAAGTGAGCTTAGAAACAGAATAGGGCCAACTAAACAGTTTGCTGGTAATGAGCACAAAATGTGACATACTTTGAAGATTAGAATTTCAAAATTTATTGACGAGTTTAGTTATATTAAAGCCCATCACCCTAAAAAAAGAAGACAATTCTAGCTTTATACAGGTATATATTGGATTTAATCAAATTTGCTTCATGGTTATTTATAAGTGAATAAAATGTGAACGTTTGCATACGTTTATGGTTTGCCTACATAAGACATAAATTCTATACAAAAATTTGATTTCTTGAGCACGCGTGAATTTAAACATGCCAATTAGCCTCAACTGTTTAGCATACCGATATCTGAAGCCTTTATTGGTTACTTCAGTAAACAAGTGATAGTATGTGAAACAGTAGTTTGACTGGCTATAGTTATTACTTGATTCACTTGTGTTTTTTTCTTCAATTTTTATTATTAAGCTCAAAGCTACACGAAGGTTTGTTTGTTTGTTTTTCTTACAGCAAAGCCATATTGGGCTATCTGCTGAGCCCATCGAGGGGAATCGAACCCCTGATTTTAGCGTTGTAAATATGTAGACTTGCCGCTGTACTACCGGGGGGTTAATAATTTGCTTGAATTTCTCAATTCGTCTAAAAAGGAACTAAGAAACAAATTTAATTTTTAAAACTATAGACTTTGTTTGTTTTGGAATTTAGCACAAAGTTACTCGAGGGCTATCTGTGCTAGCCGTCCCTAATTTAGCAGTGTAAGACTAGAGGAAAGGCAACTAGTCATCACCACCCACTGCCCACTCTTGGGCTACTCTTTTACCAACGAATAGTGGGATTGACAGTCACATTATACACCCCCACGGATAGGAGGGCGAGCATGTTTAGCGCGACTTCGGCGCGAACCTGCGATCCTCGGATTACGAGTCGCACGCCTTACGCGCTTGGCCATGCCGGGCTGCTTAAAACTATAGACATGAGCACATACTCGTAGCTCATTACTGTACTACACCGGTAGAGTTTGTTTGTTTTTGAATTTCGCACAAAGCTACTCGAGGGCTATCTGTGCTAGCCGTCCCTAATTTAGCAGTGAGACAAGAGGGAAGGCAGCTAGTCATCACCACCCACCGCCAACTCTAGGGCTACTCTTTTACCAACGAATAGTGAGATTGACCGTCACATTATAACGCCCCCACGGCTGGGAGAGCGAGCATGTATGGCGCGATGTGGATGCGAATCCAGGACTCTCAGATTACGAGTCGCACGCCTTAACACACTTGATCATGCCGGGCCATTCACCAAAAGAGATACTTTTTTGAAAACGTCATTAGACTTATAGGTTTCAGTAATCTAATATTCTTAAAATTCTCAGTCATATTACTTTATTGATATAAGTAACATGTCATGAAAACACCCTCAAAGAGTGAAAATCAATGCAAAGTTTTCTTCATGCTTTCAATACAGGTTTTAATACAACCGAAAGAAAATAATAAAGGTCGTAAAGCAAACACAATTACACGATTTGTTTGTTTTGGAATTTCGCACAAAGCTACTCGAGGGCTATCTGTGCTAGCCGTCCCTAATTTAGCAGTGTAAGACTAGAGGGAAAGCAGCTAGTCATCACCACCCACCGCCAACTCTTGGGCTACTCTTTTACCAACGAATAGTGGGATTGACCGTCACATTATACGCCCCCACGGCTGGGAGGGCGAGCAAGTTTAGCGCGACTCGGGCGCGAACCCGCGACCCTCGGATTACGAGCGCACGCCTTAACGCGCTCGGCCATGCCAGGCCAATTACACGAACAGAAAATGTATGATGCCACGAAAGGCAGTTAAAATGTTTACACATATAAACTTAGTTCGAAAAACAGTAGTTATTATATACAAGGTAGAAAAAAATGGATTTGTTGGTGCACTAAACATCAGAGCGTATAATAATTTCATGTGTTTGAAGATGTATTCGTTCAGTGTAATTTCCAAATCATATTTTAATTTATCTGTTGCAATCTGTGGCCCTCTAGTGTTCAAGAAAAATGTGTCTGTGAGATTTCAATGGTATATTTGTCTTTTTGTTCATTTTGATAAATTTGTTGTGTTTTTGTTGTTTTTTTCGGCAACTGTGATATTCCTAAATACCCATTTTTATCGTGTAATAATTATCTATAACATAACTGGAACACGTTTGACGAATTTTATTATCATCATGTATGATTGTTAGAAAAGTGTTAATGTTATGAAAGGATAGGATCTTGGTGTAATGTGCAATCAGTCTCTTAACTGAAACTGAATCCTTCAAAGTAGTGTGCTTTTGTTGGTAGTATAACAAATAGGATTACAGGTTTTAACTACAGAAACATTTAATACAATTCTAAATAGGGCATACTTTTGTCGTACAGGTCACTAGTTAGGCTACATTTAAAATATTGTGTTGAGGCTGAAATTTCTTAAATTGCTTTCTCGTGTAAAGAAAAAGAGGGGAAGATTGGACTGAGGTGTTTAAGATTGTACAGGTAATTGAGACAGTTATTTTTATAATATGGTGGTTGGCCTTTTGGAATGGGATGCTATCAGATGTTGTAGAGTTAGTAAATTTAAATGAGTTTAAGAAAAAGCTTGTTAAGTATATGAATTATAAGGGCTGGCAGTAAGTGTTTTTTTTTCTTTTTTTAAGTTAGTTTAGAGTGTGGAACAGATAAGATGGATCAGTAGGTCCCATGTTGTCTCTAAACATTATGTTAAAGTATGCCCAAAGATTTTTAAGGTAATATTTTTTTTTAGTGAAACCATGTTGACTATCCAATGAAATTTTAAACTTTTTATTAAATGACTTTGAAAGGCATCATTTGAGAGACTTTCCACAGCTTTTCCCACAACTGATGTAAGACTTGTGGGTCTATTATTACTGGGATGATTTTTATCACATTCCTTGGAACATTGAATTACATTAGCTCACTTATAATCCTCTAATACCTGCTCACTATTTAAGGACTAACAAAATATAGTAGCAAGTGGCTCACATATTCAGTCTTTTAATCTTCTTCAAAACCATTGGAGAAATATTATCTGACCCAAGAGCATTATTGTTTTTTAAACTTCCCAATTTTTTCTTAAACAGCTCAGAATTAATCATCTTATACCATTTAATTTAGCAGTATAACTACTAAATATAAGTTACAGTGTATATTACTGTTTGTGTTACTCTGACTCTCTTATAATTGTATTGTGAATTGTATAATGTATCATAACTGTATTTTCTTAATTCAGATTATAGTTCTTAACATGTTTTTTATGTTACCACATGTATAATGTATAGCTTATAAAATACGAGCTGTAATTTATGAAAGATTGAAAGTAATAACGTTAATAATAGTATTATCAGTATTGCTATTAGAACAACAGTAAGAAAATAGCATAGCTAGCATAGTCTAATAATAGGTTACAATTAATACCAAAAATAGCAAACTGTAGCATATGCCAAAAATTTAAAGCCATAGTATATTTAGGATATGTTGCAAACATTTTACAATTTTCTAGAAAGATGTTAAAAAACATCATATGGATATATATATATATTTATACACACATACATACATTACATCTTGGAGTTTTTAATGCAAAGAATAAATATATTTTGGCCATCTATAACTTTCTTCTGTTCATCATTAAAGTTTAAGATTTAAAATCAATTTCTGACTGTGATCAGAAGTTGTGTTTATTCAGCAAATGCCTTCTCTAGATTTTTGTGGATTTGGTAAAAAGTTTCAGGAGTATTTTACAGAATATGGATTAAAGTAATTTTTCCACTTTTGTAAAGAGAAGAGTGATAACTTTTATTTATTGTGAGCCAACAGTGTCATAATAAAACAGTTGAGAGATAACAAGGGTCTCTTTCATACACTGTGACTGCCTCTTTTATCTTATAGAACACTCATCTGCCTGTATCCATTTTTGATTTTTAAGTATTTATTAAGCCTGTTCTTGAACTCTCCCAGTCCTGTTGTAGCTAATACATTTGAAACAATGTTTAAAAATTAAAATTGCTCAATTTTCAGAGAATTTCTACCTCATCTACATACCACAATCCTACCAGTTTTTCATTAATAATGAAAAAAAAATTGAGACATCAGTCCTGCATATTTCTTTTATAATTTTGAATACTTGAGTTCAATTTCATTGAAGCCTTCTTTCCTTAAACAAGAAATAAAACTTTCAAAGATGTTACTTTATCAGCATATAAGATCTCAATTATCCCAGAAATCATTACATTAACCACTCTTTTAACCTTTTACAACAACTTGGCATTTTTCTTAATATAAGGACCCTAACCAGGAGGGAGGTGTACAAAGTAAAAATTATTACCTGTGACTTTTATTAAACTTAAAATATTTTTACACTGGCAACAACATTGCCTGGAATACTTGGAGACTGATAAACTTAAACAATGAAGTGTAATTTTTCTATAAAATTATTAAGTTGTTTTTGTCAAAGTAGTAATTATAATTTAAATTAAGGGAAAGAGGCTGATTAACTAAAAATGAAGTGTTATTATTCTTTAAAATTATTAAATTGAATTTTGTCAAGGTAGTAATTATAATTAATATTAAGGCACTCGTATTCATTATCTTGAATGTAGCAGACTAATTCAATGCCATTTTGCGAAATGATCCAAATTCATTTTTAAAACAACAGCAACCTCATCAAAGTCAACTACACATAAAGCTCTTATATCTGAAGTAAACCTAAGGTTACTATTTAGTCTTAACTGTTTATAGAGTTATATTTGATTTATATTTTGAGTCTGAGATCAACATTACTGTTTTCTGCAGTCTAATTTATTTGAAATACATATTCATTTCTGTGTTGTTGTTTTGTAAGTTTTACAGCTGTTTAATTTTGCAGATCAATAATTTCTAAGATTTATCTTTTTCTTTCTATGATGAAGTTCCTTATTAGAACTCCCTCAAGGTGGATTCCTGTACATGGTGAGAGCTTCCAGAGAAGGTTCTGTACTTTTGCTTTACCTCCTCTGGGATCTAAAGATCCATCCATGTGTTTGCTGTGTGTGTGGCACCCTGGTGGTTGAAATGTGCAACCTTAACATATCACTTTGGTCTTGAATTCCTGTAGATGGATGGTCTTGGAGAGACCCCTTTAGGGTGAATTGGCTAGTCAACTTAGGTTAAGGTTAACCAAATACCAGTGTTGGACATTTTCAATGTGTGTTCTGGATGTTGAGTCTAATGCCGGAACATTGGTATAGTGCTTATGAAACCTTGGCTATGCTGCAATATCCTTCTTTGGCATTGTAGTGCATCCCCTTGTAGTGTTACATAGCGGGTGGGGTTACTAGGCACTGAAATGCATTGTCTTTATTATTGATAACTCTATCCCTCCTTGATGTGGATTCCTGTGAGTAGTGAGGGGACTTTCCAGAGAAGGTTCTGTTCTTACAGTTTACCTCCTCTGGGATCTAAACATCCACCTGTGTGTTTGCCATGTGTAGTAACTCGTGAAGGGGGGGAGAGATTCCTGGTGGTTGAGGGGTTCAACTCCAACATACTACTTTGGCCTTGAATTCCTTTGCTAGTCAATTTGGGCCAGGGTCAACTGAGTACCAACATAGGATGTCCACAACGGGTGTTATGGACATTGTTTCTGACAATGGTGCTCATAAAATCCTGGCATCACTGCAGTGCCCTTAAGGCACTGTAGTGCATCCCCTTGTAGGGCTCCATGGTGAGTGGGGTCAGTGGGCACTGAAAATTTTTCTATTTATCATGGATACTCCTAAAATAACAAAAAATAACACAATTTGAAACCATCAAGAAATATCGACTACTGGAAAACGACGATTAATTGATGAATCTGTACAGTCTAACTCACCATTTGAATCTGTCCCATAATTCCTAATTTTGCATTCCTTAAGTGACAAACCTCTAGGGCTGATGTCCCCATTTTATATTCAGAAGGGCTTAGAAGAGCTTGCTAGCTTCCATAAATCAGTAAAAGGGCTACTTTCAGGAGAAATCATACTCATTGAAATTACACTTTGAATAATTCCAGAGAAGTCATAGTTGAAAGAGATTCAAGGACTGTCCCCAAATCAAAGAATCAAAGATCATCACAGGTCTCACCAGCCAAGGTGTCACAGCAGTACACCAAATTTTCACTTGAAAAGATGGAATTCTGGAACCAACAAATGTTCTAATACTACCATTTACTGTACCATGTCCTCCCACCACAATAAAATCAGAATATCTGAATTGTAAGTTGCAACCTTATATTCCAAATCTTGTACGATGTTTCCATTGTCAATGATTTGGTCATTCAAAACAATCTTGCCATGGTTCCTTGACCTGTGTCCATTGTGGTGGTAAAGACCATAATGCCACCGAATGCCAACTAAAACCACACTGTATAAATTGTAATGGTACGTATCCTCTTATTTTACCTCTTGCCATAAATGAGTAGAAGCAAAAGAAGTGCAGCATCTCAAGACAGTCAGCAATCTCATTTACACAGAGGCTAAAAAATTATTATTACCTATTTTAATCAGAACTTATGCTGCTGTAATCTGTTCCACTACTACAGTAGGAGTCCAGACAGACCTTACCCTATCCCCTACACAATCTTCACCAGCAAATCTTAATGAAACATTTCCCAAAATCAACACAGTTCACGAATCGGTGTCTCCTTCCATCTCTGTCCTGACCACACCTTCCATTGCTGAATTTCACCTTCTTCAGGTCAAGATGTTTCCATGGGGTGTCCCTCTCTTAATACTCAAAAAATTAATTAAACAACTTGTTTGCCCCTTCAATCATTGGTACGTGTACTGATAAATTCGGACTCAATCAATCGAGCTAGAGCAGGATCCATAGAGGGCGATAGACCCACATCCAATAAAGAAAAATATGTGGTCGTAAGTAGAAGGACTCTCTACCATCTTCTCCTTTGAAATAATTACACATAGCCACATTGATTTCATGGAACTGTTGAGGTTTCCAATCAAATGTGGCTGACATTAAATATCTGATTGACTTTTATCAGCCCGTATGTCTTTCTTTGCAGGAAACATTTCTACAGCCTACAAATACAGTTACTATCTGCCACTATTCATTATACCAGAATGATAGGCTATGTGTAGGATGGGAACATGTGGAAGTTGCATTGCTGGCTGATCAGCATGTGCCCACCTGATCACTGTCATTGACCACACCCTTGGAGGCTGTTATCATTCATGTCACCTTGGGTTGTAACATCACTATTTGCTCTCTATTCCTTACACCTGAAATGCATTATAATCAATCAGACCTCGATACCCTCATTGAGCAACTAACTACCTGCCCCCTTTTTAACCCTGGGAGATTTCAGTGGGCATAATCCTCTCTGGGGTGGCTTCGTATTGATATGAAAAGGTGTGCCATCAAGCACATGCTCCTGAACCACATTTTGTTTCTAAACATCGCTATCAGTTGCTGGCTTGAAATAGACTGAATACAATATGATTACAAAACTGCACAGTGACTTTATGAACACCCTGTATAATAGTAAATTTGTTACACTGCTCTCCTTATAGAATTAAAAATTGACTTGAGACAATTTTTGATTAAGATTATATAAATTGATAAATGTGATCAAATAAATTTTAAAGAATTTTACAATTTCGATAATTATGACAGTATATAACACAATCAGTACAGTTAAACTTATGGTTATAAAATTACATAGCAAATAAAAGTGCATCAGCACCAATGTTATCTTTTTGGTAAAGACCCAACACAGTTGACAATCACATGACTGAATGATTCTTCAAGATCTGAGAAATATTTCAGAGGAACAACAGAAAGTTTCTTGTTAGGTTTTCCAACTAATTGACAGGTATTACAAGTTTGACAAAATTTAGAAACATCTTGCCTAATTTTTGGCCAAAAGAATTGTTTTGTAACTTTTTCATGTCTTGTTGACACTTGTATGAACGTCTGTGGGGAGTTTATGGGAAACTTCATATATATCAGAATGATATGCTTTTGGAACAACAATTTGATGATCTACATCTTAAGAACTCTGAAGGTGATACATCTGGTGGTCTCCATTTTCTCATAAGCACACCATTTAAAAATAACCATTTGGAACTTTCTCCAGTTCTATTTTTTGGAAGTACATATTTAAATGGTGAAATGTGTGGATCCTTTTCATGCTCAACAATCAGTTTACATTTAGAAAATGTAACTTCACTTGGTGAACCTGATCCCTCACATCCTCTATTAACACTTGCCAAGGAATTTTCAGTAGCACAGTTATTCATAAGATTCCTGTTAGACCCAAAAAATATCTGAGACAAATCTGTAATTTTGTACTCTGAGTATGTGTCTATCATTTGATTTGGCTCAATTTTTAGCCTGAGCTTGAGTCACAGCACATAAGGGAAACACAATGGGATTCTTCTCAACAAAAACATCAACCTTAAATGAAACAGTGATCAAGTCACTGTCCATTTTGGGTACAGCTAAACTTCTTCCCAAATCAAATCATTTCTCAGCAATAATGATGCATCCTTAATCGGCAGAGTAGGTCTTATTTCAAGCACCACTTCTCCAGAAATAAGATTTGATTATAAATGTTATGAAGAGAAACATTAACAAAGCCAGTGGTAGCAGAACTGATATATAAAGGCAATATACTTTTAACAACAGTGATTTAGTTGCTCCAGTATCACAAAGAATACGTATGAGTATAAATGTAATTTGTCAAATGTACAGAATCAATAAACAGAAAAAGTTAAAATTCTTTTGTCACTATGTCAGCCCTTATATCAGCAAATAAACAATGTGAGGAAATCTGGCAAAACTGTGTCTAAATGTGAAGACGAATTCACTGAGTGTTGCCTCCTCCTCTTTTTTTTTTTTAAAACATCAGAAATCAGACATGACCACTTTTTTACAAAAGAATGGCAGGCAGGTCTTGATAGCTTTGATGATGTTTTATCCTAGCTGTCAGCTGGAATTTTTAGAAGGATCATCAACTTTATTGGATTGAACAGGCACAGGTTTTGTTGAAATGGTAGGAGCTTCTTTTTATGAAAAGTGTTTTTTTGTATTAAAGTGTAATCATTGAAAAGAGAAGCTACTTTCTGCAGTGTTTCAACTATCTTTTCATCCAAGCAAGTTTTGAGGTTGCCACTTGCATAAAATTTAAATTCCTCAATTGGACTTAATTGTCTTAGTTTGTTGAAATTGTTGCCAATATACATAAATTACAGCTTCAATCAAAATAAACCTGTCTTACTTGTGATGATCTTAAAATATTTTTCCATGGGCCATTCAATAGTTAGGACAACCTTGTCAAAATGGAAGTATTTATCAAATTCATTTTCAGTAAATGGTGGAACTTTAATGTATTAAATGAGCTGAAAATTGTCATTTTGATGTGGTCAATTACAGTGATATCTTATTGAGGGTTCACAATGAGTAAATTAATTCTAAGTTGATATGGACACAGTTCACTGAACATGTAACTATGTAGCTTTTCACTGGTCATGTGAGTTTTCAACAGCTGAAGTTATACAATATCTTCATAGAAATACTAATGTTTGAAGTTAATCAATTTAAGTTAAATGGTTTGTAATGTAAGAATTCTATAAACATTCATGGTGAAAAATCTGAAGTTCTCAATTAATAAGCTTTAATGACAGTTATAGCTTCTGAGGTTTATAGTATACCAACTGCAGCAAACCAACAATGTATACTGTCTCTTGGTGCATTGTATTGGTTAATTTTATAAGCTAGAAAGGAAAGTTTCTAGACATTTAACCTGAGGAAACAATACTGGCAATCAGTAGTATTTACATAAACATATAATACATTGTTGATTCTGATAGTCAAGAATATTCTATGAATTCAGTGAATAGATGGGAATTTCATAATACAGATTTAACAATATAAGTTACATGCGTTTTTAAGTATATATATTTAACTGAAACAAACATCAATTTTAAAATGAATATATGATAGTAAATCCATCACAATTTGCTAATCACTGGAATGCAAAATTTCTTCCTTTTGGTTTACAGTCTCTCATTCCTGGGGGTGGATGCTTTCAGTCAAGATTGGAGAGGTCTTCACTTATTTTTCTTCCCTCCAGTCAGATTCCTCTTCATTATCATTTTCCCTATCCAGGCTGCTCTTTGGCCTGTTTTGCTATTTGTTCAGTATTACCTTCTCAGATGTGGCTTCCTCTGCTCCTGCCTCAGCTGTGTCCTTACCACTTCTCCACCAATTGTGATTGAACATATTTCATCCCAATACCATACTTCATCTTTACACTTGGATTTTTATGGTCCCTTGCCCTAGCCCGGAGACTCACCCCTTATGTTCTTCCTTGTCCATACTGTGTGCCCTTCCTTTTTGTCTTTGTACCAGAGAAACTAGTATTACTACATACTTTGGTCTTTTCCACTGGTTTTCAACCATCTCATCCTTCTGTTCCTCACCTGGTTGTTTCATCAGGTTTGTCCATTTCTCATTATGGGGTTGCCCTGTTAAATGCCTTCCATTCATTTCTATCTCCTTCCCAGGTATTTTTCTTCTTTTACATTGCTTTTGTTTGCTCTGCTTCAGTAGGATCTCAGTTTTGTCCTTTATGTCCTCTCTGACTCTCCTTTTGAATTCATTGTAATGTTCTACCTGTAATAGTTTTCCTCATTTCCTCCTCATGGCATGTGTTCATTATCATTTCTTTATTTATGCCATTAATGGCCCCTTGGTGTGGATTCCTGTATGTGGTAAGGAGACCTCTGAGGAAAGGTTCTGTTTTTTCAGTTTACCTCCTCTGGGATCTAAACATCTACCCACGTGTTTGCCATGCATGACAACCCATGAAGGGGAGGAGAGGATCTTGGTGGTTGAGGGTTCTAACCTTAACACACCACTTTGGCCTTGAATTCCTGTAGACAAGTAGCCTTTGGGTAGCCCTCCTTGGGTTACTTGGCTGGTCTGCTTGGGCTGTGGCTAACCAAGTACCAGTGTTGGATGTTCTCGACAGGTGTTGTGGACATTGTATCTGACACTGGTGTTTGGGTATAGTGCTTATGAAACCCTGGTGTTTTGCAGTGCTCTTGTTTGGCATTGTAGTGTGTCCCCTTGTAGGGATCCATGGTGGGTGGGGTCTGTGGGCACCAAAATCTTCCTTTTTTTTATGGATACTCTAGTTAAAAATCTTAATAGTGAAAAAAGTCTAAAAGTAAATGACCACACCTTGATTCTGAGCAGCAGTCCTCACATCTGTATCACTTGTTGTATCTCATTTTCTTATATTGCATTCACTTTCAGACAAACCTTTAGGGCAAATGTCTCCCTTTTTCATTTAGAAGGGACTAGACGGACTTGCTGACTCTCCAAAGTCAGTAAAGACGCATCAATCTGATGACATGTTGGTGGAAACATCCACATCTCCACACAGTGAACATCTCTTGCATTCAAAGGCAATTGGGGATATACCTGTTGAGGTTACACCTAATGCTACTTTGAATTTATTATGAGTTATTGTTAAGAGGGATTTGAAGAACATCCTATAGTCAAAGATTCTCACTGGTTTCTGCAGTGAGGCATATATCCACTTACAAAGATGGAAATACGATGCAGACCAATGTCCTCATTCTCACATTTACGTCATCAAGTCTGCCTGCCCCAATCAAGGCAGGTTATCTTAATTGCAGAGTACAGCTATACGTTCCAAACCCTCTCCAATGTTTCCAGTGTTGGCAGTTTGTTCACTTGAAGACATCATGTCATGGTACCTTGGCTGTGTTTGTTGTGGTGGCAAGGACCACAATGGTTATGAGTGTAAAATGGACCCTCATTGCATCTATTGTAATGGCTCTCACCCATCCTACTTTTGTTCTTTTCCTAAATGGTTGAAAGAAAAAGAGATGCAGCATTTAAAAAGGATTCATAACATTATTTACCTTGAGGCTCAAAAGTTGCTGTCCACCATTTCATATCAGACGTATGCTGCTGCACTTTGTTCCACAGCTACAGTGGGAGTGCAAACAGATCTCTCTGTGCCTCCAAAAGAATCTTTCTTAAACCAAATGAAAAGTATTTTGACCTCCACGGTTAAGAGGGTTAATGAATCAACTTCAACATCCATCTCTGTCACTTCCATACATTCCAACAAATCCCAAGATCCCCTTTTTTTGGTTTTGGATACAGGCATTTCCTTTGATACACTTTCTCCCACTCCAAGATGCAAAATGATCATCCATTCATGTCCTCATTCACTGGAATTCTTTTCCAACATCAAAGACCTGCCCATTCGACCTAGGATAGGATCCATGGAGGTCGATAGACCTTCCTTTCATAAAAACAGTAAAGAAAAGAGATGTCATGAACAGAAGGGTTCTCCACCTAATTCACCTACTAATAAGTGAAAATGGCCACCATGCTACAATGGAACTGTTGAGGTTTACATTCTAATCTGGATGACATCAGAACAATGATTGCTTCCTAGCATCCTGTATGTCTTTCTCTTTACAGGAAACATTTCTGAAACCTGCCAATACAGTCACCTTTTGGCAGTTTTATTTGTATAGAAAAGACAGGCTGTGTGATGGATGAATGCATGGGGGAGTGGCACTGTTGGTTGATCAGCATGTGTTCACCATGTCTTTGTCACTTGGCACACCCTTGGTTGCTATAGCTATCTGTGTTTCCTTGGGTCGTACCATAACTATTTGTTCTCTCTACCTTTTGCCAGGAGAGACCTATGATCAATTAGACCTTGATACTCTCATTAAACAGTTGCCATCTCCCTTTTTAATCATGGGAGGCTTTGATGAACATTATCCCCTCTGGGGAAGTACTGATATTGATAACTAAATGTTTTGTGGAGCATATGTTCTCTGATCAGAACTTTTCTCTTTACTACATAGGTTTTTTTTTTACTTATTTTCATGCACCTAGTCAGTCCTTTACTGCTGTTGATCTCTCAAATTGCTCCCTTTCGTTATTCCCCCATTTTTTGAGTGGTTGACAATAATCCACAAAGCAGTGATCATTTTCCTATAAATTTGAGAGAGACTGGCTGTAGTCAATGCCACCTGACCTGCGTGCCCCAGTGGAAGCTGGATCCTGTAAACTAACCCTCTTTCACTGCTCTTGCAGAACTTGATCCTGCCGTCATCTGTAAGCCATCATTAGAAGACTGTGTGGCAGCAGTAACTGACTGTGTTATACAAGCATCTGCTCAGTGTATTCCTAAAACCTCAACACATTTTCCACTATATCCATATTTGTGGTGGAATCCTGCCTGCCACATGGCATGGAAGGCTCAAAAATGGGTCTGGGATACTTTTCTTGGGTATCCCACATTCTTGCACCACATCGCTTTCCAACAGGCTTGTGCACATGTTTGGTCAATAAGACCAAGTAGAAGAAAATATTTACTTATTCTAGAAAATTCATACGTTCAAAAGTTAATTATTTGCTTGTCATTATAGTGTTAACAAATATAATAAATTTGCAAGTGAAGAAAATTAGTTATTTTTTTTGGGTGTTAAATAAGCCCAGTTCTTGAACCCAACATAAATATAAGTAATATTATGTTTTAATTTATTAGGTGAAATAATGTCATCAGTAAAATTTGATTATTTTTATTTTTTCAAAAGGAAACCAAGATATTATAGTACTACATACCTATTAATATGAGTTCTTCTGAAGAAGTATCATGGATTTCTTGGTTTTGTGGCCTTCGTGGGAATGAATTCTTTTGTGAGGTAAATCTCATTTTTGAAAATGTAGTAAAACAATTTTTTTTGCAAGAAATGGAGAAAATGTATACATTTTACAATTAGAATACACCTCAGAAAGTGAGCACATAACTGAAAACCTATAGTTTTAGTATTGTATTAAAGGTATTGGTACATAATGAACCTATGAAATGGCTCAATTTTTACCAGCATTGTATCTCAGAACAGCTGATACGAGTATTAACACTTTTATTGATGAGGAGAGAACAACGTTTCAACCTTTCTTGGTCAACATCAAGTTAAGAAGTTTACGAAGGTCAAAATGTTCTCTTGTTATCAATAAAAGTGTAATACCCATTCCAGCCATTCTGAGATACATTTTTATTTCAAGTGAGTTTCTCATCATCAAGAATTACTTTTTCCAGCATTATTTAGATTAAGTTTTCTATTAAAGTTACTGTCTTAAATTTTACTAAAATTCTTATATTTCATTATTTCTATTTATCTTTTTTCTGATAGGCATTTTTGAGCAAGTAAATTTCATCAAAAACAGTGAGGAATTTAATTTTACTATATTTGATGTTATTTAATAAGTAAGTTGAAGGAAATGTATTTGGATTATCATAATTCAGATCATAGGTTGAATACAGATGAAAACTTTCAGGAGTGAAAGTGAAGAAAATTAACTGGAAATTGAAGTAGATCAGTCACTTAAGCCACTGATGCAGTGCTTTGTTGCTGTTAGTAAAGCTATTTGGCTTTTAAATTTATTTATAGACATATTAATTATGAGACAAAAGATGTAATTATCTCTTTTAAAAATCCACTTAGAATATTCTGTGCTCTTTTTATCCATGTTGACTATTTTGTAAAGAGTTCACCCACAGTGGCACAGTGGTGTGTGTGTGGAATTATAGTGCTATAAACTAGGTTTCAGTACCTGTGGGATGCAGATCAGAGATAGCCCTTTGTGCTTAATTACAAAACAACAAACATTATGTAAAGAGTTCAGAGGAAGTATGCTAAGATGACTTCAGAGATGGAAGAGTGATTTTCCATTGAGGTAAAAAGGGTAAGGTCAAAGTTTACAAATTTATCCTGAAGGATCAGTAGAATAAAAGCCTCATATTTCTTTGAGCTGAATTTTGAAGACAACAAGTTTAAGATTTGTAAAAAGGCAAGGGTCAAGTTAAGAAATATTAATTTTCCAACAGTAATTAGTTTATGAAATGAGTTGCTTCTAAGATTAGTGAAGTCTGCTGTCACCTTACAGGAGCTTAAGAAGGGAATTAGTAAATTCCTGCAATGTAATGGAGTGTTTAATTTTTACTTAGCAATGGATGAGTGTATGTAGGGATAGCCTTGAAGGATCATAGAGTCACTTTTTATTCATATGCTAATAAATATGTTTCTTGTATAATATGTGATTAACTGTACTTCCATCTTTTGTCTAGGTTGATGAAGATTACATTCAAGATAAGTTTAACTTAACAGGATTAAGTGAACAAGTGCCTCATTATAGACAAGCACTAGACATGATTTTAGACCTTGAGCCAGGTTAGTTTAAGTATTTATAATCATCCTTGATGTAAATTACAGTGTTTATCTGATATGATTATTTATGCTGACAAGAATAAGATTTTTAACTATGAAATATATATGTGCTGGAAAAGCAGATGAGTTGGAATACATACTAATGCTTTATATTTTATGCATTGCCTAAACCTTATGACCAAAGACTATGGTGATTAAGTATTTAATTTTTACCAAAATAATGATTTAAAAAAATCCGATGCTTACAGTTCCAAGATATTTTATATTTTAATTTGAATAAACTTGAATAATTTCAGATGGTATCACATAGTGATGCAATACCACCTTTGAAATTATCAAATCTCCCAAATTATAGAAATAAACATTTAGACTTTTTATATAAGTTTTGTAAAGAAATACACTAATGACATTTTGATATGGATTTTATCTATGCATACACATTCTTCTCATACAATCCTTTCATCACAGGCATGGTATAATATATACAAATTTATCTGCACATTGGACACATTAAGTACTTGCACTATAACTTTTGATACAGCATGTGCATCTTCACAAACTTTGGTAGATTTTTAGTAAAGATTACAAGTATTTTGCACACAAAAAATCAGACATTTTTAATGAAACATGTTTACTAAATATTTGTTTTTGAAAATAGTCTGTTTTGTTACGAGCCTGAGTGCAAAATTATTTCATATTATGATTAAAAAATCTGTTCTTCATCCCAAAAATCTCAGATATTATTTGTGTAATCTCTAAAACCTCCTAAACCTGTTTCCAGTAAGACCTTGTACTTTTTGCTATTTTCTATACTCTGTGGGAGGTGTCACTTAACAAATCTTGAAACCATCATAAAAAAATTAGGAAATATAAATTTGTTTTTTTTAATACTGGAGTGATGACATATAATAACACCAAAATACAAATGCTTAGTCTGAGTAGCTTAAATTTCACAATTATATATGTATTTATTATTTTTTATTGTATTGACCTTTCAGTCATGCCTAGCTAACATAACTTGCATTGATATGGTACAGGTGCACTCAGTAATATAAAACTGATCTTTAGTCTTTTCCGTTTTAGCTGTGTTTTAGTGAACTAGTATTTTGTAATATGTGGTCACATTTCAATTATTATACAATAGATATATGTATATATATTATTAATATTTAGAAATAAACTAAATATTACTAAACTCTTTTTAAATTTTACACATGGAGGCTGTCTGAGTAAAGTTTTTTAGGTTTTCATAAATAGTTTAATAACCAAAAAATTGTAAATAACTACACTGATACCAAAAGATTCCAATATATTAAACATAGTAACTAAGATATATTTAGATTTTATAAAATATGAAACCTTAGACACTCTGAAGACACAATCTACCTCCTTGAAGACTTAGTTTGAAAGAACATGATAGCCTTTTCACAGATTAAAATGGCTAAAAAAACCACCTTGGGGACATTATAAGCTGTTGTATGTCATATACTGTGGTAACAATATGTAGGGGACAGTTTCAGAAAATGAAACCAGTTGAATGGGGCCATCATGTTTGGTTCAGTACATAAGCCATATCTCAATAAAATAAAGTGATATGAGATTTTTACTTTGTATTTTAGCTTGTCGATATTAGTAATTTGAGTTCCTGATTTGTATGAAACTATATACTTTGTATTTTGACATAACATCTTATTTCAAACAATGCTGCATTCAATTTACCAAGTGACTTACTAAAATCTGTATTTAGATGTGTTCTTTTAATGTAATGAAATTAACCCATATATAACATTAAAGTTTGAATTATAATCTCCAGTTTTGTTTCAAATTTATTGACATAAATTTATAAAATAGTAGTTCAATAAAATTTTGAATGCAAGTCAACAAACTTGATGACATGGTTTTTTTTTACCTTGATACATTTCAGAAGGGTTAAGAGAAATTAGTGTTTGTTGCTAAGTAATTAATTTTCCAGTTAGGGTTAGCACTTAAGATTATGTGACAGATTTTTTGTTTCTTTGATGTAAAGAAAATAAACTTCTAATACAATGAAGCTGTTTGACCACCATATAATTATGAATAATAAATTTGGCACAGTGCCACATATTATTCACATGCCTAAATTAATTTAGGTTGCTAAATGTTGAGTTAAAAGTTCTTACTCAATAAATATTACTATAATTTATTGATATTCTTAATGAAATAACTAGTATAAAATATAGTTACACATTTTGATAGCAAAGTATTAGTATCCATGTTAGTTATGCATTTTTATTTTATTCACATATAACTGTTGAAGAAAGTCCTGAAAGTTACTTATACCTCAGGCAAAAGGAATCATGAAAAAATCAACCTCTTGTTATGTGAAGCAACTACAGTTAACTTATACAAGTTTAAAACTTTTTTGTTAAGTTTTCAAAAGCATGATAGATATTTCTTTTAAAAACTATAACTGAGCACAAAATTTGCAGTGTTTAAAATATTTTTTCCTTTAAAATAGTTATCACAAATTAGGGTACACTGTCATATTAATTGTGGAGTTTCTTGTTTCTTTTAAATCATGGCTTATTTTATTATTGAAGCATTTTCAAGCCCTGTATAAAAATGTCATTTATGAAAGATGGATTTTACTGATAACAGTGATAAGTTTTAGTGTTCTGTCATTACAACATATTGATTTTAAATAGCCATTGTTCTGAACTGCATATGAAAAGTGACAAACATAGTATGTAAAAAGTAAGATTTATTTTATGCTGACTACCTGTTGGTTCATCTTGTACAATTTATTATCAGAGAAACTCTAATTTGCAACGAGCTACTTGGTCACTATGTTGCAGAATTGAAGATACCATAAGTAAAGTGATACAGAGAGGAATTTGAATAAAGGCTATATTTTACAATTAGAGTAATGACACATATAAAATGTTATGGGGCACACAGAAACAGAGCGTAACAGTGGATAAATTAAAATACTTAGTTTTATATGAACAGCCACCCTAAAGAGCATACTCTTATAATGGACATAGTAAAAGAATTGGTATGCTTCTCTGAACTCTATTTTTGGTAATTTATTTTTGTTTAATGATTTATATTTTATAGATGATGAACTAGAAGATAATCCCAATCAAAGTGATCTCATTGAGCAAGCTGCTGAAATGCTGTATGGTCTTATTCATGCTAGATACATTCTAACAAATCGAGGAATTGCTCAAATGGTAAAGTCGGAAATACAAAATATGTATTGTTTTTTCTTTCTGTATTTTATGGTTATTTTTTATTTTGCAGATAAAACTTCGAAATATGAGTTTTTTGTTTATTTATAATTTTAATATAACAATCCACACTATCTGTTGAATATTTTTTTTATTACAAAACAATTCTGACTTAACATTTAATTCCTTACTTTGTTTTAAACAGACCTGTTGTAAACAGATGAATACTTAATGGTATATTTATATTAAATGTATTTTATGAAACAATTAATTGTCTTTTTACTTAAAAAGTAATATTTTTTTTAAATTTTAGGAAAAATTTCCTTTACAAAAAAACCTTATTTTAAATGTGGCAGTTAAAATTTCCAACAAATATAGACTTAAGTCAAAAACTTAGATATATTTCAACCATAAGAGTAACAGAGAGATAGTAAGTTTACAAAGGGAGATGTTACATTACCAAAGTATAATTTTTTAAAGTAATCACGAGACTTTAAAATATCATTCCTTGCATTTAATTTATATGGCTAAACTGCATTTTGTTATTTATGGTTAGGTTTAATTTTTGCATGATATTATTTATATACTTTGTTGTCAAGAAGGGCCCCTGATGCTATGCCTTTTAAACCACTTCTGAGTTTTTCTTATCATTATGGGGCCTTGTTTTGAATTCTGCCAGTGGGTGTTTGCTAGTACTTGCATTTGGAAATATCTCAGAGTATTGTGCTTTTCACATCTTGGTTTTTTGTGAATACATCATATAAATAATTACTTATTCAAGTTGGGATTTTATTGATACATACATATTACCAAATTTATGTTTTAGATTATCATTTTATGAGTCAGCAGTCTGTAGGTTTAACACTAAAATTTAAGTTCTTTTATACCTACAGTGGGCAGAGCACATAAAACCCATTTAACAAAGAACAAAGAAACACACAAAATATGTTTTACGTTAAATAAGTAAACAACATGTAAAATATTTGTTTTATGTTTTCAATACAGATAGAAAAATACCAGAATGGTGATTTTGGTTACTGTCCACGTGTTTATTGTGAAAATCAACCAATGCTGCCAATTGGTAAGATCAGTTTCAAACTGTGTTAGGGTTAAAATATGTCTTACTACCTAACTCTTGTATTTTATGTACTATACATAATTCTTATCTTCCACACTATCTGAAACTAACTCTATTAGCTTTGTGTCAGGAATTTATAAATGTTATATACAGTGTTATACAGAATAATATCCATTGCATCTATTTATTTCTCCACCTCATGTTTCACTTTTGGAATTGATCATGCAAAGATAAACTTTTTGTAGGTCTTTATCAGGTTTTTTTTTGTTTTGATATGTCAGGTCATCCATTAAGTAATGTTCCATTTTAGGTTCAGAAAAAGTGAAAGGATTTCAAATGCTTTTAATGTTATTTATTCAATAGTGTATGTTCCATTATTATTAATTACTCCCTGCCAACGATTCACAAGCTACTGAATGCCACTTCTATAAAATTCTTAGGGTTTTGAAGAAAATAATGTAAAGAGGGTAGTTTTGAAATCTTTACGTGTTACAAACTTTTTTCCATCAAGGTAGTTCTGCAAACATTGGAATAAAAGATTATCAAATGGGATAAGGTCTGGAGAATAAGGAGGATGTGTAATTTTTCCCAGTATAGCTCTTCAATTTTTGCAGATGTGATCCTTGCTGTGTGGTGCCATGCATATTTCTGTGTAAGACAACACTTTTATGTTTGTTCAAAGCAGGTCTCTTTTCTATCAGCGCAACATTTAAGCACTCTAACTGTTTACAATAGAAGTCTGGTATAATCGTTACATTGAGTGGCAGCAACTAAAAGTGAATCGCACCAACAATATCCCACCATACGCTAAACAAGACTTTCCTAGGGTGGAGATCCATTTTGGGCTATGCTTTCGCCAGTTTGCTTGCACTGCAGCACTTAACATTTTTATAAAATATCCATTTTTCATCTACGGTCACTGACCTGTCCAAAAAAAGTGAGCTACATTCATGAGAGTGCAGAGAAGTACAAATGTCCACTCTTGCTCTTAGGTTGGCTTCTGTCAAATCATGGGAACCTATTTTCATAGTTTTGATACTTTTCCGAGCTGTTGCAGATGACAGGGAACTATTTAACGTGTTGAATTAAGCTTCTCTGCTAGTTCTTCAGTTGTTACAGCACAATGTTCATCAAGTGCAGGTAGCAGCAAATTGTCACTAAATGTGGCACATCTCTTAAGCAGTAGTTACCTTATCTGAACTTTTGAAACCACCTTTGACATTTTATTTCATTGAGAGACTCTGCACCATAAACACCTTGAATGTTTTGTGTAGTTTCTGTTCCACTATTGCCTTTTTTAAACTCATAAAGCATTATATGTCTGATGTGCTCATCAGACACATCTATCTTCATAAGGGTTTATTTGATTAATGATCTGAAAAAGTGGAGTTGGGTTAGTTTCTTTTATTTGTCTAAAATTTTTTATACACATCATACTTCATATTTTAGTTGTTAAAGTCTTATACAAAGACAGAAATGATGATGCATTTTCTGTATTAAATTTTTGGACATTACTTATGGGACGACCTGATAAAGATCTTTTAAAAACATTGTCACAAATGTGAGAGGTTTTTCACTGTTTAAGCTTAAGTTTTTAAAAATTAAAATAGAAAAGTTTGAAATAATATTAATGTACCTACAGAATAGTTATATTTTTGTCTTTCATATGCCATAATGAATTTCAGTATTTAATGAATTTATAAACTTAAAAAATACCACTTGATTATAAAATATATTAGTGAAGTAATTCTAGTGTTTTTCAGTTTATTGGACAGGCCATAGTAAGCATATTATTCAAAACCTATTAGCAAAGAAAAACTGTTTAATTATTTAACTATATACATCAGAAGGATATTAGTGTAAAGACAACGTTTGGCTGTGGCAAGAATGTTAATCTGGTTGAGTGTCAGATTTGAGGCCTCAGACATTGGATAGAACTTTTGATTGTGCTGGAAGATTAATTTTGTCAACAACAACATTTGAAGTTGTTTGGGAGACTGATCTACTTTATAGTGATTTTACCAACAAGAAGATTCATAACAAATTTTCTAAATGGGTGTTCGTTTATGTTTTATCTAATTTCAAAACATGGCTGTGTATTAAGATATTATTTGGTTTCAAATTACTGAAAGACGTATAAATAAACTACAAGTTATGATTTCTCATAAATTCTATAGGTATTCAATATAGTATTTTACGTTTGTTAAAGATAAATCTTTTGTAGCTATTTCACTGTAATACTTAAATTCCTGTATTTTATGGCATGGAAGATGCACTTTTTCTCCTGAAAAAATCTTCTAAAAGCCATCAAATGCATTATTCATAGAAAACTGTAGATCAAAATATAAAATTTAATTTCTGCAAAAAATATGATTAAGCTTATAATTAATGAAACAAATTTGCTAAGTATTAGGTTGTCCATAAATAAATGTTAAAATTCTCACAATGACATTTAGAAGCTGAATATTGAGTAACTTTTCGTTGGTTTAAACCAATCTTTTTCGCTCATAAGGTGTCTTAATTGTCTGCTGCTTCAACTCTACTCGGAGTAAATTTCACAACCACAAAGACAGCATGGTCAAGAAGGGCTTTCATCTGATTTTCCTCTGTCACTTCAAACTTAGACAAAAAGCTACCAATACTACATGAAACATCAATCAGGCATTCAGCCATGGATCTGTTAATGAATGTATGGTTTAGTGTTGATTCAAAAGGTTTTGACAAGGAGATGAAATTCTTAAAGACCACGAAGTTCATAGAAGGAAACCATCAATAGATGGAAATACATTAAGGGAAGTAGTTGAGACAGACCCTTGTATCACAGTATGTGAGTTAGCAGAAAAGCTAGGCACAAGCAAATGAAGAATTGCCAACCACCTAAGTGCAATTGTATAGAAGAAAAAGTTGGATAAGTGGGTTCTGTATGAGCTGAATGAAGATCAACAAAATCAGCATTATGAGGCCTGTCAAGGATGATGCTCCAAAAATTGAACAAATTGAGATTATCATGAGCAATCTGCATGTGTTGGCCTTTTTTTTTTCTTAGCCCATCTCTACATGCTAAACCCTACTGTGCTTAGTGATACAGGATTCTAAAGGATAGAAACCTCTGATACTATAAATTAATTATTATGGATTATTTAGCAGGTGTGTTTTTCTAGATACCAAAGAATAAAGCCAATCTATCATTCATTTCAAATCTTTGTCATTGAAA
Source organism: Carcinoscorpius rotundicauda (assembly GCA_011833715.1). Lineage (NCBI taxonomy): Eukaryota > Metazoa > Arthropoda > Merostomata > Xiphosura > Limulidae > Carcinoscorpius > Carcinoscorpius rotundicauda. The sequence goes on along the minus strand of CM022400.1, from coordinate 26,714,054 downwards.
CTGGTCAAACTCAGTGACAAGTGATGAATTTTCACAAGAAAGTTGGAATATATTTATAGCTTCTTTATAAACATAAATTTTGTGTTACGAATTCACGAATGTCATAAAATTTCTCAAGCAGTATAATTTTTGTTGTTGAAGCAAAATAAGATTACCTAATTGTTTGCCTGTTTATTATTATATTAATATAATGTGGTTCCTTACTCAAGTAAATTACCTAGTTCATTCACTGGTAAAAAAGTAAACCAAGAATTACCAGTGGGTGGTGATGACTAGTTGCCTTCCTTCTAGTCTTTTACTGGTAAATTGGGAATGGCTAGTGCAGATAGGCCTCGTGTAGCTTTGTGCAAAATTCAAAAATAAAAAAACAAAGCCATTACTTATGTTTATCAACATGGTTTTTAACTAGATGTCTTACCAAACTGTTTATCCCTTTCTTGTTGGTGCTCAGGGTATAATATATAAATTATATTTCTACTCTGGAAAACTGTGGTGTGGCTATATTATTAAAGCTCATTATGTGGGTTATTAGCTGTGTCCTACTTTTAATTGTCTTTATTGTATGAATGAAAAATTTTGTGAAAATTAATTTTAACAATTAAAATACATGTCAAAAGAGTTTTCAGATAATATTTGCTTAATTCATATGAAAATGTTTGTTTTTATGAAGTGATTTTTGTGATTGTCCATCAATCCATATTATGGAGTTTTAGTGTTTCAAACACTATGCCTAAAGTTGTAAAAAGAACAAATAACAAAACAAAACAAAATCTTGATTTTAATAACCAGAAAACAACTGAAGATAGCATTAATTAGCATTGTACTGTGTGGGAAAAATATTTGTTTGATTTTTGAGTATTTTTAATATAGTAACTGTTAATAAAAATGTGATATTATATTGCAAGAAAACATTAAGTATTTCTAATTGCATCTCAATTTAATAACATTCTTCATATACTTAAAAATGTAGACATTATGAAAACTGTCTTCTTATACAGAATATGTTTATTTTTTCACTAAATATAAGATCTACATAAATATATTTGTTTGTGGTGTAAAGAATAAAACTTAATAGTTTTTATATTATTTATGCTTGAAAACCTGATTTTCAGCATCTTAGTTTTTATTTAGTTGTCAGCAGTAGCTACCTTTGAGAACTATTTGTGTTTATCTTGAAGGTTTATCGGATGTACCGGGAGAGGCAATGGTAAAGCTGTACTGCCCAAAGTGTATGGATGTGTATAATCCTAAGTCATCTCGACATCACCACACAGATGGAGCATACTTTGGAACAGGATTTCCCCACATGTTATTCATGGTACATCCAGAATATAGACCTAAGCGTCCCACAAATCAGTTTGTACCTCGGTATGTAAACCACCTAAAAATTTCTTCATTTGTCTTTAAATATTGAACTGTGTAATTTTTTGATATGATGTGAATATACTGATAAATAAAATTAATGCAATTTTATGTTATGAAGTAGCTTTAGGTATTTTTACGCTCAGTTGAATTATGTTTAGGGTTTGGGAAATTGGCACATAAAAACATATTTTGATGGTACCAGTTCATAAAAAAATCATATAGAGGAAAATTTGAAGATGGTATTGCAAAAAATTTACAAAGTTTATAAATAAAAGATAAAGTTTAATTTTTTTAACAAGATCTGAAAACCATTAAAATACCATGTTTAATTTGTCAAAATGAAGCTCTGTAATTTAGTTCTCACTAACAACCTTATGTATAATATTTAATTAAAGTGTATTTTGATATTGAACTATAGCTCTACAACAAAAAGAGAAAAGAAAAATATAACCAAAATTGAATTAGTAAAGTAAGTCATTTTCTTTGGAAGCTTGAAAGACGTGTGGAAAACTTGTGTATTACTTCCTTCGCACAATTCTTACTAACTTTATGACTGATTTCATTTTTGCTATGAGTAGTATCCTAATTTTGAAGTGAGAAAATTATCATTATGCTAGACTAAACTTGATGCAGCTGTTTCACATTTACAATATGTATCTGTTTCTAATTAATGCAGCACATGATGCTGCATTTCATTTATAATTTTTTTTTGTTCTTGATAATGCTAACTGACCAGTTTTCATCACAACATTCATTTTACACTAGCAGTATATTACACAGTAAGGTTTTGTTATGGAACTACAAGTTTTTCTTATAATTTAATTCACAATAGATTAACATTTAAATATAGGATAAAATTAATAATGCTTTTTTCTCTTGTTCTAGTTGTTAAGAATTCTAACTTCTGCTTTTTTACAGACTCTATGGTTTCAAGATCCACCCTCTTGCTTATCAATTACAGCAGAAAGCAGCTGCTAATTTCAAAGCACCAGTTAGAACAATGAGCTACAATAATGGCAAACGCTGAAATCCGTTTTCATTTTAATTTGTTCATACCAATAATTGCTTTTATTTTTAGTTATTTTTAAGAAAAAATATTATACTGTACAGAACAGAACTTCCATGTTGTAAATCATTCTAAGGTGTCAGTTGTTTATCTAATCATTGGTTATAATACTTTTTATTAAAAGAAAGATTTAAATAATGTCCAAGGAAATGCATTCTGCATAATAAAACTGTATTTGAAACCAAAACCAATTTGTTGTTGACATTTTTATGCATAATAAACACACATTATTTACTTCATTAATATCATTTTTTTCAATGGAATTGAAACTGTTTTAAAATTAAATCGTTTTTTTCCTGCAAAGTTTGATTATTTTTTAAAATAGATGAACTTTCTGAAAAGAAAGCTCATTTTAAAGAAACTTTTGTTATTCTGATATAAAATAAAGTATAATCTTTATGAATATTATATACTGCTTAACTTCTGATATGTTTTTGAACTCAATAAAAAAAAAAAGCTAATCAATTTTTCTACTAGAGATTATGTTCCTAAAGCCACCACATTTTGAAAAATTTTGGTTATGGCCTTGTAGTTAATTTTGTATAGTGTATCAGTATTTTAACTCAACATTTTTACTCATCAAGTCTCTCGAATGTTTTTTTTTTTCATAGTAATGCTAACTTAATATACTACTTTCTATTTATTGTATATATTTGAGGATATATTGCACTTTGAAAAATGTGTAAAAAAATATGCATTAAAATATAAACTGAAAGAAAGTTCTGAAAGCATAACAGAACAGAGCCTCCTTTTCATGAGATTATTTGGTATTTGGTGCAAAATTTATAATAACAAAAATCTAAAAACTTGTGTAATTTATTGCTTTAGAAAGAAAAAGCTTGAAACTTTTAAGACATAACATTTTGCATGCAACTTAAATGGCTCATTATTTCTTCTTAAGAAAACATAATACAGTGTCTTTACATATTACTTGATTAAAAACAAAACAGTAGTATCCATTACATCCCCAACTTCTCCATACTTACTCATTTTTGCCCCATTCACTGCAACACAAAGAGTATACCTGGAAAAACCCTTCATTTTTAAATTACCCACTATCTGTCTCTTTTGGAATGAATGAAGAGTTGTGTTTCCTTTAACTCTATCCTTTTCATTTCCCTACTTTACACTTGATGAAGAGTTTCTCAAAGTAAAAATGTTTTGCACAACATTTTTGTTCAATGTATACACTCTTTTTCTTCTCTAACCTGGTAACTTTAACCATTCACATTTGTTACCTTTGTATTCATTTCTCTTCACAGTCCTTTTTTACCCCTGATAAGTTCCCATATCATTTATTGTTGTATCCCTGTAAACATTATTACTTCAGTGCACACATTCATTGTTTCATTGAATTGATTTCCTTAGTTTCCTGTATTCATGCTCTACTTTTCTTTTCGATATAGTTTATTTACTATGATTAACTATATGTATAAATTTTTAATACAAAATAACTATTAAATTACTTTTATTTTTGTCTTTATATGTTTCATTTTATTTAACTCATTTATAGCTTAAGAACTTGTTCATGAGCCACATGTTACTTGTTCTATTTTTCTTTCACCCTAACTCTTCTAAAGTTTTATTCTCATTGAAAACCCTATGGAGGTCTGCTTCCTGAAATATGATTTTCATGTTTATAAATAAAATTATTTTAACGTTAAGTTTTTCACCATTACTATATATTTTGTTTAGAAATAAAGAGGAAAATGGAGAGAGCTATAGAGAATATTTTCTTCAAAAATATTGTAATCTATTTAAAATGCATCAAAGGCCTTTGAAGGAGCATAACTATTAAACATTACCTTCTTCTCTTTACACCTTCAATGAACAGCACTTGATATAACTTAATTGAAGAGTGTCACTTCAAGATCTTGATTATAACAGTTCTGTAAATGAAAGAAAAGATGCATTTGCTGATAGCAGAAAGTATTTGTTATTCAGAATTCTTATTACTAATTTGCACGTTGGAGTGACTGGCAGAGATTAATGAAAAGTGCCAGCAATGGGACTTAGATTTAAACTTTCCTAGGCATGAATCCAATTCTCATATTCTGATAGCCCTTTATTTGGAGCTCCCATTTTGAAAATTGTGGATCTGCCCCTTGTCATGGTGATCTTTGCTGAGAAAACAATAGTTTCAAATAATATGAATATGAAAATTATAGGTAAAATAATTAACATTATTTAGTCAGAAAATACAATTACTGAATTCCTCACATAGGATGTGAAAACTGAAGCAGATCGTGTAGGTTCTGTAGTTCCAGGAAGCATGAAGCCTAATGTAGTATTCAGCCCAAGCTAACAGAGACTCATGTAATACTTTAAGTAAATGCGAAAAATTTCTTCACAACAGAATGTTTCATTGGTCTGCCATGGATGGTAATGTAATAGAACTCACAATTTCAGGGTATGAAGTTCTGTCTTGCTAGTCTCTTCAATGGTGGTACCTTACATTTGCAGCTCATTACACAGTTCTAAGCTTTACACGTAAAGAGGTTAAACATCATTCTGTATATTATTTTTTGGTAAGCAACTTTCAGTACATACCATTTGCATACATAGTTATTCCTTGGTTTTTACTTTACCCAACTATAACCGTTTGTCTCACACAGCCAGAAACCTGGTTTTGAAACCTGAGATGAGTATAGCACAGATTGCTTATTATGTAGCTTTGCACTGACTTTCAAAACAAATTTTTCTACTTCACTTACGTGCCTTTGACAATTTTTGGCTTTGTTACACACTACACCTATGTCAATTCAGTGTGCTCTCTATCCTGGTAATGTATGTAAGCATTCTTGTGGATTTCCGAATAATTATCATTTTCTTTAGAAAACTGACGCACTGCTTTTGAGCATCAATTCCCATTTTATTATTATCAGGCCAAAGGCTAATCAAAATTCCAGTGTTATCAAACGTTTCTCTGTGGTCGGGAAGGAGGTATGGGGTCACTCTAAATTGAGTATCTGTGAGCTGTTCCTTTGAAGACATATATGCAGTCTGATGGTGTTTCTCCTGGGGGTTCTGAGGCTGTTTTTCTTGATGATCCAGGACATTCTAGGGGAAATGTAGACTTGGTTTTTCAATACCTTTCTCTACTAAGTCGGCTTCTCACGATGCCAATTTGGATTAAACACTTCTTGCTCCTTCTATTATTCGCTGGGGTTTTGGGGGGTTTCTTTGATTGAGTTTGAGTGTAATCATTTCTGGATGGTGGAAAAGTCGGTTGAAACTATTCAGTTTTTCTTCTTTCTTCTGAAATTGCTAGTTCATGCTAGGATATTTACTGCTTCATAACATGCCCTCATCTGTCTGTTTGCATGTTTTGGGTTATCACCACCAGGTGGTCATATATTTCTCTTTGGAGACTAGAGCCATTTTTGGGTGTTTGTGGTTCTAGACTTAGCTCTGTGTATTTGTTTTGAAAAGATTACAGTTTGTTTTATTTGTTTGAATCCTCTTCAAAATTTTGTTGGGTACCTATCAAGATTAATTGGGTATTCTACTAATTTCTACCTTAATTAAATTGTCAACTTCTGCTCTTTCTTTGGTTTTCTGGCTTGTATGTTGTTGAGATTTATCTTGTAGAGATATCTTTTTTGAGGTAGTGCTTCTAACTGCTTTAACTCTCTGTGAGTTGCACGAAGCTCCTATTTTCATCCATTAATGTTCACAGGCATTCAAGAGGCAATGGAATTGCAAACTGATGTCACCTGTTTTCCTTCTTCTTGTTTGTCTCTAGATTGTCTTTGACTCCTGGTGGTGGTCATGGCACAACTATGCCTAGTGTGTCCCATCTCAACTTTTGAATAGATTCTGTCCTCATTTTCAAGTCTTCTCCACACGAGCATATTGTTTCATTGGGGTCGATCTCAACACTAAGTGGGTGGGGATTATAGGAGTGATGTTCCACCATTTGATAGACATTTGGTATTTCCACCCACAATTAATTCATAGAGTGTGAAATTTTGCACCAAAGCTATCAGTGAGTTATTGGTCACAGAGATGGTAGTAAGAGCCGATCCTGTTCTTCCAGAATTTTATTCCCATTATTTCTTGTGTCCAAATCAATGGGAGGTTGTCAGACAATTGTCTGATTGCAGTCCCTTAAGTGGTCAGTGGATCAGGAATTCCAATCAACTGATTTATTCAGTTTTCTTCTTCAGTGGTGGATGGACTGGTTCAACACTACCATTGGTTTACCGACACCACTGATCTGTTTCGAATTTCACCACTTCACAGATGTTTCATTTCAATGATAGTGTGCATATACTGAAGTTTGGGTATTCCAGATTGTATGGAGGAAAGATGAACCTTCATTCCTTATAAGAAATTTAAAAATTCTTACTGTCCTACAGGCTATGGTTCAAAGTCTTGATCTGTTGTAAGGGAATGTAGTCATGATTCTTTACATCAATTCTACAGTGGTTTCTCTAAATATCTTGCCATGGGAGCACGTGTTCATGGGACCTTTGTTTTCAGAATTTGGTTATTTCTCCACAGGGCTTACATCATATCAGCCTTCTGGATTGGTATGTTCCTGGAATGATGATTTCATAGCAGGTCACCTGTCTTAGTCCAGTCAATTTCTTCCAACGAAATGGATTCTCTTTTGATTTTTCAGTGCATCCAGCCTCTTTCAATTGTTTAGAGTCTTTCTTCCAAAACAACCTATTCATTTACTAAACTGGAATATTAAGATACTATTACATATTTTGTTTTGACATCAATTTGAGCTTTTAGCCTCATATACCATGTATCACCTTTCCCTCCATGGGTACTTTTGTTGCTGCTGGCATGTGAGTGTTGCAGGTAGATGTTTGCACTATATGCACATAGAACTCTTTCTCATTTCATTTTTGTCCTGCTACTGTCTTTTCTTCCTTAGTCTCTGGTAACCATGGAAAGGGAAATTTTTCTCATCACTTGTTTTGCCAGTTATTTCTCACCTCTACAATCATTGAAACACAAATCAATTGTAGCACCCTGTCAGAGCCCTGACACAGTATGTAGTTTGCATTAAATTATTTTGAAGTTATGGTACTTGCTCTGTAATTACAGGGATTATTTGGTTTTCCTGTCTCTTCCTTTCCAGGCTCCTTAACCTCTTTTTCATTGGATCTTCTCTGTTCGCAAGCATTTCTCAGACAAGTTTGCTTTAATCAGTCCAATTCCACATTAGCACCAAATTTAGTTATACTGTCTACCATTTGCAACATAAGCTAGTTAGTATATCCATACCTGGTAAAGACTTGATACAAACGTTAATAAACAATGGAACATAAATATTAATGTTATATGGTCAATAAATAAAATAACTGGGAAGAGAATCAGAAGAAGAAAAACGTAATTAGAAAAAAAACCACAACATTCTGAGATATTGAGTAACAATCAGTAATAATTCATTCTCACTATATATCTTGTGAACTAAATCGTTTAAGTTCAAGGCATGTTTTTAGTTAAAGGTTACATTTCACGTGACAATGGCTCAGTGCAGGTGAACTGGCTAAAGCACAGCCCAAAATGGATCTCCACCTTAGGAAAGTCTTGTTAAGTATTTGGTGGGACATTGTTCGTGTGATCCACTTTGAGTTGCTGCCACTCAGTGTGATGATTATACCAGACTTTTATTGTCAACAGTTAGAGCATTTGAATGTTCACTGAAAGAAAAGAGGCCTGCTTTGATCAATAGTAAAGGTGTTCTGTTGCACCAGGATAATGGATGGTCTCATACAGCAAGGTTCACATTTGTAAAGATTGAAGAGCTAGACTAGATAAAACTTCCACATTCTCCTTATTCTCCAGATCTTGCCCCACCTGATTATCATCTATTCCAAAGTTTTCAGAACTATCTTGATGGAAAGAGCTTGAAACACAAAAAGATGTCAAACTACCGTCTCTGCATTTTTTTTTTCCTCCAAACCCCAAGAATTTTATAGAAGTGGCATTTAGAAGCTTGTAAATCATTGGTAGAAAGTAACTGATAAAAATGGAACATACATTATTGATTAAATAAAACTAAAAGTGTTTAAAATCCTTTCCCGTTTTTTGAACCTAAAATCAGACATTACTTAAGGGATGACCTGATATATTTTCACTCTTAAATATAAAACAGTTGGTGCATCAACACCAGCATTTCTCTGCATTATCTTAAACATTTCAATCAGATCTCCATAACTGTTTTTTCAAGAGAAAACTATTTCAGCCTCTACTCCTATGCCAACCCTTCCAACCAACTTACTCTGTGTAGTGCAGAGTTGATTTATTAATATTTAGTAGGAGGCCCTGAATGAGTTAAATATGGTTGATTATTCACCTGCTCCTTTTTTGTTTGAAACGTTTATTAAACATTTTTCATTGTCAAAATACCAACGATTTTTACCACATCATTATTTTTTTAAATAATTTAAAACCCCTATAATATCTACATTTATATAATGTCATAAATTTAAAGGTTCAACAGCTTGGGTAGCAAAATGAAAAATATATTTTACATCTTAAATGTTTACAGGAATGAAAATAAACTTATAAAAGGCACACACCCAAATATAATACTAATGCTGTATAGTTTCTAAGTGTAATAAAATGATACATGCTCTGAAATACAGTACTACTACTGCTACTGGTACTAATATTAATAGAAAGAAAGTTATTTTTTACAATTAGGCCATAGTTCCTAACTTCATTGGTTTTTGTCATGAATAACATTCAGCTACTTAATTAGTTTAAAAAAAATTAAATTATACTAAGCAAAATTAACTTACAACCTATATTTTATTTTCAGGATTTAGGTAATTTTTGTTATTCACGACATTTAGTATACAAAAATAAATAAAAATAAGAGCAGATAGACACACACACACATATATACTATTGTGAGATAACTGATAAAGCTTATGTAGATTAACATGACTTAAAGTACGACTTATTATGTAAGATGATGTTTTGTTTGTTTTTGAGCACAGAACTATACAAATAATGTATTTGTGCTATGCCTATTATAGATACTGAAACCCATCTTTAAGCATTATAATTTGTAAATATAAATGGCCAGACTTACAACTGGACCATTGGGTGATTGTAAGATAAATTAACAAAACGTACATACAATTTAGGCCTATTTTCCCTCTTTGTTGTTCTTTAACCTTTATTAAAATAATTGATAAATCTTCTACACTTCAGTTTAATTTATCTTAATATCTATATTGATATTTCATGTAGCACCCTCTGAGAAAAACAACAATCCTATTACTGAGACTGCAATCAGCATACAGGTGTAAAATCCAAGCCAAGCAAAGATTTAAAGTGTTGAGAGATGCTAGCCCAAATTTTCAGTGGGGCTGTTCTTGATTTTTTTCCCAAATTATTTATTAATTTCAAACATACAATTTAGAGCACAAACAATAATAAACACAAAGCATACAATGTCCTATAATTATTACAATTTAACTGGTTTTCTAACAAAACATTGTGCATCAAAACAATTTCTTTAGCTGGTTAAACTAAATTTAGTGATAGCAGATTTGAATCTATGTTCCGAAAAACTTAAAAGCCATTCTGTGAACGAGATGGCATTATACATAAAACAGAATATTAAATATTTATTTTCTGATGGTTATCAATAATGTTATAGCAAATGTCAAAGACAGAATAAGAGAGAGAGAAAGAATTTACATTTTTGAAAGACTGTATGTAAAAGAACAGAGCTTTATGGGATGGCTTGATAACTGTAGCATTATGTTTTGTATTAGGAAAATCTATAAGTCTGAAAGTTCTATTCGATCTCAGTCAATCAAATACAAGTGAAAAGACAATCTCAGCTGAGCAATTTGGAACAAACAAGTACCATCATGTGACACAGAAAGGTGAACACAAAGATGTTACAAATTAAATTTTACTTTTGAAATTCAGAAATTGAAATTATATTATACAATAGAAATATTTGATGAACTACATACTAATACTATTAGATCTACATCTATTTTGGTTATTACCACATCTTTATAGAATTTTATAGCTCAATGAAAATATTACATTAGCAACATGAGAGAATTCTCTCCCTCCTATCATGACTGACTCTCCTTATATATAATTATTGTATTTGGAATGAACTCTTTCAAAACACATCCACTGTGAATAAAACTCCAACCGAGACTCTAAACATGGCGTACAAATATAAGATGTTTTTTTTGGTAATTTCAATCTTTAGGTTACACTCAAAACTTTTACCAAGTGATTTTTATATTAAACAAATTCTATCCAGGTAATTAATTATTAACACTCACTTGATATCATCAAGAAATTTTTTTTACATATTGCCGAAAACGAAGCCCAGTTGTTCATTAACCATTTCCGAGGAGCTTCATCATCTGAAGAATCACATTCCCCCTTATAATATGTTAAAGTAAATTATCAACATAACTATTATTTTATTGATACAGGAAGTGAAATATCTGCAAGTATTATGACAACAAATAAAAATATGTTAACATGCACTTTACTGTAAAATAATGTTAATTACAAACTATAGGAAAAACCCTATCACACAAATTCATCAGGTCATATACCTGATATAATACACAATGGCTGTAGAAAACACTGTGAACAATACTTTTAACATATGAAAAACTGTACTTTCACAATACTTTATCAACATCAAGCGTACATGAAAAGAAGAATCCAATGAGTTAACTGACCTCATGTAAATGAAAGGCAGCTTCATACACATTATCATTCATAAGCTTGGTTATTCCTGAAAATTTTGCAGAAAAACACAGTGTAAATACGTAAGGCATGAAATATTTAAATATGAAAATATTTAATAAAACAATGTAAAAAGTGATTGCAATGGCTTTTATTCATCACTATATATCATGTATTGGAACCACGTAGCACATGTAATAAACCGAAACACACACATCAAGTTCTACAGGTGTTTTTAGTCGTTTAAGAAGCCTATAACCATATTATTTACCAAATTTTCATTTTTTATTTTGATGAAATAAGGTTTCATTATACTGTTCTGTTGAACCATTGAAAACAGGATTTAAAATTAAACCTTACAGAGAAATAAAAGAAACTTATTAGATTGCTAATTCAAATTCTGTTCAACCTTTTGGACTTAATCTAGAACCTGGAATCGATGATCTTCATTCACTGGTTTAATCTTTGTCAAAAAAATTATTTTTTGTTTGTTTATTTTTGAATTTTGCACAAAGCTATTTGAGGGCTATTTGTGCTAGCCGTCCCAAATTTAGCAGTGTAAGACTAGAGGGAAGGCAGCTAGTCATCACCACCCACTGCCAACTCATGGGCTACTCTTACCAACAAATAGTGGGATTGACTGTCACATTATAACACCCCCATGGCTGAAAGGGCAAGCATGTTTAGCAAGACGGGCAAGCAAATACGCGACCCTCAGATTATGAAATACACGCCTTAACACAAAATTTTTTTATTCTTTGCTTATTTCTTCTTGTATCATGAAAGCTGAATTTACAAAAACATACCATTTTTCATATAATTTTTTTCAACCTGTCTCCAGGTGTCACTTTTACTTTACTTAAATGCTTAAATACAGTTTTAAATACACACATCTTCTGCCACATCTAAAGTAAAATATTCCTAACACCCTTTCACATACATTCTCACCATTGGCTATATTATACTGGAAATGAGACATTTATACCAGAACATAGAGAAATAGACATTTCTTGAAAAACAAGACGACCTTCCTGATGTTACTAAGCTAACTATTTGTATATCACTCATTTTATTACACCATCATTTCCAATTTGTAACTGAAGAAATGTCCACCTTTCAAAAGTGATCAAATTATGGGTTTTTTATTCATTTGTATCAAGACTTCTTGATCCTACATGTTTTTCTAGCATCTTAAATGATCTGTACAGTATATTGTCCAAATAAAAAAGCACACACACCTCCAATATTTATAGTGGGTTGCAGTCTAAGAGCAGACTTCTTTCAAAACTGTTTATTATTAAAAGACTCTATATGTATTGTATCACAACACATAACGTCATATTTTTGCCTGTTACAATGCTAACTGTATAGGACTGACTTAAACATCTGGGAAAGTTGCTTACTTTCTACATAAAATACAAAGTAGACCATAGCTAATATTATTTTAATTAGCTGTATCAGGAATAACCAGGGTTACAGGGATTTTATTAATTTCTATTCAGACTTCTTGAACTTACATGTTTTTCTAACACCATAATTATACTGTTCTCATAAGGTCTTTAGTTTTCCACTGATGTACTGCTATTTCTTTATACATTAGTTAATGTGTCAATATTACAACTTCCTATGCTGTAGACAGGAGACAGTGGTTCCAAGTACAGGCAGTAAAACCATAAAGTTAAAAGAGTATGGGAAAATGCCAAGTTGAAACTTTGAAGAAAATAGAAAACCTAGCATTCAGGTAGGAAAAACATGTTTGTTCATTATATTTCATATTTTTCGGTTTCTCATTTCACTGCACATTGGTAATTTTATTACTATTAGTATTAGAGTTGAAGAAATAGAAGATAAAATATAAAGTTTTGTCAGAAAAAAATAGCTTTGAAAAGAAGTATTTTTTTTTACTTTTTTAGCATAGAAACTTTCACTCAGACTGATTCATTTAAGGCTTTGGAAATTCACAGACAGATCTTTATAGGAAATATTTTAAAAGAAATATTGATTACTTGTGTACAATACAGTTATGGCTACTAAGAGATTGACAAGTTTCATGAATGAATGTGTTATAAATTTAGAATTATAGTAAAAATTAGAACTTACATTTCCACATGAGCAGGTGTTTCCCAATTGGACAGACCACATACACATAGAGTGTTCTTATTATTTATCACTATTAATTTTTATATTTATAAATATTATTCAGCACTAATAAATTTTAGGGCTAAAACTTAATCCAGTTGAACCTTATGAGTGTGTTAATAAGCAAAGGTAGCCAACTGATCAACAGTACATTCTAATAATTATAAGTTCTTGTTTTCTGTGTATTATCTTATGAATATTGCATACTTCTAGTCAGTTTGCTATATAAAATTAGATTCATTAACTGTTCACATCATGTGATAAATAACAGCACTTCTAGTACACACTAACAGTCTTATGTCAAACTACATTAAAAATACAAGTCTCTAAATTTAAATTGTAAAGCTTAATATGACAGAAAAGTTCAGGTGGATGTTCCATCTTGTGATTTTATATACACATGAGAAAACAAATTAGCAGCTGGTCAGTGCAAGGTCAAAACTAAATATAATAATGATAAGTATGAATCATTATAACTCAAAGAGTATTTTAAGACACAGATATTTAAATGTTAGCCCTAAAAATACACACTGTAACTTTTAATTAACAGATTTCTTACAATTATTTCTACTAAATATTTGAGGGCTGTCTGTGCTAGAAGTCCCTAATTTAGACTAGAGGGAAGGCAGCTAGTCATCACTGCCCACCACTTAAGTGCAATTAGTGGGATTGACTGTTACACTATAATGCTCCCACAGTTAAAAGGTAAGCATTCTTGGTGTGACAGGAATTTAAATCTGCAACCCTTAGACTGTGATTCAAGTGCCCTGTCCATCTGACCATGCTGGACTAAATAATGTAAGTAAATCAAAAAGATAAGCTTTGCAAATTTCAGATTCTTACTTGTGATTATGTTCAGCTCATGCTTCTAACTTAATGTAAATTTTAGTAGCTTAATGTTTGTGTTAGTAAATCCTAAATGATATGGAAAAGTTACATCTTACAGCCTTTGTTATGTTACTTGTACAAATTTAGAAGTTAAAACTGATTGGCCAAAACACAAAAGTGAACTAAAAACTAAATTTATTACAACAAACTCTTCATAAAAGTGTTTAATTCATTTTTGTGTACAACATGGTAGGAGATTGTGGTACAAGCACTTTGAATTACCCACAGCAGAAGTCACAGCAAAAGAGTAAACATAATTTATGAAAGCTAATCTGTACTCAAACCTGAAATTTGTATCACCACTTGTATATGATGGTACTTTGTGTAAAACTTTATTAGAAGTAAACATAATGAACCACCTGCTAGAATAGTTGGAAGACTAAAAGAAATTATTACAAAAGTCAATTAAAAAAGTTTGCTTCGTTTGGAAACTTTTTTTATACTTTTAGCACCTCTCAGAAAAAGCTAACTACATGCATTTTAATTATTATAAACTCATCACTAAATGTTATCATTTAAAACTGCAAGGAAAAACATATAAGCATGAAACATAAAATAATTTCTTATTTTATAAAATTAACTGAAAAAATTCAATTTTCTCTTCCAGATTATCTAATGACTCAGTTCATAATAAATAAATTTATTTTCAAAAAGTATAAATTTAGCTTATGAATTTTTTTCAGTAATTCTGATGCACAGTAAATTAACACGTTATGTTAAAATATATTGTGGGAAATAATATATTTTTTTCACTTGCCAAATGCATAAGATTCTCCTGTAATATTACGAAATGTTTTCCGCTTCAAAATAAAATTCACAATTTGAGCACGTTGGGCTGGGTTAAAGAAATCTTCTTTCCTCACTGGTACATCATATCTTTAACTGGACCAGTAAAAATAACTTTTACACAAATATGAACATACATGAACAAAATATTTTTAAAATTACAAACCTCTTTCATCTGTTAGAGCAACAAGTCACATTTACAAAGTAATTAACTGTCAGAGTTCCTTAAGATATGTGACATATTAAATGATGATGCACTACATTTATTAATAGATACAGATGTAGTGACATGACAAAACTCTTTTCTTACTAGAAACCTGTACTGAGCCAGAAAAGGATGTTATGATTTATGTTATTAATCTTATTCTGATGTAACATTACATGCACTATTATATAAATCTTACTTGTCAATCTAATATCTTTATATAGAAGCTGATGAACCATACAGGCTTAATAATAAAGACAAATCCTTTGTTACATTTAAATTCCTTTCTAACTAACATTACAGATGACAACTTTAGACAACATTATAACTACCATCCAAGTTATTAGTTTCTTGAAGTAAATTGTGATTTATTACTCTGAATTTTTTTTAAATCATAAAGGACAAGTAATATCAAAAGTACCATTACTGACTGACTCATATGTTCACTAATGGAAAACAAAAACTCATCATAGAGCAAAACATTAAACCACAGTGTACATTCATCAACATCTCACGTATCACATCATTCATAATGACAATATGAGCTAAATCTTCCTTGAGTTATTCATAACTTGTGTGGTGGGTGTATTTATGTTGACATAGATCAAGGGCAACAAAAATATATACACTCAGTGATGTCGAGAAACCCACTTGTTAAGAATTTTATATGCAAAAACGGCTCATTTGGGTTGAGAAAATATTTTACATAGAAGAGCAAACAACGTTTTGACCTTCTTCGGTCTTTTTCTCAACCCAAATGAGCCGTTTTTGCAGATAAAAAACTATATACACTGCTGGCCAAAATCTTAAGGTCAATGAACATTAAGAAAAAAATATGCCTTTAGCATTGTTAGACTCAACCACTTATTTGAGTTTCAGAATACGCAAATAAGAAAAGGAAAAATAAAAATAAAAAACGTTTTTAGCATTTAATAGGGAAAATGTGAATACTGTGAAATTAGCCTATATACTAGCTGGTTGAAAGTTTAAGACCATATGAAACAAAGTGTTAATTGATAAACACGTCAAAAAATTTAGTTGTGTTCATGCATTAGTGTTTTCAACACCTCCCACTGGCATCTCCTGTGTTACATGTAAAAACATGGCAAAGGCTAAAAAGTTGAGAAATTGAACGTGGCAAAATTGTCAAGCTGCAAAAGCAA
The DNA here is from genome assembly GCA_011833715.1 of Carcinoscorpius rotundicauda. Taxonomy (NCBI): domain Eukaryota; kingdom Metazoa; phylum Arthropoda; class Merostomata; order Xiphosura; family Limulidae; genus Carcinoscorpius; species Carcinoscorpius rotundicauda. Next base: position 26,697,736 of record CM022400.1, on the reverse strand, counting down.
GATCTCTCTCAATGTGCCATCGCTAGTGAGATTGAGCAGAGTAAAACTGCTGTTGTAAATTTTCAAAAAAACCCTGGGGGATACAGAATGAAAATTTCAAGTGATCGGCCTAAGACATTTTCACCAGTGTTGAGCAGGAGGATTCAAAATGTTGTCCAACAACACACCAGCCAACCATCAAACCAGATTATAGCCTTTAGAGACACAGAATGCAGCTCAAGAACAACAAGACGGCATCTACGACAGAAAAGCTTTAAAAACCATAAATGCCTCAAAAATCCATGCCTCCTTCCACACCACGAAACAGCTTGGTTAAACTTTGCTGAGAAGCACCAAACATGAGATGTAGAAAAGCGGACAAAGGTTTTGTTCTCTGATGAGAAAAAAAATTAACCTGGATGGTCCAAATGGCTTCCAACGTTACTGAAACAATAAGGATATGACACCAGAGACACTTTCTACTCGATGCAGTAGAGGTGGTTCCATCATGATCTGGGGTGCTTTCTCCTTCCATGGAACAATGGAGCTTCAGGTTATACAGGGGAATCAAACAGCAGCTGGCTACATTGGCATGTTGAAGAGAGCATCCTTATTGACTGAAGGCCCACGCTGGTGTGGAAATGACTGAATCTTTCAGCAGGACAATGCCTGCAGGACAAATGACTTTTTAATGGCGAATAATATGATTCTTTTGGACCATTCAGCGTATATGCCCAAACTGAACCCCATTGATAATATTTGGGGGTGGATGTAAAGGGAAGTCTACAGAAATGGACATCATTTCCAAGCAATGCGTGATCATTGTGAAGCCGTTTCAACCACTTGGAATAACATTCCAGCCAGCCTTCTGCAAACGCTTATATGAACCATGCAAAAGCAAATGTTATAAGTTACTTGCAATGATGGCCTGTGCAACTCACTACTGAGACCTCTTGTTAGGCATTTCCTACCCTGTTTAGGACTTCTTTTTGATATTGTCTCAAGCCTTTGACCAGCTAGTATTTCGGCTAATTCCATAGTGTTCACATTTTCCCTATTAAATGCTAAAACGTTTTGTTTTTTTTTTATTTCCCCTTTTAATATTTTATCTTTCAAAGCTCGACGCAAATAAGTGGTTGATTCTAACATTGCAAAATGCATATTTTTCTTTTTTTTCATTGGCCTAAGATTTTGACCAGCAATGTAATAACGTATACATGAATGTAGACTGTTACAAACTTTAAAAGCTATTTAAGTTAAATGATTGATATTTTCTGTTACAATCTGCAGTCTTTTTAGACAGAAAGAAAAAAAAAAGATGAAACGGTAGAGATGAAGTTGGTTGATTGGCGGTGAAAAATTAAAAATAAAAGTTACTAAAATACAAAAAAGGAATCATGTTAGAAAAAACATACGCCAATTTTCGAATTAGAAACTTAAATAGAATTAAAATGGCAAATGACCCGTAAAAATTTTGAAACAAAACTGAGATGGACACTGTCACTATCACTAATAACGCTGTCCTACATAAGGGGTAAACCCATCGTAAAAATGTCTAAAATGATGTTGTAATTCACAGTCGTAATGACGGCATGACACTAAAATGTGAGCTAAATGTGACTTGAATGTCATACAGATCACATTTTGGTGTGTCATTCCCAGATAAAAGAAAACGATTGGATAAAAACCGTGACCAGTGTGTCGACTAGCCAGGCAACCTCCTCCTTTTAATACACATGGGCGCAAGAGGGCCAAAGAACAACAGAAAGTTTGATCTAGAAAAGTTTGTTGTCATGTTGCTTTTTCCAACCTTCAATACAGGACTATATTTCATGTATGAGTCAAGCACGACTGTGATATCACCAGAGCAGACAGACTTAGCCGTGATGCCAGTGAGTTCATTCCTGCAGATATAGATGTAGCCTGGTATTCAGAAAAACTGGATAGAAGTAGATGATGGTGAGTATGATTAGCCAAATCTTGCTTGGAATGAGTGCAAAAATGGCAGTCGTCAAGAAACAAGCAAAAACACACAACTTCAAAGAATAAGATACAGAGAGAGAGCTTCTAACATACAACGAAAGATGTATGGTGCTGAAGCCAAACCCAAAGGTAGAGTGTGAAACTGTATGTTACCTTACGATAGAAAAATAAAGATATGGGTTATAACATTCTCATGTAAGATTATAAAGGAAAACCTTGGAGGTGCTCAACTTAATCATCCATATCTGAAAAGAGAAATCTTACTAAAATTTAAGTGAGGATTCCATGATGAAGCATGAACATGTTTTTAACATTAGACAAGCCCATGGTCATTTTGGAGGCCACAAACTAGCGGGAGAAGACGCCTTAAACCTCGCGAGAGAGATTCAATGACATCTTTTGTAAAAAGATGTTAGCGTAGAATGAGATCCTGAAGAGAACAAAAGGAAGCAGGTACAATGAATAGGTATGAGAAGTAAAAAAGGGATGATGAAACTTTCAGGCAATACCCTGACAAACTTCTACTGGATCTGAACTCATCAGGTGAGCATTAAAACTGTTTGTTGACTAATCATGCGACTTCATGACAAACAATAAGTATGGCACCAGAGAAAGAAGGAACAGACTAAGGCTAGGAAAGGGATGTTTGGAGGACAGAAATCGGTGCTATTCTTGGCTCTGTCTCAAAGAAATGGTTCACCAAATGATAAACGATGCATTATTGTTGGACTGAAGCAACCTTCAACTCCAAAGACTCAAAACTTATGTCACACATGCAAGGTCTCACAAACTGTGCCACATGAAGGTCTCATTGATAAGAAGTATGGAGATGGATCCACAAGCATGAACCAAGTAATCGTAACAAGAAAGAAACCTTGTTTGCATGGCCAGAGCCGAAGACAACAGGCAGGCCAATGTGGAAATAAGGAGTGAGAGGACTTTCCCAGAAAAATCCTTCATATTCCTGTGAAAACTTCAGACAAGAGAAAGATCATTGAGATGTATTGCTACAAAGTCATCACAGTATGACAGAGACAGGAGTAGTAAATACCTGGTAGATAAATGGGAGATTTGTGAATTTGCCACTCCACCCCTGAACAAGCAGAAGTGAACATAACCATTTTTTGGTCCATATGTGAACAATCTATCCAACCTTAAGAGAGATAGAAGGAAATGATCCATTTCTGAAAAGAGAAATCTTACTAAAATTTAAATGAGGATTCCATGATGAAGCATGAACATGTTTTTAACATTAGACAAGCCCATGGTCATTTTGGAGGCCACAAAATGGAGGGTTGAGACATGTTAATGCCATCATGAAAACAATGAGTCAGAAGAGGACAAGAACACTGTTACAAATTGTTACATCCTGCATGAGAATAGAGAAAGGAAACTGCACTTGTATAGAACATCTGAAGATTAAAAATAGAAAACATCCAAAGAAAGAACAGCACAAATCTAACATAGCTTATCCAAATATTACATGGAATATAATTGAAGGCCACTTTATGAGAAAGGAACAATCGCAGCCACAACAACACAAACAACCAGTACTGGACACAAATCATAAGGTGGGTTTTCATGTAATTTGCCCTGGTGTTCAGAGGTACTGAGGGAAGTAAGATAAAAATGACATTGGAGGGTACAGCATCTAACAAGTTTAACCTTCATATTGTCAGCCTCACATGATTAAGACAGAAATCGACCAAATGTGGAAAGCTGGATGTTTACAAAAACTGAATAAACAAAATGAAACCAAAAAAATGATAATAAATTATAAAGAAAAAAAACACCACACCAACATCGGAGACAGCAGAACTGTCCTTGAATTTAGCATTTCATCTCTCAATACAATGTTTTGACATAAATAACAAAGTATTAGGGTGTCACCATACAGAACCCAACCGACATTATAAATATAGTTCCCATCCTGCACCCTTTATGTTACCATCTGAAAATTCAATGGTTCTAATGAGATCCACAGAGTAGCAGGTATTATATAAAGTTAATAACATAAAGCAAAAAAAAGATATTGCATACATGTATAATAACTTGTCTGTGATGCTATTTGAGATTCTCCATCATAAAAAAGTACCCCTCTAGAAAATATTGTTAATTTGTTATATCTTTCATTAGATAACAAAACACAAGTAAAACTATAAGTTTTTAAAATGGAATCAATAAGATCTGTTCAAATATGATCTCAAATCCTAATTTCAACATCATTCAAGTTGGACACCTGAATGCCACTGGTGCAGAAGGCTCAGAAACTAAATGCACACCTCAGTTCTTTTTAAGACCTCAGATGGATAATACAGTAATGTATCATATTCATGTTCCTAGATTTGTGAAGATATTCCCCACCAACAGTTCACGCATCAATAAAAAAAATATTTTCAGTAGCTTCTCAGCATAAACACCATGTGATGATATGGTAGTCTGATAATATCCAAATAATGTGAAGCACATGCTTAGTAATAACATAACTTCATAGCATTTTGGCATTACACAGTTAACACATAATAATATAACACTTTTTTTTATGCAGTCAGAATGTACTCTTATGACACGTTGTACTAACTGTGCTCTGCCCACCACTGTATCAAAACTAGGTTTCTGGTGGTATAAGTCTGCAGACATACCATTGGGGAGCCACATAGTACTACTAAGTAGCAATAGCATGAGTATATTAATTTCATTTGAAAAGCAAAAAGGTAAATCAGTTAGAAGTGTAACTTGTAGACTATTAGGTATTCCACACAGTATTTGTTTTTGGTGTTTAAACATTACTTTTGTATACTTAATATTGCATCCAAATAAAAATCTTATAAATTGTGTAAAATATTATTTTCCACATAAAAAGAAAAAAGGATAATCAGTTGCAAATTTACTTACTTATTTGATGTATTTGTTATAATGTGGATAAGTCCTAAACTTCAGGAATGATGTAATAGTTTAATTATACCTAAGTTGAATAAGATCATCTCAAATGTCCAGCATTCTTGAATTAGTAACTTTAAATCTGCAAAATACTAATGTGCATAATGATAAAATATGCTTTCTACATCCACAGAAAGTTTGTAGAATGTTTAAAATCACAAACTAAAAGAGAAGTCCACAGCAAAAGTATCAGATGGAAAAAGTAAACAAGTCCTAGACTTTAGGAATGAAAAACAGGGTTTAACAGTGTGTTTTAAGTTTTGTTGTCATACTACAGTAACAAAAGCACAGATCAGGAATTTGCATAAGATCTTTCTGTGATTCTCTTTGGACTTTCCAAATTCTGCAGACTTCAATTGTTCCCAAAACACTGTCAAACACACCCTTGAGGCCAAGACAGGAAAATATGAACATAGAAGCAGAACACTTAAACTCAATGATACTGATGTCAGGTATCTTTGTTCATTCTGCCTTCAGTACAAAGGAAAGACTGCCACTGATGTCAAAGTGAAATAAATGAACATATATTAAATGACAAAAAGGTATCCAGATCTAAAGAATCAAGAAGACTCACTGATAATGTAATATCTGGTTGTGTATCAGTTAAAAAGCTTTTACTTTGATATTCAAATATTGACAAGAGACTTAAATTTACTGAAAAATACAAGAAATGGATTGCTAATAATTGGAAAGAGCTGTTATGGATGGATGAGTCCAAGTTTGAAGTGTTTGGGTCAAAGTGTAGGTGGTAAGTCTGGCTGAAAGTAGTAGAAAGATATTTATCTCAATGCATAGCACCTGCCATGAAGCATGGTAGAAGAAGTGTAATGATCTGGGGTCATTTTTCTGCTGAGGTGACAGAAAATATCTACAAAATAAATGGAATAATAGACCAGCACAAGTACAATGCCTTATTGATCGAGTAGGGTATACCCAGTAGTTAGCATGTTATTGGTAAAGGACTCTTAACTCTTTTCTGTCTTCAGTCTTATAAAACCTTATTTCTTGATCTTCTAACCATACTATAACATTGAAAACTCATTCTCATCTGTGAAATATGTATTTGAAAATATCAACACACAAGTTAATTCCATCCAGAACACAAACAAAATCAATTAAACTTGAGAAATACCAACTAAAATATTATTCAAAACATTGCCAAAAGCAATTTACTATTGTCTTACTGATATTAAAGTATATAACTTTACAACTACATGAAAGTGTAATTCAGAAAATAAAACAAATTATCAATCACTTTCAACTATAAAAACCTGAGTTTGGTTACAATATCAAAATTCTTATAATATATTTAAAGTGTTATAAGTTGCACTAACATTACAGTTAAAAACACACTTTATTACCAATATAAATTTCTGAATGTTAAAATGAGACACATCTTAACACAACAAATAGAAATACAGTTAGCCACATTGCATGGATGTTTAACTCGCATTTCTTTCCATATAAAACAAATATTCCAACAAAATGTATCATGTAACATCAAATTATCTCTTATAATAATAATGTTCTGAAACTTTATGTGCACTTCATTTTAAAAGATATAAACAAAAGGCAGGGGTAAATATACTTCAGTCAACATTTTGAAGTAACACATATTAAAAGCTCATCAAAGTTTTAAAAAGGTCTAACATTAATAAGTCATACAATAACATGGCAAGTTTATTTATTGTTTTAAGTATGGTAAAGTTCAGCCCTAACTAAATTAAACCAAAAAATATACATAAATTACAGTGGTAATTTATTTCTTTATAGCAGAAGGGATGTTTGCAAAATAAATAATTAACAAATGTCAGGCCTAAGACAAGTGGACTCAGATTTTTGGTGTACATGATAAGAGTTCTTTTGTATTACTCTAGTATTTAAAGAAGTACTGTTACAATAAATATATTCATTTTATTGTAAATGTTTTGTGGGTCTCTTTAAACTAAAATTAATAAACACCAATTAACCAGTCATATTTCCTGAGTAACACTCTCTTATATTTTTGTTCTCAGAAAAATAACAAACCTGATTATTCTTTCTGCTTATAAACATGTTTCAATATGTTTCTTGTTGAAAATTATAAAGCTGTTTGATATATTTTTGCTTATAAAGGACAATGAAACTCAATATGGGTTTTATAAATTTACAAAGAAATGGAACTGTTGCTTCATTACGGGTCTGTATTACATGTAATATCTTAAACATTTCTTGGGAAAGAAAGTAGTTTTTCTAACCTAATCTGGTACAGATTTAATAAAACTTCATTGCTCTAACTCAAGTAGGATAAAGTAATAACACTGAGGTACAATACAAAGTATACTGCAGGCCAACACTAAAATAAGTATTTAACTTTGAATGAAAAACCTGTATTCTTTGAACTTTCTGGGTGAATTATTTTAACATATTTAATTAATTTTAATATAATAATGTACCATTAAAAAATCTATAACAATACTCATTTTGATTAAAATACTTTTATCAGCCTAAGTGGGCTTTTAACATGAAGAGAACTGTCACATTTATGATACAACTGTAGTCATCATAGTACAAAGAATTCTTGTAGGTACATTTGACTTGTTTTAAATATCTAATTTTAAAATAAGTGGATTGCTTGCTGCATGTTATTTTCAAGTTTATCACTAACAAATCACAGACATCTACTGTAGAAGAATCCTAAAACTTTCAAGTATGTAGTTTCTGACAATGAGTTGAATGTAAAATTGTGCACAAGTTTGTAGTGGAGTTAAAGTGTTGATAGAAGCCACATGTTTATTTCCTCTTTGGTTACTTTGTCTCAAAAACTGGAAAGTCTAACCTAAATACTAAAATTCATTAAGTTCATATTTATTGTTACTAGTGACATACACAACATGAATAGATAGTGGAGAGGTCCACAATAAACTAATGAAAAATAAATAAGAGGTAGAGAAAAGTTTAGTTGAGAAAATTAGTATAGAAGTAATTATAAGGGTAGACTTATTTCTTACTATCATAATAACAGAAGTAAAAGATATAAAATAGATAACTTTAAAGCATTAGTAGGAATGAAAGATTTTGATATAATGGGAATAACTGAAATATGGTTAAACAAAGATGATGAGTGACAAAAATTTCCTTCAAATATAGTGATAAAGTCCTTTTAATAATTAGAGTACAAAAGAGAGAAGTGGATTTACATGTACAATGTAAGTTACATCCTGTTTTAGTTACAGATATCAAAGATTACAGCAATGAGATTATATCCAGTGAAGTTTCTGTAAGTGGATATAAAGAGAAATGACATTTAATGGGAATTTGTTACAAACAACCAAAGGATACTGACAAAACTCAAACAGTTACAATGAGATTAAGGTTTCAGCTGTTTGTGAAGCCATAATTATGAGTGATTTTATTTTCAAGCATACAAAAAGGGGAAATGCTACAGTCAACCTGTGAGAGAGAAAGGTTTTTGTTAACTGTTTATAATGGCTTTTTTTTACCAATTGGTCAAGGAATCTACTAGAAAATGCTCTGTAAGATTTGTTGTAACTTTGAAAACATAGGTAGAAAACTGGGAAACACATGGATACAAGTGATCACTGCTGTATTAGGTTTGATGTTTTTTCCTGCATATTGAAATGAGCAATAACAATATTTTGATTTCAAATTTTAAAGAGAAACAGCAAGAATTATCTGTTAACTGGGCAGCTGTGTTATGCTGAGACACTGAGCAAATGTGGAAAATCTTCAAAGAAAAAACTTTCAATATTCAAGGTAAATATTTTCCTTACAGAAAGAATAGGGAAGTAGCAAGTAAAAACAATGTTGGCTCACAAAGAGTATTAAAAATAAAATTAATGAGAAGCATAATAAATTGGAAATTAGGGGTGATGAAAATTGTCCCAATACTTATAGACCCATTAGTCTTACATCAGTTGTGGAACACATTTTGGAGAATCTGATTAAAAAGAAAACTCTAAAAACTTATTTAACCAAGCTAAGAATTTTATTGGATGACTAACATGGTTTCACTGATGGAAAACCTTGCCTTAGAAATCTGTTGACATTTTTTCAAAAGTTAACCAATTGTGTCAATGAGAGGAAGAATAAATCTGTCACAAATGCAGAACAACCAAACTAAATTAATGTCACAAATGAAGTATGTCAGGGTTCGAGTCTTAGAACCTTTGCTCTTTTTTATTTGGATCCATGATACAGATGAAAGAATGATTAATAAATTACTTAAATGTGCAGATTACATCAAGACATAGAAGGTTACTACCTGTGAAGAGGATGCCACTGATTTACAGAAAGATTTATATCATTTAGTGAATTAGGCAAATAAATGGCAGATGGGATTTAATTATAATAAATGCAAAATATTGCTGATGAGTTATCATAATTTGGATGAGAATAATCTAAACAGTGTCATGAAAGAAAGAGATCTTGATGTAATAGCTGATGAGTCTCAGAAGCTATCCATGCATTGTGTTATTGCTGGTGGAAGGACAAATAAAGTTGTCATATATAGAAAGATTTTCCATACGAGTCTAAAGCAGTTATAATTTCATTGTATGGTTCATTTGTTGTGTCATATTTGGATTACTGTGTTGAGTCTTGGTATCCTTACCGAAGGAAAGGCTTTGAATTGTTTGAAGGGTTCAAAGTTGGGTTACTAGAATAGTGCTTAGGATGTAGGAGTCGTTATATGAGGAGTGGCTGAAATCTCTTGTACTGCTTTCTCTTGAAAAAAAGAAGAATTGGAGGAGGAGTGTGATATGATTGAAGTGTTAAAGATTGTAAAGGAAATTGATAAATGTTGTTGCATGATAATTGTTCATAATAAACAGTGAGAATAGTAGGGCTAGAGGCCTCTTGTATAAACACTGGCAGGTCGGTTGGTTTTTTTAATGTTTTATGGCACAAAGCATCTAAGTTATCTGTGCCAAACATCCAGTAAAAAGATAACAGTAAATTTAGTAAAATTTATAAAAGGAAATCAAGGTAAAACAAAACAAAGTTTAAAAAACAACATAAATAACATAAGACCAATGTTTACATCTAGTCTACAATGTCAAAACTACAGTTATTCCAAGTTGTAAAGGACTTTCTGTCGCATAACTGTAATAATCGTAACTCACCAGGAAGACTAACAGGTCAGTACAAAAACCACCATGAGAAAACTGAAGTTGACCTTTCCAGTCCTGGTTTCGATTTACTTAATGGACACTGGCAGAGCAGAAGTCACCTTCAGCTAAGATAACTTTCAGTTTTCTTACAAGATAGTTGGCCTTTGAAATGGGTTTTCTTTGGATGTTATGGTGCAGAAAATTTAAACAAGTTTAACAGAAAGCTTGATAAGTATATGAATAAGTGTTAAATTTAAGACTTCTAAAAATTTATTCATTAACATTTATAGTTTAAATGAGAGGATGTAAGAGCCAGGATGGACCAAGAGATAGATCCCATACAGTTCCAAAACGTTATGCATTATGTCTAGTGCTTCAGACTGCAGTCTAATTCCCGAAATTTAAGATGTTTCTAATGCAACAATGAAACTTTTGTCGATAATGTAGCTTCTAATTCAGCTTTATTGTTTGTACTACACGGTTCGCTATGGTACTGAGAGTGAGACCATACAACATAGAAGAATATGGTATTGGGGAAACTAACTTCTAAAAAGTTCTATTCTAACATCTAACTTCGTTTTTGTTTCGTTGGTCCCCTTATGATTCTTTTTCGGATCAAATGTCCATTTGATTACAAACGTATCTTTATGCTTATGTTAATGCTTTAATGGTCGAGGTTATGTTTATTTCTGCATGCATCATACTTGGGCCAAAAAAGTATAGCAAAAATATAAATACTTTCTAAGAGTATGAATAACCTGGTCCTGAATTACATTGTTGAGTTGACTAGGTCACTCGGCATATTACATTTTGTCTTTTGCAAAAAGAACATTCTAAATGACCAAGAATGTTTGGCAACCAGAAAATAAAACATTTAAACTCACCAATTACACTAAAATTATCTAAATTGTGATAACCGAAAGCTGTAAATTTCCTATTGAAAATCCTTATTTTTCGGTATTAATCAAAAAACTATGGTCTACAAAAGACCTCTGCGCTAAATAATGGTTAGATTTTGTCTAACGTCATATTTACATTTTTTTTTAATTATAAATAAGCATTAATTATATATTATGAAAAATAAAATAAATATTCTTTGTTTGGTTGTTGGTTAGTTGGTAAGTAAAAAACAACACAACAGGCTATCTGCCTTCTGCCTACCACAAATATCAAAACCCGATTTTGAAAGTTACATGCCCCCTGACTTTCCGCTTAGCCACTGGGAAAATAACATTTGAACATCGATTGTGTTTTGATATATAGCAATGTACAGTAAGTACACTCCTTTGGTAACGAATGAGTCTTAATGAAGGTTTCTGAAATAAATTAGAGCCATGTTTGTGATTTCAGAAAAATACTAACAAGCAAATAAATAAATTGAAATTTGATATCTTTTGACAAAAACTGCTTTAAATAACTACAAAACAGATTAAAAGGGAAGTTAGTTTTCAAAAGCTGTAATTTTATTTATGTAGAGTTTCATAAATTATTATGGAAAAGTATGTTTGTTTTGGAATTTCGCACAAAGCTACTCGAGGGCTATCTGTGCTATGGAAAAGTAAGCTAAACACTAATAATTAGAAACTTAGGGACTGGTGGCTCGACTACTTCCAGAATTAGTGTATTGTATACACACAACACACCCGTTCTTTACTCATGAAAACCACTTCATACGAAATTTAACAGTTGCAATACAAATCACAAGGTTTCGCCACGCGAGTGGCAATGCCTCCCCTTATTACGCTTACATCAAGCATTTTTGAGCTAAAATGTGTCACCTTTCTAATGAAAGGCCTGGCATGGCCGAGCGCGTTAAGGCGTGCACTCGTAATCCGAGGGTCGCGGGTTCGCGCCCGCGTCGCGCTAAACATGCTCGCCCTCCCAGCCGTGGGGTGTATAATGTGACGGTCAATCCCACTATTCGTTGGTAAAAGAGTAGCCCAAGAGTTGGCGGTGGGTGGTGATGACTAGCTGCCTTCCCTCTAGTCTTACACTGCAAAATTAGGGACGGCTAGCACAGATAGCCCTCGAGTAGCTTTGTGCGAAATTCCAAAAACAAATTCTAATGAAAAAAATAAAAATAAAATATGAAATAAAATTCTTTTTTTTTCACAAATATTTCAATCTGTATGGCTGAAAATATACCAATCACAAGAAGTAAAACATTAAACAACACGTGTTTATATTTGTTATGATTTCATCAACATTGACAATTTTATCCACTCATTAATGTTTAATTGATTAAGATAAGATATTCTTGCATTATTCTTTTGAAAAACATTAGGTACAAATTGGATAAGAAACACCATATAAAACCGTGTTCTTAAAGATGTAAAACTGTATTCTCTCTGTCTTGCCAGAAGCGCGAGTCTCTTTGTTACTATGGTTTTTTCCATGCAAAAATCGCCACTTGTAATTCTTAACGCAAGGCTTTTGGATTCTCTTTTGTTCGTTATGTATTTTATTTTACCCTACTTCTTTAGACCTGTAAATGGATCAGTTAACTGATGCGTCCAAGCTTGTTGTGTCTGAACCTAAAGTATTGCTGAGTTAAACAATATGTAATGTTCGAAATCTTTAAATGTTGGTGGTTAAATTCTATAGTTTTTCGATTAATAGGCATTAATCACAATTATAGTTTCCTAGGCTTGTAGCACATTGACTGTAGATGTCCAATAACAATATTCTTCTTCTCTCTTGGTGCGCTTCTTTTATATAGATCATGCGAAACAAGATTATACACCGAAGGCAAAAGTATCGTCAATCGCTAACATTACATGCACACCTAGTACTTTGTTAAATCTTACGATCGAGAATCTTCTATTAATTTCGAGAACAAGCAGGACTTGTGAATTACACAGCCCACAGTAAACGTCATAGGAAAAAAATAAAATTACACTGAAAGAAGCAAAGGTACAACAGTAAATCTGTTACAAAATAAAAACCGATAACTCAAGTGAGACTGAATTATCTTTTGACGAGGAACGGCCCGACATGGCCAAGCGTGCGGCTCGTAATCTGAGGGTCGCGGGTTCGCATCCCCGTCGCGCCAAACATGCTCGCCCTTTCAGCCGTGGAGGCGTTATAATGTGATGGTAAAAGAGCAGCCCAAGAGTTGGCGGTGGGTGGTGATGACTAGCTGCCTTTCCTCTAGTCTTACACTGCTAAATTGGGGACGGCTAGCACAGATAGCCCTCGAATAGCTTTGTGCGAAATTCAAAAACAAAAATTGAGGAGGAACAAAGAGAAACCTCGGAGTCAGAGGATGTTAGTGTTGTGTTAGTTGATGAAGCAATAATGACAAGAAACATCTCAGTTAAAAACACTAGAAGTGAAGATAAGGGCCCCAGTAACTAATAATATATCAAATCCTTTCCCAATGATATATGAGTAGAACCTTATATCATGCAGATGCTCAAGTAATTGCATACAAACCCAAGAATGATGTGAATGAAAGTGGGTGATATTGCAACTAATAACATAACAAACACTGGATAATATGATACTCTATTTATGAAGTTGTAATTACGTTAAGTAGGTTTGTTTCTTTGTTTTGAATATTGCACAAAGCTATACGAAAACGATCTACGCTAGCTATCCCTGATTTAGCAGAGTAAGACAAGAGGAAAAGCAACTCCTGGGGTACTCTTTCAAACAAATAATGGGATTGACCATAATAACGCCCTAAGAGTGAAAAGGCGAACATGTTTAGTTTAACGTGAATTCGCACCCGTGACTCTCAGATTACGAATCGAGTGCCCTAACCACCTAACAATGCCGGAGCACGTAACGTTGGATAAGTCATATGTGTATATAATTACATAAAATTATATGTTTATCAAATAAATTATACAATTTATTTTAAGAATCAATACTTCATGATTGTTTAGTTTTATTTGTAACATGAGAGTCACAATCAAATAATTTAAAGTGAACATTATGACAAATTTAGTTACGAAACTCGATAGGGGACGTACGCATTGTTTGTAATTCATTGATGATAGAATACAGAAGACAGACGATTAGGTGTAATAAAGATAAATAGTTTGGTTTGCTGTTTCATGGCGCAAAGCAACGAGACTATCTGCGCTAAAGGTAAATAAATAGTGTAATTGGAATAGTAAAAGTATAAAAACAGACAAAAATTAGCAGACGAGATATTACGAAACGGAAATAGGCCAAAGAAAAGTCGAAAGGGAAGTTAATCATCGTGAAAGGCCATACGATTAAAATAGGCCTAATAATTGATATATTATTGTAAGTATTGTAAGAGATAACGAAATAAATTTATTTCGCCAGAGAAAGTACTGAGCACATATTTATATCAACTCTTTAAAATCAAAGTTACAGCTTAACTTCCGTTTGACGTATGTTAAAAAACAAAAGGCCAGCTAAACCTAAAGTTACCACTAACCAACGTAAGCCTTATCGAAAGAATCTGATTCTGTTGTGGCGAAATGGAAAATAATAAATTTATTTCATTACCAAAAAAAATTTAAAAAGATGATGAGATTCAAAAATACGATGCGAAATTTAACGGTTACAAAACTTACAGATGAGAAAAATTGACAAATGTAAAATCACATACTATAAAGGCTTAACAATCAACTAAAGCAGCCCTGGACTAACCATTAAGCAAAATACGCACGTGATTAGGGCACCAATGGAGGGGAGAACCACTGAGATTTCCCCTTAGTTATAAAGCCCTTACCTCTTTCCCTGTCCCCCCGTAGCTCAGCGGTATGTCTGCGGAATTACACGCTAAAATCCGGGTTTCGATACCCGTGGTGGGTAGAGCACAGATAGCCCAGTGTGTAGCTTTGTGCTTAATTCAAAAACAACAACCTCTCACTACCACACTTAACTTTGGTTGATTTTTTTTTTGTCATTTCTCTTACCTACTGTTCTTGACTTTACTCTGCATTGTTAAAAAAAGTTTTCTTTGGCTCATTTGGTTAGTGACTAATGTTTCGAGAATCTACTAAACTCTGTATCTGAAGTAAGAAGTAATTGATTTGCTAAAGATTACTGTAAAGAGCAGCACAAAATGTTGATAAAACTTCAGGTAAAAGATGATCACATGTTATGATGCCTAACCATGCAGATGAAATATTTTTCTCAATCATTCCTTCTTCTGTGGCTGTTTATAAGAAATTTTGGGGAGTGGAACTGTTTTGTTTAATCTTTTACTGCTTTACTGAGTCACATCTACAGAAACAAAAGAGAATAATACCACAGAAATATAAGCCAAACGAAATGGTAACAAATGTATACAGAGACGTGGCTATGTTTTTTTCGGCTTTGTTTTCGTGTTTTATATTTGGGTTCTTGTCTTGTTTGTTTTAGTTTTATTTGCGTTAGTATTGCTTTATTTGTGTGTTTTGTAATATTTTTATAAGTGTGTTTATCACTGAAGTTTTCTGAGCCGTTACCTTTTTTGGCTTCATATAGCTTGCTGTTAAAAATCTTTGTTTGTGAGTACATGGTTTGCAATTTATCATACCAAGAAAAATTTGAGAAAGGAATGCTACTGTACCAATGCCACCGTTCATATATTACATGTAACGTAAAAGAGCGTTTGGGCATGTATGTATACTCTTGTAATTATGTAATAATATAAGCAGATCTGGAGCTTAGATTTACTAAGGAGAAAAGTACAAGGGTGCCTTCTGGTGATATTTTTTTTATGAGACGAACGAGCAATCCGAAACAGAAACACAAATACAACTAAGAGAAACTTTCAGGGGTAATTTAACTATTTTGTGACTATAAATTCAGATCACTATGTGTTGTGTTATATTTTTGAAAAGCTGGGAAAAAAATTGAAAGATCGGAGCAGTCTAAAGGCGATAATTCGGCCTTTCAAGTCATATTACGTAAGACTTCGACATGTTCGATAACAAGGTTCTTAACATTGCTATGTTTATACCATACTACTAGTAGTAGTACAGTACTGTGACACCGTGGTCTTACGAAGATAATATAAAGAACTAACAATCAGTGATGTCGAGAAACCCACTTGTTGAGAATTTTATATGCAAAAACGGCTCGTTTTGGGTTCAGAAAATATTTTAAATAGAAGAGCGAACAACGTTTCGACCTTCTTCGGTCATCGTCAGGTTCACAAAAATATAAAGAACTGAAAATTCAAGAAAATCAATTTAGGATTGAAAAAGTGCATAAACTGAACAAGTTCGTGTGAGCAAGGTTAGAACTAAGTACTAGGCTTAACGTTAGTGGCCTCAGTTGCAATGTACAGGGTGGCCCGTAAGTTCCTACCCATCCATATCTTATGTATCCGTGTGCCGTCCCTCATTCTCGCTGCATGATATCCGATGCCATGTTCTGTGAGACATTTTCGTGTATAAATGGCCGTACATCGACCATATTTCTCTGAAATAAAGAAACGAATATATAATACATGTGTAATTGAATATAACATAGTAACATGTGGATGGGTAGGGACTTACGGGCCACCCTGTATTAGCATTATGCCTGACCATCTAAGAACTGAGTGACAATAACGTTAAGCCTAAATACTGTAACTAGTTTAGTGTAAGTATACTGGGAACGCTACTGCAGCCTGAAATAATGAAGTGGACTATTCCCAGAGTAAGGCTGTCGTTTTGAATTTGCTTTCGCATCCAGGCATGTAAGTAAAGTTTCAGACATATGCCTATTTTGTTGATGTATGGTTTGCTGGCTCATCTAAAGTCTCAGGTCAAATCTGAGCTTAAAAGAAAAGTTGAGGTAACAACTCATTCTTCAGATATTAGGATTAAGGTACTCTAGCCAAGGCCTAACCCAGTATTTAATAATTTAATGTGCAATACAGTTTACAACTGATTATATGTTATATATGTGTACTATTACAGAATGATTACTGTGTATATAGGCTACTACAGAATGTGTTGTGGATCACAAATTGTTTAGGAATACTTTTTGGCTCGCAATGGATTTACATATTACCATTGACATTGCTTCGTGCAATCAGCTCCCTTAACAACAATCTTAATTAAACTTTTGCAATAATTAGAAATTGTTTTTTTTAAATGAATTGAAGCCAGTCATGAATGGTTTTCAACATATCAGAATACAGCAAGCCAATAAAAGTATTTATGAATTTTTGTTTATGTGCTGATGGATCTGGACCCTAGGATAACTTTCTAACAGTCATTGTTTGAATGTAGACCTAGAGTTTAGTATGTTTGACTGTCTCACGAATGTTTTTCTTATCAATTTAACTATACATGACCCGTATTATTTTGTGTGTTTTTTCTGTATTTTTCAGACTGCAAGATGAAACAAGTTCATTTAAGTGGTGCACAAAAGAAAAAACTGGCAAGAGAGAACCAACAAAAGACTTTGGATTTAGTGGTCAAGACTAGATAGCAGATTAATTTTTTTTCACTGAACTTACACAACAATATCTTCCAAGTCAAAACCCAACTCTGCCATGAGAAGTCACTTGTACTGTATCTGACTCTGAGATGATTAAAGTTGAACCAAGCTCCACACCTACAAGTACCACTTTGTCCACTTAAAGGTCAGAACATCATGACAACGTTGAGGTGTCACAGGCTTGCTCAACTGGAACAACTTTCACAACTGATCTTACTTTGCCTGTACATTCTCCAGATATCTCTTGTGTTAATGTTGATGCAAGTTTCTCTACAAGACAGTTTGAATTTGAAATAATTTCTGAAAATGAAAATTGCTAAACTATGGTAAATGGCTTCAGTCTACAAAAGATGAAGAAACTAAAGCAAAAGATCCAGGGTTGTGGCTCGATTTCTCTGCTGCTGATGTGGCTTATTGGATTGCTTGTGGACCCACTGACTGTTAACACCACAATGGGTCATTTGTTAAATCTTGCTGGACTGTCAATAGTAGCAAACCAATGAAATACTGTTTGCAAAAACTTTTCTTTGGGGTAAAAGCCAATGGCGAGTAATACAAGAGAGAATAGTTATTGTATTGACTGTCGAATCTTTGTCCCTAAATTTTCCTCGTGTTTTGTTGACTGGCGAAACACTATTGTAATTGATCATCATGAAAGAAGCACTACTCACCGAGACTCTTTGCTAACCTATTTTTACTTACAGACAAGGTTTAGGCTTGCAACAAGATTTGGAAAAACAAATTAAAAGAAGAGTGCGATTACTGGGAACATGTATTGAAGAATGCAATAGCTGTTATTTGTACGTTAGCTGAACACAGCCTGGCTTTTCACTGAACAGATGAAATTTGGTTCTCTGCAGAATGGGAATTTTTTAGGGCTACATGAGCTCAAAAGTCAGTCTAATCCATTTTTAGCAGGGCACATTTATAAATATGGAAATTCTGGAAAGGGAAATTCTTCATACTTGTCCAAAACCGCCTATGAAGAACTCATTGAACCTATGGTTCAGAAGGTCCACACATTCGTTGTTGATGAAGTAAATTCTTCTAGTTATTTTAGCTTGTCAGTTGACTCAACGCCAGATCTATCACATACAGATCAGTTAAGAGTTGTACTCGATACTTAAAAAATGGGCAGCCAACTGAATGCTTTTTAACCTTTCTGGAACTAAAAAGCCATATGACTGATGAAATGGCAAACCAGGTATTGCAGTACTTACGTGAAGTTTGCAAACTTAATTTTACAAAATATAGGGGTCAGTCTTATGACAATGCTGCTAACATGTGTGGGCGTTGTAAGGATATGCAGCAAAAGATTTTAGAAGAAAATAAATTTGCCATATATGTGCCTTGTGCAGCCCATTCATTAACTCCGGTAGACCGAAGTTCTTTCTACTGCTGTCAAGTGGCAATTAACTTTACAATGTATTTGCTCTATACATTTTTTCAGCTTCAACCAGCCAGTGGAAAATTTTAAAGCGTAATTAGGCAGAACGTGCTTCCATATTGATCTCATGTTACTCTCGATAACACTTCTGATGATGTAATTTTTCCAGAATTTAGTCGAAGATAGTGCAGCTTCTGTAGCTGTAGCCTTTATTGCTTGAGAAAAAGTTCGCCTCAAATAATAAGCTTTAAACGTCACAATGACACCGTGATTCATTAATTGCAGTAGAGATGTTGTATTGGGTGGAAGAAGATGAATTTTGACCTCACCATTGAAGTCACAAAGTCCTGTTGGATGGCTTTAAAGTCCAAGTTGTTTTCTTTTCCAGTGATGTTCAACTGCAGGACAAAAATAACTTTTTAACCATCTTCAAACAAAGGTTTTGTGACCCATGTTTTTTATTTGATCGCCAAATAAAGCGAAGAGTCTTCTTTGCACAGCTGATAAGTGTTCTGGAAGTGTGTGGGGGGTCCGCACGATACATAAGAACTGGTTTTAATTTAAAATCGCCGGATCCATTTCCGTGTAACGAGTGTCAAACGGTCTTTTAACGCCAAACGTGGGCGAGGTTTTTCATTTTCTGATAGGAAAGTTCTAGAAGGCATATTTTTCCCAAAATAAACCCGTTTTATCAACATTAATACTTTGTTATCTTCGTACCGAACTTTTTAATGATTTCTATAAATTCATCAGGAAATTTGTCAGCAGCATCTTTGTTTACACTTGAACTTTCGCCTGCAATACGAACAATATGAAAACCAGAGTGTTTTATGAAACGAAAGTACCAATCACGGCTTACCGAAAATATTTCATTAGTTCCCCATTCACCATCGTTTTCTTTAAACGCGTTTGAAAGACTCGTAGCTTTCGTTTGAATTTCCATTTGACTTAAAGGAATATGCTTCTGATTGCAATCCATATTGATAGCAGATACTCCACATTCACCATTAGAGAGCTGCTTTTCTTTACGATGGTTTTCGAGGCAAAACAGTTGGTAGCCATTCAATTCTATTTTTACTGGTTATTTCATTTAACAGTCTTACAGGTGATTCATTTATTCCTTTGTCTCGTGTGAGTTAGGTTTCTTTGGCTCGGTATCAACACACATTCTTTTCTCACGCAAGATAAAAGGATCTCTGTAAAAAGTATACACCGTCCTTAACATGAAAAAAACTGAACTGCCGCTGACAGCAAGTGATGCTCAGATTTATTCTGTACAGTATATAATGTGCATGCACATTGTATAGGATTGCAGAAAGATCTAGAATAAGCGAATGACACAAATCGTTGACATCTTTTCAGAAATATTAAAATGTCAGCCGTAATAAAAAGGGCCCAAAGACCTATACGTATATAAATAAAGCCATATTATAGTGAACCCCATACTGTTAAGCTGCACAGTGGACCTCCTTTAATATCCAAGAACACTTCAAAAACGAAGAGTAATACGTAACAAGATATTTATGTAACAAAAATTATATTTAACAAAGGATTTCATTCATATACTATCGTGTAATTGATTTATACGTTAGTTTTGCATGCTATTCTTCTCAGTTTTCAGTTGTTTAACTGAGAAATGAACAACTTAAAAATCTAGAAGCAAATGTATTTTAACGTCGAATTAAGAGACAGGGTTGTTTGTGTTTGAATCTCGCGTAAAGCTACACGAGCCGTCTCTAATTTAGCAAAGTAAAACTAAAGGGAAGGCAGTTATTCATCACCACCTACCGCCAACTTTTGGGTTATTTTTTCATCAATGAACAGTGGGATTGAACGTCACATTATAACGGGGATTTAAACCCGCGACTTTCGGATGATGAGTCGAGTGCCTTAACCACCTGACCATGCTGGGCCTGAGGGGAAAGTAGCATTTACAATTTATATAATATTTATTAAAAATCTTAGGCCTATTTGATTCAGGGTATTAACTTTATTGCAACAGCACAACAAAACTGTGGTAGTATTATCCCTGGCAACCATGAAGAGTGTAATAAAGAATAATTACCGTTTTCAGGACGAAAGATCTATTGAAATCTTGGCCCGGCATGGCCAAGTGTGATAAGGCGTTCGACTCGTAATCCGAGGGTCGCGGGTTCGAATCCCGGTCGCACCAAACATACTCGCCTCCCAGCCATGGGGGCATTATAAGTGATTGTAAATCCCACTATTCGTTGGTAAAAGAGTAGCCCAAGAGTTAGCGGTGGGTGGTAACGAGTAGCTGCCTTCCTTCCAGTCTTACACTGCTAAATTAGGGACAACTAGCACAAATAGCCTTCGAATAGCTTTCTGCGAAATTCAAAAAACAAACTGTTGAAATCATATTAGTTTTGAAGAACAAAGTATTTGATACAGCTAATTGTAGTCATTTATCCCTATATAACACCGTGAAATGCAGTATTTGTCACATAAGTTATATACGTGAAGATTTTTTATTTGTAAAAGGATAACTGGTTTTTAATTTAAATAGTGTTTGTGCATTTATAGCTACTCAATTATAAAATATATGTATCATGAGCTATCTGTCAGCAGTATTATTACGGTTGGTATCAGAAATACCGACTGAGACTTGTATTGTCAAAAGAAATTGCAAAGCGAAATTTTGTATAAATTTTATTTGCTTTTACCTAAGTTTCAAGTTGAAATCTTAGGCAAGTGTTGTTATTATTCATTAAATCTAAATTATGCAAAACATAAACATGATTATAATTTCTCAGTTCAAGGGTCTTTCACACCACAGAAAGCAATAAACTTTTCAATCGTTTTTGTCAGTTAAACGTTTTTCCACCGAACAATGCTACGTCAGTGCATGACGTCATTCAATCCGACTACTTTATGCGCACAGTAACACTGATATTTCACTTAGAAACAATACAGAAAGTGACTTACAAAGCGTACAGTGCAGAGAGAATT
Source organism: Carcinoscorpius rotundicauda (assembly GCA_011833715.1). Lineage (NCBI taxonomy): Eukaryota > Metazoa > Arthropoda > Merostomata > Xiphosura > Limulidae > Carcinoscorpius > Carcinoscorpius rotundicauda. The sequence goes on along the minus strand of CM022400.1, from coordinate 26,675,965 downwards.
CAATGGCTAAATACACTCAATTATTTTATATATTTGGCAGTTTCCTGCTTGTTTTAGGTTTTACATTCGTCTACGAAACTGAACGTGGTTCTACTCTTAAATTAATATGCTCAAACCAAGCTTATAAAGGAGCGAGAGAAGAACCAGTTATTTGGTACTCAAATCTCAATAAACAAGTTATCAATAGTGAGAGAACGCAAATAAAATACGGTGGCGAATTAGTGATAACCAACATCCAATTTGAAGACGCGGGAATTTACACATGCAAAAATCGTGAAGGTGATTGCAAACATGATGTCAGAGGCAAATTCAAAGTTTTTATTTTTAGATCACATTTCCATTTATTAAGCGACATTAATTTAACAGAAATAGCATCTAAATCGAAATCGTCCATCTTGCTTTTAAATTTCTTTCAGCCATTACCTTTTCGTTTGATATTTCACTCACCATGTGTATTGATTAAAAAATAATTACCTGTGTATAAGTAAGATTACACTATGTAAGAAAATTGTTACCTTTTCTTCTTCCTGGGCACAGAATGTTATGTCCTAATTGCTTATGTCTAAAGTAAATGGAAGTGGCCTATTCTCTTCAAACTTTGCTTTTGTGACTTGGGAGCGTGTATACATGATGGGAGAATATATTTGAGGGCTGATACTTAAAAGGAATTTATATTACAGTCGCAAATCTCGAAAAAGTACTTGCTTCTAAATATTTTCTATGACTTTAGTATAAATACATGTAACTCTTGATTCATATGCTGGCAGGGCTTGGCATGGTCAAGCGTGTTGAGGCGTGCGACTCGAAATCTGCGGATCGCGGGTTCACATCCCTGTCGCGCCAAACATGCTGACCTTTCAGCTGTGGGGACGTTATACAGTGATGGTCAATCTCACTATTCGTTGGTAAAAGAATAGCCCAAGAATTGGCGGTGGGTGGTGATGACGAGCTGCCTTCCCTCTAGTCTTACACTGCGAAATGAGGGACGGCTAGCACAGATAGCCTTTGAATAGCCTTGTGCGAAAGTCACAACATGACATGGCATTCCAAACGCTTTATACATAACACTCTCCCCCTTAAAAGCAAAAAAAAAGTTTGAACTTGTGAAAACTTTTTTAAACTTATTATACATAACATTAAACTAAGAAACAAATTTTAATCAACCGATAATTATAACAAAACACTGAATAACTTATTTACCATGACAACGTATCCGCGATGACATTGTCCGAACCACGGATATGATTAATGGACACATTGTATTGCTGCAGAATAATACTCCACCTGAGTAACCTTTGATTTTTGTTTTTCATTTTGTTCACGAATACGAGTGGATTGTGGTCGGTGTAAACATTAACAATCAATGGTGAAGAACACAAATAAGCACAAAAATGTTGTAAAGCTAATAACAATGCAAGTGCTTCTTTCTCAATTGTTGAATAGTTTCTTTGGTGCTTATCAAGTTTTCTTGAAAAGTAACACACAGGGTGGTCAACACCATTTTGCTCTTGCAATAACACAGCACCAACACCAATGTCACTCGCATCTACAGCAAGCTTAAATGGTTTGTCAAAATCGGGAGCTTTGAGGATTGGAGCACTTATGAGCATGACCTTGATCCTTTCAAAGGCAGTCTGGCAATTTTGATTCCAGGAAACTTTTACATCCTTTTTTAGTAAAGCTGTTAAAGGTGCAGCCAGATCAAAAAAATTTGGACAAAATTTCCTATAATATCCTGCCATGCCCAAGAATCTCATTACATCTCTTTTGTTCGTCGGCTCTGGATACTCTGCTATTGCCTGTACCGTAGCTTGGATAGGCTTCACTTTACCCTGACCAATTTCATGGCCTAAGTACACAATTGTTGCTTTACAGAAGTCACTTTTTAACAGGTTGATATTCAACTGAGCCTCGAAACGCGTCTCAAAGAATGCACGAATGTGACTTAAATGCTCAGACCAGTCACTGCTTACTACAAGTGCATCATCAATGTAGGCATACACATTTTCTAACCCTGCAATGACATGATTTATCAACCTTTGAAATGTTGCACCAGAGTTTTTCATGCCAAATGGCATAACTTTGTATTGGTACAAACCATCGGGTGTTATAAAAGCTGAAATTTCTCTTGCTTGAGAAGTTAAAGGTACTTGCCAATAACCTTTGAGTAGGTCAAATTTGGTAAGGTACTTTGAGTTACCTACACGGTCAATACAATCATCCATCCTAGGAATATGATATGAATCAGTCTTGGTCACATCATTAACCTTTCTGAAATCTGTACAGAACCTAACTGAACCATCAGGCTTTGGTACCAAGATACAAGGTGAACTCCAATTACTGTTTGACAACTCAATGAAATCATTTTCAAGCATCTATTGTACCTCTGACCTGATTTGTGACAATTTCACAGGATTGGCCCAATATGGATGTTGTTTTATTGGTCAAGTGTTCTCAATAATGACATCGTGTTCTATGACATTGGTTCTACCAGGCACATCAGGGAACAAATGAGCAAACTCTAAAATCAAACTTTTCAACTCTTGACTTTGTTGTTGGGTTAAATTACTGAGTTTCTCATCTAAATTTGCTAATACTTGTGAGTTTTTGAGTTTAACGTGAGTGTCTGGAATGCTATTTTTTATAATTTCAGGAGGACAAGGAGGAGGATCATGATCTTCATTCACACCACTTGTCACATTCACAGGAACAGCATTCGACACATTCATTTTCTTTCGCACATGATAAAGTTTCAACATATTGATATGACAAAGCTGTTTGCTTTTCCTCCGGTCAGGGATAGTGATTACATAGTTTAGATCATTGACTTTCTTTTCAACTGAATAAGGTCCAAAATATTTAGCCTGAAGTGAAGAGCCTGATGTGGGCAACAAGACTAGTACTTGGTCACCAAGATTAAAAGAACGCTTCCTGGCCCTTTTGTCATATCAGGTTTTCATCTCTTCCTGAGAAGACTTCAGGTTTTCCCTGGCAACATTAAAAACATTGTGCAATCTGGTTTTGAAATCAGAGACATAGTTCAACAAGCTAATTTCTGAGTTATTGTCCTCCAACCATTTCTCCTTAACCAACTTCAATGGACCACGAACTGAGTGACCATAAACCAACTCAAAAGGGCTAAATCTAGTAGATTCTTGAACAACCTCACGAACTGCAAACAACAACAAGGGAACACCCTCATCCCAGTCCTTTAAGTGCTCGTGGCAGTAATTTCTAAGCATGACTTTCAGAGTTTGGTGGAAACGTTCAAGGACACCTTATGACTCAGGATGTTTTGCACTGGATGAAACTTGATAGATGTTGAGTTCATGCATGGCTTGTTGAAATAGCTTGGACATAAAATTTGAGCCTTGATCTGATTGCACAACTTTTGGAATCCCGAACATGGTAAAAAATTTGACAAGAGCCTTGACAATGTTGGGAGCAGTGATTTTTCTCAAAGGGATAGCCTCAGGGAAACGTGTAGAAGCACACATGATTCTCAAGAGGTATTCATTTCCTGCTTTCGATAATGACCCTTGAAAACTGTTCTTCAAAGGCAGTAATAAGCTGCAGTGGTGCTTTAGGAATCTCCTGATTTAGTTTTCCTGTCATTTGGCAAGAATGGCATGTCTTACAATAGTCAACAACATCTTGGCGCATCTTTGACCAATAGAAATGTCGTCGGATACGATCTAGGGTCTTTCTTACACCTAAGTGTCCTGACAACACATGATCATGAGCAAGACTAAGAATATCATTCCGATAGCATTTTGGAATGACGATTTGGTGAATAACATTCCACTCTTCATCAGCAGCAACGTCAGGAGGTCTGTATTTTCTCATTAACACACCTGACTTCTGGTAGTAACAAATAGGGACAGTTCCTATTTCATTTTCATCAACGGCCAGTTGTAGAAGAGAACGAGTTTCAGGATCATTGTCCTATTCCTCATCAAGTTTGTTTCGATGAAGAGAGTTGAAAAATGACTTGGAGTCATCAGTAGAACTCAAAATTGAGTCATAAATCTCATCGATGTGAGACATGAACTATCAGATAAAGGAAAATCCTCTTTGGACTCCTGAGAACGTGTTTGAGAACGAGTAACAGCACAGGCGGGGAAAACATCAGGAAACTCTTCAACGAGTTGCTCTGTACTGGGAATAACAACAGGTGCTTCAACAACACGAACCTCTGGTACCATCTTACTACCAGCCAAATCATTCCCCAAAAGCATAGAAACACCTTCAACAGGCAATGAAGATTTAATACTCACAGTCACTGGGCCCGAAACTAAGTCCGAATGCAAATCCAATCTATGAAGAGGGACAGAAACGACGCCACCTTCTGCACCAGAAATGAGCACATTGGCCCCAACGGATGACTTTTCAGAAAATGGAAGTACACTTTCCAAAATCAAACTCTGAAAAGCTCCAGTATCCCGCAGGATCTTTATTGGTTGTAGATGTGAATTGCCAACAAAAGAAACAAAACCTTCAGTGATGAAAGGCTTAAATTTGTCCTCAACAAGATCTTCAGGTACATCAAGAATATTGGACTTGGAATCCACAGTGGACTGGACAGGGTCAAATTCATTGGGAACCAATGAGGGCGAAATGAAACTATTGGGTGATGGCTTGTTTATGAGCTTATAACATTCAGAAATCAGATGGCCAGGTTTCTTACAATAAGCACATATTTTGAATGAAAATGACACGTTTTTGGTAAATGATGAGCTTTGAGAATGAGATGAAGTCTTTGTTTGAGAATCAGAAGTTTGCTCTTTTTTGTCTTTGTCGACATTTGCATAATGTTTGAATGAGTCATTGGGTTTCTTTGCTGTGTGATTTGTTTTGCTTTTGTATGACAAATCTTTGTGAGTCAAAGCATACTCCTCTGCCAAGACAGCAGCATCATGAATTTTTGAAGCTTTTTGTTAATCAATGTAAGTTTTGAGCTCTATGGGAATACATCTTTTAAATTTTTCAACTAACATGAGTTCTCTGAGTTTTGTGTAATCATCTTTGATTTCTTTGGAATCACACCACCTGTCGAACAGAGTTTTTTTTTCACGAGCAAATTCGACATAAGTTTGGCTGTCAAACTTTTTGTAACCACGAAATTTTTGTCTGTATGCCTCTGACACCAATTCATAAGCATTCAAAATGCATTTTTTGACGTGCTCGTAATCATAACTCTGCTCGGCCGTGAGTTTGGAAAATACTTCCTGAGCTTTACCTTTGATTACACTCTGAAGTAATATTGTCCAATATTCAGTAGGCCATTTTAGCCTAAGGGCCAATTTTTCAAATTGCTGAAAATATTTATCTACAGCCTTCTCATTGAATGGAGGCACTAAACAAATTTGTTTGGAAGCATCAAATTTATCCAACCGCATTTGGACAACCTTTTCTTCTGTATGTGCCTTTCTTATACTGATTTCCTTATCAGCTTTAATGCGTTCTTTTTGTATTTCGGCATCAAGGCGTTTGTTTTGATATTCTGCCTCAATACGTTTGCTTTCAATTTCTAAACAAAATTTCATTTCCATTTCCATTCTTTTTAATTCAAAATCTGGGTCAAAATGAGCGGCAAGCAATTGTACAACTTTTTGGCTGACCAAATGTTCAACAACAATTAGTTTGATATCTGCTTTCTTCATTGCTTGCTTCACTGCCAAATTGAAATGTTTTCCAACATCAAGCAATTCAGATTTTTTTAATTCACTGATCAATTCGAAAGAGGGATTCTGATTAAATTTGTCTATAAAATCTTCGAGTTGGAATGCCATTTTGAATATACAAGCTTTCGATCTGTATAGAATATAAATCTAATTTTGGAATAGAATTAAATTGTTTGATCTATCCCGGACGAGCCCCGAATTTTCTGTTACGTTTTTTATGAGGACTGAACGCAACAGAAAGACACAGATAACAGTTTATATAATTTATTACAATAAACTATTATATATGTGACACATATAAAATAAATTATATAATAACAATGACAGATGTTCAGTTTCAACCTTCAAAATTAATTACAATACAAAATGGTACTGGCCTGTGTCCAATATACTGATCCAGAATGAAAGTCCAAAAGTCCAGATCAAAAATCCAAAATTCTAGTCTAGGGGTGAATTTGGTCCCACGAAGAAATTCCGAAGTTTGAAGGAGAAGTCCAGAAACAATTCACAGTCCAATAAATTTGACGAAGTTCTTTTACGATGTTTTTGATGAATGTCTCAAATTTTTCGTTTTTCAACTTGCCTCGGTCTCCCCTAAACAGTCCTATACGTGTTGACTTTCAGTATAACCAGTAAATCGAATGAATCTTAAAGATTGACAAAATAAAATCACAGCTTTTGTAGATCTAGCTCCAGTCACAAATCCAAATTGAATAAACACACAGCAAACGTTGAAAAATTCTCAAACGACGACAACATCTCTTGAATCGAATGAAAACGAATGACTGACTCACTCTCCTCGCATCGCCGTCTGTTTATATACTAGTAGGCCTACTGTATTCTCGAACAATTGCGTAACTTCCCCAGAATTCCAGTGTAATCTGGATTCGTCTCGTACAGACACCAGGCCAAAATACATTCTATTTATAGACAAATGATCGATCTACCTAATTCGAGAAATTTCTACACGAATAACAACATATTTTATTGATTTCAACTTCGAAACAATAATATAAACAACAACAACAACAAAATATTCGACCGATAGATATGGAAATCCAAACACAAATCCAAATGCTTTATAAATAACATGTGCCAATATATAAAAAATGTAGTTAAAAGTGTAAATTATTTATGCTGCATAATCCTGTTGCTTTTAAGGTTCAGTGGGCTAAAAATTATGATTGCCATGTTATTACTATATGTTCTTTAGAGGAAGGAGCAATATAGTTGATGGTGAATGAGTGTACATGTATCATAATAGTATAGCTCTTTAGGCCATTAAAAAATGTGTTTTATATCATTACAATGTGTGTTTTCAATGTTTTCTGTTCATCATATTTTCTAATTTTTATTCTTAATATTATTCCCATAAAAAAAACCTGTAATTTTGTTACCACTGTACCATTGATGTTCTCTACTAAATCTAAAATTGTCTGATTGATGTAAAATGAATTTTTTTAAAGCTGTTATTTACAAAGATAGTAAAGAACAAATTAAGTCACATTAAAAATATTACTGAGCTAAGTTTTTATAAAATTTTTGCTATTTATGCATAACAATTTGGAGAATATTTTAAATAGTAAAAAAATATACTCAGTAATATTACTCACCCTATAAAACAAAAAGTAAAACTATTTTAAAAAAAACACTAGACTGAAATTTGAAAGTTTCTTGAAAAGAAAATGTTTTGTATTTGTGAAATTGTGAGAAATTTTCACAGCATTTTTAGCATACATATAGAAGGTGAATTTATATTTATATATCTTTACAGTACCCACATATAATGCATAATAATTAGAATAAGTACTTATATGAGTGTGTATGACAGGCATGAATATATAATATAGCAAAAATAGTATCAAATGTGAAACAGCTGAGAAATGAAATAAAAAATAAATGGTATCAGTACCCAAACTGAATTACAAGGCACAATAATGTGTATCATATATATTAATCAAGTTTTGTATTTGTTTTCTTTTGAAGTTTTATAAAACATTACGTTTTTTTTCATATCTTGATAATAAACATATTTGTGATAAATAATATATATATATATATATTTACATATTCATGATGATGACTTTGTTCTTAAATTCAAACTTATAATCAAAGTTGGTGTTGAAATATATGTATGCCTGATGAACTAGTGCAATGTGTTACTGTACACAATGATGTATCATTAAACCTAGGCAAATATAGTATTTTTAAAAGAATTTTATTAAGTGTGAATAAAATAATTTTTCACAAGTAATCCGTTCTGATTTTAATCTTGTTGCTTATTAATTAAAGTAGTACTGTTATATTTATTTATTAAGTTATTTGATGATGAAAAAACTTAAAACACATCCCCTATATTATTTGTCATTTATATGAATTCTATTATATTAGGATCTAGGATGATACAGAGTGATTAATTATGAAGAAAAAAGTAGGGGTGTTTTGAAAGAAGAATACCAGTAAACTGAACGTTTTCTAAATACAGCTTTTATGCTTTATTGTTTTTGATTAAATATTTAATGTTTTTATATTTGGTCTTCTACTTTTGCTTACTGCAGCAAAAAAGTTAAACAAAAATAGATCTATCTAGGCAAAATACTAAGGCTTAAAGCTATAATTTTTTGAAGTTACATTTCAGTATATAAACAATATTTACAACATAGATTAACTGACATGATAAACAGTGAGTTTGAAGAATATTCATGTATGTATATGTATCCCAATATTTAACAAAACAGATTACCTATTAAAACATGAATTTGTAAGTGGTTTGTTTTCATTAAACCTTTCTCTTTCCAGAAAATTGGATTATGTTTTGGTAGTTATTAAATCCTTTAATATCTAGCAGTAGAGAGTGATTTAATTTTGTTTCAGATCAGGTGATTTTTTGAAGGTTTTGGGCTTCTGTTAATGTATCAAGATTAATTGTAACACAAATATTTTTATGGTGAAATTAAATCACAAAAAAAGATTTCTATTATTAGCAAATGATAAAGGATAATAATATTTTTAATCTTAACAATGTTTGCCTTGGGAAACCTTATTTGGTGCTTTTAAGCATTAAAAACGTGTTCATTATGTATCATTTTTTGTGGTACAATTTTTTTAATTCTTTTATTTTTGTGTAAATAAATAGTCTATATTAATACAAAGGAAATTTTCACTTTCCAAATGTCATTACTAAGGTGAAAGACAATTCTCCATTTAGAAAAAAAAATAATGTAATAACATTCATGTTCATTTTTATTAAATCTTTCATTTTTGCAACTTAGGTTTTCACTGATTGTAAAGATATTTTCAACTATTGCTGTAACATTTGTCAAGCTTAGTAGTATTTTCTCATTATCAAGATTTTCCAATTGCTGTTGAAAAAGCATGAAACATGCTTCTTGAATATGATACATTTATTTACTTCTATTGATAGTTCCATTCTGTAATAATTCAGTTTGAGCACTGACCAACAAAATACTGCTTCTTTTTCAGATGTAGAGAGAATACTTTATCCAAATGGTATTAACAGTTTTAAAATATACTAGTTTAGATAACACTTTAAGAGTTAGCATCAACTAATAGGTAATATTGAAATATTTTGGCAGTCAGAAATAAGGCTTTAAAGAACTGTTGTGATTTTTCTATGTGATCAGCAGGTGTAACATACAGATTATTAGTAGCAGAGTTATAATCATGTAGTGACATTTAGTTTTCTTCAGTAACATTTAGTGTGTAGTGCAAGATTTGCAGGACTTTTTAGGAATTGATAGAGGCCTGGGATATTTCTATTTCTTGAGACCTCTGCTAACTGTAATAAAAATAAAAAATGAAGGCACGTGAAAACAAAGTAAGATGGTCATTAGTTCAAATGAAAAGTGAAATATAATATCAATATTTGTAGTTAACATATATTTATTACCATTTAATAAATTCTCTTTTAGGCTTTTTCTGTGCATAAAAATAAGTCACAAAAGTTAACAAATGCAAAAATAAAATGTGTCTAAATTTGAGGTCGACTTTGAGCTTGAGGCTTGGGTCAAATGTTCCCAATAGCTCCCCTATAATTAACCCTAATGATGTAGGGAAGAAAACAAACTGAATATTTAATAACTTTAAGCCCAAATGATAACACACACATCATTACTACTGTACTAAAATTATAAACGTTTGAATTTACAGTTTATTGAAGGCTAAATTTAAACTCTTAATTTTCTTGTGAGGTTTTAAATTTTAATCCAAATAATAAAAAAAACATCAACATGCATTTGAGTTTTCACTGATTTATTTACGGTAAAATATTTTGTTCTTTTAGGATGGTGTAGATGCTGTTTGGGAAACAGTTAGATTGGATATGTTTCAAACCTTACTAAATAACCTGGCCAAAAAAAGCTGGATGATTGTTACTGAATATATTGACACTAACACGATGGATAAATTGAAAAGTTACCCAATACATATTAACTATTGTATAAGGTATGTTTTTCTCTTTATTTAAAGTTAACTTCAATGAGAAAACGTTTCAAGTTATAAGTATTTTACATATGTTACCTTCAAAATGTTTATGTAATGAGTATTTCTAAAAACATTGATTCAGTTTTTTTTCTTTTATCACTTGGTATTGAACTACTTTTGTGTTCATAAACATCCATTACTTATTTTTCTGTGAATTTCGTTTTGCTTTATAGTTGAATTCAAATTCCCAGTGTGTTCATGTGTTTTTATTACTTCATAACTCTGAGTATACCCAGCTTACCTTTGTCAGCTGATTCCAATGCTAAAATATGGGAAAATTAAAGTACACATTAACAATGAACAGCAATCAATTGAAGTGCTATTTTCTGGTATGGAAGGAATTACAAAAGGCGCAGAGATGAGTGAAATTTCTTTGTAGATTATTGTGCATTATTTACTGGTCAAAGAACCTTTTCTACTGGATCGTTTATGAATTTGTTAGGTTAGCTTTAGGCCCTGAAGAATTGAACTTAAATTCCTGATTGCTTGGACTGAAGCTACCTCCAAAATGTGCATTTGCCTACCTGCAACCTACATACCCAACGTATAATACTAATGGATAAATCTGGTTCTCTTCCTAAATACTGCACTGTGTGTGCACACAATATGGAGAGATTAACTCTCTTCTCAGTTGTTTTGAGTATCCCCCTTTCAAGCAGCATCATTGTAGTGCTATTTGGATAAAGGTTTTATGATTGAAGAAATGAATGCTAAAATATTACCTTATGTTTGAAAGGTTGAAGACTGACATATTATCAAGAATACCAGTTTTTCTATATAGTTCTAAAGGTAAGGAGAATAATTTTATTGATTGAACAATATAAATCCTGCCTCTGAGTATTTGTGTGAAGTGATAGTGCCATGCCATCGATTATAATAATTTTCATTTTCAATTAGTTTCTTGTACAGTAGCACATTTAAAGTCAATACAATCGAAGTAATACGTTGTTGGGTAATTCATATTTTGGGACCTGAAAATGTAATGCAGTAAAACAAAAATTTATTTTTCTGTGGTTGATTAATATAGATGTTCTCCAAGAAAATTGCATTAACTAGTTGGAAGTGTTAAAAATGTCTCTGTTGTCATAGCCCAAAATATTTACTTTACATCTCTATTTTATAAGTGGTAACACACGTACATTTATAATATTTTCTATTTAGCTTTTTTTAAATGATCAGAGTATGCAAGTAGTAATTGGAAGTTAGAACCACTCTTTCATCATAAATCAAAAGATTCTTATATTAATCCCAAAATGTACTGAAACTGTATAGTGAAAACTATTCTATAGTCTTGATTCATGAATGTTTCAAAAACATTTCTACTTATTAAAATTCATTAACAATGGACAAATATTTGCTAATTTTTTTGAAATCTGCACTTAGATAAGTGGATGTTTCACAGGTGTAGATAAATTGCAACTGTTGTACTTTTTCATCCTTTTATGCTCTGAATGAAATAAAGCTTTATTTTTTAAATTATTTTGATCAATGCCCTGTATAGAGATATGAATTTTTTAAATTGTATTGTATATCAAAATCTATCCTTTTTGTTTCAATATATTACTGTGTCTTGGAAAGATATTTGTATTAACCAAATTTTATTTTGTATTAGCAATTTCATAATGATGTAAGTATTATGAAAGTTGTTGTTGAGATGCTGTAAAGAAACAAGAGTTGAATAAAAAGAAAATGAATGAGAAAATCAAAGTTTGAAGTTTGGTATGTAATTTGTAAAAAAAAAAATTCATGTACACATTGTCCAGATAAAGTATGTATACTTGCATGAATAGTTCACATTCATGTACTAACATGTGATTCATGCTATTTTTAAGTTGTTGATAATGGTTCATTTCAAGCAAAATCATCATAATACATTTGCATTTTCGACAAAACGTAATAATTTAATATCTACAATATATAATGAAATGGAAACGCAGATTATCATGTAACTAATATGTGCAAAAAAATATTAATTTTTGAAGTGTCTTAAATGTTTATAGGTTATAAGAATAAGTATATGTATGTTCAGACTTGGGAATTCCTGCTGTAATTAACAAGCTGTTAAAGTTATCAGTTGTGCAGAAGATTAAGGATAGCACCAGACTTATGTTGAGAATGTGTAGTAAAATAATGAAATTGTCTGTATAGATGTTTATAAAGGAGTTAAAGTAATTTTAAGGAGTTAGAGAAAGCATCAGTCATTTGAAATTAAAGTGCAAAGCCAACTACCAAATAGATACTTGAGAATACAATATTGTATGTAAATTAATCCCAATATTTAGATTTGGGTGTAGTGCAGTAAAGTTTACAGAATACAAATTTCTCTATTGCAAATGAAAGGATCCTTGGAACTAACTCTGTTTTTGGAAATTCACTAAATGATGGGTTGGTGATTATATTGGAGAGAAAAGACCAGCTCACTTGCAGTATCTTCACTTAAAGTGAATAGGGTGATAATGAAGTTCCAGTAATGTCAAAAACTGCAATTTTTACAAAGCCCAGATGCCCAGAACTAACAGTATGAACTCATCATACTTTGAGAACTGTGGAAGGCGACCTTCATCAAACAGCTAACTATGGTTGTTTCAGGGGTTCAAGTATGTTGTAACAGTACCAGAAACTACACCTTAATAGCACGGATTACAGTTGCAGAGTAGCTATATGAAAGCCACTCCCAACTCCAAGCAATGTTGTTTGTTAACACCACTGTGATTTTTTTCAACAAGTACATATTTGCACAATTCTCAGAGAATGAACACACTTTAATTTTCAACTAACTTCCAAACAACATTTGTTAAGCCAGGAATTAGGGTGTGGGATACCATTTGGGCAGTTGGTTATATGAAAAGGGATGGCCATATCCAAAGCACTAATTTCTACATAACTGTGCTATTGACCAACGTAACTGCTTATTTTTAATTAACTCTAGAAACAAAAGATGACTCAGAGGTGAAGCATTACCACTTTCTCAAGGTCAGTAAGCAAATATGAAGCCTGTTGAGGCTGTCTGATCTATAGCTGAACATTTTCTATAAAGACATCTAAAAGAACCAACTTCTGTGCACATCCTAATCAAAAGCCTCGTTTAGGAGCAGAGTGAAATCGCATTGGACCAAATTTCAGGTGTTTTAAATATGATTTGCAAAGGCCATGTGTACCAAGTACTTGTGGTAATCTTGAATCCTTAGTTTTATGTTGAAATGAGAGAAGTGCTCATTTGAAAAGATTATACAGTCCTTTAAAACTATGGAATAGCTCAGTAAACAGAAAAACTCACTAATAAATGTGATGTATGAAACATTAAGATTTATATATGATTTTAAATATTTTGTTTTTATCTAACTAGGAATTTTTGTGGAAGAAAGTGTAATAATAGTATATGACTATGAACCAATTAAGGAGACATTTTGAAACCGGTTCAAGTGCCACTTCAGAATAAGTTTTATAGTTTAAATGCTAGTTATTGGCCCGGCATGGCCAAGCGTGTTAAGGCGTGCGACTCGTAATCTGAGGGTCGCGGGTTCGCATTCCGGTTGCTCCAAACATGCTTGTCTTTCAGCCGCATGGGCGTTATAATGTCACGGTCAATCCCACTATTCATTGGTAAAAGAGTAGCTCAAGAGTTGGCGTTGGGTGATGATGATTAGCTGCTCTCCCTGTAGTCTTACACTACAAACGTAGGGATGTCTTGTGCAGATAGCCCTCGTGTACCTTTGCGCAAAATTCAAAACAGACAAACCCTTCAATATAAAATTATTCTTAAATAAATACAATATATGGTGGGATAGAATTTACACAAACTTTTATTGGAAAAAGAACAAATTTCGTAATTAAACTTAGCACAATATAGCAGAAGTCGAACGGTAGAAGCGTATGAAAAGGTATGCGATGTCTCTACCCTCGTGAAGTGTTTAGAATATTCTGAATTTAAAACTTGATTTACAAATTGCGACTTCCCCTAACGAGATAGTCTAGAGTAACTAGAAAGTTTAGTTAGATAACTAGTTTTCAGAAAGGAGGAAATAAATCAAAATTTAGTGCAGTACTGTACAAAATTGTTTGGCACAAAGTCAAAAATTACATTTCAGACTACATTTAAAGAACTCTGGAAGGTAAATCACAGGTAAAAAATAAACATTTTATTAATCTTTATATTTTGTACAACAGAGAAATGCCTCCCAGTAGCACTACGGGATGTCTGTAGTTTTACACTTCTGAAACCAGGTTTCGATACGCGTGGTAGGCAGAGCATAGATAGCTCATTGTGTATCTTTGTGCTTATTTCAAAACACACAAAAAGGGACAGAAAATCAATGGAGATTATTGATCTAAGCAAACAATTAATATTTCGTATTACATATTATGATTTATTTCGGTCGAGTCTCAAATAGCCAATATTTTTAATTTAGGTTAATTGAATGTCAATATGTATCAAATTTATAATATTTGCCAATTACATTGATATACATAGTCTATTTTCTTAACACAAATATATTTTATAACACAAATAATAACACAATTTACGACAATAATTATTACAAATAGTTATTTTATATAAAAAAAGTTTTACAAACTGGTTTTATATACAAAAAATTTACTAACAATGATTATATGTACAAAAGTTTTATAAATTTCCAAACATTATTGAGTCTACTATCTGATCTGAAACTGAATACTTTATCGACGATTCACGTTGAGCGAATTAGTTTCGAGCTGATGTTACTGCAGTTCACTTAACGAGTAAAAGCTAGATCTTTACAATGATTTCATAGAAATACCAACATCCAAAGTTAATTCACTGAAGTTTATAAATGGTTTATAATGTTCGAAATCTATAAACGTTCGTGGTCAAATATCTTCTGAGGTTTATTGTATATTAACTGTAGCAAATCAACAACATAGTCTTTTGATGCGTCGATTTATTAACGTTAAGGGGAGGGTCTAAAAGGTTTAGTTGGCCAAACAATACTTGATGATATGCTTTTGTTTCGTAAAAGATATGTTGTTGATATTTACACTCGAGAATTTTCAGCAAATTTAGTAAACAAGAGGGAATTTTATGATGCACATTAACAATATAAGTTTCATCAATTTCTAAATATGTATATATTGAACTAAAACAAACATCAATATTAAAAATAAATACATAATTGTAAATCTATTAAATTTGTTTTGATAACTGAAGACAGTCTTTGAGACATTGTTGAAACATTTAATCAAAGTGCCATTTGGATGTTACTCATCTCTAGTATTTTCCCATAAACTTTATTTGGAAGTAACTTTTGATTTGTCTACTTTTTCATACATCAAATCCCAGATCTGCTCAGTTAGGTTTAAGATATTGGCTGTTTCGAGCAATTGCATCATTTTAATGTCTGACTCCACCAACTTCTTTCTTAACTACGTAACTTTTGTATAAATTGAATAAGAGTTTAAGGTCACTATCTTCTTGATAGTAGAATCCTTTACCAATAATATGCAAACCACTTTGTATATCATGACATATCAGGAAATGATGGTAGTTGCATTGTTACATTATTCCATGTATTTTATGAAGCTCTCCTATTGTCTCAGCAGAAAAACGCTCACAAACCATCATATTGTCTTTACCATATTTCATGATAGGTGCTACACATTGATGTACAATTAATACATTGAACAACATGTTTTACACATGGTCTCATCCATCCATAACACTTTTCTAAGTATCTTCAGTCCAATTTTTGTACTATTTTAGTGAAGGGAAGTCTCATGATAATATTTGGAAACCAAGGTAAAGGTGTTTTTGAATACTATACTACCAAATATTCCATTCTCGTTAAATCTTCTTGACAATGTAGATCTGGAAAAAAATTTTGTTATTCGATACGTGGTCATTTATCTCCTGTTTGAGAAAAGTGGCAGTCTTTTTTATCTCAAAAGATGATAAACGAATCAACTTAACATCAGTATCACTAAGTTTAGGTGTTCCTCCTATTCCTTTTCTGTATTCAAATTACCTGTCTTGATCTCACAATCCAGGATGTCTTGTTAGTGCTTGGAGAGCATTTCAAGTTTGCACAATTTGTTGGAGGGTCCAACCAGAATAAAGTAAGTTTTTTTGAGAACTTTCTGCTTCACTGACAATTCTCAACGATTTTTTGCCCATGGAATGACACAAAATTTAATATGTAGTGTTAAACACCGTTTTAATTAAAGATCTATTTAAGAAATGCTGTTAAATTGATTTCTTTTACCATATATCACTACTATATGCTATTTTTTTGCTAGCTTCTTTCTGCATAGTTAAAAACTGTATAGAGGAACCCGAGAGCGACCACTGAGTCACAATAAACTATGGCAAGTAGCATAGAGTTACAGGATGGAAGAAAGGTTTGAAAGACGTTCAACAAAGACGAGACAGAACTTCCAATCGGCAGTATCTGGCTTCCTCATATGACTTTAAAAAAGGTTACAGGTGGGAATTATAGTAAGCCATAGTGGGATGAACTGATCAGTGTAGATAACAACGTCATCCACTGACAGATTAAAACCCAGCCAGTTGTGCCTGGGTAGAAAGGCCAAAAGAGAGAATGGCAGACTGTCTATCTCGATAGAGCATAGCCCACTGAAGAAGGAAAACAAAACCCCAGGTGGAATGCTGTAGTAAGAATTGAAATTTAATGACATACTGCAAAGTAGCTTGCAGAGATGAAGGAGTTTGTGAGACTCAGTGTACGAACTACAGGATGGAGAAATACAAAAAGTGTCTATGCAAATTCAAAACTCCAGATGGTGAAAAGGGTCCAGCATCTTCAAGACTAAGATTCTGGCAGAACCATAGATCCATAGTCCAGTTTGAAACAAATGAGGGCATGATAGATTCTGAGCATGAAACATCAATCATCTTCCACAGAGGTAAAAGTGAAGACATGGAAGATGTTCAGCACCCTCCTACAATTGACATATTGCTGCTTCATGTAAGATATGGAATTCAGCTTACTGTAAAAGATAATCCCTAAGAACTTTGCGTCAGGAACCATGAACAACATTACTGAGCTAGAGCTCGAAATCAGGGCGTATATCCTGTTGATGGCAAAAGTGCATTAAAATAGTTTTAGAGAAAGAAAAGGTAAAACTGCTTGCAGTGGTCCACTTCAACTAACAAATAAGGGCAGTTTGAAGTCTCCACTCAAGAAACCTTATGTTTGACGACTGGAGGTTGTTGACATGAAGTTCACTTGCGATAGTACGAGGAATTTGTGTAGTGACAGCATCAGCCTTAGTATTGAAAAGTGTGACACTCAAGACACAACCTTAAGGGACTCTAAGTTCGTTGAAAAAGAATTAGAAAGTGTCAAATCCACAACGACTTGGAATCACCTGTATGGTAAAAAGTTCTGGATGAAAATAGGTAAATGCCCATATAACTCATAAGAATGGAGGTACCACAAATGCTGTACCTCCATATAATGTCATAAACTTTCTCAAGGTCAAAAACATGGAAATAAGATGTTTCATCCTGAAGATTTCTTTGATCAATGTTTCAAGTGAAATATGGTTGTCCAAGATGGAGCATACTGGGTAGGAGCAGGAAGGTCATTTGATTTGAGGAATTAAATAAAACAAAAGATTAATTATTCTCTCTACAACCTTAAAGAAACATCTAGTTGAACCAGTTGAAAAATAGTTAAAAGTAATCTTACAATCCTTACCAAGCAAGAGAGGAAGGAGAGAGATGGCACAATATCTCATAGTGAACATCATCAGGTCTGATCAATGTACTCTCAACCAAATAAAGAGCAAATTTAGTTCCACTAGTGTAAATGAGCAATTATGGTCGTGAAAACGATTGGCCCAAAAGAAAAAGGATGGTCCTTCTGCCCGATACTAGATGGTCAAGAATGTGGGGAACAAAACATAAGTGATAGATGGACGAGAAAAGCTCTTGCTGAAAGTATTGGTGACACTCTGTATATCAGCAATTTCTTGGCCACTGGAGAGTGAGATGGGAAGTATACTTCCAACTGATCTTCTGAATTTTGTCCCATATGATTTTAGATCTGGTGGTAGAAGAGGTGCTAGTTGTGCACTTAGTTCAAGACTCTTTGAATTTGACATCTAACTTGCTTTACATGGGTCCATTGAAAAGCAATGCAGTTAAAAAGAATGGAATGCATGATACATTTATTCTAGGCCTGTTTTTGAGCCTCTTGTGCCTCCTGTATAGCAGGTCTTCACCATGGACAAGGATACTGTGGGAAATGTGTAAAGGTCTTAGGAATAGATTGAGCAGCTGTCTGAAGAAAACAGTCAGTCAGTGCTGCCATACAGCCATCTATTGATGGCAGATAGACAACAGCTGGATGAAGTTCCAAATGTGCAATGAAAAACAAGCAGATGGCTTGCTTCAACTTCCACTTAGGCATGTGTGTCAGGTGGCCTTGACTATGGCCAATCTCTCTCAAGACGACAGGAAAATGATCACTCTCTATGAGTCACTGTCTTTCCTCAAAAAGTGAGCTAAAAGTGAAGGAGAACAGCTAAAATGATCAATGGCAGTAAAAGACTGACTAGGTGTATGAAAGTAAGTATAAGAACTAGTACAGAAAAGAGAAAGGTTGTGACTTGAGAACATACACTCTACAGAATAGCCCGTCTCATCAATATCAACACCACCCCAGAATGGATTGTGTCCATTAAAATCACCCAGGAGCAAAAAGGAAGAAATCAACCATTGAACAAGAGCACCAAAGTCTGATTGATCATAAGTCTCTCTAGAAGATAAGTATAAAGAATAAACAATCACAGTACAACACAAAGAAACATGGTTGGTGACAGCCTTCAAGGGTGTGCTGAGGTGCAAAGAGAGGGTGAGCCCGTGCTGGAATTGTAGCAGTGAAATGTTGTGCAACAGCATATGTCTGAGATAAAGAGGACAATAACTTTCGAGTCCTGAGGTAAGACATGTTGTGAACTGCTTTCAAATACTGTGTCTCTTTCTCTTTCCTTCATGTAAAGCCAGAACAAACGAAAATAAGATGGATAAGGTCCTCAACAATTTACACAGTGAGGATCTAGTTTGCACTCGCAGTTATCATGCATTTGCCACTGCAACAAATACACATCAAAGAACCATAATGTGATGCTTTTGAGTGACTGAACCGCTGATACTGAAAACATCCGAGATGGTTGAGAATATATGGCCATGTTTTACAATTCAAATAACCCACCTTGACAACGACAAGCACGAATATATGACTGATGGAAACTAGATGGCTGACAAGAAAAAATATTGAAGTGAAATCTGATGATTCGATTGAACTTAATTTATCTTATGACTATAAAGAGATAAATGAAGCTGAGATAGAATCCTCAAAGTTAGAGGATGCTGATATTATGTTAGGTGATGAAAGTGTTGCCACAGATAGCCCAACGAGTAGCGTGGCTAATGACGTCAGTGTCTCAGTATTCCAAGATAGTATGTCAGTTATTTCTATAATGACGTAAGCTGATATAGTGACCTATGATTATAATCTTAGATCACGCGGTTCTGTGCCAACTCAAACAGAAGTAACTCCTACACCTTCAAGGAGACGAGTGAGATTCCATCCACAAGTAATTGTGCATAGTTGATATTAACTCTAGTAAAGAAAAATGTAGGGTGCTAAAGGCCTTTAATAATGTTAAGCTATTTGCGCAGTTGTAAATAGAATCAAGTAAATAATGTAAGATGTCTATAAATATTGTTGTATACGTACATATGTTTATTAGACATTTATCTTTATGTGTATTAGTAGTATACATATCTGCAGGTTTGCCAGGATCATTATCCTATGGATGATCGGAAACGAAGCGGGAGAGAACGTGAGTATTGAACTTGTAAAAAATAAGATAGGTATGAATTTTGTTGAAGAAGCAAATTTTATATTATCTGGAGATAAGTGGATAACTGCTGAAAATGTACAGTTTCTGCAGTATGTTCAGTTGCTACTTTGTTTACAAGAAGAACTAGTATCATTTGAGAAATCGCTTGACGTAGGTACTCGTGTTAGTTTCGATGACAATGGTTTGGAAAATATGACGCCATTTCATATGACAAATCAAAAAACCGCTATTTTACGTCTAGTTAGGATCCTTCAGGAAGAATTGATTAAGAATTATAAGACATTATTTTGACGATATCTTGTTGGGATAGAAGATTTGTTATTAGAGTTTAAAAGATATTGAGGATAACATTTCGATTTTGGAACGAACTCGACAAAAACGTGATTTAATAGATGCAGGCGAAAATCTTCTAAAATTTTTGTGTGGAGCCACAACAACAGGTAATCTACGTAAATCAAACAAAGTCAAGCATCAAAGACAGGTCTATAGAGATACGGTTCATTTAATCGGCATACAGGCGACTATAATGAATTCATTAAACCAGACGCTTAAATTGCATGACCAGGAAATTAGAAAAATATCTGAGCAACTTGTAAACATTACTAATGCTTTGATTCTTACCAGAATAAGACAGACTGAGCTTCATAAAACAAGAACGGAAATGTGGATTTTCAATTCTAGGATTCGAAATAACTGAAAACAATTATCGTTCACGGTTAGAAATGGTATGAGTGAGTTAGCCAAGTTAGTACAAACATTATATGTAGTTGCAGACAGGAAGCTGAGTTTATATTTCATACCTCCAAGTAAGATAGAGTAACTATTGGACGAAATTGAAAGGAAGCTACTTCCACACTTACAGTTTGTAATTCCTACATATAGTGAAGAGATTTACATGTATTACACTTGGGCTCATATAAAAGCAGCTGCAGTGACGGATACACTGAGAATATGCATAGAGATATCCTTAAAGGCAACAGATAGAATGGTTAAGTTATATAGGATTGTATCCTTGCCCTTAATGTTAAACCATTCATTAGCTTTCAGTATAAAAATGACAACTCATACACTGTTGTTTCAAGTGATCAGCACACTTGCATAGAAATGACAGAGGAAGATAAGTTGAGGTGTATTAGAATATGTGACCCTAATTCAGGAATTTATTCAATACCTATTATGACTTGTAGCTATTAGATGTTTGCAGGAATTAAAGACAAAATAGCTGAGCTATGTAAAAAAAAAAAAGAATAATTATCCCTAAATCATTTTATTTCTATAAAACTAAGACCCCAGGAATTTGGTTATTTAATGTTAAAGATGAACTTCCTCTGTTGGTAGTACGCTCTAAGTCAAACGTACACCAGTTTGATTATCTAACTGAAATAATTAAATAAAATCATAGTGGGTATCTTAATTTGGCTAGAAATTGTTCTGCTCATGAACACTAAATTACATTGCCATCTAATTTTAGGAGTAAGACTAGGTATACAAGAATCCCGTTAAATATATGAATACCCATCTGGCAAGAGCTTTTAACTATGAAAGAGTCACAGTTGATTTAGAATATGAATGTCAATTCAGTTCTTAAGGATCTGATAAGCATGTTAAAAGAAATCCGAAACTTACTTCGTTCGAGAACAATGTTAAGTATCAAGGAATTTCAACAGCATGTAGACCACTTGAGAGCTACAGCAGAAGACATTAGGTTAGATAAGTGGAAGTTGAATACTTCAGTACAAGATAACATTATGCTGTCAGTAACACTAGTAAGTATAGTGTTATACATATTACGTGAAAAATTGGTTTTAATGACATTTTGGAAACTAGATGGGCTGTGTAAATTCAAAACGAAAACCAGAATAGTATCAGGTAAGAACAGAAAGTTGTCTTACACGAGGCTACTGAAGTGGTTGAATTATGTATCGATAACGCATTTAATTAAGATGTGCCCCCCAGTAGCTCAGCGGTATGTCTGCGGACTTACACGCTAAAATTTAGGTTTCGACACCCGTGGTGGGCAGAGCACAGATAGCCCATTGTGTAGCTTTGTGCTTAATTCAAAACAACAACAACAACAAATTAAGATGTAGCGTGATTTATAATAGCTTGATGTCTCAAATTGAACTAGTTTAACCAAACGATGAGGTTAGCTGATAATAAAATAAATGATATAGATCAAAATTAGTAGAAAAATTAATATAATTTATTGTCAAAAAATGTTCAAGAAGCAAGATATGAAAAATTCAAAAACTAAATGCTAGAAGAACAAGATTAAATAGCTGCAGATGATAACAAGAAAAGTTATGAAATAATATCAAGAATAGTAATTAATGACGATGAAAAACAAATTGGAAGAAAGCCGACATTACGACACTACCACATTGCTATTCAAGTGGGAGACGACGTGAGAAGATATTAAAACGATCAAAACGAAGTGTGTAAGATAGTGAAGTGCACGTTAAAAATGAAGTGTGCAAGTGATTATAACGTCTTCAGTCCGTGACGAGAAATTCAAGTAACTCGAGAACCGGTCGTGGCTGACACGCCGTTGAAGAAAACGTAGTTGAGACTGTTCTAAAGAACATTGTAAGGATGAATGAAATTATTTATATCTAAACAGAATGTTATGATTACAGGAAGAGAAAAAGCAAGATAGTCATAATAGAAATAGAGGGATTACGAGTGGCAGATACATATGTTATAAAGGAGTTGGCCATTTTGAAGTATTATATAGGATGGACAGATAACTGTAGTTTCAAAGTGCCATTCTCAAAGGAATTAATATGCCATGAAGATAGGAGACAAGTGGATTGGTACATCACATACCTTTACGGATTGATATTAGACAAAACAGAATACAACTTCCTCCCCCTTGTAATCATGTTCAGAAATACGTATCATACCTATGATAAAGTATACTCGAAGAGAATAGAAAAGATTAACGTGAATAAATGTGGATAACTTTGGTTGTCCAGCCTACCGATGAATGACCACCAATGATCCCGTAATATGTGACTACCACGTGCAGCTACATTAACACTGTGTAAAGTGAGAAGCTATAGCTTTAAATGAGTGGATTGTTAACAGCGATGGGTCGGTGTTCCAGCACTTCTAGCATGAGTTTTAAAAAATAACCAAGCAACTAGAAGGAAATCGCGAGTTTTGAAGAGAGGACCAGGCGACTATAAGAGAAGAGGCTGGCAATTCAAAGTCTATCTTCAACTAATGGATAACTAGATTTATTTTTATTGTTAGATGTTGTACATGATCAGCACAAGTATCAGAACAACTTGTGGGTAGTTGTGTATACTACATGGCAGGTCATGAGGAGACTAAGGAGAAATCGAATAAAGCCTCATATAATTAGATTTAATGAGAATAAGTCAATTTTTCTGTAGCTAGAAAGACTGTATCTAGACTCCACGATAGTACTCTCCTATAGCACAAACTACTTCCAGACTCTGAATCACTTAATTGCGTAGTTCAACATAACAACTGCAACAATGAGCCAACCGTTTCTCACCTGAATTCTTTGTAAGTATTTTATTGCTATTATTCATAAACATTGGTAAGCACATTAAAGTACTATAGAGTTAATGCTCGTAAGTAACTGTTTAGCAAAACTGTTGATTAAAGTAAAATAGTTTAACCTATTAGAGAGGTATGGATGTTGAATGTAAACTTTAAGCATATGAAAACTTAATAAAAGAATTATTCTTGGAATCTTGGTTTTAGACTTCTTTGTTTTAACTGTAAAGCCTGGAGTTAGTGACTGTGTGTTCCATTCGTCCACTGCATCCTCACTTCAAATAAATAGTAGTGTAAATGGCAGTATCAGTCAAAGATCAATGGTTAAGCTAAATCACCAATCATCCTGTCTACGTTACATCAAGTAAAAGATGCCAATGACTTTGCAGTGGGAACAGTGTTATCATAATTACAACAAAGAAAAGAACATGTGATTACCCTCTACAGAAGGTATCGAATGCTGCACAAAAGAGGAACTGTACAACTGGAAAAAAGTTACTATCTGTCGTTTGAGCTATAAGTCATTTCCATTTCAAGCAAAGTTTACACTGTAGTTTGATCATGCAACACTGAAGTGGCTAGTGATTTTTTTTGCAATCTAAAAAACCACATTGCATGATGGCTACAGAAACTCTAAGAGTAAAACTCTAACAGACCCATTACCTTGGTTGAAGTTATAAAAAATACATATGTACTATTCAAAAACCATGTATTAATAAAGAATCCAAATACTGTATAAAATGGAAATATGAGATAGTAAAGATAACTGCCCTGATATAAAACAGAATATAGACTAAGATAAGATATTCAAAAATTATAATGAAAGATGAACACTCAACTAACAGATATTTTGGCAAAAAATACAAGTTTTGAAATAAATATTCAGTGGATCAAAATTATTGGAGAAAAACCCTCATGACAAACAATCACTTTAACATACCAATGCCAAAAATAAGCGAGGTAGAATGAGATTTTTTATGGTTTATTTTGGCAGAAATTGAAAGATACCAATCGAAAAATCAAATGAGTTAGTACTTATACAATCTTAACATTTAGAATCACTCCATCATTTGCACAAATTTGTAAAAGCTGGGTATTTAGAATGATTCCAGTCGGTCGGGTGCTTGGGATCTTTAAATCATGTGAATTGTGGAAACATCTTCAAGAAATATCGTGAGCAGCTACGGTACCACCTTAAGGAGTTGTTGTTAATGTTTTTGTTCTTTGCCATAGAGATATACTTGGAATAAAAACACCATTGTTGTGATGGACCTCTTTATTAAACGACTAAAAGTATATGCTGTTCCTAATCATGAAGTAGAAACTCTTCAATTAATTTGTCTTAAGGTTTGAAGTGCTTATAGGTATTCATTTAACATATGGATGATATTTTGAATAGTTTTTATTTTCAGTTACTTATCAATTCCTTGTAACCATAAAAAAAACTAGGACAACAATCCTTCAATTTTCTGGTGAATTGGTATAGCTGTAATTTTAAATCAGTTAGCCATTAACGTGGATGAACACCATAAAACGTGAGTTAAAGATCTTCCATTGCTATATCAAATGGTTTCAAGCGTTTATGGTAATTTCTTCAGAACAAATTTATTAATTCAAAAAAGAACAGTTACTTGACTCCCACAGCAATAATAATTTGAGAATCTAGTATGCTAAATGCAATTATAGAAGTAATATAAAGTAAACAAAAAACAGCATCGATGTTGAAATAAAAATAAAACACCTTATTTATTGAATAAGAAAACAGATATCGAATGGTGGTAGAATTATTACTTTGTGATCAAATAATTAAAGTGAGATTAATATGTAACTGTAGTTAAATAAACATTGCGGTTAAAACAAACGTAGAATAGGCACTCTTCCTCTATAACTTACCTACATCTCGCTGCTGTGTTTTTACTTGAATTTATGTGACCTTCAGGTTCTTTGTTACTTCTTTCTTCTTTTTAACCACACTTCCTTATTCTAGCCACATTCAATCCAACTTATCATTATATATTGTATTTGCTTCTGCCAATGTTGCACCTCTGTTTTTTTTCTTCATCTGTTTGCTTTTTTCAATTGGAAGTGACCATCTTTTTATAAGATTTCAACTTCAGGCTAACCAAGTATAGGCTCATTCTAATTAATATCAGAAATCTTAGAAGTTTTCTTATTCTGATTAATCTGTTGATATGCCCACGCATTAACTGTGTAGTTGGTTGAGTACCAATCTTTTAAATGTTACAGAATTCACTGCTGTTTTCATTTTGTATCCTGAAGAACCTAAAAATGCGACCTATATAGTTAAGATAGTTCTTGCTTCTGTACGTTGGTATGACCTGTGAGAATTATATATATATATATATAACTGCTAAGCTACATAGACGAATGGAGATTTATGAAAATAAAACGGTATTTTCATACAATTAGTGATAAATAAATGAAAAATGTGCAGTCCACGTAATGTCTTGGATCATAGAATATGTGCAATGTGATTCTCTAGTCAGCGTTTCAAACATCTCTTCTTATTCCATGTGTTGTTTCTGTAAGGAGAATTGCATTGCATTTATTTTTAGTAAATAATATTTAACACATTATTGGCAAAAATATTTGTGTATATATGGAATGAGCGCATCTAGATTGCTCAAGTTGCAAGAAAATACCGTTTCCGAGTGACTCCTTCTTAATAGCTGACGTTCCTACATAAGTGTATAACTGGAGCAGTAGCAAAAGTAAGCTTTCGCAGTCCACGCAACTGTGGGGAAAGGAAAGATGTAAGAAGACCAAAAGAGACAAACAAACTTGTGAAATTCCAAAAAGGGGAGAGAGCTACAATTTAATTTGTTTGAATTAAAGAGAGGTTACGCTATTTTGGTATAGTAAAAGTACTTAGATAAAGGAAAAAGCAGATTGAGTACTAATTACATACGCATATCCCTAACTTCGCTTAATGTGTGATCATGGTAGAAATATAACAATTAAGGTTGTACCAATGCATAAAGTAACCCGCCGAAATAAGTTTGAATTAATGTTGAGCTTTTAGTTTGGTTAATAGTATTTACTAACCAGAGTCGTTGCAACAAGTATAGGGAAATAATTTTTGATTTCCATCTATAATTTTTATTCAATTAAAATCAGTTTATTCGACATGGAACAATAAAAACCATTCAAAATATATATAAACCGGACAACAAATAAATATATACTTAAATACGTTCCCCTCTTTGTGCGGTTTGTCGTTCATATTCATATTTTCAACATATTTTTTCAGTCAGTCAGGATAAACTTTAGTCACTAAACATTTCGGAGCAAACATTAGTAATTATTTCACTGTGGGCTTTGGTCGCTAAATATTACAGGGTGAATTTTCGTCACTAAACGTTTTATAGTGGAGATTGGTCGACAAACGTTTCAGAGAAAATCCTGATCACTAAATGTTTCATAAAGATCCAATATCAGTACACAGAATAACAACAATAATATCAGGTCATACTTTTGTTGATGGGTCTGTCATAACCAGGTAATTAGGGTACTCGATTTCCAATCTGCGGATTGCGGGTTTGAATGCTCTGTATATCAAACATGCTCGCGCTTTTAGCCGTAGGAGCGTTATAATGTGATAATGAACACATTGTTTGTTGCTAAAGGAGTAATCAAAGAGGTGACGGTAGGTGGTAGAGACAAGCTGTCTTCCTTTTAGTTTCTCACTGATAAATTAGAAATGACTAGCACAGATAGCATTCGTGTAGTTTTGAACAAAATTCAAACTAAACTAAATATATATATATATATACATTGTCAAAAAACATAAAGAAGCCATTGTTGGAAACAGCATCACAAAAAGACGCTGACTTATCTATACATATATGTTAGATGCCTTATAAAATGTCAAGTATAAAATATAACTGTGTAATTAAAATTACAGTTATTATCTATTAACTTGCGTTTGCGTTAAGTGTTACAGATAAATAAATTATTTATATAATTAAATTTTTGAGCATCTGCTCAAACATAGACCAGTAATTAATTCCTTACAATAGAATTCAATTAAAGTAAAATAGTTGAATATTGACAGTAATTTATTTAGGATGGATACATGTATAAACAAGTCTCAAATACCAGGTGGGGTCATATTTCACATTACTACTAGACAGCTATAAATCTTATATTAAAATATATTTTTTAGAAAATAAAATATTCACTGAGATGGGATTGAATATAATATACATTTATGTTAGATATACACGACTGTTTTTATCAAGTATAATGCGAGAGTAATGATTTATATATTGTTATTTAGTTCTAGCGTTAAATTTAGTTATTTTTTTAGGTGGACAGTTTATCTCAAGTATGATTACGTAATTATTTATGAATCATACATTGTGTAGTACAATATTTATGTTAATTACTTCTTTATTTTACTAGAACCTGAGCTTTTCTCTTTGTTTCAAATTTTGTATTATTACATTATAAAACACTGCTGGCCAAAATCTTAAGGCCAATGACCATAAAGAAAAAAATCTGCATTTTGCGTTGTTAGACTCAATCACTTATTTAAGTAGAGATGAAAGATGAAAATAAGAAAAGAGAAAATAAAAATAAAAACTTTAATAGTATTTAATAGGGAAAATGTTAACACTGTGAAATACTAGCTGGCCAAAAGTTTAAGATTATACTGAAAGGAAGCGTTAATCAGTAAACACGTAACGAAATGTAGTCATTTCTGTCAAGCATTAGCGTTGTCAACATCTCCCACTGACATCTCCTGTGTTACATTGAGTAAAAACATGGCAAAGGCTAAAACGTTGACGTTTGAATGTGTCAGAATTGTCGAGCTGCAAAAGCAAGGTATCTCTCAACGTGCCATCGCTGGTGAGACTGGGCGTAATGAAACTGCTGTTGTAAATTTCTTAGAAGTCCCTGAGGGATACAAAACGAGAATGCCAAGGGTCGGCTCAAGAAAATTTCGCCGGCGTTGAGCAGGAGCATTCGAAGGGTTGTCCGGCAAGACACCAGCCAGATTAAGACCCTTAGAACGCAGAATGCGGCTCAAAAACAATAAGGCGGCATTTACGAAAGAAATGCTTTAAAAACCGTAAACGTCTTCAAAGGCCACGCGTCCTTCCTCAACACGAGACAGCTCAATTAAACTTTGCTGAAAAGCATCAAACATGGGACGTAGAAAAGTGGATGATGAAAAGAAATTAACCTAGATGGTTAAGATGGGTTACAACGTTACTGGCACGATAAGGATATCCCACCGGAGACATTTTTACACGACACAGTGGAGGAGGTTCCATCATGATCTGTGGTGCTTTCTCCTTCCATGAAACAATCGAGCTTCAGATTATATGGGGGTGTCAAACAGCGGCTGGTTACATTGGCATGTTGGAGAGGGCGTCCTTATTGACTGAAGGTCTTCGCTTGTGTGGAAATGACTGGATCTTTCAGCAGGACAACGCTGCAATTCACAATGCCCGCAGGACAAAAGATATTTTCATGGCGAACAACGTGATTCTTTTGAACCATCCAGCGTATTTGCCCGAACTGAGCCCCATTGAAAATGCTTGGGGGTGGATGACAAGAGAAGTCTATAGAAATGGACGTCAATTCCAAACAGTGTAAGATCTTCATGAAGCCATCTTCACCACTTGGAATAACATTCCAGCCAGTCTTCTGCAAACACTTATATAGACCATGCCAAAGCGAATGTTTGAAGTTATTCGCAATGACGGCCGTGCAACTCACTACTGAAACTTCTTGTTGGACATTTCCTACCATATTTAGGACTTCCTTTTGGTATGGTCTTTTTTACCAGCTAGTAATTAGGCTAATTTCACAGTGTTCACATTTTCCCTATAAAATGCCAAAAAAGTATACCCCTGTTTCTTATTTTCATCTTTCGAAGCTCTGCTCAAATAAGTGGTTGAGTCTAACAACGTAAAATGCCTATTTTTCTCTTTATGTTCGTTGGCCTTAAGATTTTGTTCAGCAGTGTATGCTTCAATAAACAATAACTAAGACCTTTCTGTCTGACCTCTGCTTTAAAGATTACCTCATAAAGCTAACTTTAAAAGGAATATGGCAACGTACTCTTTCAGTGAAGTCTGGGAACCTAAATATTAAAAAAATACGTATTACTAAATTCGCTAATTGCAAGAAATGAAGTAATCATAGTTAAAAATTACCAAACTGATATCACCTCATCTAGTTTATAAAAGAAGTAGCAAAGGATTTCTAGCGGTGATTTTACAGCATTCAGAAGAATAAAAGCCTAAAATACAAACCAAGCAAACAGTCAAATTATAGTGCTCCTATGTTTGAAAGCGGCGAACATACTGAAAGAAAAGATTTGATCATTCAACCCGCAGATTTTAAGTAAAATGTCCATACCACTAGATATAAATTAAATAATTTATTGATTCATTATATCTAACGACATGGCCAGGTGGGTTAAAGCGATCCGCTCATAATACGAGATTCGCGGGTTCGAATCCTCGTCACACCACACAGGCTCGCCTTTTGTGCCGTGGGGGAGTTATAAGGTGACGGTTACTCTCACTATTCGTTGGTAAACGAGTAGCGGTAAATGGTGATGACTAGCTACCTTCTCTCCAGTCTTACACTGCAAAATTACGACGACTAGCGTAGATGGCCCTCGAGTAGGTTTACGCGAAATTAAAAAAAGAAACAAACATTATATCTACCCATAAAATATATGTAAAAATATTTACAGCGCTGAAGGTAAACTTTAATCATAGATCAATCATTTTGAAGAGTTGAATCGTCAGCATACTTAATGAGACAAAATATGATCGGAACTCACTACTGAGACTTCTTGTTGGGCATTTCCTACCCTGTTTAGGACTTCTTTTTGGTATGATCTTAAACTTTTGACCAGCTAGTGTTTAGGCTAATTTCATAGTGTTTACATTTTCCCCTATTAAATGCTAAAAAAAGTGTTTTTTTCCCTTTTCTTATTTTCATCTTTCGAAGCTCTACTGAAATAAGTGGTTGAGTCTAACAACGCAAAATGCATATTTTTTCTTTATGTTTATTGGCCTTAAGATTTTGGCCAGCAGTGTATTTAGCAGGTGTTGAACATTTTATATTTCTATTTGGTTACGAATATTCATTGGATATTTAATTCAGTTACTAGATCTAGAGCTCAACGTTGTGAGTTTAGTCATAGGTGGTGTATAGTGATGAATTTTAAAGTGAAATTGTCACAGACGTGATTTTAATAACACAGCAGTAAAGAATAATACTTATTGTCAAAATGTGTCCTAAAGTAACTCGACCAATTTGTGCGGACTTTGACGAAAAAAAAAAGAGAACTATTTAAAGCTCTAGATTCGACTATAATAACCAACATTGTAATGAACATTGATATGCATGTTTGACTTTTTTAATATATCATTTTAAATATGTGGACTGTATGCTGTTTGTTTATTGTTGAGATTTATCACCAACAAATCATAGACATCTCTAAAGAATCCTGCTCATAAATACTTAAAACCTAATAAATAATTTATTACTTCAGTTATCAATATGCTGGATTAGTAAAAAAAAAATATTTTATATTTGAACACTCACATAAAATGGCAGCAAGAAAATAGGCTATATTTTATTTATACATCTGTATAAAATTCTAATGAAGTATGAATATTACTAAAGTAATAACAATCAGTATTAATGAACATATATTGTACTTACATATATAAAAAGCGAATTTGCACAGTACAAAGCGTCACAGTTAATTTTCAGGCCAGTAATGTGTACTAGGATATTCTGTTACACTAAAAATCCAGGCTAAGTATTTCTGGATATTAATGTACACTCCCGGTACCTCGGGTTTTCCACAGTCAATTCCCCAGGAAACAAGTCCAGCCAAACCATAGGTTCCATCTTGTCTCCAGCACATCAAAGGACCACCACCGTCACCCTGTACACATAAATGAAAGGATAAGAAAAAGCGACAAAATGTGTTTTGAAAGATAACTTTATTTCTAAGTTATGCATTATAATACAATTTGAAGCAACTGTCACTTGCGACAACTGATAATGTTTTTATTTGAGTATTTGGAAAGAAATATAAAACAGCTGCATAGAACGTCTACTGTTTTATACAAATATTTACTTCTCGGCAAAGTTTAGTTTTACCTTTAACTACATGCTATTTAACTGACTTCAACTCATACTTAAGAAATACATATACATTTACTATTAGTACGTTTAAACACATCAAATCAGGTCACTGTCTTTTTCAGTTGTTGTGTCTAGATAATAGCTGATTGAACGTTGTGTTAATAAGTAAGCGTAACCGAAAAGAATGCAATTAAATGTAATTTAAATAAAATTACGAAAATTGTAGAGTTACTGCCAGTTTATAGATTCAAGTTCCAGAAACAATCTGTTAAAACTGTGACGACGAAATCCAGATCGATAAAATATTACAAAACAAAATGTTTCATCTCTTTTGCTTCCGTGGTTTCAGATAAACTCTCTCAATGTTAGGTTTGTTTTTTAGATGCATAATAAACACATGTAGAGTTGTATAATTTACTATATGCTATCCGTGCATTTAGAATGATGGGAAAATGTATTGCAGTACCCAATTTTATTTAGATTTATTAACTGTTGTGTGGACCTAATACAAATAGATGTAAGTGCGTTTCAAGATTGATGCAATATTTTCTAATAATTGCGTCAGCATTCTTATATGCTGTGTGGATATTATATCCTTAATCTTTGGCTATATACTGAGAGTCAGTTTCGAACCCTATATTCTGTATAGTGAGTGTGATGCTACCATGGCCAAAGATTGTGAGTTAACTCCACATAAAAAGAAATTGTGTTTTTTTTAGCAAAGAGTACTTTCATCAAGGTGTATTGCTAAAATAGTTAAATTTAACCAGTTTACTGGGAGTACCAAGTGCAGAGACACAGAAAGACTAGCTTTATGGAGTAACAGAAGGAAAGGGTAGAAGAAAGCTTCTATATTGGCTAATAATCGTGTTATGAAATACATGATCCCGCACAATCGTCGACTGTCATCTACATCTGCGATAGGAATCATTTTGTATGACAATGATGTAGAGGAGTTTCATGCAGAACGTTTGCTTGCAGCTGTGAAGTACTTGTTGGGTCGGATGATATAAAGATGTATCTCTGGCTTAGATGTGGAGCTTCTGCACTTTGTGAAAGACACTGTAGATGCCGACAAGTACAATGGGATTCTTGAATCCCGTTTAAAGCCAAAAAGTCTGAATCACTTTGGAGAAATTTGAGGGTCGCGGGTTAGAATCCCGTTCGCACCAAACATGTTCGCCCTTTCAGCCGTGGGAGCGTTATAATGTAACGGTCAATCCCACTATTCGTTGGTAAAAGAGTAGCCCAAGAGTTGGCGGTGGGTGGTGATGACTAGCTTTCTTCCCTCTAGTTTTACACTGTTAAATTAAGGACGGCTAGTGCATATAGCCCTCGAGTAGCTTTGCGCGAAATTTAAAACAAACCACTTCGGCGAAACTGACCAGTGCACATTCCAAGATGACTCTGCTCCATTCCACATGACTAAAATGGTTGTAGAGATTTATGTACACTAAGCAGTAAAAGTTAAACAAAGAAGAAATACCACCCTTTGTGTATTAAAATCTCATTTTAGGTTTTATTTCATTGCTTCAGGTGAGCCCCTCGCTTATACAGCGGTATGTCTTCGGATTTACAACGCAAAATCAGGGGTTCGATTCCCCTCGGTGGGCTCAGCAGATAGCCCGACGTGGCTCTGCTATAAGAAAAACACACATGCTTCAAGTGAAGGATTAGCTTCGAAAGGGGAAGATGAAGATACTCTTCTAGTCAGATAACAGACCATATCTCAACCTCATCGAAATTGTTAGATGGTTATGAATAATAAAATGCAAGAGATGAAATCGAGAAATGCCTTGGAACTGTCGGGAACCCTAATCCACGTATGGCATCATGAATGTATTCCTGCGCTCTTTGCCAAACGATGCGAAACAATTATCAAGGCCAGATGGGAAACAACCAAATATTAAAAATGAAGCAAACTCTGTGGTCACTTTCTGTCAATTATATTAGTGGCGCAATCCTTTTTTTACTCAAAGAACATTTTTGTATTTAGTCATCTGCTGTGATATATTTCACGGTTAGTTTGTTAATAAAGATGTATATATATGTTTGGATGACTGAAGTGTGAGTCAGGTTACACCACCAATGTACAAAACCGTTTTCCTTTAGTTCTGACATTTCTACAACAGATAATCTCGTAAAAAATTATAAAAACATTAAAAATATAAAAATATTAGGTGGTGCAATAATATTCTGCCAGTGTAATTCTAATGTTTGGAAATTAAGACGCAACATTTATATTTTTTAAACGTTTATAAAACTACTGTCTTTATTCCATACATATTTCTTAGAATATTTACTAATTATACTACTTTCAAGAATAAAATAAAAATTATGTAGTGTTTCCAATATTGATGTCCGTGGCAGTGCAATATAATGGAGGTGGGAAGAGTACATGTGCTTGTTACAATGAAACAGTTCACTGAAGTTCTTATCTGTAAAAAATAACTAAAAGAATGAAAACTTGCCATTATATAACTATACCTCTATCGCTCTGTAAAATATACTACAAATAAAATACCTTGCAAGAATCTTCGCCATACTTTCCTCCTGCACATATGAATCCATCATGAAGTTGAAAATATTCTCCTAGTCTTGTTTTTCTTAAAAGATCTTGACATAGGTTGTTGTCAATAATTGGTACGTGCACTTCCCTTAAAACATTAGAATAGCTTCCATTTCCTGTTGGAATAAATTAAGTAAATTAATTTACATAAGCAAACCGTCGTTACAGAACATTTTAGGTTAACTTAAGGTAACACGAAGTGATATTGTAGATTTGTTATTATAAGCAAAAGAAACAAGCTACACAGACGCCTGCTTTTTGAATATCTACTGAGGTCGTTCTGCTTATAGGTAAGTTTCTTGAATAATCAGCTTCGACAATTGCTATTAAATAAAACAGTTTCTTATAGCAGGCTTATGTTTTTGTAAATTCCTTTAATTCTAGAGCAAATATTCTGAAAACTTTTGTCAACTTGTTTGTTTCAGAGTTTTCACGAAAAACTACACAAGAGGTAATTTGTGTATAGCAGTACCTAATTTTTAACCGATGGATTAGGAGGAAGACAGCTAATCGATAGCACCCACCGTCATCTGTTGGACCATTCTTGGCTGGCTTAATAGTGGGATTTGATCGTCTGTGTTATATCGCATCAACGACTCTAAAGTCGAGCAAGTTTTAGTGGTAACAACAAACCCACTGATTTACAGTTTAAACTCTTTAATTAACCATTAGGTCATGTCTGATCCAATGTGATCGGAGAAAGCTTATGTAAAATTCTGATTAAAAAAGTGCTGAGGGCCTGGCATGGCCTAGCGCGTTAAGGCGTGCGCTTCGTAATCTGAGGGTCGCGGGTTCGCGCCCGAGTTGCGCCAAACATGCTCGCACTCCCAGCCGTGGGGGCGTTATAATGTAACGGTCAGTCCCACTTTTCGTTGGTAAAAGAATAGCCCAAGAGTTGGCGGTGGGTGGTGATGACTAGCTGCTTTCCCTCTAGTCTTACACTGCTAAATTAGGGACGGCAAGCACAGATAGCTTTCGAGTTGCTTTGTGCAAAATTCCAAACATAAACAGAAAGTGCTAATAAGCTTATGTCTCTTTGAATGAAATAATTGCAATTGGCAGAAGAAACAAGGAAACTCACAAAATTTCACTACGTTCTGACAAAAGATTTTAGTGGGATTTTAAAATTATTCGCAAAACTATTGTAATGTGCATTATATTAAAATTTTAAGGTATTAAGTCTTCCGTAAATTATTGATTTATGTAAACACAACAGATAAGCTAAAAACATTTTATCGTTTAATTAGTTTTTTCGACATGAACCATAATTATGGATAGATAAAAAGTAACTATGAAACGTAGCTTATAAGGTATATACATACTGTAAGCGTCCTTGCCCCAGCCAGTGACCACACATTCTTGACCCACGAAATTCTCCCCGAAAGAAGGCAAACAAACTGTATCGATGTGAGGACCGAATGTAATCTCTCTGTCCAGTTTTATGATAGCCAAGTCGTTAAATAGATTTTTTCTTTCATGATCATAACCCGGGTGAATCACAATTCCCTTCACACCATAGTCCTCATGCGGCAGGAACTCATTCGTTGTCTGGGTGTCCCATTCACCCAAACGAACCTTCAAAATGTATTGGTTATTACCTCTAAAGTAATAGAAAAAATCATCGTATTATATAGTTAAATATTTGGAAAATATAATCGTCAAAATAAGTTTTCAAGTAGTACTTATTTTATGTAATGTAACTTTAAATTTCTTGAACTGTCTTATGGATAGACTTGCGGCATCAGAAATAAAGAACGTTGTCATATGTGTTGTTATATTAATGTACTTCTGATCTGACGTTCGCTATTTAACTTTATGATACCATCATCATTACGAAAGCACTTACTGAAATCGATATACGCAATGAGCAACGGTTAATACGTGGAACTTATCGATGAGTACAGCTCCACATTGGAAGATGTTCACTTTTCCCTCGTTTTTTAATATCGCACCCTAGAAGATAAAGAATAGAAAAGAAGGACTAAAAATGAAATGTTGATTATTTCAGCGTTGTTTGAGAAGGTGCATCTACAATAAGTCGTTCTAACACTTTTTCTAGACATTTACCTCGTTCAAAAACGTATTTCTTCCAGACTTGAAAAAGTAAATGTTTCTATCTCTGTGTAGTAAAATTTTGCAAAAGTAAAATCGAAGCGTTGTTCACAAATAATGTTCTCAAGTATTTCAAAATGTACAAAATCCTTTGTCTACCTTTTCAAAAAAATGTAATGTGCAGACATTTTCAAGTAGTTAGATGACGTTGTTGGGATTGGGTACCAATCGTTGTCACGCTTTGTAGGTTAAATAAAAACAAGTACAGAATATCAAAGAGATCAAAGGCTGAACAGCATTCACTATCCATAACACAATACTATTGCAATTAATACACACCAAATCACTTACAGACCCAGCAAAGAACAAACAAAACCATTTATAATATCCCATATAATTGTGGATTCCAACAGATTTGAGAAATATATTAATAAAAGTCAGAATTTAGGAATATAATAGACAAACAAAACTGTAATACTAATTTCTCTAAACAGCCTATCAAGCCAGAGAAGACCATACAGTAATGAAAGAATACTAAAGTAATGGTATATAAACAATACACAACAACAATATATAGAAAAATTCTTCTGCATTCGCTTTACTGATAACAAAAGTAACCTAGTACAGAAGCCAGTAAACTTGAATATCCCTCTTGGAAACAATAAGACAGTATATTCCAACTCTAGTGATTAAGACCCCAGTAAAATGCATGTAACATTAACAAGAAAACCCCAAATTAGATATCCACCTCTATCACAACAAACAAACCTTCTTAGGATGTCTATGAAGACGGCAGAGTTAAGCAGTCAAAATATAGGGTTTGGTTTGTTTTCAATTTCGCGCAAAGCCATTTGAGGGCTATCTGAACTAGCTATCTCTAATTTAGGAGCGTAAGACTAGAGGGAAGGCAACTAGTCATCACCATCCACTGCCAACTCTTGGGCTACTCTTTTACTAACGAATAGTGGGATTATGCGTAACGGCTGAAAGGGCGAAAAGTAGCTACGAGATTAATTACAAAGAAGCAGTTGATTAATAACGATAATAAAGATATTAACCATGGTAACGTTTTCACCTTTTTTCGGTGATTTCTTCCATTATCTACTTATAGAATTTGAAAAGACCTGAAGTTGTAGTTATCAGTAAATGTCGCCATGACTAAACAGCTCATCTTTTACTTGAATGATGTATAATCTTTATTTTCATACGACCCAGAGAGAAATTTTTACACTTTTTATTTTATTAACTGTCGAGTTCTTTATATTTTAGTTCTTTTGAAATAATAATAACACATATAATACTAAGTAAGTTATCTGTTAACAAACTTAGTTTTTCATTTAAAATGAAATTTAGTATTTCATACTGTTCAGTAAAATTGTTGGACTAATTTTACTTTTTACTTTTCACACGACAGATAATTAATATTTTTATTTACCAGTTTTTAAGTTACATTTTTATACAAGTAATGACTGATAGATAATTCCTCATTTATTTCTTTTGAGTTTGATTAAAAGTATAATTCATCGTGATTACTTATACAAACATATAAACTTACTTGCCAAGGCCATTCTCCGAACTCAGCCAACCCCTTTTTAGGGGCTGATACAATACGCTTGTTAATCCCATTAACGTTTCTAAAACCACATTGATGTATATAGGGTCTTTCTGTCACTACTCCAGGAGCTTTACAGCAGACGTGGAAAAGTCCACAGCCAGTATCGCCTCCTTGACTTAAACGACCATCCTATGAAGTAAATTTTAAAATCTAATCACTTGTTCAAACCTTTGTGAAAATGTGACAATAACAAGACCTTAGAGCAGAGAAAAGTTCCTCAAACATCCACAATATTTTAAAAATAGGTATTTTCATTTGGAAGCACGTAAAACAGTTCATTTACACATTGAACACCATAAATGTTTAATTACTGTTTGTAATTTGTTATCTTCTAAAACTTTACGAATGCTCTCCAGCTATATATGTTACATGCTGTATTATTGGTGGTTATACAAAAATAAAATATTCGTATAACTATCACCTTTTTCTCTTCTCTATTTCAAACAGTTGTTATTAACTAGTTAATAATGTCGGAAATTATTTCAAAGATTACTATTTTTACAAATAATATGATTCAAAATTGATTTATCATGCAACTGACAAAACACACATCATTAATAATAATTATATTATAATGATTTTGGAAAGTCAGTAATGCACTACAAATTAGACTACAAATACAAAAACAGAATACAAAGAATTTTAAATATACCATTTATTTTTTTAAAATATACAGTTTTTTAGGCTTTGAAGATAAAGCATTACAATGAAGATCAAGGTTTAGTTTTTCAAGGAATTCCTCCAAAACACATTATACTGACTTAAACTACAATAGAGAAACATAAGAATAGAATCAATCAACTCACTAGAGGTGGCTCACTGGAAGGGACTGTCTTTTTTCTGGGATCTATGGTACCTGACCCGTCAGTAACGATATTACCTTCCTTGCATTGGTAGTAAGGTACACAGACACAATCACCGTTGACGTGAGTACCACTAACAGCTGTATTACCTGAACCTATTCCTACAAAGCTACCTTCTCCTCTAAAGCCACTACCTAAATTACTTCCACCTAATCCTGTTCCTGAACTTCCTTCTCCATGCCCACTTCCACCATGTGTTCCTCCTCCAAAATTACTACCGCCATGTGTTATTCCACCATTCCCGTGTGTTTCATCTCCTCTAAATCCTTCTTCATGGACACCTTCTCCAAGTCCACCTTGTACACCTCCACCACTATTTCCTCCGCCATGAACTCCAATTACTCCTCCTACAAGCCCAGGATGTGCTCCCAAATCACCACTAGTTCCATAAATTCCATCTCCTCCAAAATCTCCTTTATGAATTTCTCCTCCAAACCCGGATTCACGTCCACCATTATTACCTACTCCTATTCCTCCTCTATGAATTCCATCACCTCGTCCTAAACCATCATCACTCTCTACAACTCCACCGCGGTTCCCATCTCCTCCAAAACCACTATTCCCATGTGTTCCATCTACCCTAAATCCTCCTCTATGGATTCCATCACCTTGCCCTAAACCACCATCATTCCCTACAACTCCACCGTTGTTTCCATATCCTTCAAAATCACTATTCCCATGTGTTCTGTCTATCTTAAATCCTTCTCCATTAATTCCTCCTCCCAATCCAAAACCACCTCCTTCTTTTGTACTTCCTTCATGAACTCCAAATTCTCCTCCAAACTTATCACCTCCTCCCAAACCACTGTTACTCTCTACACTATGGCCCACATCTCCTTCAAAATAACCATTTCCACGTGGCCCATCTGCTTTGAAGCCTTCTCCATGTCCTCCAAAACCACCATTACTCCCTACATTTCCATCACTTGGTTCACCTTTTTCAAAAATACCGCTTGTATGAGCTCCTCCTTCCCTAAAGTTTCCTCCCTGAGTTCCTCCACTTGACGCAAATCCATAATGTACACCTTCACTATTACTTTCTCCATGAGCTCCATGTACTCCTCCAAATTCATAACTTCCTCTTACACCACCACTATTTCCTCCATCATGGTTTCCGCCTCCTCCAAAACCAACACTCTGACGTGTTTTTTCTCCTCTATTGTTCCCCTTTCCTTCTCCAAGTCCACCTTGCATCTCTCCACCACCATTTATTACTCCTATTCCTCCTCCAAAACCACCCCCGCCACTTCCTACAACTCCACTATGGCTTCCACCTTCCCCAAAACCTCCTCTATGAATCCCCCCTTTTTCTCCAAGTTCATCTTGTACACCTCTACCACTATTTCCTCTTCCTATCCCTCCTCCATGAGCTCCATGTTCTCCTCCAAAACCACCTCTTCCTACATCTCCATAATTGCTCCCATCCTCTCCAAAAACACCACTTCCATGTGTTTCTTCTTTTCCATGGTTTCCTTCTCCTTTAAGACCACCTTTTATCCCTACACCACCGTTTCCTTCTTCATGAACTACATGTCCGCCTTTAAAATTACTGCCACTTCCTAAAACTCCACCATGGCTCACATCTTTCACAAAATCACCATTCTTATGTGTTCCATCTTCTCCAAACCCTTCTTCTAATCCAAATCCAACATGAAGACCTCCATCTTTACTTCCTCCTCTATGAGTTCCAGGACCTGCTCCTTTATCAAACCCATCACCTTCTTCCCTAAAACTACCTCCAAACACCGGTGATACACTTCTATCTACTCCAATATCTGATCCACTTTCTGTATCAGATCCCCTTGCTACTTCTCCTCCAAAGCTTCCACCTACCCTAAATCCATTATCAATTCCTCCTCCTAAACCAACTCCTCTAAAACCACCATCTCCTAAGTGTCCTAATCCCCTATGTTTGTTTCCTCGTAGTACATGACTAGGCGTACCGTGCCCTATTTCTAAAACAAGACCAACTTCTTTTCTTATACTATAATGAGGACCTATTCCAAGTCTTCCACGACCAGGTTTTTGTTGTCTGTGTCCTTTTCCTGCCCCATGGCTTCCTCCATGTCTACCACCTTGATGTCCTCTGAATCCATGTCCATAACCTCCACCACCACCTTTCCACCTGCCAGATATTCCAACGGGATGCTCATCAGGTTTTTCATTTCTATTTGAACCACTCCAGACTGGTCCACTTTTTACGTCCTCCTCTACATCTGGCGTTGATATGACTGATATAGCCAACAAAAACAGCAAAGACCAGGCTTTCATGGCTATCCTATAACATGTTAATAATTCACCATAAGAAATAAATTGCAGAGTTATTTATAGGTTAAGGCTAAAAACAGGACTAATTTGACGTTATTTTATATGTGTAGAAAAACATGATTAACATATCTTTCCTTATTTCTCTATAAAAACAGTTGTGAATGAATACCTCTTTTGTTATAATGAAAAGGGTGTAAAAGTACATGAAAACAACGTCTTTTCAAAGTGTTTCGATACAAAATTAAAAAAATGACATATTTGCAAAATAGTGTATAGCTAAATCAGCTAGATGATTTCAGTGATAAATAAACATTTAACTTTAAATGGTCAATTAAAATTTGAAACTATCATCATTACTAGACGAAAGTGTTAAAATTAACAAAGAAATTAATTGTTTTCAGTGCTGTTAAAATTTATATCAAAAACTGATTTGAATCATTTTCAAAACCTTAGCGGAAATAAATTTTGTTCAACTTTTTTTTAAAAAAACAACAACATAGAATTTTCAAATTACACAGTACTCACTAATTGGTAGTTCAGTATCTTTTTATAGACATTTAACAATGAAGACATTGATGTTTCTGGTTTACTTAATCATAAGACTTTCTAGATGTTTTAATCAACACAACTTCAAGAGTTTTTCAGTATTTAGTTCCCTATATTTGATCAGCATAGTTTTGCTTTTCTAGAAGTATCTGTTGGATATACACTGCTGGCCAAAATCTTAAGGCCAATGAACAAAAAGAAAAAATATGCATTTTGTATTGTTAGACTCAATCATTTATTTGAGTAGAGCTACGAAAGATGAAAATAAGAAAATAGAAAATAAAAAAAAACTTTTTTTAGCATTTAATAGGGAAAATGTGAACACTATGAAATTAACTTAAATTCTAGCTGATCAAAAATTTAAGACCGTACTGAAACGAAGTGTTAATCGGTAAACACGTAACGAAATTCAGTCATTTGTGTTCAAGCATTAGCGTTGTCAACATCCCCCACTGACATCTCCCGTGTTGCATTGGGTAAAAACATGGCTAACATGCTTCAAAACGTATAAAATATAAATTAAAGAAAATTAGCTTCATTGTGTTAGACGTAGTTCTCAATTAGGTTAGGGGTAAGTTTACAAACTTTTAACATTAAAATTGTGATTTTGGATTCCCCTTGATGGAAAGATCGCTGATAGTCTTTTACGTTGCTTTTCGTTTAATAAAACCCAATGATAATATATCAAATTGAAAAACTACAAAGTACATATATGTTTGCCTATATACAAACACATACACACATATGTATGTATATATATATATAAACACGTAAAGGACAACACTACCGTTCCAACCAAACAGCGTCAGAAATTTCCCGCCTCTTCAGCTATTTAACTAAATCCTAATCAAAATCTTTTCCCGAAATAATAGAAACTCAATTAAAAGCTATAGCATCCTAGTTTAAGAATAATTCCCATATCATGGTCAAATGTGAACACATAGAATAAATTTTTAATTAATGATACATAAACTGATTTTCAAAATTCCATCATGTTATGGTTTTTATGCCAAGCTTAAATATTTTCTACATGTATATTTCTCATTTTATGTTGATTAAGAGAAGTTACTTACGATATGTTTTAATCAAGAAAATTACTTTGAACGAATACGTTGTTCACCCCAGCAAGATTGGTCTATGGTAACTGAAAAGGTTTTGCTTTGTATCAGTTTTGCACTTCACTTCTATCACATGAACTTGATTGTGCGAACGGAAAAACCACACATATTAGCTCACAATGTGTCCAATCACACAGTTTGTCTGTCACGTAGTACACGTGATTATCAAGTTATACCCCTCTTCTTAAAAACAGGACAACACTATTGCAGTTTATAAAACTTGTCTTGAAACCAGGTTTAATGAGTGTATGGAACGTTCGAATGAGTTAGCGTTTTCTCAAACATATCCAAGAAAAAACAAAAAAAAACATTTAGATATGTTTTCCTTACACTTATAAGAAATGATGTGGAAGTAGTCAAGGTTAGTTTACCTGTTACAATGACATATTTTTCCTCCGTAAATTGGCTGTAATGTACAATATAAAAGCATTTTGTTTCTTGAAAAATACTGTGTATGCGAGGTATGAATGAGAATATATTCAATTTTGCTATGCATAATTTTACTTTCTTACATACATACACAAACAGATTTAACCCAAGAAGGGAACACTTCGAAATGAAACAAAAGGAAAGAATAATTACATCTATTAGATCATCTCAATTTATATTACATGTTATTGAAAATAATGACAAAATTTTCGTTAGGAGGTCAGTTTCAAGGTAATCATAATAAAATGTGAAGTACAAGTTTTTATCCTGAGTAACAAAACTGTTTTTTAAAGTGACAAGGACCTGCCATGGCCAAGCGTGTTAAGGCGTGCGACTCGTAATCTGAGGGTCGCGGGTTCGCATCCCGGTCGCGCCAAACATGCTCACCCTCCCCGCTGTGGGGGCGTTATAAAATGACGGTCAATCCCATTATTCGTTGGTAAAAGAGAAGCCCAATAGTTGGCGGTTGGTGGTGATGACTAGCTGTCTTTTCTCTAGTCTTACACTGCTAAATTAGGGACGGCTAGCACTGATAGTCCTCGAGTAGCTTTGAGCGAAATTTCAAAACAAACAAATCAAAGTGAGAATATTTTGCTTTCCATTTATCAGTTTATTCTTTAATATAACTATTTATATAAATAAATATTTTGGACAAACAAAAATATCTGTTATTGAAATTTTTTGTAAATGCTATTAATACATAAGATAATTTTGTGTTCATACGTCTGTTCTATGTGGCACCCCTGTGGCTCAGCTGTATGTCTCCGGACTTACACGCTAAAATCCGGGTTTCCATACCCGTGGTGGGCAGAGCACAGATAGCCCATTGTGTAGCTTTGTGCTTAATTTAAAACAACAACAAATGTTCTTTGTGTGCGTTGCTTTTTTAAGCACAAAAGTATACAACAAGCTGCCCTCACCATATTTTACCTGAGCCATTGGGGGTAGGAGAGAGCACATTATAAGACACTGAACACACTAGCATGTTACATAGAATTCTAATACATTTTGATCTTTCAGATTTTTGCGGTATAAAACGCCTGTGTTATTGAAACATGGTCTGTAGATCGCAGTTTTTGCATCATGTTATGTCACATTAAAACTTATAATAAAACTTTTCTTCATTAACTCTAAAGTAAAAATGATAAATTATTATATATCATATTGCTATTGAACAGTGTACAAATTACTCGTGTTTTCTTTTTGTTTAAGCGCTATTGATTTTTTTCCTCCAAAGAACTCTATTATCATTAAGTGTGACTTATGGGCATTCCCGCCAAAAGAATGCATGTCTGCTAAGTCAAAGAAATAGTTTTGGATTGGTTTCAATATGAAAGCAGTAAACTAAAGATCAAATGTAATGAATGAAAAACGTTAAGTAGTTTAACCTTGTGATCACGAAACGTGTTTAAGATTATGACAAAGAACATGTTTCAGCTAGTACTACACTAAGTGTCGTCGTATTGAAACTTGAGAAAAAATGCGTACTGCAT
This sequence comes from Carcinoscorpius rotundicauda, assembly GCA_011833715.1. Taxonomy (NCBI): domain Eukaryota; kingdom Metazoa; phylum Arthropoda; class Merostomata; order Xiphosura; family Limulidae; genus Carcinoscorpius; species Carcinoscorpius rotundicauda. Next base: position 26,631,282 of record CM022400.1, on the reverse strand, counting down.
TTTTATTTTATCTGGACAAAGGGTTGAGTATGTTTTATTGAAACTATTTTGTATATGGAAATCAGCAAGTCACATCCCATATAAAATCATGGTGTAACAAAACGTTATTTTAGCTACAGGATGACATTGCTTGTCATTTTGTAGGTAACGTGATGCCTCCAAAAACAGACTGATTTCGGAAATTAATACATACATTTGACTCATAAGAATGAAATAAGTTTGACACATAGAATCTCAAAGTTATTGTGACCTGTTGCACTTAACGACACTGGAAAACAAAAGAATTTGGGGAATTACGATCTTTTAGAAAGAGATCCGTTGCAAGTCGTACCTCAATCGTGGTAAACAAGATGCGGCATTGTGTAACATGAGAAATCTACGAATACAGAGGTCATTGGCAAAAGATAAAAGTACGAAACATAATGAGGAATGATCCCCGCTTGAAAAGTGATATAAGTCTTATGCATACGAGTTGTTTTCATGACACATCAGTTTAAACGTTGCTAACCTCAAACACTTGGAAAATTAAATGTGTATTTCTTCTCTTCCATCCTAAACACACCAGTTGAGTGATCGGACATAGCATCTACAGATTTCTGTATGATCGGACAATTGAAACCAATGCTGAGAAAACTTTTCTTCGTACACTAGGTGGAACATAGAAAGTAAGCAGGGAGGAGGGATGTGCTTTGAACGTGACAGCTTTATGAAGTAGCATTTTGTTATGGAAACAACTGCACTTATGAGATGAAGTGTATTTACATATGAATGTTTAAAAATCGTTCCAATATAACTTAGTCAACTTCTGCATATTTATAATTTTTTTGAAAGAAAATGGAGATTGTAACTACAAAAGTACCATTGTCATATTCGGTAATAACAATAGGGAACGCTACAGCTTATAATGAAGTTTTTATTTAGTTAGAAATAAAGCTCGTTAGTAAGAAACTTAATATGTTTCTATAAGATTGGAAAGCACCTCAGTATAACACGATCTTTTGTATGAACCTGTTTATAAATGGAAAATGTGAAGTATTTATTGTTACATAAAGTGAAATAAATAAAGTTAAGAGGAAGCTTACAAATCTGGCTTTGCTTCCTAGCTTTTGAAGCATATGATATTGTGGAATATATATATATATATATATATATGTATGTATGTCGACAAATATTTATATAAATTAATGAGTCAATATGAAAGTCGTAAATCGATCAGCATTAAGATGTTCCATTTTTTGAATATTATAAATTGGAATTATCATAATTTAATGAGGAAAAATAATAAAACAATATTGTAGAAACATATTCTAAACGAGTGTTTTTACCAATTATTTTGACATTTATATAAACACAGTGATCTGAGATTATTACACGTGATAGACAGATTAAAACAGAATAAAGTATAGAGAGTTTAAGATTAACAAAACGAAATTTAACTCAGTGAAAACGTTCTTCGATAACTCAGCACTAAGTTTAAGAGTTTATTGAGCTTAGTGATTCGTTATCTGTGGTGGATACAACTTGGATAACCCAACGATGAAAAATCCTGTTGCTGTTGCACCATATGTGGTTTTTCTTATGTTAAAAATGCAGTTATATATTTTTAGTTCTTCACTTCGAAAACAATATTTTCAAATTTAAATAGCTTCAATCTTAATACTTTGCGTCCTCCTATTGGTGCAGAGGTGTCTGCGGATGTACAACGCTTGAAACCGATTTTCGATACCGGTGGTGGGCAGAGCGCAGATAGCCCATTGTGTTTATATTCAAACGAACAAACTTAATACTTTGCCGTATATTAAAAGAATACAAAATAATTATCTATCACACGTTTTAAATTTACCATAAAGGCTCAAACTGTGAATAATAGTTTTAATTAATGTAAACCACTATCTATAACCTGAAATTTCAATATGTTTAACATCGGTCTTATTTAATATGGGATATTACTTAAGTACATACATAACGTTTAAATAGAATGATGCCAACGTAAAGCGCTTCGAGCTGTGATGGAAATATTAAAATATGGACTTTTATACAAAAATGTCGACTTCAATTAGATATTTTATTAAAACATATTTGTTAGAAACGTGGATAGCGGATAATCAACTTATGGAGTTTATTTGAGTAGAAGTATGTTAACATAAATATTAAATGTAACGAGTCAATAATTCGAAAATTAAAACTGGATCACAAAATAGCTATATTTCATGTTTGAATTACATGTATAATTACTGGAAAATGGCTGATTATACATACTATGGTGGTAGAATATTAAACATCGTACCATCCTTTTTGTATTTACTCTTCGTTGCAGAAATGGCATTTTTAATTTCGTGATAGCTAGGAAAATCATCTTATAACGCACCGTGCACCTAATTCACTTACAACACTGCATCTTTTGGTTTAACTGTGCTGTTAGTTTCACATAATATTGAAACGAATGATTTCTTATAGAAATGTAAATAATTCTAATCCACTTTTTTTTTTTAAGACAACGATACTATTGTGTTCGTTGTTTTATATTTCGTTTTCAGCACAGTAATTAGCTGACTTCAGTGATGTCGAGAAACCCACTTGTTGAGAACTTTTATATGCAAAAACGGCTGTTCTGGGCCCAGAAAACACTTCAAATAGAAGAGCGAACAACGTTTCGACCTTCTATTTGAAGTGTTTTCTGGGCCCAGAACAGCCGTTTTTGCATATAAAAATTAGCTGACTTATCTCCAATTCAGCTTTTATGTCAAACCGTTTGGAATGTCTTCGACTAAGTTCTTACCTCATCCTAACTAAACCTAGTGTTTAGCTTATTTGCTACACATAAACAATAACATTCACAACCACATGAAGAACATTTCAAGCATGTTTTATTAGCACTTTACATTTATAAGTTAACTTTTCCATGTTGATTCTCATTATCTTGGGTCAGGTCACAAATCTAATCCAGTGACCTAGATCTTGAAAATAGTACCAAAAGTCTTCTCAAACAACTCAAACCTTTCTGGAATGACACATTTTTTATATCCACATCACAATGACGAACAAGCTTGTGTGGCAGGTGTCAAAAAATAACTAATTCTAGATGCTTTTACTTGTTTTCTTCCGACATTTATTGTGAAAGCCCATGTTTCAATCCCTTCATCACATCACAACTGCTTTGAGTGCACGTCTTTTAGTTTTGAAGATTAGAAATCACGTATGTAACATTCGAGATGTAAAGAATTTATGATTATACATCTATTTTTATATCGATGTCTGTTTAGTTAATTATATTTTTAGAAATGTATGTAACTCATATTGTTAAATGTGTATTGTGAAATGTCCGCCTATTCCGTAAATTTGTAGAAGATTTTGCTGTGTAATAATACTGCACAACAAAGATTTTGCTTCTTGAACACTGTTGGGTATTCCTTATAGATATTTGGCTGCTGATAACAAAAATCACATCCAAATTTGCCCATCACGCAATGTTTCATCAAAATCTTCAGTTTTACCATGTTTTTTCTTAAATTTGTGTCAAAAACTTTTGTTTCTCTAAGAGAGCTATGAACAATGTTTTGTTCAGTCTGGGCATGTCCAGGCATGAAATCAGGCCAGGTTGGAAGCTGTTCTATGGAAGTATGCAGCCCGGGCATGCCTAGGCAGGCCGGAGCCAGCTTGACACTGTCTCAGCAGGCTATAAAAAGTGGCTTGCATACACAGATGCTGCTCATTGAATTAATACAGACCTAATCTTGTTTACGTATTGCTACAGAACATAGCATTGCCTCAGTAGCACTGTAACAAGTAAGTTAGATGTTATAGACGTTTTACAGGACGATTGGTGTCGGTTAATATGTCTCTTCAATGTCATAATAGCCACTGTATCTGTGTTGGGCATACGCTTGTTCATCAGAGATGTTCAATGACTGCTCTTGTGAAGAAAGCATATCATCTGTACTTCAGCTATAAAATTGGTGATCAAGACCAGGAATGGGTGCCTCACATTTGTTGTGCGACTTGTGCTGTCTGTCTGAGAGCTTGGCTCAGAGGCACTCGAAACACAATGCCGGTTGCTGTCCCGATGATATGGCGAGAACAGAAAGGCCATGTGACGGACTGTTATTTCCGTTTGACTAATGTATCTGGTTTCTCCACCAAAAACAAGAAGTTATTTGAATACTCTAATCTGCCAGTCTTCCAATTCCGAAACCACCAGAGGAATGGACCTCAGACGAACCAGATACAGAAACTGCATTGCAGGAAACTGGCATTCGCATTGATCCGGATTTGGAACCGTGCTCCTCAGACGATTTACATCTCATAACATAGTCAGAATTAAACGATCTAGTCAAAGATTGTGGTCTGTTAAAAATAAAGCCGAATAGCTGGGTTTGAGACTGCAAGAATGGTGTTTGCTGTCACCTAGTATGAAAATCTCTGTTTTTTGAAGCCGCCAAGTTGATATAACCAAATTCTTTGCACAAGTTGACAGTCTTTGTTTCTGTGTTGACATCGAAGGATTGTTCACTGCTTTGGGTTGTGACCATGACCCGCAAGAGTTGCGTCTCTTTATTGATTCATCAATGTTAAGCCTCAAAGCTGTTCTGTCACACAATGACAATGTTCACCCTTCAATACCTGTTGGCTGTGCAACACACATGAAAGACACCTCCAAAAAAAAGGAAATGTTGCTCAAGCACATCCAGTACAGCAAGTACAACTGGAATATCTTTGGAGATCTGAAAGTTGTTGCTTTGTTACTGGGACTGCAGCTCGTCTATACAAAGTACTGTGAATGGGACAGTCGAGCCAAAGAGTCACATTATTATAGACAGAGTTGGCCACTCCGTAAAAAGTTAGTTCCAGAACAGAAAAATGTGATGCATGAACCACTTGTCAACCCGACAAAGATTTTTTTGCTTCCTCTTCACATAAAATTTGAACTGATAAAGAATTTCGTGAAAGCAATGAACAAACAAGGCAAAGGTTTTTGTTATTTAAGACAGATGTTCTCAAGAATAACTGAGGCCAAGATTAAAGAAAGCATTTTTGTTGGCCCTCAGATCAGACATGTTATGAGTGATAAGCGGTTTAAAGATCTGTTAGTTGGGCCTTAAAAGATTGCCTGGAAAGCGTTCAAACACGTTGTTGACAATTTTCTTGGCAATTGAAGAACCCCACATTACTTTCAGCTGACAGACAAACTTCTTAAAGCAAACAAAACAATGAAATGCAATATGTCACTCAAGATTCATTTCCTCCACTCACACTTGGACTTCTTTCCCGCAAATTTCGGTGCTGTCAGTGACGAACATGGTAAAAGGTTTCACCAGGACATTGCTACAATGGAAAAACGATATCAGGACAGCTGGAATCTTTCAATGCTTGCTGACTACTGTTGGACACTGCAAAGTTATGCAGCGGGCATTGAATACAAACGAAAATCAGGAGCAAAACACTTTTAATTATGTTGAACTTAGTAGCGTATTAGAAACATAAACGCAATTAAATACGTTAATGCCGGTAAACAGTTAACTGTCTATTTCTCAGAGTTTCTGCAAATACTATATTTGTGCATACCTACCAGGTACTTGTCACAATTAGCAAAAACTTTTCAGGAAGCAAAACGTTTAAAAAAATTGTTGTATGTTTTACGACAACTTTAGCGTATTTTTAGGCTAATTTAAATTTCTAGAACCTCACCTTAATCTTTATAAGCTCATGCACTACGACACAGTTAATATTTTTGGTTTACTATTATAAACCTTGGAAGCTATAACCGTGAAAGTCGGTTAACTATAGAAATTTTATCAGGAACGTTTATATACTTTGAACTTTATAAACTTCTGATGTTAGTATTTCTGCGAATACATTACATACCTTTTTTGGTGAAAAGCCCATATGTACTCAGGGAACAAGCTTGCAAGCTTCCCGTTAAGTAAAATGGACCTGTATCAACACAGAACGTTCATTGTGAACCGTCGATAAAATATTCAGTTCCATTTCATTGGTATTGTTTGTAAATTTTTAAAACTTTTGAATGTAATCACTACTTGTTAATAATCATTTGTAATATCCATAACTATAAAATGTAGCGTGTGTGTATTTTCTCATAGCAAAGCCATATCAGGCTATCTGCTGAGCCCACCGAGAGGAATCGAACCCCTGATTTTAGCGTCGATAAATTGTATGATCACTTGAACATGAAAATGTATCTGTGTTAAAAAAGAAATTTGTGTGTATCAATCTTGTTGGCAAATATCATAGATTTGATATATATCGATATCCAATTAACTTCAAAATTAAATTTAAATTTTCAGGTTACTTGCAATTGTAAGAGGTAACATGATAAATTTGAGACTCGTCCGAGATAAATTTAATACATAATGCAGATTAAATAGAACTGGCATAAAACATACTGAAACATTTGTTATGATAACGAAACTTCAGGTTATAGAGAGGAGATTAAATGTTTAGATCATCTGGGTAATATTACTGCTGAGAGACAACAAGAACAACATCAATATTATTCAAGTCATAAAATAAAAGGAGAAACAGATAATTAACTAGACACAAGTTTTAACATTGATTGGAACATAGGTAAACAACAGTGAGAATGATGAATACTGTCAGAATTTGTCCGATTGTTTTGTTTAGATTTATACATATGCGGGCACTGGAAAGTTTGGTTCTGTCACACAAAGTCAAACCGTTAGATCTGTTTCAGAACTTTGCATAAAACGTTAGGTAAGATCTGAATACATTTACTCCTTCTAGAAAACACAAAACAAAACAAGAAGTTTTCCTTTCAACATTCGTTACATGTTTGTTGTGTTCTCGGCAATGGACGTATTCTTGAGTTATGCTATGTCAAAAGATTACAGAAAAACAACGCGTTCGCGCATTCCTGCGCATCCAAACACCAACAAGCAATCATTCTGGCAGCACTCTGTAGAGCTATTCGACCCTGCAACTAACTGCGGAACTTGGTGGCACTCTGTGATATTATGACGTCATGTTGAAGTGATTTGTTTGTTTGTTTTTGAATTTCGCGCAAAGCTACTCTAGGGCTATCTGTGCTAGCCGTCCCTAATTTAGCAGTGTAGGACTAGAGAGGAAGGCAGACAGTCAATTCACCGTCAATTCTTGGGCTACTCTTTTACCAACAAATTGTGGGATTGACCGTAACGTTACAACGTCCCTACGGCTGAAAGGGTGAGCATGTTTTTGGTGTGACAGGGATTCGAACCTGCGACCCTCAGATTACGAGTCGAACGCCTTAACCCACCTGGCCATGCTGGGCCTGTTGAAGTGATTTTCACATGAAAATGATACACTCCTTTAAACGATAACTTTTACTATTCTTCCTCTTCATGTTCTTAGGTTCTAGCATCCTTTGGAAGTATTCTATCTACTTAATAAGATGGTTAGATTGCTTTTTTAATATTAATTAAAACTAGACTTGTAAACTAAGCTTAAAGGGGAGAAAAAAGATGAAATAATGATGCATTGTTATCTATTTACAAGCTAATTTAAAATTACGCAGTGTCACCTACTCCCAATTTGTATATAAGTGTTTTGCAAGGAATATTTATGCAATCATATTTTGTCTCATTAAATATGACTTAAGTATAGTGACGATTCATCTCTTTTAAATGATTGATCTATTTTTATAGATTTACCTTCAGCGTTGTAAACTTTTTTACTAATATTTTATATTTAGATATAATGTTTGTTTGTTTTTGGAATTTCGCGTAAACCTACTTGGGGCTATCTGCGTTAGCCGTCCCTAATTTTGCACCGCTACTCTTTCACCAACGAATAGTGAGAGTGACCATTACACTATAATTCGCTCACGGCAGAAAATGCGAGCATGTTTGGTGGGACGGAGATTCGAACCGGCGACCCTCGGATTACGAGTCGATCGCTTTAACCCACCTGACCATGTCATTATTTAATTTATATCTAATGGTATGGACATTCTACTTACAATCTGCGGTTTGTAGGGTCAAATCTTTTCTCCAAATATGTTCGCCCCTTTCATGCATAGGAGCACTATAATTTGACTGTTTGCTTGGTTTGTATTTTAGGCTTTTATTCTTCTGAATGCTGTAAAAACACCGCTAGAAATCCTTTGCTACTTCTTTTATAAACTGGATGAGGTGATATCAGTTTGGAAATTTTTAACCATTATCACTTAATTTCCTGTAATTAGGGAATTTAGTAATATGTATTTTTTTTAGTATTTAGGTTCCCAAACTTAATTGAAAGAGTACGTTGCAATATACCTTTTAAATTTAGCTTTATGGGGTAATCTTTAAAGCAGAGGTCAGACAGAAAGGTCTTAGTTATTGTTTATCGCACCATACACTGCTGGACAAAATTTTAACGCTAAAGAACATAAAGGAAAAATATTTAGGCTAGTATTTAGGCTAATTTCATACTGTTAACATTTTTCCTATTAAATGCTAAAAAGTATTTTTTTTTTATTTCCATCTTTCGAAGTTCTACTCAAATAATTGGTTGAGTCTAACAACCACAAAATGCATAATTTTGCTTTATGTTCATTGGCCTTAAGATTTTGGCCAGCATTGTATGTGTTAGTAAGAATTATGTTAATATTACTTACCGAGTGTTTATTATCGCAGGTGTATCGAATGAAGAACAGTAAAGTTATCCTCCTCTAACCAAAATTTTTGTTTCTGTTTGATGTTGATTTTTTTGTTTATCATAAGTGAAGTTTACTTTAATTACATGTCTTTCTCTTTAATTGCAAATCTGTTCTACTTAGTTACGATCTGATTCCTTCAATTCAAATAAAATCAGTGAACTTCCTTTTATTCAGTTTAATAAGAGTTCATTCTTCAACTGTGTCTAAAAGCCAAAACAAAAAAGATTAAGTACGCTATTTAAAAACGATTTTAAATATGTAAATAAGGAAGCAAAATTGAAAGTCGCAGTAAAGCTTTAAGTATCTGAACTGTATTTTTACATTGTTTGATATTTTATGTAACACCCTTTTATGAAACAAAATATTTGTACATTCATATCATTAAAACGTGTTCTGAATGAGGATTTGCAAAGTCCAAGACGAGAATATTCATTGAACTTAATGGTGTTGAAAAACTAAGAAATGTTAATCAACTTGGGGACACAAGGCTCTTCCAGAAAAAAAACATATAATAAGTTATATTCATGGTGTGGTAAGTAAAGTGCGTCATTTATGAACAAGTGGGAAAACAAAAGTAGTCCACATATTCCAAGGAACAGTACACATAAGTTACGTGCACAGAAATTGCTTCCATGACATATTAGTTCAACTGTCGCACACCAAAAGTACTTGAAGAACTCGATGGATATCCATATTCTTCCATACAAATAAATATTTGTCAACTTGCCAGGTACATCGCCTGTGAAATTCTGTGTGATCGTAATGTTGATACCGAAGCAGGAAACTGTTATCCTCATACGCTAGATGGCATGTGGAAAGCAAGCATGGAGGACAGATGTGCTTAGGACGTGATAGCCTTACGAATGAACCTTTTGCAACGGACACTACGCCGCATGGACATGGTGACACTGACTCTAACAACGTTGTGAGGCTTCAAAACATTTTTTTTATATATAGCTTAGTCAACCTTAGTACAGTATTATTTTAAAGTGTGAAAACTAATTTCTATTATACTATTTATCTAACGTTGAGTATTCCAGCCAGCCAAACTCATGAACGCTTGATGATTTGTAGTGACCAAACTATTCGTGGGTTGAAATATTCTCTGCTGAGAATGCCACATTACAGTCTTATGTGGTATATGATTTAAACGCTAATAAGAATTTAACATTTAAACATTCTATAATTTGAAGAAAAGTAAATTGGTAATCTATTAAAACCTTTGGATTTATATTTGAATGTTTACAAAAGTCATACAGAAAAAGAAAATCTGGAATATTTAATAATTAAAAGCTATTGGTATGAGAAAAGGGTGCTTCATTTCTGCTTGTTTGTTTGTTTGTTTTTTTGAAATTTCGCACAAAGCTACTCGAGGGCTATCTATGCTAGCCGTCCCTAATTTAGCAGTGTAAGACTAGAGGGAAGGCAGCTAGTCATCACCACCCACCGCCAACTCTTGGACTACTCTTTTACAAACGAATAGTGGGATTGACCGTCACATTATACACCCCCACGGCTGGGAGGGCGAGCATGTTTAGCACGACGCGGGCGCGAACCCGCGAATTACGAGTGCACGCCTTAACGCGCTCGGCCATGCCAGGCCTTTCATTTTTGCTTCTGTTATATTTGTTTTTTAAGGCCCCCAGTCGCATAAGTTATATTTCCTGACTTGTATATAAAACCCGCTTTTCAATCCCTATGGTGGGCAGAACACATATAGCCCATTGTGTAACTTTGTGCTTAAATTCAAAAGCATAATGCTAACATAAACTCTTTTCGTAAGATAGTTTTTGTTTACAATAAAAGTTTTAACAATTTTACCTTTTATTCAATCTGGCGATCGCATGATATGGAAAGAGTTTGATAGAAACCATATCTGCCCGGCATGGCCAAGCGTGCGACTCGTCATCTGAGGGTCGCGGGTTAGCATCCCCGTCACGCCAAACATGCTCGCCCTTTCAGTCGTGAGGGCATTATAATGTCACGATCAGCCCCACTATTCGTTGGTAAAAGAGTAGTCCAAGGGTTGGCGGTGGATGGTGATGATTAGCTGCCTTCCTTTTAGTCTTACACTGCTTAAGTAGGGACGGCTAGCACAGATAGCCCTCGAGTAGCTTTGTGCGAAATTCAAAAACAAAGAAACAATATTTTCAATTTCATCTTTTGATTTACATTTTATAGCGTTTCGTAATAAAACAATACTCTTTTTCTGTCTCATTATGTTTGTTTTCTGCACATTTTCAAGGTTTTGAAAATAGGAATTACATAAACAACTTTTGAGTTATCGTAACTATAATATACCTTGAAAGGAATTAATATAATAATATTTTTGTGATCTGTTTTTCAGTGAAATACATATATTCCTATAATATTAAACAAAGTAAATACTTTAGCCATAAGATTTTAGTCCCTTCAGTGGCCCAGCTGAAAGTTGGAGATCTTATGACGCTGCAAATTGAGTTTTAATAACTACAGTGGGTAGAGAAGAGATAGCTCATTGTGTAATTTTGCGCTTAACAATAAACAAATAGAGTTTCTTTATAGTGAAGAAGAGATGTTGCCTTTCTGCTGTATATTGAGAGATTAGACGTGACACAAATGGTCAGTAAAACTGGACACATTATAATGGTCAAGGTCAGAAGTTTCATACATGAAGATAATTAGTTTGTCTTTCATTGTTGCATGTGTTACAGTAAACAATAAGCACTTGAAAACAACCATTGCTTGACTGAAATACCTGTTACATTATCATTAATGATGGAATTGAAAGTAGTGACTGTTGAGTGTCAATAAATTTAAGAACATAAATAATATGACCAATTTGTGGTAAATATGCTGGAAAGTATTGTGGTTAATCATGTATGTAGAATATTTAGAAAATGAAATTTGTGTTTGTGAAATTAAAAATTAATTATGAAAGATCGTCTTTTAGTAATATGAGTAGAGGAGCTTAGTTGTAAAACAGTTTTGAAAATGTACGTAAAATTACACATCCCTCATTTGCTAACAACACGAGGCACATCATATTATTTTCGATAATACCGATGCAGGTATATAATAACATTTGCTGAGTAAAAAAACAACAATATAGTTGGAAATGATCATTGAGATACTAAAGGTAAACGAAATAAACGTGTTCTTATAACAAATACGTGTCTAAATAAATTCATAAAATATCTATCTTTATATTAGAATGAAAGATGACATGCGTGAGTGAATATCAGATCTTTAAAAAAAAAACCTGAACTTCCTGGTTTTCAATATGCCAAATAATTTTCAACTTTAATTAAGTATTGGATAAAACTTTGTGTTTTCTTTTTGAGGAAGGAGTCGGCCGGAGCTCAATTGGCAGATGTTATATGCAATCTAAAAGATAAAACATAACCTCCTATAATTTACTTTGATCTTTTTTTAGAGTAATTACTAAAACTTCCAAGAAGTAGGTAAAATACCTAATTTGTTAATAAGCCATTGACGTGTCCAACCTGTCTCCTTTATTATATGACTGTTACTACAGATTTTTACTGTTATAAAGCGACTTAAATCTTTGAATTGCGAGACACATACTCTTCAAAAAAAGAAACGCAAAAGGGATATTTTTTTATTTTAAAGAGAAATATATGTAATAACGTTACAAGCTCAGAGTATGTGATGTTACACATGTTAAGGCACTGATTGTCAGACCAAAATGACAATAAAAGTTGTGCACTTTGAAAATGGAGGAAAACATTGAATTTTTCGCCAAAACGCATTCGTGTCCAATAAATGTGTTTGAGAGATCTGCATGTTCTGCAAGTGCAACATGTGCAAAATCCCTATAAAAGTGACGGGGTCTCGGTTTCCATAGCTTAGTGTTAAGCCACCGACATACAATACAGTTACGTGAAGACTGACTGAAGCACAACGCAACAATGCTTGGAAGCAGGCGAATCTCGATCAGATGTTGCCAGAGCTGTGAATGTTCACCCATGCACCATCACAAGGTTATGGAATCGTCACCAACAACATGGGTCAACTCGTGACCGTCCACGATCTGGCAGACCTCGTGTGACCACGCCTGCACAAGATCGCTACATCCGGTTACGTCACCTTCGGGATAGGACCTCCACTGCGACGTCTACTGCCTCAACCATACAAGGGCAGCGTAGGATTTCCGATCAGACCGTACGTAACCATCTACGAGATTCTTATGCCCCTTGTGCAACCCATCATGGTGAACGTCAACGACGTTTTTCAACATGACAACACCCGTCTTCACACATCTCGACTCATCACTGTGTTCTTGAGACACCACAACATCAACGTTCTACCCTGGCCCTCCAGATCACCAGATTTAAACTCCATCGAACATCTTTGAGACGAGTTGGATCGACGTCTGTGACGGCGACAACCTCAACTGTAGACTCTACCTCAGCTTGCAGCAGCTTTGCAGGCTGAGTGGACAGCCATTCCACAGGATGTGATTCGTCATCTCATCGCTTCCATGGGCAGGGGATGCCAAGCAGTTATTGATGCTCACAGGGGGCATACTCGTTATTGACGTTGAGTGACGTTAAACTTCAACTAGTGAGCGTGGACTTTGGATGTTTAGCAGTGAATGTGCAAAGTTTCACACATGTCATACAGAACTACCCGGCATAAACTTGTTAACAATTTGTCTCAAATTTTGCCTTTTGTGTTTCTTTTTTTGAAGAGTATACATATATATATATCCAGACATTTCATTATCTATATTGCTTGAGGAAGATACAGAGCCATTCTTGGATTATTGTTCTTTGCGATCTGTTTTTATTTCTGTTAGCACATGCAAACTATTAGTGTAGTAACCATAAGTCAGTAATAAACAATTATAATTTTAACATACATACAAACGAGTTAAATGTTTCCTTCTAGTTTTAGTTTGTGTAATATTTTTCTATGGAAGTTGTAAAAACTACAATAAATTTTTCGAAACCAAAAAATGCATATAAAATGCATAATACTCGCGTTATATTTAACAATGAGAAAATTATTCAGTGTGGTTGACGATTGTTTGTTTCTTTTAGTGCAAAGGTGCACAATGAACTGTGTAGACTCTGTCCACTGTAGGGAATCGTATCACAGATTTGAGCGTTCTGAATCCATAAACTTCCTGTTGACAATGTCTGACGAAAATACATAAATTCATCGGGATTTGTGACATTTCACGTCAAAATACGTGATTAATTGAGTTTAACTGAAATGAACCCGAATCTTTCATGAGCTACTTTTTTATTTAAGTTCTCAATTAATTAGATTTTCAATAGTACTTGTCATAAAGCTTATCAGTATTATTCACAAAAGAAATAAAATACCACTTTTCCAGATTATTTAGAAACCTAAAGAACAGAAGAAGCTAATTTATTAAAAAGAGAAGGTATACTCATCGTTTAGTCAGAAAATATTCTGATGTGTTTAATATAAAATACTGTATATATTGTCTGGTGTAAACTATTTTATGGTATCAAGTCTTTTAATATGTGATGATTACACATATAATAAGTAAAACTCAAAGCTTTATTTACAGAGATAGGCTTAAGTTTGGAACTCATTAGCTCCAAAACAGTCAGAGCACCACATTGCTGTTTTCTTATCAACTGTAAAAACTGCCCTTTTTTAGGTTTGTAAATATAGACAAAGCAGAGTACCTGACACAACAATATCTGATTAATACGTACAACATACAACACTGACGTCAAGTACTCAATAACAAATACGCCTACGTTGTGACTAGTATAGCTGAATATAACAATTTTCTTTTGTCGTTTCTTTCCTATTCCTGTTTAAATTTCCTCTTTTTCACTTATGTAATGTCATCGCAAGCAGGTGCGTATTTCAATGGTAATAATTATATTTATCGTTTCTACTTCAGTGAGCATCAACATGCTAATTTATTGTAGCCCTTGCGTGTTTAGACTTTTCCATTGTGTGTGTGTGTGGGGAATTTGATGTGAAGTTGGGAAGAATAAATTAAAATGTAAAATAGTTGACTCAACTAATTCAGTGATAGGCTTTAGTATTATTGGCCTAGAGTTACGACAGAAAGTGTTCGTACCCCTGCGTCGTGAGTAGTTTTTCCTCATAACTTAAAAAGTATCACTGTAAGGATAATGAAAGTAAAGTATATTATAAATATTACAGTAACACATCTACATAAATTTTTATGTAAATTGAACGACAAATAAACTGTTTATAAACAAATATCCAAACATAGGAGGGGCAGAAAGTGTGAAAAAACTAATATTCCCGTAAAAATTTTGTTTAGTTTGGCGAATAAATTACTATATACCATTATATTTATAATATACTATACTTCTATTTGCCTACTCGTGATACTTTTTAAGTTATAAGCAGAAAACCACTCGGGACAAAGGGTTACGAACACTTTCTGTTGTAACTGTAATATTTAAGTGTATTTTTTACAAATTTGCAAAAAATAAGTGATAGAAAGTCCATAAAATATTTTCAGAGCTCAGACGTTTATTGCAGCTACTCTTAGAGAAAACAAATGAGTCTCGGTTTTTCAATGCATAGAAATCGATAACCTTTGACATTAATATGCCTGAAAGTACATTAGGCTGCTCGATCCTAATTTGCATACAGCTTTGACATGTGTCTTGTCCCATCCGGTTTCTCGGCTTACTTAAAATACAGTTCATGTTGTTGACACAACGCTGAACTCAAGCAGGTAACAATACCACTAACAGGTATCCAGTTAATTTTTAAAGTATATCGTTACCAATCTTTTTTTTCCACGAGTAATACACAACATGCTATATCTTGATTTACTCGTTCTGTTACAACGTACTTGAAGGAAAATTGAAGTAAGCTCACACGTGATTAGTATCCACTTCATCAAAAAACAGATATATATATATATATATATATATCCACATCATCATACGTTTGTTTGTTAATTTCGCACAAAGCTACTCGAGGGCTATCTGTGCTAGCCGTCCCTAATTTTGCAGTGTAAGACTAGAGGGAAGGCAGCTAGTCATCACCACCCACCGCCAACTCTTGGGCTACTCTTTTACAAACGAATAGTGGGATTGACCGTCACATTATACACCCCCACGGCTGGGAGGGCGAGCATATTTAGCGCGACGCGGGCGCGAACCCGCGACCTTCGGATTACGAGTGCACGCCTTAACGCGCTCGGCCATGCCAGGCCTAGCATCATACGTCAAACTGCATATTGTTAGCTGTGAAGATGAAATATACCTCTCTTTTAGTCACCAGAATGTTAGTTATTCTGTTTGTATAATGGTTTGCCCCAGGTGTTCTGTAAAATAATACAGTAAATCTTAATTTATGCGCCACGACTCTCATTCAGTTACTAATGCTTCTCTGTAGAAAAAGAAAAATAACGATATTTATAAAAAAAAATATTTCAGAGAATTTCCACTCTACGCCACTAATATTCAACACTGCTTTCTGTGGACAATCTCCTGAGAATTGCTCGCAAGAGCAAAATGTCAACAAAAGTATCCCCGATTCCAAAAATTCGATCCGAGGTACCCACAAATTTCACTTCTTATATTTATTTTCGAACATGCATCAGAAATACATTACAAACAAACACTCAGCCAATTATTATTGACATTGTTGTCTGACGACTCTGCTGCGGTCGTTATAATTATAATATTGGGTATGTCGTATAGTGCTCTCTGTTCAATTTTAAAAATAATAAAATCTGAAACAGATAAAATCATCAGAAATATTAAAGTGGCATATGAAATGGTGACTGTAGTCATTGTAGAGACATATAAGTAGATTTCAATAGTATATTTGAATAGATATGAATCAGAGCTCTATATTTGGACGCTCTTTCCTTATACATCTGATGATACATATACCTACGAAAATCTGAAAATCAAGGTTGGAGAAGAGTGCTCTTTATTTCAAATACCTTGCCTAAGACTTGGCCTACTTGATGATGATGAAAATAAAAAGATCATGCTATGGAAGAGGCCTCTTATATTCGATTTGAGGCTCAACTAAGAGAAATAATTTGCACAATTTTGCTCTATTGGATGTCTACTGACCCATTTGAATTCTGAAATAAATTGAAAACAAGAATTACCTAGGATATCATATGCCAAAAGCATGACCACATTATGTCTGGAAGACAATGCACCAGATACTTCTGAAACTGCAAAAAAAAAGTGGGCTTAAATGCTAACTTGGGATTGCCAAAACCGTATTCGGCTATGGTACAGCAGGCACATATTCCTAGTGTTTTAAAGAAAAAACAACAACAGACGTTGATATTACCCAGCTACAAGAGAATGTGCCACAGAAGCTTCTCACTTTGAATTATGAGCAGAAAAATGTGTATAGCAATGTGGTAAATTCAGTTCAAAATGTTAAAGGCAAAGTTTTTTCATCAGTGCTAGTGATGACACAGAAAAACATATGTAATGAATACCCTGTTTGAATAGTTGCAATTATAATGTAGGAATGCTCTAGCTACTACAATGTTTGACACAGTTGTAACTCTGCTCGGTTAGAAGATAAATGTAAAGGTGAAAACTATCCGCTATGTTGACAATTAAGATTTCACAATAACTTCTATTGCTGTCAACAAAGCTTGTCAACCTTTGTAAATTTGTTTTTTTATAACAAAGCAAAACCTTGTTGACTCTTTATAGTTTGGTAAGGTTATGGTGATACTGTACTTAAAATAAATGTGTTCATGTCAGAAGAATTTTTTTGGTTAAAAATGAACTTGAAAAGTTCAGAAACTACTGAAAATGGGAGACCATAACTAACTGAATATTTAAATGGGGCCAATCTCTTTGGAATTCCTATTCATCTGATGAAGCTGAAGGTTGGGTTTCATCTCATGCTGTTAAGAAATCTGAACCCACAGAATGGACACTGTAGAGCATGAGATACACAATTATCAGTATTAATTATTTTATAATAGAGGTGGGTTACAATTGGAAGCTTTGCTGGTGAAACAATATTCTTTCTAAAGGTTCTTCATATTTCCCAGAAACATGAGGTTTTCTTAAGTTATCGCTGGAAGTATGTTCCAATAAAACGGGCATTCACCATGATACCATATAATAGGTCAGATACAAGCATGGATTTGTTTCTTCCTATCAAGTAACATTCTTCCCTATGGACAACTTTATGGGGGACTTCCAAGAGTGACAATAAGGACAATATGAAACCCCTTGCAGAAAATACAACATTTAAATCAAAACGAGGAAACTTTTTATAATATTGTTTACCAAGAAAATCTCCACATCTAATAACCTGTTTGTTACAAACTATTAATTTTTGTGATATGTTATTCATATTTGTTATATAATTTTCATACTTAATTAAAACAAAAATTGAAACTGATAATATCAAAGTAAAACTCAAGTTAATTTCATTACAGCTTTTAGCAGGAAGTGGAGAGGCGGACCAAAGTTGATTTTCGAAAATGTAACCAAACCAAAATGTCATCGACCAACCCCTTTTGGGGTATTCGAATGTTACGTATTTTTTAAATGTTTTATATTCTTCGTAGATTAAACGCAACAGAAAAACGCAGATAACAGCTTGTATAATTTATTACACTAAACTATTAACACATATAACAGATATAACATGAATTATATAATAATAGTGACAGATATTAAGTTACAACATTCGAAATTAATTACAAAACAAAATAATATTAGTTTCAAACTTCAAAATTAATCACAATACAAAACGGTACTGGCCTGTATCTAATGTAATGATCTAAAATTAAAGTCTCAAATTCCAGTCTAGGGTGTGAATTTGGTCCCACGAAGAGATTACGAAACAGTTCACAGTTCAATAAATTCGCCGACTCTCAGCACAAGCAGTACTTCAGAAGTATCGTAGAGATTGACGAAATAAAATCACAGCTTCCGAGGATATAACTTCAATCACAAATCCAAGTTGAATATTCACAGCAAACACTTAATCTTTCTCAAATAACTAAAACTGATGCCCGAATCTCACTCTTATTCTTTGAATAAAATTAATGACTGAATCTATCTTCTTTTTTCGAATAAAAACTGATGACTGATGATTGAATCTATCTCTCGTCACCGTCTTTTATACCGATAGGCCTATTTCTCGAACAATCTCGCAATTTCCATACAACTCCAGAGCTATCCACGCATATCCGTTCTTGCACGAGACTACACTTCTATCACCAGCACTCATTTACAAACATGTGATTGGTCTACTAAATTCGAGAAAGTTCTAAAATGTTACCCTAAATAAATAACATATTTTAGTTTAAACTTCGAAACAATAATATCAATATGGAAAAAAAAATGAATAATACAAATGAAAATTCAAACACAACATGACATGTTGTCGTTTACAAAATATTTACACATATACATAACATCGAAGAATGATTAAGTCGCTGCAAAACAGTACTGCTCACTAATAACTCCAATTTAAATATACACAAACCCGGCCAGCTGAGCAAATCAAACTAATAATACCTAACATTTTGAAATGAGACTTTCTCCAACTAAAAGATTAGTCGCCAAATTCCACTTTTTTAACTTAAAAAATTGTTACAATATGTTACATCAGTTACCTACTTATTAACAAACACGCCCCCCAGTGGCTCAGCGGTATGTCTGTGGACTTACACGCTAAAATCCGGGTTTCGATACCCGTGGTGGGCAGAGCACAGATAGCCTATTGTGTAGCTTTGCGCTTAATTCAAAAAAACAAAACAATTAACAAACACAAACTAATAGGCCTGGCATGGCCGAGCGCGTTAAGGCGTGCACTCGTAATCCGAGGGTCGCGGGTTCGCGCCCGAGTCGCGCTAAACATGCTTGCCCTCCCAGCCGTGGGGGTGTATGATGTGACGGTCAATCCCACTATTCGTTTGTAAAAGAGTAGCCCAAGAGTTGGCGGTGGGTGGTGATGACTAGCTGCCTTCCCTCTAGTCTTACACTGCTAAATTAGGGACGGCTAGCACAGATAACCCTCGAGTAGCTTTGTGCGAAATTCCAAAAAACAAACAAACAAACACAAACTAATAAATCAAACAAATTTCAACATTTTTTCAATAATTCTAACAATAATAATAATACTATTTTTACAACTTACAACACTGCTAAATTAGGGACGGCTATCACAGATAGCCCTCGAGTAGCTTTGTGCGAAATTCAAAAACAAACAAACAAACTTAATTTTGTTTTAATTTGTTTTGTTTTTTTACTATATCTAAATTCAGCGTTAATTTCTATTTTCTCTGTGGCTTCCTTAGCTTTAAGATCTACTATTTCATTATAAATTATCCAAATATGGGCTTTAACCCAAACAAAAGTAATATTAAGATTATTATATATAAAATATTCTTTAATTCTATTAACTAAATAATTATTATTTTTACATGATTTAAATGCCATTAATGATGATCTTGAATCAGAATATATCGCTGCTTCATAAATGTTACTATCAACCATGAAATCAATAGTGTTAAAAATTGCAAACAGTTCAGCCATAAATATTGTTGTATTATCATTTAATCAAAATAAACTTTCATCTTTAATTTCATCATTATAAATTTATATAAGCACATCCAACTTTATTATTAATTTTTGAGCCATCTGTATAAAGTTTATTACGAAATTATTTAAAATCTTTATCATAGTACCCAAGGAGCTAAATTTAGCTCCGTTAGAACTTCAATATTTTCTAATTCAACTACTTCACCTTCTATTTTAACATTTTGTTTAAGAAAAAAAAAACAATTTATATAGCTTAACACCAACTTCTAGTTTTAGATATAAAGGGGGAATTCCCGTTAAGGTGTTAAGCGTTAAACTAGCTACAGTGTTATAGGTTTCTGTGATGGGTAATATTGCAATTCTTTGAATTTGTAAAATTTTATTTTTAATTCTTTCTATATATTCAAACCAGATTTGATATCCATATGTTATCATTTTATTTATACTTAGTTTGTAAATATCTTTCAAAAATTTTGGTTTCAAGTCCCAAGTGGTTCTTGAAATACGCTTTGATTTTTGAATAACATTAACTATTTTACTTTTAACAAAATTAAGATGCGATAACCAGTTTAATTTCACGTCAATAATAATACCTAAGTATTTCAGCTCTTTAATAAATTTAACTCTTTTATTACCAATAGTAATTGTAGGTATATGCGTGATATTCTTACCTGTATAAATTAAAATAAAATTTGATTTATTTATTTTGAGTTCTAATTTATTATCTAAAATCCAGTTGTTAATGTTATTTAATATATCCTCTGACAAAGACGTAAATAGGTATGATGCTTTTGCTCGCATTAAAATAATGGTATCATCAGCAAATGCTTGTATGCACGCATTATTTGTACTCTTTAATTTTAATATTCCATCAGAATAAAGATTTCCTAGAATAGGACCCAAACTAGATTCTTGTTGAATTCCCTTATTATATTTCTTACTTATACTTTCTATTAAAACTTCTCTATTTTCAATAAAATCATTAATCCCCTTTTTCAACTTCAAAGGTATTTTTAGATTATTTAAATGTTTTATTAAGATCATGATGTCTACTGAGTTAAAAGCATTTTTAAAATCCAAAGAAATTAATAATATAATGTTTACTATTATTTATACTTTTATAAACATAATTTTTAAGTTTCTGTAATGCATGAGTAGCAGATCTTTTGCTCCTGAAACCATATTGTACGTCATCAATTAATTTATATTCCTCAATAAAGTAAGTCAATCTATATTTCAAAATCTTATCGAATATTTTACCTCAAATTGGCAAAAGATAAATTGGTCTATAACTACTAGGAAACATTGTATCTTTACTTTTTTTT
Organism: Carcinoscorpius rotundicauda; assembly: GCA_011833715.1. Classification (NCBI taxonomy): domain Eukaryota; kingdom Metazoa; phylum Arthropoda; class Merostomata; order Xiphosura; family Limulidae; genus Carcinoscorpius; species Carcinoscorpius rotundicauda. Next base: position 26,609,776 of record CM022400.1, on the reverse strand, counting down.
ATGGCTAAGAGTCACCTTAGCCTTTTTCCAAACTAACGGAAAAATAGCATTATTGTAACAGAAATTTAATACTCTGATAAACCAATTTTTATTAGCAAAATATATTTCTTTGAAAATAGGAAATTTTAAATTGTCATATCCTTGGGCTTTACTATTCTCCATCTTCCCGGTGACTTTATTAATTTCATACTCTGTAATATTACCTTCATTTATATATTATTCTCTATCTCATCACAAAAACCTATTCCAAAGACCACTTGATACTAATTCACCCATGAAAAATGATAATTAAGAATTTCATTTATGGCTTCATTTCTATTTTTGGTGATATTCCCATCTTTATCTTTTATTTTATTCATTTGTAAATATTTCTTCTTTTTATCCATGATAATTTTGTATAGAATACCAAAAATATTATTACCAGTAATACCTGTAATATAATTTCTTAAAGATTCTTTTTTAGTGAAAATAATTAACTTTTATATTTTGTTTGCTGCTTCCTATATTTCAATTTTTAATACTGTTTTAAATTAATGTCTTTTGTCTTTTGAAATCTTCTCCGTAAAGCTCTCACTTTACTATTGAAGATCTTAAGCTTGGTATTCCACCAGCAGGCTTGTTTGTATCCAGTATTCTTTATATTATTCTTATTCCTTAAACTGTTTAAACAAATTTCTTTAACTTTATTAGTGATGTTTGTTAAATAATTATCAATATTATATTTATTGATTACCTCATCTTTGATTTGATTTAGATATTCTCTTATTTCTATTTTCAAATTCAACCATTTAAGTTTATTTATATTTATAATTTCATTATTATTTATTTTTATATCAAATTTTTAAAAATTCAATTCTATCATATAATCACTATTAGTAATATAATCAGTAACTCCAAAATGAATATCAAATTCGTTATTATACTTTATCATTGCCAAATCAAACCAACCTCCCCTCTAATTGAGGATAAAGTTGATGTAGAATCCGAATTATTAAGTAACATAATTTCATTCAAAGACATAAACTTAGTAACTAAAAAAACTTATCATCAAGCGGCCTCTGGCCCCAAGCTTCCGACTTAGCATTGAAATCACCTAAAATTAAAATAATTTAATTATTTTACGTACTAATAAAATTTTGTAACATAATAAGGTCATCATCAATACTCCAGACGGGGAGAAGTAAATACTAATCACAATCACAATAAAATTTTCATAAATAATTCTAACACAAACTAAATTGTTTGTACAACATAGTAATTAATATTTTTATTATTAGTAATAATACCTGCCTTCGGGATATCACAACAAAAAACAGTTCTCATATTTTGAGAGAAATGAACTATATTTTCTGCAAAATAATAAGGTTAATTTGTGGAAATGATATCCATATTTTTTGTTAGAAGTCTTGATTTAGTTGCAGATTGGCTGCTCGCGCCACTGCCAAATTAATAGGAATAACAAAAAGAAAAGAATTTAAAACACTAGCCATAATCAATACGTGAAATTATACAATCCATTTCTTTAAGATAAATCCTAAAATCATAATCCTTAAAAGAACGATTCGCATCAAATTGTGTATTAGATTTCTTATTATGATTATTACAATTTATATTATACACAGGTTTTTCACAATCTTTTGACTGATGTCCTTTTTGTTCACATTTTAAACAGATAGTAACATTTTACAATATTGGTCAAGATGCCCGAATTTTCCACAATTATAACAAATTGTGGGCTCACATATTCTTTAAATCCGTATCTTCCCCAATTCAGTTTAATTTTATTAACTTGTAACAATTTTTTTAACTTATTTGGTTCAATTGTAATAATATAATTGAAACCTCTGAATGTTGTAAATTTCTTATTAACAATAATTACATCATTTTTTTAAAAATATTTCTGAGTTTTGTTTTTAATGCCAGCAACAAATTCTTGATCGCTCATATCATCATCTAAACTACAAATAGTTATTTGTGGATATCTCATTTTTGGCACATTTATATCATAGTCTTTTTCTAAATCCTTTACTTTTAATAGTGTATCTTTAAGTAAATTAATCTCTTTTTTTTTCTACTTCCACCAAAATGCCTCCTTCAGCTATAGTTCTTACAACATTTACACCTATTTCCAGTTCTTTTGGTTTAACCAAACTTTGTACTTTCCTTTTCGTTTCCATTGATATCATATTGTTTTTGGGTATAATGGTGAGTACGTTTCTTTTTCTACTTTTACTTCTTTCTCTGCTTATTGTTCTTGTCATTTTCCTTTCACTCTTTGGTTCTATTTTCATCTTAGTAACTTCTGCGAAAGTAGGTATTCTCTTCTCTTCTTTTATAATGTCTATATTATTCTTAAGTTCCGAATTTTCACGTAAATGAGAAATCACATTTTGTTGCATTATAACTATTTTAACTTTGTCCGTCATTTTATTTTTTAATGTCTTAAAGGTATTTTTTTCCAATTTTCAGAAAACATTGTTTCCACAAATTCATCTTGAATTTTAAGAGCACGCTGTAACAGTTCACTATTATCTGACATATAGCTACTCTCCTTGTGTTCTAAATCATTCTCTACTTTTTCAGTTACTCTATAATTTGCTTTCTGTTTTTCTTCCTGTTTATTCTCTACCTTCATCTTACTTCTCTCTTCTTCCCTTTTCTTTGTTTTTATTTTCTTTACCTTTATCCCTTCCTTACTAGTTATTGCTTTTCCACTATCACTCATTCTTCTGTCTTAATTTACTCACTACATACTCCTTTAGCTGTATATTAGCATTTTAGACGTTTCCTAGCCAGAACCAACGATGAGGTAAAAGTATTGTCAAGAATTTATATGATAGTAAAACACCAATATGTATAAGCAGGATATACTCTGGGCAATTGTCCTGCTTATATAAATATAGTTTGACGACGTGATACTTCCACATATCTTTGCAACTAATTAACCCCGGCTAATTAATGCCTTCACAAAGATGTAATAAAGCATAACCTGGTTACAACTGATATTCTTACTACCAGTTGGGAGTTTCAAGTCAACAATAGTTTCGAATGTCACAAATCCATCAAGGACATTTAGAGGTTGTACACCAAAGTGGGGGAAGGTCTCATAGGATCATCAAACTAGTAGACAAGTCTTACCTACAGTTTCTTACACAGAACAGTGTGACATTTGTGAAAAGAAATATGCCAGCAATTTTGGATCCAATCACACAAGTGTTGGAAGCACAGTAATTGAAAATGCAAGAATTTATGACTTCTTAATTTTCTACATTATTTTCGATTATTAAAGGTTTGTTTTTAAAATTCGCACAAAACTACTCGAGGGCTATCTGTGCTAGCCGTCTCTAATTTAGCAGTATAAAACTTGAGGGAAGGAAGCTAGTCATCATCACCCACCGCTAACTCTTGGGCTACTTTTTTACCAACGAATAATGGGATTGACCGTCACATTTTAACGCCCGCACGGCTGAAAAGGCGAGCATGGACGGGGATGCAAATCGGCGACCCTCAAATTACGAGTCGCACGCCTAACCCACCTGGCCATGCATGGTCTTAATTAACAAAGGACTGCCGACGACGATGAATAATATTTATAAAAGCAGATGCTCCATATGAAGCTATGACGCCTCAGTAAAATTGATTGACACCACTGCTCTGGATTTTGAGTTACCATTTGATAAAAGAGAAGAACAAGAAATTCAAGTATTAGGTTACTTACTGACATTTCTAGAACTTGTGACTTAGTTATTACCTAGATCTTGTTATTAAAGAAAACATTGTATTGTATTGTAAAGTTCTCATGACATATTGAAAAATATTTAAAATACCATTTCGATGAACAATCCGAATCATCTTTACATAGACATTGCTACCATCTGCCTCAGAAATGCGCACTTTGGCCACCTCCTTCCAGTATTCAGTTGTCAACAGAGATTAGTGAAGGTTTACCATAAGGTTGAAATTTACATTTTATAATGGAAAAATTATCCCATAAAATGGAAATAATGACAAAATGTTCTCTTGCCCTAACATTTTTGCACAGTACTCTTCAACCCGGTCCCGGAGAAGGTCATTCCAAAATAAAACCAGGATTTTTCTTCTTTCAACCGTCATGTTGTAACATTTAATTTAACCTCAGAAGCTCAATTTGAGGTGCATCTAAAACTCTCGACTATTTTTGCACTTTAAGTACCAGCAAAGAACGTGATAAGGAGAAACGTTTGTGGAGGCGGGCGGCTGATGGTGGTGGCAAGCTTGAAGAGCTGGAATCATTAATGGGTCTTTTGCATGTAAGAAGTTTATGTAGTAATTAAAAGAAAACAATGTTACCATAACCCTTTGAAGTAAGCTTTTCTACAGAAATATGGTGCTCCTTTAAAAACTTAACTGCAGGATAAAATAGGAATTTCCATCCAATAATAGATAAAACAATAAATATTGCTGCTGGAACCACATTGTATTTAAAACTTTGTTATACGTATAACCTTCTTATGTATATTGAAACACTACATTAAAAACAAGGAAATAAAGAAAGAACTTTTCATCCAATGAAGTAAATGAAGGGATAGCTATATCAATCCTTCCAAAACAATGCAGAGGGTATTAGTGATAGTAGTTGCATCGTCCCTACATAATAACATAGACATGAGTTAACATATAAAAGTTTATATATTTGTTTAATCACAATTACAATTTAATTTAATCACAAATTTAATTTATCCTACTTTTGTCTGTTGGCGTTCTCTTAACACGTGTGCCTATGCTATTATTTAGAGATAATGCATATTCCACCACAACATTTATTTCCTTTCTTGAAAAGATTTTTCTTTACTTGATTAATTTTTCAAGTTTGGTATTGTAGGATACTTTTGCTAATTCATATACCGAAGACTTGAAGTCATGTATAGCACAAAGTCTACAGCTCATTACAATGTATAAATTGTAAGACATTACATCAAATTAACATGTAGTTTGGTCGGTTTATTTTCATATAGCGTGAATGATAGAAGACCTGAACGCTAAATAGTCTGGGATATGCTTTTTTTTTTTCTAATGAGATCACAAATTCAACAAATAACTGGAATAATTTGCGATGAAGAACATCGTTTTCTTTTTCTTTTTTTTTAAAGAGTCAATGACCAAGACACATAGCTTTAATGAGAATAAAAAAAGTAATATATTGGATACAAAAATAAATAACCTAGTTGATAATATTCTTAAAACAATACTGTCAAACTATCAGTGTTTTCTGTTATGCTATTAATGAAAAATAAATTCTAATTATCATAATCAAGTGTGAAAATATAGTTTTCATATTTTACCATTCAAGAAATTATATGTTAACAAACTATTCACATTTTTTAAAATTTTCTTTTACTTCTTTTTCAAGGGGGATATGATTCTAATATGTATTTCGACCACTTCTGGTTTACAAATTTGGAACCCTATTACAAAATAAAACTTTTCCTCCGATACCATTCGCCATCTAGTGGGAAAAAAGTTATCAAAATGATATGGAAAATCTCTTAGTTCAGAAATTATTTGGCCAGGCATGGCCGAGCGCGCTAAGGCGTGCACTCGTAATCCGAGGGTCGCGGGTTCGCGCCCGCGTCGCGCTAAACATGCTCGCCCTCCCAGCCGTGGGGGTGTATAATGTGACGGTCAATCCCACTATTCGTTGGTAAAAGAGTAGCCCAAGAGTTGGCGGTGGGTGGTGATGACTAGCTGCCTTCCCTCTAGTCTTACACTGTTAAATTAGGGACGGCTAGCACAGATAGCCCTCGAGTAGCTTTGTGCGAAATTCCAAAAAAACAAACAAACAGAAATTATTTAACGCCTAAACTGTTTACAGATTTGATAGTGTTTTAAAACCAGTTGTAAAGAAGTGAAAATAAAGTTATGCGTTATATTACTTTCTTAAATATATTAAAACCATTTCAATTAGGCCCGTTACAAAATAGGATCATTGACTGTTTGTTTATTTTATATTATAGTAAATAAATGGTGGTTTTCAGGTCAATAAATAACAAGCAAAACTATAGCTATTTTATTCGTTCATTTATTATTTCGTCTATCGTTTAGTTTATCTATGAATTTCTAGTTACATTTAAAACATTAACACATTTTCTAGATTATCATGTTTATTTTGAGAAAGTAAAGATGCATTCCGACTGACATCAGTTTTCTTAATACTGACGTTAGATTTTATTGATTTTGCACAACGACATGTAAATCACGATAACATGATCTATAATCTCATGATTTAACAAGAGGATAGAAATCCTGTATTGAGCTCTAACAAGTAGTTCGAGAGATATAGCTGAATAGTGTTATTGCTCGATGCTGTTAGTGATTTTGTAGTCGAAGCAGGGGATAATGTTATTTTCAAATTATATCTTCTTAGTTGTCTGTTTCTTTTTCCCCAGTTCTTTTATTCATTGAAATATTTAATAACTTGAATTTGCATATTGTATTGTTTATTATCGTTATGTTCAAATCATAGCAAGCACACAATTCTTTACTTACTGTGTTTGGTAAGTTAATAGCTTTGTAATTGAATTTATTAAAGGTTACATTTTAGACATCTATGGTTGGTATAATAAATTTGTATTTCTTTATTCATTGCTGTTAAATCCTAATTTTGGAATCTTATTATTAAGCCCATTACAAAACCTGGCAATATAAATGTTTTTGCATAACTATATGTTGTTGTAAAGCTATTTTTATTTGTAGGTTGTTTAAAGATATTAGTTGAAAATAACTCAACGTGAAGGCCACTTAATGAGACAAAATCGATTTATTTGTTGCTTTAAGAGTTTCGAGAAACTTAAGCTACTTTTAAACTGTCGTAATATACTAGGTTTACCTAGACAAATGACGTTATATTTGTCTGATAACATTACTGTAGCTATTCTACAGTCATTTACTTGTAAAAGGTAATCCAATAACACCCTTTAATCTCAACCAGCTTTTGACTCAATTCGTTTGATGCTCTACAAAACGCTGTTTTTGTAATGTGTCCTTATTTTAAACACTTCTAGATTTTGCGTAATTTTGATGCCACATTACATTGCCAAACCTTTGTAGTTCCCTCTCGCTTACAATTAAATTACAACATTAAAATATATAGCATACAACAATGTATCTTCTTCGATTAAGCAATCTTAAAACAAAAAATAAACGAAGTTAAACAATAAGCTGCCCAGAACAGTTTTTTTAAGAGTTACAGCCTCTATGCTGGATATATATGTGTTCTTTAAGGTCTCGTTATTGGTGATTTGGTTTTCCTAAGGTGCATATTAAAGATAACTCTGAAGTGTTTGAGTGTATAAGTTTCCACTGAATAGAGTAAAAAGCTCAGCACCAGAGTATGATAAAATTTGCACTTGGTTCTTGGTCGGATGCTATGCTGTTTCCATATCTTCTCGAACAATCGCCCAAAAGAGGCAGATGTTGCTTAGATTCTGTGGTCAAACTCTAAAACAAGGTCGTTGTCGCTAGCAACTGTACTGCCGACGGGAGTGGACTTATTAATGACATTTAACTAGTTTCCATAGAGAAGAAAGTTGACAATACACAATGAGATTTCATTCTCTTTTACGTTAAATGTTAACCAAAAAAACAATGGATACTTAAGAAAAGTTATCTAGAATGGTCTGTAGGCCATCTGTCGAAATAGATACAAATGCCACATCACCATCAAACAGCAGCTCTCTGACATATATCTCCATAGTGTTAGTTGAGTCTCCAGTATTGTGAAATTGAAAAACCGGCATCAATTCTCGTGTGGATGTAATTCCCTCGGCAAGATTGGGACTTTTCAGTTTTGTGAGATTAAAAAAAATCGGCACCAATTCTCGTGTGGATGTAATTCCCTCGGCAAGATCGGGAGAGGCATGATCCATAGTAACAGCTAGGAATGGAGTGAATAATTTGAAAGCTAATACACAACCTTGTTTTAAACCATGTGTTGTTGATAAGGTTTTCACTGTAGCACTCCCATGTGATACCAGTTCATTCATACTGTTGTGAAATTAGTGAACAGTTGCAACGAACTTCTACAGACAACCAGCTTTACTAAGCAGTGCCCATAACACTTCTCTCCTTACACTATCAAATCTTTGGTGAAATCGACAAATACGGCATGAAGCGGTATGTTTTGTTCAATATATTTTTCACTAAATATGACACAAGAAGAAAATTATACTGATCGTACTTTTGTTTCCTCATAAACAACATTGACTTTTTGTTGTATATGTTTGGAGATTTTTTGTAGCCAGGATGCCAACGTTGTAAAAACGATACACAATTCTAGATTTAATATTAGTCTTCCACGTTTGAAAATTTTGAAAGGCAGACAATCCAACTTAAATTTTCCAAATTTAATGATTTTCATTGTCTTCACAAGCTTTTCCAGAGTTAGTGGGTCATCAACTGTTGTGTAAATTTATAGTTATGGCACCTGATTCATAAATATGTTATGAATCACTGATATCTTATTCAACAAATTATCAAAGTCTTCTTTCCCTCTATGCAAGATATCAACTTTGTTTGTAAAAAGTTGTGAGCCATCAAAACTCTTGAATGAAATAAGTGCTCCACTCTGTAGTTCATTTAGCATTTTTAAACTGTCAAAAATCCTTTTGTATTGTGTTTGTCAGCTAAGGATTGTATCTCCACTGCCTTTTGTAGTCACCATTCATCTTAAAGTTTGAATATATATCTTTGGAAATTTTTCTAAAAGCTGCTTTAGTTGTTTTCCTTTGCTCGATGATTTGTTTAGTGTGTCTGCCATCTAATAGGGCTTATCTACCTTGCTTTTTTTTAACTACCAATTCTTGAATATTATTATCGATTTAATCGAACCAATCAACATGTCATTTATTGTGGAAGTCAATTTCTAGAATGCTTCTGTCATATACAATGGTTTTGAAATGGTTTCATAGCACCGGAATAGCTGACGGGAATTCATTTGTTTCAAAACCATCAGAATTCTTGGTTGTTAGTTTCTCTCTGCAAGCAAGATACCGTAATTGGTTTGAGTAGACATAACATTACATTAGCAAGGTCCTGGCTTCAAATTAGAAGGTAGTCAAATGAAGTCTATTGATGGAAACGTAAGTGACAATAACTGTAAGACATATTTGTAGGAAGTTTGAAAAATAAAGTTGTCGCCGTCGTTGGCAGTCTTTCGATAATTGAAGATGATATAGAGAATGGGGAACTTAAGGGGTACAACACAGGATTTAGCTGCTGCTAACAACCCGTGAAGGAACTGCGAGACTTCTTTCCACTTTCTATAGCTTTGGTGCAGCATCATGGGCAAATGCGTGGAACCGTGGTATATGAAGAAAACATTGATGAAACAGAACTATAGATTACCTGGTCTGGTGGAAACTTGGTTTAACCGAATAAAGAGCATAGATGGTATATTCTAGTTTGGTTTTGAGCACTACAACTGGCAAGACCACTTCTGTTAGAGACATACAGCACTCTGCAAAATTCCTAGGGTAAAGTCAAAAAATATATATGAGGCTACTTTCAGATGACAACAGAAAGTAAATCACAGGTATAACATTAAAATACTATTTATATTCACGTTAAGTATAATAAAACCAAGTGAAACTGCTTGAGTTCAGGAAACAATTAATACTTTGTGTCCCCTTTTGCTTTCATCACTGCAGAATCTATCAGGCATTGTTGCAGCATATTTTATCAGTGTCATTTGGCATTTTACTTCAAATTTTGCTATTACACGCAAATAAAGTTTATTTGGAAGTATCTTTTGATTTGTAAAATTTGTGATTTATGAAATCCAAGGCCTACTTAATTGGACTGAGATCACAGCTCTGTAGAAGCCATTGCATCACTCGAATGATTCTAGCAGCTTCTTTCTTAGCTAAGTGCATAGGGTTGGTGAGTGTTTTGCATCTTTATCATCTTGGTATTAGAATCCTTTACCAATAATATGCAATCCACTGTACATACGATGACAAATCAGTATCTGATGGTACTTGCAGTGATGCATTATTCCATCTGTACAAAGATCTCTCGTTTCAATATAAAATTGCTCTAAACCATTCGCACATATGTAAGTGTATTTCACCATTCTCCTGCCAGCCGTACAACCTTGACTTTGAATTAAATATTTCAAACTTGGATCATCCATCCATAACACCATTTTCCAATAGTCAATAGTCCAAGTTTTCTTTTTTTAGAAATTTCAATTTCTTGACAATATTTAAAGGTGTTTTTTAAACTGCTGTACGACTACATGTTCCATTCTTGTTGAGACTCCTTAATTCTGTAGATGTAGACACTTTTCTGTCATTTAGTACATGGTCGTTTACCTCATGCTTGAGATAAATGGCAGTCTTCCTTCTGTCCTAAAGGTTGCATAAACAAAGGTACTAAACATGAGTATCATTGAGTTTAGGTATTCTGCCTCTTCTTTTTCCTGTTTGCAAATTTACTTTTCTCGATTTCACGATCTAGGCTTTAGTTCACAGTGTTTGCGAAGCATTCAAAATCTGCAGCAATTTTTTTCTAGGGTCCAATAAGCATCACTCAAAGCTTTTATGCAAATGCAATGTTCTATTGGCAATTCTCTATACGTTTTGGGTCATGACACGAGAATAAAACTTAATACACAGCGTTAAACACCGATTTTTATCAAGGCTTATTTGTGGAGTGCTGTTAAATTCATTTTTTCTAAGATATACTGATACCATATGTTAACTCTTTGCTATCTTCTTTCTATAAATCTACGACACTGCACGAGGTAACATGACATTTATTCCAGTAACTAAATTTAATCGATATATTGATTCAAGCAGAATTCTTATGACATGACCTTGGTACAAGTATATGCGAATTCTAAAGAACGATAGGTATTTTTACCCTGACTCATTGAATTTTCAACAGAAATTAATGAAACATAACCGTACTATTAAAAGTTACGTTCTGTGATAGAAGAATTAGCCCATGGAGATGGAAACGATGACAAATTATTCTCTCGTCTAAACACTTTTGCACAGTACTGTATATCAGCTGGAACAGATGTATCATACATAGAATAACAGCTACTTGAGAACAAACTGTATGACGTGTGGATCAGTAAAATAATGAATGGTCTCCTACGTCAGAAATTTACCCCCAATGAAAATTCTGCATAATAATCAGGGTAACCCCTTTTAGTAATAGACAAATATTGCCTATGTCACGTGGAAATGAGATTAACGTGGTTCTGTGCAAATATGGTAAGTGCAACGTGGTTTTGAAACTTAAACAGTATGAAGAAAACAGAACCATAAGACCATCATTCACATCTAAAGGTGTTCAAGATTTTGTAATATACACTAATGGCACTTTCAATTAATCATATATTAACTGAAGATTAGTATGAATACTCACCCAATATACATGGTATGTAAAATGTAATATTAAGACAAGATTAAAATCTATTTCCTGACCACTTTTGTAATTTTCAACATTTTTTTAAGTAGAAGGAAAAAAATGATTTTATCTTATTTCCTAACAAGCAAACAATATGCAACAATAGAACATCATCAAGAACAAAACAAAGACGTTTCTAACCAATACTCACTTACATAATTTATGTATTATATTTAATATTGTTACGTATTTTTTGATGTTTTAAGTTCTTCGTAGACTAAACGCAACAGAAAAACGCAGATAACAGCTTGTATAATTTATTACACTAAACTATTACCAATATAACAGATATAACACAAATTATATATAATAACAGTGACAGATATTAAGTTACAACATTCGAAATTAATTACAAAACAAAATAATATTAGTTTCAAACTTCAAAATAAATCACAATACAAAACGGTACTGGCCTGTATCTAATGTAATGATCTAAAATTAAAGTCTCAAATTCCAGTCTAGGGTGTGAATTTGGTCCCACGAAGAAATTCCGAAACAGTTCACAGTTCAATGAAATCGCCGTCTCTCAGCACAAGCAGTAATTCAGATGTATCGTAGAGATTGACGAAATAAAATCACAACTTCCGTAGATCTAACTTCAATCACAAATCCAAGTTGAATATTCACAGCAAACACTTAATCTTTCTCAAATAACTAAAACTGATGCCTGAATCTCACTCTTATTCTTCGAATAAAAACTGATGATTCAATCTATCTTCTTTTTTCGAATAAAAACTGATGATTCAATCTATCTTCTTTTTTCGAATAAAAACTGATGATTGAATCTATCTCTCGTCACCGTCTTTTATACCGATAGGCCTATTTCTCGAACAATCTCGCAATTTCCATACAACTCTAGAGCGATCCGCGCGTGTTCGTTCTTGCACGAGACTAACGTCTAGACACGAAGTCACCAGCACTCATTTACTAACATATGATTGGTTTACTTAATTCAAGAAAGTTCTAAATATTACCCTAAATGAATAACAAAATATTAGTTTAAACTTCGAAACAATAATATCAATATGGAAAAATGAATAATACAAATGAAAATCGAAACACAATACGACATGTTGTCGTTTACAAAATATTTACACATATACATAACAATATAAAAGAACAATTTAAGAATATAACTATATATTATTTCACATTTATAAATGAAGTGTCTACAAATTATTGAAATGCTGAAAATTATAAGAAATTTCGAATAAACATTTTGTTTCTGAAAAATATGAAAGTCATTTTCTACTCCTAATTTATAGAAAGAAAATATTCAACAAAAATTGGAACTATTGACTAGACAGGTAATAAAAATATTCATGTATTTGCAACGTTTGAAACTTTAAAACTGTTATTTTAAATGCTTAACATAAAAACCCAATGATTAATCTAACAAATACTACATAATCTAACAGTTATTAACACACCAGAGCTGGTTGATAAGAAAAGTTTTATTTTTAAAATATAGGAAGCAGTGAGCTGTTCTTACATTTAGATATTATTTAATCGGATAGTTATCGATAGATATAATTAATTCAAAATATCTGAAACTCTGTGAACTTCTCACACGCTAATAAAATTTCTTGTTCTCCCTTTAGTTAAATATAAATTAGTGTGAAAAATAAATGTATAAAGTGACATATTTGCTTTTAAAGTTTTGATTTAATTATATTTTCAACAATACTTTGTTCAGTTTTGTCGTAATTATATTTTGAATAATATGTTTAAGTTTTGTTTATTTAAGAATTTAAGCACATAGTGACAGAAACCAGGCAATATGCTGATTACACTAAAACTATTAATGAAACAATAAAAAATACAATATTTCTTTGCCATTACTTCATTATTTATATCAAGTACGAAAATACACTTTTCTAACTATTACAACTGACTTGTTGTCTGGATTAAGCCTGGAACACATGTAAAACGGATCATCACACTCACGTGTATATACGCTAAATTACGTCCATTAGCTTTCTTTTGAGGCTGAAAACTTCATATTATCCTTACTGCAATTTATCGGGCTCAAAGTCTATAAAGAGAGTTTCTATTCATTTCTTTCGCATTGTAAGCTTAAGTAGAGTGAGTTAATGATTTACTGAAAATATGCAAAGAGTGTTATGATCTTACAGACATTTTATATATGGGCCAAATATCTAGTTTATACTGAAACAATTTAATCTTATTAAAAATAGATTAAAAGTACATGAAAAATGACTGTCAGAACAGAAGAAATCCAAGTGAGGTAATTTAGTATTGTATTAATAGTATCGTTATTAGTTACGGCAGCAAGTGCCAACCCCGCCAACAGAGAGTGTTACAAGTGTGTGGCCTCAAGCAACTGGGAGAGACAAAGATGTAACCTGATATGGTGGCATGATATTTTTAGGAAATGCTACCAGAGGACGTTTATACTATGCGAGATGCCACAAGATATGATAATATCATACTTGCACTAAGTGTCACTAGTGGACGCAATGCTAGACTTCCATGACAAACGATTATGATAACAGAATGTCAGAAATGATGATGTCATCGTTCCACAAAGTAGAACCAGAGGGTGCATTTATCTTTGGAGAGGTGGTATTATGCTGCTCATGTAATTCTACTTTTAACAAAATATTTCAATTTGTCGTTTCTTATGACACAGGAGAGGATAAAAATAGAACTGATTTTAATTTCATATACTGATTATAATTTTAGTTTCTATAGTTAAACGTAGTTTTCACAACTAATGTCATGAAGAATGCTTATTTAAATATGATGCGTTTTCATTAGTTTGTCTTTATTTATATAATTATGTTCATGACAAAATATATCATTTCACTTTTGTACTTTCAACAGTATTTCTATGAGCCAAATACGTTATTATTACTTTAGACAGACCTGCTGTCTGACTCAAGTTAATAAGATAACTATTAAAAAATGCATGTCATCTATTATTTGAATGAAACAGTTATTATTACTGTTATATGTTACATTATTATATATATATTTTTTAATTTCAGCCAACAATATACTTCATGGGGAAAAATGAAAACCTACACTAAAACAAACGCAGGCACTAAAATAAATGTACATCAATAAATCTGTTACATGACCAATAAGTTCCTTTACATAATTTTATTATCCTACATAGGGCTCTTATTACCCTACAAATCAATATAATAAATGAATAACTTACTGTTTCTACAAATGTATTAATTTTCCAAATGGACATAAGAACCTTTAATTACAAATCAAGTGATTACTTCAGAGAATTTCATAAACATGAATTATACAATTGAGTGTTGTTACAGAAAACTCACTTTTATCAGAGCCCAATATGCTATCATACACAGTAAAATTTCAGGGGTCTGGCATTGCCAGATGATTAGGGTACGTGACTCGCAATTTAAGGGTTGGGACTCGAATTCCCGTTTCACCAAAGGTACTCGCTCTTTCAGCCGTGTGAACGTTATTATGTTACAATTAATTCCACTATACATTGGTAGAAGAGCAGCCCAAGAGTTGGCGGTGATGACTAGTTGACCTCCCTCTAGTCTTACACTGCTAAGTTAGGAATAGCTAGCGCAGAATGACCTCGTGTAGCTTTGCGCGATATAAAAACAACAACAACAAATATTTAGGTTCAATGAGCATAAAAGTTATTATATTCATTCCAACTCATTCTTACATATAATTCGTATTTTGAGATGGACGAATATGCTAGCATATATAATCAATGAAACTTCTGGTGCTATAAGCATCATAGTTTAGGAGAAACAGAGAACAGACTTTATAAATCCTTTGGTTTGTGAGTAATCTAAAACATTTTTCCCGAAAGCGTTTATCATTTTCCTCGAGGGAGGGTGAGATTGAAGGCTAATATGTATAAGCTTCAGTTTTGTTTTACGTGCAGTGTTTCTATCTCGAATGTTTACATAACGTACGCCTAAAATTTGGGAATCTTGCATATTTCATACAGTTATTTCTTGTTATCCGAGACTACTAACATTTTCAAACAATGTCTATTTCAGGCGTTCACAAATAATTAATCCGTCTGAGCCAATTGTCAGTACGAAGCCATCCTCCTTTTATCGAGGAACGCTGCGCGAGCTGACTGAGATTGGCTCGGATGTTTGCTTTATTTGGGTGATGTTTGATTTGCGCTGAATTACAAAGCCCCTGGAAATGAATGGCAAACGAAATCGTTTAGTCGAGATAGTGTCGTGTACCAGACAATTTAATATTCGTTTTCAAGATGAAATGCTGATTATATGATTCACTTTTATTACAATTTCATCAGGCAATATAAACAAATTAGCATCAGTATGTATCACAAACTGCTCTCTTCTCATCCCATCTGCAGCAGATAATATTTTAACAATTAAAAATAAAATATACTAAAGGGTTCGTAGAAAAACGTATTTTGGATATGTTTTGAAAACACATTTAAAATAATAATTGCACAACCTCTCCAAATTTATTCGTCTGCATTTTTCATACATGTTAAATCATCATTGTCCTTTTCTTTCTATTATTTCCCAATTTTCTTGTTAACCTCTCTATCTTTGTGACTAAACAAACAAAAGAAAAACTGAAGTCAGAGATAAACTCTTTCTTTTTCGGAGTCATTGTCGTCGTCCCCTTCCATTTTCAAGCTCGTGTCAATTGCGAAAGATCACAAAATTTCATGTAAGGGGTTGTAAAACATTAGTGTGGCAGTTGTCGCTTTATAGCACCAAGAATAACCCGCTTGCTGTTAGACTAAACATATTTATTTGCGTGTTTGTTTGTTTTCTTAAAGCAAAGCCACTGAGGGGAATCGCACCCCTGGTTTTAGCGTTGTAAATCCGGAGACATACCGCTGTCCTAGCGGGGGGGGGGCTATATGTTTGCAAAATACTTTCCATACAGGATTTTTAAAGCGCTAGTGTACAGGAAATTGTAATATGAAAACACAAACATCTGATGTACACTTTTAAATTAATAAATAGTCAAGTGCCAAACACACATATACATATATCAGTTATGTTGGTGTACGCACGGAACGGAAGAAATAAAATATTTTACAAACTTTTCTTGTGGTGAAAAAATTCGTTTAATGGTCTAAGAAGATCGTTGAACGGAATTTTCATCTGTCGTGGGTTTCAAAAGTCATTTTTAGTTTCTGACGACTAGGTTCAGAAAAGCAATGGTCACAGCGAAAGACAACGTACAAAGTCGTATGCTATGTTATGATGACATCATGGTCCAACTATTGCGTGGCTTAAATAACATCGTCCAAAATGATGTTCATTTTGTCTTGAACATATATATATATATATATATATGTATATGGTATTCTGCACGATCAAACTGGCTTATACAACGAATATCATTTACATTTTGTCTTGCATATATACGATATGCCAAAATTAAAATTTTGTACAAATAGAAATTCATGTTAATCATCGACGTAAGAAACTAAGGAAGACTGAGTAAGTTTAGTCACTGAACAAGAATTTCGATATGGGTAGTTATCGACGAATTATAGTAACATACTGATGATTGCTGCTTCAGGACTGCAACTTTCATACTCTCCTAAATGTGTTGTAAATGATCAGTTCTCGGTCAAGAATGAAAATAGATGAAAATATAATGTAGAATTAGTGATTCTAAAATGTTGTAGCTTTGTCAACTGATCATCATGTTTACACACTGCTGTGAAGTTTTAAATACGGCTTCTTAGTGCTTACACTATAATAATCAACGTAGTCCATGCGATCGATTGGCTTCTTAAAGCATATTTTTCTAAACTATTCATGCACTGAATTACTAGTGAGTCCTTGACTTTGTTGGTTGTAGAGCAATGATTAACACGATTTACACAAATATTTTAAATAAAAAACGGACAATGTTGCAAGTACTTCATTAAATACTGTAACACCTAAAAATATGAAATTAGTGCAATATTTCACCAGTATCGAACAGCATGAAAAGTAATGAGAATTTTAGGGTTAAAGTTGTGAAACTTTTCTCAAAGAGTAACAAAATATACTTTAATTAACAGTCTGTAAACGAGGTTTATTAGATATGTATATGATTATTTAATATTTCCAGGAATGTGATAACTTATCTTCTCTTTGTATCAAATCGATAATGTCACTTTATGAGAAAATATTTCTTACTTAAAAAGTGTTTAGCAATGTCCTTAGTCTTAAGTTTTATGTCAACATGTAGGTCAAAGCACTTTCCTTGTAATAACGTAAGTATTTAAATTTTGTTTCACATTACTCTCATTAAATTTAAATTATATATGGTTGACACACATATTTTTAGCTTTAGTAAAATTCTCTATTTTGGACATATTTGTATATTGCGATAGACACGGCATGATATAGTCAAACTGGACGTCTAGTATAACGTGTTCCTAGTTCACATCATCAAAGTGGACCTACAGCTATCGTTAAAAAACAACATTTCATTGATATTTAGAATAGACGTACAACGTCATTTGTTATTTGAAAATAACTATTGCTATCCATGTAAACAGCTGGTAGAATTATTGTTCGATAAGTATCCTAAAAAGCTTAACCAGTACTATCAAAATAGTTACGTAGTACCACAAGAATTCTAAAATGGTGATGTCGTTGGCCAAAATGTCTGCATATTGTCTATACTGATGTCATTGTCTACATACATGAAATAGTTATTGTGTTAATGCCTGAATAGTAACAGAGTAGGTAGTGCCTAATCAGACAAACATGTACAAACAGTAAAGTGTTTCCAATATTATGTACTGAATCCTGAAACGTCATCGGACTACAGAAAACTTGGTTTCAGGAAAGACGCCGAAAAATAATGTTCGATCACGATAACACATCAATGTCGAAAGCAGCCTTGCAACGTCTTACGACAAGAATGATATGAGAACATTTATACCAGGATATCAAGAAGAACAATGAATATGAAATTGACCAAACAAGGTTATTTTATATGAAAAACTATCTGCAAATCGATATTAACAAGAATTCCCCATGTTATTTGGGTAAGACAGTATACTAACTTATAGTTAAGACAATAGCGACATGTCATATGTTTAGAAGAGTCATGTTTCCAACTTGTTAAAACTGATGGTAATATTCGTAGTCAATATTTACCTGGAGAAAAGATGAGGTGCAGTAAATGTTCGGGCAACTATTTATCACGACGGAAAAACTTCTCTTCTGTCTTCGAGGGAAATGTCAACGGCGCCTTCTGCATACAACACACAAAGACGATATTTCTGCCATATAATAAGGAAAGGTTTGTTGATAAATTTGTGTTTCAGGATCACAATGCTGCTCTCCACAGTGCACATGTTAAGCAATATTATCTTGATCAAGAAGAAGTTACAAGACTGTTATGGCCAGCAAAGTCTCCAGGTTGTAATTCCATTAAAAACTGTTGGGCAGAACTGAGCTAACAAATTGATAACAATGACCCTAAACCAGTTACTGTAACTGAACTGCAGCGCCTTCTAGTAACAAGTTCGGAAGAAATCACGATGGATTGCATCAATAACCTCATCGACAGCATGTTACTTCGCGTCTTGGATGTTATTAAAGTAGAAAGAGGACCAACCTAGCATTGAATGTTTAATATGAACTGGTATAAAGTTCCAGACGCTATTTATAATAATTGGCTGTTATGTGTTGGCATTATATAATTTTAGTAAGTTTTTTTGCGATAGGTAAAATGCAAAATTACATATCTTTCTACCGGCGTCTGATAAAATTGTTTGCTGTTCTTATTTATCTTATAGGCCTGGCATGGCCAAGCGCGTAAGGCGTGCGACTCGTAATCCGAGGCCCACGTCGCGCCAAATACGCTCACCCTCCCAGCCGTAAGGACGTTATAATGTAACGGTCAATCCCACTATTCGTTGGTAAAAGAGTAGCCCAATAGTTGGCGGTGGGTGGTGATGCTAGCTGCCTTCCCTCTAGTCTTACACTGTTAAATTAGGGACGGCTAGCACAGATAGCCCTCGAGTAGCTTTGTGCGAAATTCCAAAAACAAAACACATTTATCTTATAACTAAACTTATAAGTTTCCTAGAACCTGTCACATTGTGCAAATTATAAGTAGATGTTTAATATTACATGTGTTTCTCACTTTCACAGCGAATGTATTTGTATTACATCTAAATTAATAATAACGATCTTATTTGTTACAAAATATGCGAACAATTTGTTTAAGACTCTATTGTTACAACTGTTAGTAAGTACAGTCAAAGTTTTCAGACAATTTAATTAAGATTTACTTAACTTATACTGCCAGAAAAGTAATTCGTTACATCAGAATAGTTGAATAGAACGTGATGACAAGAAACCCACTTGAAGTAAAATGTATCTCAGGACGGTTGGTATGGGAATTAACACTTTTACTAATAAAGCAGAAAACGACGTTTCGACCTTCTTAGGTCGTGTTCATGTTATCAAAGAGAGAATTTTCAATTGCTTAGCCGTCCTGAGATACTCAGTCAAATAAAATCATCAGAGTTGTGACATGGTATTATGAAGGTAACACATAGTGTCATCGAATTTGACACATAGTATCATTACAGCTATGTTATGTTGTTATGAGAGAAGCTACGTAGTATCATAGGAGTCGTGCCATGGTAAAGGCAAACAGAAAAGACATGAAGTATCGTCAGAAGTATTAGTTAGTATAACTGAAATAGTTATGTAGTACTATCGAAGGTGTTATCTAGTATTGCCTAACTTGTCATGTGCTTAATCTGGCTGGTTAATTAGAAGATTAGTGTTGTGATTTCATGTAATCAGAATAATCGACTATATTTATCCGAAATCTAAGTAGGTATTTTCAGAATCTCTAGCTGATATCATCAGTTTAATTTACTAGTGTTATTAGAGTTGTTTGCTTGTATAGTATAAAAAGTTAAGTCATACTTATTAAAAGTTTCGGATCAAAATTAATTGGAAAACATTGAACAAAAATAAATTAGTTCAGATCAGAAGTTATATATATATACCTTAATGAAGAAAATGCTGTAAAAGCTAGTAAGATGTTTATGAGTTGTCATTTAGTAACATCAAAGCTTACCAGTAACACCAAAATGATCAACTGATGTTTTCAATATAGAGGTGTCAAAAAAATAATTTACATTATGTAAACAGAATGGTTTCATGATATTACCAGAGTAATCAAGTAATATAAACAATATCCAGTTATCAGCATCAGAATGACCAGCAGGACGAGTTAGTTATTAGAGTAATTAATACCACTAGTAACTAGGTATCACCACTAGAATGACTATCTAGTACTTGTTAAGCTCGATAATTCAAGAACTTTTGTCTAATACTATCAAAAATAGACAGTTCATACTAGAAAATAGCTAGTACAGTTAAAAGATCAGAGTAGCCACTTGATACTTGGCTAATCATATATGTAGGCCAGGACAAACTGATGTCATTGGCATTCGTTTAACACTAAGTGAGGATCAACTGATACGTGTCAGTACGTAGTAATTACGTGATTAGTTGTTATCATTCAGTTACTTCGTGAACAGCATCGTTATTATCAGTATCATGTTAACACCATCTTAATTAGCAAACATCACCAGCCTAATTAGATGGTTCTCACATCAATTCAGACAAATCTTGATAAGTACTTCAGAGTGATTTATATTCCGCCACCAGAGTGACTAAATGGTACAGAGAGTTTAGTAACTAGCATTGACTATGTGGCTGGATTACATCAAATAGTAGTCATGATTATCTTTATAATATCTTTCAAGTGTTTAGCTGGTTGATTGGCTCATGTAACAAGCGTGTTTCTTTACCATTGTCAAAGCGATCAGCTGTGACTGAATCTATTTTATAGCGACGTAATTAAAATTAACCATTCATGGTTTAGTATTAACTAGACACTTACTATATAAGTAACTTCCTTGCAATATAGTGTTGCTCTAAAAGGAAACGGATATTTAGCTGATTCCAAGTAGATCATAAGAACATTTAAAGCTCAAATATAGCGTTCTCAAAAAC
The DNA here is from genome assembly GCA_011833715.1 of Carcinoscorpius rotundicauda. Lineage (NCBI taxonomy): Eukaryota > Metazoa > Arthropoda > Merostomata > Xiphosura > Limulidae > Carcinoscorpius > Carcinoscorpius rotundicauda. The sequence continues at coordinate 26,588,306 of CM022400.1, read as the reverse complement.
TACAAAAATACTAAAACAAGTTATTTAACATCTCATATTATTTCTTGAATGTGTTAGCTTTAATATGTCATGGTACTTTATATGAAAAAAAAACATAACCCCAAAGTTTCAAACACGAAGATTGTTTTTGAAATATAGATTCGGAAATATGTTTGCCTCTTATCCCTTGTAAAACGTGTATAAATAAGTTGGTCAAGAGAGGCTACTGTGTAACTGTGTTATTTCATTTAATAATTTTGAAAGGTCGACAAAGAGAGGCTACTGTGTAACTTTGGTACGTCACTCTTTTATTTTAAACTTGTGCTACATAAATGAATAAATTCTGATAGATTTTAGATACATACCTATACGTATATAAATTTTACATTTCTCTCTCTTTAGAGATAAACACTTTCTATTTGATGGAATCGCTGCAGGTGACAACAAATAAACTGAAAAATATTCCTTTTATATTTGATCTTGAAATGTGAATACTTTCGATCTTGTTTGTTTACAAAAATGTGTTTTTTTCCACATGGTTAGCTATCTCTATATTGATTTATTCTATATAAATCTAAGATCATTTATTTCTATCCATATTAAGTTTAATGGGATTTTCCTGACAATGTAGTACAAGGCATTTAATTAATTTTGGATTTTACAGTCTCATACGTCCTTACTAAAAGGTAACTCGTGGATATGACTACAATATGTTCATGTAAGATATCCAAGTAACTAATTACTTTTTTAAACAAAAGATGCCGGTAAAATCAAAGATATATGTTTATGTTAATAAAACATCAGTGATATTAAAAGAGTTATAAGTCTCTGTTTTCGATATTATGTGGATTTTCCAAGTTTCTCTACACGATTGTTGTTTTTGTTTTCCTCTTTTTGTCTGTTTATTTACATCAAATATCTATCTTCAGAAGTGTTTGTGCTAGAAATACACGTGCCATCGATTCTCATCAAACAAATATTTTGTACAGCTTTCTGTCTTTTTTAACCTAGAAAAGCTGTTAGATTCTAAACAATAAAGTGTACAGATATCGATGTGTGTGTACATTAGTTTGATTCTAAACTATAAAGTGTTTAGATAACTTTTCTGTTTTGTTTCTATAATATTATATTTAAACCAAGACATGTATATGGAATGTCATCTGATGTTTATAATGGTTACAGGGCAAAATGTTATCCACTATCGGCTTTACATGTTACACACGTGCTTACCGAAATCGTATATGGAGCTCATGCAACTAAACATTTCGCGAGAAAGCACGCGCTCTGTCTTCGTGTTGCCCAACTAGATATGAGCACGCTTCTCATTTATTTACTGTTGCTAATCAAAATGGTTAACTGCGCATAAACAGCACTTGGCATGCGGCTCGAGCGACCTTCGATCACTCACGGGACCAGGGTCTTGTGCAGAACACTTTGTTTTGGGGAAACGACGTGATCCAAAGATCATTCATAATAAAAATACTTTCTGAATAACTGTTACGTCACCATGTCGACAGCATAACCTTTGTTTTCGAGAGAAAACGCAACGGCGTTGACTCTACTTTTTATTATTATATCAAGAGCGCATGTTTTCTTATAATTAACAAGACATATCTCGAAATCTTAACTCGTTGAATCAGTATGAAATTAATGCATAGAGTTTGGTTTGACAAATAACGTTTTTGATAACTGCCAGATTGATTGGTTTCGTTGGTGACTTGTTCCACGTGTTCAATAGAACAACTCGGCCTGGCATTTCTTAATACATTTTAGCATATCAAAACTCATATTTTGCTTTCATCTTTTGCAACGAGCAACCGTAAATATAAAGTTAGTTTTCCGAAGCAAGTAAGCAAGTTTCCAACTTAATCATCGTAAAACTCTCATCTAAATGTCTCCCAAGTTTCAGGACTTACAACTCTAAAATCCAAGATTTAATTTCCTAGAGTGAACAGAGCGAATACAGTTCATTATGTAACTTTCCATTAAAACTAACATATCCAAACAGTTACTCTTATATCCGTTATTTAACACTAACAGATACCTAAACATGACATACCATTGAGAAAATTTTTAATATTTAATTAATATTTTTGATAGCGTAAATAGGCTGTTACTGTCATTTAAATTAGTGTATATACTGTAGCTTTAATAGATTATGTATACAATTTGGAGTCACTTTCAACTTATCAAGCTACTTAATAATTTTTATTTGTCAATAGGAAATGACCTATTTTATGTTCACTCTCCATTGCACATTGTAAAGCACAGGTATAAAATGTATCTTTTTTGATTAATACACATATAAATGTTTAATTTCTGTAGCTGATTGCCGTTATTTTCAATTTAGATAAACCACATAATTATTTTTGTTAATTCATAAGTTGAACAACCTCATTTCTAGGTAGCGTACCTATTTATAATTTACTAAAATATACTTCAGAAAAAGGCCTGGCATGGCCGAGCGCGTTAAGGCGTGCACTTGTAATCTGAGGGTCGCGGGTTCGCGCCCGAGTCGCGCTAAACATGCTCGCCCTCCCAGCCGTGGGGGTGTATAATGTGACGGTCAATCCCACTATTCGTTGGTAAAAGAGTAGCCCAAGAGTTGGCGGTGGGTGGTGATGACTAGCTGCCTTCCCTCTAGTCTTACACTGCTAAATTAGGGACGGCTAGCACAGATAGCCCTCGAGTAGCTTTGTGCGAAATTCCAAAAACAAACTTCAGAAAAAACGTTTTCTTACGCAGTATAAAACCTATTTAAGCAAGAAGTGCAAACATTTGTTTTCACTGTATTTTCGTAAAATGTACAGCAGAAGATTAAACATCTGAACAATGACAAAAATTTATTGAAGTAATAAGCAGAAGAGTGTTTTTCGCGAAGTGGCCTTAATGTTTAAACTTGTATTACAGATGATAAACCCACCGAACAAAAAAACATTAGTCTCGTTTATCGACGAATTAAATTTAAAAAGATGATATTGTTCAGACAGCGATACTAAAAGATTACAACATATGTTCCATCAAAATCGAGGACATTATACTAGAAGGAAGGCCCAAGTCTAAATTTAAAAAAGAAATCATATGTTTAAAGACTTCAGAAACTTGTCTTTTTGAGTTAGTATCAGTGGCGGCGCCAATGATCCAAGCCCCCCAATATTGTTACTTACATATATTCATAAAATATGGAAAACATAATCCTCGTTGTTGCTTAACAATTAACATCAAAGAAACATAGATCTGTAGAACTCAACGTCTTCATTAAGATGAAAGATAGTTAGCCTGATAGTGACCTTACTTGTCCTCACAGTGTATTGACTTAACATGTGATAATTCTTTTCTGCTATGTAAACTATGTCTTTATGCTATATGTCTTTTGATTTGTAGCTTTACTTTTAATGGTATATTAAATGTTCAATCTAGGCTGATTTTGATTTTCTTTATTATTGTGTATACGCATATTTTTATAAACAGATTATTTATAATTTGTAATAATGGATTATTTATCACAGTATGAGTTTCCAATGAAAACTGCATTGAAAACGCAGTTCAAATAGCACACCTTTCTGAAATGTACCTTGGTATTTACATTATAATAATTTACCATCTATACTTCATATTGATGGCATTTTTGGAAGCCTCCCACAAGGAAATATCCTGACACCGTCACTGGTTTGTATAGTCAGCACGACAAATGACATCAGTAGAAAATGTGCATTAAAAACATGCTAAACCAGCTCTTAGTTACAGCATACTGTTTGTATACTCTCGTCAACGCGATATGAAATTCATATTTAGAGAGAAAAAAACAAACAATGAGTGACAATCATGGAATGATAAAAAATTAGTTCCTATTGGAATATTGTTACAAGATGCAAGTATGAAAAGCGGATATTTGGATACTGAGCCCTTTTATTTATAAACATGCTCGCACTTGATTTTTGTCTAATATGAAAGAAACTGCTCAACAATCGAGTGGTGCTCTAAAAATCATTATTACCTTAAAATGCGAGCATATAAGATAATTCAACTGATGGCAAAAATTATGTTAAAAGTATATAAGCAGAGCTGGAGTGTTTATATATTTTAAATATGAATATCTGTTTTAAAGATCTGGCTAAAAATATGTAAAATTTATTGAAAATAAAGTTTTGCCAAAAATCGTCTGACAGTTTTGGGCACAAACGCACGGAGAATAAACACATAAAAATATAGGTACACACCCTAAACAGATTATTCTCGCTGTTTATTGAATTGGGACTTTAATTTCAGCTCAGAATAAAAAAAAAAATTCTTAAACTCAAATTCCATTATTTGAGTAGCAAGAATAGCATAAGAGTTGGCGATAGATAATGTTGACTAACCGCGTTCCTTCTAATTTATAAATTAAAAATTAGGAACAGCTATGCATTGATGGCTCTTTAGTAGTTTTGTGCGAATTTCCGAAAACAAACAAAGAAATTAATGTGTTTTCGGATGAAAATGCACAATAAGCTACTTACGTTGTATTCGCCGCAGAACTGAATTCCAAATTTTGAATCTAACCGCTGAATTAGTGGGGAACTGTTCTGAGAAAGATTCAATGTTTTTCATTTAAATCTTGCTTCACGCTGTTTCTGAAATATTGTATTTTGATATTTAAATGTCTGAATAAATGTGTTTTTAAACAAACGTGTTTAGCCTGCCCAAAATTATGATAAAAATCAAAGGTTTAGATGATAACGATTTTTTTTTATTTTAAAACGTAATATTCTGATGGGTGTAGAAAAGCCTTGAAGCTTTCCACGAGCAAAATCATTTGAAATTCAGAATGTGGTGCACGTGATATCCAGTCCGTTTCAAATGTAAAACAAACTTGAAATATGACTTAAGAATTACAATAGGTTTGGAATATAGCCACAGAAGCTCCCATTGTTGAACTTAGTGGCTAATTTGAGGGTTTGTTTGTTTTTTTGTTTTTTGGAATTAAGCACAAAGCTACACAATGGGCTATCTGTGCTCTGCCCACCACGGGTATCGAAACCCGGATTTTAGCGTGTGAGTCCGCAGACATACCGCTGAGCCACTGGGGGGCTAATTTGAGGGATTGTAACTAAAGTTCGTGGCTCAATCCTTGCAAATAACCCACTGTGCAACTTGCTCTTGGCAAAAATTAAATAAAACCATGACTGCTGAGTGGAAAAAACGTTTTATCTGTTTTTTTGTCTGAAAGTGTTTTTATAATTTAAAAATTTCGACAAGGCATCAAACAGATACCAATAATAGGGTTTTCACTTCTACGTGGAAATTTCTATAACATAAATATTTTGTGAAATGAGGACTACAGAGAGTTAAACCAATCTAAAGAAAGGCCTGTAATTACTGCTTTATTCCGTATATATTAGGTGTCTCTATTTCTATTTTACACATATCCACGTGCGTTTAAATTTGAATTAATTGTTTTTAAATGCTGAACATAAAACGCAATTATAAGTTGAAACACGGTAATGAAAGATCCAGAGTTTAAAATATGATAAAGAACAGATGTTTAACATCATTATGTATTAAATCATTGCTAATTATCCTCTTCTATGCAAGATATATGTATCACTAAGCCATAGAAATATACCCGTTGTAAAACTACTGTCACACCTTCTTTAGATATTAATATTATATATCATCGTTTATCTTACACTCGCCTGATATGCGAAATATCCGAATGCTTGATATACACCAACTCTAAGGATTAATTTAAATACGTATCCTTCCTTTCGCGATATAGTTTTGCAAAACTCATGAGTCTGTAAATTACTTACAAAACTCACACAGACACATATATACATATATGTAACTTTGCTTGGTGTTTTGGGGGTCATTTTTTCTTCATTACAGTGAACATGTATTAATACAAATTTTAAATATTATAAAACACTGGTGCTACTGATTTTATTCTTCTGAGGTATTCAACAAACATGGTATGTAAGATACTATAAAGAAATAAGAACATATATATTTAATTTACCATTTGTAATTGAGTTATACAGGTTTAGGGAGAATTTATTCATTAAACCTAAACGAGGGCAAATAGAGAAAGTGCGATATGTATATTATATATATGTCATATTGGTTGACTCTGATATTTATAGAAGTTCACTACGGTAAACAAAGGACAGCATAAATATCATACGTATGATATACATATTGGCACTACAATATATCTAGTTTTGTTTCATTCATTTCCCATAGTAAATCGTTACTGACTAGAGATGGAATTATCTTAAAATAGTCTAACTCACTAAGTAAGTGGCAAGTGTCTTTTTGTTTATTCGTTATTGAGCACAAGGATATGCAATGGATTAACTACGCTCAGCTGATCGCGTGAATTGAAACCCGATATTTAGCATTATAAATCCAGAAAATATACGGCATAAAATGGTGTATACATATTTGCTAATGCCATTTTTCGTATATTTAAATATTTCTAAGAAAAACTACCCATTTCGCACACCTTCCATTTTTCGATGAGAATTTTATAAGGGTCAATTGCTATGCTGTTCCACATTCTCTCACTCCTTAATATTGACCAACATAGTTCAAAGAGTTGAAATAATCACTAGTTATAGGGTACAATAACAAAAGCAATTTATCAGCTACTCTTGATAAAACCCGTTTCTAAAAAATCAACGCTTGCAAAATCGATTGAATCAAAAGACATTTGAGTTTCTATACAATTCTGTCTTTTCTTTAAATGTTGCTAAAAAATGTTATATTAATTTTTGCATCAAAGACAAACAGGATTCTCGTAACGAAGAATTTTTCAAATACTGATAATTTATTCCTTGATAGGAACGTTTTCGTCCAAAACAATACAGTTGAATTATATTATATTTTTTGGATATATCTTTATTTATAATTCTGATACATCTTATAACGTTGTCTGATGCATTTTTTCTATACTGTAAAGCAATTCTGAAAAATAAATATTGATGTATATATATATTTAGTATTCTTAATTTATTTAAGTTTGAGAAATTTCGTATTTGCTGAAGTATGTTTGCTCTATTTAGTATGCTGTGTGCATTTTTGTGATTCTTAATTAAAGTCTTAAAGCTTAAAAAATGATATAGTCCGAACATTTTATTATAAACAGCAACTAACAGCAAATTTCTACTTCCCCGTATTTAAAATTGCACCAATCAAAGGAAGCTCTGTGATGTACACTTTACTTACTATTCGCTCAAACTTATAGTATAGATTGATCTTTTCCGCGCGTGCTTAGTGTAGTCGCGAGCCGGCAGCATTCCGCGGGACAGTTTATTAACTATTACTTCACTGATGATATTGTCCACACAAACGTAGACTTGTATTAAAACATATAATTCAGCTTGAATGGAGAGCGAAGAGAAAAGATTATTTAAAATTTAATCTAAGGAATAATTTTTAAGAGTTTCTTTTTTTTCTGTTGATATTGTAGCTCAGCAAATGGACTTATTAACTGACGTGGAAGTTAAACGGCAAAATATGATATAAACTGGACTGCTGATGTGTCCTGATAGTCTTGCCTTACAACTGACATTCCATGTGAACAGTTACTGACCTCTCCTTAATTTCTAGCGAGATGCCTGATGACCATAGCGAAAACCCGGATCCTCGTAACCTGAGTTTCTACGCTTCTTCCTCCTTGCACAGTAGGTCACGATTTTCTCTTTTATAGGCATTTGAATATAATGTTATTCTTAATCTAACTATGCTATTTCTGATAAGCAAACGCTTACAATCCACAATTAAATCGTAACTTTAGTTTTTGTAAATACTGAGTTCTTACTGCAATTTTGTTTCAGTCGGCCAACAAAATCAGCAGTTAAAATTAAAAAAAAATAATCGCTTGTACTTTAAAATGTTTAATCGCCTGATTTCAGGTTTCCTAAGTAACTAACTGAAGCAAATACTTAAAAATTTAGGTGGATGAAGAAGTTGTGCGCGGTCGTAATATGATCTAAAACATAAAATACAGTCAATATGTCAAATAAAATATCTGTTACTCACTAAAGATACACATATCAAGGATTAAGTTGTTGTTTTTGTTTTGTGTATCGAATTGCTATATACAAGTTATATCTTCAACGAAACTAGCGGCCCGGAATGGCCAAGCGTGTTAATGCGTGTGACTCCTACTCTGAGGGTCGCGGGTTCGAATCCCGATCGCGCCACACATGCTCGCCTTTTCAGCCGTGGGGAAGTTATAAGGTGACGGTGAATCCCACTATTCGTTGGTAAAAGAGTAGCCCAAGAGGTGGCGGTGGGTGGTGAGGACTAGTTTCTTTCCCTCTAATCTTACAGTGCTAAATCAGGGACGGCTAGCACACATAGCCGTCGAGTAGCTTTGTGCGAAATTCCAAAACAAACAAACAATTAATGAAACTAGTTACTTAATGAGATATATCGGTATAGTAATAAACATTGTCAAATCGCCCATGCCCTGTCAAAACATGTACTACGTTCCACCGTCTATAAAACTCTTCCTTATGCTCATAAGTCGTTGTTTGCCTATTTCTTATTGAATGATGTTTTAACGGGGAAAATTTCTACTTAAATATTTACATTTTCTGGCTACTTACCACGACGTTTGTCGCTGGTTAGTTTTTTTTTTTATTTTAATACTGAAAATTTAAAAAAGGCACCTAAAATAGTCAAAATATGAACTTAATGCTTTTTTACACTCAGAAACACACACACACACATATTAGTTAAATATAAAAATGTAAAAGAAGATTCGTAAAAGAAATAAGTTAAACGACAAAATATAATTAAAATGAATGACTTGCATCTTTTTAGTTCAATACGTAACCTAACATTGTAAAGTCAGTTTACAATAAAAAGTTTTGTTCTCGTTGGACATTCGATACAACTTGGTTATTTTCATGCTCTAAAATTTTATGTAAGTTAGTTATTTTCATAATGTAAACAAGCAATTTTCATGAGTTGCATTTCGGTGTAGGTGATCATTTTCATGCTATAAACTTCGACGTGTTTGGTTATTTTCGTGCTCTGCTTCAAAAAGCAATGAAGTTATTTTCATGGTCTGTATTTGGATGTAAGCCGAATATTTTCCTGCTCTGCGTCTGAATATAATTGGTAACTTTCGTGGTCTGCATTTGGATGTAACTTGTATATTTTCATGTTACGCATCATTTTACGAGATACAATTCATTTTTAATCTACTTATTCAATTTACATGTGTACAAAACGAAAATAAGTTGAAAAGGCAGAATGGTGATTTAAGTACGTATTTTTTTTCATAAAGAAGCCTTTTATTTGAAAGAGTATTTGAAAAAAAAGGATTATCTTTTAAGTATTTTGTCTTCCATCCAATACTTTAACTGTGCTTAAAATTTAATCGTTGTAAACTCACCGTATTTCAAAACACAATTTTCATTTTATCTGTGTGCCTGACAGATATTTATGTAATTATCATTGTTTAATAAGAATTTAAAACAAAAATGGTTACCTGTTTGTTTGTTGACTGAATGTATTACATCACATCAGGTTCATTCTCTACTGTTGAAAAAAGTGTTAGCAAAACAGATTAATACCAAAATGTTTCTGTAACTGTACATTATTTTGAAATATTACAATGCATTTTTCTGTGTACCAAACATGCTCGTCCTACCATCCGTGGGGGCGTTATAATATGACGGTCAATCTCATTATTCGTTGGTAAAAGAGTAGCCCAAGAGTTGGCGGTGGGTGGTGATTACTAACTGCCTTCCCTCTAGTCTTACACTGCTAAATTATGGACGGCTAGCACAGATAGCCATCGAGTAGCTTTGCGCAAAATTCAAAAAACAAAAGAAACGTTTTTCTCTGTCTAATTACCTTTAGTCTTGGAATCGAGAAAGTAACATAAACATAAGTTCCAAACAACAATTACATTATAATGATATTTAGCTGTTTATAAACATCTGATTATTGTTCAGTTAATTTATTTAACATGTACAGTTATGTGTTTGTTTGTTTTCTGCCGTTCAGAAGATTAGCTTCTGAATTTTTGTTATATTGTCTATAATACGTCGGTTATTATGAAAGAAGAAGACAGTGGGATAATTCTTAATTAATATTCTAAATACAGTGTTTAAACACATACGTTTTGACTGCTTATTGTGAATTTCATGTATCTGAGAGTTTTTATTCAACAGGTAAATCAATATATATTTTAAGTCGCAGGTTAGCTGAATATAATTTGTTTATTAGAAAGATAGATTTTAGCGCGAAATGAGTTGATAACATTTTGTAAGTTATGAATAATGCCATGTAAAAGTTGAAGAGAAATTCTTTATCAAAGGGACACTTTGAATGTGAAAAATACTCTTTGGTTAGAAATAGTAAACAGAGCTCAAAGAATGATTTCAGCAGATATTTTTTTAATAATACATTATTCGGCCCACTAGCAAAAGCATCTTATTATATCATTGAAATCGAACTATAATGTAATGATTCTTAATGTTTATTTATTTCACGATATGTTTGTTCTGTAGTAATACAAAAGTTAAAATGTTCAGAGAGGAAAAGCAAGCAACCCAGTTTCATTACTTATGTATTATTCATATAATATTTATAACTAAAAATAAATAGATATAATATTAGTATGTGCATTTATTTATCGCAAAATGTTGGAACGAATGATGCATTCATGTAGTTGCTCAAATTTCCAAAGAAAAATTAATTACAAAACATAAAACTTAACTAAAAGACTATTTATTTCTAATTTTCAATTTGTTTAACACAGATCTGATGTACTACAGGATTAAACACGATATATTAAAACAACTGTAAATGAGTCTCTGAGAGGCACAGCCTTTATAAATTCACTATGGAACGGAATGTGTTAAAACAACATTTTGACATTGTTTGGATTTTTGTAGGAAGTGTTATTCCAACAAAAATTAATCGCTTTTGAAAAATATGTGTATTAGTCCTTTTACATTTAAATATTCATATATTAAGACCATAAACATACGTTCGCATAAAAAATTTGGAATTTATAAGGCTGCACTTAATCACATCGGCAAACTAAGGAATATGGAATAATTTGGGATTACCAGTATCATAAAAAAGAAACCTACGGTAAATTATACCTCAGTCATGGCAAGCAAAGTTCATCTTCTTGTAATTGGCAAGAATCAAAATGAACAATAACCCTTCATCTTGAAAATAACACAAATAACGTGTATAACAGCTCCTTCCACGACAATATCCATTGAACCGTTACATATCGCGAGCAGATGAGAAATGCAAAGGATATTCACGCTATTCCATACTGGTCAAGTCGACTACAGATTTTTGTGTGGTGATGGGTCGTGAGACAGAGCATGACAAAAAATCACAACATGGATTGTAAAGATCTGGTGAGGCTCCAACATAATTTTAATATAACGTATACTCAACCCTCTGTGTAACAGGAGTTTGTGAGTTTTAAAGTGAAATAAAAATTCCAACTTGACATATTGAATACCACATTGATATCGTTATTAAGGTATGAATGGAATGAAATCCCCAAAAGTAACTAAAGTTAAAATTATCTTAACTAAAGTATTTCATTGAGTCTTTATTATATGTGCGTATGCTAAAGATTTTTCTTATTAACTCAAAGAACATTTTGATATTTTCAAACTAATAGGCTTAACGAACTTTTTCAATTAATTATCTCATTTTTTATAATAAAAACACAACGATATATATTTTTAGCCAAATTGCTTCCTCTGCCGTTCGTGGTAGTTATTCGTTTCTAAAACCTAAAGTTTAAATGATCTGGATTCAATATAAATATACTTTTACAGATGTACGTCTATTATCCGTAATTTGTTTACTGAAATATTTCTACTTCATTTATAGCTCTTTCACAGCTCGAAGCAGACAAACAAATTTTATTGTGTGATTTAACAAGTTAAAGATAATGATAACACGACTCTAACGCATTTACTGATTCTGTTGTTGTTGTTCTGAATTAAGCACAAAGCTACACAATGGGCTATCTGTGCTCTGCCCACCACGAATATCGAAACAAGTTTTCAGCGTTGTAAGTCCGGCAGACATACCGCTGAGCCACTGGGGACAACTGCTTCTGTACGGAGCTACTAAGGTATCATGTAAATATCAAGATATTTCTTCTTTTTCTTTAGGAACATATGAAACGTACGTTGCTATTTATTGAAGTAATTCCATTACTATGTTACTTGAAAGAAAATATAATATTTTAAGACTTTCAATGTACATATTAGAAAGCGACGGTTACACATCCTCACATCCAAGGATGTCTGATTGGTTGAAAATAAATTGGCAGCTGAGATTTCAACAATTAGAGCTAATTGCAACTAAATATTCCAATGTAAAACGACAAATAACGTAAATTCACACATTTCCAAAATAAAAACAAACAAACAGAATTAATTAACGTTTATTTGATACTGTTTATGAGTGTTTAAAACAAACACACAAAACAATATAAATAAAATCGGGATATACCTGGTGTTAGCACTTTTAAGCAAAATATGCGTATGGTTGGTTTTCTTCCAACAAAGTGGGCTATCTGTTATGTCCATTGAGGGAAATCAAACCACTGATTTCAGTATTATAAAACGGTAGACTTACAGCTGTCTCAGCAAGAGACGCAGAATAAACAACAATATTTTTCAAGACGACTTTGCTTTATAAAATAAAAATGAATGGAACATTTGGAAATAACCTTTGTCGTTTCCCAATCATCTATCATCGAAAATTAAATAAACATAGAATATTCTGACAGCTGTTTTAAAATATATTTTACGAATAATTTATATGTTAACACGTCCATCGCAGAAGTTTACAGTTTCTTCCATAATGAAAGAAATTAAACCTTTATGGGTAAAACATGGTGTGTTTTTTTCTACAAAAATAAGTAATTTTCTCTCCAGAGCTAAATAATGGCTGCATGCTTTACGTTTATATTATGAAACACATTTGTGCGTTAAATCAGTGAGTATTGAAGATAATTTTACTGCTCCTAGACTTTGATTATTAAAAGCGAATACGCTGCTCTTTGAACTTGTATGTTTAACCAATCAATACAGTCATCAGACACGTAGTACAGCTTATGGAATACAGAATAAATTGTTTCAGTTTATTTATTTTTTTATTTTCTTCTAATTTTATGAAATTTTTGTGTCTATATTAATGATTAAAATAAAGAAAATTAATATGACAACAGCTTGTGATGGTATGGAGCAAGGCTTAATCAACGAATAAAAATTGAATCACCTTTCTGAGCATACTCAGTTGTGGCAACTTGAATAGTTAATAGTAAGGTTGCTAAAGCAACTTCCGCTTTCTGACAACCTGTAAAATATCTGATGGAAAAAAATCACAAAAAACACAACATTAAACGTTCACGTAAAAAATAAAATGAACAATCTTTCTCAAAGAGAGACGCAGAGTTAAACAAGTGATAATTAAAGAAGTAAACATTCTTAAGCTAATGAAACATGCCTTCGCCACGAATCCCCAACATAGTCAATTTTTACACCAGAAAAACAAATAAACTGGCTATATCACTGTTTGGGAACTTCTTAAAGGTATATTTGTATTGAATTCCGTACTGAAACTGATCGAATAAAAGCTAATAAGGGACAAAATTATGGGTTCATTTTGACCTTCCCTAGAATAGCCAACTATGGTCATATTTTACATGTGAAAAGTATCTTTGTACTAAATGTCATGTAAACTGGTCAGAATATGGTGGAGTAATTTGAAAAAAACACTGCAATGCTCTTTTGTTGCATCGTGACGTCTATAATTATTATAAATGGTAACGTTTAAGATACTTTTTCGTCATTGTGTGGAACCTATAGGAAACTGTCTTTATAGCCCCCTTCCTCTGACAAAGACTCAAAATGAGGAAAATCAAGTTCTTTAAATCAATGTGTTTGGCACGTAAACATTTATTGCTAAGCATATGATCACACAGGAGTCCAAAATGTACGTTTTGGATTGTTTGACCTTCATCCCGTAAAATACTTATAAAGATATACACGGAAAATATTAAAAAAAACAAACGTTATCTGGGCATATTAGGTCAAGTTATAATATTGCGAAGTTTCAAAATAATACACCGAGAATTCAAGGAACGGTAGCCAACTGAAAGGTGATTGAAAGAAGAAAAAAGAAAGAATACACAATAGAAAAACTGTTTATCTCTGTGAAGAAATAATTACCTTATCGTATGAGCATCTGTATGGAGTTCTTGTATGAACCATGTGGAGGTTTGGGTTTCAATTAACATTTCTTGTAATTTATTCACTGTAGAGTGATTTGTTTGTTATTACATTTCCTGTTTTCAAATATTATATTGTACTTACCATGTGAGCGACGTGATTGATCAGTATGTTAATTTTCTTCAAATATTGATATTTTATTAACTGTGAGAGCGACTTAATTGGTCGTGGCATGTATGTCAGAAGCTTCACTGGTCATTGGTTTGGTTTCTTCAGTATTTTCTAAATAAGCGGTTGAAGGAAACAAGGCTTTACCAGTTCTCCAAATGTCGCTATGTTTTTTCTTTCGCTTCTCTACCGTATTCACAATTTTCTATACTAGTTCGTTCAGAGTGAGTGATGAATCACGTATCTGAGTTCTAGAGTTCAATGGAATTTCAAATTTGAACGCGACCAAGAAAGATAAGTTAGGAGTTAAAGTAAGTACGTCAAATGCGTGCTACAAGTCCATTATTTCGTTAGTTATAACACATACAAGAAAGTTCCCGTAACGCTGTAGTGTTCTAGTCATCAGTCGGAACTTGAAACATTTTGGAAACTTAGAAAAATGAATATTTTGAATATTTGTTTGTAAACCTATTCAATATCTGATTAAAAAAGACATTTACAGGTAGGTTGAACTGGCAGTGTGCTAAATGCTAAATTCCGTGCTAAAACGCAATAAACAAACGATGTCATGACTTATCACTAGAGGGTGAGATACCTCAATCACGGGTTCGTCTGAGAAGCCTGTAAGCATATAGGCATGAATAATGGATAAAATCTCTAGCATTGCTGTACAAATGGAAATACATTAGTAATAGATAGATAAAAAAAAAAAGTTTTGGTTTATTGGGTATTTCCGGGAAAGCGCGAAACGTACACGCTAACGAGTTCGTGCACGGATTTGTGCGCGTGATCGGGGAAGTTACCGTGCCGATAGCAAATTTATATATTTTCAAAATACACTCTACAAAAGCTGAACACAAGGTGATATAAATGTTTAACATTATTATTTATGTTCTATTAAAATATAGAATTTTTCTTTTGGAAAATAGTATATAAACTAAACATTTGTCGATAAATTTCTGCCTCGTTTAAAACAGCTATTATCAGGAAAAAAACAGCTCAAACCATGACATGATTTCATTTACATAGTTTTAGTTAAAAGATTTCTTTAGGCACATTTCATGTGATGCTGGTGATTTTGCCTTAACTATATGGCTTTCAGTAAGGTAATATTCGTAGTTATTAAACACCGTTTTTATGCCTTATGATGTAAGTTATGTGATGTCTTTATCTGTCTGCACCTTTTTTTATAAGTGGATAGCTACCTCTCTTTTAGTTTAGTAAATTAACAGAAATTATTAAACTACTAATATTAAAGGAAGAATTCTGAACCAAAATCAGACCAGTAGATTTATTTACATTTGGTTATCGATTTATGGGTATTCTTTCGTTTAGCGAACAGCAAATATAGCCTGAATTTTAATTAAAAAAGAGATTTTCTTATT
Source organism: Carcinoscorpius rotundicauda (assembly GCA_011833715.1). Taxonomy (NCBI): domain Eukaryota; kingdom Metazoa; phylum Arthropoda; class Merostomata; order Xiphosura; family Limulidae; genus Carcinoscorpius; species Carcinoscorpius rotundicauda. The sequence continues at coordinate 26,572,552 of CM022400.1, read as the reverse complement.
ATTATAGACGTTAGATAACTTCTTGATCTTACACTGTTCTTTAGGCCATTAAATTACGAACTATTTTCCATGTCTTATTTTACAACTATTGGTGTCGGATTTACTACTATATACAGTACTTGTTTTAGTAAATATATGTTTAGAAATGCATGTAACTTATACTATTAAATCTGTATTGAGAAATTCCCGCACGTACACTAAAATTGTAGAAGATTCTCGACTGTAAGAATCAGCAATGTATATGGGTATGTATATGTCAATGTTGTTGTTTCAGCTGAAATTTCTAGAATCTCGCCTGATACTTATAAAAGATAACCAATACAACCAATCCAGCCAAGGGACAGTATATATTATTGGTTTCCTACAGTTGGTATATTATAAATCTCAGAAGCTATAACTTTGTTTAACGTTTATTAATGGGTACTCTAAATATTTGACCAGAAATGTTTATAGATTACAAATCGTTTAAACTCAACGTATTAACTTTGGATGTCAGTATTATTACGAAGGCATTATATAACTTCAACTCTGAAAAAATTATATGTGATCAGAGAGAGCTAGTTAGCTCTCAGTTAAATGAATTGTATCGATATCTACTCGAAATTATTTCGTTCATCCTGAACCTTCGATAGGATATCAAGGAAGATCCGGATTAAATAAAGACTCAATATTATTTTTAAGTTTATAAAAATTGTATATATAAATCATTATTTGTAATAAGCGTTATTATAAATTGTATTATTGTTTGTATATTAACGTTTATTTCTATTAGGAAAGAATGCTGTGTGTATCAACCATGTTGGTAAATCTAGTAAATTTGCTACATCTTGATATTTAATTACCTTCTAAATCTAAATTACAATTTAGCTCAGTTTCAGACTATTTGAAATCGTAATACGTAACATATTTCATTCATTCTTGAAATTATAATATTTCAAGTACTGACATGCATGTGTGTTCTCAGAATAATAGTTAATAATACACAACCACTTCATAAGAAGCACGTGTGTTATAGTCAATATATAATATATTCCAAATTTTACACGGAGCATGATACATATACTCTTCTTGAATACTTTATCTAGGTGCCTTTTTACTAATATCACAACATTATCACAATTCCTTTTTATTATAATCGTGTAAACAAGCACAGTTATCACCCTTCTAATACAGTATACATTCTCCTCAAACATTGACATTACACTATCCATATGGCTTTTTCAAATTATTTAACCACACTAAGTTATTTACATCTTTCTCAATCAAAGTAACTAAACTAACCACACATTGACTATCATCACTAGACATAATCTTTCGTCACCATCAGACCAAAACTGAGATTTTAAACTTAACACCGAATATGGTGTCACACAGACACAGATGTAACATTAAAATCGAATTTGGTATGATGTTAACATCAGAGTAGGCTATAAGTTAAACATAAACTCTAAACCCGAACTGGGTGTAATATTAACGCCAAATCCTGCAACACTTGAACACAGTGAAAATAATTTAAACAGAAACTTAAGTTTAGCAAGAAAAATGGGTGTTAGGTTTTGCTGAAAAACATCCTCAAGCTATAAGAGGTGTAAGAGAAACAGATATCAAATTTTCCCAGAATTCGTGTGTGAAGTATAACGTTAAGTAAGCACATTCCAAACTTTGGTGTCAGATAAACCTAAACTTAGATTTAACAACAAGCCAAAATTAAGATAAAAACCAGATTTAAATTCAACTACGAGCCAAAATTCACGCACAAACACACACAACTCTATTTTAGTTTCTACATGTACAAATTAAAATAATAACCAGAAAATGACTTTCTTCCCTTATTTGCATTTATTTACTTTTGCAGATTCATTATCAAACCATTAACGGCTCGTTTTAATGTAGATTGATCTCCGCCTCTTAGTAAGAAAACAATATAAATATTTTAGCATATCTGCTCGTGTATGCATCGAAAAATATGTACACAAACTATGTGTATCCATGATTGCACGTGCGAATGTATACATATTCGTGACCATCAATTATTGGGTTTTGTGGATTTCAGCACGCAAATTGTACGAATCGACTTGATATTTTTTTTGGAATTTACAAAAATTAACGATCTTAGATAGCAATGAAGGCCGGAAACACGGAACATTGGGAAAACGTAAATGGGGTTTCTTTTAATGGTTTTTACGTTTTTGTTATCGTACTGTAGCTGGAATATGGTTTACTAATACTTTAAAGCGTATTTAAATGAGTTATATTAGTCTTAACTTAAAGAGTAAGAATGAGACCAAATCTGTCAAAATGAATGGAAATTCTTGGGATTTCTATACAATCCTGAAACTATTTTTGCAACAAATTTCATTCACTGTTCATATACGATGAAACTTTGGCAGCATTACTATACATGGACGACTTGTATAAACTTGATAAAGAAATTTGATGATTAAACTAAAAAAACAAAACATTATTTTAAAATGTTAACCGTCTTGTAATTGAATTAGAAATAACGAACTGTTTTTCTCCTTTTCCTCAATTATAGATTAATGTTTATCCCACATAAGATATTTTTATTCATCAACGCATTATACAGAGCAAAGTATTAATGAATTGGCATTTTTATTTCATGTTGGTGGACACAGTAGATAGTTCTATGTGGCTTTGCTATAATAAATACACTTTTTCATGTTGTTTCATCAAACTGTAAAGGAATTTAAGAACTGTTTAGTTACATAAGGAGATGCAAACCTGTATACCTAGATGAAAACTAATATTCACTTCCATTTTATATTTCAAGACAAACAGTGGCTCAAATTGATTATTAATAATGGAAATTAACGAATCTGAAATATGTAATTTGTTATTAGTAATATTAAAATTATTTTATTCTAGTACTATAACAGCAAAACAACCTGATTATTAATTTTACCATAACCCCAGATGATGTAAGAATATATATACATATATATTAAAAATTATCATCAGTTTTTATTACTCCATGTTACATTTTTAGTTTATTAATTCTATGTAAAATAACCTGTACCCTGTAATTTTTTTATTCTTTTAGGATCTAATCAAAAGTGTGCTGGTTGTGATCAAGTTATTTTTGACCGATTTATGTTGAAAGTGCTCGACAAGACTTGGCACGCAAAGTGTCTTAGGTGTACAGAATGCCAGACACCACTGACAACAAAATGTTTTTCTCGCCATGGCCAGGTGTTATGTAAGGATGATTTCTTTAGGTAAGTTTATTATACCATGGAAAGTGTTATGTAGATATGCTTCCTATGTTCTTTCAGCTAAGCAATAATGATCGTAACAATCTTGTCTTTGCCTTAACTGAAGTAAACACGATGTAGTTAAACTTATGTATTTTCATTTAGTAAAATAAAGACCTAAATCAACATAGTTTCAAATACGTCTTAGTTAATACCATTATCCAACTTTTAATGATAAGTAATGTAATTAATTCCATTATTAATGTTACTATTACGTGTATTACGATGTACTATTTCCTTAACTCCAGAACGTAATGAGCAAAATTGTATTATAATACAATATATTTTCAGTTTCAAATAATAAACAAGCTTAGTGATATTCTGTACTATCGGTTGCAAGCAAAGAAATCAATGTTACTCGTGTAAATTATATGTCTTTACTGTGTGGTTGACGTTTGCCGTTTGAAATTTTCCAGAGGCTAACAACGAGTAGTTAATAGATGTGCTTGATTTAATTTTCATTTTGTTTGTGCTGCTTAAAATAGGATACCCTAGTGATATAGCGTTAGAAACCGGGTGGGCAGAGTACAGACAATAAATCGTGCAACTTTGTGCTTAACTTTTGAAACTCAAATTGACAAATTTAAAGTACGTGAACATTAATACATTTGTTTGTAGCAGAAAACCAAACAATGGGATATCTGTGCTCTGATTACAATGGGTATCGAAACCCGGTATCTAATGCTGAAAGTCCGCTGTGCCACTGGAGGCAAAAATTAGGAGGTTGTGAAGTAAGTAAACATATACTACACACATTTTACTTGAAAGAAACACATTAAATAGTGAAAACTATATTACTTTTAAAGATATTTAGATATTCACAGAATGGATATATAATATTTGCGTTTCGTTGTTGTATTCAGGTTTAATAAGTAATTACTGCAGAAGAACTGGATGAAATACGTGATTTGTTACTGGTATAACATTAATATTCTGTTCTATGAGAATATGTTAACCAAACACACAGGCTCCTGCTAACGTAACTCCATGCAGAGACGGAATATGAAAAATGCTTGGTTGGAAGATTGTGTAGCGTTAGTACAAACATATTACTCCAGATTTGGTTATATGGTTAAGACACATCATAATAATTCTGACACTAAAGTTTTAAAACATGTTATTTCTTGTGTATTTCATTAAATTTAAGAACTGGTAGGATGACAGTTGACATCTCTATCAACGGCAAACAATCTGAACGTTTGCTACTCTTGAGTCATTTACAAATGTTTTAAAATATCGCATGATTATAGTTATGATGCATGCAAGGAAAATAAACTAAAATGACGCAGGTGAGTTAGATAATGTTATATAGTAGTTTGTTTGTTTATGGCAAATCTATCAAAACAATCTGTTCTAATTCTTAACAACTGAAAAGTGTAAAGGAAATTGTCAGCCAGCAACCCCCACCCCCAATTCTTAGACTATTCTTTAACAATGAATTATGTGATTGACTGTCATATTAAAACGCACTCGCTGAAAAAACGAGTTTCGATCCATAAATTCGAATATTACGAATCAAGCACGCTGAGCAAAGGTAAAGCCAGGTCCTGTTAGGTAGATAGAGCTAATAATTTATACACAAGCTAATTATGAAAATAAACAACAGAACAATTTATAACAGGACAACGAGGAGCTTAGTTAAATCTGAACGATAAAGGTTTGAAGTGATAATTTCAGAAAAAAGAAATAACATACTTTAGTTTGTAGTTCCATCACAATAGAAAATTAAGCAGCTGTGCGCAACATTATATATCAAGTTCAGATTTTTAGTGCTAAAAACATCAAACTTCCCAATGATATAGTGTTAATACCCTTAGTGCAATATCATCATAAAATGAAATATAAACCTTCACAATAGCAGAACATCAGAAAGACAAAATAAAACCGTCACCATAAAAAAAGTAAAGACACTTTGGTAAGAACATTAGAAAATGAAATAAAAAGCTTCACCATAGTAGAAAGTAAAGACGCTTCAGGCAAAACATCAGAAAATGAAAAACAAACCTTCACCATAGTAGAAAGTAAAGACGCTCTAGGCAAAACTTCAGAAAATGAAATACAAACCTCCACTACAAAAGAAAGTAAAGACACTTTTTGACATTGTATTGAAATCCGTAGATTTGATGCTATCTCTGCAGGGATATCTTCATAACAGTAAAAGTTAAGACTCTATGTACAAAACTTTTCATTGGTAGAAAGTTAAGACACTTGATAGAACGGCGTCAGAAAATGAAATACATCTTCAAAACAATATAAAGCTAGGACACTTTGTGCAACAACATCATTAAGATAGATTATAAACCTTTCCTTAACGCAAAATTAAAACATTTGGGGCAAAACATAAAAAAGATGGAACACAAAACTTCCATATAGTAAAAAGGTAAGATATATAACATAATAGAACTTCACCACAAGATCTTTGTTTCATTCAGAAGATAGATATCAACAATTTAATTACAACGAAACGTTAACTACTAATTTCTAATTTGAAGTATTTTGGTATTAAATAAGTAAATAATGTTAGTTATGACTTATATCATTTAAACCACAAAATATACTTCGGATTTTGATATCTAAAACCCACTGAGTCAGGGTATAACCTAAGAGTTAACTTGCCAAAACAATGTTTGTATGAATTTCTACATCCTGCCCCATTGTCACAAAAGGATCTCCACAGTTTGAGGCCCTGGCTGCTATAAAAAAGTAACCCTAAAATTCCACTAGTCGATCGGAGAAGATTAAACCAAGAGTTGGTGATAGATGCTGCTAACAGCTACTTTACCCTTAATCAATCAGTTCAAGATTAGGAATGGCTATGCACAGATAACCTATGAAAAGTTTTCTTCAATTTTTGTAAAGACTAACCAAGAAGATGAACCTTTTGATAGAAAATAATGTTTTCGGTAGTTTACGAGCAATGAATTATAAACCACAATAACGGTTCTTAATAGAAATAGCAAGAAATTGCAAGAATCCCTAATGGAACATTCGGATAAAAAGCACTTTGAACGGTAAATATTCAGTTCAAACATCACTTTAAAATGTTTACTATTGACCGCTAAGGTCGTACAAGTATATAAATGCTGAAAAACAAGTATGTTAGATACACGATAAGATGAAAATCCGCTTAAAACGGCCCTTTTATAATTCTTCTAATTTTTTTCTTTCTTACAACAAAACCGGCTTGTTATATTGTACAAATACTTTTCATATAAAACTACATAAGGTACTGTGAACGTTGTAGGAATATTGAAAAGTTCATTCGTTTCTTTTTTGTTTTACATAAACTGAAAAAGATACCATAATTCTAGTGCAAACGATGTTATCATTATCCACAGAAGCTAGCTTTCTTAGCCATATATGGCGTTTTTATAAAAAGCGTAAGTACAGAGTGAAACAAGAATTACCAGTCAGTAACAAAGGAACATTAGATTAATGTAACATACAGACACTCAATGCTTTGTACACTTTACAATTGATGTGTTTGGGGAGCCAACCTCTATATTAGGTACGAAGTGAAGAAGTAAAAATAATCTAAATACGTAATTCTAAATTTTATTACATACATTCGTAGAATAATTACTTTAAAAGTCACAAAAGCTTATTTAAAGCAAAGTTTTAGACAACATGTTTCATTTGGAAAAGGCAGTTTATCTATTGGCGAAATTTTATACACGCTTATTAATGGATGTGTTTCAGTCCAGGCACATATTTGCTCATAGCTATGCAATATATAGAGATAATTTAGTTACATAGAATGCTCAGTATATTCACAACAATCTCCAGCAGTTTTTTTTAACATTTTACATATCTAATAAATGCGATCAGGTAGTCAACAGCTGCACTAAATCATTATGAATCGTATCAGCTTGCAACAAGTTATGTTTATTATCATAACAATGTATAAGGTTAGCTACCATATCAAGTAATACTTTGCCCATATTTGAGCATAAAAGTGCTACCAAACTACAAAAATAAAAAATGGAATTGAAAAACCTGCGGTTAAGTATTTTAAAAATGTATAATTTAAGGTATTGGCATGGAACTTGATAACAATTAACTAAAATCGTTCATTTTTTTGAACAGACGATATGGGACAAAATGCGCTTTTTGTAATCAGGCGATCTTCCCTTCTAACGTTGTGAGAAGAGCTCGGGAATACGTCTACCATCTTCACTGTTTCTGTTGCATCGTGTGTAAGGAGCTTCTTAATACCGGGGACTTGTTCTATCTCATGGAAGACGGGAAGTTGGTCTGCAAGAACGACTACGAAGCCATTAAAGTCCGCAGTAAGACATATATCAAACCATTAATTTTATTGACTTAAAAGTAAGGTAGAAATTTACAATAGGATATCAGCCATTCTTGGCAAGAGCAAAAACTTTTTAACTTGATAAACTACACAAATTACTTTAATTATTTTTCTGGTAAGTTAATCAATGTCAATAGAAGTGCGGTCCACAATATCAACAAGAGTTCTGACCAGAATGTCAATAGGAGTACGAATCAAACTGCTAGCAAGAGTGCTGAGCAGATTATTGAAAGAAGTTACAGCCTTAAACAGCGTGAGCATTAAACCAAACACCACGTGTAAGCGACCAATGTAGATATTAAACAATAAGATCTGACAATGTGGTACTTGTGTGAAGTTGTTAATCTCTTATGTCACAGAAAGTAAAAAATGGTTATATTATTTATATTTTAATAATTTTAAGATTTAGAAGGTTCAGTTGAGTTCCTTGCTGGTACAGCGGTAAGTCTACGGATTTCCAACCGTAAAATTAGGGTTTCAGTTCTTATCGGTGGACTCAGCAGAGAGCCCGATGTGGCTTTGCTATAAGAAAACACATCCTAATATTTCTAGGATGGGTAAAATTATAACACAAATAATTTCTTTGAAATTTATTTAAGGAATATAACATAATTTATGCTTGATTTAGATCAAATTTATTGATTCATTGTATTTATCAGTTGTTTCAAACGGTGATATTTAATAGAAAAGTCTATTTTCGGGATTATTGGTTTCGATTGTTGACTTACGAAACATAACTTTTTATATTATGTAAAAGGAATGATGATATTATAATTAAAAATTCAAATGCAGACGTGGCCAGCAAAAGACCCAGAACTACAATCACTGCTAAGCAGCTCGAGACATTAAAGAAAGCCTACAAAAACAGTGCCAAACCTGCTCGTCACATTAGAGAGCAGCTGAGCCAGGACACAGGACTGGACATGAGGGTGGTACAAGTATGGTTTCAAAACCGGCGAGCCAAAGAAAAACGTCTAAAAAAGGACGCTGGGAAGACCATATGGGCCAATTATTTCAGACATACAACTGGAAATGCTACACAAATCTTCTCAGCTGAATCAACACCCACCACAGCGTCTCCTGGATCTCCTTCTAGTAATGATGACTTGGGATGGAAGAGAGGTTGTAAGAGTAATGATACAGATAATGATATTTGTAAGGGTAAGACATTTTTTGAAGACCAACTGCCTTTTTTATTTTAACCTCCCATCATATTCTAAATAAGTATTTTTTTTCTTTCTTAGTTAAAAGCTCAGAGATTAGATTATTGAACCTGCTACACAAACTGAACTTAATATTGCTTTGAAATAGGATAATTTAAAATCAAGGGTTCCAGATTTCAAAACACATTTTGGATATTTTTAAAATGTGTAAGAAAACATGTAATGAGAATATATTTTTGGATTTAGATTAAAATCACACGTACTACTTGAAAATATGAAGGCATACATGAATTACTCTGTATTATGTTAAAGAAAAGGAAACTAAGAGATGACGACAAGTTTTAAAAAGTTACGATGACTTACTGTATTGTACAGTAAATGCAAGTTCATGGCAAAACCGACTAAATTTCATGCTGTTTTTTTTAATAACGACTGCCATAATAAAGAAAATGGAAATGATACTTTAATTGTACTTCTATCAAATGAGGCTTATTATTCTTTAATGTGTTAGTTACATAGAGAGGTACACACTTTATATGCACATTGTTTCGTGCTTTGATTTCCAATTCGAAAAGGTTAAATTATTTTTTGTCATATGGGGATGTTTAATATAATACGTTGAAGCTGAAATTTAGTTGTTGAATAGTTTGAAGTCAAGTATATGATATTTATATATGCGAGTGGATTTCAATTGTGTTCTATCATAAATCTCGAATTCTACATATATATTGTTCTTCATATAATTCAAAATAAATGCGGTTGACCTAAAACTAACATAAAAAAAATGTACAATAATAAAAACTTTATGAAGTTCTTCTTTACTTTTACAATTTTGACAGAACTATTAAATGGGCTGCGTATAGTTTCAGTGCGATTATTGCGAGCTGTTTAACAGACTGTGTTTAAGTTTTATGTGATTCCTGGTTTATCTCTGAAGCTTTTGTACACCAGACATATTTATGTTCTTTTCGAAATGTTTTTTGTTTTTCACCAACTTCCCTTATTATACAAGTTTATTCTTTAGACTATTGTGGTTCGCGCCCTGTTATCCCCACATGTAAGTCATGTTCCGCACTTTGGAGGCATGGGTACACAGTAAAAGTGACAGTTAAATCTCACTATTCACTTAAAAAAGTCCATGAGTTGGCAATGTGTGGTATTGACTTGCTGCCTTTTCTGTTGTTTATCACATTCAAAATTAGAGACAGCTAGCGAGAATAGCTCTCGGGTGCTCACGCACAATATTAAACAAATAAGCAAAACTTTAGGCTTTATTCAGTTATTTTCAGTTATGAATTGAGCGAGAAAATCTTAACAGGTTTCACTGGTGTGTAGTATTTGTTATTACTTTTAATAAACAGAAATCTCAAGAGTTTTGCTTTTCAAAATATTAATTATAAACAACGACATTATTTTGTATAATATCAATAGGTTTTATTTAATGTGGAACAATACAGGAAACGGACAACTGTAAGTATTAAGTTCTGTAAACAGTTCTAATATCATTTCTGTTTCTAAAATAGCAAAGAAAATATATCAAAAATAAAGTTTTTGCTAAACTAATATTTGAATTTCGTGTCGATGTCGTAGTTCTTTTCTAATTGTTTTCAATCTGAAAAATATTCATAAAAAACAGGAAAGCATTTTTCACTTTTTGTTAAAACTTACCAAATATATATAACAGGACGCTATACTATCAAATATATAAGATATTCCATTTCTTATTTTTATTATTTTATGAAAAGTAGCATATCTTCATCAAATCTTATCTCAATACTTCCTTTTAGGTATCATTCGGATATTTACTTTCCAAATAATTTCCACAGTAGGGAGGAAAGTACTTTTGGGTTAATAAGGGAAAATATTATTGAGAAAGAAAGGACATTAGTTGTTTCCAGAAATGAAATGGTTGACAGTGATGTCACTGTTAATGGAAAGAAAAAAATTGAGTTTCATCATGCATGATACTTTTTTTTATTTCTGATGGTATGGGTGTGATTCCGTTTTGTAAATAAAGCAAACTAGTTGATCAAACAAGGTTATGACATCAATAATTACTTGTTACTTGCAAAGTAGTTCATTTCCCGGTAACAGTATACAAAAACGTTTTAAAACAACACTTAAAATGTTTCCTTCTTTATTGTCTGCTCCAGGTATATATGCTTAAACCTAGACCTTGGTGTTTGGTATGCATATTAGTCACTACTAAGGTTTCATTTTGCAAAATGTTCTCTTGCTTTCATACAGATAAACTATACTATTTTCCAAACGTTAGAGACAAATCCACAAACCTTTTCTCTATAGCACGTGTGAGCGAGTTGTTACTTGGCAACTGAAACACTTTATTACAGCAATTTGAAGCATATATAGATGAGCTTTAACAGGCAGACAAACCTTTAACTGTAGCAGTCTGACGCACTTGTTTACTACAGCGCTAGAAACTTTATAATACATGTCCCATGTATTCATTGAAGCTCTGGAATTAAATTAATTTATGTGTTTACTGAAATTCTATAGATCCTACTGATATTCACTGAACTGCTTGAGATGCTATAAATATTCTAGAGACAATATAAAGATAGGTTTTTATCATTACTAGACTAACTGAGATAGTGTGGAGACACTCGTAGAATTATTCGTACACTGCTAACTCAGGGATTACTAGCGCAGATAGCCATCATCAACCATTGCTAACTCTTTGGCTATTCTTTTACCAACGAATAGTGGAATTGACCGTTACACTGTAATACCCCCACGGAAGAAAGAGCGAACATGTTTGGTGTGACGGGGATTGGAACTCCCTATCCACCAGGCTCAGCATGGCCAAGTGAATAAGGCACTCGACACCTTTATCTGAGAGTCGCAGGTTCTAATCCCTGTCACACCAAACACGCTCGCCCTTTCAGTCGTGGAAGCGATATAATGTCACAGTTAATTCCACTATTCGTTGGTAAAAAAGTTGCCCAAGAGTTAACAGTAGGTGATGATGACTAGCTGCTTTTTCTCTAGTATTACACTGCTAAATTAGGGATGGCTAGCGCAGATAGCCTTCGTGTAGCTTTGCTCGAAATTCAAAACAAACCAAACCCTAATCACCTGGCCATGCCGAACCATAATTAAATAATGGCTACATATTTGGTGTATGAAATAAAATTTTGCAGACATTGTAAAGGCATCCTGTGTTTTAAGTCATTAAATCATAATAAATTATATTCTAAGTTAAAGAATGTTCTGGAGACATGATAAAGGAAAATTGTTTCGTAACAAAATATAATAGGGCACACAATACACTTCGTATTTCATTTTATTTATAATTTGGAATTCTCTATATATCAGTAAAATGTTGAATATATTATATTAAATTGATTTCGAATATTCAAATCGACAAGTGGTTACAGCCGACATAAATTCATAACAATAGTGATTATATCAGAGCTATAATTGGACATAATCTGATATTTTCTTGGTGTTATGTTACCAACATTCACTGATTTTCGGAAGAATACGTAATAATCCTGTCTTATGCCAATTATTTATATACCCGCATCATAAATATGTGCTCAGATAGGTGATTTAGAATGTTCAAGACAGACATACCCTTCACTCTTAATTTCACTGAAAAATAAAGGAAGATGGAACACATTGGGACACCAAGAACGCTCGTGATAAAGACCTGCAATAAGTTGCATCCCCCAAACACGGTATGCAAGGTGCATCTTTTTGTATCAAGTGAGAGTCCAAGAACATAAATTTCAGTGGTAAAAGCCATCTACGTACCTTAGGCAACAGAACACAACGTAGTCAAGAAGGAAATCCATCTGGAAAAATAACGTAAGCCACGTGTACATAAGCTACTTCCAAGACACATCATTTCAACTATAATATGTCTCAAGCAGCTATAAAGTGAAGTGGTTTTCTATGTTATTCCATTTGAAGATAAATCGGTCAAACAAGAAACCAGTGTATGTGTTACAGGTAAGAGTCCTGCGACGGAGCAATTTGCAGTGATAACTACTCTAAAGGCTGGTGTCTAGATGCACGGTCGTTAGGGCATCATCGGACTGGTGACTTGGACTTTAATTATGTCGTGAGGCTCCAAAATCGTTCGAATATAACGTACTCAAACTAGATATGAATAATTAAATGTTTTGTTATCCCAAAATATTTTTGAGAATTTTATATTGCTGTAAGAACAGTTTTGCTTCTATTTCCTTAAGTTCTGTATGCCAACAAGTACTCAGCTATTGGGAAGACTGACATCTTAAAATATATAGATCACGCTAATGAAAGTAGTGATAAAAAGATGGATCTAACTAATAATATTCATATGCTGCATGTAAATCAAGTGTTTATGTTGAAGAATTTTTATTCAATTTCTGAATTCCATATATACATACGTACACAGCCTCGGACAAAATGTTTGCTTACTGTTCTATACTGATGTCATTGAGTTATTGAACAAACATCTGAATTTTGTTTGCCAAAACACGCATATACACTAGTTTTGAATAAAAGGGTGTGCTTTTGGAATTATCTTTTTCGAAACAAATCAACGCTTTGTTCAAAAAATTTCTCTGTACTTCTTGTACGAGACGTTATCGTTCGACTTTCCACAAATGGTATAAAACAAACGGACTTTCTTAAAACAGTAGGGTACCTCCAGTTTAATGTATTTACAACCCTGAAACGTTATCGGACTACAGGAAATTTTGCTCCAGGAATGTCTTTTATAGGACGTCGAAAACTTGCCCGAGATGACAGTTAAGTTAACACGTCAATGTCGAAAGTCTTGTAACATCTTACGACACAAATGGCATGAATGCATTTATTCCAGGGTATTCAGAATAACAGTGAATATGAGGTTGGCCAATCAAAGCTATTTTATAAGACGTGTTACCTGCAAACCGACACTCGTATTAACAAGTATCAACTACCATCACCATGTAACTTAGTCAACTTATAATTAGTACAATGGCGGCATGTTATCTGTTCAGATGAGTTCTGACTACAGCTTGTTAAGCGGATGGTAGAATTCGTATTTATCATTTTCCTGTAGAAAGAAGAGGGACGACTATCTTTTTCACAGATACAAACAGGAGATAGTTCGGTAAATGTCGGGAAGGTATTCATCATGGTAGAAAAACTCTACTTAATACCCTCCACAGAAACATCAATGGGATAATTTCTGTCATAGAATAGGACAAGGTTTGATAATAACTTTGTGTTCCAGAATGACAATGCTATTGCCTACAGTACGTATATTTTACAGGATTATCTCGACCAGGAATACGTTATAAGATTTCCCAACAAAGTGTTCAGATAGCAAACCGATTGAAAACTGCTGGACAAAACTGAGCCAAAAAAATGTTTTCTACGACCTGCAACAAGATTAGATTGTTTGCTGTTCTAATAAAGCGTTCATGATATGCGCAAAACCTGTCTAATTGTGCAACGTACATAGTACGTAGTTTGACAGCATTGAGTGTATTTGTACTTTTATTAATAATATTGACCTAAAATTTTACAAAACATCCACGCATTTTGTCCGAAACTGTGCATAAAAAACGTATAGTAGGATGTTTTCGCAACGCCATCTAGTGTCTGTCAAGAATATCCATGTCTTATAAATATAAAGAGCTGTTTGCCTCAATTCTAAATCTAGAGCTATAATTTGACGTTGAAGCCTATAAGTAAAGAAGTTGTATGTTTAAAAAAGTATTTAATTACAGACATCAGTAAAGTTAGCATCTCGATTAAATGTGACCAGTATGTTAGGATTCGCGAAACCATCTTATAATAAATTAAGAATACATGCTATTTAGTTACTGTTGTTTTGAATTAAGCACAAAGCCATACAATAAACTACTTGTGCACTGCTCACCGCGGGTACCAAAACCCGGTTTTTAGCATAATTAGTTCTTAGTAACACTCCTGTATCACTAAGGGGCCATTCTATTTAGAAAAAGAAAACTAAGGTTGCTTAAATTTCTTCCTGGTTGGGTGTGTTGTTAGTTTGCCCGGGATGTTTATTTGAAGTGTCAAATTTGGCGTTTTATAGCCTAAAAAAAAACTCACTCCGAATTTTGGGTCATGGGTGCTTTTGATTAGTTGCGTATTCTCTACTTTATTAATTTAAAATTATAGATAGCTATTATCAGATAGTTATTTGTGTAGTTTTGTGCAAAATCTATAAAATTTGAATTTTTTAGTTTCTATCACAGCAATGATTGCATTCAGTTTATCTAAACATATTTGCAATATAAAACAAGCACAATACATGTTCAGGAAATTAATGTTCTGATGCCCTTTGCTAGTACACCGGTAAGTCTACGGATTTACAACGGTAAAACCAGGGGTTCGCTGCCCCTCGGTGGGCTCAGCAGATAGCCCGACGTAACTTTGCTATAAGAAAAACACACACAACGTTCTGACATGAGGATCAGCATTCATGGCAGATCAAAGCTAGACACGTTTGCGAAGATTCGAAACCCCAGATTTAAGAAATTAGTTTAAAACCACGAAAATCGCGATTCTTGGAAATACACTTAATTCGTTACTTTCACGAGTTTGACAGATCAATGGTGTGATATACCATGTACTAACATAAAAATTTTGTTCAGTTGAATTGAAGCAGAAACATACATATTCTAAAAATGTACTTGTGTTTGTTCACATTATGCCGTGAAATTTCTCTTATTTGCAACTCTTCCAATCGGTTACCCCCAGCAACGAAACTGCTTAATTTAAATTTTGTCTATTCAGTTAATAACTTTAAACTTTGTTCCTTTCAGTCACGAAAACATCACATAGTTCAAAAATTGCAACAAATGTTCTCAGAATTAGGTAAACACCAATATTCAAGAAGGCACAGTAAAACTAAGGGGCGGAACTCAATCTCGGATGAAGATTATAGTAGGCACATGGGAATAATCATAATACGTTCATTCACACTATTTGCTGTGTGGCTATTTTGTAGTATTGTTCTTCTTGGGTTTTATCTGTAGAAAGACAGATAGACGATTCACATATTACCATGGCCGAGCGCGTTAAGGCATGCGCTCGTAATCTGAGGGTCGCGGGTTCGCGTCCGAGTCGCCCTTTCAGCCGTGGGAGCGTTATAATATGACAGTCAATCACACTTTTCGTT
Organism: Carcinoscorpius rotundicauda; assembly: GCA_011833715.1. Taxonomy (NCBI): domain Eukaryota; kingdom Metazoa; phylum Arthropoda; class Merostomata; order Xiphosura; family Limulidae; genus Carcinoscorpius; species Carcinoscorpius rotundicauda. The sequence goes on along the minus strand of CM022400.1, from coordinate 26,556,658 downwards.
AGTAAAAGAGTAGCCCAAGAGTTGGCGGTGGATGGTAATGACTAGCTGCCTTCTCTCTAGTCTTACACTGCTAAATTAGGGACGGCTAGCACAGATAGCCCTTGAGTAGCTTTGTGCGAAATTCCAAAAACAAACAAAAACACATATAACCGAAACATAGACCATATCAAAACAGTTTTACTCTGTCAACAATGTAGAAACGGATTTATATTGCTCGCACTTCATGTAATTTATGCACCACTTAAAAAATAAACAAAGTTAAAAAGTGCAAAACATCAAAAACATGCTCATAAACCATAGCAAGTCAATTCGCCTATAGTAATAGGTCTTCTGGTGTCGAACTATGATATCACCCTTCCCAAAAGATAGCAGCGCCCTCTGTTTCCACTCCATGTAATTATGACGTAATTGTCTCTAACCCTTTCCTTCCTTCTCCAAGTTGCCGTAATATGAAAGTATCCTTTTGGGGCCCTAACTACTTGTAGTTACAAGAATGAGTATTTTGATAAAATAATTTAAATCAATAATCATACTTGCCCGGCATGGCCAAGCGCGTAAGGCGTGCGACTCGTGATCCGAACGTCGTGGGTTCGCGCACGCGTCGCGCTAAACATGCTCGCCCTCCCAGCCGTGTGGGCGTATAAATGTGACGGTCAATCCCACTTTTCGTTGGTAAAAGAGTAGCCCAAGAGTTGGCGGTGGGTGGTGATGACTAGCTGCCTTCCCTCTAGTCTTACACTGCTAAATTAGGGACGGCTAGCACAGATAGCCCTCGAGTAGCTTTGTGCGAATTCCAAAACAATCAATTATCATACTATTTTTTATAAATTATGCTGTATACCATATATTCCTGACATCAGCAAACAAATAACCAACATTTGGCAAAAACTAGTAACAAAATATAACATTCCAGTTAACACTAAATTTATTCAAAAACCAGGCACAAAACTAAGGTCTATACTATGTAAGAACTACACTGACAAACACCACACCAACATTATTTATAAAATACAATGTGATAACTGCCACGACTTCTATATAGGAGAAACAAGTAGAAAAATGGAAACCAGATTCAAAGAACATAAAAAGTCACCTTCACACGTTTTCGAACACTGCAAGTCAAATGGACACAACATAACCATAGAAAACACTAAAATACTAAATAAAGAAACAAACATAAACAAACGAAAAATTAAAGAAGCCTTACTTATACAACAACTTAAACCCAAAATAAACCAATATAAAGGAACACCATTATACCTATATTAATATTATAGACAAAATTATATATTCAAACCGCGCCCTCTACATTGCAACACTCAATTATACAACCCCTCCCAAACATGTGGTCAGCTTCCGACCAGTAACCCTTTCTTTGTGAACCTGACGATGACCGAAGAAGGTCGAAACGTTGTTCGCTCTTCTATTTGAAGTGTTTTCTGGGCCCAGAAGAGCCGTTTTTGCATATAAAAGTTCTCAACAAGTGGGTTTCTCGACATCACTGATTGTTATTTCACCACGGCAATTGTTCGAGAAGTGTAAGTTTTTTGTGTTTTTTTTCTCAGTGTATTTGTACTTACCTGTTTCCATTATGTCTGAACAAGCATACAGTACACCACCATTAACAGTACACGCTCACACGATTGTTAAGAAACTAAGAAATTTAAACCTACGTATCATTAATAGAAGAAATGACATCAACTTTATTCAACAATGTAGAAAAGAACAACTAACCCCTAATTTTGTAAAGGTAAAACTTTCAAAAGATTTTAATAAATACACAAACATTATCCAAAATTTACAGAAAAAACTTCTTAAAGCCATGTTGAACACAAAATACAAAGAACTACATGACTTACAAAAACAAAAAATGAACTTAGACTATCAACTAGCATGCTGCATTAAACCAGAGATTTACGGACTAATACAACGAAACATAAACCAAATCAATACTAAAAACGATAGAGACAAAAAGATCCGCCACAACAAAAAACTTGAAAAACTAAGATGTAAGCAACAGAAAAGACATCAACATGACAAACCGTTGACCAACCTCATAATTAACAGATCTGACCGACAATTAAACACAGACGAGATACATCTACTTAACAAAGGACTCAACTTCGCAATAGCACCAAGGTACATTCCAACCATAGAAATCAAAACATGTTTAGAAGACCTAGCCAGGAGACTTGTGATACTTTCTACAGAAAACAAAAACAACAAACAGAAAGAAGACAACTTAGATAACTTTATTGACATCCAGCAGCCAAACTTCCCAGGTAAAATTACAAATTTATATTTTCCAGAACCACCTAAAAACATTATCTTAAACGATTTTTTCAAAGAATTTTCTTACAAAACTATCAACACAATTTCACAAAACAGAAAACTAAAAAACAACCTTACAAAAAGAGACATTAATTCCATTAGAAACCTAAAACAAGACAGAAACATAAAAATTCTAAAAGCAGATAAAGGTAACGCTATAGTAATAATGAACACGAATGAATACATACAAAAAATGAATAACATCCTATCAGACACGAACAAATTTAAACCAATACACACAAATCCAACAAAGACACATGAGACGCAACTAAACAAATTACTACTACAAATAAAAAAAGCCAACACAATTTCACAAACACTTTATTCCTACCTACGTAAAACCGACTCACGCACACCGCAAATATACGGCATCCCCAAACCTCATAAACCAGATTGTCCATTACGACCAATAATGTCAACATATGAATCGTTTAACTACAATCTTGGTAAATACATAGCATGGGCATTCTCCAAATATGCAACATCAGCCAGCTCATTCATCAAAGACTCTTTTAATTTCAAGTCCAATCTAAATCAACTTAATCATAAAGCCTTAATGGCCAGTTTCGATGTTATATCCCTCTTCACAGAAGTTCCAACAACAGAAGCCTGCAAGATAGCCTTAGAACTCTATATTCGAGACCCTAACCCGATCATAGACATTCCCAGTAACCAGTTAGCAACCCTTATAGAATTCACCACAATAAAGACAAACTTCATGTTCAACAACCAAAACTATATACAAACAAATGGCCTAAGCATGGGCAACCCAGTATCGCCAGTTCTAGCCAATATTTTTATGACACAAATTGAAACACAAGCAATTAATACAGCATTACATCCACCACTATACTGGTACAGATATGTAGATGACACGATTGCGGGATTCGAATCTACAGAACACATACTTAACTTTTTCACTCACATTAACTCTATACATCCCAACATTAACTTCACATGTGAACAGGAAGAAAGCAATCAAATATCATTTCTTAACCTCAAAATTATAAGAACCGACACACAATTCAAAACAGAAATCCACCGAAAAATCACCCATACTGGACTATACATTCCTTGGGACTCAGCACATGAAACAAAACAAAAACTCAACATACTAAGAAACCAGATAAACACAGCCATAAAACTATGCTCACCAGATAAAATTAACGATGAATTAGATAAAATAAAACAACACTTCATCAACATTAACAAGTTTCCTCCACAAACCGTAGAAAACATTATACGCACACACCTAGACAGAAAGCAAAATCAACCAACAAAAGTAAATATATCTCACGAATCAAAAAATCACGAAACCATATACTGCTGTATACCATATATTCCTGACATCAGCAAACAAATAACCAACATTTGGCAAAAACTAGTAACAAAATATAACATTCCAGTTAACACTAAATTTATTCAAAAACCAGGCACAAAACTAAGGTCTATACTATGTAAGAACTACACTGACAAACACCACACCAACATTATTTATAAAATACAATGTGATAACTGCCACGACTTCTATATAGGAGAAACAAGTAGAAAAATGGAAACCAGATTCAAAGAACATAAAAAGTCACCTTCACACGTTTTCGAACACTGCAAGTCAAATGGACACAACATAACCATAGAAAACACTAAAATACTAAATAAAGAAACAAACATAAACAAACGAAAAATTAAAGAAGCCTTACTTATACAACAACTCAAACCCAAAATAAACCAATATAAAGGAACACCATTATACCTATATTAATATTATAGACAAAATTATATATTCAAACCGCGCCCTCTACATTGCAACACTCAATTATACAACCCCTCCCAAACACGTGGTCAGCTTCCGACCAGTAACCCTTTCTTTGTGAACCTGACGATGACCGAAGAAGGTCGAAACGTTGTTCGCTCTTCTATTTGAAGTGTTTTCTGGGCCCAGAACAGCCGTTTTTGCATATAATTTTCTAACAGTTTCCAGTCTTTCCAAATCCAAAATTATTTATCAGTTTGTAAATATCTTTTTCAATGTCATTAGTGGCCTTAGTTCTCATGTGTGTGTATTTAGTTCAATGTATTTCTTAAACCAATCAGACTTAATTGTAACACTGCATGCATTTTGTTCAACGTCATACCTAATTATAAATACTCTTCAAGAAAGACTCCCGCTGGTACAGCAGTAAGTCTATCGACTTTTAACCTTGGAATCAACAGTTCGATTCTTTCCGGTCGCTTCAGCAAAAAAGGTCATGTGGCTTTACTATAAGAAAATACACTTTTAATGAAATACATGGATTTTTTTATGATATAAAGTTGCCGTCAGTTTTATTTCTTTCGTTGTTATTTTGTTTTCTGGAGCTATAGATATATCTGAACAATAGTAATGTAATTTTTTGAATGGTCTACTTCTAAAATATAACCTTTTTGAAATCATCAGGTGCTTTCATTTCATTAATATTTATATGACGTTATTTAAATTTCCCATAGGGAAATTATTAACACACTATCCAGCCATATAGGTTGTTACTGTTGTTTATTTGGATTAAGCCCAAAGCTATACAATGGGCCATCTATGCTCTGCTCACCACGAGCATTGAAACCAGGATATTAGCATTGTGAGTTCCCCATCATACCGCTGTGCCGGTGGGGGGCAGTTATTTGTAACTAAATAAATTAAATAAATAGATTCTTTCTTACGATAATAATCTTTAATGTATTTATTATCTACTTTTTTATATTTATTAAAACCCTGAAATCTATATTCATGAAAAACGTCCTTAGGAATTACGATCAGATTATATTCAGTCAACCAAAATAACACAATGCAATTCCATTTTTTTAATTATTTTTGCTTTTTAACTCGCCAGCTTTAAGAACAACAATATTTTCTATATTAAATAAAAATTATCGAGCATTGATATAATTATTATGTTAACTACTTGTTTTCAAATGTCCTTCATATATGTTTTTACTTCTTAAAGAAGCTCATTTTTATGTTATCATTTTCAATTTTAACATGAGTTTTCTTACAAATTGGTTTGTAATATTTTTCAAACACATTAAATTCTATTTTTTTATTTCTAGGCTTGTATAGTTTAGCAAATATATCATTATCAAACTTATAATATCTAGCAATTATTTCTCTTTGCATATTATTGATAAGAAACTTTATTAAATGATGTTTCTAAGTTTAGAATAACGACTATATTTGATTTATTTAGCAACTTTTTTAACACTATCAACGTTACATATGGTTACTAAATAAGGAAGACAAATTTATGAACATAGATCTTATTTTTTCGGTAGTATTTTCAGGTATGTAGAAGGTTTTTCATGTTATTCAATATATTGTTTAACAGCTTTTATTCACATTTCATTTTTCATTGAATTGTGATAATCACTGCCACATTTTATTAACCAAGACCTTAGACCATCTTTGGTTTTATCATTTTTATTAATGTAATTGAAGAATTTGTCAGTTTTACAAATGATAAACTTGTTGCTTTCCTCATTTCATTAATTCCCTCTAGTGGTACAGTGATAGGTTTACAGAATTACAACGCTAAAGTGTAGGATTCGGTTCCAGCCGTGGATATAACAGATAGTCTACTGAGGCTAGTTAAGTTATTTAATGAAGTTTAGCCATTTATAAACTATGGTGTTCAATTTACAACTTCGAGCTTTAAAATAAATCAATTACAATTTATCAGACTGATTTACATGAAATAAATCTATACTAAATATTAGAATTTTAACCAAAATACTGTCCTAATAAAGAACAGAGAGAAAACTTTATAGTTAACACTTCTAGGGGTGTAGACGACATCCATATTCGTTGTGATGTAACCAGTATGGTATTATACAGGGTGTCCTGAAAGTCGCTGTGCAGTTTTGTAACAGCATTTATTCAGTCTGTTTCAAGCCAGCAACTGATAGCTGTGTTTAGAAACAAAATAAGAAGGATCTAAGTCTGTATTGATGCCAACGGGGGTCACTTTTAACATTGTTTATAATTGTAATTCATATTTACCTCCTGTATTCTATATTGAAACATGTCTGTTAATAAATATATGAGTGCACAGTGACTTTCTGAATACCCCGTACAATAATGAGTTTAGCAGTATTTGGTATTTCTTCGCTTCTTCTAATTCATCTGAAAGCTTAATTAAAATTGAAGAAACAAATTCAACGTGTGCTGATGTTAACAAGGCAAATTTTATTTATAGAATAAGAATGAAAATTACGAAGCAAAACAATCAGCCTTTTGACTTCAACAAACAATGATTTATATATATATTACTTTTTAAAAGTAATAAATGGATTATAACAAACATTACTTATTTGTATAGAAGTCGGAAGAATTATTATAAAGGTTTATACTAATATTTTAAACAAATGAAAAGATACTATTGCAGATGAATTAATAAAAAAATAAATTGAGTAATATATTAAAGAACAAAATAAGTATTTAATATTTTAAATAAGAAACTTCATACGATTCAAGCATAACATGGAAGGATTTAAAACTTTTAATTCGAAATAAATTGAAATAATTTATCATCTAACTAGTGGACATAATTATTAGATAAATATTGTATACAGTTTTCAATACAAACAATATCAGAAATACAAGTGTATCAATTGAAAACAATAATGCTAAATATTCTATTTTAGCACAATCGAAGCATCTAATATGTGTTTCTTTATAGGTACATCAGAAACGCCAAGTAAGCAGATTTTAGTATTTTGTAACAATGGAACAATAACACTGAGTGAATAGGAAGGGAAGGCTGAAGTTGATAAACTATTGTCAACATTTAAACATAATGTTTCATGCAACTAGGACTTTACCAAAACAAGGATTCTGGTAACAAATAGTAATAAAAGAGTATTACGGATACTTATTAAACAATACTTTGAATTCTTTAATGGTTTCAGAAATAATTATTATAATAGCAACATAAGATTTATTTTCTATAAAAATTAAAGTAATGACACAATTTATACTATTGTAGTTAATGAAAACTATAAAGTTATTCTAAACAATATACAATAATGGTTACTTCATATTAAACTCTGCCCGAACAAACAACAAAAAATAGTAGGTTTACTCTAAACTCTCACGCTGATATTGAAATTAAGTGGAATGATGTAAAGTTACGAGAAATAATTTTTAAAATGTATCAAATGGCACATGTATCGTAAATACTACAAGCGATGAAATTAGAAACACTTATTTTGTTTCTCAATTTCGAGATAAGGAAAATAATCGAAACGAAAACATTATGATTTTCGATAATCTTGATATATTTAAAGCACGGTTAAAAATTAATTATGATAGATATTCCTGTGAAAATTACGTTTCATTCAGAGACAGAAAATTAGGTTATTCCAGATGTTATTGAGATTTGTTAGCAGCTGGGTTCAGTGATATGAATACAAAAACTGGATGTCTAATGTGCTATACCAGTTATAGAGGGTTGCATTCAATAACTTGATTCGATGTTTCAAGCCACAAATTCTATAATGATATGGGGAACTTGAAGACTGAATTATACTGGCAATTCAGACAAACTTGATCAAAATTATAAAGATTTTGTTTCTTATTAGTCGAAAAGAGAAAGGGAATAATGAATGTTTGCAATAAAAGTTTTGACACCATGAGAATTATTTAATAATAATAAAGGAGTTTGTGGTTTCCATATATTAATCTATACAAAGAAGTATCTTATGGTCCAATAGGTTTACATGAAAATGGTTTTAAATTTTTGTCAATATATTTCAGCAGTCTCTAACTAAATAGTGTGTTTTTCTTATGGCAAAGCCACAAAGGGCCATCTGCTCAGCCCACCGAGGGGAATCGAACCCCTGATTTTAGCGTTATAAATCCGGAGACATACCGCTGTACTAGCGGGGGGGCTCTAACTACCTAGTGTAAGATAAGAACCAATTGTAGACTATATGTTGCATTTCTGCAACACTGCGTTGGTTACACTTTAAAACACTAACTATGTTTTTGTTGTTTTTTTAATTAAGCACAAAGCTACACAAGGGGCTATCTGTGCTCTGCCCACCACGGGTATCGAAACCCGGATTTTAGCGTTGTAAGTCCGCAGCATTCCGCTGAGCCACTGGGGGGCAAACACTAACTAATAGTCCATGTATACAGGTTTGGAAAGAACCCCCAAACTCGTAATGGTGAGACAAAATGAGAAACCTGGAGGACATGGAAAGAGAAAAATATTTTTAATGCTTGTCATTTTAATGATTTTTAGTAACTGTGACTTATTTTATAATGATTTTTGATCTATTATCTGTTATGTTTGACATATTTTTAGTACATCTTTTTAACAGTTTACGCTTATGAAATTTGTTAACCCTTTAAGTGTTGCAGAAATCCAATGTATGCACTATTGGTTAATCTGAAGGAGGAATAAAAGCAATTTGTTGATTTAATGACCCAAAAGAGTATAAAAATTGTTTTGTTTGCTTTTAAATACAAACTGCACAATGGGCTATCTCTGATGTACCCACTGCAGACATCGTACCCTGGATTTTAGTTTTATAAGTCCTCAGGCATTGTCGCTAAACCACAGGTATCAAAGTTAGGATTAGCGAAAGGATAAAAAAACATAAACAATGCAAAGATAGAGTGCTAGCTTAAGCATTCATTAATTTAAAAGATAAAAAATGGGGTTTAATAAAAATTTACAGGACGAAAGAAAATAAAACACAGTTAACCAATTTTCAATCGTCATAACTTCATTATATTATGAGGCCCGGCATGGCCAAGCGTGTTAAGGCGTGCGACTCGTAATCTGAGGATCGCGGGTTCGCATCCCGGTCGCGCCAAACATGCTCTCCCTTTCAGCCGTGGGGGTGTTATAATGTGACGGTCAATCCAACTATTCGTTGGTAAATGAGTAGCCCAAGAGTTGGCGGTGAGTAGTGATTGCTATCTGCCTTCCCTCTAGTCTTATACTGCTAAATTAGGGACGGCTAGCACAGATAGCCCTCGAATAGCTCTGTGCGAAATTCCAAAAGAAACAAACAAACAATCATGAATCAAACTGATGAGCAATATATTTTATTCATATTAGTAACAACTATTACTAACTTGCTCTTCTAACTAATTAATTATTTTGAAGTCCCAGTAAAGTTTCGGAAAGTAGAAAAATGTGAAATACACATAAGTAATTAGAATAGTATGATGTCTCGTTATCTCTTTGTTGAACTAGATCGTTTTGATATATCTATTTCCTTCTGAGTCCATATGTCAACAAAATTATTTATTTTAACGTATTTCAAAAGTTTTAAGATCGATTACATGGCACAAAGAAAGTTCAGTTTGATATAAATCATAGTTCTTTTCGTTAGTTTGTATCTTCAGTTTGCGCTGTATGACGTAATGATTTAATTTCATAATACAATAACGAGCTTGTTTGTGGTTAGCACGTTGGACCACGGGATCGAATCCTGTCACTGAACACACTCACTGTAATAGTTAATTCCACTATTAGTTGGCGATAGAAGAGCCCAATCTGGCGGTGAATATTGTTGATTAACTGCTTTTCCTCCTATCTATTGCTGCAAAATGAGAGACGGATAGTACATATAGCACCTCAGTAACTTTCCGCGAAACTAAACAAACAACAGTATGCTGAATGTTCTAGTTATACTTGAAATGCTAATAAATAACATATCTTTCGTAAACGATAATTGGGTGCTTTTATTCAAAATCGATAAGACGAAATAATTCGTTAGTTACTGGAATATAACCTAAATGACTTATTATTCCACTTGAAATTAATATGGAGTGTAGTGTTATATATGAGAAATAAGGTTAGAAGTTATGTAAATCTGGTACTACTTGTTTTGGCGCTCTACAACTTTTCAGCCTACTGCCTCTCCCATTATTTTTACTTTTCAGTTGTCCAACAAAACCGCATAAATAAAAATCTGTAGCTCTGTGATATATTCGATCTTGAAAGAATTAAAAAAATACATACAAGTTCTTCAATGAGCATTTAAAAATGCATTACTACTTGGACCTTTAGTATCTTAATCTTCAGTGGTTTCTATTTCTTCTGTAAGCTTTCCTGTTTCTTTTATATTAGGAGTTTGTTTACTGGTTTTAAGCTAAGCAAAAAGCTGTACATTGGGCTGTCTGTATCAAAACCTGGTTTCTAGCCTTGTAAGTATTAGAGGTACCAGAAAGTAACATCGTTTTTTCCCCTAAAATATCTTTTTTAAAGTATGCATTTTTCAATCAGTTACGTAATCCACATTACTGTTAATAACAGTGTGCTGTCTTTCAATTCCTCATTCATAGAAGGAAAGGCCCTGCATGACCAGGTGGTTAGAGTACTTAACTCGTAATTCGAGGGTCGTGGGTTCGAATTCCTATCTAGTATTGTAAGTCCACAAACATGCTGCTGTACCTTTGGGGGTAAAATTGACTCTTACGTTAAAATAGGCTTAGTACGTGCAACTGAACTTTAGGCTTAGGTATATTTCGACAAGTAAATAGTGAAACAGGATAAGTATATTGTATTTATCTAATAAAACAAAATAAAAACGAATTTTCTGTATTTTGGGGTTTCAAATTAAGTTTGAAGTGTAATAGCTTATAAATATGTTATAAATCAGACTAAATATATTTTATTATTATTAACATTACGTATATTGTCCTAATAAATTGTTAAGTTCTGTTCTTAAGTTCTTTTTGATTAAAGACAAACTTTACTTTGAAAGCAGAGTAGTGATCAACAAATAATAATGTTAGTTTTTTTAACGTTGGCTTGACAGTAATTATGTTAACAATATGTTACTGGAATTTGGTATTAAATTTTTATTTTCAGGCTATAAGTATAAATACAATGGTTAAGCCTATTGCATGAGTTAGGTGTTTACAGTCTGTTGGGTGTAATGAGTGCAAAGAGTGGGTTTTATTTGGAAACTCTGGACTGGCGTGCATATTTACGGAAGCTAGTAATGAAGATGTGCAATTTTTATGCAGACCTTGTGGGTTGGAGGAGAAGATGGAGGCTATCCTAATAAAAAGAAAGACAATAGATGAAAAGAAGTGTAGACTGTGGGAAATGGCAGCAGGATTTCAAGAGGAACTTAAAAATACATGCAGGAACTACTCCTGTTTATAATTACATTTAGGAAGCTAGAAAGAATACTAATAAAGTAAACGTAATGAATTAGTTATAATGGTATGTTTGATGACAAAAGCTGGTTTAAAATACAGGATTAATGGCTATTTAATAAACATAGAATATTAAAGAGGAAGGGAGGAGTAGCTTTATATGTAAAATGTGAGTTACATCATGTTAAAGTTAAGAATATTATATATAATATCTATGAGATTGAACTCATTTTGGTCACTATTAGTTAACATAAAGGGAGAATTTATAGTGGGAATTTATTACAAACCACCAAACGATACTGATGATATTAAGATTTAAGTTGTTAATGAAGTCCTAATTATGAATTAGTTTAATTTCAGGCGTATAGATTGAGAAATGCTAGAGTCAAACCATGAGGGAGACGTTTCAAAACTGTTCAGGACGGGTTTTGTTACGCATTATAATTTATTTCGGACGAGTCTCCGGTTTATTATAATACGTATGTTATGTATTACTCTTTTAAATAACCAGAATTTTAATCTAAACTTAATAGTTAATTAAATGTCAATATGTATTAAATTTATGCTATTTGCGAATAAGACAATTTTCTTTCGGCCCGGCATGGCCACGTGGTTAAGGCACTCGACTCGTAATCTTAGGATCGCGGGTTCAAATTCCTGTCACACCAAATACGCTCGCCCTTTCAGCCGTGGAGGCGTTATAATGTAACAGTCAATCCCACTATTCGTTGTTAAAAGAGTAACCCAAGAGTTGGCGGTGGGTGGTGATGACTAACTGTCTTCCCTCCAGTCTTACACTGCTAAATCAAGGCCTACTAGCGCAGATAGCCCTCGTGTAGCTTTGCGCAAAATTCAAAACAAACTAAAATAAATTTATTTTTTGACATATATACACAAATAAAAACAGTGCAATTGATACTAATGTTTATTAATAATATTTATTACAAATAATGGTTTATGTACAACTGTTTTACAAACTTACAGACAATGTTAATTCTCGTATCCTGTCTAGGACTGAATATTTTATTAACGATTCATGTCCACGAAGATCACTTTAATTCTGAGTTGAAGTTGCCACACTTCGCCTAAGCTAGCTAGCTGTCGTTTCTTGATTGGTCTAACACCGCTTATAACTTCACTTCTTACTGGGGAAGATATTTAATGTCCTCCTAGAAATGTGTGTGTGCGTTTTCTTACAGCAAAGCCACATCGGGCTATGTGTTGAGCTTACCGAGAGGAAGCGAACTTCTGATTTTAGCGTTATAAATCCGTAGATTTATTACTCTACTAGAGGGGAGTCTTGGTCAAATTCTGCGTTCTTCTGATTAATAGACGTTAATCACAATTATAGCTTCCAAGGCCTAATGCAGACTCACTGAAGCTGACGAATAATAATATTTGTCTCTCTGCGCGTCGATTTCTATATACCAATCATGCGAGTTTATAGGATTTTCAACAAAGATCTAACGCATTTTCGTAAACAAATATTGTTTATTCTCGCTTTCAAGAAAGTCCAAAGAACAAGCGGGACTTTCGCAATATAGAGCCAAGAATATACGTCACGTGCAAAAACGAAACTATAGAGAAACAGGTATTGGCACTAATATAAATGTAGAACGGTAAATCTGTTACTCTTTGATCACCATCTACTCAAAGATCATACTAGAAACAATGCTGTTTTATATTTATTGTTAACTTCAAATAGAAAAATTATTAGAAATTGGGAAACATTTGGGTGCAATCGAATATTGCTCTATTAGGTTTGATGTTGTACTACGTATGAAGATAGCAAATTATGATATTTCGGTTACAAATTTCAAACAAGCAAATTTTGAAGGGGTGCGACAAGAATTATCTGTTGTGAATTGTCCAGCTGAGCTATCTGGAGAAGTTGAAAATATTTAAAGATAAAATTTTAAATGTTCAAGTTAAATATGTTGCTTATAGAAAGAAAATGGTAGCTGCAAGTAAAATATCAAATTGGCTCACAAAGAGTTTAAGAGATAAAATGAAAAAAATATTAACTGTTACGACAGGAGACTTAGAAGATTATAGATTAATACAAAATGTGGTTAAATAAGAAATAAGACATTAAAACGATATATCAGAAAATGTTGGCTGAAAATGTAAAAAAAAATTAATAGCAAGGATTTCTTTTAGTACATTGAGGGTAAACAAAATGTAAGAATAGGGAAAGGACCCTTGAGACGTGGTAAAGGAATCTCATAATTATGAGAATATTAAGTTATTAACTTTAGCTTTTTGTTTGGTTTTTACTGATGAAGATATAAACAGTATTCCACATTTTGAACAGTTGATAAATAGGAACGAGATTGAACAAGACGACTGCATTAATTTAGAGCTAGTTAAGAGAAAATTAGGAATTTTACAAAACAATAACGCTCTTGGGCCACATAATATTTCCTCAAAAGTTTTAAAGGAGGTCAAGGATTGGATATGTGAGCCACTTTTTACTATGTTTTTGTCAGTCCCTTGAATAGTGGGTAGATACAAGAAGATTGCTACTGTAACTCCTCTTTTTCAGGGAGGTGATAAAAATTGTCCCAGAAAAGTTTTGGAAAGTTTGTTTGAAATGTTTTGCAAAGTCATTTAACAGAGTTTAGAATTTTATTTGATAGTTAACATTGTTTCACAAAGGAAAAATATTGCCTTACGAATCTTTTGACATTTTTTGAAAAGATTACCGTATATGTAGATGAGAGTAATGGTGTGGAGTTGGTAGTCTCGATTTTCAAAAAGCATTTAAAAAGGTGTCACATAAAAGGCTAGTAAAAATTATCTTTATAGTTGTGGAAAATAAGTTAGCAAATTGGATACAATAATGGCTAGATGAAAGAAAGCAGAGGGTTGTGAAAATGGAGTTCAGTCAAACTGGATTAATGTTGCAAGTGAGGTATTTCATAAAACTCTTAGGACTTTTTCTCGTTTTGAGTTACATCAATGACATAGATGAAGTAATAGTCAATAAATTATTTAAATGTGCAGATGATATTAATGTCAAAATGGCAAATGAGTTTAATTATAATAAATGAAAGATAATATACGTGAATTATCATAATTTGAATGATAAATATGATTTGGATTGGAATAACCTTAGCCTTAAAAGTATCATGAAAGAAACGGATCTTGGTGTAATAGTCAACTAGTTTCTTATGTCATCCAAGTAGTCTGTTGTTGCTAATGGTATGGCAAATAGGATTTTATGTTACATCTACAGAAACATTGAATAGAAGTTTAAATAATTTATAATTTTATTCTTTAAGACACTGGTTAGGCTGAATCTAAATATTGTGTTTAGTCTTGGGCTCCTTACTTTTCGAAAACCATTTAATTTTAGGAAATGGTTTAGAGAAGGGTCACTAGAATGGTGCCTGGGATGGATGGGTTGTTATAAGAAAGGTCGGAATATCTCAAATTGTTTTTTATTTAAAAAAGAAGATTTAGATGGATCTGATTGTGGTGTTTAATATTTTAAATGGAATTGATAGCGTTAATGTATTATCTTTATCTTATTTAACAGTGAGAATAGTAGAACTAGTAGAAACAAGTATAAATTTTGGCAGGGCAGAGGTCATATCAGCTAAGACAGTTCTATTTTTCTAACATGGTGGTTAGCCTTTGTAATAGGATGCCATCAGACGTTATAAAGGCAATAAATGTATGTATAAGTTTAAGGGTTTGTTTGAAGATAAGCACAAAACAACACAATGGGCTATATGTGTTCTGTCCTCTGTGAAAATTGAAACCCAGATTCTAGCGTTCTAAGTCCATAGACATACCGCTGAACCACTGAGGGGCATAAGTTTAATAAAAAGCTCGAAAAATATATGAATGAAAAAAGCTGTCTTTAAGTTTGTTCTTTAAGTTAATAGGGTTTAGAGTATGGAACAGCCAAGACTGACTAATAGGGCCCATGTCATAAAACGTAATGTTGTGTTATTAAAAGTAGTACAAAAGGCAATTTAGGAAACCACCAGTGACCTACTATTCAATTAATACAAAATAAGAAATGTTTAAATAATATCGGTGAATATTCTATCAATACAAATAAAGTTATTTAGATAAAATAAAACCTCTTATATAGCTCAACAGAAAGTCTAAAGGCATATAATATTAAAAATTGGATTTCCATAATTGCGATGGGCATACAACAAATAACCCATTGTATAGGTTTACACTTAACGACAACTAAACAGAAATATATAAATAAAAACAACTAGTTATTACTTTTGATGATATAAACACATCTCAGGTAATAAATGGGAGCGAGAAAAAAACATTATCATTAAATGAAAGTTTACAGTAATTTAATGCAACTTACTTTTTTCTACGTATCGTATTATCTATTCTAGAGAAATTAACATCAGTTGTATCACCTTCAATATCTAACGTCATTTATATTACTTTCAAAATTGAGTGTACTATTTTACATTAGCTAACTAATTGCGTTCAGCCTACCCAGTGATAAAAATAAAAGATGTCAACGCAACCATTGAATTGTACGCTATATACTACTTGAGGAATATATTTTAGATATTTCAAATTATTTGATATTTCTAATATACAGAGGACGCTAATGACGGTTTGGAGTTAGAAGTATGTCCCACGACCGTGGCGAAGGAATGTGGCCAGAAGCGTGAAGTAATTCATGGCACTGGCGAATCCAGTTTTGCAACCAGTGTTCTGGATCACATCGCAGAACAATCTCATAGCTGGCAAAAAGATGCGATCCAAGAGGTATTTCAATCATTGAACGAAAAACCAGAAGAATCAAACCAAGGGTCGGGTGAAGAGGCAGTTCAAACGTACAGTCGACAAGAAGACATGTCTTGTGAGGCTATTCAGACGAATAATGGGTTAGAAGAGATAAATCATTCAGTTGGCCAGTCCTGCAAGGAGTTGGTGGAAGCAGATCGTAATTTAGGTGCCATCTGCTGTGGTACTGTAGCACTAGTTAACAGCTCAGATCAAATCTATACTAATCTAGGTGAAGTCAGTCACAGAAGATTTCAACCATATACAGAGAAGCTGAATATATTAATTAGTGATGAAAATTTGCTTTGCACTGGGTCAGTTAAGGAAAAGAGTGATCGTTTTTGTTACACCTGCCCATCTATACCCCCTACAAGTTTAGCACCAGAAGCTACTTGTTCAAATCAATATGACAATTGTCTTAAAAGTTCAGCGTTTTGGTTATTTCAATGACTTACATGTTGTAATTATCCACATTATCTTGTTAAATTACTTCAGTATTTATTCTATATTTCTTTAGTTAAATTCCATTATTTAAAAATAAGATGGAAACTGTGATGTTTTCGAAAGACAAAAGTATTATAAATAAATGTTCTTACAAGGTTTATACTGTGACCAGAACAAGACTAACTGTCTGAGTTAGGAGCACTATTTCTTTGAACTTAAAATATCTGAGAGCAACAACACATCTCTTTAAATATACGTGTGTTTACTACCATTAAAATATATTAGGTTCGTCATGATAGAAACAAACAGGCCTAAGCGTTTAGATTTGAGTTTCAGTAATACTTTCTTTATAAAAATCCGTTGATATGGCTATTTAAAACAATTTAGTTATTAATCAAATGCATTATTGTAAAAAAATATAGAAACTCTAGCAAAACTAAAGTGCACTGTGTGTAATCTCTAATGTTTGATGAACTGAGATCAAATTCTCGTATCTGGCTAAAAAGAACTGTTACTTTCTCATTATTTTATAAAGTCTGTTACCACTTTTAACTGGAATAATGTGTTTTTACTCAACAAATAAGCATGTGATAGTTTAAGTTTTTTTATATCAAATGCGTTTCTATTTATTGCATTCTATTGAAATTAGAAAAGAAGAAATATTCATAGTTTGTATAAAAATACGTAAGATAAGTGTATTTTAATGATAATTTACCTTCATGAAGTTATTCACTTAGTAAGTCCTTAATCTTTGAAGTAAACTTTATCATCACTTTGTTTTAGTGAGTGAAGTGTGGTTTTAAATATTTCTTTTTTCTTAAATTATGTCAAAGTCTGTTTTTATGCTATAAAACATTTGTTTCGGTTCGAATTTACTTTTGTTCAGTTAAAATTATGAAAAGTTTAAATACACAAGAAAGAACCCTCAAGAGCAGCGACACTTGAAATTCTTTTAGACAGGATCAAAGGAAGTCATGTATGAGACTTTGTTTTCCTTTTATTAGCTGTATTTTTATTCTCTAGCAATACCAAGAATGGGGCACAAGTAAACCCAAGATCTCGTCAGGATCTCTACTAGCCTACTCTCAAATTAAAATTCTTGAAGACAGGATTAGAGTAAATTAATCTATGAGATATTAGTTGTGGTAAAGTAGATCAATCGATAGGAATTGACTATCTGAGTCCAAAACTGTAATTAGATTTCAAATGGGTGAAGAGATGACAGAGCTGCGAGCTAAAAGTTTGTGCTTGAAAAAACAAATTCAGAGCTGATTTATAATCCGCAATGCCGCAGCTAAAAAAATACAAAATTCTTTAAACTCGATTCTGTGTATGTTTTTAACTTTTCAGGTCGATTGTTCATAAATGAATATTATGTATTGAGAACGTCTTATTATTTATTCGACAGATGTTTTTAATTCTAAAAACATTGTCATGTTGTATTTATTAAAATAAAATTCTTACAGTGATAAGAATTTATAGTAACCATAATTCCTTGTTTGTTTTAGCGCAAAGAGACACAGTGGTTGTTGTTGTTTCGAATTAAGCACAAAGCTACACAATGAGCTATCTGTGCTCTGCCCACCACGGGTATCAAAACCCGGTTTTTAGCTTTGTAAGTCCGCAGACACACCGCTGAGCCACTGGGGGGCGAGACACAATGAGTCAGAAGAGTTTTGTTCACGGCAGGTAATCATTTCCCGGATTTTAACGTTATAACTTCTTAGCTATTTATCGAGATAGCGGGGAAATACATAGTTTTACTTGCCTAAATAACTTTTTCACACAAAAGTGAACAACCTTCTAAGGTCATACATGTTGTGTCAAACTAATATAAACAATGATGGTTAGTGGTTAGGACGCTCAACTAGAAAACTATGTGTTGGATTTCAAACCAACCTCTGAACATCCTCATCCCTTCAGCTATGTAAAAGAGTTACTCACGATTTGACAATATATGGCGCCTTCGCTCTAGTCTACCACTACAAAATTAGGGACAGCTATCACAGGTAGCTCTCGACTTTTCATGACATTCAACAGAGCAACAAACTTTTAACAATGACAAACTAAATAAAAAAATAGACAATCACAATTAATACTTTTTTAAGTTCCTCTCTAATGCGCTCAAACAATTTTATTCTATAATTTACTTAATTTTTTCTAGATTTGAAATTATTCTTGCCTTTTGAAAAATCGTGGCTCAGCATTACAACATGATACTTGCTACTATTACAACACAATATTTAGCTACTGCTCTCACACAGAAAATAGTAAAAGGACTGCAATAGATCTGAAAAAATAATGTACAAGACAAAATGCTCAGTTTGTAGAATAACGGCATACTTATTACTTTCAACCTTTCTACGCAAAACAGGTAAAACTAAAAGATTTGTGCTAAACATTCATATAAAGTTCATTACAAACTAATCTTCTGAAGAATATAACATCATCCAACAATATTTTAACAACTTTTTTTACATTTTAAACTATTGTTGAATTGTAATTTGGTATCAATTTACTAAAAATTGTTTTTCAAATCAGTTTAATTATAGATGGGATTTTCTTCTTCCATATTTATTTTAATTTGTTCATTGCGACTCAGAAACCAAGAAATGTGAAAATAGCATTTCATATATACATTTTGTCTTCACAAGTCAGAGCTCCAAAAAAGCTTTTCATTCAGTACAAGGATTCATCAGTCGAGATGGACAATGAGAAACAAGATCTTGTGGAAAACTATCTATATATGCAGTATAATCACGCTTTCTTCACTATTGTATGATGGCTTTCAAAGACAAGTGTACCAATTTACTTGATCCATAAAAGCTCTTTATTTTGTGAAAACACTAAAATAGCAACACTGACTGTGAAATGTAGAGTACATAGTAGGCGCTGTTCGATAATAACATGTATTATACTGCGCTCTCTCTCTCTTATTCTACGATTACCTTTATCTAAATTATGTTACTTGATCAAGAAATTGGAAAACATTTTAGGCGTGTTTGATAGGAAGATGAATACGAATTCGTAGATTTTTATTCATATATTACAAACATCTTTACTGCTGTAAGAATCTAATAAATATAAAATGGAACTATTCAGTGTATTTTTTAGACCTTCCTTAAAATGGACAGAACTATACACCACTTGATAATAAAATTATTCATACTTGACCATATTATTTAACTGGTTACGATTTCTTTCATATGATAGTTATATTGTTTGCAAGAGACAAAATTCGGTAAATTATATCACATAGCGAAATATGGTTTTAGTAGCTTGGGCATACAAAAACTGACTCCAATACTTTGCTCAGAAGGAGAGTACATTAGTTTCTAAGACAATTATATAGTTTTCAGTAAGAATTGGAGTGAAGATAAACGTAATTTTGTTTTCCGGTCTCATAAACTTTTGTTTAGATAACAGTGATTTAAGTCTAAACATCAGAAACTGTACAGTATTTAAAAAAAAAATATAGTTACAAAGCTTCATTTTAACTTATTGATTTGTTTAATTGAATTAAAAGCACAATAGATAACAGATTAAAAATTACTAGTTTGGTGCAAACTGTTATTGCTCATATTTCTTTCTTACCAACAAGTGTACACATGCTTTTGTCAATATTTGTGAATAAATTGTATGCCAAAAACAAGTTACGGTACAAGTTTGTTGAAAGCGCTACGTTAATAAACAGATTGTACCCTAAATAAAGCATGTTGACTACTACGTAGATGAAAAGATTACTTTACAACAACTTAAGGTTTAAGCCTTATGAAGACCCGAAATATATTTACACATTTAAAACAAGGTACCATCTAAACCTGCTGAAAGCCCTACGTGGATGAATGTATTAAATACTAAAACAATTTACGGTCTAAGTCTGTCAAAGGCCCAAGCCCTATACGATCGAATAAATGGTGCACTGAAGACAATTTATGTTCTAAGCCAACTGAATACTCGCCGTAATGAATAGTTTGTACACGAAAATCAACTTATGGTTTAAACTTGCTAAAGGACCTACGCGAATATAAACTAAAATCAAATACGGTCTAAGTCTCTTGAAGACTCTATGTAAATGAATACATTGTAAACTAAAAATAATGTAAGGTCCACGCCTGTTGAAGGCTCTTTGCAGATGAGAAGATTTTACATTTAAACAAAGTATGTTGAGGCCTATTAAAAGACAAATACTGGTGGTAGAAAGTTAGCTCCTTGTTAAGTACATATATTACATATTATAATAGTAGTCCTAATAAATTAATAATATCATTTTTAAACGTGCGAAATTAATGCCAAAACTTACATCTCACACTCAATAACTGCATAGGTGAGAGCAATATACTTATTATATTTTTGCATATAAACTTTTATTATTAATAAAATTTTACAGAAAAGATTATTCCTGAAATAAATTCATTACACATTTTATGTTATGAAAAAAAACCAATTTCAACTAAAGGCCTCAAGCAATAAATTAATGAAACTTTATTGTATTTACAGCTTACCATGAACCACGATAGTGATTCATAACAAGAATTGCAAGGAATTGCAAAAAGCTCTGATAGAACTTTCAAGCAAATAAGGCGTCTTAAACAATAATGATTCAGTTCAAACAACATTTTAAAATTTTACTATTACCTGCTAAAGCTGTATACATATAAAAATGCTGGACTTACAAGAAAAAGAAAATCAACTCGAAACAACCCATTTGCAATTCTTATTCTTATTATCCTATCAGCCCACAACAAAAACAGCTTGGTATATTGCATTCAAACCTTTTTTAAAAAACTAAATATGGTACTATGAAGGTCGTAGGGGTATTGAGAAGACTATTTATTTCTTCTATATTTCAAATAAACTAAAAACATTATCATTCTTGTGTATAGAATGTTATCATTACCCCTTATAGTTATCTTTCTTAAAAATATATGGTATTCTTTTAAACAAACTTTAGTACAAAGTGAAACAGGCCAGCTCTCCTTTCCTTCTCTCATTCCGTTCCATCTCAAGCATCTCTTCTTCTTCTATTAATTTTAAAGTTTCATCAGTGCTACCTCAATAATATCTGTGTTTTTTATTATATCAAAACCACATCGGGCTACCTACTGAGTCCACCGAGGGGCTACCTCAATAAACCAGTATTTACCTTTCCCTCAAGTTAGATCATTATTTTCTCCCATTACAATAAAATTAACTCCGCGTGCAGGGCTGAAAAATAAAACTCTCAAGTTTCTGAGTGCCCATAGTTTTCTCGCAGTCCTCTTCTGTGTGAAATATAAAAATCTTATGTTTATAAAAGTAGAGATTATAACTTACGCATTTTTTTTTTTCGAAACAAAAACACGTATTCTGCAGTGAAACTGTAGGAGAAAACTACCGTTGAATTTATTGGAACTTTCAACATGAATATACTTTATATGCAAATGGGTTGTAAAAAGTCAGATCAGAGATCTCTGTAGGGCTCAACTATATTAAAGACTGAGTTTGTACTACTGGTCAGAGGGAACGCAGCAGCCAGGTGCACTCTCTTTCACAATAGTTTTCATTGTCCAATTTTTTTTAAAAACAAAATAATAGAGTTAACTCTCACTTTTATAATGTGCCTACAGTTGAAGTGTGGAACGTATTCAGAGGTATTATGTATCCAACTCTGAACTCTTTCATCAATAGCCCATTCTCTAAAAAAATGTATCAATTTACGTTCAAGTTTTTCAGACACATTTAACCAAATTCTAAAGTATTTTTAACAGACGTATTTTACTCACTGACTCATTTGAAAGTATGCATGATGAAGTACCAGTTAAACTTCATGCATTTAGAAATTAATATGCTTATAATATGCAAATTTACTAATGTCCAATGTAGGTAATCATATATTCCTATCGTTATAATGTGACGGTGAATTCCACTATTCATTGTTAAAAGAGTAGCCAAAGAGTTGGCGATGTGTGGTCATAACTAACTGCTTTTCCTCTTGTCTTATACTGTTAAATTAGGAATGGCTGACACTGGTAGCCTTCGTGTAGCTTTGCGCAAAATTCAAAACAAACAAACAATATGATCTTATATTTCTATAAACGTTTTCAGAAATAGAATACTTTAACGCCATCTCTTAGTGCATTTTTGCAAAGTTGCTTTTATTTTAAATTAAAAATAATAATAATAATCAAGACTTTCGTTTATGATCTTGATCTTATTTAACTTGATTTACGACACATGAAGGATGATAAGTAGTTATTATAGTATTGTACAATAGTTGACGTTTATGTATATATTTGATTAAGGAGCATGATAAGGAGCTATTTTCCCAGTTAGAGAGAAAAAAAAGAGAGAGAGAGAGATGAAAACAGACCGACTCAAAATTACCTTTTGACGCCACGCATAAATGTTACAACTGCGAGCACCGTCAAAAGACCGATTTAACACTTTAGGTACATTCGAATCCTCATCTCGGCAGCATAAATAAGCTGCAATTTTTACCGCGTGTCACGAGAACAATATTTTACATTTTAAAATTAAAGTAGTGTAAAGGTTCATTGTTCATTTAAATAAAACATTTTAAAAGTTATAATTTTAGAAAATGTTGTGTACACTGTGACACTTTGGAGATTTTGCTTTAAAAATAGTTATTCTATAATAGAATACTTATCAATTTCCTAAACGCTTTAGAAAAACTGCAAGATATGAAAATAAAACAAATCAATGTTTTGTAACGTAGACAAAAGCATAATAGAAGACACTATTTAACATATTTGTGTATTAAAGTACAAAATAAAGTCCTTTGTTTACCTTGAAAATGTTAGGAAATATTAAATGAATAAGAAATGTTACAAGGATTTCTGTAGATGTCTCATTAAGCCTTTCTACGATTTTGGTTAGGTCGTTTCTTCATCTGTATCGAAAAGGGTGTCACGATTTAAAGATGAGTGTGCAATCTCTATACTCTGTTGCTTTACCGCTATAAAGTTCTTTGTGACTGGCTATGGTAATGGACTGTTGTTCGGTGTCAGAATGTTTATTGCAGAGTGCCTTTATTTTTCGTCAACCTCCTTTTTACATTCATCTAAACTCATATATTTCACACATTTTAGAACATGTTTGAGCAACCAAAATGCATGAAAGTCCATAAGTTATTTCTTTATATGGCGTATGGGGAAGGGATATTCTTTTGTATTTAGGTCTTGTTCATAAAAAAGCACATGTATATGGACGTGACAGATATTATTGGTATTCCGCCCTAGCAAAGATGATATATCCTAGAGCTGTGTTGATGTCAATTCCTTACCTTGCTAATTTTTTAAGATTAATTTTGACATTTTTCTTGATTTTGGAATTATTGACTCATTATAAATCTTGTTATAACTGTAACTAAGAACTACCACGAATCCTTTGAAAAATAATTGTGGCTTGCACTTGCGAAATGTATACCACAGGAAAGACGAAAATAAATTGCTTGGACTTTATCGAAAACACTTAAACATGTAGTTTGTCCAATGTGATGATACACTTTCACTTGTCACATACCTTAATTATACTTTTTGTGAAATTACTGGTAGATAATTGTGTACTGGTGACGGAACAATTTATATTTTATTATACCTTAATAAAACTAAGAAAAAGTAATTAATCTGGAGAACTGCTATTGTTATATTTCGTAGTCAGATAACTGTTGAAAATTACAATAGATATCTGGTAACGACAGTTTATGTAAGAAGTTATCTATCAGGAACTGTATAGCATTTAAATGGTTAGAACCTACATAGGATTGTAATGCAACTGCTCTCAATTAATTCACTTAAGCATTATATCAATTTAAACATCTACAAATCTGTGAGTTGTATATATTGGATCATCTGTTATACCTGACTAGAGATATGTTCATTAAAACATACTAGGTCACAGCAGTCATGTTTTTTGTTTCTTTCCTTGTTGACTTTGACTGAGTTGTTACTAGAGGGATTGTCTCTTTTTTGGGTACATCAAATATAATTAATGTTTTCCTCAGAGCCTAAAGTTGCTGTAATTGCAGTAGATGTTCTATTATTCATGTATTGGTTTGCCAGATTGGATCATCTGTTGTGTCGAACACATGGAATCGAATCCTGAATGTTGGTGTTGTGAATCCGTAAACTAACTGTTGTCCCAGCTGGGAACAGATATCCTGCTCTCCATTACTTGTTTCAGGTTCATAAAGTTGGTGTAGTATGAATTAAATTTTTGGCTGTTTCCTTGAAAAATTCTCAATTTAGATTTTCATTCAAACTCGGCAGTGTTTATAAGGTTGTTGAAAAATCTGCTTTTAACAGTTTCATTGTTTTATTTTTTAATGTAGAGTTACTCTAACAATTCATGCAATTAAGTATTGTAAACGGTCCTTACATTTTGCATCTATTTGCTTCAGAGTCAGCTGGTTGTAACCATCAAAACATGTTATGGTAGGGGTCGCCTATATCAGAGATTCCAGACTTCTGACATCTATGTAATGACATAAGACTTCATTGAGAAAATTCTTGACAAATTTGTTTATCAGGATATCTTTCTGATCTGTTGCAACTGAATCGAAACGGCATCTGTCATGAATGTATGCTACATCATCACATAACTGCTTTGTGTACTGCATTTTAATTCCAACTCATGCTGTAGTTCTTTGACCACCATATATTATTCATTGACAATCAGTTTCCTGCCCAAAGTTTAAAAAACAGATACCGTACAACCTGTTCCAGAGTCTAAACATACTAGAATGACATCTATTTGAAAAAAACAACAACTAAATACTCCTTAACTGTTTCTTGAAAAATCAATTTACTGATTTGTCTAAAGTAACTGCTATGTGGTAAAGACCGAGACTAGCTAACTCCACATAGTTTTGTAACTTCATCACTGAGGCATTACTATCAGCAAATTGTTTCTTAGCTCTTCGCTTTGCCGTCATATTGAAACACCTACTTCTGCGATTAACCATGTCAGTCGGGCAGTGGAACCATGAACAGATCTTTTGGTTTTTTGCTCAAGTCATCCAATAGCACTAGGTGAATCAAAGTTAGTTGAATACTCTAAACCGTTCTTGCTGTCTTGTAAAAGGTAGGTTGAATTCAACGAAGCTTGTCTTTCCTGACCAGTAGCTATTAATAACACCAGAAGGCTAATTAGGTCTCACAAATGTCTCCCTTCTTTTTCAAACTAACTACAAAGTTTGCATCATTTCCAATTCTAGAAACTTATTAGCCTATTCAGTATAACACGTTTGTGTTTGTGTGCTGGATAGGAAAATTAGTTGATAGATTTCCAACTTTTTCTTTTATTGAGTAATTTAAAGTAAAAAGTCTCAGTATCATCTGAAAATGTTTGATATAAATTAATACGTTATAAACGAAAACTAATTCCAACAGTGAAATATATGCTACTTCATGATTTGGTTGTCATACTGATCAGAAATGATGAAGAAAGTAGAAGAGATTGCTGTTAAACCTAACCAAAGAATACAACTTTCTGTACAGCTAAAATAAAAATCTCCTTTTGAATGGCATACAAGATAATTTACATTGACTAAGATGTACATAAACGACACAAAAGTGGTGTTCATAAGCTTTTCCTGGAAAAAACATGCAAATAAAATACCAGCTATCGAAAAATCAATCGAACCATGCCATCGCATTTAACAAAATATTGGTTTATTTAAATGTCTAGAACAACCCAAGCAATGAATTATTGTCCTACTGTTGATAAAGCATTTTGTTAGGTTTTATGTTTATGGTTTTTTAAGATTCTTTACAGCAGCTGTTTGTGCCTTGTTGGCGATAAATTTCAACAATAAATACATTTAAAACAAGTCAAACGAATATACAAATGTTCGTTTTGCAGCTAACCACCTCAGTTGTATAAATAGCTTAAAATAATCATTTATTTTTATCAAGAGTCTACACAGTTTGGTTCACTGTCCTAGAACTCATTTGACAAGAAGAAATATTCTTTTTTTTCTCTGTTGTTACAATACAATCTGTAATTTTTACACATTAAAACTCGTCACTACACACTCTATGTGGCTAAATTCACGATCATCCAGTTTATATCTATCTTGGTGTTTATATTTTTCCTTTTGGTAACCTACTTCGCTAACTTTCACTTTTATTAACTAACTTACTTGCAGTAAATATATATATAAATTGTCCAGCTGAAGCTTAAAACTTTCTATAAACTCTGAGCCGACATGATGTAACAATCTCACTTAAAGCTGTTGTTTTTGTTGTTGTCGTTGTTTTTGGAATTTCGCACAAAGCTACTCGAGGGCTATCTGTGCTAGCCGTCCCTAATTTAGCAGTGTAAGACTAGAGGGAAGGCAGCTAGTCATCACCACCCACCGCCAACTCTTGGGCTACTCTTTTACCAACGAATAGTGGGATTGACCGTAACATTATACACCCCCACGGCTGGGACTTAAAGCAACGAGAAAAATTCAGAAGGTTCGAGTAACACGACGTCAGTTGACAACTACTGAATTGCATAACAAATGATTCGTCGACAGTTACGTACGTAAATTTGCCATAACTATTGCTTCTAAAATTAACTTCTTTTAAGGTTTCACTATATGAACTAAATAATACTCTCTTATTAAACTTAAAATGATAAGTCGTGTATATTTATGGCATGTCATAAATGGCACAGAAAACGCCACGAAACCTTTAACAAGGGATTTATTGTAATTGAACGTTCCAGCTATAATGATAAGTTAAAAATTCGAAAATTACAGAAAATGCCAAGATGAGCTTCACATGCTATCAGGGTAACATCATAAAGGGTACCATTGAAATTTAACCTTTGTATGGATCGAATGTCAATAAGATATGTCTCCATAAAAACAAAGCGGCCACTCCCTCTATCACATTTTTTCAGACACTTTCTTTGAATTTATTTGTCCAAACAGATTCTAGAAAGCTTTCATTCGTACACAACTGTTGGACTTTGGCAAGAAATAAATAAGCAAGTTATATGGAATGGTTTGTTTATTTGCTGAATTTCATTCAAAATCATTCACTTGCGGTCCCTAATTTAGAAGGTGTAAACTGAATAAAACTCAGGCTCTTTCTTAGACTGTTCTTTACCAACGAGTAATGAGATTTAAGGTCACATTACAACGATCTTACAGTTGAAAAGGCGAACATATTCAGTGTTAGAATTTAATCCCGCGAGACGATAGCACTACAAAGCAGGCCTTGCCTTGTTAATATGAATAAATAAATTTATAACTGAAGTTAAAGCGCGATTAGATCACGAAAGCTAGATATAAATTTGCACAATTTCTAAAATGCAACAACAGCTATCAAAGCCATTGTTTTCTTACTTAGTTTTTATTATTTATTTTATTTTTTTACAATTTGTTCTGACTTTCAATCACAAGTAAACACATCATTTCCATATAAAGTATCTACCACTTTGAAACTTAAATTCAGAAAACACATTAAGTGATAATTATTGCATCAAAATAAAATAGTACTTTAACAAGCATTTTAGTGCTAAAAAGAGAAGACTTGTAAAATTCATTGTACTCTAATAATTTGCTTACTTCGATATTATAATTTCAATACAGATATTATAAGTTTTACCAGGTTCTTAGCCATTACGAAATAGTTATACAGGAAAGTGAACTAAGGAGAACTTTACAAAACAACAAAATGTTAAAAAATATAGTGATTCATAGAGGAAGTAGAAGCGACTAAACAATATTATTTGTTATACGAAAGGATAAAAGTACAAACATATTCAATATATGGCAATAGTGAGGGAGATTTGAAAAGTTTCACTTGTTTTTCTTTTGAAGTAACACACCAAGTTTTGATATTAAACGCAGTTTGCTTGTTTAAATAAATGTTACAAAATTACTTAATTCATTTAATTACATCTAACCCTACTCCACAAAGATGAAATACTGCAAGCTATCTTGTATTGCTTCAAACCATTTACTAATTCCCTCATAGTCCTTGAAGAAGAAGAAATCGACCTTGGAAATTTTTTTCTTCACCAAAGCAACCCAGTTGCTTACACATTGAAATATCAAGAGCTGTTAAGAGATGTTTGTGACTAATATCTGTGTGTTTGTGTTTTCTTATAGCAAAGCCACATTGAGCTATCTGCTAAGCCCACCGAGAGGAATCGAACCCCTGAGTTTAGCGTTGTAAATCCGTACTGTACTAGCGGGGGGCTGACTAATATCTAGTTTGTGGATCTACTCTCTAAAGTAATATGATCAGTATATATATATACTGCTGGCCAAAATCTTAAGACAAGTGAACATTTTCTTTATTTTTCTTAAAAGGGAAAATAAAAATAAAAAAAACTTTTTAGCATTTAATAGGAAAAATGTGAACACTATGAAATTATCCTAAATACTAGTTGGTCAAAAGTTTAAGACCATACTGAAAAGAAACGTTAATCAGTAAACACGTAACGAAATGTAGTCACTTGTGTTTAAGCATTAGCGTTGTCAACATCTCCCAATGATATCTCCTGTGTTACATTCGGTAAAAACATGGCAAAGGCTGAAACGTTGACAGAGTTTGAACGTGTCAAAATTGTCGAGTTGCAAAGACAAGTTACATCTAAATGTGCCATCGCTGGTGAGACTGGGCGTATTAAAACTGCTGTTGTAAATTTCTTAAAAGTCCCTGAGAGATACGAAACAAGAATTTCAAGTGGTCGGCCCAAAAAAATTTCGCCGGTGTTAAGCAGGAGGATTTGACAGGTTGTCGGGCAAGACATCAGCCGATCGTCGAATCAAATTAAGGCCCTTATGGACGCAGAATGCAGCTCAACACCTCATTTGCGAGAGAAAGGCTTTAAAAACCATAAACGTCTTCAAAGGCCACGCCTCCTTCCACACCAGAAAAAGCTTGATAAAACTTTGGTGAAAAACATCAAATATTAGACGTAAAAAAAGTGGACGGAGGTTTTGTTTTCTTATGAGAAAAAAATGGTCTAGATGGCTTCAAAAGTTACTGACATGATAAGGATATCTCACAGGAGACATTTTCTACACGGCACAGTGAAGGATCTTCCATCATGATGTGGGATGCTTTCTCCTTCCATGGAACAATGGAACTTCAAGTTATACAGTCAAACAGTAACTGGCTACGTTGGCATGTTAGAGACAGCATCATTGTTGACTGAAGGCCCTCGCTTGTGTTAAAATGACTGTATCTTTCAGTTGAAAAACGCTGCAATTAAAATTTCTCGCAGGTCAAAGGACTTTTTCATGGTGAATAACGTGATTCTTTTGGACCATCCAGCGTGTTCGCCCGAACTGAACTCCATTGAAAATGTTTGAGGGTGAATGGCAAAGAAGGTCTATAGAAATGGAGTCAATTCTAAACAGTTCATGATCTTCGTAAAGCCATCTTCACCATTTGGAATAACATTCCAGCCAACCTTCTGCAAACGCTTATATCGACCATGCCAAAGCGAATATTTGCAGTTATTCGCATTGACGACCGTGCAACTTACTACCGAGACCTCTTGTTGGGCATTTCCTACCATGTTAAGACTTCTTTTAGGTATGGTCTTAAACTTTTGACCAACTAGTATTTAGGATAATTTCATGGTGTTCACATTTTTCCTATTAAATGCTGAAAAAAGTTCTTTTTTATTTTTCCTTTTCTTATTTTCATCTTTTGAAGCTCTACTCAAACAAGTGGTTGAGTCTAAAACGCAAAATGCGTATTTTTTCTTTATGTTAAATGGCCTTAAGATTTTGGCCAGCAGTGTATATACACATATACTCTTGCCACTTGAACATTCTCGGGGACAGAATTTGTCCAAGTTTTCCTGCATCCATGAACACAGAGTTTAAATTACTTATTAACCTCATCATGATATATAGCAAACAATAAAAAAAGATGTTTCAAATTTATCTATGAAGTAAACTTCAGAAATTTTTCCTTTCTCTATGAGGCCTGGCATGGCCGAGCGCGTTAAGGCGTGCACTCGTAATCCGAGGGGCGCGGGTTCGCGCCCGCGTCGCGCTAAACATGCTTGCCCTCCCAGCCGTGGGGGTGTATAATGTGACGGTCAATCCCACTATTCGTTGGTCAAAGAGTAGCCCAAGAGTTGGCGGTGGGTGGTGATGACTATCTGCCTTCCCTCTAGTCTTACACTGCTAAATTAGGGACGGCTAGCACAGATAGCCCTCGAGTAGCTTTGTGCGAAATTCCAAAACAAAAACAAAACAAGCATTACCTTTCTCTATTTTTTTATGCCGATAATTCACTAGTAGTTCTTTGTAGATAAAAAAGGGCAGGACACGTATTTGTTGAAGACGTAAGGGAGGAAAATATACAAACTTTCTCCCATCTGTTTGTTATAGAAATCAATTAACAAATAGGATGAAAAGTACTTTGACGGCGAATTTCTTTTGAATAGTTGATTAATAAACATATTTGAGTTACTAAATTAAATTTAGGCTTTTTAATGCATAATAATACAAGATTATTACTCTAGTTTTCAAAGTGTATTGCTATGAGAAACAAAATATAATTCAAGGTAGAATAGTTAAATTTTAATGGAGACGTTAAATATACTTTATACTAAAACAGTCTGTGTTGTGATATTCGATCGTTCTCAATATGAAGACAGTATATCTTGACATTAATAGTTTTCTTTGGAAAAAGCTACGTCACCAGGCTTTTATGTCCAAAGCACACATCTCCTTCATGATTTCTTCACATACAAGGGTGATTTTCTAGTGTCTTATGAGTAGAAGCCAGTAAGTGAGGCGTACATTCAGTGTTTTACAAGTATGCCTTCTTGTGCAATAGCATGTATGTTCATTTTATTCTCCAGTTGTTTTAAGTATGCGACAAATGAGGATATACGTCGTAATAACAACTCTGATTGCTTGAGTTATGTTGCCTATTCAGACCGAGATTCATCTTGATTATATAACCTGTTGCTGTTTTTGGTATGAGGATGGCTTTTGCCACCAATTTCTTTGTTCGTCGATTCTCATCCAGTCACAGCACGCCTCACTTTAGTTACCAAAGTTGAAGTATGACTTGTTGCAGGTTTTATATTTGTGTAATTTTGGTACCCCAAGCTTCTCCATATTCCTTAGTTTTTCAATGTCATGTGTATAAGGTATGTATTTGTCGTAAAAATTACAAATACCTGATCTCAACACATCTGCTGATTCAAGTATATGAGTATTTTGCATTAGGAAAGGCTGTTAAATACCCTTCCCAAAAGTGGTCGATTTTCGGTGGTATCACTCCACCTGCCTGTGAAACCCCAAATAATGTGAAAAGGTAGTTCTCATACATCCCGTTTCACAACAATTTTGTATCAGCTGTGATTGTCAAGTGACTTGCTTATATGAATATTCAAAATATTTTTAATATAACGTTCTCAATTCTCTGTTTATTATGGCATCAGTAGCTAAATATAACCTTATAAAACTTTAAACTAGAAAAAGAATATTTACTTCTAGTCCTGATATTTTACTATAAAACTAAATTATAATTATACAAATTAATCTGATTAACCTACAATCAGATCTGACTAAGAAAATGCACCCTCTTTTACAAAGCAGATATTTCACGTGATTTTTAAAAATTTCAGTAAGTTAAAACCATGTCAAATCAATTAAATATAATACATTTCTTTAGCTGTTTATAAAAACTGCAAACAAGTAACAAAATTTTTAGCCCACTATTTTCTCATCTGGATGTTCTTTACGGGTTCGATTACCCACAGTAGATACAGCGATGATGTCCCATTGTTTAGTTTTGCGATAAAATAATAACAGCTTACCCATGCTAAATCCTTCAATGACTCAGCGGAAATTTTACGGATTAATAAAGCTAAAAATCAAGCAGAGCATTTATAACCTGCTGTGTAATTTCACGTTTAACAACAAACAAAGAAATTAATACGGACAGTTAATTATAACATAACAATATAATTTTTAACCAATAAATATCTGTAAATTTAAATAGAAGAAAAAATGTCCAATAACTGAGAACTCAAACATAATTTCAGTTTCGTAATAATTAGATATTATCTGGTTTTATGTACACTAGCTCTTCGGTTGATAGATCTTTTCAAATAATGATGCTTCTTGCTCAATGATTTGCGAAGCAAACGTAATACTTTGCTCTGCGCAAAATCTATAGACATTAAACGCTAGTTTATAGTAAAATCATGGATGACTACAAGTAAACATGCTCGCCCTTCAAGCAGTGGGGGCGTTATAATTTAACGGTCAATTCTTCTATTCGTTTGTAAAAGAGTAACCCAAAGTTGGCGGTGGGTGGTGATGACTAGCTGCCTTTCCTCTAGTCTTACATTGCTGAATTAAGGACGGCTGACGCAGATAGCTCTCGTGTAGCTTTGCGCGAAATTCAAAAAGAAACAAAGACTACAGGTTAGGGAATTCGCATTTCTTTTTCTTCTTTTTAGCTAATCCACTGAGATATAGAATTCAGTTTATTTTTCACCAATTTGAACAAAACTAGAGTAAACCGAATAGTTCCTACAATGCAATCGATTGCGAGTGTAAAAGAATGGACGTAACTTTGCTTGTTTTATCGGCGAAAACAAAAGGAAAGAAAATATTTTAGAAATAAACCAGCGATTAATATTCTAAAAGTGTACCTCATTATCAAAGTTTTCTAAACGAACAACCCGAATTAGGTTGTAAGTGACCATACTTACAGGGAGAAGCAAGCAAAAGATTAGAGCAAAATTACAAATGTATGGTAAAATTAGGCGATAAAGCATTTGTTAGCTTGTTTTATATTTCGCACAAAGATAAACGAGGACTATCTACGATAGCCGTCCCTAATTTAGCAACATAAAACTAGATGAAGCATTTAGTTATAACCTTCCATCTTCAACTGTTGAGCTACTCTTTTACCAACGAATGATGGTATTGATCATACTTTATAAAGTCCCGAAAGCTAATAGATTGACTTTGTTCACAGTAACCGAGATTCGGGCCCTCAACCCTCAAATTAGGAATCGAGCGTCTTAACTGCATGGCCATACCGGTACAGACAAGAAAGTAAAACTACTGTAACTTAATATCTTTATATATAACTAAAATTATTATAAAGATATTAATAAAAATATACCCAAACAAACAGAGCAGAGTGATTGAAATCAACAATGCAATTAGTTTATTTAGAATGTTGCAATATACCCTAGCGAATATAAATATTTTTGATGAGTATTTTGAATTAAATAAATAAATACATATATTGTCATCACACTACTTACTCTTCTCCTCCTATTACAGTATCTCATATCCCAGTAATTTTATTATTTGTTTATTATGAAATTTATAATCATAAAAACTAATTTTAATGGCATTCTACAAGCTGTAACCATCATGGTCAATAATTGTCAATGATATCAAGTAACCGCTGCTAATACTCCCATAGAGGATTAAATCGAAATATCACACACATCTAAAACCAACCATCAAGTTGTATCAGATAATTGTATAAATTCTAGCAAACAATTACTTTCAATAAATCGCATGGTACTTCAAGAGTAAACTGACAGTTGTAATGTATGATAACTGTGAATAATCTCAAAAACAAGCCAAGAAGTAGTTTTTAGTTTTTAATTGTTGTGTCATAAACCGGAGTAATTTTTACAAGTCACACAGACCGTAAACCGTAAACCAGAGTTAATAAGACTTTTTCTATGTGTAGTTTCAGTGATATCAAAAAAGGAAGTCGTCAAGAGACTCGTCAAGATTTATTTTTTTTAACATAAATATCGAAAATGACTAAAGTTAAAGGAACTGTTAGCAAATATTTGTTAAAGAAAATATGTAAGATAAGTACGCTATTTTATTCTGGTCATTAGGCCTTAAAGAACCAGGTGTTAAGGCTTTAGTTTTGTTTGTTTGTATTAGAGCAAACTCACATTGGGCTGTTTGCTGTGTTAAGCGGAGAAATGAGCCCCAGATTTAGCGTTGTAAGTCCATAAACAGGGAGATAGAAACCAATGCAACAAGGTATCTCAAATTACGAACCATTCAGATGAGATTCAACCTTTATCATAATATATTAAAAAACGTTGTATAGTAGATATTCGTAAAAAAAATAGTGCAACATAAAGTTTTAAATAGTTAAGTGCTTTGAAGAAAAATGAATAGGAATGAAGAGGGAAAAATGAATAATAATTTTAGATTCGATATAAGCTAGAAATGCTGAGATTGCAATGCCATCTGTTAATTCAAATTAAAAATAAAATAGTTCTATTTATTCTGACGGACGTTTTGTCTTGGTTTTGCATTCAGTATCTGCTCCGAGGGTCGCGAGTTCAAATCCCGGTTGCACCAAACATGCTCACCCCTTCAGCCCTTTATAATGTAACGATCGATCCTACTATTCGTTGGTAAACGAGTTGCCCAAGAGTTGGTGGTGGGTGGTGATGACTTACTGCCTTCCCTCTAATCTTACACTACAAAATTAAGGACGGCTAGCGCAGATAGCCCTCGAGTAGCTTTGCACGAAATTAAAAAAATAAGCAAGTATCTGCTCCTTTTTCTTCTTATTTTGCCATAGTATCAAAACTCTTCGCATAAAAGCTGTCAGCGAGTGTTAAACATAGTAAAAACAATGTGAATGAATTTATTTTTAGTACTTTTTGTTGTTTTTAAACCATAATGATAATCACAAGAAAAAAGTGTAAAACTAAAATAAATCAAAGCTGCCATGTAAACGTAACAAAAATGTATCAAATATACATACAATAGCTACAAATATATCAACAGGGAACGATATTTTGAAGACAGTTATCAGAGATCTTACTAGAGATCAAACGACACATATGGGACGCAATACGAAGTTTACTATGAAGAAATACATCATCAAAACAGTCTGCTATTAATAAAATGAGAAACAAATAATTGCGTTTCAAAAAAAAAGAAGTGTTAGAAATTGTTTGACAGCAAAGGATGCGGGTAGTATGAGTCGTGTATTTAAATTAAAATCAAGATTTTGACATAATACTTTTTAAGTTTAATATGTTCACATTGAAGTTGTGCATTGAGGGTATTGGCTGGTGCTTACACAAGATTTTGTTTGTTCGTCTCATTGCAAATCACAAAGAAGACGCATTGAATGCGTTCTGCCCATCACGAATAAACGCGATTTCCAGCGTTATAAACCGATAGGCTTTAGGTTAATTTTTTGTTTTAAATTACATGACGTTTTTACCGAATATTGTATGTTATTTGCAATCAAATACTAACATCATTGTCTCAGTCTTCTTTTCTGATTTATTAGTTTTACACATCAGGCTCAAGTGCTCTTCCTTTGTTTAAATGGTTTATGAATGCTTTACGAACATTTTAAGGTTGTTGTTAGAATGAACAAAATGTGTAAGTGAATCAAAATCTACTATTCAATAAGTAGAGATTGATAATTTGAATTGCAGATTTCCTTAACTATTGATAGCTGTTATAGTGACTTGTATGATCACACTAATATTCTGTTCTGAGAGAGCTACAGTAATTTTTACGTGTATATTAGCTGCATTTATCCAATTAAATGTAAGTAAGACTGGGCATGAACTTGTGGTTAGCGAATCAGAATATTTGAAGTTTTGATTCTGTTGTATAAACTATCCCCATACTTTTGAGGCATGGTTGTGATACACAAATGAAAATCAACTCCATTAAGAATAGCCCAAAAGATGATGATGACTACTGTTAAATAGCTGCCTTCTTTCTAGTCTTTTGAGGTCCGGCATGGCCTAACACGTTACGGCGTGCACTTTGTAATCTAAGGGTCGCGGGTTCGCACCCGAGTCGCGCCAAACATGCATGCCCTCCCAGCCGTGAGGGCGTTATAATGTTACGGTCAAT
The DNA here is from genome assembly GCA_011833715.1 of Carcinoscorpius rotundicauda. Classification (NCBI taxonomy): domain Eukaryota; kingdom Metazoa; phylum Arthropoda; class Merostomata; order Xiphosura; family Limulidae; genus Carcinoscorpius; species Carcinoscorpius rotundicauda. The sequence goes on along the minus strand of CM022400.1, from coordinate 26,520,083 downwards.
CCCACTTTTCGTTGGTAAAAGAGTAGCCGAAGAGTTGGCGGTGGGTGGTGATGACTACCTGCCTTCCCTCTAGTCTTACACTGTAAATTAGGGACGGCTAGCCCAGATACCCCTCGAGTAGCTTTGTGCGAAATTCCAAAACAAACAAACAAACAAATTCTAGTCTTTTAGTTGAAAATTACGAATAGTTATGAGCAGTTAGCCCTTGTGTAACTTTGTGAGAAAATATAAAATATTCCACATGTTACATGAATACAAACGCAATGTATACATGTATAAAACAAGTATGTGACTTTTTATTTTAGATGTAATTGCTCGTTTGACACAATTAACTCATACATGATGCATGATTATAATTTTTAGAAGGGAAAGTTTTTTTAATGATAGGTCCTAGATACATGTAGACGTATCTGTGTGTGTGTGTATGAAAACTCGATGATGAATGGGTTATACTGAAACAAATATTCATATAAGTTTAAAAAATAAACTGGGTACCACAGATTAAATAGCATTTTATAAGTACGTCACAATTATGCCTACATATGTCCATTTCTAATAACTTTTTGCTCCCTGTTATATGATATAAGGTAGACATTCTGTAATTTGTATTCTTCGGTTTGAACACTGCAAGGAACAGGAGATGAGGGCGTAGGCGTAAACAAACAGGCGCAACCTTTTGAAACGTGTTCAGCTGCTCTAGAGTAAACTAAAATTAGAAAGATTTATCCCAATGAAAACATAATTTAATTGGTTAGTACGATGTACAACGGTACAGACCTTATTCACATTGAACTGGAAAACGATTGATCGTTCAGTACATTTTATTACGTTATAGCTATGCTCAGGATTTTAGTTTCACTATTGAACTGCAAAAAGATATGGCAGCTTGTGGAATAAATATTTGCCTGTGGTCCGAAGGAAAGCTTATTCACACACTCAAGTTCACCCCACCTCTTCGGTGACTTACATCCTTAACTCACTTACAAATATGTGTGTGTTTCTTATCAGAACGGGAAAAAGAATAAATATCAGCAAAACAACTGGTGTTCATTTAGAAAATGTATTATAGAAAATTTAATAGCCTCTTTGTATTCTCAAATATAAGGAACTTGAAAATCGTATTTTTTTTCACATAATGTTTCATTTGTGGAAAGTATGACTCACAATTAAAGTTGTTCTTTAAATTCTGAATATCTTTGAGCTTAAATGTTCATACATCAATTTTACAAATACGATAAGTGTATTAAATTGCATTTCAGTTGGTGTTATTTATTTGCAGTCCCACGCTGGTACAATGGTAAGTCTACGGATTTACAATGATTAAATCAGGGGCTTGATTACCCTCAGTGGACTCAGCAAATAGCCCGATGTGATTTTACTATAAGAAAACACACACACATTTATTTGCATGCATCTGTTGTACTATTTTTTTTTATCAGTTTAACTATTTTTGCAAGATGATTATTGTAACTCTTTATAAGTTAATAAGAAACCAAATTGTGTTTTGTAACTGTCTAAACATAATGAGATATCAAATATTTTTTAATATTCTTGTTGAGCTTAATTTATTTATACAATTATAAAATCTCAAAAGATAGGTCGATTAATTTAGGATTTCAACTATAGAATGGGAATCGTAAAATATATATCAATGGAAGAGATATACTCAAAAGTTATATATGCACGCAGCTATAGTGACACGTTGTCTACCAGATTTAATCCTAATTTAGTAACTCCACGTGTAAAATACTATTATACATTCAATTAGAAATTATAAACGGATACAAAGATTGTCTTCACAACCTACATCTAAATTACCATTCACAGCCTGTAACCAGTCGGGAAGAGGTATTCAGTTGCGCTTAATTGAACAGAATAGATGTAATCACTAAACCTAATATTTAACAAGTTAGGAAAGTCAAAGTACGAAAGGTTATCAGTTAGGTTTGTCTACTAAAGTTTGATCCTCCCTACAATAAACACTTAAACACTTAACTCTAAAAACTTATATGATTAAGTTAACATATAAATTAGCATGAAATCTACATCGCACTACCTGTAATTTCATGTAACATTTAACCACCTCGAAATAATGATTTTTCAGATAAACATATTGTGATAAAAAGAAAAGAACACAGACAAATAAAAGTGTTATTTGTCATTAATCTTTTGTACTCAAAGATAAAGAGATAAAGTTAGTTCCTGAAGTTAAATGACGCACATTGTTTTATAGCTTATTGTGATTTTCACTACAAAGACGTTTTAATGCATCATGATCACGAGAAACTCATTTGAAGAAAAAATGCATTATAATGACGGCTTGAAGGAAGACGGTTATCCTAAAAATAACCTAAGAAAGTTTTAATACCCATTCCAGCTGTCTTTGTAATACATAGGTAAGTAAAATTCTAATTGATTAATAACATGTTATTGTATTTCTATGCCGTAAACTATAAATTGCCAGCTTTCTTGTAGCTGATAAACAAACGTATAATTATTTGAAAATGTTAATAAATAAAAATATGTAACTCACCTTATGGAACAATATATTCTACTTAAGCAAAAATCTTCATAAGATTTCAGCAGATGGCGCTTAAAAACAAGGTAACTTCGCACTTCCTTTTAGTGACGTATGTCTAATTTCCTGTATGCGATCTCATTCCCAAGCGAACGCGTTTATACTCTCCAGCAAGAAAGGTTCGCGTCTGTCGTTACGTGTTCATTACATTGTTATTGAGTATTGAGTAATTAAAAGTTGAAAACAAAAGATTGAGTGCAAGTGTTTGTGGTTTGAATGATACAGCTGTGACGACCGCTATATAGAGATATAAAATCGTAAGCCATTACGACTTCTTATATTAGGTAATCGAGCTAAGCTTAGTGTCAACATACAAAACCTGTTTCCGAATTGACGAGATTAAAAAGAAGCTTTAATCTAAGCAGTACCAAGAGCGTGTGTTGTGGTTGATCGTCGTCCACGTAGTTAAACCTGGTATCGTGTAAGTACAGAGCGAGTGTCTTGTTCGTTTGGTTTTAAATTTGTCTTATTTGTTATAACGACTACGCTAAAGGTTGACTTATCTTGATTATTGTAAATATTATCACTAAGGATTATAATTGAACAATGAGATTTTGTTATATGTGAATAAACCACTTGATTTAAAACGTTTGTAATAAATGCATTTTCAGTTTCAAATACTTTTCATATGTCATATTTTTGATAGTATCGTGATGTAGGCTTGTGACACGTCAGTTCACCTTACGGGTTCTTTCATAATTCATACAGGCATAATGTAACGAATTCAGGGGAAAATTTAGGTGTGTAATATTACTTGTGGAAGTTTAAAGTCAACGTATTAGTTTAGGATTGGAACTATGAAGTAAGTTATTTTTAAAATTGTAAGTTTAAAACTATGTTATACAAAGAACGAGGAATTAGAAGATTAAATTTTGGCAGCTTTCTAAAGTATTAGTTGAGTTTATAAATTAACCTCACAGAAGTAACTTCCCTGTAGTACAGTTTTATTTTGGTTTATACACACAAAATAAGATAGAATTTTTTATGCTCCAACCTCATGCGGATTAAAAATTTAAAAAATGAAAATTGTGGTGGGGGTTAAAGTTGAATCTTAATTTCTGCAAAATATATTAATTTTTAGTGACGTAGTATATTTCGAAGTTCATATATCAATTGTTTAATAACTACGGAGTAGCCAGAGTGTTATACGAAACAAAAAATAAAACAAAAACGTGGACATTTCAACAATCTCAAAAAAGGCTTTTGTCTCGCCTATGTCTTGAATTTGCACCAATGCAGATCGTAATATCATTTATATATTTTTAGTATAACATATTGCAAGGAGGAGTAATAGAAGTGTATTTTTACATTTTAGGGACACGTAAATCATATAATATTTCAATAGTTATTGAATAGTCAAGTGATTCGTTTCCTCCTAACTCAGGAGTGGCTGTGATTTCTGAAACGATAACTTAAAAGCAAATTTAAATATTTTAGAACGATTGTAAAATTATTTTTCTGTACAATAAATCGGTATGATATCACAATAAGACTGATGGTAGCTATAATTACGTTGTTTATTGGTTTATTTTGGGGTTTAATACAAATACTCTGTAATTTAACAATACGGTTGTACGTCATTGTTACGTCAATGACCACTTTTGTGTGATGAATGTGTTTGTTTGTTTTCGAATTTCATGCACAACTACGCGCGGGCTATCTGCGCTAGGCGTTCCTAATTAAGAAGTGTACGACAAGAGGGAAGGCAGCTAATAACACCACCCGTCGCTAAGTATTATCCTGCTTTTTTACCAATGAATAGTCGGATTGAGCATAACGCACCCACGGCTGAAAGGGCGAGTGTGTTTGGTGTGAAGGGGATTCAAACCCTCGACCATCAGATTACGTGTTGAGTGCCCTGATCATCTGGCCGTGCCAAGCTTCATCTGATGTAATGCAACATTAATTACATACTAATGGATTTAGCATCGCCAGCTTACTTTGTTCGGACAGTAACTTGTTTTTGTGACGAGATTTACTCTCAATCGTAAATCATTTATACTACATAGGATATGTTTAAATAACATACTTAAGTCTTTTAATTTTCTTGTGATGTGTAGATTTATCTAATATTAAGTAATAAAATAATAATAAAAAACTTACAAAGACGCTTTTCGTGTACTTCATGTGTTTGACTTCATATGTCGATACTTTCCCAATTGGGTAAAAATGTACATATACATATGCAAACATGAGAGCAACACCATATATGTAGTATAGTCATGCTGTGCATATACAACGAGAGTGGTTGATGGACAACCATTTCATATCGGGAAACGCCGTGTATAATATAGATAAGCTGTATATTTTTGTTTTGTTTTGAAATTTCGCACAAAGCAGTGTAAGACTAGAGGGAAGGCAGCTAGTCATCACCACCCACCGCCAACTCCTGGGCTACTCTTTTATCAACGAAATAGTGGGATTGACCGTCACATTATACACCCCCACGGCTGGGAGGGCGAGCATGTTTAGCGCGACGCGGGCGTGAACCCGCGACCCTCGGATTACGAGTGCACGCCTTAACGCGCTCGGCCATGCCAGGCCGTAAAGCTGTAAATATACAAACAAGATTGGTAATAGATTATCATTTCGTATATAGAAGAGTCAAGCTGTAGATATACGAAAGGCTGTTTGATGGACCTCCCATTTCATATCAAGAAGGGCTGTGTATAATAAAGACATATATACATACACACACAAAGTTGCTAATAGATACCCAATTGATGTAAGAGAAACGCAGTTTGTAAAGTATGGTTAAACCGTTTAAAGAATATTCAGTAATTTATCTAAAAGGACAGGTAGTGTAACAAGTGTCGGTGTTTTGGCTATTTGAGATTTGTGGGTGTATTTACTGAAATTAATCTGGTTCGAATATGATGCAGAAATACATTGTGATTTAACCAAATTTTTCATGCACTAGTATCTTGTCATAATTTAAATTGTTACTCTAATCTGTTGTTTAGAGAGAATGTGGTAACTACCAATGCATACTGCTAATTCCGTTGCTACAACCAGTAAAAACTGCTAATCTCACTATTACCACTAGTAAAAACTTCTAATCCTGTTGTCAGTGAATCTCAGAACGGCTGGTATGGGTATTAACACTTTTCTTGATAAGCAGAGAACAACGTTTCGACCTTCCTAGGTCATCTTCAGGAAAGTTGAAACGTTGTTCTCTCTCCTTATCAATAAAAGTGTTAATACCCATACCAGCTGTTCTGAGATACATTTTTATTTCAAGTGGGTTTCTCGTCATCAAGAATTCTGTTATCACAACCATTACAAACGTTTTTACATATACATTACAAATTGTAATCCTGTTGCTACTCCCAGTACAAACGTCTAATGTTGTTACCACTGCTAGTACAAATTGTAATCGTGTTGCTACAACGAGTATAAGCAGATAATCCTTTGAAGTACTTTGGGGAAACGCAGTTATTAAATTAAACCTAGTTATTAAAAAAAATGTTTGTTGTAACAGACAAAGATGAACTGTCTGTACTCTGTACACCGCTAATTGTAATACAAATATTAATAAGGCTAGAACGAACCAAAAATCTTAACATATATATACGTTTAACTAGTAATTTTTTGGTATTTTTTATTTCTAGATATTAATTGTTTATTATTTTTTTGTATCTGAAGTTTAGGTTAGATTATTGTAATCTGCTACCGTCCTCGAGGAGCCCCCTTCAAAATGTTTAGATAGTAGTATAACTAGAGTTCGATCCTCGCTCATCTTGTTAACAAGGCAGGCGTGCCATTCACTTGTTAGGATGATCGTTTAGGCTACGATCCATATCAACCTACCGTAATTACTTGTGAGGGAGTTTATCAGCACATTCATTAGGGCAAATTTCAAAATTTAAGATATTTCTAGGCTAAAAATAGTGTTATTCAATACCTACATATTTTAGGTAAGTACAGATGAATATCTGTGTTCTTTCTAATTAATGCATGCACTAAATAATCTGTACGCATAGCACATCTTTTATCTAGAAATATATTTTTAAAATATTGTGTTCATATGTGAGATGAAATTATTTATGGCGTTCTGAATAAATGATGACATAACTTGATGACCGTCTTTATTTTAGCTAGGCCCGGCATGGCCTAGCGTGTTAAGGCGTGAGCTTCGTAACCTGAGGGTCGCGGGTTCGCGCCAAACGTGCTTGCCCTCCCAGCCGTGGGGGCGTTCTAATGTTACGGTCAATCCCACTATTCGTTGGTAAAAGAGTAGCCCAAGAGTTGGCGGTGGGTGGTGATGACTAGGTGCCTTCCCTCTAGTCTTACACTGCTAAATTAGGGACGGCTAGCACAGATAGCCCTCGAATAGCTTTGTTCGAATTTTCAAAAACAAAACAAACTTTATTTTAGCTGCTACGTACACGATCCTCAAACTTGTTTTAAAAGTACAATGCTTAAATATCATCTCATTATGAAGACGTTAACGAAAAAGAAATGCTAAACTAAACTCGAATTGTGATTGGAATTACAAAAACAGGTTTAAAAAATTGAAACAAAATGTTTACATTTCATGTTAAGTCGATGGCATTTCGAGTTAGAGCTTTTTGTATTTATAAGCTTTACAATTTGAGGAATAGTGCTAGCTCGGAACGTCATCCTCTCAAAATGAATTTTAAACTTTTTGCGATTTTTAAAGCTGTTTTTTTAATTCGATATATTTGTCTCCCGTGTGGTTAATTAGATTTTTAAAAAAAATTATGGTTGGACCAAGCACGCACACAACGGCAAAGTCGCCTAACACAAGTGACGGAAAGTCTCCACAACAGTTCAAAAATTAGCGGGTTCGGGGAACGTCCACTCTAAGTCCTCCCGTATGTGTGAAGGGTTAGTAGGGCGGAAGTTACGGTGTCCCGTTTATTCTGAATGGAGTTTCCCATGAAGGGCAAGCAGGTTCTCGTCATTTCTTTCACCGCAACCCCCTATACTGACATTCGATTCAAGCGCTAATGGCTTTCTGTTTATGTTAGGTGTAAATGCATTTCCTGTCTGTTACAAAACAGCAGCTGGTCATTAATACAGCCGTCTCTGTTTCATTGCAACAAGCGTTACAAAACATAAATACGTTTATGTTTGGTTTGAAATCAATGTACTAAGTAATATTTTAAAATCCAAGAAAAAAACTTGTGGAAACTAAAAATTAAACTTTTTCAAAAGCTATTGAATAATGAATCACTGGAAAAATAAAACATCCGAAGATGTGACATCATCACCTCAAGAATCACTGAATAAGGGGAAAAAATCATGAAATTTACATTTATTTTTTCCTTTTCTAAGGATTCATCGCTTATTAAGCTTTCGCGTGTATTCTGTTTTGCATATTTCAATAAATAAGTGGTTTTCTGAAATACAAACAATAATATTGTGACGACAGACGAAACGCTAGTCTTTTTCGTGGCCTTGGTGCAGTCTCATTTGTTAGGCTTCTCAAATATTAGTTCTGTTTTATAGATATTATAAAATGGGCAATTTAATTAAAAATAATGACAGACAGAATTTATTAAAAATGGAAATCATATAATAATTAAAATACGGTTATCGGAACTGTTGTGAGCCCCGATGCAGTGTACCTTTTCACACACCCTGTCTCCGTAACGCCGGTACATTCAGGGAGATTTATTCAGCGTTTTAAGGTTAATAATATGACAGCTGTTTAATAGTAATTTACTTTGTAATGTGAGAGGAAAACAGCAAAGGAGCAAAAGAGTTTTATATTAACCGTTGAATAAAAACCACTTATTAAACCCAAAATACCAATTAAGCTAAATACATCATGCAGAGAAAGAAGGACTAATTGAGAGGAACAGGAAGTGTAAAACATGAGATCCTATTTACAGGTTCCATTATGGCCGATCTGAAATAACACACATCAAGATTGTGTAATTTATTATACAAAAAAAGCGCAAAGTATAGGGTGTTAAACACAAGATAAATAATTATACAGAACAAAAGAAGTATTGAGCTATACTAACTAATATTTAGAAAGATAATTAGTGTGACACGCTTTTGAAATAAGGAAAGCAGGAAAGAAGTTCTGTTGTTATTCAGTATTGGACGTTCGATTGATATTGATGATTTTGTTTTTGAATAAAAGATATTTGGTTCGACGACCCGGAGGTTAAATTCAGGAATTATCACGTGACTTATGAATAAATGAAAGATGGGCAAATAATTCGATATTTTTGGAAATTTCTACTTAAAGTCTCCATGTTTATAGACTCTCATTTTTAATTAGTATAGTATTTAGGTAATACAGGTAATCATTGTTAGATTTAAGATGCGTTTTTGCAGCAACGAACACTTTCACGATTTGATAAACTTCCAACAACCGCCTAGAAAATGAAACGACAAAATTGAAAATGTAAACAATCTGTTAAAGTGAATCGTTCGTCAACTGAGAGAAAAACATTTTACTTGTCCGTACACCGTTTTTGTCCATTTTGTACCAGATTCTTTCAAATTTCACCCGTGCTAAACGTATAACACAAGTTCTAGTTTATCTACGTTCATCCCGAATGTTTTTCTTACTAAACATTTTGAATAAAAAGTAGTTGCCTTTCGTTTTTAGGACGTAATAACACACTTTTCTTAGCCAGTGTTATTTGTTAGAAAGGATATTTTGAATATTTGATTTCAGGTTTGCGAAAATCGAAGCAACGGCTATCTGCGTTATCCATTTCTGATCTAGCAATGTAAAACTAGAAGAAAGGGAGATAGTCATAACCACCCACCGCCTACTCTTGGGCTATTATTTTACCAACGAATAATGGGAATGAACGACACATTATAATGCCAAGATGGCTGAAAGAAAGAGGATGTTTGGTTGGACAGGGATTCGAACCAGCAACTCTCAGTTTGAGAGTGGAGCGCCCTAATCACGTGGCCATGCTGGACACCTAAGAAATGACACTCTATTTAATGAATTCCTTAGTTCTGGTCACATCCTTTTTTTATTTATCTTATGAAAATTGAACATTATAAGCCGAACACAAATTCCAAAAGTAAACAAACCTTTTATTCACAAATTAACTTATGAATAGTTTTCAGATTTTCTTTTCGAATTTAAGACATGCTTAAAATCGAAGACCTGCAACTTTTCCGTTTTATGGGTCACATACAAATACACCTGTGGTGACTTTGCCGAATTTGATAAAGCATCAGATACGTATAAACACCTACAATCATATAGAAGTTTTAATAAGACAGGTAATAAAATTCCGAATCCGTGTAGTTCTTATCCAATTTATATATGTAGCAGAAATAATAACCATAGACAGTTTTGCGAATTATACTAACTCCTAAATGGGCCCGGTATAGCTGGATGGTTACGGCGTTTGATTCGTAATCTGATGGTCGCTGATTCGATTCCCCGTCGTACCAAACATGCTCCTCTTTTCAGTCGTGGAGGGTGTTATAATGTGACATTCAATCTCACTATTCATTGATAAAAAAGTAGCCAAAAAGTTGGCGGTAGGTGGTGATTGCTAGCTGCCTTCCCTCTAGTCTTACACTGCTAAATTAGGGACGACTAGTGCAGATAGTCCTCACGTAGCTTCGAGCGCAATTCAAATACAAACTCCCAGATGATCCAACTGCATACTTCTGCTCGAAGAAACCGGATTTATTTCAAAATTAACACTCATCCTTTAACTTCAGCTCATTTCCGCTCTTTTTGCTCTAAATGTAATAATTCTACTAATTTTTGTGATAGTAATAATATATCTGAAACGTCTTTTTTTCTTTACTTCATTTTTACCCACTAATTATAAATATTATGTGCAAAAATTGAATGTTATTTTTTCTATGTTTTGCCGTGGCGTTCCTTTTCTCATTTAAATCAATACATTGCTTGTATAATTTGGCTTTATTGACTTTTTGCTTGTTTCTTTCTCGTTAAGCACAAAGCTACACGAGGGTTTATCTGTACTCTGCCCACCAGATGTATCGAAAACTGGCTGCTGACATTGTAACTCTAGAAACATACCATTGTGTCACTGTTGGTGGGGTTTTAAACACTCACTGTTTCAGTAGTTTTGTTATTACGCAAGTGGAATTGCAAAGTTTATTGTATTTTTATTTGTTTGTTTGTAGTTAAGTACAAAGTTGCACGATGGTCTTTCAGTTCTTTGCACACCACGGGTATTGAAACGCAGTTTCTAACGCTATAAGTCTGCAAACATACCGTTGTGCCACAAGGGGACTAGCTCATTAACTTTTGAAATTCTAGAAATTAGTAGGAAGTCCGTAATTAGATATTTTCTAGAAAATCTTCCTTTCAGGAAATATAACTACCAACTTAGGTTTTCAATTAGAATAATAATGATATTTTAACAGTTGTAAGTTTTACCAGGTTAATGTGGAAATTTCATCCTAAAATGTTATACATATATATATGTATATATATATCTTTATTTATTTTTTACCTAGTTCTTTGTCTTATATTTCCATGACACCAAACATGCTCGCCTTTTCAGCCGTGGGGGCGTTAGAAAGTTCGATAAGTCCCACTATTCGTTGGTAAAAGAGTAGCCCAAGAACTGGTAGTAGGTGGCGATGACCAGCTGCCTTCCCTTTAGTCTCACCTTCTAAATTATGAACGGCTAGCGCAGATAGCCCTCGTGTAGCTTTACGCGAAATTCAAAACAAACTAATATTTGTCTTATTCCGGTAATGTGCGCATTTAAAATAGTCTGATGTTCTAGGCGAAATGAGAAATACGTTACCAAGCGATTGTCAATCTACATAAAGAGTTAACACAAGTGCATGTGAACATGTAAAAAATAAATACATTTATGAAAGAAAACAATCACATTGAGTAAGTTCAATCGAACACGTAGAGTTTTAAAATATATAAAACTGGTTAGCCGTTTTAATTTTTTAAATAAAACAACATAACTTTCCACCTTTACATTTCTAACATTTATTAAATGACAAAACGTGCCATTACGTAACGAATTGGATAAGAACTTCAGTTGTTATCCAATATAAAATATTTCATTATGTAACAAATTAGGTCAGAGTGTCAGTGAAAGGGCCTGGCATGGCCTAGCGCGTTAAGGCTTGCGCTTCGTAATCTGAGGGTCGCGGGTTCGCACCCGAGTCGCGCTAAACATGCTCGCCCTCCCAGCCGTGGGGGCGTTATAAAGTGTTGGTCAATCCCAATTTTCGTTGGTAAAAGAGTAGCCCAAGAGTTGGCGGTGTGTGGTGATGACTAGTTGCTTTCCCTCTAGTCTTACACTGCTAAATTAGGGACGGCTAGCACAGATAGCCATCGAGTAGCTTTGTGCGAAATTCCAAAACAAACAAACGTGAGAGTGAATGTTATCTGCTATTTTGATTGAGAAAGTAGTGTAATCTTTGTTAGGTTCATTCTCACACAACGAATTTCTCATTTCGAAAATAATGAGATTTTTTTCGTTATTTGTATGTGGTCAGTCAGTTTCTTTTCTTCGGATGGTGGGGGAAGGTGTATTGGTCGTCCTTCAAGAAGAGTTTGTTGATAAAAAGTAAATTAATACTTTTTGAAGCAAATACTCTGGTAAGTGGTACGTAAAAAAATCTAAATTAACGAAATGGAAAGGGTATATGCGTGGGCTGTAACAAACTGAACACGTGCATCGTAAAACGAGAGGGTAGTGCAGTTGCATACTTTATCAAAGAGAAGCGGTCTATCTGAGACTGTCACGTGCTTTCGTTAAGTGCTAAAAGGTATTTTTGCATTAATATTGTTTATGTTATAATATTTATTTTCCTGCAAGTTTGGCGCAGTTTGAACTGGAAATGGTCCTCTGCTGGAAAAAGTGGTGTTTATATTCAATTTCTTTTTTAAATTTGCGCAACGCTATAAAACTAGAAGGAAGGCCACGCGCCCACCGCGAACTCCTGGACCACTCTTTTTACCAACGAACAGTGGGATTGATCGTCACTTTGTAACGCCCCCTCGACATATTGGGTGTGACGTGGATTTGAACCCGTAAACCCTCAAATTACAAGTCGAGCGCCCTAACCACCTGGCCATGCTGGGTTGGCTTTTATTAAATATATGTGTATATATCTTAAACTAAACTAAAGAATTTGAATCTTAACAGATAATGATGTCTTACAAAGCATTACTTATGTATTTACTATGTGAAAATAATTGTTTTTATTTTACGAATACAAAATACCATTGTATCATGTTTCAGTTACAACGTATTATGTATGTGTCTATTTCATTCGCAGTGTCTGAGAGTGTGCGTCACAATTGGGCTGAAAACATGGATGATAAATGATTTAGAACAAAAGACCGCTTTCCTCGCAGTTGATACAACAATTTAATGAATTTGGTCGAGTGTTTTTGAAAAAGTAATATAGGTATAAAATATCTGCTACGTATTTATATTTTAAAGAAGAGAGGGGAATTTCATGAAAGTTCCAGGGTATTTCAGCATAATTTCTGTGTCGCACGAGCGTTCGAGTTACCGCCACACAGCCTTGTCATTACTAATAATTTCTTCACTCTTTAAAGGGAAATAAGACTACCACTCTACCACTCTCTTTGATTACTTGACACGTGCAGAAAAAGAGGCTCAAACGCTAAGGGCACGTGGATATATATATATGCTAGAAAGAGAACCCCATTGTGTGCATCTGTACATTTACACATGAGAGTGTTTTACGTGTAGTAATTTTTTTTATTTTTACGTACACATTTCTGAGACATTTATGGTACTTCTAATTTCGTTTTACGTAGACATTTTTGACCAATTTATAGTATTTCTAATTTCGGTTCATCAGTTACTGTTACACATAATAATCCATAAATATTTAAAAAGAGAGTTAACACTTTAAAGTGTATAAATATACACTTTATACAGATCTATACTTGGATCCAATCTAATTTTGGTATAAACGGTGAAGCATGTGTTCATAGCTGAAGTCTAATGTGAATAAAAAGAGAGTTAACACTTTAAAGTGTATTTTTAATGTATTTAAGTTAGGAATTTCAGGCTCAGAGGATTGTGAGAATGTTGTTAAAATTTAAATTTTGTCATGAATCTCTGCAGTTCTTTCTGTATGATATATAGAAATATTTTGAATTTTATGTTATAATTTAACTGACCTCTGGACATGTTTTGTAAAGCTGATGATGAGTGGTTACATATTGTAAATAAATGTGTTTGTATGTCTCTCGGTATTTTTACATTTATATGCCTGTTACGTTTACTGTTGTTGTTTGTTGTTTTTGGAATTTCGCACAAAGCAACTCGAGGGCTATCTGTGCTAGCCGTCCCTAATTTAGCAGTGTAAGACTAGAGGGAAGGCAGCTAGTCATCACCACCCACCGCCAACTCTTGGGCTACTCTTTTACGAATAGTGGGATTGACCGTCACATTATACACCCCCACGGCTGGGAGGGCGAGCATGTTTAGCGCGATGCGGGCGCGAACCCGCGACCCTTGGATTACGAGTCACACGCCTTACGCGCTCGGCCATGCCAGGCCATTTTACTGTCTAATTATCTCTTTTGATGACATTCTGCTCATCAGTTAGGTGTATAATTGTAGTAATCGCTCAGTGTCTGTTTATGTTTTATCTTCTTAACGGTACATAGAAGTTCTTAATGACGAGAAACCCACTTGAAATAAAAAATGTATATTAGAACGGCTGGTATAGGTGTTAACATTTTTACTAATAAGGCAAAGAACAAATTTCGACCTTCCTTGGTCATCTTCAGGTTAATAAATAGAGAGTTTGCAACTGACCATTGCCGGGCACATGTCTTAGGGACGAGAGTATAACGGATATGGGCTTATTGCAGCAAAATGACAAGGCAAAACCACTTTTTATAAATGTCAAATAGCATTTCAACTCAATGTTATGCAAACAAGGAATTTAATGGGCAATCGTGTGACTTAAAATACGAATTATTTACATAGACTACGCTATATAATTTTGTCCGGGTTTTCATTTTCAAATGAATCGCAGACTTTAGAGTGCACTAAACTGCCTAGCAAAAGCGACGAATCCTATTTGTCGATTCTTGCTCGCTTCATTGTGGAATTTCTCTAACAAGAGTAAATTATAATTTCGTAGCTGCAATTGGACGGCATACCAGTTTTCAGATTATTAGCAACAAACATCGTGATCAAAGAAAGGCGCAAAACAGTTCGCCTACAATACTAGATTAATAATACGTGAAGAAGTGTTATTTTCACAAATGGTTTGATGTATTCTGCAGGCAGCCAACAGATCTATACTTGGATCCAATCTAATTTTGGTATAAACGGTGAAGCATGTGTTTATAGCTGAAGTCTAATGTGAATACTAATAAGAATTGGTGAATGTATCAAACTCTTTATCTTGCAGAATGGTGTCGTTAATATTGTAGAATAAAACCACACTCTAAGACCCTTTGTGCTGTGGTACGATGGCACAGTTATCTTTGATTTTTGCTTAATGTACAGTAATAACATTCACCTCCACTTTTGAAATAACATAGACATTTTTCTTTACTCTTATTACCATTGAATAATTTGAGACATTCTCTTAATGCAAGAATAATATAACCGTCCTTCAAACAACTCACACACTTGGCAAAACAACAGAACCATTCTTAAACATATTATTTTCTTTTCAACATTATTTTTAATTTGAAAAAAGAGAGGATAGACTAAACTTCAATCCAATTGGGTGTGTATGTGAGATTCTTGGATTATCAATTGTATTCTGTCAAATGATTTTCAACTTTAAAGATAGCGCAGCAAAATTTATTTTGTAGAGGTGGATGAAAATATTTAAGTACTTTGTTGACATTTTTACTTAAAGTTTGCAATGTTGGTGTCAGGCTGCCTTTGTTGTTTTCAGTGACTGTACTTCATATTGAGGTGAAATGTTTTGAACTGTATTCATAGTAAAGCCGCTTCTATCAAACGTGTAAGTTGGATGACCAGTCAAATGCTCAGATACTTGTTTAACTTAAAATGATCTGAAGGGTGTAAGTTTTAGCTTGGAGTTGGGCGTTTGCCATGTTATATTTAAAATTACAATTTAATTCTTGTTCGGTACATATTTGTATTTACAAACAATAGCCTATTTATCTAAATTACTCTAATTTAGTCCTAATTTAGTCTTCAGTCTACCAGCTACCTCTTCTTCTAATTGCCTATATTCTTATTTTAATGTCTGTATTCATATGTCTTCTAGTCATCAATCATTAGCTAGCTAGCTGTATATCTGCTTATATGTAATTGTCTGTCTGTTAGAGCACTTTAATGATGTCTTCTGTGTATCATATGTCAACATAACTGTTTGTCTGTCTTTCTATATATAATATGATTTTTTTTCATGTTTTGCCTAATATGTTTGGATTCTTCACACACTCGCGTGTAGCAAATATGAAGTACAATAATGTTTATTAAACTTTAAAACTTTGGAAATAATATCCAATTAAAATGAATAACTCATTAATAAAATAATGTAGTAATAAATAATAATTTGAAGTTGACCTTGCACGAACAACATCTGGGGGTGAAAAATAGTTCATTACTGAAAGAGATGTATTGTTTCCATGCAATACGTATACCCCACATGCTATCTCGGATTACTCATCATGGAAGCTTAACCCTCTGTTCCCCTACTTCACTGCTGTATTTCTGTCCTGGTAGATTGCCAACGTATGATACCGATGCTAATTACTTCCTGTCTGGCCTTTAGGCTTAGCCAAGTATCTCAACATAAATACGTTCCTCATACTTTTGCATATTTATGTGTAAGAGATCGGTGAAGCATACATATTTACAACTGCGCTCTTAAGTGCGTTTGTTTGTATGTTACTTCTGCATTAGTGTGTTTGAAAATGAAATTTATTTTAAGTATCGTATGTTGGGTGGCTATTTCAAATGAAAAATTTGGAAAGAAATTTTAAGTTTGTCAAATATTAAAAGCTTCAACTTATTTATATATCTTTTACGTCATATATACGAGTATATAAATTCAGTTTACTTCAATAAAATACATAAAAGATTTTGAGGTTTAACAAATTGGATTTTAAGTTATTCATATAAAAACAAAATTAAACAAATCCAGGGATTGAGGTAGGAGTGGAAGACAAAAAGATTCTCTGGTTTCACTGCTTTAAGGTTTCTGATTTTAACTGATGACATGTAACGCATAAAACATGTGCCCATTTTAAATCTCTGACAGTGCTTTTTCCAATTATACTACTTGTCCCTACCTATCTCCGGCCACTTATAAAAATCGATAAGTTAATTTTCTGATATGAACTCACGTGATCATGTCTAAACCTAAATTCGATATATTATCAACATTTTTTAATTAAGTAATTTTTCATAGTAGTGAGGGTTAATAATGATTATAATTACGTATTCAGTTGCTTGCTATTTATCTGTATTGTCTGTATTTGATTTACTATTATATATTTGTTTTAATATCGATGTTTGTTTTAGTTAAACATACATATAGAAATTCATGTATCTTTAGCTATTAAATATGTGTTGCGAAATTCCCGCCTATTCTCTAAATTTATAGATTTTCCATTGTAAGAATCAACAATATACACTTGTATTAATCACTTTTAATAATCGTTATTATAAACTGTATTGTTGTTTGAATATCAAAATATATTTGTGTTAAGAAAATCGTGTGTATCAATATTGTTTGTAAATATAATAAATTTTATACATATCTACATTCAATTAACTTCTAAATTTAGGAACACGGAATTTCATAGATGACGTTTTTGAGATTCTCTTTGGTAGGTCGCTGTTTGTTTGTTTTTTACCAAAATTGACCTTAAAGTATTAGAATTTATACCGGACTTCTATGTTGAAAGTTTTGGCAATGCGTGTCAGTTTTTCACTGAAATGTTGTAGGTGTGGTAGGTGGTGATAACTTTCTGATTTTTCTTTCTGTCATGGTCTTCTTGAAGAAGTTTTTGATGAAGGAGCAGGTGTAACCATTCTGTTTAAAACTCTCTATGATCTTTAGGCGTTCTGCTTCAATGGATGTCTTATCAAAAATGTTTCTGTTCTCTTGTTTAGGCATTGGATTACACCACGTTTCATCGAGGTTGGATGATAGGACTGGAAGTGTAGGTATCTATCTGTGTGGGTGGGTTTTTTGTATACAGTTGTGGTTATGTGTCTTGTTTGTTTGCTGATGAGTATGTCAAGAAACGGTAGACTGTTTTGTTCCTCCATTTTCACAGTGAAGTGGATTCCACTAAAAACGTCATCTATGAAATTTCTTGTTTCTGCAACGATACACATATTGGAGAAACGGGAAGAAAACTCGCGAGAAGAATGAAAGAACATAAAGGTAGTACAAGACTCACGAAAACACAAAATTCATCCATTGCAGAGCACACCACGTCAACTGGACACAGAATAAACTGGGAGAAAACTAGAATCGTCGAAACAGACAAAATCTGGAAAACAAGGAAAATCAAAGAATCATTTTATATTAATACTATTAAACCTTAACTAAACAGAGGTTCTGGATTAGAGGTGAGTGACCTATGGCTACCATTGGAAATCATTGGCTACAGGAAATCTCTCCTCTAATCAGAACCAAGGATAATTGATTTAACCAATCATAACACGCTCTCCATAATCCATAAGGATACTATAAAAGACTGAAAAAACCTACACACACACTGAGATACCCCCTGCTAGTACAGCGGTATGTCTCCGGATTTACAACGCAAAAATCAGGGGTTCGATTCCTCTCGGTGAGCTCAGCAGATAGTCCGAGGTGGCTTTGCTATAAGAAAATACAAACACACTGACCTGAAGACGAAAGGCGGAAGACTTTCGAAACGTCGTCCTCTACATTTGTGTCTCCACAAAAGATAGTTGCCGTCCATTCTACAAAGTTTCATCAATTAGTGTGTTCTATTAATATGAAGTAAAACTTACTATTATACATATCGATTTTTTCTTCCTCCTTCACCTTATAGGTTTACATTAGAATTACGAAGATAATTTTACTCGTATGATATTTTTTATTTCTACTTGTTATTTTGAGACATTGTGCACTGCTCAAAAATTCTAGTGTATTTAGGTTTAAACTGACGTTCGTGAAAAAGTAGTAGTATAAGTATTTGAAGTGAAATAACAACAAAGGTGAACAGTTTGATGGGTTGGTATCTTTCTGGTTTGGTATCATAGCAATTATTTCTTGCATGTTTTTTTAGGATTGCTGGGTAGAGAAACAAATGAAAATGAGTGCCAGTCATTTTTCAAAGGCAAAATAATTGTTAACATTTTAACGTATGTATTGAGTACTATGGCCTACTCTACACATAGAGTGTACCGACTCTGTGATTGTATTCAAGCATAAACATGCAAGTAACCAACAGCCACTTGCTGCTAGCAGTATTAGAAGTTAAACAACTAAATTGTAATACAATAAAATTCTACTTGCATTACGTTGGAAGTCCACGTTAGCTAAAATAACAATCTAAAATCTATAACGGATTTATCGTCGAACGTTTATTTTAGTACGCTTGTTTCATTATAGTTTTTTTCTTTTCATGTGATGTATATTGCTGACTATCTATTGTGCAACTTCCAGCCTGTTCTCTAAATTTATAAAAGGTTCAATATTTATTTTTACTAAAACGCCAACGTGTTCGAACTTTGCTGAATGTTTCGAGTCTCGGGTGATTAGTATAAAAGCCGAGATACAGTAACAGAATAAGATTATTATTGAGCAGCTACAGTCAGTGTGTTATAGGCCTAAGAAGCTATAATTGTAATTAACATTTCTTTATCAGAAAACAACAGAATTTGACCAGGAACGTTTGTATATTTCGAACATCATAAACCGTTCAATTTTGGTCAATCAATTTTAGACGTCAGTGTTTTTACGAGGATATTAACTACAGTGTTCCCTCGCCACTTCGCGGATTCTCTTTCGCGGCTTAACCACTTCGCGGGCTCGGCCGACCCCCCCCCCCACATATATATATATATACATACATGTATATATAAAATGATAAACATTAAGTCTAAAATATAGCATTAAATACCATTAAAATATTATAAATAAATATAATTAATAGTGAAAAGAAAAAAACAGGTATATTTTGAGATATAAACATATATTTGAGTTTATAACATCGTAAAAATGGAAACAGAACCAACTGGAAAGGCTATAGATGTACGCATTGTGCGTCTGCGAAGGCTACGCGAGATCAGCTTCATGGCGTAGCGATGTGCAAGACGGGCTCTGATTGGTGCAGAAATGAAAGACGGCCAATGACAGCTACCCATTTTGATTGCCTGTGATTGGTGTTGTCAATATTCATGTCTGGACTGTGATTGGTGATTTCATCCACGGCAGCATCTTTGAACTGTTGTGTATGTTTAAAGCCCCTGCAATGGCTCCCAAACGTGCTAATACTTCTAAGGATGCTTCTGCGCCTAAACGGTCACGGAAAATGATGACCATCGCCGAAAAGGTGAAGATATTAGATATGGTAAAAGAAGGAAACTCTTATGCTTCCATAGCCTGCCATTACGGAGTGAACGAATCCACCATTCGCTACACCAAGAAGGACGAAGTTAGTATTAGGAAGACTGCTGCTATTACTTTTACTACAACGGCTAAGAGGGTTGTAACATCTCGTAATAAGAGTATCGTTCGGATGGAAGCTGCTTTGGCCATATGGATAGCTGATTGCCGTAAGAAAGGTGTTCCCTTGGATACTAACATTATCACAACGAAGGCTAAGATGTATGATAATTTCGCGGAAAAGGATGAAGATGAAGAAGACGTAGACAACCCACAGCCAGGAACGTCCACTGATTCCCAGCCTAAGAAACCGTTTTCTGCAAGCAAAGGTTGGTTAAAGAAATTTCAGCAACGATACGGCCTGAAAAACGTATCGTTACATGGAGAGGCTGCTTCGGCTAACAAGGAGGCTGGTGAAGCTTACGTTCGGGACACTTTTAAAGAAATAATCGCTGAAGTGGAATATAGGCCTGAACAGGTATTCAACATGGACGAGACTGGCCTGTTTTGGAAGAGGATGCCTTCCCGAACGTTCCTGTTTAAAGATGAGAAAAAAGCCCCTGGTATTAAAGCTCATAAAGACCAGTTCACCCTCTTAATGACTGGTAATGCTGCTGGTTTTATGTTGAAGCCGACATTAATTTACAAGTCTAAAAACCCGAGAGTTTTAAAGAATAAGAACATGAACTTGCTACCGGTACATTGGATGCACACTCCTACTGCCTGGATAACGAAGCCTCTGAGCTCTGATTGGTTCCATCAGAGTTTCATTTCTCAAGTTAAGCTTTATTTATTAGAGAAGGGCTTGCCATTCAATGTCCTTCTTCTTTTGGATAACGCCGGTGGCCACGCAAGAAATCGTTCGTATGAAGGCGTTAGGGTTGAATTCCTGCCAGCCAGCACTACGTCCTTTATACAACCGATGGACCAGAGTTATCAGGGCTTTCAAGGCTTTATACATAAGGAATACCATGTCCAACCTCGTACGTAGCCTTGATAATGCCACCGAAACCGAAGCCGAAAACGACACGTTCACCCTGAAGGAGTACTGGAAGTCTTTCACCATTGCTACATGTTTTTAAAATGTTCATAAGGCATTGCAAGAGATGAAGCCCTGCACCGTTAATGCAAGCTGGAAGAAGTTGTGGCTTGAGGTTGTGCACGATGACAAGGGATTCACGCCTGAAGAAATCCAACACTCGGCTGTTCACAGCTTCGTTAATCAAAGGTGAAGGATTTGCCGATATGACGAAGGAAGACGAAGATGAACTGATTGACTTAGAATCCAAACCACTCGCCGACCAAGACTTAGAAGCACTGACGAAGTCTGCTGCCGAGGAAGACGACGAAGAGAAAACACCGAAAGAAGCCGAGGAAACAATCGAGCAAAGTGGATGGTCGTTAGAGCGGTTAGGTAAACTAATGAAACTAATTAACGAAGTGAAGGAGTGCTCACAGGAATGGGACAACGATATGGTTCGATCAGTACAAGTTTGCAATAAAATAGAAGAACTGATGACTCCTTATCAAATGATTTTCGATAGGCTAAAGAGGCAGAGAAAACAACTGCCAATAACAATGTTTTTCCAGCCGAGCAAGAAAGAAAGGGTACCGGTGGCAAGTACTGTTCCTGAAGTTGTAACGACCGACGAAGAAATTGCCGATTCACCTTCCACAGGAGAGAAAGTGGTGTCCCCCGAAAAGACACCACCTGCTGAAGATATGTAATTTTTAATTTTAAGGCTTAATATCTTAATAATTGTTCTTATTATTTCAGCAATAATGAACAGTATTGTAATGGGAGGGTTAAATAGTTGTACAGGGAGGGTTTTAAAAGTCTAAATGCACATAAATATATACGTAAAAATCGGCGATCCCACTTCGCGGAAAATCTCCTTTCGCGGGGGGTTTTGGAACACATCTACCGCGATACACGAGGGAACACTGCACCTCCTTCGGTAAAAGTTAGTTTATAAACGACCTTAGGCCAACCAAGCTAGCTATCTTAAGCGAGGTGTGACAGTGTCAACTCAGAATTAATTTCCTTGTCCATAAATAACATGTTCAGTTCTAAACCAGATAGAGAACTCGGTATAGTTTATAAGTTTGTAAAAATTTTATATATAAACCATATAGATTATGTGTATCAAACTTGTTTGCAAAGAACATAAATTTGATACATATTAACATTTTATTAACCTCAAGATTCAAATTCAAATTATTGGTTATTTGAAATACCAATCGTAGCATAACAATTCGGAGACTCGTTCGAAATAAACTATAATACGTAACAACTCTGAAACATTTTAAAATCCAAGACTCTATTGATAATTAAGATACATTCTGTTCTGAAGCAAGTATAAAAGAAAACTGTTTCAAACTTTACAATAAACGATGCTTTAGGAAAGCAACGCTAAACTTATACAACCAGAGGATTTACACAAAGTTGTCCTTGGGGAATAAAATAAAATATGTAACCAGAAAGGGACAGAAGAGGCACGTGACAAGTTAGGTGTAATGTGCATGTGAAAGGTTAGGGTGTTTGACAAGGTTTAAGTTCAGATAAGACCTTCCTGTTATTTCTTTGGATGTATTCTCTAGCTTTGCAGATTCGGTGTGCAACTGGTGGATTAGATTTATTTCATTATAGTTGTCTGTATGTGATTAATTTTCATCCACTCAGCCGTTATACAACTATGATTTTTATAAATAGTAACGTCTGAGTAATATTATAAACAGTCCGTTATCCAGCTATCCTTATAAGTAAAGTTAGAACAAATGTTAATGAGGGTAAACATACCTCATATTATTATTATTACTGATAAACCTGTTTATTTCACACAGCAGGCTGTTTTTGTTAAAATATTTCCTTCATATGCGGAAGTAACTGAACAATAAAATAAATTCAATAGTTTGTAGTTTTGAATCTCGGCCAAAGCTACACAAGGGCTATCTGCGCTAGCCGTCCTTAATTTTGCAGTGTAAGATTAGAGGGAAGGCAGCTAGTCATCACCATCCACTGCTAACTCTTGGGCTACTCTTTTACCAACGAATAGTAGGATTGATTGTAAAACAATAACGTCCCCACGGCTAAAAGGGCGAGCATGTTTGGTGTGACGGGGATTCGAACCCGCGACCCTCAGATTAGAAGGCGAGTGTTTTAACCACATGACTACGCTGGGCCTTATAGTTTTGAAACGGTATATTTAGCGACGTTTCACCACTCAAGACGTGCGTTTTTTGTGACTGATTTAATAGAATATTTTTAATTGAGTTGAGTGTTATCACCTGAGGTACCTCTACTGTTATCCACTAAACGTGTTACGTAATGTATTTGTTTAACATATTGTTTTTAATTATTGAAAATATCTTTATATATTTATAATTTAATGGTAGAGTACCTATAATTAACAATATGGGGCTATCCCCTCCTCTTTTCTTGACACTTGCCTGTTGTGTGGAATACTCAGGTGCCTTTACCATTTGCTTTCCTGTCATCCAGAAAGTTGTAGAGCCAGCGGATAATAACAACCTGCGAAAGTTCAAAGTGTAATACAGTGAGACCGTAGTTTGTTGTGTAACACTGTCAAAGGCTTTTTGCACTTTCGGAAAAGAGGTTTGTACTGTAATTATTATTAAAACATTATGTTATATGCTATGGAAGACTTATTTGGTGGTCTTTTTCTTGCTTGAATATTCTTAAACCAATTTCAGTTTCGGGTAATATTTTATTAATTTCTAGAAACGTGAGAAGGTGATTTTTAAATAATTTTTCCTAAAATATTCAGATTAATCCGCTGTCTTTTCCTGTTTTTGAAATTTGACAACATTGGCGTACAACAAAGGGTAGAACCGATATATTGTTTAGAAACTGCGGGGTAAGAAAATATTATTATTGTGGATTATTGTCAGTTGGTAGAGATTCCTTTAAAGAACATATAATACAGTTTTTATGGATATTCCTTTCAGTAAGCACGTGGCATTTTTAAGGGAATGTCCAGGAGTAAGTTTAGTACGACAATTTGAGAGGGAGAGATGCTAAAAATTCAAGGAAACATGTGATGGTTAGATTCACATGATCTGTTTACCAGTGTGCAGTTCAGGTTTACTTGATGAATCTCGAAAGAATGACTAATGCTCTTAGTATACTTGAACACAAGATATACCATTGACCGGAAATAGTCACATGAATAAAAGTCAGACGTTTTCAAATACTCAAACACAATATAAAGTAATACAACAAAAACGTATAACGTTATTTCTTTATTGTAATAATAGTATGGTGCATGATACGTAACATTATATGAAAAGTAATTAACATAAATACATTAATTGCACAACTTACATAACAACATGGAATTACACGAATATTCAATGATACATTCCGTTAACTTAGCAAGTATACTTATATACAATACAGAGTCAAGTAGACATTTGTGGCAACTGTGATGTCAATCATCAGTTGAATGAGTGTTTCAATAGTTTAACTTAAATTAAAAAAATTATGAACATAAATTATGAAATTGTGACTTTTTTTACTATGTTCGATGTACGAACTCTCTAAGAATTTCTTGCAGAATTGAGGTTCGCTTCCTCAAGATATTAAACACTCGAGGAGAGTTCACCTACGAGTAAGTATTTATTAAGGGCTGCGAACTGTGTGCAAGGTTTAAACATGAAGATGATTAGGCATTTGTTTTACTATAGTAGATCTTTAATTTACGTGCTCTGTTTTAGGTAAGCACTCGCCAAAACATCACATTACGTTGCAAGTATATCTGCTAGTGTTTAGTTTGATTAGGAACAATAGGACACTATATGGTGAAAGGTGAAAAGGAAAAACGTTGTACGGTGCGGAAATGGACGTACACATGAAAATACGTGTCTATTCATTAGTGAGTACTTTTCATGTATTAAATATTGATATGTCGTATTTTATATTTTAATGTATATAGTCTCTCAATTATGTCACCTCAGATCGTGTCAGTACTCTTCTATATGTTGTATAACCGTTGGGAACGGTAAATACTGCATTGTATCATTCGTTCTGTTTTCGATATACTTTACCTATAAATTGTCATGTAAATGCCGTTGTTAATGTAACTGGGGGTACGTTAAGTTTGGTTTTTAACGCTAAATTCATGATTTACCAAAGACAGATTAATAATAAATCTTGAGTATGTAATATTTAAAAATATTTTCAGAAATTATCAAAAATGTAAGCTGGAACGATAGCTGTAGGTGAGGATTCCGTTCTGTTAAGTTTGTTTTGTTTCTTTTAATTTCGCACAAAGCTACACAAGGGCTATCTGCGCTAGACGTCCCTAATTTAGCAGTGTAAGACTAGAGGGAAGGCAGCTAGTCATCACCACCTACCGCCAACTCTTGGGCTACTCTTTTACCAATGAATAGTGAGATTGACCATTACATTATCACGCCCCCACGGCTGAAAGAGCGAGCATGTTTGGTGCAACGTGGATTCGAACTTGCAACCCTCAGACCATTGTGTTAAGACCAATGTTAGTATTTTTTTTTCTATAGAGAAATATTCAACATTGTTCGTTTTTCCTTTTCAAGTTTAATTGATGGTTCAACGGTATTTATTACAGACTTACAACGCTAAAATCCAAGGTTCAAACTTCCCGCAGTGGACAAATTGGATGTAGTACGTTACGTAGCTTTGCGCTACAAACAACAAAACAAAATAAGCAAAAGAAATTGATCGAGGAAAAAAAGAGTAAAGCAATTTATTGAAAACTTACTAAAAAGAAATAGAAGAATGCCTCTTCTTTGAAAGCGAAGACTGCTGTTGTATTGAGTTTTGGTGATAATATATTTAAATATTAATGAAACTTATCTATTGTTCCCTTTGCTAAATCATTTTGTAAAGGCCATCTTGTTTATATATTCAGATACACCCGGTTATTGTTTGCTTTGAAACATCTACTTTTGCGGACATATTTATATCTCAGAGAAATTCACTTAATTTGCTGAAAGCATTCACTCCTCCCTCAGTAGTATAGCACTAAATTTGCGGAAGTATAACGTTAGAAACCCGGTTTCGATATCAATGGTGGGCAGATCACAGGTATCTTTTGACAACAAGTTTGGAAAATCTAACGAAAACAGTTTCAATAATTGTCCTCTTTTCTTCCTCTGGCTCAGTGACACGTTTGATGGCTTATAAAGGTAAAATTTGGATTTAGATATCCACTTGGGCAGAGCATTGATAGCCTATCATGTAGCTTTTCGCTTAACAACAAATAATCGATTTCAGTTTTTATGCTGATTTTGAATTACTTTGATCCAAGTCGAAAAAAATTAAATATTCAATATGAAATATTTTTGACGTGAAGCATTATCGCCACATTTTAGAGAATTTGGTCTTTTTAAACTACGAAACGAATTTGAGGTTAAATATGATGAACTATGATTTTTCTCTCAGTTTTGTATTTTACTATTTGTTTACCTTGGAGGGAGAGTGTTTGGTTTGAGTTTCGCCCAAAGCTACATGAAGAATATTTGAAGTAGCTGTCCCTAACTTAACCGGGCCTGGTATGGCCTAGCGCGTTAAGGCGTGCTCTTCGTAATCTGAGGGTCGCAGGTTCGCGCTCGAGTCGTGCCAAACATGCTCGCCCTTTCAGCCGTGGGGGCGTTATAATGTGACGGCCATCCCACTATTCGTTGGTAAAAGAGTAGCCCAAGAGTTGGCGGTGGGTGGTGATGACTAGCTGCCTTCCCTCTAGTCTTACACTGCTATATTAGGGACGGCTAGCGCAGATAGCTCTCGAGTAGCTTTGTGCGAAATTCAAAACAAACAAATAAACGTATATAAGTAAAACTTTTCGTTTATTAAAACACAACAACTAAACAATCTAATAAAAAACACCTTTAATTAAGATAATTTTATAAAAATTTACTAAATGTGTGCTGAAACGTTGATAATTAATAATCAGTGATAATCATCTACTCGTTTGGTTATTTTGAAAACTCAAGCTAGAAACTGCTATTCTAATTTTTTGGCCTGACTAACACTTATGTATCTGCACGTCCTTTCATCTTATTGTTCTGCTCCTCTTAATCAAATATCTTTAATCGAAATAAAAACTAAAAACGGTCCACTTTTGATCATAGGTGAAGCTGTATCAGGAATGTTACACCGATAGCTGGGCCCGGCATGGCCAAGCGTGTTAAGGTGTGCGACTCGTAATTTGAGGGTCGCGGGTTCGTATCCCCATCGCACTGAACATGCTCGCCCTTTCAGCCGTGGGGGCGTTATAATGTGACGGTCAATCCCACTATTTGTTGGTAAAAGAGAAGCCCAAAGGTTGGCGGTGGGTGGTGATAACTAGCTGCCTTCCCTCTAGTCTTACACTGCTAAATTAGGGACGGCTAGCACAGATAGCCCTCGAGTAGCTTTGTGCGAAATTCCAAAAACAAACAAACAGACCCTAACATAACAATGAAAGATTACAGCTAGTCATCACCACCCACCGACAACTTTTGGGATAATATCTTACCAACGAATATGGGACTGACAGTAACATTATTATGCCCCCATAGGCGAAAGGATGAACATGTTTGTGTAACTGCATTTGAATCCGCGAGTCAAGTGCCGTAATCATTCGGGCATGCTGAGAGAGTTTGCTGGTTAACATTTTGATAACACTGAACAACAATTTTTTTTGAAGCGTTTTTACTGATTGTGACAGGTACCTGGTGGGTATGCACAAATATAGCTTTATTTTTGTTTCATCACTTAGGAACTCTGAGAAATAAACAGTTGACTGTTTACCGGCAATAACGTATTTAATTGCGTTTGTGTTTCTAATGCCCTATTAAATTTAATAAAATTAAAAGTGTTTTGCTCTTGATTTTCGTTTGTATTCAATGTTCGGTGTATCACGTTGTAGTGTCCAACAGTAGTCATCAAGCATTGACGGATTCCAGTTGCCCTGATATCGTTTTTCCATTGTATCAATGTCCTGGTGAAACCAAGATTTTGATGAAACGGTACGTGATGGGCAAATTTGGATGTGATTTTTCTGATCAGCAGCCAAAAATCAATAAGGAACACCAAACAGTGTTCAAGAAGCAAAAACTTTGTTGTGCGGTGTAAGTACTACACTTGTTACAAGCATACAACACGTGGATTTGTTGGTTTAACTGAAATCTGATCTCTTTGCGTATTTATAACATAATAATTCATGTGATTTGTATATTCTGTTGTAGCATGATCATTGTATCAATTAAATCATTTGCAGAAAATTCCGGTTTTCAGTCAGCAATGTATGTGTATGTAAGCACAAAATAAATGAGCAAAAGAGTAACACGGTTCTTATGTACGTAGAATAGATTTTTGAAGAGCTGTTTAAGAGTCTTGAAGTAAACAGGTAGGTGTGTGAGACTGTGATGCCGTGCAGCTAAAGATCACAAATAGTCGTCTTTGAAAACCAATAATTTAACTTACTATATTAATAAGATGTCAAGGCTTTGTGAAATATCGGTGTGCCATTTTTATAAAGTACAATTTTTGTATTTTTAACTTTTATTAGTGTGTGAGTGAATCCCTCCAGAAATTGACGAGGTAAATACAAAAAGAAATTGGCAGATCATTAATTTGTTGATCTTTAATCAAGACGTCTAGTTTAGACTGTTCACTAGTGCGAACATATACACCTGTCTGACATAAGCTGGGTATACAAAGTTTGGTTATTATTGCTTTCATTGACCGTATCGATTATACTATTTAATATATCGATTGTCATTACTTTCGATTTATTGTAGATTATTACACTTTTATTGTAAAGCTTTTGGAGTGTCTTTTTTTTTCATTTTTGGCTTAATATATGCAGTTAGGACTGATCTAAACCTCGTGAAATATTGTTGGTATTATGAAACATGTAGTTCACAGAAAACGTACCCCACTGATGTAACAACTGTACAAGTCGAAATTTAAAAATTACTTACTGAATGATACCTTTTGGTTGTCAAATATGACACTTTTGAAATGTAATTGCCTCTTTCAGAAGAAAGTAGAAGATTTATACGATCCATTGCATAACTGTAGTCAGACGAGTAACTGTAGTGAACGTCTATTTCGACAAGTATGAAAGAGTAGTCGGCCTACAAATGGACTTAGAAACGTATGCACACTATATATATTTTTTCTCATGGTTGCTGATCTGTAAAATAGAACCTGAATCCCTAATATTCAGTAACTGTATCAAAGCGTGATTTGCTATTATGCCTTTATTTTACTAAATATGTTTCAGTTTAATATATATTTAGTAATGCTTATGAGTATTGCGAAAGTCCCGCATGTTCTCTAAATTTGTAGAAGATTCTCGAACTTAAGAACCAACAATGTACATATCTACGTATATACAAGTATTGCTGGGCCAGCTGAACTTTCGAGAAATTTGCCTAAAGATTATAAATCGACAGATAAGAGGAATTT
Organism: Carcinoscorpius rotundicauda; assembly: GCA_011833715.1. Classification (NCBI taxonomy): domain Eukaryota; kingdom Metazoa; phylum Arthropoda; class Merostomata; order Xiphosura; family Limulidae; genus Carcinoscorpius; species Carcinoscorpius rotundicauda. The sequence continues at coordinate 26,490,504 of CM022400.1, read as the reverse complement.
AATAATACTGTTTAGTCACTACTGTCACTATACTATAAACCTTGGAAGCTATAATTGTGATAAACGCTTATTGCTCGAAAACTGTAGATATCTGACTCGGAACGTTTTTATATTTCGAACATTAGAAAACGTTCAACTTGAGTGAAGTAACTTCGGACGTTCGTATTTCTACAAGGACATTAGATATCTTCAATGGTGGTAAAAAAGTCGGCTTATAAGAGGTGTGAGGCCATTCAAGAAGAGATAGGTATCTGGCTTAAGCGAAGTGTAACAGTATCAACTCAGAATTAATTTCCTCGTCGTGGACGTGTTTGTGTGTCTTCTTACAGCAAAGCCACATCAGGCTATCTGCTGAGCCTACCGAGGGGAATCGAACCTCTGATTTTAGCGTTGTACATCCGTAGACTTACCGCTGTACTAGCAGGGGACGTCGTGGATGTAGACCGTCAATATAATATTCAATTCTAGATCAGATAGAAGACTGATTATATTTTGTAAATATCTAAAAACTTTTGTATATAAAAACCAATATTTTTAATAACCGTTATTAAGAAATGTAATCTTGTTGGTATTTTAAAATGTATTTGTGTTAAGAAAGAAAATTGTATGTATCAATTTTGTTGGCAAATATCATAAATTTGATATTATTGATATTCAATTATCTTCTAAATTAAAATTTCCGGCTCCTTGAAGACTTAAAATTAATTTTCTCGATAAGTTGGAGACTCTTCCGGGATAAATTATAATACGTAACAACACTTTTCTTATTCGTGTGCCCCCCAGTGGCTCAGCGGTATGTCTGCGGACTTACACGCTAAAATCTGGGTTTCGATACCCGTGGTGGACAGAGCACAGATAACCCATTGTGTAGCTTTGTGCTTAATTCAAAACAACAACAACAACAACTTATTCGTGTTTGTTGATGTAATAGCAATTATATTTATCAAACATAAAGCAGAAAAATCGTTTTATAAGTTTCATTCATACACCGTTTCTGTCAACAGTAGTTCTTCGAATGCCTTTATGTTCAGCTGATGTGTCTGTTATGTTTCCCTGTATACGCTTGATATAACCAAATAAAGACATATTTTGTTATGTTCAGCTGATGTGTCTGTTATATTTCCCTGTATACGCTTGATATAACCAAATAAAGATATACTTTATGTTCAGCTGATGTGTCTGTTATATTTCCCTGTATACGCTTGATATAACCAAATAAAGATATACTTTGTTCAGATGTAGTAACGTTGAAAGACTAGTGGAAATACAACCCGAAACATTTGTAGAAATTCGTGTTAGTTTTTATTTTGTTTTTCTTTCAGTTGTTTTACTCAAATGTTATAATTCCTCTGCATATTTCCACTTTATCCACTTACGTTACAATCAGTAATGTCGAGAAAACCCACTTGTAGAGAAATATATATGCAATAAACGTCTCGTTTGGGTTGAGAAAATATTTTACATAGAAGAGCGAACAATGTTTCGACCAAAGAGGGTCAGAAACTTACGTTACAATATTTTGGGTTAATGTTAAATATTGCTTGAGGTGTCCAACATCTTATCCAAATTATTAAAGCACATGCGTAAGGCCTGAAAAAAATAACGATTCTGTAATCCACTAATTTCTTAATTGCCTCTGATTATTTTAATAGGCCTCTCACGAGTCAGTGGTCGGCATTTTTGTTAAAAAAAACAACAACAACAAAGCTGCCCAATCCGGTTTTTTTTTAATTTGAACTGAAATATTTTGCATATTTTTATTGGTTGAAAAGAAAGCATTTTTCGCACGTTTTTTATCTCCAAGCTGCGAAAGTGATTTAAAGTTGTAAAGTAACTGAAATACGTCAGCGCATCAGGAGCTTAATGGCCAAGCACAAAAAAACAACACGGAAGTCTCCAAATGATACGGTATTAAGGAACCGTTCAGAACCACCTCGGTATATGTTGTACAGCAAACCAAGTAAAATATTATGCTTGTAGCTGCTTTCAAAGTGTTCCTGTCTGCTCATCCTGCTGCTGATTATCGTGATGCTTCGATCTTCCTTACCGAATCGCAGGTGAAATCGTTCTTATCTTAAACAGAAAAAGGTGATAGTAGAAGAATAAGAGTTTGGCAATTACTTAATTAATGATGCTAAGAATGTGGCTTTATTGATATATACTGAATGTACTCTCAGCTTGTAGACCTAAGTACCAGACAGTATGGAGGTTCAAGGGTGCTGTATGTCATTTATCATTTAGCAAATGGAAACTTGCCTCGAAGTTGTTCTCTAAAACATTTGTCCAAAACCACTCTCTTTGGGAATCTCCGGATTGAACTTACTGTTGATATTCAACACACTGTAGTATATAAAAAAAACATTGCTTCGGAGGTACGTGTTAATTCGATAGAAAAATTTCATTTGCACGTCTCAAACTGTGATACGTGAGCCCCTGGGGAACCATAGAAAGGTGTTAGGTGGCTACAGCAAATACGCAAAACTACTAAGGTACTCAGTATCTATAGTTTCATTGGTTGAAGGTCTCAATTAGAATGCTGAATGCGCTGGGAACCGTATGCTTAGTACATTAGATATCGTGCATTTCATAGTGGAAATGTTTAGAAACTAATGCTCTTATTCTTTGCTTAGCTTACCTCGAAAGTTGAAGTTCTTGTAAGATTGGCTAAATTATTATACTTAGTTATTTTAAAAATAGTAGCTTGTTTAAAGTAGTTTTTATCTAGTTTTCTTATCATGCCATACGCACAGTTACCTTACTAATACATATTCTGTCCTCGTCATTTTTTTTTAACTCCAGAATGCAATCCTGATTCCGGGAGACCCGGCACGATTTTTATTGTGCAATAATTCTATTATACATGCGTACGTTACCATTACTTTCCTTCAATTCGTTTACATCTTGGTGAAGAATATTTTTTCAAAGTGTTTTTTTTTTTCTCAGCAAGTGGTGAGAATTTTCCTAGCATCATAGTTAGTGCTAAGCATCAATAATAATTATGAACCATTTTAAAAATATGGAGTGCAAGAGAGTACTTAACTTTATTAAAATGTAAGGTTTTTTCTACAGAATTTTTTGCATCGTATGTTATAAGAAACATAAAAAAATTCAATATTTATATTTTCTTTTACCTATAACTGTAAATTATAGGTACGTCACTGTAAGAGCAAAAACCTCTTTTTATCTATATAAGTGAAACTAATAAATAAATAATTTTGACAGCAGATACTGACAATGAAGATTAGTATAAATTTATTGCTAATGTTATAAAACAGACACCACATAATGTTTTTAGAATGTTCATTTTCTAACGGCTTTATCACAAGTTAAAAACAACAATATATACGTTGTAGATGGTCGTGGTACTATAAAGCTTAATTAACAAAGATTGCATTTATATTTTGTAACCTGGAAGGGGGTGTGTTTTTCTTATAGTAAAGCCACATTGGTCAATCTTCTGTGTTAACCGAGTGGAATCGAACCTCTGATTTTACGTTGTAAATCCGAATACCTGCCCCTGAGAGAAGGCAACTAGTAAGCAAAAATTTACTACTCACAATTTATACTAATGGAGTGACTCGCTGTCTTATAACGTACGCCCAGCTTAAGATGGATGGAATATTTCTGGTATCTTAAGGATCCAAATAGATCTTACGAACTTCAAATTCTAAGAACTTTATCACAGGGTCAACCGTGCCCAAAAGGAAAATTACAGAACTCTGTAATGTTTTAGTCGTTTTACTTTATTCCTACTGGGATTTTCTTTTCAGGATTGGTCTTAAAAACATTTTAATTAAACATCTCGAGATAAAGAGTCATATCTCTTTTTTTTTTGTGGGCCCGGCATGATCAAGCGTGTTAAGGCGTGCGACTCGTAATCTGAGGGTCGCGGGTTCGCATCCCCATCGCGCCAAACCTGCTCGTCTTTTCAGCCGTGGGGGCGTTACATTGTAACGGTCAATTCCACTATTTGTTGGTAAAAAAGTAGCCCAAGAGTTGGCGGTGGGTGGTGATGACTAGCTGCTTTCCCTCTAGTCTTACATTGCTGAATTAGGGACGGCTAGCACAGATAGCCCTCGAGTAGCTTTGTGTGAAATTCTAAAACATACCAAACAAACAAACTCTTTATTTGGTTCGTATAGAATATTACATGTAATTTACTTATAATTGGACATTGTCGAAGGATCTCTTTATCCTGTGGCAACGATTATTAAACAGTAACTAAAAACTCTGTTTAAGCTTTTGTTTAATTTTACATTTTCCAAATTTTCAAAATATTACACGATATTGCTGAACCTACGTAGAACCGTTTGGTATCATTAACTTTGTTCAAGAACTGGTGAGTGTTTTCCTCTTGTGAAAAGTATTTGATACAATTATATGTTCGTGGAAATGATCCACCATGGCCAGATGGCTAAGGCGCTTGACTCCCAACTCTGAGAACCGAGGGATCGAATCCTAGTCGCACCAAATATGCCTTCTATTTCAGCAGTGGGAGCGTTATAATGTGATGGTTAATCCCACTATTCTTTGGTAAAAGAGTAGCCCAAGAGTTAGTGGTGTGTTTTGATGACTAGCTACCCTCCCTCTACTCTTACACTGTTAAATTGGGAATGAATAGTGCAAATAGCCTTCGTGTAACTGTGCGCGAAATTAAAAATTAAGAAGCAAACGTTCGAGGAATTGAGGCCTGCAGAAGGATTAAATATATTCAAAAATATTTTGGTAATCCAGATTTTATTCAAAACCGTATTTGAGTAGAGATTAGTTTGTGTGGGAACTTGATGATGTTCACACAATTATTTTTGTTACCCTTCGAAAGTTTGATGACATTACTGTTTTCTTGTATTACGAATAAAATTTTTATTGTTGTTGTTGCAGGTTAACAGTTTTGTGTAGTTGTTTGAAAGATCTTTTATTGTTGGTGTCTATTCAACAATGTGACCTTTATTATATGTATTTGTTCTATTAGATCCCGATATTATATATTGTTCAAATAAATCACTGATCAAATCAGAATATTCACAATCATGTGCCCTAGACAAGAAAGTTGTTTGATATACTTAACTATAACTACATAAATATTTGTATTCAGTGACCGTGAAAATTAAGATAATAGAAAAACACGTGGGTTCAAGGAGTTTTGATAGAAATGATTAAAAACCTTATAATCCGAGAGTTTTCGAAAGGTGGATCTTTCTTTTGCCTCTAAAGAAGAAAGATCCATCTTTCGAAAGTGCTCGGGTTATAGGTTTTTTTTTTTCCATTTCTGTGAAAATTAAGGTGTAAGCCTTTCGGTAATTTTTTGTTGTATACTTCCTTGACGTTGTAAAAAGTAAGAGGGTTTACGGCTGTCGTACTAAATGAGTACAATAGGTAATACTAATGAACTACGAATTACATTACACGTGTTTTCTCAGCCTTTGTTAGATTCACTGTAAACGTATTCTGTTTTGATAAAAGATAAGAAAAAAATGTTGTTACAGCTCAGTTAAATAAAAATGAATATATTTTAATTTGAACCAATGTTTCGCCCAACTTTGCATATTAACTAATAATATATTCATTTATATTTATCTGGAGTGTAAAGGTCGTCTTTTTCTTAACTTTTTTCAAAATGTTGAAACCCCTCCAGTATGTACAACAAATTTTGAAAGACAACAAAAACGAACTCTGTGGTGTATAATAGATCGTAATGACAGCAAATACCGATTCACGTTGAAACTCTTTTTAATAGTTAATAAGAGAGTATTTTTTATTATGTGTACTGTTATTACCAAGACACACAGTAGTGTGTCATACTGCTAAAGTAAAAACTAAACTGCACGACACTCAATGTTTTATTAATTATCAGCATTGTAACTTATGAGCTTTTAACCATCCATATAATGTTGGTTTATCAAATCTCTCTCATTTTTCTGGCAGGTCTCACAGACTCTTTTCCTCACAAATCAAATTTCAGAGAAGTCGCTTTACTCTTTATTCTACAGCAGGCTAAGCTTAGCCTAAAAGTTTTCGTTGTTTCCTCCTTATTCTTTTTCACACCAATGAAAATAAACTTTCATTTAATTGATTTCTTTCACATTAGGTAAACAGTTGGCATATACGCTCTTCTAGCTTTACAGCAAATTTAGATGTAGTAGCTAAAGTATTGTCGGAAATATGGGCAAAAATAAGCACAAATTACGCTGAAATGTTGTACATTTTTGCACTCGCTTGGGTAAAAAAAAATTGGTCAATTCAACCGCGATGAAATTTCAAGAGTATTCTTGCAGTGAACATTTTTAAATATTATAAAAAAATTGAAAGTTATGAGCCCAAAATCATTATCGTGTAAAATTTCCACTCGATTTTTGCGTACTATTTTGCATAACACTTCAAACTAATAACAACGCTTTCCGGTACGTGATTGTCTTCGTTTCTTGTATATAGCTAGCACGTTTTTTTGTTTTTTTTTATAATATCGCTTTATCTATTACATAAAACTAAACAATGAACATGACATCTATTGGAAAACAGTTTGTTTGAAAAAGGTGTGAAGAAATATGAAGCAACTTAGAGATATGAACTCAAATTTATTGAAGTATTGAATAAACCCACTTGCAATTATAATGTCTTCAAATTTATTAGGTGCTGGATGCTAATTTTTCCAAACTATGTGTGAGAAATCACATGGGCTGGTAATTTTTTCAGTGCTTATCTAAACATAAAACAGCAGTCTATGTAACTCCTTTTAGTAAGTATGCGTAGTTTACAGATTTTTTTGTGAAACTTTGTATGTTTATTCACGAGTGTACACAACATTTTAATTATCAGTGCTTTTTCAGTTTGGCTGTAAACTCTGATTTCACTTGTTTCTGTCACATTTTGTTTTATTCTGCACCTTTTTTGGTTTTGATTAGATAATCATAGCTTTAATGTTAAAAACATTCTTAAATGTCTCATGCCCTTACAGTAGTTAAGCAAAAGCAAATTTGTATGCACTGTCTGATAAATTTCACGAATTTTATAATCACTTAAACAATAAATAAGTAAACTGGTGGCTCAGCTGTAAGGTTTTGATATTCGTGGTAGGCAAAGAAACAACAGCCCATTGTGTAACTTTAAGCTTTGCAACAACCAATCAACTTTATTTTATATAGTGATATCATAACTGAGTAGACGATCTCTTGCAGGTGTGCTTACAGTTACATGCTAATAATGAAGTGATGACTTAATACATTAAGGAGTCAATAATGTATTGAATCTAAAAAAAAATATTATTTATTTAACAATCCTGTGAGGCTTCCTTCAAATAACTGATAACAAAATAATCGTTCTGTAATTATTTGTGTGGAATTGCGGGCAGAAGTGCACAAGTGCTAGCTAGTCATCACCACCCCCGCCAATTATTGGGCTATTCTTTTACCAACGAATTGTGAGATTTTCCAACACATTATAATGCTCCATGGCTGAAAGAGCGAGCATGTTCAATGTGACAGGGATTCGAACTCGTTATCTCAGATTGCAAGTTTCTCAACCACCTGTAATTATTTAAATCTTCTTTATTTCATCTTCTTAATTTTGATATAATGAAAATTACACCAAATTATGATTAAAATAAGGAAAACTCTTTTACTTTGACATATTAAATAAATAAGTTGCTTCTCTGTTAGTTTGTCAGAATTATTTTTAATAATTTATGTGGAACTTGATCTTTTCCTGCAACTTTTCAATTTTTTAACAAGTTTATTATTTTTTTTATTTCTTATTCATCGGTTGGTAGAAGATACACTGAAATAGCAAGTATATTACTTTTATACCTTGTTTCACCAAATTCATCTACATTAAAATAGTTACAATTAATGTTTACTTATAAGTCCCTGTGCAATATTTACAGAAATTCATTAATTTTATTTACATATAATGTTGGTTGTTCATAACACTTAAATATGTTTATTCATTACTATAACGCTTTCAAATGTTTCAGTGTTTTGTGTTTCCCTATAACATAATTAATTATATGCTATTGTTTAAAATAGTCTTTTTACTATAGATTATTTTTGTCTATAATTCTTTATTTTGGTTGTTTAATTAACCTACGTAAATAATTTCTGAATTTTATTCATTTTCGATTTCTGCGAAAAAATAACCAACATTTGAAAGAAAGCAACATTCCAGTAAACAACAAATTTACTCAAAAACAAGGTACAAAACTAAAGTTCATACTATATAAAAACTACACTGACAAACAAAATACCAACATTATTTATAAAATGCAATGCAACAACTGCCACGACTTTTATATTGGACAAACATGCAGAAAAATGGAAACTAGATTCAAAGCCGTCTTGAGAATACATTTTTTACTTCAAGTGGTTTTCTCTTCATCAGAAGTAATTTTATATTATTTTACTTCATTCTTTTCAAATTTAATATTTATATTTATTTCATTTTTTTCTTTTTATTTCCTGTCAAATTGTTTTAGTTGTTTGATGTAATATTGTAACTATATTGATGAGATCTATAAACTGTTATAATATTTTTTCATATGTGCACTTTTACAGTTACCATTTTCTTTTCCAAACATTTATTCTGTAACCGATGCTCTTTTCTTTGTAATTGGCTTCGTTCTTCATAAGTGATTTTCTGTATTTCACTAGTACCTCTCTATGCTTTGTTGTGTTTTTGTACTTTCTCAGTTTTGTCACTACAGCCTTCCTTGTACTTGTTTGATATTCTTGTACATTTTTTTTAACTTTCTGCAATCCCTCTGTACGTCCCTGTGGGATCGTCAGTGTTGTCTTGAGTAAGATCTATTTTCGTTTTTAATTGTTTTTTTTAACTAATCCGTCTCTTCATATTAATTTCTCTTACATGTTACTGTCTCTTATACCCTGTTCATCGTTTAATTCCCTGTAACAAGTCTTCAGATTTTCTGTTCGTTTCGTGTTCTTCTTTTAATTTGTTATTGATTTTGTTTCAATAGTTTTGTCATTTTAAGTAAGACTTGCTATTAACTCTTTGACCTCGTGGTCTTCAGCAGTTAAAGCTCAACTTTAAGTACAGTTAACGTTCTAGTTAATTTTTGCCAAAGTAATCCCTACTATGGCATCAATTTTTGTAACATTAATTCTTTTACGGTTATAAATGATGTTTCAAGCAACGGAAATAACGCTTTTAACCGTATTCGACAAATTTAAATATAAACTTACTTTGTACAGTTTCACGAGTGATAGGTCAAACTGCTAAAAGACGAAATAAGCCACATATATTCAAATGCTTCACTGAACACAGAATACCGACTGGTTCGCCGTTATTTGAAAGAAACAGTACAGATCAAGTGCTTCTATGATTCACTGCAAGCTTGTTTAACTATTTGATTACTCACCCATGTTTATCGTCTGCTCTCGTCTCTCGATGCTCGTGAGATTCACTGGAGTTTTTATGTCAAGTTTAGAACTTTCTTGATTCCAAGTCATGCGTCTTTCTAGCTAGCAAATGAATTGTCAAATTTAAATTATAGTTTAAAAAAGGGCAATTAAAGACAGACCAAATAATAAAGTGAGGAAATATTCAAAAACCATTGCATAAACAGACATTTAAATGGGAAGAAGAAAGAGTTATAGTTAGAAGAAGAAAGACAACGGATGAAATAAATGTAAACCAAGTTGAAATTAAATAAAAAGTAATGGGAGGATAACTTTCAGAGAATACAAATTTTAGTTTTTTAACAAGCGGGAATTCTCAGTAGCCACAGCTGTAATTAACTCAAATCGGTCAAGAGATGGAGCTATAAACTAATAGTTTTTTTAAAAAAACTCGGATCCACACAACTAACTGCTAAAATTACTGAAATTATGTCTATGAAAGTAAACAGGTTGTGAAAAAGCAATAGACCCACAAGAACAGTTATAGAAATACTATAGGATTAAAAATATAATAAGAGTAAGACAAGAGTCTAAACAGAAAGCTTTAACAGCTTCCCCCTCTCAAACAAAATCAGAAAATTCAAACAAGTTGAAAAATTATCAATTTGAAACGCTTGTTTAGTCAGTAACGGTGACGTATTCCTGTTGTAATCTTGTAATGTTCTTCGACTTGAAAATAACCTGTAAAAGCTGTTCACTGAATAGAGTTTTGCGTGATAAAAATCAGGGCTGTTTGTTTCAATACGTCCGTTATGTCTGTAGCACAGCATGTCAGGTATTGCATCTCGTACACTCTTGTTCAAGTGTATCACGTGCTATTACTATTGCAAAGTCGCACGGGTTGTTTATAGGTGGCCTACGCGGCAAGTTGTTTACCTTCATCAGTATATATATATGTTCATTTTGTTACATAGGATGCTATACCCTTGTGTAGAATATGTATTTGCATATAGTCAAATGCTGCAAAAATGAGAAGAAATATTAAAATAAAATGAAAGCTTTAAACTGTTTGTTACTAAATTTTATGACTTGTCCATTCGAGCATAAGCAATTAACACTAGCTATTATTTACTATTTATCATTCATTAAACGTAAAAATAAAGTTTCAAGATTTTAGTTGTTGATAGAATTTAAGAAGTAATTAAATTAGAATTTGTAATCGGAGACATTTTTATAGACCATTTATCACCTAACACTTGCAATCTTTAAAACCTAACCATCGGCTTTGCAGGAGAATCATGGCAGAGTGAAGTTTAATTATCCTGTAGTTTTATAGGTGCCACGACTGTTGAGAAGTTGCTCATTTTACCCTTGTAAGTGCGAATGTAGTTCATCTCCTTACATTTGTTCCCTTATTCATCACAGATTTACCAATAACCTTGATGTCACTAAAAAATGTTTACGATATTCAATAATTACAAATCCTAAAAACAAAAAATGCCAAAAGAATTAAAGTGTTCGTTTTTCAAATTTCGCGCAAAGCTAATCGAAGGGTGTTCTTGTTATGTGTCCCTTAGTTTCGAATTAAGGCAGCTATTTTATACCATCTACCACCCAATCTTGGACTATTCTTTTATGGACGAAAATTGGGTTATAACACTCTCACAGCTAAAAGGGCAAGCACTTCAAGTGATAGGATGCGAACTCGAGACTTATAAATTGTGAGTCGAGTACCCTAACCATCAGGCTAACCCAGGTCGAAAAGTAAGTTTAAATGCATCAAAGAGAAAGCATTGAGTAAACTTTATATAAAGAAGTAAAAGCAAACGGAAAAAATTAAACCTCTCTAGAAAATAAGTGAATAAAGTTAAAACATAGTTCACAAATGTATACCTTACATAAAGAAATTTATTACTAACAATAGTTAATGTAGTATAGGTAAGAAATAAATTATTGAGTACTTAGATTATTTATCATCGCATCCGTCGATAAAAATACCAACATCGTTTTTTTCCATTTATATTTTTTTGTATTAAAACTTTATGTAAGGAATTAAGGTTTAAATTAAAAATATTAAACCATTCAGATAATGAAGTATATACAAACGTTAAAATTAGTATACCAGGTATCATATGGAAAAGCATTAAAGTTTTATCACCGTTTTGTGTAAACTCTGTTAAATCTTTTGATGCGATACGTACATTATTTTGGATTTCAAAATTAAATAAAATATTGTGCAAATACACATTTAATGCGAGGTTAAAGTAGTTACGGTGAAGGATTTGTCAGCTGTAGTCCCTTGCTGGGAAGGCTTACAGACTCAATGCCAGAATCTGGTTCTCGGTTCTTTGCGGCGGATAGTCTTGTGTGGCTTTGATCTAAAAGAAAAGAAAAGGCAGTTATAATCGATAATTTTTGAAATTTATTAAAGAGCATTTAAAGAATTAATATTGTTAAAGTTATCAAATAGAGAACTTTGTTGATCTGTTCATTATTATGGTTACTTCTGTTGAATATAACTACAAAATTAAAGACTTTAAAGCTGTAAGGATAGAAACATTTAATTTCAGTAATCTTTACACTAGCCTTTCAGATGATGAAGTTTATAATGTATTTCATCCACGATATCTAGGTTTTTAATAATTCTGGTAAACTAACTCCCTCTGTGTTAGTAAATACGTGTTTTTATGGTAGAAATCACGACTGTTTCACATTAAACGAATGATTGATTGCAAGCCACGTGTTATATTTTACTGAACAGCATATTTGTACAATTTGACCATAATATATTTCAAGAAGTACAAGGAATTCCTAATCGCAAGTTCATACTTATTCGATTGGTTTGGTTTGAATTTCGCGCAAAGTTACACGAGGGATATCTGCACTATTCGTCCTCAATTTAGCAGTGTAAGACTGGAGAGTGTGTTTTGTTATAACAAAGCCATATCTGGCTATCAACTGAGTCCACCGAGAGGAATCTAACTGCTGATTTTAGCGTCGTAAATCCGTAGACTTACCTCTGTACCAGCGGGATACAAGACTAGAGGGAAGGAAGATAGTCATCACCACCCACCGCCAACTCTTGGGCTTCTTTTTTACCAATGAATAGTGGAATGACCGCAACGTTATAACGTCCTTACGGCTGAAAGGGCGAGCATGTTTAGTGTAACGAGGATTCGTACCACCTGGCCATGCCGGGCCTTATACTTATTCGAACTGAAATTTTCGTACATTACAAATCTTAGTAAGAAAACTATGTTAAAGCGTTTCACATCAGTCACGCCTCTAAACATATTAAAGTTATTCTTATGTCTATATATAAATGTTTTCTAGAAACAGTCAAACTTATGCACTGGGGATCATCTTGGAAAAAGAACAAAAAAATAAAGCAAATAAACTTTTTCACTAAAAACGAAGAACAATACTTACACGTGAATATCACCATTAGTAACCAAATACTCAAATTCAAAGTTTTTAATAAATATGATTATTTGTAGTTAAGCTCAAAGACACACAATGGACTATTTGTGCTCTGCCCGTGTCATAAAATACACTTTAATTTGTTTGTAAATGGTCTAAGTGTCATAAAATACATTTTAATACCTTTGTAAATTGATTGTGTCATAAAATACATTTTAATGCCTTTGTAAGTTAATTTTGTCATAAAATACACTTTAATTCGTTTGTAAATGATTAAAGTATCATAAAATACATTTTATATAAAGTACATTTTACCTTTGTAAATTGATTTTGTTATAAAATACACTTTAATTCGTTTGTAAATGGTCTAAGTGTCATAAATGCACTTCAATTGGCTTGTAAATTGTTTAAGTGTCATAAAATAAGTAATAACTTATTTTTTATTACACAACAAATTATTTTAAAGCTTGCAAGTAATGTATGCAGTTTAAATTTTATGCAATTAAAACTACATTTTTCAGTTGAAAGATTCAACCATCTTTAGGAGACCGCAATAAAGTTATTGAATTTTTTAAACCGAAAATGTATAGTTCTAATTGTGTACAGTCATTTTTAGAAATTGTATGTATATTACTTTTAACTTTATACAATAAAGTTTTGTGCATTTTTTTAAAAGTTGAGGTTCTTACACATTTAATTAAATGTATGCAAACAAATGGTCATATAATATAGTAACGATTTAGTATATTGACCCATCACTTTTTTTACCCGCTGTTTACTCAGCATTGATATGTATCGTTAATACTAGTTATGAAGTAATTCCTTACATAATGTAAAATTACCTCATTAATTAAGTTTCTTTACCATATTTGTGATAATTGTAACTCTTCGTATTAGCCGTTGTATAAGACAACCATAGATGTCCTGAGTTTTGGTTGAAGTTAAAACACAAAGCTAGAGAATGGGTCATCTGTGCTCTGGCCACCACTGGTATCGAAACCCAGATTCTAGTGTTGTAAGTCAGCAAATATACCGTTGTGCCATCAGTGGTCTGTATAAATAGGAACGTAAAAAATTATGTTTAATTTACTGTAGTCATTACTAGATGGATTAGCGTTGTTTTCTTTTAACTAAATACGTTGATAGCTTGCTTTGATCGAAAGTTAATATTAATTAAGTCATGGAACTTTTTTTTATTGGCTTGTTGAATGATTTTAGAACATAGCAACACTTGGTTATCTGTTGTATTTACTCGTGCAATATGTGTGTATGTTTGGGGGAATATAACCAGCGGATTTCACCATTGTAAATCCAAAAACTTACCCCTTCCCTTCCGGGGACTTTTTGTTAGCACTAAAAGTACACGTGTAAGCACATGTGCAATAGCTGATACATTATGTGTGATATCATCAACTGAAATGAGATTTGTCACTTGCAACTTCTCTTTGTAGCTTTGTTCAAAAATGTGTATAATTATATATTGTAGAATTGTAAACTGTTTGTTAAGTTGTTTTTACCCTAATGAAGTAGAGTGAAGAGAGACTGTATAATTAATAATAAGTAAAACCTTTAGTAATACGTCTCCACGGAAACTCCATAATGCTAGTTCTGATCCAGAGTTAATATTTTGCTTCTTTGAAACTTGATTATAAATAGCCATTATCACCAATGGGTCAGCGATAATATTACTCGCTTTCAATGTTAAAATGCAGGGTTCGAGTCTGAACTGTATATAAAGTCTAGATGGTGTAGACTTTTGCTAAAATAAACAAATTACATTTTTCTCTTGGTTGTATGTTGTTCATGAGTTACATACTTGTATAGTATAGATACCTAAATAAATCAAAGGCTAAATGCATCAACATACAAGGATTTAAAAACAGGATTTAATATAGAAATTGTAAAATATTTTATTTTGAAATTGTTGTTCATCGGTAATTATGTCATTACCACTCAACGTGCTCTTAGACATTTTTATGGTTATCCAGAAACGTTGCACGTGGACCAAAATTTACATATAAATATTCCAAAATATTGGCTTACCGATAGCTAACCGCAAGTCTGTAGGCTTATAACGCAAAAATTTGCGTTTTGATACTCGTGGTGGGAAAAGCGTTGAAAGCCCGTTCAGTATCTTTGTACTATACAATCAAACAAAAAAATAATTCTTTGATTGAATCCACCATTTAACTGTCAACTGAGTTCATGTTGAAGAAATATAATGAGGTGAGATGAAACTTAACATTTGACTTCAAGATTTGTTCTTGACGGAGGTTGACAACATTGTTTATTCAACTTGTTTTCTGTTCTATACATTAAATGATTAATTTTTATAAATCACCGCAATTTACGCATAAATAACTTAGTTGTAAAATATACTTTTGTATAAAAAAACAAACAAATAGTATAGGTTTGTTTGTTTTGAATTTCACGCAAAGCTATCTAGGTTACCTGCGCTAGCTGTTCCTAATTTAGCAGTGTAAGACTGCAGGGAAGGCAGCTCGTCCTCACCACCTGACGCCAACTCTTGGGCTACTGTTTTACTAACGAATAATGGGACTGATCGTAACACAATAACGTGTGTTTGTGTTTTTCGTATAGCAAAGCCGCAAAGGGCCATCTGCTCTGCGTTGTAAATCCTGAGACATACCGCTGTACTAGTGGGGTACTGCATAATAACGTTTCCACAGCTTAAAGGGCGAGCTTGTTTGGTGTGTCGGGGATTCGAACCTACGACACTCAGATTACGAATCAAGCGCCCTAACCACCTGACAGGTGCCATTTATGTTTAAGCAATTTAGACATGTAGAATAACAATGGGTAAACTGTTATCACAAGTACAGCGTTATAAACTGGTAAAAGTAATGGTAGCTTAGAAAATGATGAATATATAAATTACACAATTAAAATAATTATCTGTAGTTGTGGTAATGTTTAAAAATATTCTGAATTTAATAAAATAAATTAAACTAAAGAATTAGTTAAGGGTAAGAAAAAAGAGTAAAAACCGACCGTTAGTCATATCGAATTACTAAGTTAACTTACACTACTTCGTGTGATGTTAATACTCTTTGTAACTGAAATAACTGATGAGTAATAGTACCCAGTCTTTTTTTGTGTCTGTCTAGATCACGTAAGTAATGAATAAAACACAACATATCTTGGTCTACCCAACTCACAATTCAATTATATTCTTTGAGAACGTTTGGTAGTTTGCTTGTTGCAAATGTACTTATAGGCGGAAGTATTAACTTTGCTAGGCACGAAAATGTATTTAAGTTTTGTTGTATGTAGCATATTTATAGCGTACGTATATATTCATAAATATGAAATTACGAAGAATGATGTTTCATAATTTATTGGCTTTGTTAGACGACAGGGCTTTATGATGTGTCATCAGGATCCTTATCTGGTTTCGAAATTTAAGTGAAGCTCTGTTTAAAGTCAATATGTCTGATAATTTCTTTGTTTTAAAAGGGTTTTATATTATTTAATGTCGTTTTTTTTCTTTTGTTTCTCTGTTATAGGCTCGGCGTTTATCTGGGAGTAATGACAAATGGAACCTCTTAGTTTTTACTCCACGTGATCCTAGTAACAGTGATTAATGTTTGGTTATTAGGAACCTTTAACTGTTTCAATTATAGCTAAGCAAAGAGTGAAACTGTACTTTTTCAACTAAAATCTACTTGTCTCCGTAATAGAACCCCAGTAAATTTTATTTTCACAGTTTTATTTCATCAACTTAACAATGAATCATGGGTGTCAAAATAGAGATTCCGGAGCCTCGATGCTGGGCATGATGAATCCTCACGCTCCTCATGGAGGAAGTGGGGGCCCTATGGTCCACATGCAGTCACAAATTCTCCCTCCTCATCATGGTGGCCCCCACCATAATCAGCAACTACCAGCCTCAGGATCCACTGGGGGACGCAACTGTGCCGGATGTGGAGGTAAAATTTTGGACCGTTTCCTGTTACACGCCCTAGACAGGTATTGGCATACCGGATGTTTGAAGTGCTCTTGCTGCCAAGCGACGCTAGCAGATATCGGTAGTTCCTGTTTCACCAAAGCAGGAATGATATTGTGCAAAAATGACTACATCAGGTAAGTTAAAATAAATATTGTGTTGTAAAATTATTTTGGTGAAATTAAAACATTAGAAATGAAAGAAAAACAAAACATGTAACTGAATATATGTTTGTTTGTTTCTTAACATCACCCTCTTCTCATTTCTTCATCAAAATCATATATCAAAGTGCTCATGTACATCGTCGAACAGTTACCAGTCGTCACACCAAAAATTACGCAAATCGAGCCAACCAACTCTGGTTGATGAATACTAACATACAGACATCATGGGTTATCTTTTGCTACAAGTGGTCTCTGTCAACAGTCGAGTATGTTCTGTGTTTATATGTTTAAGTTAGAAAGGAAACACTGTGTGTGTGTATACATTATTCCCTATAATCAATCAAACACATGCTTTGTAGAAAAGTCAGTATTAGCGGTAACAGACGCTGGCTGTTCATAACTTCAGAAAATAAATGTGCTAAAATAAGTAGAAATCAAACTTGTTAGCAAAGAGAGTTGTTTTATTCTCCAGTCAATCAGGTATAAAACAGGCAGTAGCATTGTCTATGTGAAGATGGTTCGAATTGTTCATGGGAATTGTGTTTTAAATATCTCCTTGATAGGTCATCAAAACTTTAAATTGCTATGAAATGTTTTATAACAGCATCTAGGTAATGATCAGGTTACAAGTTCTGGTAATGTCTGTAAATTTCATGTTCTCCTTTCCTCTGCTTCTTTTTTATTACGTGATGACTTAAACATCAAAACAATTGATGTCAACCAATTTCAATGATGTTATATAGTTTCAAAAGGAGTATCCACTTTTGTAAGTGTCGTTAACTAGTAAGTAGTTTTGTTTTGTTTTAAATTGTAATTACTGTGTAAACAATGTTATCATTACCGCTTCAAGTTACTTTTCGTAATAAAATTTAGTAATCCTTTACAAAGCTTAAGTACAATATGAAACTTGAATTATCAGCAACTAAATGATAAACAACAAATATTAGAGTTGGAACTTTGTTGTATTTAGGACTTGATTATAAACACAACCATCCTATGTATACTAAAAAAATCACATAAAAACAACAATCAAACGAGTAAATTAAAACTTTTCAAAAAGGAAACTAAACGTACGATGACTAATATTAATCTATCAGAAACAACACAAAAAGCTATTAGGAATGATATCTCTACTATCAAACTTGCATTGTGATTAAAGGATTGATATTAGCCATCCTACATATTCTTCCTTTTTAAAAATAGTTTCTTTTCACCACTTATAATACATTAGTTTTTTCTATATATGTTTGAAGGAGAATCTTCAAATCTGAAAAAAAGTTAACAATGGTTAAAATACAATACTATGTACAGTGTGAATCAATTAGAATATAAGGATCTCATAAGGATTAGGTTAATGATATTAGAAAACTTAGGCTCAAGCAATCAGTTTAACAGAAAAATACGACACTCTATAACCTTAGCACTTTTAAAAAGTGGATCTTTCTTCTTCTGGATATTGTGTAAGGATTAGCTTACAATGAATCGTCAGTTGGGTACTTCCAGTTTCAGAAATATTTTTGGTCGTAAACCAAAATGTATATATATACAGTGGTACCTCAGTTTTCGAACGACTTCCTTCTCGAAGAATTCGGTTTTCGAACATATTGTTTGAAAAAAAAAATGTCTCGGTTGTCGAACATAAACTCGGTTCCCGAACCAAGCCGTCGTGGTCTGAACCCCCGAAATAACTTTACTGATGATCCGAACGATCCTACGACCATTTTTGGCCCACGCCAAGGTTCTCCAAAACATTTTACCCGCACCTGTCGCTCAGTTCACACACCCGCTAAAATTTGCTGTGAACGTTCTCGTTTTCCTTTTTGTTTTATTTTTGTGTTGTTTTTCTAAATATTGTGATTAAATAAGCTACCATGGGGTCAAAAAAAGGATAATGAAAGCAAAAAGAAAAGTTGTTAGAGCCACAATAGACGTGAAAAAAGATCTCATAGTGAAGTATGAGAGTGGTGTTTGCGTGTTTGACCTTGCTACACAGTTTGGATGGCGAAGTCTACAGTCTGTACCATACTGAAAAATAAAGGAGGTCATCGAAGGAGCTGATGTTGCAAAACGAATGACAGTGCTTACGAAACACAGATCACAAACAATGGAAGATGAAGAAAAGCTGTTGTTGATTTTGGTAAATGAAAAACAGCTAGCTGGTGATAGCATTTCTGAGACCATCATTTGTGAGAAAGCAAAGCAGTTGCATGCTGACCTCTTGAAAAACACCCCAGGAAAGAGTGCTGATACAAGTGATGCCTTTAAGGCTAGTAGGGGTGGTTTGAAAAATTTAGAAAGAGAAGTGGCATACAAAGTGTGGTGACACATGTGGAGGGTGCCAGGCAGAAACAAACCTCATTAGACAAGTTTTTAGTAAGAAACAGGTCCAGTGAGTCTCAAGCAGGTTGTGCCGGTTGAAAGAGACAAAAAAGAGAAAGAACCCCAGAAGGAGAGTTACCTGACGTTTTTATGGAAAGTGACTCTCCTTCCAAACAATAATAACCCTCCTACTCTCCACGTTCCTCGCCACCTTTCACTTACGCCATCAGCTCGCCTCAGCACAGGTAAAGTGCAGTTAAAGTTTAATGTATTGTTTTTTTATTGTGTTTGTAGTTTTGTAGTTGACTTTATGCATGTAAGTATTATTATAGAGATATAAATAAGCAATATGTTTACTTAAAATGCTTCATAATGCGTAATTTTTAGAGGTCTGTAACGGATTAATTTAATATACAGTATTTCTTATGCGAAAAATTGATTCGGTTTTCCAACAGCCTTCTGGAACGGATTAAGTTCGAGAACCGAGGTACCACTGTATGTTTTTAATGAGGTGGGCCTGAATCAACACAAAGCCAAGAACGTATCATACTCATTATGAAAGTATTTGTAATCAAATTACCAGAATATTCAAAAGCCCGTTTCTAATTATTACATTTTAGTTACTTTTAGAATAATAATTAAAGAATACAGATGAGAAATAAGAATACAGTACTCAGTTTTAAGATTTTCACAAACCATCCAACTTACTCTTTTACTCAACTCCAAGCACTGTGTATATTGGTCTTTATCTGTGGTGTAGCGTGTGTTTGTCGGTGTCCATTAGTAGTACACAGCGATGTCCGTCTCCTTTAACTGTTAGCGTATTATATTTTCTTTTTTTTTGCCATGTATAGGATAGTGTATTTTTTCTCCATTAGCAGTATAATACAGTGCTTTATGTTTGTTGATGAACATACTAGACTGCCAAAAAACAAAAACAAAAAGAAACGATTGTACCGCTGTTACGTTCATGTTGAAACCAAGTTTTGTATTTAACTTATAGAATGACTAGATATGATGTGATTTGAATATATTATCTGATGTGAAAGAAAGGCAAGTACGCATTTTGTTTCATTTGAGAACGATAATGAAAATCAAATGATTAAAATAATTATTTCTTTCCTCTGATTTTTACTCATGTTTGTTCTTATTTCAATTATTAAGATTTTAAACAATTTCATCGACATTTTGATAGAGAGCAGAAGAGTTTGGTAGAAAATAAATTATTATAAAATAAATAAAACATATTTATTGAATTATAATTGTTTTAATGAAGTCTAGCGAAAACTGTAAAGAAAAACTACAGAAACTTCGAGTATTTGTCGTACACTTTGTTTAAACGAACAGTTTTTCGCTCTTTTGTTAATAAAGAACGCTTGAGCTTTTAGATTAAGTACTTGGATTTTATTGTCCTTATTATGGTGAAACATTAGGTACATTGAAGAACAAAACTTTCACCATGATCATTTGAGCACTTGTACCAGCTTTCATCAACCCAGATAACTCTTACCACGGTAATTCGAATACTGGTGTATCAGCTGTCATCAACCCAGTTAACCTTTACCATGATCAGCTAAGTGATGTTGTATCAACTCTCATCAGCCCAGTTAACCCTTACCACAATCAGCTGAGTGCTGCTGTATTAGCTCTCATCAACCAAGCTAATACTTAATACGACCAGTTTAATACTACTGTTAGAGAAAGTTATTTATGTGCGCATGTTTTCTAGATATCAGGTACAGCTCGGTACAGAGTTATGAAAAAGAAGTACAAAGATTTAAAGAATATGGTATTCATCATAAAAAATACACTTCATTTTCCAACATTCCTATGAATGTCAATATCAAGCGTTGCATCGGAATAATCACTTCTTTTTTCAGCAATTGACATTTTATATCCATCTCAATGATTTCTGTTTGACGTGCTTGAAAATTCTTTTCTGTTTAACTATGCCCTCCCCTTTTATGTCCTTCACACCTGGTATCCAGACGGGTGAGGGTTGTTGAATGAGGGTTAATGGGAGCACGTAATTGGTAGAAAATTAAAGCGAGTGCTTCGAAAAATCAATACAGATATGTAGCCTTGTTAATAACTTGTAAATCTCGTAAGATCTAAATAAACGGAGTGGATACGTATTGGTTTGTGGCTTATGTGGATTCTTTGTTTTGAAATGTTCAATTTAGTCATTGCTTTAATATGCTTTTTGTTGAAACAAGCATTAGCTATATATTCTATTATAGTGTAATAAGGCATATTTTTAATAACATCTGTTTTGTTATTCACACGATTACCGTTATCATACTAAATATGCTTGTTCTCGTAATTAGTTCTGTCAATTTATTTTCTTTGAGTGACGGAAGTTATGTAATTATGTTTTATTTTATAGTACAAAGGGCTGTTTATCTGTAAAACTGCGCAAATAACATTTGTAAGTCTATTGAAATATTTAGTGATAAAAACACACGAGTCAACTAGTTTTTGCAACACATGTTGCCATAATTACAGCTTATGTAGTTATATGTACAGCAGCATCGAGAAGGGTTTCATTGTTCTTTATACGGTGCTAGTAACGGCTGATACTAGTCTGTATATACAGGGTGTTCGGAAAGTCACTGTGCAGTTTTGTCTGTTGATAAATATATAAGCTCACGGTGACTTTTCGAACACCTTGTATGATGATATTCAGGAAGAATCTATGCTTGAAGTGAAACATATGGGCTATCTGTGCTCTTCCCAACACGGGTATCGAAACCTAGATTTTAGCGTTGTAAGTACTCGGACATACCGCTGTGACACTGGGGGTCTATTCAGAGAAAGAGGCCAGAAAGGGGTAATTTTGAAACGGTCGAAAGTGTTTAAATTCCTTTTTATGCTATTAGTTTCGTCAGTTTGTTACTAATATTGTAAAATTAGTGTTTTGAAAATTTAAATTGAAATATTAGTTTCTGATACGAGGCTTAAGTTTAACATTTTATATTGAAATTGCCATGGATGCTGTTGTACAAGCATATCGCTAGGGATAATTTTGCTTGGGCTTAGGTGTTGTTAAGCGCAAAGCTCCACTATGAGATATTCGTGTTCTACCCACTATGGTTCTTGAAACCTGAATTTTAGCGTCCTAATTCTACAAACCTACTATTGATCTGTTTGGAGAACTCTAAGGATAGAGTAAGAATATATTTTTGGAGGTGGATTTCATACATTTATCCTTTTTGTGGTTCTATCTCTTTCCTGCTACCCACCAGAGTCGTGCCAAGCATGCTCGACTTACCAGCCGTTGGGGCGTTATAATGTTATGTCACTCCCACTATTCGTTGGTAAAAGCTCAAGAGTTGGCGGTGGGTGGTGATGACTAGCTGCCTTCCCTGTAGTCTTACACTGCTAAATTAGGGACGGTTAGCACAGATAGCCCTCGAGTAGCTTTGTGTGAAATTCTAAAATAAACAAACTTTCCTGCTACCACCAAATCATTTGCTGTTTTCTTGCAAATGCAGAAATATATAATTAGCTCATTAAAATACATTTCATTTAATTTGAAGACGGTAATAATGTGTTTCTTAGCTAACACCCGTGGCCCAGCATGGCTACGTGGTAAGGGCGGGTTCGAATACATTACATCAAACCTGCGTTACAATATGGCGGTCAACCCATTATTCGTTGGTGAAAGAGTAACACAATAATTAGCTGCCTTCCCTCCGGTCTTACACTGCTAAATTAGGAACGACTAGCGGAGATAGCCTAGATAGCTTTGCGCGAAATTCAAAATAAACAAGCCTGGTGGGTTAGCTTTAGTGTAGCTTTGCGGAAAATTCGGCAAACAAAAATTAAACACCCCATTTTGTTAGGATTTGAACATTTTGTCATTATTAGTTTTAAACATGTAATGCCAACAAAATGAGGGAAGTTACTCAAGAACCTTTTTTTTTAGAATGAGATTATTATTACTGTTTTCTGTATTCCGTCTTCGAAGCTACCAATATCATTTTACACTATGTATTTAAAATAAAAATAAATTGAAATCAAGTCTGCGAAAATATATACATATATTACACGTAAAACAAATTATCATTTCTAGTTAGTTTTTTAAGGATTCTGCACATTCTGTGAACCACTTTTCCTATCCTGGCTGTTAAAGAAACTGCATTATTGGTGAGATAGTGTGATTAGTAATTCCGGTTAAAGGGTGCGTGATTAAGCACTTTTATCTATAGATACTTTTGAAGTATATTTGGTAAATTCATAATCGAGTTTTCAAAGAAATGGATACCATTTCTAAATGTTTCGATCGCATTTAAATAGTGTCAGTAAAAATATTGTCACTAAAACAGCTGCAAATGCGATAGGTAGAGACAGCAAAAGAAGAAGCAGCGGGAGAGATAAACTACAGAGAGAAAACTCTACTTGCTCACCTACTTTTATATTTTATTCAATTTTTACACATCACGTGTTGTAGTGAAGTTAAGGGGGAAATATGTGTATATATATATTGCCGTTTTCCATAAAATCACATTAACTTTAATAAACTCAATTGAAATCGCTCGTAATGCATTCGATTGGACAGCAGGCTTAGATTTCCGTGCCTATTGACGTAATACTAATATATATCAGCCTCTTAGTAGAGTGCTCCTGTATGAATAGTAATATATATATACACGTATATTTCTTTCACAGTGGGAAATATTTCTAGAAATAAACGCTAAGTTTAATGCACATCATTCCTCATTGCTAAGAGACTAGCAATCTGAAGTTGCATACATGAAACTGTAACTTTGTACATAAAATGCGTATGGTGAAGGTACTTTCTACTGAATGGTGTTTTTCTTAAGTATGCCAGAAAAAGCGTATACATAAATTGTAATAAAATATTCTATGTTTAGAACTTAAGAAGTCAAACAAAGACCATAAAGTACCACATATTCTATGTATATTGTGTTTTATTTGTATATCTCTCTTTACAAAATCTTCCACTAACAAAAGCTGTTTACTACTTACGGCTCTGTTGGTGTTGACATTAGGCGAAAAACCTCGTCGGCAATGGATATGCCAGATAAAATGTAGTTGACGTATTATTACAGATTATTCTTTGCTTTCACTCATAAGTTTTTAGAATCGCTGTTCTTTGATTTGAGGGCCTGTTACTGAAATTAGCTGGGTTATCGGGTTTTTTTTTAATGTGATTTTTCAACGTAGTAGAAGAAACATGAACAAATACCATATTTCAGTACATCTGTTCACAGGTAAAATACCCAGAAAAATACTTGTACCGAAAGTGATGCACATATAATTTATCATAATAATACTCAGTCTCCGTCTGCCCTGAAATTGCACGCTCACCTCATTTCAACAGCCTTAAACAAAAGTCGGATGTAAATATACTTTTTTAAACACTTTGCACCACAATGTGTTACAGGTTTATCGAAGTTTTTAGGAATGTCTAAAGTTAGTTCGTTAAATAACATTATAACATTATGTGTTGATAGTATTAAGTACAGTAAAGTTTAGCCCTGGCTAAACTAAGATAAAGCACGTACATAAGTTACAGTGATAACCCGTATTTAATAAAGACTTAACTCATATTAGGCACAAAACACGTTGATGGACTTATATACTTTGCTGCCTGCGATTATAATTATTTGATATTATTCTAGAAATCCTATATTTTAAAAATTACTATTGCAGTAAAGATGGTAATTGGCCACGGGTGTACATTTACTACATTTATATAAGACAAAGGTAGAGACAATTTTGATTACTTTCTACAAATACACGGAGAAAGTTGTAAGTAATTTGTTTACAGTGTAACCATGATTGTTGTACCTGATAACCGCAACGAGTTTCGAAAGTGTTGGTATTATGGTCACTGTGGTTTACCCTTTAGATTCACTCCTTGTAAAATGTTTGTCTTTTCAGTAATATGGCAGTGGTATTTGACATCGCATTTAATCTAAAATACTATAACGTCTGATATAATAACTTTTTAAAAAAATCATCCATCAGCGTCACATTTTATATGCGTACCAAATAGTTATCTTCTGAAATTCTTTATATATATACATACATATAAATAGCCAAGGTATAAGAACTTTGTCCATAGTGAACGAAATGGCTATTTAACTACGTGCCTAATAACAATAAAATTATTTAAAAAAAAAAACTTTTTCTCTCTACTACATTATGTACTGAATATTTTCTCTAGTAGAAAATTTTGTTTATTACAGTTATGTCTATGGAGAAACCCACCCGACTCCTCATTGGTTGTATAACGAGCAATGTTCAGGGATCTTGTTTGTATTCCGTGCCAAATGGCCGTTTTCGCACTAATTGGGTCGAACGAGAGGACCTTAGTGTCGGCAACTGACGACATTAATTACTTCGAACAGAATAGTGCATCACGTACGCCACTAATTACATTCTCAACCTAATTAAAATCTCATTAAATGTAATCTGAAGTTGTTTTCAATGCATAGAATACTACACAGTACATAAGTATATGGGTATATATGTGTGTGTTTGAAGCATAATATCTTTTACGGTATTAAATTTTACCTTATTTACCAGTTTAATATCGTTTTTGCTGTACTCAGACTTGGTGAATGTAAGATAACACATCTTCTCACTCCAATTATAATACTGTTTGAGAACTTACGTTCATAATTCACGATTAACATAAACACATATTGAGTATTTCAGTACATTTTGCAAGATAACTCCACATCACATTCTGTACAGTATGATTTTCTGATCAAAAAATAATGACGCACAGGTAGACTCCTTAAAATATCTGGCGAATTGTAGTGTTTAATGGACAAGAGCGAAAAGATAAGAAAACAAACAAGTCATACAAGAATAAGTACACGAAAATATTCTAAACTTTGTGAACTGAGCAAAAACAGAAAACGCAATCATAATAGCGAAATAAAATATGCTGAAATAGACAGTAATTGAACACCACTGGAAACAGAAATAAAGAAACTTGAACTAACCATGGATGGCTGGCGTATTATAAAGCGCATATCCCACAATTTCACCGTCACGTATTTTCAAGTTTCCATACACACCATAGAAATGAACTTTCAGTAATAAAAAAAAAAAAAAGTAAGAGTCGATGATGGTTAATATATGACATTATTATACATTTACATCATTTCAAGAAAGGGATGTTATTATCACATAAATATTTATTTATATATAATTAGACACCATGAGGATCCTGTCTGTTTTGGAGTTTATGAATCATATTTTAAACCGATTATTAGATATATATTTCGTTTGTTTACAGTATAGGGAAAAATATTATAAAACGCGTTAATTTATCGCTGAACCTAAAGGCTAATGTTAAAAGTGTCAACGTACAGACAGGGTTGGACTAAGAAGTAGGCAGGGTCATACTATCTTGACAAGTTTTATTTGGTTTTTGTATTTTGCATAAAGCTACTCGAGGGCTATCTGCGTTAGCCGTCCCTAATTTTGTAGTGTAAGACTAGACGAAAGGCAGTTAGTCATCACCATCCAACGCCAACTCTTGAGCTACTCTTTTACCAACGAATAGTGGGATTGATCGTCACAATATAACGCCCCCACGGCTGAAAGGGTTAGCATGTTTGATGCGACGGGGATTCCAACCCGCTCACCCTCGGATTACGAGTCGAACGCCTTAACCGACCTGGCCATGCCGGGTCATCTTGACAAGTACTTGTCAAAATAATTTGTGTTTGTCTGTATCTTTTCTTATAAGAAAGCCACATCGGGCTATCTTTTGAACCTACCAAAGGGAATCAAACCCCTGATTTTAGCGTTGTAAATCCGTAGGCTTACCGCCGTACCAGAGGGTGGCATCAAAATAATAATATTATGTTTACATAACAGTCACTGAGTGCCTTGAGCGATAGAAACGTACTAGTTTATGTGGATTGAATATGGTGTACACGCTTTCTAAAGACGAATCGATGAAACTCGGAACAGTGTCTTGTTCCATCTATTTATAAGACACATAAATATTTAATAGAACCGCGTACAACTTCGGTGTTCTGTACTGTATAGATCCAAATAAACAGCTTTGTACTTCTCACAGACTGGAAGCTCTTAAAGACGTCCTTTTCAGTTATTTCTGTTCTGTGGAATGAGCCAGAATAAAAATGTAACTTTGGGGCCTCAAATAATATTTTAAACACGAAGTGTAACAGAAGCTGTGCTTATTGGCTATCCTCCTGTATTTCCAGTAAGCTCGTGGGATATCCGCACCTGGTACTGTTATCCTAAAATGGGCGTAAGTTCTCGTACTGTAGCAATGAAAAGTATGAAATGAGCTTCTATGAAAACCGATAGAGGAAAGAGAAAGTATACGTAAATGGGGTTTTCAATATTTTATTTAGTTATATGAAAATGGTGTATTGAATATAATACAATGGGAGAAAGTTGTTGATTTCTGAAAAGAAAATGGATCGGTGCCTGAAGTCTTGATTAAGTTTCGGATAATAAAATATGCAATATCTGCGTGCTATACACTATGGTAAGTCTGCAGGTATGTTGATAAAGCTTCGTTTACATTTATTACATCTTATATTGATCTTTTTATTTAACTGTTACTGTTTCTGTTTTCAACCACGTGACAATACATAAATAATAGATATGTGTATGTGCCATTTTTTTATAACTGAACTATGTATCTGTATTTACAAACGTTCAGACATGTTTGTATCTGAATAAGACAGCTTATCTGTTGTTTCTGCCTGCACGTAGAAATAAATTTTAGTGACGATGCCAGTAAAGTTTATTTTAATACCAATCACTACGTTATATGAAAGTATCCCATCATAACACTAAATAAATTGCAGTTAGATAAATTAAGATAGCCTCTTGTGCAGCTCTGCGTTCATTGGTTTGACGGTTTCTTCTGTTTTATCCAGTGTTATAGCTAGTCATTTGAAAATCAGGATTAAGCTATGAATTTTATTACTATAGAACATTCGGGTGGATTTTATGTATGTTCTACGTTTGTTTGATTCAGAAGTATTATATTAAGGGGTAACTATCGTGTCCAGATTTTTTTTTTTTTTTGAACTCTCGAACCGTCACGTATTCATAAACTTTAAATTTCCTATGTAGTCCACTCATTTTTATCTCTTGTTATTTGAAACTGTAGAAATGAATTATCCTTAACGCCTTTGGGGAACTAACATCATATAATCTTCTAAACTTACACCCTTTGCAAGATTTACAATTGGTATAACTTTATGTTTTCATTCTATTTATCAGTGAAATTTGATTTTATGACTTAAAATATTAGACGTTACACAGCAGACTTTTATTTCGTGACTAGCCCACTTACTATCTGCACATATTTATTTGTACAGTGTTAACTTCTGGTCGTTTGATATCCATATTGATTTTCTTAAGTATTTCTAGCTTTGAGAATTACTTAAATTTAAGTGAAAGTTTAAAATTTTGCTTTATTTTAATGACACATTGTCTTTATAATTTGGGACCATTCTTGATGTTCTAATTGAGGCTTTGTTCTATACTTATGTCCAGTTTACAACTCATTTTTTAAGCAATGAGTGGTCATCTTTCTTATCAGTAAGGTGTTTTTTCTGTCAATAATGTGTATCTTCTTACAGTAAAGTGTAATTTTGCCCCACAGTGGACTCACACCGCTAAAAACCAAATTTCGATACCTGTAGTGGGTAGAGCACGGATAGTCCATTGTGCTACTTTGTGCTTAATTTTAAACAAATAAACAGTGTAATCTCTACCAGTAAAGTGTCACCTTTTCTAGTAAGATGTAATATCTGCTGGTAAAGTGTAATCTTATCTGGTAAAGTTTTAACTCTTCCAGTAAAGTGTAACCTTTTTCAGTAAAATGTCACCTCTGTCAGTAGTGTCACCTTTCCCAGTAAGATGTAATTCTTACCAAGAAAGTGTCATCTATCCCAGCAAAGTATATTCTCTGCTAATAAAAGTGTAACCTATGCGTGTAAAGTGCAATTCTTCCTGTGTGAAGTTTATTATACGTCTGTATAGTCGTACTTACTCTATGAATAGTTTGGACAATAAAAACTGTGTTAAAGATTAGCTCGTTACTGGGTATCCGTAATTACAAACTCATGAAATCACACCACACCTATTTAATGAATTGTGGGCAAGGGAGACTGTGGACTAGCATACCTGGCTGCGAGTCCTTAGGTCAGAACAAGGTGCCGCTGAAAATTTACAGTCACTTCCGTTATTTTGCTCAGAGAACCGGATAAAGACTTTGTAACGGAAGGCGCTACAAGCTGACTGCCTTCTCTTTGATCGTTAGTTCAAAATTAGGGGAAAATGTACCTGAATCATATGTGTATATAATATTGGAATAACTAATCTAGGTGCTTAATCTGTGCAGATATAATACCGTGCAATTGAAAATTCCAAGTTTCTGTCTTGCAGTTAGATCGTTTTCAATAAAATAATAGTATAATTCTATGTGGTTTTGAGTTTGTTATTTTTATTTCACCTTTTAGAACCGAAATTAATTTAGATATGCGAATAACGTTATGGCATCTCGTCGAATTCGTTATTCAGTAGTGATACAATTCATTTATCAGTTTAGAAATATTGAGACAATATATATACATAAAGGAACACCTGTAGAAGTAATAAATAAGGCATGCTATTTTGAAGCTTAGACCCAGTAAGCATGTTATTTGAGTATGTGTTGGTAGTGGGAAATCAGAAGTTATACGTCTGTCCGCAATTTTCGTGATGACGAGAAAACCTACTTGTGGAGAAACTTATGTATATAAAAACAGCTGGTATGAGTAGAGAAAGCACTAGTAGAGGAGCGAACAACGTTTCGACCTTCTTTGGTCATCGTCAGGTTAAAAAAAAGTACAACAACAAGGTTACTGATTGGTAGCTGACCACATGTTTGAAGGCGGTTGTGTAATTGAATGTAGGAATGTAGAAGCATGCTTAGATGTTGGATATATTTATTAATATAGGTATAAAGATGTTCCTTTGTATTGGTTTATTTTTGGCTTGAGTTGTTGTATAAGTAAGGCTTCTTTAATTTTGTTCGCTCCTCTGCTAGTACTTTCTCTATCCATACTAGCCGGTTTTAAATATATAATAGTCGGCAGTTTGGTGTTTCATATATTACAGTTTTTAAATTCATAACCTCTGTGAAGAACAGAGTACTATTCCAGTTAAAGGTTTTTCCGTATCCAAGACAAAATAACAAGAATGGCTTTCGTATTTATGGTTACATTTGGGATTTTGCCACATTTCATTTGTATTGCGTGGTGGATTCACATACTATTTAGAGAGTCCCACACCCAATAACTTGTTTTCTGACGTACATACAAATACATCCTACGCAAGCCAATGCGGTTATTATATTTCGTATAAAATTAAACTCAGCAGTTATTGTGTGTATTGTAGCTATTGGCTTTTCAGTCTTATTGACTGTCGATATAAAAGAAATGACTTACAAGGAAAATCGGTTATGATTAAATATATGTGGACATGTAGACTGTATTAAATACCATAAACAGACAGCAAGAAAAATAAATTTAGAGATAGACATAAAAACGTGTATGTTACTAATAAAACATGCACACAAGCCAAATACACGTGAGCCTGATACCAGAGAGAAAAAAACACTGCAGATGGTTGTGCTCATTTTTAGATTTGGTTATAAAATACTACTTTGTATAGTATATTTGTAAGTTATAACTCTAACGTAATATCTTTGACACATCTCCAGATATTTCTGATTGGTCGTCTATCTTGGTGTTGAATCCTAGGTTAATGTCACAACTTTGATATTTTTACTAAAGTGATATAAATGCTTGTAATTGAAGTTATTTAATCCCCGTTTTAATTGACCAGTGTTCGAAACATTATACTTAGCATGGTACACTGCTGGCCAAAATCTTAAGACCAATGGACATAGAGAAAAAATATGCATTTTGCGGTGTTAGACTCGACCACTTATTTGAGTAGTGCTTCGAAAGATGAAAATAAGAAAAGGAAAAATAAAAATAAAAACTTTTAGCATTTAATAGGGAAAATGTAAACACTATGAAATTAGCCTAAATACTAGTTGTGCGAAAGTTTAAGACCATACCAAAACGAAGTTCTGAACAGAGTAGGAAATGCCCAACAAGATGTCTCAGTAATGAGTTGCACGGCCGTCATTGCAAATAACTTCAAACATTCACTTTGGCATGGTCAATATAAGCGTTTGCAGAAGGCCGGCTGGAATATTATTCCAAGTGGTGAAGATCATGCACTGTTTGGAATTGACGTTCATTTCTATAGACTTCCCTTGCCATCCACCCCCAAACATTTTCAGTGGGATTTAGTTTGGGCGAACTCCCTGGATCAGAGACGTATTTAGGATTTCGGCGCCCCTAGGCACAAGGTTAGGATGATAGTTTTACCCCCCCCCTCCGTGCCACAACTTGCACCAAGCATCACCATCACAACAACAGACAAACACAGTTGTTATCATTCAAAATCAACACAACGTTTATTTTCCAACACAATAAAAAATGAAACATCAAAATCAATTATCACTAAATATTATTCTGCGGCTGAATATACAGGCTTTCTCCTGGCCTTCTGTTCCGAAAACATGTTTATTGCATCGTCATAGTTTATTCTACAAACAATATCACTTTCAATGGCGAGGAGTGACAGGGCATTTAGTTTATCTTCTGCCATTCTTGATCTCAAGTAATTTTTCACACGTTTGAGAGCCGAGAAAGATCTCTCTGATGTACAATTAGTTGCTGGAATGCACAGAAACATGCGCATAGCAATATCCAGGTTTGGATATACAGTTTGAAGTCCTTTAGCTCGCATATTTCTGTATACTGCTAACGCAGAAGAGTCATCATTTTGCACTTTCATACTCACAAGATGTGCGCGGAAATGTAGACATTCATCTACGAAGCTCACTTCCAAATCATTGGGGTAGAGTTTCAACAGTGTTCCAGCTTGACTGATGACATCAGTGGGTTCAAGATTTGTTATCTTGAGCAAATATCCAAACCTTGCGTGGATTTCTACATAAGCGGTTTG
Source organism: Carcinoscorpius rotundicauda (assembly GCA_011833715.1). Classification (NCBI taxonomy): domain Eukaryota; kingdom Metazoa; phylum Arthropoda; class Merostomata; order Xiphosura; family Limulidae; genus Carcinoscorpius; species Carcinoscorpius rotundicauda. The sequence continues at coordinate 26,458,219 of CM022400.1, read as the reverse complement.
TATTCGCTGTAGTTCTGAGCAAAGTCTGTCAATGATCACATTGAAAACATTTACTCTAAATGCCTCTCTGCCTTCTTCCACTGCCTGGGTGTCACCATCTGAAAATTTTTGCTTCCTTTTTCGCTTAATTTCGTACGTCTTCATGCTGGACTTCAACATCGCCTTGTCTTCAAAATGATCGAACAGTTCTCTTGAATCTTTCACAAACTGCAGCAAGGAAGCATAAAGCTCGACTACAAGTCCGGTGTCCATATCAGCACTTTGCAACTTTTTACTGGCAGCAAGATTTAATGAATGTGCTGAACATGGGATATACAGAGCTAAAGGATTTTTCTCCATGATACGAGCCTGGATACCACTGTACTGACCAGACATGTAGCTGGCGTTGTCGTAAGACTGTCTACGACATTCAGAAATGTCAAGCTCATATGACTGAAGCAGGCTAAGTACAACTTCTGCCAGCTGTTCAGCTTTGTGGCCCGGATTGGGTATAAAGGTCAGGAAACGTTCCATAGGTGAACCATCACTGTTCACGTACCTGATGATGAATGCCAACTGGTCAACATGGGATATATCTGGCGTCGAGTCTACGCTGATTGAGAAATATTTTGCAGTTTTGACGTCATTTAAAATTTTCTTTAGAACAAGGTCTGCCATAAGCTGGATGAATTCGTCGCAAGTACTGAAAGACAGGTAATACGTGGATCCCTTGCCAGCATTGCCATATTGGTGAATGTGATCAGCGAGGAAGGGGTCAAACTCCGCAACTAGTTCTAACGACAGCATAAAGTTGCCGTTGTGTACTGAGCCAAACTTATCATCCCGACCTATGAACGGAAGCCCACGTGAAGCCAATCTTTTCGCTACAGCTACCACACAAGTGAGTACATTTCTCCAGTATTTGATTTTGTCGTGCAGCTGTATGGCCATCTGGAGATCTACACGTCCCAACATGTTGCCCCTTGCTACTACAGATAAAACTGAAGACCGATGCTCAGGAGAGTTTTCATGCTCATTCAGCCGGACAGTAGCATTTTTCCAGTCATCAAAGCCTTCGTCAGCCAGTTTGGATTTTTTTCCAAAATCAAATAAACGACAAGGAGCACAAAACAGTCTACCTTTGCTCTCTGAATAAACCAAATATGTCCGCTTACTTTTTTCGCCATTTTGCAGTTTTCTTTCAAACATGCGTTTGGTTACAGATCTGATTTTCTCCCCGTCCTTTTTCACAGAGTTCTTGAAATCCGAGTCATCGTTTTGAAGGATGGCATGTGTGGCAATATCATCTTTTGTGTAATCATCTATTATCCACTCTGCTGGATCTGAACTTACTTTGTCTGAAAAACTTGCTGGAACCATTGACGTTTCAAGCACGCAACCGGCAGATCTTATGAGGCCTGCTGCTGATGACGTCACTTGTTCAAGCTGCAGTTCGATATGTTCGGGTCGCTCAGATTGTTCAAAACTGCTACTGCTAGGCCCGTCATGTATATTCCCTCCATCGCTGTTGGTTTGGACATCATCGCTAGTAGGCTGTTCTTGCCTTTGTTTAGCAAAAAAGGCCTCCATCGCCGGTGTCTTATCCAAAAGATCACGTGTGTTTTCATTTTTTAACTTTGCTATCTTCCTATAAGCTGCTCCACTCAATTTTCGGCGTATGTTACTCATGACGATATCACTATAATCCACTGATCGTATATTGAGTATTGACAGTGAATTTGTTACTTTCACATCTCAGATCATCAGGATCTGAGTCATTTTCGTGGGATCGAGCTATTTATGGCAGCCGCGCGAACCTCAAAGAGATCCGTGAGCCGTTTAACCCCCAGTGACCCTCGCCCTCACAAGAATTGTGCTTCTTGTGGAGGTTTGGACACTGACAACACGATATAACTTACAGTAAGATATTGGGTGACGGAGGAATAAGTAAAAGCATAACGAACTCTACATTTTGACACCAATATCGCTTACAACGTTATTATCTATATTGTCGATTATATTGTAAATATATTGGTGAACCATATATTCGTCCGGCAGATAATGAGTTTTATGATTCAAGAGGTTATTGGGGCGGCATAAATGGCAGGGGGAATTAATAACCAGGGATTACATTTTAAAATGGTGTCTATTCTTTTTTTTTTTGGTCAAAATTTGTCGCCCCCTAAACTCTGCCGCCCCAGGCACGTGCCTCATGTGCCTATGCGTTAATACATCCCTGCCCTGGATGATGCAAAAGAATCACGTTATTCGCCATGAAAAAGTCCTTTATCCTGCGGGCATTGTGGATTGCAGCGTTGTCCTGCTGAAAGATCCAGTTATTTACACACAAGCGAGGGCCCTCAGTCAATAAGGATGGTATCTCCAACATACCATTCTAGCCAGCTGTTGTTTAACGCCACTGTATAACTTGAAGCTCCATTGTTCCCAGGAAGAAGAAAGCACCCAAGATCGTGATGGAAACTCCTCCACTGTGTCGTGTAGAAAACGTCTCCGGTGGGATATTCTTATCGTTCCAGTAACGTTGGAAGCCATCTGGACCATCCAGGTTAGATTGTTTCTCATCAGAGAACAAAACCTTCGTCCATTTTTCTACTTCCCATGTTTGGTGCTTCTCAGCAAAGTTTAACCAAGCTATTTCGTGGTATGGAAGGAAGCGTGGCCTTTGAAGACGTTTATGGTTTTTAAAGCCTTTCTCTCGTAAATGCCATCTTATTGTTCTTAAGCTGCATTCTGCGTCCATAAGGACCTTAATCTGGTTCGACGATCGGCTGGTGCCTTGTCGGACAACCCGTCGAATCTTCCTGCTCAACGCCGGCGAAATTTTCTTGGGCCAACCACTTGAAATTCTCGTTCCGTATCCCTCAGGGACTTTTAAGAAATTTACAACATCAGTTTTACTACGCCCAATCTCACCAGCGACGGCACGTTGAGAGATACCTTGCCTTTGCAGCTCGACAATTCTGACACGTTCAAACTCTGTCAGCTTTTTAGCCTTTGCCATGTTTTTACCCAATGTAACACAGCAGATGTCAGTAGGAGATGTTGACAATGCTAATGCTTGAGCACAAATGACTACATTTCGTTACGTGTTTACTGATTAACGCTTCGTTTCAATATGGGCTTAAACTTTTGACTAACTGGTATTTAGGCTAATTTCATAATGTTCACATTTTCCCTATTAAATGCTAAAAAAGTTCCACCTTTTTTATTTTCATTTTTCGAAGCTCTACTCAAATAAGTAGTTGAGTCTAACAACGCAAAATGCGTGTTTTTTCTTCATGTTCATTGGTCTTAAGATTTTGGCCAGCAGGGCATATACAATCGTTTTAGTTGTGAATGTTGTCCGTCTCGAATATATCTCGTAAAATGCGTGTGCGCAGTATATACATTCATACTTTTGTATACCGAGAGCATAAGTCTTTAAAATTGATAAGAGCGAAGCGAAAGAGAAAGCTAAAAAAAATCATGAACTTTTATTTTCATAATCAATACGAAATATCCGAATAGAATTTTCTTAGCGTTTTGAATATATACACGTGTGCATGTAATTTATGAAGTACGTAGTAAAATCACGTAGTTGAAAACATTCTTAAACTTAATCCTGTACGAACTTGGTAGTTAGATAATAAAGCTTTGGTAAAACTAATACGTTCTAATATCACATTTCCCCTGCAGCAGGCTTATAATAATAAAAATAAACCCAAGAAATATTTCTCCTTCTGGACTTAGACGAATGACACCATTTAATCGTTTATTTGCGTACTGATTCATACCTATTTATCCAAATATTTGTTTTATTATATTAGTGTAGATGATAAAGCACGTAAATCAAAGAGATTAATCAGAGTTAATTACAGTTTAAATCATATGCATAATACAGATTCTAAGTTTCGTTGGGTTTTAAGTTCCCACCAAAAGTGATTCATTGGAAGATGGGTAGGTTCGATTTTTTGTTATAAAAAACATGAGTGTTGTAATATATATGTAAATATAAACATATATCATTAAATGAATGTATCGCCACGGTTTATATTAATACACGTGTCTTAATACAGATATACTTAATGCTTGCCTTAACGTATTAGTTAACTATTGATCGAGGTCTATATGGTGTAAATTCCCGCGAATATTTTTAAATATGTATATTTTGCTGTGGTATTTTTCTTATTTTTGTTTATCTATCTGTTTGTGGCCAAAATACGAGAACTTTCTGAGTAAATAATTACTTTTATTTTGTTACATCTGCTTAGCAGAATATTTAAATGGTAAATGAATGGTTTGAAAACAATAATAACAAAAAACAACAAATATTATATAACTTGTGAAACAAACATAAATCGATAACGCAGAATGTTTGAAAGGGCTGTTCTCATTTGTGAGTTCAAGAGCCAACACGTTATATATTTACAAACCATGCTAATTGTACGGGAGTCTAAGAGCTTGCGACCATTTCAAGTATGAAATGCTAATACTTCATCAGAATAATAATACAGACTATGTAGGAAACGTTAAATACAGTAAACAGCTGTGTTATGACTATATAAACATAACTATAAGTAAATAAACACTTTTTTTTACATAAAATATAGTGTTACAGCCGAACTTCACTGCGTATATATGTGGATAAGCTGAAAAGGTTGCTTTCTTTATTATTGTTCAAGCAATACCATGAGAAGTATTCATCCAGCAAGAAGTTACTGTATAGCTATTGGAAAAGTTGATTCACATATATAAAGAGGCCCGGCATATGTAGGTGGTTAAGGCACTCGACTTCTAATCGGAAGGTCATGAGTTCAATTCCCCGTTACACCAAACATAGTCGCTCTTTCCGCAGTGGGGGCGTCAAAACGCATTAGTCAATTCCAGTGTTCGTTCTTAAAAAAGTAGCCCAAGGGTTGGTGGTGGGTGGTAATGACTATCTGCCTTTTCTGTAGTCTTACACCCCTAAATTAGGGACGGTTAACGCAGATAGCCCTTGAGTAGCCTTACGTGAAATACAAACCAAACATCTATAAAGTAATATGCTTTCATAGTCTTCCTTTTCAAGGATAAATTAGAAATAAGTAGGAAGAATAAAAGTTAAATGACCTCCAATAAACGCATTTTTTCCATCAATTTAAGATCGTTGGAATTTTCAAAATTTAAAGCTCTTAAATGCTCATATACATGAAATTGATGGGAAACTTTGTATACTTGTTGTGTGGGAGTCGCATGAAAAAATGTTGATCAAATAATTTAACTATCGTTTTATAATATTTATATTTCCGGTTACATATTCATCTCAGTAATTATTAATTTAAAAAATATATACATATATTTGTGCTAGTCTTTATTCGATTTCTCTTTTTCTCTAAGAACGTGTTTCGAACAGACAGTTTTTCGTGTTCCATCTGCCTGACCGTTTTATTTAATAAAGTATGAGGTATGCTTATGTCTCTACATTTTCTATTATTTCTTCTTTGTCTTTCTCCTTTTTTTCAAACGTATTTCGATCGACCGCAATTTTTTCATTACTTCGTGGGTTGACTTGAAACTGGATAGGGTTATATCTTTGTCCAAAACTCCCAGAACTCGTTTTTAATTTAGGGTTTTTTAACGGATTTTATTGGATTAAAGGTAAAACAGCCGCAAATGTAGATCTGGGCTTGTGTGCGGTCATACTTAAAGCAGTTAATGTGAAAATTGATACAAATATATTTTTTCGTGTGTTTGAAACAGTGACGTATAGAAAATTTGGATTTGCCCATTTTCATTCTTTTCAGTAGAGGTCAGAGCTCATAAAAAGAATAGTTTGGTGTTTTTGATCAGTTACTACGCCGTATTTTACGTGGGAATTGGTACAAAGATACTTTTTTACAGGCCCAACATAAATAAATTGACAAATAAATATGATAAACTGACCCATTTTTAATAATTACAGGATCCACATAAAAACATAAGTTCAGGGTGTGTGTTTTCAATTACTCTGCCATAATTCGACTAGTTTATATTAAATTTAGTACAAAAATACTTTTTGCAGGATTTATACACATACTTACAAAATTTTAAAATTTGACCATCATTGGCCATTCCAGGGATGTGAAAAGGTTAAATGAACTCATAATTTTAGAGGTTTTAGCTAGTTATTGTTTCAATGAATTTACATGAAATTTGGTACAAAAATACCTTTTTCTTGTATTTGATATGTCACAAAAAAGAATATAGACATTTTCTGAAATTTTTGTCCTTTGCTCAATTTCTCAGTGAAGAAAGTACATTTTGGGGTTTTCGTGAACTATTCATGCGTATTTCAACCAAGTTACATAGAATTTAGTGAAAATATATCTTTTTCCAGACTCCAAGCAGTGACATAGACAGTTTTCGATTTTGCTATATTATTCACGATTTGTTTGGTGTCAAATTTGGCCATGTTGAGATTACGTGGTGAAGACGTGTTGCATCCACTTGAGAATGTTTGTCTACCCTAGTGGTACAGCCGTTTGCCTGCCAACTTTCAAACAAGCAAACTCTTTAATTATAATTTGTTTATTAATCGTGTAGCTTTGCATCTCTTTTCGAGATAGATTGTTCATTTTAATTTAATAAATAAATACGTGTATATTTAATTTGGTATTTTTATTCATATTTTCTGAGAATTTTTTCACATCAAATATTTTACAGGTTATCAGAAAGCAGCAGTCGCTTTAGCGGCCTCATTATTAAGAGTTTTCAGGTTGCCGCACCTGCTTGTGCTGATAAAGTGATTGAATTTTTTATTCGTTGATTTAGCCTTGCTCCATCCCATCACGACATTACAGGCTATTGTCACATTAGTTTTCTTTATTGTAATTAGTGATGTAGGCACAAAAGTTGCAGAAAATTGAAGGAATTCAAAAAATAAACTGAAACAATTTATTCTTTATTCCTTAATTAGCATAACTATGACTAATGACTGTACTGATCGTACAGTTCAAAGAGCAGCGTAGTCACTTTTAATAATCAAAGTCTAAGAGCAGTAAAGTTTTCTCCAACACTAACTGTTTTAATGCATAAATGTATTTCATAATATAGATGTAAAGCATGAAGCCAGCATTTAGGTCTGTAGAGAAAATTTCTGATTTTCGTAGAAACACACCAATAATATATTTTCTGTATGGCTCCTTTGTGTTGTATCTATCAAGGTTTAATTTATTTCATTATGACAGAAACTGTAAACTTATGCAATGGGCAGGCTAAAATATATATATTTTTTGAAATAAAACTAATTTATTTTAAAACACATTGTCAGAATATTTTATCTTTAAGTTTCGATGATAAGTGATTGGGAAACAACAAAAGTAATTTCCAAAGGGGTCCATCATTTTTATTCTTTACAACAAAGTTTTCCAGAAACATATAGTTTTGTTGTTTATCGCATATTCTGCTTATAGATGTTAACACCAGGTATAGCCCGTTTTAATTATATTGTTTTATGTTGTGTTTTTTTTAAATATATACACACAAACAGTGTTAACTATATGTGAATTAACTGTCTTTATCTTAGAAATGTGCGAATTCACATTATTTATCATTTTACGTTTAACTATTTTGTTAAAATTAGGCCTAATTGCCCCCCAGTGGCTCAGCGGTATGTCTGCGGACTTACACGTTAAAATCCGGGTTTCGATACCCGTGGTTGGCAGAGCACAGATAGCCCATTGTGTTGCTTTGTGCTTAATTCTAAACAACAACAATAACAAGGCCTAATTGTTGACATTTCCATTGACAGTTTATTTCTTGAATGTAAGGATGTGTAACCGTGATGATGATCTCTAAGTAAAATTAATTAGGTGTAAAAATTTATTATTAAACGAGAAAAGAAAACGCAATAAAACTTTTTCTTGTAATTTTCACTAAAAATGTTTCCGTACATTTTGAAATTGTATAAATATTTTTTTTTCAAATGAATCGTGTTTTTCTCTCTGTTATGTTTCTAAACTATTCTTCTTGATTCACACTGTTATATGTTCATATAACTTAATCCATCAGGTGATTTTTGTTTATAAACAAAAATCTAGTTTATTTAATGTGCACACTGAACAGTGATTATGAAAAAAGTCGATGGCCATAAAGTTTTCTAAGTGGCTTTACTTAAAACCCAAAATAGTGTTGTTTCTTTTTGTAATCATTGTAATATTTCAGTAATATTATGTAATTATTTGTTGTTTTCTCTCTTAAAGAACTTGTTAATATATGCTTTTAAGTAGATACATATATTACTTCATTTCGTTAGTGCTGCTGTCGCCATCTGTTTTCAAGTGTTAGGTTTGTTTGCTTGCTTGAAATTAAGAACAAATCTACACAAAGGGCTATATGTATTTTGGTCACCACGGGTATCGAAAGCCTGTTTCTAACATTGATATCCACAGACGTACCGTTGTGTCACTGTACTATGTACTTCCTCACACGCTCTTAAAATTTTCTGTCAAAAATGAAGATTATTAAATGACGTTCCTGCTTCTAGTGTTTGTAATAATAAATTTCCATTTTGTTTGTGTGTTCACTGAAAAATTCTATTTTAATAGCGTTTCTTATTTTGTTTAAGCTATTTTAAATGTAATAACTGATTATTTCTGTCGCGAGAAGTAAAGTTGATTTGGAGAAGATAAGAAACATCAAAACTCGTTTGTTTGGTCCAACCTTACAATTTGATAGCGTACGTGACGAAATACATAATAATATCATATATTGCTAGTATGTTTGTGTGTTGAATATCGCGTAAAGCTAGCTAGTTACATGAGAAGTATCTGCTCTAGCTGTAACTAATTTAGTAATGCAGGCAATTAGTCATCCTACCCACTGCCAAATCTTGGGTTACTTTTTTTTAAACTAACGAATAGTAGGATTGACCATATTATTATAACGCCCCCATGAATGAAAGTATAATTATGTTTGGTGTGATTTATTGCTGTCCCACTGGTGGACAATAGAAATATTTGTATTTAAAAACAACAACAAAAATAAATAAGATGGAAAAGGTAATCAAACTAGATAAATCAAACATTCTAACCAATACTGCTGGCCGGTATGGCCAAGAGGTTAGGGTGCTCGACTCGCAATCTGAGGGTCGCCATAGAAACAGGCAGACTAGGGAACGATAGAGTGGTGGCATAGGTTGAACTTCTGTCATCAGTTTTGTTGAACAACCACTATGGTGTGAACTAGAAGAACAAGTGATTTAATTGATATTATTATCAATAATACCTAAGACATTTAAATACTATAGTTTTGGGTTAAGGATTAGCAACATAAAATTATTCATCTTTCACCCACCCTATCTTTATCATAAGAACGCATTGTCGGAAATTTTGGTTAGATTTACCTGATTAAACTAAAGGGAAAATAAGAACCTGATAAGTTTCGCATATCACACATGCACATACGTGTAGGTTCTCAATGTGACCCGTGAGCCAAGGTTTGTATCTGAGGTGGCGCGCCTAGTATTAGCATACGAACATTGTTTAAACAAAATGCGATTAGTCCAGTGAATTGATCTGATATGGAAATGGAACCAAGAAAGAGAAGCATTTAATTTTTTTTGAATGCACATTATTGTGAATGTATTAAACGGGACATTTTAACGAAGAACAGAGGTTGAAAATCGCTACACGAAAACAGTGAATAATTTCTTGACTAATATCATGCCCCCTCTCCTCAGTGCACAGTGGCATATCTGAGGACTTCTGTTGCTAGAAATCAGGCTTAGATATGTGTGGTGGGTAGAGCACGGGTTAACTATAAGATAGAAATTGAAATATGCGTATTGAAATACATAGGCACAACAGAATGAAAAACAGTACCTTAGTTAGTGATTATAATATTGCAGCATTTGGCTAGATGAAAGGCTAGATGCATTTACCTGAAATTTTATTTAAGTTAATGGTCAATCCCACTCTTCGTTGATAAGAAGAGTAGTCCAAGAGTTGACGGTAGGTGATGATGACTGTCTGCCTTCCCTCTAATCTTACACTGATAAATTAGGAACGGCTAGAGCAAATAGCCGTGTAGCTTTGCGCTAAATTAAAAAAGCATTTTAGTTGACACATAAATAACATGTTTTTTTTTCTTTTAGAACATCACATTTTAAAAGCTCACATTTGTTGACAAGTTATTTTACTAATAACTGAATTTATTGCTGGCTTAATTGGTATGGCACAAAAACAAACATTATTTTTTTATCAAGTCGAACGTAGTTTCGGAAATTAGAGGGTCCAGTATTTTATCAATTTTTTTTTTAGATTGGCATATTTCTGAGTATACTGTATTTTCGTACAAAAATATGTTTATTAAAATTATTTTGGAGTTTTGCTACGTGATTACAGTTCATGTCCAATCATACCACACTTGACGATCATAGATTTTAATATTAGCTTTGCAATGTAGTTTGCATTGTAAAAAATTGCTGTAATAAGGATGTTATGTCAAAAGCATATCACTATTTTTGGCTTGTTTTTAATAAACCAGTTAGTGCACGAGAACAATGCTTCCCCAGTGTTCGTTTCAAATATGTGTACGCACATAAGTTCATAATCAGTGATGTCGAGAAACCCACTTGTTGAGAATTTTATATGCAAAACGGCTCGATTGGGTTGAGAAAATATTTTACTTAGAAGAGCGAACAACGTTTCGACCTTCTTCGGTCATCGTCAGGTTCACAAAGAAAGAGGTAACTGACCGGAAGCTGACCACATGTTTGAAAGTGGGTGTGTAACTGAGTGTCGGAATGTAGAGGGCGGTGTTAGATGTTTGAATATATAATTGTTTATGTTGTGTTTATTTGATTTGCAGTGTTTAAAAAAGTGTGAAAGTGACTTTTTATGTTCTTTGAATCTGGTTTCCATTTTTCTACTTGTTTCTCCAACATAGAAGTCGTGGCAGTTATCACGTTTTAGGTTTATAATGGAATTAATGTCTCTTTTTGTAAGGTTGTTTTTTAGTTTTCTGTTTTTTGAAATTATGTTGATGGTTTTGTAAGAAAATTCTTTAAAAAAATCGTTTAACATGTTGTTTTTAGGTGTTTCTGGAAAATATAAATTTGTAATTTTACCTGGGAAGTTTGGATGTTGGATGTCAATAAAATTATCTAAGTTGTCTTCTTTCTGTTGGTTGTTTTTGGTTTTTTCCTTGTTTTTGTTTTCTGTAGAAAGTATCACAAGTCTCTTAGCTCGTTCTTCTGTTTTGATTTCTATGGTTGGAATGTACCTAGGTGCTATTACGAAGTTGAGTCCTTTGATAAGTAGATGTATCTCGTCTCTGTTTAATTGTCGGTCGGATCTGTTAATTATGAGGTTAGTCAACGGTTTGTCGTTTTGGTGTCTTATTTGTTGTTTACATCTTAGTTTTTTTGTTTTTTGTTGTGGCAGATCTTTTTGTCTCTGTCGTTCTTAGTATAGGCCTGGCATGGCCGAGCGCGTTAAGGCGTGCGCTCGTAATCCGAGGGTGGCGGGTTCGCGCCCGCGTCGCGCTAAACATGCTCGCTCTCCCAGCCGTGGGGGTGTATAATGTGACGGTCAATCCCACTATTCGTTGGTAAAAGAGTAGCCCAAGAGTTAGCGGTGGGTGGTGATGACTAGCTGCTTTCCCTCTAGTCTTACACTGCTAAATTAGGGACGACTAGCACAGATAGCCCTCGAGTAACTCTGTGCGAAATTCTAAAACAAACAAACGTTCTTAGTACTGATTTGGTTTATGTTTCGTTGTATAAGTCCGTAAATCTCTGGTTTAATGCAGCATGCCAGTTGATGGTCTAGGTTCATTTTTTGTTTTTGTAAGTCATGTAGTACTTTGTATTTTGTGTTCAACATGGCTTTAAGTAGTTTTTCTGTAAATTTTGGATAATGTTTGTGTATTTATTATGTTGGAGAAACAAGTAGAAAAATGGAAACCAGATTCAAAGAACATAAAAAGTCACCTTCACACGTTTTCAAACACTGTAAGTCAAATAAACACAACATAACCATAGAAAACACTCAAATACTAAATAAAGAAACATAAACGCAAAATTAAAGAAGCCTTACTTATACAACAACTTAAACCCAAAATAAAGCAATGTAAAGGAACGCCATTATACCTATATTTATATTATAGATAAAATTATATATTCAAACATCTAACCCCGCCCTCTACATTGCGACACTCGGTTACACAACCCCTTCCAAACATGTGGTCAGCTTCCGGTCAATTCCCTCTTTCTTTGTGAACCTGACGATGACCGAAGAAGGTCGAAACGTTGTTCGCTCTTCTATGTAAAATATTTCCTCAACCCAAACGAGCCGTTTTTGCACATAAAAAAAACACAAGTTCATAGCCTCTAAATATGATGCTTTGATCAGAATGTATTTATATATGTTTCATTTTTTAATCTTTTTCAGATATGCAGTGTTTTACCAAATACGTTGAAGGAATGTTTTGCAATTCCTTTTGAAATATTACTTATGGACAGCTTTTGCTAATGATTTTTGTGTTAATTTTATAAAAGACGTCACAATTTGCTTACCACGGCTGGGGTACGGCTTGTTCTGGGTTGTTTCTCATTCTTCAGGTTTTTAGTTCCATTAAATACATGGAATATTTTTATTTTGGAAATTTTCGATTTGTGATACGAACTTACTTTTGTGGTTTAAATTTATGAATATTTTGCGTTGTAATGGGCAAAACACTCAAATACTAAATAAAGAAACATAAACAAACGCAAAATTAAAGAACGGCATGTTCAAAAGGAGATCAATGTTGGGTGACATAACAATATCCTAGAATATAGCTTATAAACATTTAGTTCCACCACAGCTGTATTTCGGCTGTGATTGTCACATTAATTCCTTGTTTGCATATTCAGAGTAGTTTTTGTATAATATACCCAGCCTCTACGTTCCAGCAATCACACATTGCAAAAAACAAAGAAAAAAAATTTGGTCCCAGCAAATATTTTGTGAGTCGACCAAGTTCTGAGAACAAATACACTTTACTTTTGGTATGATTGTAGTATCTTTAATTTTTTCTATCTATTAACGACAGGCCCCCTATTTTGTGCAAAACGCTGTCTGACCTTCCTTCGCTTATGAGTCTCTTAAGCTTCGGTAACATTGCTGATTTGACACTTAATTCGATACCTCTAGAAACAGACAAAAAGAAGTTATAAAGTATACTTCTATAGAAATAATAATTTGAACTTAATTTAATTGATAAAGCGTACATTAATTTTACAACACCATGAATAAATTATACAAGTAATAAAACATTTTGTAAGTGTAAAATGATGTATGGATAGAAGTACCAACTAGAATTCGAACAAGAGTATGGGGATATTACATTAATTTCAATATAAAAATTCCTGAGACACTACTAAGTAGGTAAAATTTACCGACCTTGTAACAATCTTATATTTGTTTATTTTACTGTGTGGCATTAAATTTTAATATTGAAGTTAATGTAATATTCCCATACACTTGTTCGATTTCTAAAATCGTGTTGAGCCATGTTGGGCCAAGTCCAAATGCATATAACTTTCTTCGAAATCCATTTCTATGCAAACACACACAATAAGCTAAATGGATTTCAAAGAAAGTTATATGCATTTGGACTTTGCCCAACATGGTCAGATGCTTAGGGTGCTAAACTCATAATCCTAGAGTCGCGGGTTCGATCCCTCTTCACATCGAACATGCTCGCTTTTTCAGCCTTGGTGGCGTTATCATGTGACAGTCAATCATACTATTAGTTAGTAAAACGTAGCCCAAGAGTTGACAGTGGGTGGTGATTACTAGATACCTTCATTTTAACACTGCTTAATTAGGGACAGCTGGAGCAGATAGCCCTCGTGCAGATTTCAGCGAAACTAATAAACAAGCAAACACATGGACTATGACCAAACTTAGAAGTAATTAGTCTTTGAAGAATCAAGGTCAGAGTAAGATCACGAAAATCTGTGTTTACCTTTGTGAAGTGTGATAATTATGCACAACTCAGATAATAAGAACAGTTGAATCCGCTATAATATGTCACTTAATTAAAACTGTTCTGTTTTCATGAGTCTTTTGTAACTTATTCACTCAAATCACTTAAATGTAGTCTTTACTTAAGAGCTTATAACGAAATAGTGAAACACTGTATGTAGACAAATGCTCTTATAAAAATATTTTTTATCAAAGTGATAATTCAGTCAGCCTTTCAAGAAACTATTTTCTGTATTCTAACCACAGAATTAAGTTAAATGAATATCTGCTGGTGGAAATTATATATACTTCTTCTTATAACCTGCGAAGAAAGAGATCGCAAAGTAGGTTTTATGAAAAATCAACATTCGCACAACAAATGGTAATGTTAATTGTAATTATAAATAATTATTTATCTCATATAAAACACTACCAAAATGGAATTTGAAATGCGGCAGTTTCCTGAGCCCTGCGTGGCCAGCTGGTTAAGAGCCTGAACTCGTAATATGAGAGTCGCTGATTCGAATCCACATCACACCAAATATGCTCGTCCTTTCATCCGTGGGGGCATTATAATGTGACTGCTAATCCCACTATTCGTTGGTAAAATAGCGGTAGGTGGTGATGACTAAGCTGCCTTCCCTCTAGTCTTACACTGCTAAATTAGGGACAGCTAGCGCAGGTAGCCCTTGTGTATCTTTATGCGAAATTCAAAAAGTAAATAAAAACTGGACAGATTACCTGTATCACTTGGTTTATGTCTGGAAACAGAAAGGTTTTATGTCTTTAAATATGTTGATATTTTATAGTTTTCAAAAATATTCTAGTTCGATTTGTTTTAATTCGATTTTAATTACGTAATTCACAGGCTCAAACGCGTTTAATGCCATTTGGCGCTAAAATGTAAGGTTTAAACTTTTACAGTTATTTTTCTGGTACAGTAAACATTTTTATTTGTTTAAAATGTACCTAAAACCACAGAGTAATAACAAACAATAAGCCAGCTATATTCTGTAACCATTAGATTTTAACTGGCTTTACAACTGTTACATAAGTCCCTCAAAATCAATTAGAATTTCATATAAATTGTTTCACAGGAATTTTGAAATTAAGTTATGTCTCTTATACGATATCGAAAAAAAACAACAAAAAAAGAAATTATATACCGTTCATATATGACAACTTTGTTTTTTTATTGGGTATAAATTAGATGAGGTAAAATATAAAACTGCTTAATTCTGAAATAGCGTATGTTATAGGTGGGCGTGGCAAGTGCGTCTCACTTTATAATTAATAGACGAAGAAGATACAAGCCTAGAAAAAATTATATTTCTCATGGGTATGCCCCCCAGTGGCTCAGCGGTATGTCTACGGACTTACACGCTAAAATCCGGGTTTCGATACCCGTGGTGGGCAGAGCACAGATAGCCTATTGTGTAGCTTTGTGCTTAATTCAAAACAACAACAACTCATGGGTATATCCATAATATAGTATTATGAATGTGCGTTAGATTCTGTAATTGAAGAAAGGGATAGTAGGTAAGTTATTAAAGAGAACTTACAGCACTATTATTATGTACGGTGTGTTTAATATTTTTCTCTATTTTCTTAGCAAATTAATTTATTAAAACTTATCCAATATAAAAATTTGGATTTACTATCTATATACACTGAAATGTTATACGAATATCTAATTATTATATGTGAGACGCCACTAATTGACTTTCTCATGAGCGATTAGATATATCATCATTTTCTCTGACTCTTGAGCAATTCCATGTATAGTTATCTCTTCTAACAGTTCCCTTTTGGACCAACGGTAAGTTTAAGGCTAAAATATGGGGTTCAGTTCAATGTGATAGACAGAAAACTAGTAGCCGATTGTGTAGTTTTGTGCGAAAACAACAACTCTTCTAACATGTACGCAAACATACATAAAATTGTCCTGCAACTCTCAAGTTATTGTGTATGTAGTTCTCTCATCTAATACACACAAAACCATATAAATCTATATGATGTCTTCTGTGGCTCTTAAATTATTCCACACTTAATTTTTGCAAACTTTTTTTGTATTTCCTCATGAACATGACTCAGAAACTACCTGGAACTTATCACTCAATGTTTAAGAGTTCTAGTACAGATTGATTTTTCTCACTAAAGTCAACTTTTATTTTTGTATCTTGATTTCAAACGTATTTATACATCAGTGTTATAATCCGTTAAGAACGAAACTCAAAATTCACAGCCGTGATCCACCCAATAAGCCCGGCATGGTCAGATCGTTAGGGCGCTCAATTCGTAATCTGAAGGTCGCGGCTTCGAATTCCTGTCACACCAAACATGCTTGCCCTTTCATCCGGGAGGAGGGAGGCTTATAATGTGGTGGTCAGTCCTGCTATTCTTATGTAGAAAAAAAGTCCAAGAGTTCATGGTGGGTGACGATAACTAACTGCATTCCCTCTGGTCTTACACTTCTAAATTAGAGACGACTAGTGCAGCTAGACCTTGTGTAGCTTTGGGCGAAATTCAAATCAAACGAACAACCCATCCAGTAGTGACAATTTCTTCACCCTGCTTGTCAAAATTTGATTTGTCCACTTCATCATTCTTTAAAATTAATTTTGTTAGCATATGATTTGTAATGTTACAATTATCTAATGTTCATCTATTATTGGCTGGTAATTTGTGTTTCACCCTATTCTTAAGCTTTTGAAAGGAACAGAGAACTTCTGTAAAAAAGCTAACTTCAATGAGTAATCATAACACTGCTTATATTAGAATTATGATTTTTCTTTAGTCAGTACTAGTTATTACGACCAAGCGATGGCATCGCACACCGCCTAGAAACACATAAAATGGACTAAGGTTTAAACTGATATTTTAACGTCATAAAGTTATTACAGAGTTATCTTAATTGAAGTACGAAGATAAATCGTTTAATAATTTCTTTACGTTCTTGTTTGATGTCTTAGCTATGATTTCTTGCCTTCTTTTTGGGTGGTTTCCTGTCTTCGATCAAAGGAGTATTCCGGGCTTTCTTACTGAGATCGAACATAATTTTATATTATAACGATACGGATGTTGTTATATCATCTACGTAACACCATGAGTGTTATGGGAACTTCCTACTTCACAGGTTTTTAGATAGTATAAAAAGTGCCAAAATATACGAGTTACTTCTGTCATGTTAGTGATTGATTTCCATTAAAATGGGAACAGACAATCAAAAGAGTAACGATTGTAGAAGAAAATAGGGAATCAGAGTCGTTTAACTTACGAAATTCGGAAAAATTGAGCGTGACCAACCAATATTTGGCTTTGATATATATTGGTACTTTTATAGTTAGGCAACATGATATAAAAGTGATTGTTATAGAATGCATTGCTATCAAAATGCATTAGCTTATCTATATATTAGAAGTTGTTATATAAGGTGCAAGTTTTTCCCTTGATTACCTTATTTAAAAAAATGCACATGCATTCACGTGCGTGTCTATCTGTCGATTTGCCAGTAGAAGAATTAGTAACCGAGTGTTAAGTCTCAGGCGTTAACTCTTGCAGCAGAGTTTTGGCAATGCATTATGATTAAAATAGCTATGACAATGCAGTGGCGGCGCCAGGGAAGGGGGCTTGAGTCAAGCCCCCATCAACCCCCAATATTGTTACCTACATATATTCATAAAATATTGAAAACACAATCGTCGTTGTTACTTAACAATTAACATCAAAGAGACATAGATCTGTAGATTTCAACGTCTTCATTAAGACGGAAGTATGTGTCATGCGTCCAATAGCAACGTACTGAATGCATTGAAACGCATGCGCTGTATTGCCACTCCCTGTGTAATTCCATTCTATCTTGAGTTTTGACGAAGATTGGACAACAACATTGATTTCAAGTTACAACAGATCAACAGGGATTTTACTTGATAAACCAAAGGTTTCACAGAGATTTACCCATTAATTTCATTTCTCTTTTATTGAAAAGCAAAACATAGCATGCATGTATAAGTGAATTGTGTATAGGTCAAAACTATGAAATATTTAGACGGTGTTGTGTCCTCTGTAAGATCATTTTGCATTGTGTATTAGCCATCCAAAATTGTACTGATGATTGGTGTACACGTAAAATTGTGACTTACAATCCAATTAATGTTATACTTATAATTAGATAATAACCTTACATGTTAACCGACCAAATAATATTTCTTAATAATTCTAGAATGAATTTTGAAATTGTCATTGGGCTATTTAGAAATGCCTAATTTAATGTAATGTAGTAGTTACTTTATTGTAACAGGTGCTTGTCACACTTATGATAATAAGAACAATATCACAATCACAGTTTGGCCTGTATGAATAATGTGAACTTATGAAGAAACCAGTCTGTCTGTGAAGGTCAACTGGGTAGAATTAAGGTGAGCTTCCTCTTTTATATATATGCATATTTTCATAAACACATTATTTCTAATATGCAATAATGAATTATTAATCAGAGTATGAGTTTCCAATGAAAACTGCATTGAAAACGCAGCTCAAAATTGTACACCTTTCTGAAATGTACCTTGGTATTTACATTATTATAATTTACCATCTATACTTCATATTGATGGCATTGTGGGAAGCCCCTCCACAGTTTACCTCAGCCCCCCCTTCCCTCTCAGTTCAACGAAAATGTCCTGGCGCCGCCACTGTGACAGTGAGGCCTGGCAGGGCCAGTTGGCCAGAATGAATGAACACGAAAGAAATGTTAAAACAATAATATTACTATTTCATCTTTTCCGAAACATATAAATGAAACTAAATACATAATTCGGCGGAAAAATACTGTTATTTCATCACATTCTGAAAATGTTATTTGTATGAATATCCTTAAATCTCTTTAGATAATCAAATATTTAAAAATATATATTCAAGTTATTGAATAAAAATAACACTATGTAACAAAATTTTTACTTTTTCTTGTTCCTGGGCAGGAAGTGTTATTTCACAATTGCTTATGTCTACAGTAAATGGAAAATACCTATTTTTTTCTTCAAACTTTGCTTTTGTGACCTGGGTAATGAAATTTTCAAATTTACCCATTTTCCAGAACATTCCAGGTAGGTACAGTGTTGAGAAGCTGATAGAGAATTTTATCTAACTTACAAGAATTTTCAAGAACTTTCTAGAACTTACGAGTATTGTCCAGAACTTTCCATAGTAATTAATATATATATAAGAGCTCACCGCTCACCACTCACCACTTCAGTTTAGTTCTAGCAGCCTAAGTGAACACATAGACTTATCTGATTTTATCAGAGATGGCATCAAGAAGCTGCAAGCATTCTCCAGACGCATTCTGCTGTGTATTTGTCCAATTTATCAAGACAAGAGCGAAAAAATACTCTGTGACAGCATTTGCTAAAATGTGTGAATCCTTCAAGGCATATTTCGGCACGTCTGTCGGGGATCAAGACAAACCCTTGGCACCTCATTTTACATGCGAGCACTGCAAAAAAAAAACAAAAAACTTTAAGGTAAGACGGGCAATTTTTGCTTTTTTGAGTAGTAAGATTCTATATGATACAAATTTTAGGCCTTTTAAAATTTAAATATCTTTTTATTTTTTTATTTATTTAATTTCCAGTGATATAGAAAAATATTACAAATAAAATTTTTGCATGAACCTCTTACACATTAGTTGTGGATGAAATAAACTTATTCTTCATAATAACAATTTTATTTTGCTCTTTTGCAGGATGGTACAGAGGGGAAAAGAGAGCCATGAAGTTTCCTATTCCAAGAATTTGGCGTGAACCCACTGACCACTCAAG
This sequence comes from Carcinoscorpius rotundicauda, assembly GCA_011833715.1. NCBI lineage: Eukaryota > Metazoa > Arthropoda > Merostomata > Xiphosura > Limulidae > Carcinoscorpius > Carcinoscorpius rotundicauda. Next base: position 26,438,454 of record CM022400.1, on the reverse strand, counting down.
CAGTTGCTACTTCTGCGTGGTGGACACTTCCAAACGTCGGGCTGGCAAGAATGCATCTGCCATCATGTATCCAGACCTTCCATCATCCATCGCCTCAGTGCCACACTGCCCTGAGCACCCTGTACTCACTTCGCCAGAGAGAGAGAGCAGCAAATCAGAAGAGGAGGTAGACGTTTCAGACAATTTCAGAGGTGCAGCTGGTGAGAGAAACTCATACTACCCCAACCAAAAAGACCTCAATGACTTGATTAGAGGTCTTGGTCTAACAAATTCGAATGCAGAGACTATGTTAGGGGGCTGATACGTGAATGTGATTTATATTGCAGTCACAAATTTCGAACAACTACTCACTTCTGAACATTTTTTGTTCATTTTTGTACAACTTTATTATAAATACATGTTGATTCATATGTTGTTTTATTCAGACCTTATGTAAATGAAAACGTGCAAATTTGTCCGTTTTTACACAGAAAATAGGTTAATTTCTAAATTTCAGAATCCAGGTCACCAAAGCAAAGTTTGAAGGGAATAATGGCCATTTTATTTACTTTTACAACATAAGCAATTAAGAAATAACACATAATATCCAGGAACAAAATTTGTGTTACATAATGTAATGGACCTGATAAAAAGTTTGTCAGCAGATGGCGCAAAATTTATTAATATGTAAATTGTGCTATAGTGATTTTGTAAGGATATAAATAAGCGATTCTTGCAAAATAATGCACATCTGATCATGATTCAGTGAAACATATCGATGCAGATAGTCCTTGTGTAGCTCTGCGCAAAATTCAAACACAAATAAATGCAGCTCGTCGAAACATGTAAAGTATATGTGACTGTTTCCAGTCTCGTCGGAGTTTTTTCCTTTTATACTATACAGTAAATTATTTAGTATTTTATTGAAAGTTTGAGACTTGGAACAGATACATTTTTAGAATTGTATACAAAAACTGTTGTTTAATAAAAACTGAGTTTTTTAACGTTGAACGTTACTATTTAAGGCGCTTTTCGCCCAAACGTCCTATTAAGGTTTTGTAAAATTCCCCACAATCTCTATTTATGAACCATCTTAGTGTTTTCATACAACATGTATAAGGAAGATTATATTGTACAATTTGGATTTGTTGACCATGAAATTACATATGGAAACGGTAGTTTTTGTATGTTTCACTGCATGTACCATTTGCGGAATTGGGCTATAAATATAGAGGGCGTAAAATGTGTACGAAAAAACGAAGCATGTGGAAGGTACGTAATAATAGAAGGTCTCCTTGACGGCTGTAATTTGAAAACATGTGGTACTTCTTCTATCGTTTTTTACACTTAGAAAGGTTGTGTGGCTAATATTAATTCTGATACATTGCCAATATTTGCCAAAACTACCTTTGTTATGTAACCGTTGGTATTTATAAATTTAAGCAGGAAAATTCGAATGCTAAGTAACATCTCCCAGACATGGTGATTTCACCCTTTTTTCATCATAAACAGACAACAGTGGGGATATGGCTTGTTTGTTTGTTTTTAATTGAAAATATAGATAAAGACTTGTATTAGCTGTTCATCGATGTTTTTAGAAACTTATATTTATGGTGTGTAAGTTATCATAAAAGATTGTTTGTTAGTAGTTAAGCGCAAAACTACACAGTATTCTGCTCATCAGTGATATCGAAACCTGATTTCTAGCGTTGTAAGTCCGCAGAAATATTGCGGGGATGTCATTGCGAGGATAGGGATTAGGGGGTGTGGCAAGAAAAAATTATTTTCAGTAGATATCATGTGGCATATTTTCGTTTTCTCATATGGGGTGTGGCTGACGTTGCAGGCACAAGGATAGTGGAATGCTGTGCTCATGATACATAAAATTAATGGTACTTACAATTTAACCATTACCCGAACATATTCTTGCCCCCTCTTCTAAAGCCAAATGAGCGGCAGATGTACTTAATGTATCTGATCAAGATTAGGATTCTGCTGACAAGAGTTGTACGAAATTTACAAATGAACATGTTGGGCAGATTACATGAAGTTAAGGTTTGTTTCAAGGAGTTATCGTATACTTTGCAAGCGATACATGAGGAAACTTTTGTTTGTACATGTAATAATAGAGTGTCCATTGTGAAACATAAAGTGATATGCATTATCTGCAAGTATTTTAGATGTAATTAACAGGAAACAAGTACTCTGGTTATCACATAGATCTACACTTTAGTAGCAGTCATTTTTGGAACTATTACATGGCAGTTATTTAACATTTTATAAGCTGTTTGTCATATTAATCGTTATATTTGAGCAAATAATTATCCATGTCTGACATGAATCATTTTAGAATTTTATTAACACCTATCTTTTACATTGAATTGAATTTTCTTGAAATTGATATAAAACAAGTCACTAGGTATTACTATAAAGAACAGTTACACCGGCAGTCAACCCTCTCGTAAAAGACTTTTAATTGTCCACGCATGACTGACTTACCACAGCAGTCCTAAATTAGGCGGTAGAACAAAGTGCAGAAGTGATTAAAATATGGTATACTCGGAATACGAAAAAGGCAGAACGGGCTTATTACCACGTGCTCGGTTAGCGCCAATATAAAGAGTTAAAAGCTTATAAAATATGATTTGCCAAGATTACAAAAGAGACGGGCGAAAGGCTGAACACGGTAATTAAAGATGTAATTACTTTTCCTTGAACATAAGTAGGCGCTAAATATTAATTTATAATTCTCTATAAAGGTGAATGATAGGGGAAATTAATAGGGATTGAATTCATGCAGAAAGCTAGTACAATAATTAAAATATGAGTACGTGTGTGCAGGAACTTTAAAACAACTAAGAGTCTCACGTAAATGAAAACCAAATAAAACTAAGTTACAATTTATACCATGAGAAGGGTAAAATTTATCTTACTAAGAGAGAGCATCAGAATATTGAGCACCCACGGACCTGTAGGGAGACAAACCGTCTATGAGGTTTAACTTCTGTTAACAATACCAACATGTGAATGTGTGCATGTACACATGTCTGGGCGTACGAGCCTAATGTCCTACATATAAAACTACCATTAGCTTTATGTAGCTTGTAATGGAAGTAAATTTATCTTCAAACATAATAGCTAGTTAAAGAAATAAAATGAATAGAATATGTTACTTTAATGGAACTATTGAAAGAGGTATGTAATCAGTATTTCCTAAGTTATAATATAATAGGAAGTTAGTTATATAAACAGCATAATAAAATATAAAATGCGAGTTTAAAAATTACAACTGTTATGCCTCTATACTATTGTTGCTATTGTTCCCGCTTGTGGCAGGTCAACTTCAAGAACTATTAACATCCTTTATAATGTAGTTATAGTAATTTGTTTTATTATTATTTAATTATCTTTCCTAAACGGGCTCCAGACTGTGAATGGCGCGTTATTAAAGTGAGATATCGTTTATTTTAGCTTAAAGCTCTAACAGTGATGTCAAAAATTCACGTGGTATTTTTCATATATTTATTTAAAATATCATCCAAACTATATATACACATATGTACTAGCGGGAATGGATTCTTTAGAAGTAGAATCCACAGTCGAAGAGATACTCTATTTCTCAGATTAAATTTCTGTGCTTATACATTGTGTTGGAAACCTATGATGCTTTCCAGCGGGTCAGCGGTAAAACTGTGGACTTACTATACACTAAAATCTGGGTTTCGATTTCCAGTGATGGATATGGTGCTGATAACCTACCGTGTAGGTTTGCGTTAAAATAAAGAAACTCACGACGTCCGAAACGTACACCATTACTGTCTGCAGACATATGGGAAGGTCTTTGCTCATCCAATAAATGAGAAAATGATAGCAATATTATAGGCTATTAAGAGGAAATCACTTGGGGTATCAGTAAATCTTATTCTTTGCAGTTGACAAGCCATTCCTACCTGCTTATTGTTAAAAAAGAAATAATTTATTATTTACTGAAGATGAAAGTTGTCAGATCTGATATAATATGTATCTTCATTATTGTGTGGATTTGTTTGTTTTTTTCAATTTCGCGCAAAGTTTCACGAGGGCTATTTGCGCTAGCAGTTTCTAATTTAGCAGTGTAAGTCTAGATGGAAGGCAGCTTGTCATCACCATCTGCCGTCAACTCTTAAGTTACTCTTTTATCGACATATCGTAACCGTAACCTTATAACGTACCCAAAGCTAAAAGGGCGAGCATGTTTGGTGTGACAGGGATTCGAATCCGCGAATCTCAGATTGCGAGTCGATCGTCCTAACCACCTGGCAAAACCGGGGCCCTATTGTGTGGATCCTTCATTCGGCGATATTTATCTTACATGGACAATTTAATTTGTGCCTTGATTTCTACATTAGGAAGGGTATGTGCTTTACTTTTGACTGCATGGATACTGACATAAATACATATGTGTGCATGTATCTATATATGCTAATATTTTGTTGTAGGGATTAATAATAAATAAGTTTTTATACACTCCCGAATGTCTGAAAAAACCTACATGACAAGTGGTCTCAGTTTATTAACAGAATTTCTAAAAACAAAAAACAACGAACAGGCTGTAATTACACGGTAAACGTTATATGAATTGTAAAGTAAGTGTATATGCAAGTATGCATGTAAACATATTTCAGTAGCATATGTGTTATTAATATCAGTTGGAAACAAACTAAACTAAACATTACTGGCTTTGATTCCTTTTCTTCTTTTTTTGCTTTTAAATTATTGTGAATAACAGCTTGCTGTTTTAACTAGTGATCTTGTTCTGTGTCATAACAGACACTATCAAGTCAATCCCTCCAAAATCATTATCTGCTTTCTAGATGATTTTACTAACAAATCACACACATATTCTCGGCCTCAGTTAGAAATGATTAAATTAAAATCCACATTATTCTTGTAATAGAGCGGCATTTGCCTTGAAAAGGAATACATAAGTGATGCATAATTATTTATTTATTTCTGTAATCATACCGACAGCAGGAATGAATAAAATGTTTTTAACTTATATATATGTTCAAAAAGAGAAACGCAAAATGCAAAATTTGAGACAAATTGTTAACAAGTCTATTCCGGGTAGTTCTGTATGACATGTGTGAAACTTTGCACATTCACTGCTGAACATCCAAAGTCCACGCTCACCAGTTGAAGTTTAACGTCACTCAACGTCAATAATAAGTATGCCCCCCGTGAGCATCAGTAACTTCTTGGCATCTCCTGCCCATGGAAACGATGAGATGACGAATCACATCCTGTGGAATGGCTGTCCATTCAGCCTGCAAAGTTGCTGCAAGCTGAGATTGAGTCCGCGGTTGAGGTTGTCGCCGTCGCAGACGTCGGTCCAACTCGTCCCAAAGATGGGGTTTAAATCTGGTGATCTGGAGGGCCAGGGAAGAACGCTGATGTTGTCGTGTCTCAAGAAGACAGTGGTGAGTCGGGCTGTGTAAGTACGGGCGTTGTCATGTTGAAAAACGTCGTTGACGTTCACCATGATGGGTTGCATATGGGGCCTAGGAATCTCGTAGACAGTTGTGTAGGGTCTGATCGGAAATCCTACGCAATTCTAGTATGGTTGAGGCAGTAGACGTTTCAGTGGTGACGTAACCAGATGTAGCGATCTTGTGCGGGCGTGGTCACACGAGGTCTGCCAGATCGTGAACGGTCACGAGTTGATCTATGTTGTTGGTGACAATTCCATAGCCTTGTGATAGTGCTTGAGTGGACATTCACAGCTCTGGCAACATCTGATCGAGATTCGCCTGTTTACAACAGACCAATGGTGTTGTTGCGTTGTGCTTCAGTCAGTCTTGGCGTAACTGTATTGCGTGTCGGTGGCTTAACACTGAGCTATGGAAACCGAGACCTCGTCACTTTTATAGGGCTTTTGCACATGTTGCACTTGCAGAACATGCAGATCTCTCAAACAAATTGATTGGGCACGAATGCGTTTTGGCGAAAAATCCGATGCTTTCCTCCGTTTTCAAAGTGCACAACTTTTATTGTCATTTTGGTTTGACAATCAGTGCCTTAACACGTGTAACATCACATACACTGAGCTTGTAACGTTATTACATATATTTCTCTTTAAAATAAAAAAATATCCCTTTTGCATTTCTTTTTTAAAGAGTATATTTCCTAATATACTACCTCAGATTTGCACGCCACGATAATTTTCAGATAAATTAATCTTAATTGTAAAAAATGGTCTTAATTTCAGTCTTGTTCTAGAGTTGAACAAAAACTCTTTATTTATCAGCAGCATTTCTATAATGTTCCAAGCTATTTCAATGCTCTGCACAACTGATGATCTTTGAGATTTACTCAAAGTCATGATGATTTATCATTTTCATTATTATTAATAATTATTTTGGTGTAGGTGTTAATTGTACATCAGCGTATTTATCAATGTCTGATGTCGCCACTTATAACTTGTATCTGTGTGAAACGCGTCTTTTACTAATTTTTGAATTAATTTTCGAGATTAAGTGAACGATTCCAGAACAAAAGGTCAAAATGAGCTGTGAAACCTTTAGTTTATGGGCAAAAATAGGGATGTCAGTGTATTATATTTAAGTTTTGACACTGAAGTATATGACATCACTTCAAAACATCAGATGTTAATGTTTTGAAAGAGAAAAAGTACAACGAACACAAGAACATCGTATACTCAGTAAAGATAAATTGTGTTTTTAAGTACTAAAAGTTTGACTTTTGTTACTCTGTTAAACATCTCTCTGCTTGATGGTTCAGCTGTAAGCTTGGAAATTTATAACGTAAACATTCTAAGCTTCATCCCTGGGATGAGGTTTTTAAACAGAAAAAACTTGAATAAAATAAACATTTGTCATTTTAAGATATACTTTTGATGAGATATTTGATATTTTCATGTAAGTAGCACAACATAAAGTTCTTTACTGTTGCTCTTTTCGTAAGGTTGTTATGAAATGCCTTTCATAACTGACGTAGTTGGGATTGCTTATTGGTCCATATGTATAATGGATTAAATTAAAAATGTCAAAAAGAATGTTAATGCTTAGCATATTGCTATGTACTACTTCCTGTCGAATAACGGGAATGTAATGGATCAAAATGAAAATATTCAAAAAGAATGTTAATGCTTAGCATATTGCTATGTACTTCTTCCTGTCGAATAACGGGAATGTAATGCATCAAAATGAAAATATTCAAAAAGGATGTTAATACTTAGCATATTGATGTGCACTATGTTTTTTTTCCAATAACGTGATAGGTCATTTATGCTCTTCAATGTCGCGAGCTCATTACAGTAATCATGATTCGTCATTATCCTCAATTTATCTTCGTCGCTTTCCATTATGTATAAATAAGAGGAAAAATAAAATCATAGGTTAATTTAATATAAGGCAATTCTAGAATTTTCTCACAACTTTCAAAGTATATTTCCAAAACCCAGTTTATTACCATTGAAGATTAGAAGAGTTCAGATCATCCACCAGCTTTTCTCTGCAGCTTAATTTGCTTTCGCCCCCCAAAAATATAAGTTGATCATTATAGTAAACAATTTCTAGTAATAATTATTGTATATAAAAAATATAAATCAACTAAATAGTACGACTAGCACATTGTATGTAAACAAGCATATGTGAATACAATTAAAAGCCGTATATATTAAATATTATAAATTAGAACCTCGCATGAATGTAAACTTCTTAGGTAAAAATAGAGATGCCAGAGTTATTGAGTATAAACTTTAATCCTGACGTTTATAACATTATTTGATTTAAAACACTAGCTTTTATTATGCTCATATGGAATAAATGGACAGGCTTCGGAGTTCCGATTGTTTAGTTACTATATTTGATAGTCGACGAGGGTTTTTACTTAACACCAGGTTCTTTTAAGCCGACTTGGGTATGACAGACACAACAGTGGTTGAGACACTTGTTAAAGATTTCATTTTATATATATATTTTTAATATGTATTTTAAAATGCATGCAACGTATATTTTTGAATGTGTAATTCGAAAGTACCGTTTGTTCTCCAAATTTTCAGATTTTCTAGCTAAGAATTAACAACCTAAATGCCAGAATTGTTGGGCCAACTGAGAATTCGCCGTAAAGTTTATAAATCGCAACCTGCAGAGAAACAGTTTATTATTGTTGGTTTGCTATAGTCAGTATACTACATATCTCGAACAATATAATTATGATAAAGGCTTATTAGTCGGAAAACTACAGATGTTTGATCAGGAAAGTTTAAGGATTTCAAACATTACAAACTGTTTAACTTCATAAATCAATTTTGGATGTTTATATTTCTACGAGTACATTAGATATTTTGTCGAGAAAAAATTCACGCGTGAAGAAGTGGACCTGTGTATCTACATAGAATTAATTCGCTTCTTGTGAACTGTCGATAAAATATTCAGTTCCGGACCATATAAGAGACTAAGTATTTTTTGTACGTTTGTAAAACTTTTGTATATAAAGCATTATTTATAAAACTATTATTATAAATTATATTGTTGTTTGTATATTAAAATATTTTTGCGTTTAGAAAGAAATTGTGTGTATCAATCTTCTCGGTAAATATTATAAATTTCATACATATGACATTCAATTAATTTTCAAATTCAGGTTCAAATTTCCTGTTATTTGAAATCGTAATATATAACGTAATAAATCGTAAACTCGTCCGAGATAAAGTATAGTAAGTGACACACTATTTATATTAGCAGACTGTTTGACGACAACTGTTACTGTATGAACTAGACTAACTCGGTGAAATGTAATTTTTCATTAATTTTATTTATCCCGCAGTAAATCGCAATTATGGTAATGAATTTTAGCACAATTCATTTATTTCGAAATCATAAGCTATTATTTTATAGTTCATGTTAAATCGATATAGTGCTGTACAAAGTAGTGGATGAGTTCACAACAATTTTAATAAGTATAATATAATTATTAGAGCAGTAATTATGAAATTATGGAAATTAACTCTCGCTGACTTAATTATTTTCAATTATGTGTATAAATAGTATAAATGTGTTAGCATTCTTAAATGCAAGACTTGACTCTTAAAGACCTAACAAATAATTAAATTTCTACTAAATCTCAAACATTCCTCGAAATAAAATCAAACCAAACAATCGTGAGTGCCACAATCACTCATTTCTCTTAAAGCTGTGGAAAATCTATCTTTCGGTTACAAGACAGCTTGTACAGGTCTAGGAGTTTAGTTGTTTTATCAGTGTGTGTGTTAAAACTTTGTTCCAGTTTACTGTCTTTGATCTCTTTAAATTGTCTACACTTCATCTTAGAACCCCCATCTTCTCTGTCAAGTATTAGCTTCACACCTCCGTTTGTGGGATTCTACTCCATCACTGATGTTTAATGTTCAAGTTTTTGATCAGTAGATCGATTTATGTAGACACTCCTTCTTACATAGTTATCCTGTTCTCTTTATCACTAGTTACTGAAATTCAATGGCTAAGTTTCATATAATCAGAATACAACTCCCAGTCAAACAACAGTTAAAGTTACAAGAGGCTGTTGTATAAATGTTGTTATCGTTGATTTAATATTAAAGAGATTCGTTTTCAATAATTTATATCTAGTTTTGTAATTGACATATTAAAAAATGCTTATAAGTTCTATCTTGTGCCGCTTGGTAAAGAATTTTCTGAAATGATTGTAAAGATCAATTACTTTATTTTTTGTAAAATAATCATCACGTGGAGATAACAAATTACAGTTATTAGCTCAAGAATTAATTTTTTTTTCTCGCTAAATCACATAAGAACACAACCTATTTCTTGTTCAAACTGATCCTTGATTTGTAAACCAGGAATTGTTATTTGTATTCATTTCTAATTATATACAACTCGGTTTTATTTCAGAATGTTTGGAAACAGCGGAGCGTGCAGTGCCTGTGGTCAGGTTATACCAGCCAATGAGTTTGTCATGAAAACGCAAGGAAATGCATACCATTTGAAGTGTTTTGCTTGCGTCAAGTGCCACAGTCAGTTAAACCCGGGTGACCGTTACAATTTGGTCAACGGTAACGTGCTTTGTGAACAAGACTGTCTTAAGATTTTGAAAGTTGGATCAACAGGTACAGGAGGGACCACACGGAAAGGAAAGGCGCGTGCTAATTCATCTATAAAAGCTGTGTGAGTGACGTTAAACCTAATTTACTTTTCTCAGTTACCTACATGGCTCAATATTGTTCCATCTTTCTGGCTCAAAAACTACATAATTACTATTTTAAGAAAGTGAAAATGTAACTGTTTTCTCACGCAGTTGGATCTTCAAGACTACTAGACCAGGACCCAACATACTTAGTTGTATTCAGATCACATGCACACATCTACACCTAATCTCACTTCCACGGGGTTAATACTGATAGCATCTCCTCATTAATGTTGAATAACAAATAACTGAAAATTCATCTTCCAAAACAAAAGCCGTTGTAGTATTTTTACAGAACAGTGTTTTGCTATATAACTTGTTATGTCCAGTTATAACGACTTAGCGTTGTGTACACTAATTTAACCCTGTATTACGCTCAAGTGTAACTACAGTATCGAAATACTGTTATCGTTATGTACACAGAGTGCCCAGTGAAGTAAAGCGCAGACTATAGGAGCTTATCAAGTTGAAAGATTGTAAGTCTATTGTACAAACTATATTTGATAACTCAATGCTAACATAAAAAATATTCAAGTTCAATTACTTTCAAAATAATGTTTAAAACATTAATAAAAATAATTGTATTGCACAGAGAGTAACTTTTCCATAACGAGGAACTGTATCGAGAAAAGTAATACAGCGAGCAAAATTCATTAAATGAAAAAATAAATGTGAACAATTTTCTGCTGCAAAGTTAGAAACTTTGGAGACTTTACTTCTGTGCCATCAATTTTAAAAATATCAACTTTTTATTTTATAGTTTCAGTTAAATTAACGTAAGGACAAAGTAAAGACAACTGGTTCTTTGTGGTTCGGATGTAGAAAGTAAGATATTGGTCGTACAAAGTTAGCAGTTTGAATGTGACAGAACTGTAAAGTATGAACATTATTTATAATGATAAAGTATGAGATAAATAACGTGTTAAGAAGATGTCTCATATGACAAAAATATTTCTTAACTGTTTTAAGTTCTTAATAATTGCATTTAAGCCCCCCAATGGCTCAGCGGTATGTCTGCGGACTTGCACGTTAAAATCCGGGTTTCGATACCCGTGGTGGACAGAGCACAAATAGCCCATTGTGTAGCTTTGTGCTTAATTCAAAACAACAACAATTCCATTTAAAGTTGTTTGTTCCCGATTTTAGTTTGGTAATAAGAACAACAGTAAAGAATATATTAATAACCTATAGTTTGCAGTAATAAGCAAAAATTACCTTCAGTTAGGGTTTTCATTTCATAAGTACATAGCTGATGGTTTGGTGTTGGAATCTAGCTTGTTGTACTACAGAGTGACGTCTTCAAGAAGAAGAAAGGAAGAAAGAGAGAAAACTGAACATAGGAACGTATATTTATAGTGTTATAAACTATATTACAATCGAACCAACTAATAAACAAAGGTGAAAGGACAGTGGATTTATAGGGTTTACAGCTGGATATTTATAATTTTATAAACTATGTTACAATTGAACCAAATAAAAAACAGGACTGAAAGGACAGTGGATCTGTACAGTTTGATGGCATGACCCACATTCATTATCCTGTGTTATAGCATTGCTGATTGATAATCTGCTGATGTATCGCGGGTAAATAAGGTTGTGACAGCTTCAGTGTTTGCCTTTTACGTCTTCACAAGCAGAACAGACCCCTTAAAAACACAGGTATTTGAGTAAGCTCCACAAAATAATCAAAACAGGTTCGGGTGAGAGAGCTATATATGGAAAACCTGATTTCATAAAGATAAGACGACCAGAAATGCTAAACCAATGTTACGTCCTCTTTCATAGCCTTGACAGTAGTGTTCGTTTAGCTAATTTTTTTCATTTTCTTTGTACTGTAGAATCTCACTACTCATCTGTATTTAAAGCCAAGGGCATCAGTGTTGTTTCAGATCACTCTTTTGGAAAGGAGAAAGGTCACTTGTATAATAACGTTTTGAAAGATATATTTTGAATAACTTAAAAAGTCTGAAGCATGATAGATAAGTATAAATTAAACATTAAAAACAATTATATAACAATTTAATGTAACCTTCAAAGAATACTTTAAAATACTTTTAAATCATCATCAGCCAAAGAAAACGCCTTTAAATTCTCCTTTTATTTCAACACATGTAAGGCTTAAAGAATTATTTGTAACATCCCGATTGTGGTTGTTGTCTTTATCAATTTTGACAACACTTGTTAATAGGCCTACACATTATATTAAACTTCAAACAGAGCAACAAGAACAATATGAAAACCTGAATTTCATGTTGCGAGCTCTGCTGCATAGTATTGACCACTGATTGTTATCTACTTCCTGTATCGATAATCTGTATGTTATTTGCCATATTTCCAATAATAGGATGCAATGTTCTTGTCTGTGCACTTCTACCGTTACCATGACTACATAACGCACATTTTTTCTGTGTGCGACCCATATCCTAAGCTTTACATTCCAGAGAGAAATAAAACCTACAACTGTTTGTTCAGAGCTTTATCCGAGTTTTATTCAATGTATTTTTGTTTAGTTGTCAAAGTGTCCGTCTTAGCAGCCTGTCTGTCCACCAAGAATACTTATCTCTTGATCTACCAGACACGCATTTTTTAATTATACTTCTGTTAGTTGAATGAACAATTATCTATAGTTGTCGAAAGTAGAAGTAAATATTTATTTTATTTTATTTTAAACTTGGAAAATAGAACAGAAAAGGGAAGTAAGAATTGAAGACATGGCATCAAAATAACTGCAAGAAGTTGCTACAGCGATGAGAGATGTAGCAATATATTAAGTGAACAGAAATAAACTATAATTATTCAGGACAAACCTATAGAAACAGTAATCACGAAATGCTAGGAATATAAAAGAAAAAGGAAAATAAGCGTTAGAATGAATATAGTGACGATGATAATTGAGACAGTAATGAATTTCAATATAGTTGTAAGCCAAATATACGAATAAGCACTTTCTTCCCGTGATTTTTATAATTTTTTATAGTTCAACAGCCTATATGTAGTAAGTTGGTTCGCCGCACGAAAATTATCGATGGATGTCTGCATTAACCATCTCTAATTGGGCTACTCTTTACCAACGAATAGTTGGATGGACCATAACGTTAAAACTATGGTGCTACATTTAATATTTATCATTTGGTACAAAATAATAATATTCCTGAACTTGCATTAGTTGTTACAATCATGCCGTTGTGTAGTGACTGAAATTCACTTCTGTAGGCAACGATTGTGAAGACTAACCAAAATAATGAAATTATTCACAGCAGTAGAGTATACAAGGGCTCTAAAGAGTAACCAGTAAGATGAAAGAAACTAAGACAAGGCATATAAGAGATTCTAAAGAGCAGCCAATAAAAGTAGAGTTTTAAAACAAAGAGCATAAAGACTAACCAGTAGAATAAAACGGTTAACTGATGTAACAAGGTAGTTTGGGTTATTGAAAAACTACCTTACAAGGACTGGTTAAGTGGCTAATTCTTCAATTCGGATAGCAGAATGATCATTTGGCGTGCAAGAACTAGTGATTTCGATCACGAGATATGTAGAAATAACTTCACCACTTTGTACAAGCTATGTAATGTTAGTATCCAGTAAAATAAACTATTAAGGATAAAAAAATAGTAAAAGAATTATTAAAACTAAAATAGGATAAGACTAATCAAAATGGAATTATTAACAGGAACAAATTAGAATTAATTAGAAGATAATTATCAAAATTAACGTGTAAAACCATAAATATACAAGAAAAAACAGTTATGTATTAAGTTTAACTACTAGAACGAAGTCATATAAGGAATATTAAAGAGTACAGGTACGCAATTTTAATAAATTACCCAAACGGTTAGTTCCCTGCTAGTACAGAAGCAAGTCTATGGATTTACAACTCTAAGATCAGGAGTTCGATTCCCTCGGTGACCTCGGTAAATAACCCAAGGTGGCTTTGCTGTAAGAAAACACACACACACACACACACACACACAATAACTACTTAGAAACGTTTATAGACGCTAAAAATGGTGATCTTCTTCACCTGGTGATAACAATAACTGACTTACACAAACTACTTTACTCGAAAAGTAATGGTAAAAGCTATTTATCTCGATAAATAATCACACAAATTGGCTTTTTACCAATAACGATCTTTTAATTTTCTTTTTACACAGTAACCGATGTCAAGAATTTCATCTTGCACATGTAATGATAACATAAATTTGTTTTGTAGCTTATTACTCAGAAATATATTTTATATGAAACTAATGAGACAACATATTTAACCTGTAATGACAACACAAACATCTTTTTTATTCTCTGATGTCGATTCAAATCTGTTAAACAAAATAATGGAAACACCTAGCCTTTTCACCTTCTAAGTTTTTGTACTTTTAAGAGAGGAAAATACGGCATACGATAATGTAACTGTGCATTAAAAGTTTCTATGTCATGAGACTTATTTATTTACGAATAGTATGTCACTACTTTTCTTAGAAAAAAATCTAAAAATATTAAGCTAGAGATGTCTGTCATTTTTAAAGAAGTATGATTGTAGGTAAACGTCCAGCTGATTCTTGGTGATACGAACACCTAAAATAATGATCGTATCCTGTAACGTGTAAAAACTAATGTAAAAGGGAAGGATATATATAAAAGTAAAGGAATATCAAAAACAACAGTTTTCGTATAAGTTAAGTTTACTGGTTGTGACATAAGAATTAAAACGGATAGAGAGAGGTAAACAAAAGATTATACATCACAAGTATGTGAAGAAGTTTAAGGTTATCCTCTCTCTGTCAAAACAACTAGATGGTTACCACAGTAGATCTGCCATTCAGAAACCGAACAAAACATGCAAGAGTCAGAATAAAACGATGTGAAGACGTAAAGAAAATCGACCAGAGATCATGTAAGAATGTCGTTTGATCACATGAATATTTTATACTTTTCTCGTGAAATCGACGTGTTTATGAGCAGAGAAAATTAAAAACGTTTATAACTGTAAATGTCTCGTGTTAAGCATAGTAGAGACTCTCTGATGGTATGAACAACTTCTGATGCAAGGATCTTACTTAAAGTGACAACAAAGGATTACAAAGTTTTTGCTGTTTGTGATATGTACCTGCTGGGTATGCACAAATATAGTTTTGGTTTTGCTTCAACTCTGAGAAATAGACAGTTAACTGTTTAATGGCAATAAAGTATTTAATTGTGTTTATGTTTCTAATACGCTATTAAGTTCAACATAATTAAAAGTGTTTTGCTCCTGCATCACGTTGCAGTGTCCAACAGTAGTCAGCAAGCAATGACGGATTCCAGTTGCCCTGATATCGTTTTTCCATTATTGCAATGTCCTGGTGAAACTGAAAATTTTGTTGAAACGGTAGGTGATGGGTAAATTTGAATGTGATTTTCGTGATCAGCAGCCAAAAATCTATAAGGAACACTCAACAGTGTTCCAGAAGCAAAAACTTTGTTGTGCAGTGTTACTTAAACTTTATTTCTGACCAAGCTTAGTTAAAGATGAATTTTTTTTCCAAACGCAGCTGACCTGTTTCATGATGACAAAGCACAAATATATACTAATGAAACAGTTCAACATTTATTCAAAGAACACGAGGCACCACTAGATTAAAACATTAACGAATTCTCAAAATCAAATTTCGAAGCAGATTTCGATAACGAACATCAACAATTAAAAGGAGCTTTGGTTAAAAAATATATCATTGTTCTATTTTATAACGCCTCTTTTTAACAAGTTCACGTCATGTTGTATTATCTGTTCATAAAGGACCGTGCTAATGAATAAAGCGTCGAACTGTTCATTAAAATATGTTTCCTTTATCTTGTGTAATCCCTATAACTAACGACATCGACTTCTTTATCCTGCAATAGTGACACAAAATGTTTATTTAACTATTAGCAAAAATGTCTTTTTACCCTGTAATAATAATAATAAAGACGTCTTTATAATAATGGCAATTTTCCCCTTAACCACTGGCAAAACCTCTTTATTGTGACCTATAATAATGACGTAATTTTTAATCCTTTAATAATGGCACAAACTACTTAACCTGTTAGGTAATGACACAAATTCCTTTAACCCTTTATAAATGAAACTTTTCCGCAATAACCAAAGTTATCGTCTATTTTTTCCTGTTTTTATCTTGCAACGATGACACAAATTATTCTCCTTTGTGACTAACGGCACACACACATGTATGCGTAACTAACGACACACATTTCTCTTAACGTTTTGAGACAGCTTAATTGTGTAACGCAAAAGCTTTATAAATAAATGTCGGAAGTTTCAACCAGTTTTTGTCATTCTCGGGTATAGACTTACCGCTGATCTAAGGTGTGTGAGGTGGATAGGTTATAATGAATGTATACTATGTTTGTATATCAAATCAGTCGTTCAACAAAGTTAATATACCCATGGAAAATATTTTTTAATTAACTTGTGTCACAGAACCACCAAAAAATATTATTTCTTTTGTTCTCTACATTATAGCGCCATCTGTGAAGCACCGTCGAAAATGTAAAACGCAACATGAATTACGTTGTATGATTGTTTAATAATTTTGCGAAAAGCATACATAGCCTTTCACAATCTTGAACTGGCATATCAGAGAGAGAAAAGAAAAACATTTAGTTCACTACACATATCACCAACTCTTGAGCTACTCCTGTCTGACGCAATTATTGTAGCGTATGCATTATTTATTTGCAGATGGCGTGCTTTATTAATTTGAGTTACAAAAAATTGCAGAAAAAAATCTAAGTTTAAAAAATACACTCTTGCTCCTGGTCTAATTGCAGTATTATTGTTTTTGAAGAAGTAAATGTTTTCATGAATACTGATAACATCTATATTATATTCTTATTAAGACAAAACAGAATATTTTTGAAAAACTGTCGCATGTTACTAAATGTCACAATTTTATCTTGTTTAGTCATTACCGACTAAAATTAGAAGTTTGTCAGGAGTTTCGTAAGTCGTTCAAACTGTTCACAAAAATCTAGCTGTGAAAAGACTTGGGGTGGCCTTGATCATCAGTGCCCGGGCTGAGAACCTTAAAGTCCAAGGTTTGAATCATTATATGCTGCTTAACACTCTCCACATTTCTTTTCGTGGAGGTGTTATAACAGTATTGTTAAAAGTAGCCCTATATGCGGTGCGTGCTTCTGATTGTTTGCTCTCTTTCTGGTCAACAATTCTCAATTAATGATGGATATGCCTGAACTTTGTGGTCTATGACGTGGCCTTTCGATTTATGCGTTGCATATAACGTTCAGGATTTAAATACCGGATAATTGTAAAAACTTTTGCTTCTTTCACAAAAAAAGTTTTACATATGATGCGTGTTTTTATTATGTGATCTACTATAATGTTAATGTTTATCAGCTTGAAATAACCGTTACACCAAATATACTCGCCCTTTCACCCGTGGGGGCATAATGTTACGGTCAATCTCACTGTTCTTTGGTAAAAGAGTAGTCCAATAGATAGCGGGTAGATAGTGATGACTAGCTGTCTTCCCTCTAGTCTTACACAGCAAAATTAGGGACGGCTAACGCAGATAGCCCTCGAGTAGCTTTGCGCGAAGTTCAAAACAAGCCAAGCTTTAAATAATTTCGCTTGTAGTGTTTAGAAATGGTTTTATATTTC
This sequence comes from Carcinoscorpius rotundicauda, assembly GCA_011833715.1. NCBI lineage: Eukaryota > Metazoa > Arthropoda > Merostomata > Xiphosura > Limulidae > Carcinoscorpius > Carcinoscorpius rotundicauda. The sequence goes on along the minus strand of CM022400.1, from coordinate 26,420,615 downwards.
CTCATTATACATACACCAGTACAAGTCCCGCACTTTACTGTCCAAATAATGCCGCCGCACGCTGATTGACTGCATGAGAGAAAGGAGGTGGAGTGGCTAATGTAACCAAAGATGACAAATTCATAATTCCAAAAGTTGTCACCAGTGAGCTTGTCGTTAGGAGCATGTTGCTAGGTTGCCATGATTGGTGGTTATGACTCATCAAGTATATAATTAATTAAATAAATCGTCTAAAAGGGATGCTTAACACTAATTCATTTATAATTAGTTAATTAAATCGTTTATAATTAAATCACCGTATAAATGCTAATTCATTAGTTGATTAATAATTAAATCATTCTACTACGAAATAGAGAAATGTTTCTAGGCTGCCATGACTCATACGACACATGTCTCATCATATCAATAATTTACTCATTAATTCATCCTTTAGAGGATGCTTATCATTTATTCTTCTATAATGAAATCACCCTAAAAAGGACAATAAATTCTAATTCATTAGTTAATTAATAACCCAGTAATCCAATGACGAGCAAGAAAACTTGTTTCTTGTCCGCCATGACTCATACAATGCATGTCACATCATGTCAACAATTAATCATTAATTTATATATGATTAAATCGTCATATAAAGGACTGTAAAAGTTACACAAAAGCTACTCGAGGGCTATCTGTGATAGCCGTCCCTAATTTAGCAGTGTAAGACTAGAGGAAAAGCAGCTAGTCATCACCACCCACCGACAACTCTTTTACCAACGAATAGTGGGATTGACCGTACATTATAACGCCCCCACGAATGGGAGGGCAAGCATGTTTGGCGCGACTCGGGCGTGAACCCGCGACCCTCAGATTACGAAACGCACTTCTCCAATCACTAGGCCATGCCACGCCTTTTACAATCTTAATAAAATGTTTATTATACAACTTTGGAACTGTTACCTGGCAATTTTTAATGACATCAACCCCTCTTCCTGAAGAAAGATAATCAGCGTGAAGTGGCATCCCTGATGTGGGGCTTACTACTTACACCCAACTGGTATGACGCTTTCAAACTAGCTTGATAATTTGTTAAATTTGATTAAATATTGGCCTGTTACACGTATTTTACACAAAGTCTATTAAAATAGCAGGTGTCAAAATTACTGGTATTTTTCAATGTTTTAAAATAAAATAAAAACTTTATTTATAGTTTTGGGTTTCGACTATATAAACAAATAATCAACCACCTATCAAACAATTGTATAAGCTACATATATGCATTATGTGATATTTTATAAAACATAGATTGTTTTTTGTTATTAAGCACAAAGCTACACAAAGGGCTATCTGTACTCTGTTCACAGATATACCGCTGTGCCACTGGGGGGCATATATAAAAAAATATTTATTGTATGCAGACTGTTAACGACGACGGTCAGTATAGTTTTTTTTGTTTTTTCTCCGTCTCACATCTTATTTATTTGGTGAAAGAAATGATGAAACTAAAGGGTCTAACTGATAAAAACAAAAGTACAACAATGTTATTTTGATGTGGCATAAACATCAAACGAAAATAACATGCAATTGAATGAAACTTCCGATACAACTTGTGTTGTACAGGTAGATATTGAACATAAAACAAAATCAGAATTTCAGAAATATCAGATATACTTTCTTTTTCATCCTGAAAGATTTTCGATGAAACGAATAGGGAAAGGTTTGGTTTGTTTTGAATTTCGCGCAAAGCTACTCGAGGGCTATCTGCGCTAGCCGTCCCTAATTTAGCACTGTAAGACTAGATGAAAGGCAGCTAGTCATCTTCACTCACCGCCAAACTCGTGGGCTACTCTCTTACCAACAAATAGTGAAATTGACCGTCACTATATAACGTATCCATGGCTTAAAGGGCGAGCATGTTTGGTGTAACGGGGAATCGAACCCACAACCCTCGGATTAGTAGTCGAGTACCTTAACCATCTGACCATGCCAGGCCTAACGGGGAAGGAAAATTTGTAACATATTTGATACTCTTAGCATTGTATAAGAGCACAGATGAGGAAAAATTACGCTTAGAGCTTCACACGCCACATGACGTAACTTCAATAACTACTGTTACGAATCATAATCTATCCCGATTTATCAAATTGCGTATTATGATTTCAAATAGCCTGTAATTTTCATTAGAAGTTAATTGAATGTCGCCCTTTATGAAATTTATATTTGCCAACAATATTTAAACACATGATTTTATTTCTTATCACAAAGATATTTTAATACACAAACAATAATACAGTTTATAATAATGATTATTACAAATAATTATTTATATGCAAATATCATATAACTTACAAACAATACTAAATCTTCTATCTGGGCTGGTACCAAACATTGACGATTTACGATGAGCGAACGAATTTCAAGTTTATATCAGTTCGCTTAACGGGAAAGATACAAAGTTTCTTCACACGCGATCTTTTTCCGCTGAAATTATACAATGTCTTCGTAGAAATACTAATGTCAAGAGCTAAGTCATCGAACTTAAGCGGTTTGTAATACTCAAAATCTATAAATATTCCTTGTCAAATAATAAGCGTTCATCACAGTTATAGCTTTCGAGTTTTATAGTATACTAACTGTAGCAAACTAACAATATATATAACTGTCTCTCGGCGTGTCAATTTATAAACTTTAGGCGAGGCTCCCGTGGCGTAGCTATGGTTTTCAGCGCCCGGAGACAAAGTCAGTTTTCGCGCCCCCTCATGACAAAATATAAGCCATAATTCTTAATTATGTAACATAAATTTGGCGCCTCCACCCGATTCTACGACCGGGTACAGATGCATCCCCTTCCCCTCCCCTTAGCTACGCCACTGCGAGGCTCTAGAAAATTTAGTTGGCAATAATACTAGCAATCATCAGTGTTTTAATACATGTATGCTCTGCTGGTTCTTTCGCTTGAGACTCTTCAGAATTTTAGTGAATAGGCGGGAATTTCGCAATACACACTTAACCGTATAAGTCGCATGCATTTCTAAATGTATATTTCACTAAAACAAACGATTGATAATATAATAAATATATGATAATGAATATCTTACACCAGTTATGATTTATATATATTTGGTTTCGTAGACATTTAAGAAAATTCTTTTTGCTTGTTTAATCTTTTATCATCTTACTTATTCTAAGAAATTACATTCTTTTTGTTCTTGTCATGAGAGCAGGCATTCGACTCGTAACCTTAGGATCGCGGATTCGAATCCCTGTCACACCAAACATGCTCCTCTTTTAGCCGTGGGGGCGTTATAAAGTGACGGTAAATCCCACCATTCGTTGGTGAAAGAGTAGCTCAAGAGTTGGAAGTGGGTAGTGATGACTAGCTGCCTTTCCTCTTGGCTTACACTATTAAATTAGGGACGGCTAGTGCTGTTAACCTTCGTGTAGCGTTGCGCAAAATTAAAAAAACAAACAAACAATCATAAGTGTTGGTTAAGTAATTCCTATAATGAACAAAGGGCTAACTCTCTCAACATGCTGAGATTAGGGTACAGATATTATTTCTGAAATCAATAAACTTCATTTCAAGTCACTGATACTCAACGCTTTCTGAAAACATTATTTAGTCTAGAAAAATAATAATATGTAACCAATAACTTACTATACTTATGAGATGGTAAGTTAAGGAATAGATAATTACATTATCTACTTATGTAGTAAATATATTATTACATATATAGAAATTTGTTTGTTTGTTTGTTTTTAATTTACAAAGGTAATAAATGTGAGTCAACTTTTTTTAATGACACATGGAGATCACTTCCCATCCCCGATTTATTGAACCAAAATTACATACCTCAATCTAGTTATATAATCAATATGTATGGAGAGTTGAGCACGAAAACATATGAATTTTGAGCTTTACATATATCTTCTGATGAACCAATATGCAACAAGGGATGGGAAGTGGAAGCCTGGTTATCAGAGGAAACAGGTAATCTTCTAACATCCTGCAAGTGCGTTAAAGAAAACAGAACAACTCGCTGATATTCATAGTTGAATTTTTCCACTGCAATTATCCCATTTAATATGCTTTTGTTTTTAAGTAATAAGGTTCACAAACGTATCGCAGAAGTTTTTATTTATCGCAAAGCAATACAATAGGCTATCATAAGTCTGTCCACCGAAAATAATCCAATCTGGATTTTAGCATTATGAGTCCCTAAAGCAAGAGCTGACTTCATGGGGTACATGTGACATACATACACATATATATATACTCGTCAGGTACCTTTGATATTATATGTATATCATCCTAAGTAAACAATCTTTTTCATTTAGTCTAATGTTAACAAAATCAAATTGATTTAACTTTAGGTTTAATGCTGATATTGTAAATCATCACGTACTCATGGAATACACCATCTCCAAGTTATGGAATACATAATCATCAAGTCATGAAAAACGTTATGAGTGAACTTATTTAAATAGTCACCATACACTATCACTAAGTTATGAGATACACCATCATCCAATAATGGAATATATGGCGAGTAGCGTCGTGAAAAAGATAAACAATATGTGTTGTGCCCCTACCTTTCTTTTCTTTTTTTGAGGAGGTGATATTAAAGTGTAAAAACATAAAATTGTTAAAAATAGGCTGTTTGTTGTTTAGTCTTTGAAGCGGTAAAAATACACTGCTGTGTGGTTGAGATAAAAGTTTAACAATTAACAACCAATCAGGAGTGGTTGTTGACGAATACTGTTGTGGGATTCGGAAAGGTGTTAAACTATATTTTTCTGGTGATTCAGGTACGATCTGTAGATGCACGTGTGTACATGAATAATAACAGCCGTGGTAAAAATTACAGGTAATATCTTCACTATTCAAAACAAACTAAAGTCTGATAACCCTAAGCTGAAGTTCGCACGATAGTCAACAGAGATAATCAAGGTCCAGTATAAGTAAGTTTAGGTTCCCTCAGTAATTAAGAGCGACAAGAAAAACACTAAAGGTCGTAGTTTATTCTACGACTGAGAGAGCAAGGCCATCAGAGCTCCGATATCAACAAGTTCAAATCTGTCGAGGTTACAAATTGGAACCAGAATATGTAGATATGAACATCGTATGATTAACACTCACAAGTCATATAATGTTATAGACGGTCACAAACCTTAAAGAACAATATTTAGTAGTATTTTATCAACATTTCTGGATTATTTTTTGGAAAGCCAATGTATTATTATATTGCTAGAGAGAGTTGAATATAAGAATACCAACATTTCCTTTCTACAACAGCTTTGTTGATAAGTTTCAGTTTGTCTTAACAAGTATCCTAATTTTTACATCAATTCCACTGATGAAGCTTGTGTTATTGTCATTATTTGTTCATTATTCTCATTATCAATCTTCTAAAGTAAATATAAAAATCTACCTTTGACCTCTTACACAGTTACATAATTCTTTTTCCGATATTACAGGAAAATAAAAATTTAACGGTGACCAAGTTAATCCATATTCTTTTGTTTCCAATGCCATTAATACAACAGATATCTCCGTCTTGAAAATTCTGAACTTCCCACCTGCACACATCTTCATGAATATTTCGTGTCGAAAATGGTTGTCACATATCCTTCGAAAACTATCATTTTTTGGGTCCTACACACGAAACCCTAAACAACGTAAGAATATCATTCTGATACATGCCTTCACGTCGCGACATTATATCAACTATAACTGTCAGATGACTTGCTGTTATACATATTCAAAGTCGTTTTAAACAAGGGTTTTCAACCGTTTTTATATGTTTCAAAGTGAAACAAAAGTGAAAGTATATTCTGGTCAATTTTGTGTGGTTTTATAGCACCTTCTTTAAAGAACATGCAGAGACATCACCCGGTGAGTCAGAATATGCACTGAAAACGTCTTTAGTCCTCGAGAAATTAATTCATAGCCTAAGCAAGTTTACTCTTTATCTCAGTTGTTCATTTTCACACCAAAACGAAGTTAACCTTCATCTAATTTCTTCATTTTAAACATAATATTTTTTTTGCTGTTAAATACCTTGATAAAGTAACGCATTTTTTCATGATCATTGTATTTAAAGCGAAACAAACAATAGTTGTTATAATATTTTACTGTATAAATACTATTAAGTGTCTTGGTTTTCTTAAATAAATATATTTTTTTGAAAATATCATTTCAAAAATACGATAAAAAATACTTGAGAAACCATTTAAACAGTGAGAGGATAATCGTACATTTTGTTACATTAAACACTATAATAACCGTATTATAACAGTATTGGAAGAAACAAAAATGTGCTAACAGATGAAACATAATGGTTTCAACTAGTAATTTTCACTCCACTAGATATTAGTAAGATATGGATGTAAGATGGATAAGTGTATTTTTCAGGACAAAGTAGCTTAGTTTGCAAACGTATCTGTCCACATATTACATTTCTAATACCGCTCACTCTCAACTTTCACTTTCTGGTAAGACACGGCATGGCCAGGTGCGTTAAGACGTTCGACTCGTAATCTGAGGGTTGCGGGTTCGAATCTCTGTCACTACAAACAAGCTCGCTTTTTCAGCTGTAAGGGCGTTATAATGTAACGGTCAATCCCACTATTCGTTGGTAAAAGAGTAGCCCAAGAGTGGGTAGTGGTGACTAGCTGCCTTTCTTCTAGTCTTATATTTCTAAATTAGGTATAGCTCGCGCAGATAGCCCTCATACAGCTTCGCACGAAATTCAAAAAACAAACAAACTCTTTTTGGAGACATTTTCATCTCACTGGGCGGCGTGTGTTACAGATTTACTAACATACGTTTATTTTAATATCGGTGTTATTTTAGTTAAATACATATTTTAAAATGTATGTAACTTATATTGTTATGTGTGTAATGCGACGGTTCCGGCTGTTCTATAAATCTGTAGAAGGTTCTCAAGCATAAGAATAAAAAGTGTGTGTGTGTGTGTATATATATATATACGTAAATACCAGCATTGTTGAGCCAAACGAACTTTCGAGAACCTCGCCTAAAGTTTATAAATCGAAGAGGCGGTAGAAAACCAATAACAATATTATTAAGTTATCTCTTGCTTCTTCGAAATATAAACCCGCGACCCTCGGATTCGAATCCCGGTCTCACCAAACATGCTCGCTCTTTCAACCGTGGGGCATTATAATGTTTCGGCCAATCCCACTTTTCGTTGGTAAAAGAGCAGCCCAAGAGTTGGCAATGAGTTGTGATGACTAGCTGCCTTCCCTCTTGTTTTACATTGCTAAATTAGGGGCGGCTAGCGCAGATAGCCCTCGAGTAGCTTTGGGCAAAATTCAAAACAAACAAACAAATCGTTTTCCATAAACTCGCCCTCCAGTGGCTCAGCAGTAGTGCGGACTTACAATGCTAAAATCCAGGTTTTGATACCCTTGGTAGGCAAAGCACAGATAGCCCATTGTGTAGATTTGTGCTTAGCTCAAAACAACTACAACATCTATAAACTCTGGAAGCTGCAACTGTACTACAAGTTTATTAATCGGAAAACTACAGATTTTTGACCAGGAACGTCTTTAAATTTCAAACATTACAAACAGTGTAACTTCATTGAATTATCTTCGGCGTCAATATTTCTCTGATGACATTAGATGTCTTCATCGGAGAAGAGTCAATTTGTAAACGGGCTGAAGCGAGCTATTAAACGAAATAATTAAATTAGTATGTTCCAGACCACGTAGAAGACTCAGTACTGTTTGTAATTTGTAAAACTTTTGTATATGAAGTGTTATTTGTTATAACCGTTATTGTAAATTGTATTGTTGTTTGTATGTTAAAATATAGTTGTGTTAAGAACATGGTCTGTTTATATCTAATTAATAAAGTATTTTAACTTGATGAATTGTGTCGTTACAGTCATTACTTATATTCACCAAAAACAACGTTTTCAGACATAATCTTCAAATACGCTTACATACTGAAAACAACATAACTGTGTGATTTAATGCTTTGATTTACCTAATGGTAAAGGTCGTTTTTTTAAAGTTTATATGGTTTTAATAAAATTTAGATTTTATTTTTATTTTTTCATAAATATAACATTAACTGAAATAGACAAATATTTCTAAAATTATGTTATTCATTTTTTCAAGCTCCCCGCTATTACAGTGGTAAGTTTATGGATTTACAACGCTAAAATCAGGGGTTCGATTCCCCTCGGTGGGTTCAGATGATAGCCCGATGTGGCCTTGTTATACGAAAACACACACACACTCCTTTTTTCAAGAAAATATGCATATATCTATGTCTATATATATCTATATATATATTATGTCTTTAGACGTTTTATTTTTATCATATATATAAATGTTAGACTAAAGAAAAATAATATAACAAAAACATCACTGCAAAAACCCTAATAGACATTAATAAATATTACTGTAAAAATCTGGTGGATATAAATAAACATTTTTGTAAGAAAACTCCATAAATATCAGTGAATATCATTAAAAAACTAATAGATACAAGTGAAAATTATCATAAAACAGTTGATAGGTATCTTTAAATATTACTGTAAAAAGGTTTGGTAAATATCAGTGCACATCATGGATATTCTTGAGATGATGTCTCCCAGTGGCACAGTAACACGGTTACGGCACACGTAGCCTTCTGCGTAGTTTTGTGCGTAATAACACAAACAACAAAATATCTGTTAGATATTAAGGAACACTCTTGCACAACGTATGGTAGATTTCAGTGAACTTTGTTGTAGAAAATTTTATGAGTATCAGTGAATATTAATTACTGCAAAAATTGGAAAGTGTTAGAGTCCTTCATTGTAACAATTCCACTGATATCCGTGAACGATGGAAAACAACATGTTATTCAGAACTATAAATTTAAGGTGACTCATGGATTTACAATGACTTGCAGTTATCATTATTTTGGCGAAGAACAGAATAATAGATTTTCCTAATTTTCCTATCATTATTTAAGTTAAGTAGGACAAATTCCTCTTCCTTAACCTGGAGATAACCTAAAAAGGACGAAACGTCATTCTCTGTTTTACTAGTAAAAGTGTTAATACACTCATACCAGCCTTCCTGAGATACTTAACTGTGACAAACTTGTTAGATTTTCGCCAAACCAATTCCAAATAACTGAAAATAAACATTCTATGTTGATTAAATTAGCCTCCGAGATCTAAAGGAAAATCTAGAAAATATAAATAAAACACATAAGATTGATTTATGGGTGACAATGTCGTATAGGATTATACATAGGGTTCTTTTTTCTTTCGTACTAACGTTCATTTTAAGCTTATTATTTGTTTCTGAATATGTACAAGTTAATACAAAATACGTGTCGCATACTACTGAAATGTGTGGTTTTCTTTTCTCTGTTATAAAATGTTTACAGTCTTAGCCCGCTAAAAGTCTAAAAAAACTTTCTTTAGTCCATTGGGTGAAATCTATCGACGAATGTCACAAGAAAGAGTGACCAGTCACGTGGTCACATAAGCTAAGAACTGAGGTTGTCTACAGTTCTGGGCTGGCTGAAATTGTGCGGTTTGATTTTTGATTTTAATCGTGTTGAAGGGTTTTTTTGTTTGTTTTGAATTTCGCGCAAAGCTACTCGAGAGCTATCTGCGCTAGCCGTCCCGAATTTAGCTGTGTAAGACTAGAGGAAAGGCAGCTAGTTATCACCACCAACCGCCAACTCTTGGGCTACTCTTTTACCAATGAATACTGGAATTGACCGTTATATTATTACGCCTCTACGACTGAAAGATGAGCATGTGAGGTGTGACGGGGAGATGGAAAGGAAGAAAATGGTAAGTAGCATGTACACATTTTTTGTTTTTGTCTTTGGTTTTGTAAAGACTGTGACTGGTCTGTTATACTTAGGCTTAACTGGTATTAATTTAACTTTATTCTGCGATAAAAATATATTATCGAGCTTTTTGTTAAATGGACGTATTCTCCGAATGTTTAGTGTATTAATGAATTTTACCTGAGAATATCATAACAACAGTTGGCCACGGACAATCTACAGTACAACACATTTAATTCTTCTATCTGGTAGTGACAAGCGTTTCCTTGTTAAGAAAATGAAGAAAATAGTTTTTTTAATACATTCACTGTTAGTATGCTACATCTAGTTAGATCACGTACGAACATTCCCTTTTAAGAATACGCCATCTATTCTCCATGAATGTGACCACTTAGAAAGAGCAATGTCATATGCAAACTGCGTTTCACCTCCAAGAATGTTTGATACTATTTTATGTCTGAATTTTGAATATTCAGTCGTTGTCAAATAGCCGAGCTATAGGAAAGACAGTGAATACGAATTATATCGATCAGCTGTCGGAATCTAGCTGAGAATATTTGTTGTAGAACAATTAGTTATCCAAACTGAGGATGAAGCTACACTGTATTGGAACAATGGCCACTATGACACAGCTCTCTATATTACTACATATCCAGATCTTTATGCATGTCAAGGTACGAATACAAGCTCCTTAATATCTTTTAATATTTTTGTAATTTTCTTTTGGCTCAATTCTGGTTATAACCATTTCATTTTGTTTTAATTTTAGTTTTAATGTATGTGTATAACTTAAAGGGTAAGTATATTCTAAATAAATTCATATATTCATAGTAAAAGATTGTTCCAGATATTTGTGGAAGACTACTTAAGGACTACTTGCTCTCTAACTTTGAACTTTAGATTACTCTAATTCAGTGGTTCTTAACCTGGGTCCAGTCGAACCCAAAGGGTTCGGTGAGTCAGTCCCAGGCATTCGGCGGAAGTCGTGGCACACACACTGTGTGTGTGTCCGTTCCGTTCACCCCACTCGCATGATTCGTGACGTCATGATACACTTGGCCATCATTGACTGTGGCTGATCACGTCACATCACTTGGCCTTAATATCTGTGCTGCAGAGAACTTCGTGTGCTTAGTAGTCGACTTGTGACTGTAGTAACCGCGCTTCATTTGTGATTTTTTTCCAAATCTTTCAATCCCTTCATACTAACTCTGTCGAGTAAAAACAGAAAGTGGTCGGACGAATACGTACAATATGGATTAATGTGTATAACGGAACATGACGTTAGTCAGCGTCCTCAGTGCGATGACATCTTGGCTCAAGTAGTTGCAGATCTGATTTCAAGCCCAGAAAAATTCAGCCTTTAACTCGACGACACCACCGACGTTTCCAATCTAAGTCAGCTTGTTGTATTCGTGCGCCATGTAAAGAACGACGAGATAGAAGAAGATGTTTTTATTTTGTAAGCCTCTTACAACAACAACTAAGGCAGCCAACGTGAGGAAACTTGTTGATGACTACTTCAGAGACAACGGTATTTCGTGGGTTATGGTTTCTGCAGCATGTTCGGACGGAGTTCCAGTCATGCTGGGACGAAACTCTAATTCTGGTGCGCTGGTGAAAGCCGATGCACCAAACATCACTGTGTTCTGCACGGACGTGCGTTGGCAACAAAAACCTTGCCTTCAAAATTGGCAGAAATATTAAAATTGTAGTGGGAAGTGTGAACTTTGTGCAAAATAGTGCCCTGAAGCACCGCATCTTCAAAGAGTGGTGTAATGAAATGGGATCTGAATGCGAGGTACTTCTGTACCATTTTAACGTTCGGTGGTTATCCCGAGGAAAGGTGCCGAATCGTGTTTATGCCATGCATGTGGAATTAACCCTGTTTTCGCGAGAGCACCAACGTTGTCATACAGATTGCTTCGAAAAATCTGAGTTCATTCTCATTCTGGCTTTCATGACCGATATCTTCAATGTTCTCAATCAACAGATGTAGGGCAGTGGAGTCAACATCATCGACGCGGAAAATAACCTGAAGGCTTTTGCAAAAAAGCTACCGTTACGGAAACGACGAACAGAGAATGATAACTTCGCAAACTTTCCCCGGCTGGACGACTGTGTAAACAAGATTGAATATGTGTCTGAAACTGAAGACATTTCTGTACCCGGGGAACTGAAGCAAGCAATTGCCATGTACTTAGATGAACTCGCAAAGTTTCTCGACAGATACTTCCCCACCAGAGAGTCATATCCAACATGGGTGAGATAGCCGCTCACGTTTAGGATTGCGACAACAGATGTCAATGATGAATACCTCAACGAAATTATTCAACTTCAGCAGAGCCAGGTTCAACAGCAACTTTTCAGAACAACAACGCTCTCAACGTTTTGGTGTCACCAAATTGTAGCGTACCCTCTTATTGATAAGAAAACCCTTGAGATACTCATACCGTTTGTTACAACGTATCTTTGTGAGCAATTCTTTTCGAAGATGGTAGACATAAAAACGAAGAAAAGGAACAGACTTTGTTGTGAAAATGATATGAGAGTGACACTTGCCAAGGTGAAGCCGCGCATTTCTGAACTTGTCTCTGAAAGGCAACAGCAAAAGTCACATTGATTTGCAGTAAATATTCATTGAGTTATGTTTTTGTTTTTGAGTGAAATTCATGTTCTGTTGGTTTGGTTCTTTGAACACAGTGATATTGTGTGCAACTGATGCATGGCTCATTTTGAGCACCAATAAAATATATACTTATGTTTTGAATTTGAAAAAAATCATATTTTACTTTTCCATTTACAAAGGGTTCAGTAAATGCAAGTACGAAATTTCCGGAGTTCACTACCTCCAACAAGGTTTAGAACCACTGCTCTAATTGAACAGTGGGATTTGACCGTCAATCCTATAAAGCATCATAACTTTAAGATGGAGAACACGATTTTGTTTGTTTGTTTTCGAATTTCTAAATCGTGTTTCGATACTCGAGTGAACACAGTAAAGAATGCTCATTTTGAGGCTTAGTAACAAAGAAAACGGCAAATCAAAACTTGCTCCTAATTTTATATTTATTTACTATGGTTTAGTAACCCACTTGGTAGATCTAGTATGATTATCATATATTAGTTTTTACTTTTAATTTGTTTTTGCTTTTTCATGTACTCATAAAATAACCATTGATAAATACACATGTGTTTGTAAAAAAGTCTATTATCATTTTCCCTTCACATAAATACCTTTACTTATTTACTTCTCCAGCTGTAATTTTTCCACAATCTTACATTTAGTACAGTCATGGAGAATTTTTATTACACTTTTCTTATTTTGAATAGTTGTTTTGTACGGCACCAGATAATAACTTGTGTATAATAAATCTTTTTGCCTTATTAACCGTACGCCTGACATATACAAATTTAACACTTTGGCGAAATAACATTTTAATTTTCCAGCATTGTTATCGCACGTCAGGCCGTATCCTGGATATATATAACAGTAAAAACCAGTTTTCAAACATTCATTTTGAATACAAGTTGTAAGACCGCGAGTAGCTCCATTACCATTGCCAACCAGCGGAACTAGCTATCATTAGCTAGAAATGGGTGCCAGGGGTCCGATATAATCAGCAGTGTCAGTGTTCGCAGTTTATTTGGAATAATTGAGAATTAGTCATTACATGGCTATATCACTCTAGCTGCATTGCCGCTTGAGTGTACTCAAAGAAGACACATGTGGTTCGCTCAGGTTTTTCCCGCCATTTGGTCTCCTATTCGTTAATAATGCATCAACTGACACGCTTGACGGGGATCAATATATATATAGTTTTTCCTGTCAAAGTAATACCCTTATCATAACTACTCATAATAATCTGGTAATCCCAATATATACGATGCCAGCATATTGTTTAATATTGAATAATTGGTATTAGTAGTATATAGAAATAATGAGTGTTTTGAAGAAAAAGAAATTAATAAACGAGCTCTAGTTCCTCTATAACATAATATATCCAATATTAATAATTACTTAATTAAATGTAATGTAACATATAATCTTTTTAAGTGGGAATACCCCTTAACTGCTGTCAGTATTGAATAGTTTCGCGAGAATGTTTTTTTTATTCATTTGTCTTGAAATAGATCTCACGGTAAAAATTTTACAATTCGCTCATTCAGAGAAAACACTAACCACCCCATCTTGATTACGAATTTCAAAGTCATCACATTTTGATAATCAAATACTGAACTTTTCATAAAAGAAACTTTGTCTATTCTAAATGATCCCCAAAATTTAAATCATAACACGACTTCATCACAACTGAGTTTGTTCTAAGTACCTGTACAATATTGTTTTATTGTTCTATTCTTTTTCATTTGAATTTATTTTAATTTATTTCATATTTTTGTGCTGTATTTCAATTACTTCTTTTACAGAGTTTTTGAAACTTTATATGGTTGTTCCTAATAGTGTACCATGCTTAATATAGCTTGCTGAAGAAGGAATATTTATTTCACGAAACGTCCAATAATTAAATGTTTGCTACTGTACACACACACACACACACACCCCTGTCACACAAAACATACTCGCCCTTTCAACCGTGTACCCCTTATAATGTGACGGTCAATCCCGCTATTCGTTGGTTAAAGAGTAGCGCAAGAGTTGGCGGTGGGTGGTGATGACTAGTTACCTTTGCTCCAGTCTTACACAGCTAAATTAGGGACGGCTAGTACAGATAGCTCACGAGTAGCTTTGCGTGAAATTCAAAACAAACCACACGTGTCATCAAGTTATCATTGTTGTTACAGTCGTCCTATTATTCATATTAAACTTCGATTCCCGTCGACTGAATCCACATGGTGTAGTTCTTAAAAATAAAATAGTCCGTTTCAATTTTGGTCTAACAAGAGAAAAAGGATCTCTAAAATATTCATGCTAATGCTATAAACTGTTACACAACTATGTAATGATGTAGTCTAAACTTTTGATTGTATTTCTAAAGGTTTCACGTTTATCCTGATTCAATTTTTCAAACATAATATATCAAACTACAAGTTTTTTATGCTAACTGCAGGTGATCAGTAAATCACGTATGTCTTCATTCGACTTGAAAAATCAAATTAACGGTTATACAATGTGGTTTTACTACGTTTTTACTGATAAGCTTTAATTATCCAAAGCAGTCACGTACTTCACATTCAATTACACCGTTTCATTAAAACTGACCCCAAAATTTTTGTAAGTTCCTGTTCACCATTTTTTCCCAGTTTAATTAGAAGTTTTAGGTTGAACTCAGCGTAATCATGTTCATGATTATTTAGAAGCTTTGAGTCTTAATTTGGTTTGGTTTTAGAACTCTAATTTCCTTTAGTTTTACATTTCTTGCATCGGTGTCTGCAATGTGAATATAGTTATGCAGAAACAGTCATCCAAAAAAAAAAAAATTACAAATTCTAGAGATAAACAATGCCGGTGTTTTAATCTCATTAGAGTTTGCGCCCCAGTGGCTCAGCGGTATGTCTGCGGACTTACACGCTAAAATCCGGGTTTCGATACCTGTGGTGGGCAGAGCACAGATAGCCCATTGTTTAGCTTTGTGCTTAATTCAAAACAAAACAACAACATCATTAGAGTTTCCAGCTTCTTAACTACTTTTGAATTAAGAATCTAATTCGAAAGCTATCGGCTCCTTAAAACAAATGCACATAAACATGTATGAACAGACATACATGGAGAAAAAAGTTCATTTTTTTTACCACAGTTTAAAACCACCATAGACCGCCTTTTAAGAACTTCCCGGCTTAGGTTATCTCACATAGATTTAGTTTAGTCTCAAATGAGCTTAAAACTTCTGTGTGAATTGTTTCTTTAATCAATTTCTTACACTTTCAGGCCGATTACCAATTCTTGATGAAATCTGCCAAAATATATACCAATAGCAACAATTTACTTAAAACGATTCTGAGCTTCTCCATTGTTTAGACACTTTGTCACATTTATTCTTGTGTATCGAAGTCTCCTTAAATAGGTTCTTGTCGCTGTTATACTTTTATTTAAATAGACCGATCGACTTTTCTTTTCTCTGAAATCAGTGTTAACTTCCATCAGAACAAGCTACCTACTTGTAGGAAAATTAAAAATCAACATGGTAACATCCTTACTATTTCGAGAAACGAATGTTTAATACGTATAATTGCTCTTTCAACCTATTGCTAACGCACTTCAGTTGATATATTTGCCTAAGAACAACTTCATGACTGCTAACAGGCTCAATAAACTTTGATTTATAAAGAAATACAAAGGGCACGAGAAGTCGTCACGTGACCAAATAACAAGTTCCTTTTTAAAACTGCCAGAATAAAAGATCAGTAACTTTGAAATCTATTGAACTAGAAAACTTTGTAATGAGCAGATTGACGCCCTTTTTAGGTAAAATACATTATTTCTAGTTTGTAATGATATGTACAAAACTAAAGTCTTGTGACTTAAAATGTGAATGTTAAATATTTGTTGAAAAATCAGAAATTATCTTAAAGTTAACAACTACATTATAACTTAAAAAGAGTTGACAAACGCAATCTTGAAAGAAGCTTGAATCATAAATCAAGTGATTATTCTTTCACATTTCATAAATTCAATAAATTTACTGTTCAAAATTATAACAACTGTAAAATCACTTGAGAAGCATACTAAAACATTTATCAACAAAACTTCAAGATACATTAATATACTATACATATCTTCTGAATTGGCTTTACATATGAATATTGCACATTATGTTTTTGTTACATTCAAAGTTTATATTTTTTACTTGTGCAATATTTTGCGTAAACAGAATTTACAACAAGACGTCGCACTAAAGATATGTAACTTTATAAATGAATAAAGGACTCAAACATTTGTATTATGGTCAAACATAATTATTTTGTGACATCAGCAGTGTTATTTGTTCATAGTGCATGTTCAATGCACGTAAGATTTCAATTTGTAGTCACAGAAAAACTAATTTATTGACAAATTGAAAAAAAAGTATTTTTCTCACACAGATTATGAAACAATGTTTTGGTAGCATATATTGTCTTTTCATGTAAGAATTATATAAATCTTCAATTACAAATTAACGTGTAGACTAAAGATCAAATTTCCGATAGTCACATGTCTAGCTTAGTCTTTTATAACAAATTGTACATCATGATTATCTGTTTCTAACAAGTATGTTTGAACAACTTATACAAGTCTCTATTTATATTTCTGACATAAAACTAATGTTTCATTATAGCCCAATATGCTATCATTAATACATGTAAGCAAAATAACACACTTAAGTAGCATATTGAAACATTTGTTAATAAAATGTTAAAATATGCTAATATACTATTTACGAAAACCACATATGTGCTTTAATAAAAGTTATTACATAAGAATGCAGTGTAAAAACATTTTTTTTCCAGAACATTTTATTGTTTGTCAGTATTTGAAAACGTGGAATACGTTTACCATATTGATTAGTTATAATTAAGTATAGCAGTTTTATTGATTTTCTGGAGGTGTTTCAGTTGTTTTTTAATCAAACTTGTAAATTTGTTAAAATTTCATTATTTATGACCTTTTGTTTTTCTGTCTTTGCTCTTGTTCATGCCGATAATTTTTATTGAACAAAACCTAGGACTGCTGTTCAAAAGGAGGTGAGAGAGAAGAAGGAGATAGGAAAAGATAAATAAACTTAAATTGGAAAAGCACACAAGAGACGTCTCTATCAGTGGCCCCTAAAGATATATCAAAATCGATTTTAGCTAATGTCATCAATAAGTTTCAGGTCTATCATGTAAACCAGGAGAAAACCTGTTTAATTTTCGAAACCCATTTAAACAAAAACAACACTCTTCTTTCGGGCGTTCAATTAACACTGCTGACCTCTGGCATAATCTTCTAACTCACTTTTCCTACTTTTAGTGGCATCAGGTTTCCTGAAACAATTGTACAGACTATGATTTCAAACACAATTTCTACACAAAATTATTATTTCATCGTTTTATTTATTTTTCTTTGTGACCTATGTTGACAAAATAAAATTCGATTAGACACAAAAGTAAACCTATCAGTCTATAGGGACCATTAAAAGTTCTCTAAACAAATATTTATTAATTAATATTAATAACACAGTCAACAAATTATTTTATTCTGTTAAAATATTCCAACACATTTTGCTGCAAAGTTAATGAGTGGACACTGTTAATATGAGTACTGTGTGATTTATTTATATGGTTACTGACAAAGATATTAGGAAAGTACTTGATAATTGAGCTCATAGTACAATATCATGTAATAACACATTGTAACAAAATTTTCACTTTTTCTTGTTCCTGGGCAGAAGGTGTTATTTCCCAATTCCTTTTGCCTAAAGTAAATGGAAAAGACCGATTTTTCTCTTCAACTTTGCTCTTGTGATATGGAAGCGTATAACAAAAACATTATGGGAGACTATATTTGGGGGCTGATACGTGAAAGATGGGCCTTGCATGACCAAGCGTGTTAAGGCGTGCGATTCGTAATATGAGGGTCGCGGGTTTGCATTCCCGTCGCGCCAAACATGCTCATCCTCCCAGCCGTGGGGCGTTATAAAGTTTTACTGTCAATCCCATTATTCGTTGGTAAAAGAGTAGCCCAAGAGTTGGCGGTGGGTGGTGATGACTAGGTGCCTTCCCTCTAGTCTTACACTGCTAAATTAGGGACGGCTAGCACAGATAGCCCTCGAGTAGCTTTGTGCGAAATTCAAAAACAAACAAACAAACGTAAAAGTGATTTACATTACAGTCGCAAATCTCGAAAAACTACACACTTTTAAACATTTTTGTACAACTTTCGCATAAATACATGTAAATCTTGATTCATATGTTGTTTCATTCACACCTTATGTAAATGAAAATGTGCAAATTTGCCCGTTTAATTTCTAAATTTCATTATCCAGGTCACAAAAGCAAAATTTGAAGGGAAGAATGGCCATTTTTTGTTCTTCTACAACGTAAGCAATTTAGAAACAACACATATTATCCAGGAGCAAAATTTGTGTTACATAGTGTAATCTAATAACATAATGAAATTTTGTTGTCACGTTACTGTTAATTTCTCTAGGCAACAAACTGTTTATTTTAATTGAAATGCAATTCCCAAGCTATGTTGATGAGAATTCAAATACTTTACTCCATTTCCAACATTTAATTTGTTTTGAAACTATTCTCAAACTCACGTGAAATTACTTTAGTAGTTTCATAGATTTCAAGAGTTCCTGAAGCTATTTTGAAGTCCATGTAGAAATGTAATAACCACATAATGGTCATGGGTTTAAACATAATTCTTATTATGTTTATTTGTTTGTTTTTTGAATTTCGAGCAAAGCTACACGAGGGCTATCTGCGTTAGCCGTCCCTAATTTAGAAGTGTAGAACTATAGGAAAGGCAGCTAGTTATCACCACCCACCGCCAACTCTAAGACTATTTTTTTACCAACGAATAGAGCGATTGACCGTAACTTTATAGCACCCCCATGGCTGAAAGGGCGAGTATTTTGATGCGACAAGGATTCGAACCTACCATGCTGGACCATAATTCTTACTAAAACTTTATAAATAACATAAGTATATTTAATCATTAATCGCAAATATGTATGAGCAAAATGTCAAATATTATATGATTTCTTTTTAGTTATTTTGCACTTTTCCTGAAACTCAAAGCTCAACTACAGAATAGGCGTTTTTACCAGCTTTTTATAATAGTCATATCTGTAATATTTTCTGCAAGGGTTTTAAACAGTAATGTGTTATTATGCAGACAATTATCAGCAATATGTAATTTTCGACAGACCGTTTTACGGAGAACGTTGATTTTGTTTTCTTGGAAACTAATAAATAATACTAGTTATTTTGCTAAATTCTTTCTGTCTAAAATTAAAAATAATAATTTTTATTATTCCAAAATTCGAGAAACAATAAGAAGAAATGATACAAACCATATACAGGTTCTACCGTTTGGAGACGTAGTATCGTCGAATATCATTCTTTTATTATGTTTTTAGATTACTTTAGATAAAATAATTAATGTACCGAATTATATATCTCCTCAGTAGTTACGTCTCTGTGTTAGATATATAACGGTAGCAATTTGTCTCATCGTAAAGATATGTGGCATCTAAGCCTAAAAGGGAAGTTGTAATATAGCATTCTTCTCTCACAGGTAAGAAATGCAGCATCCTTCTACACAAAAACGTGCATCTTTTATACTTGCTTAAAGGTTTAGAATCCATAAAGAGTAAACACGACAAAAAGATGTCTCGAAACAAACTAAATTATTTGATTGTGAGATTTTTAACATGCTGATTAGTGGTATTTACAAAAGTTAATATTTACCAAATGATAAATATTATTCTTATTCCTTGTCATTCAATCTAAAAAAAACTATTTGCACTTTGTTGATCGTCGTGCCAAACTGAGGGACCGTTCTTCATTTTCCCTTTCCGCAAAAGTACGCCCTGCCCTTCCGTAACGTAAGAGCATTACGAGAGTAGCGAGCTCATCCCGCAATATAATTACAGTAGCTCAAGAGCTGACAATGGGTCATGTTTACTAGATGCATTCTCTTTAGTCTTTCAGTTCCAAATTAAGAAATGCAAATAGGAGATAACCCTTGAGTATCCCTGAGTGAATATTCCAAATAAACAAACAAATATACGCATTTAAGCCTATTAGGATAAGTAGTAGGTTAAATCTATAGTTCAGGTTGTTAATGTCTTCCTGGTGTACAACAGGGTGTCAGGAGCGAAATATGATTTGTTTTAGAAATATAAGGAGCAAAATCACTGAATTATTAAAACCTATCAATGGTATATGACATCCAATTTTAATAATATATTCCTTCAGTTGTTTTGAAAATTTTCAAGGAATTCATTGTTATTGACGTTATTTCTTTTACTCGCTACCCTTTTCATTTAGCCTCTTTTCTCCATGGCCTAGGGGTAAGTCTAAATATCGGGCTACGATATTCGTGGTTGGAAAAGTACTTATAACTCATTCTGTAACATTGCGCTTGACAAAAAAACAAACTTGTTTTCTATAGAATTTGTAACAGTCATATTATTACCTGCCCCCTGCTGGTACAGCTGTAAGTCTATGAATTTACAGGGCTAAAATCAGGGGTTCGATTCCTCTCGGTGGACTCAGCAGATACCCCGATGAAGCTTTGCTATAAGAAAACACAACAACACATATTCTTACTAATAAACTTAAGTACATCACTAAATCACCGCAAGAGTAAGTTATCATCCTTAATATATAAAAATAATAATAATCGCGAGAGAATAGGTTATTATTCCAAAAGAGAAGAAAATAGTCATTAGGAAAATATGCTGTCAGGTAATATATACAGAACTCAATCAACTCAGTTACTTCTTTTTTCTTGGACATAAGTTGACTGAAATTACTGAAATATTAAGAAATTAACAGAGATACCTTATTGACATAAATCACTCAAGAAAACAGTATATTAAAATTGAGAACATCCTACACAGAGGAATAAATTATTGACTTTTTTCATTCGTTTATGACTATATTGTAGCCTGATTTTTATGTTTATTAAGTGTCATATTCTTTACGTATTTCATTTTCGTGAACTGAAGAGATGACCCTTCACAACGAGTAAGGGCGACCTCATCTGCTATCTGAAACAAATACCCATTTATTTTGAATCTCTAAAAAAGGGAATAGATCTAAACACCGGAGCAAATAATGACTGCTCGAAGCCATACACAGCCTTAATTTTAGAAATAATCGCTTTCTGCTAGTTTATAATCAATCTATCATTAGAAAATACTTGCAAGATAATTTTTAAAAAGAAAGAAAGAAACTCATCATTATGTTTACTGAACATATTTCGTTTAATTCCTGATTACTTTCCTTATACGTAACCTAGAATATTCTGATCTGGCCTTTGAGACCACGCATAATGTGCTTTCCAATCTTAAAATTCCAATTACAGTTCTATAATTTGTAATTAATTGCAATTGTTATATTCATTAGTAGTTGGTCTACTATATCTTTAAACTATAAATTGTTTACCTACTCTCTCAAGGATTTTAAAGTATCTACGGATCTACAACGCTAAAATGAGGGGTTCGATTCTCTCTGTGGATTTAGCGGATAGCCCGAAGAAAAACACACGCACTTTATTAAGTACTTCAACACATCGAATAATTCATTATAACAGTATAGCAGCCACGCTATATTTGCTATATCCGTTGCCGACGGCACGTTTCGCTCAATCCTTTGGTTGGTTTGTTATTGAATTTCGCGCAAAGCTACTCAAGGACTATATGCGCTAGTCGCCCCTAATTTAGCAGTGTAAGACTAGAGGGAAGGCAGCTAGTCATTACCACTCATCGCCAACTCTTGGGCTACTCTTTTACCAACGAATAGTGAGTGGGATTGACCATCACATTATAACATCCCCACGGTTGAAAGGGCAAGCATGTTTGGTGCGACGGGGATTCGAACCCGCGACCCTCAGATTACGAGTTGAGTGCCTTAACCACTTGGCCATGCCAGGTCTCTCACTTTAAAGCTATTTGCCATGATTGAGATACAATAAATATAGTACTGGTCTGAACACTCACACCAATAATTGATACTTTTTTGAAGGTTAGATACTATTCATTTAAATGCAAGAGAAAATATAATATATTGCAGTAATATGGATAACAAACAACAATAATACTTATCTCCTGTTGTGCTTTAATAAATTCTGGCTACAGTTTGAAACGAGTCTGAAAGACTCGTAAGATAAAACGATTTTTCGATAACTATTGAAGTAGTTAAGTGTTTCCAATACTACCGACACCTCTCAGGTCTGTTTCCAAAAGTGAACAGCGCTCACCGAAAAAAGCAGTAACTATTGGTAAAACGATTTAACTTTGCAATAACTTTAGAATTTTGTCAATATTTTAAAGTGGATTAAGTTGTCTTTCTTTTAAACACAAGAGGTAATCGATTTATACAGTTTAGTCGACAGAGTTTATTCACAGAGGGAACGCGTTGTGTCTTATTCTACAATATCAGAAAGTTAGTTTTAAACAAGAAGGAATCTTCAATAGTCGTGGCTTGTTTTGGAATTTCGCACAAAGCTACTCGAGGGCTATCTGTGCTAGCCGTCCCTAATTTAGCAGTGTAAGACCAGAGAGAAGGCAGCTAGTCATCACCACCCACCGCCAACTCTTGGGCTACTCTTTTACCAACGAATAGTGGGATTGACCGTCACATTGTACGCCCCCACGGCTGGGAGGGCGAGTATGTTTAGCGCGAAGCGGGCGCGAACCCGCGACCCTTGGATTACGAGTCACACGCCTTACGCGCTTGGCCATGCCGGGCCGAAATAGTCGTGGCATTTGAAATTATTTTAGGCACGATTTAAATAAAGTATTGTAGGCAACGTTTTATCCATTTTTATTAGTTATAACTATTTGTTAGCCAGGAATACCAAGCGTGAAGCAAGCGTATACCTGGTTCTATTTTATGACTCATCTGAATCTCTACCAGGTGAACCTCAAACTGAAATTATTTTAGATAGGATTAGAGTAAACTAATCTATGAGACTTTGGTCATGGTCAAATACATCATAAAAAGAGTTTGACCTTCTGAGTCCAAAACTGTAATTAGATCTTAAATCAGTCAAGAAATGATGGAGCTATGAACTAACAGTTTGTACTTGAAAACAACAACAAACTCAGCAGAGTCATTTTATGAGCCATAATGCCGCGGTGAAAATAGCTGTACTTGCTCAGAAATTTCATAAATTGCATACTTCCATATCTCAGGACATTATGGAAAGTGTTATCAACTTTAGATGAAGGAAAGTCGATAATATGTTTTCAAGCATTATTCCTGTAGACAAAAAAAAGTGAGAAAAACTTACTATCCTCAGCGTAATCCTACCACTTACACTACCAGAATAATCAGTTGTTTCGTAATTTCCGATCAAAAGGTGATTTCCATTAAAAATAAAATTAAACTAGAAATTGATTGATGACTAATATTCGACTTTTGTAATACACTAAGCTTTTCTTTCTGCCCCGTATAGCTAGTGTTTGAAAAAATTAAAAAACAAACATGTGCATGTTTACACCTATATTGTTTGAATTTTGACTTTTTTTTGTAAAGCAAATGCTCTATCTATGTCATTTTGATCACTGCGTGCTTATTGAATATCTGATCAGATTAAAGAAAATTTTAGTTGTTGTTCCTGATCATGTTATTATAAACTATATAACTAATATTATGCGTAGTGAGAAAAAGCCTGTCTCATGTAGTTGTTGTTGTTTTGAATTAAGCACAAAGCTACACAATGGGCTATCTGTGCTCTGCCCACCACGGGTATCGAAACCCGGATTTTAGCGTGTAAGTCCGCAGACATACCGCTGAGCCACTGGGGGGCACCTGTCTCATGTAAATCAATTGTAGTAAATATTAAAACCATTGCGCCTTTCAAAAGATTTTAAGAATTACAAATAACAGTACGATTTTAACGGACGAGTTTCACAAGATTATCAACTTTTCGAATATACAATGCTGAAATCCCAGACTTGATTCTTACAGGCACCCCCTCCGATAGTACAGCGGTAAGCCTACAGATTTACAATGTTAAAATAAGGGGTTCGATTCTCCTCGGTGGGCTGCGCTGATAGCCTGATGTGTCTTTGCTATAAGAAAACACTTTTACAGTGGGCGAAGTGCATGTATTTCATTGTGTAGCTTTTCGCTATGAAAACAGCAATAAATTCGCCATATTATCACGATTTTTTTAGATCTGTTTGTTGAAGCAAATAAAATAAGTTTGTGGAATGAATTTAATTCCTCTTTATGTTAATAAGGAATGAAATACATCTGGTAAAGTTTGCCTTTATTTTCTTTGAAGTTCATTTCCGAATATTTCTTCCTAACAGAAGCTTTCCTGCAACTCTTTGTTTCAAACATTTTTGCCTTTGAACCCGTCCCATCAAACATGCTGACCCGATCAACCGTGGGGGTGTTGTATTTAAGATAAATCCCACTATTCATTGGTAAAAGAGTAACCCAAAAGTTGGTGGTAGGCGGTGATGAGTAGCTACCTTCCATGTCGTCTTGCACTGTGAAATTAGGGACGGGTAACGCAGATAGCCCTCGTGTAGCTTTGCGCGAAATTCAAAAACACAAAAAGTAATTTCTCTATTTTTTAAGAAAACCACAATAAAAGCAGTTTTTAATCAACTGTAATAGTTTTCCTTCAAGCTTTTTTGTTATTGTTGCAAATTCTCTGTATCCTGAAACAACATTGATTGATGATTAATCATTATTTAAGAAAAATTAACAAGCACGAATATTTACAATTTATCTTAAGTCGGAAAAAAGTTTCGTAATACGTGTATACACCATTACCCATGATTATTAAAGTAACATTGAATATTATAAGATTAGAATTTTTAATTCCACCCACTAACATATATTCACCAGTGTAGAAAATAGAGCTGGAGAGTAGTGAAACCAACGAAACCAGTTCGCCGAAGAGAATGTAATTTTAGTTTTATAAGTTGAGTGTGTGCGTTTTTTTGTGGCAAAGCCACATTGGGCTGTCTGTGAGTCAGCCGAGGATTTCAAGTTAAAATGGAGAATAAAATAATTGTTGCATGTAAACGTCCGGCAGTTCCTCTATGAATTATAGTGTCCAGAGGAAGTGAAATATGTCTTGTTAAATTATTATTATTGCGCCCCTCTGGTAGGGCGATATGACTATGGACTAACAACGCTAAACACCGAGTTTTGATACTCGTGGTGGGGAAAAAAAGATCATTATGTAGCTTTGTTTTTAATACCAAACAAATAATTATTAATATGCTCATATATATATATATTTATATATTTATATACGGAAAGCAAGAAACAACGCACATCTAGTTAAACCTTTTTTGTAATAAATACCATACTTAAATTAACCGAAAACCATGTTGAATTAAAGTACTTTTAAAGAGAAACAAATATTTGGTTCGTAGTAAGGCTTGTCAAGTGTTGTAAAGATGGGGGAGAGTATTTGGAAATAGTCGTTCATTCAAATTATTTAAAGATCCGAACTTTCAGAAAACTAAAAAACTCAGTTTCTATATATCCAGTAAAATACAACGGCTCAGTAGTAAGTGTGAATAATCATAATGCATAAAATTAGGTTTCAATACCCGTGGTAAACGTAGTACATATATCATTTTGAGAAGTTTTGTGCTTAACAAACAAACAAACCATACAAAAATATAGTCTGTTGACTAAAATACTGAAGTCATAATTCATTTAAGTCAATTCTGCTGTGAATATGTTTGTTACATCTAAAAATAAAAGGATATTATAAGATATATTACATCAGTCAGAAAAAGTAATGTACCCATTCACCAGTGTACCTTAACCGAAGCCCGTTTATCTCTCTTCAGAATACCCAAAGTGCGAATTTTCAACGCCAGTTCAAATCCAAATTTTTGTCATTAACAAATCCAATCAGTGATGTTTTCATTAGCTGAAGAAGTTATTCAAATATAATTTGCGAACCTTCAGCAGTGAAAGAATTCTTTACAATTGAACCCATTAAAAGGTTGAGCTCATGAAGCTGATAATCAATTTTATTAACAGTCTGAAATTTAAAAGATAAACAGTCATCTTTTTATATGCCTCTTGCAGAAATCAGAGATTTGAAACTGTAATTGGTAAAGTGACAAACGCGTTCACAAAAATTATGTATTTAAACTAAAGTATCGAGCGTAGGTTAGTTGTTAGCGTTTCTGGATTGTGAATTCGAGCATTCACGGGTCAAAGTTTCTTGTTTCTAGAACGCTTTCCGTCCGAAGATCCAAAGTTTGCATCCTGTTGCTGTAAAAATATGTCTGCAGTTTGTAGTAGTATGTGTGCTACAAAAGTGACGATCAAATCCAACTATTCGATTAGAGTAGCCCAAAACTTGGCTGTGGTACTGTTGAGTATACGTACATATATATATATAAGTCTTTTACAGTCTCTCAGCTCAAAATTACTTATGGCTATCAGTCCTTGTGAATCTTTGAGCAAAAAGTTTAAAATAAAACCAGCAGTCGGACCTTCTCATCTTACTTACCACGACTTTATGATAATCAAATCTCTGGATGTCAAGATGTCATTAGTAGGGTTTCGAGGATGATTTTGTTTTCTGTTAAATTACACGCATAATTATACGAAGGCTATCTGCACTTTAATTTAGCAGTAAAAGACTAGTCATCATTTGGCTACTATTTTACCAATGAATAGTGAGATTGAACGTCATAGGTTTCATGGCTTACAGAGTACAGATAACTGGTGGAACGGGAATTGGAATCTGTGACCCTCAGATTACGAATTACGAGTCGAGCGTCCAAACTACCTGAACATGACGGACCTAGAAACGTTTCAACTCTGACAAATTGATAATGATTTTATTGTCGTTTCAATAAAAAACGTGTTATTATAAACAACATATTAAAGGCTTCGGAACACTAAACTTAACTGTTATTTATAAATACATCATACTCAATAAATAAATATATCGAAAAATCATTTGCATGGAACTGAAGTTTTAAGTAGTTATCGTTTAGATTAACATACAAATAATAATCGTAGACATTTATTGAAGCTGGCTTCTTCTTCTTGGTCGTAAACATCTGTAAACAGATGTGTTCAAAATAAACTAGTAAAAATAAAGGGAGTTGTTGATTTCTGAAACTTGTAAAGAAGAACATTCACGCAGGTGTTATTGAAAGCGCGTGCGTTATGATCACATTAGCAGAACTTCTACGACTAATGAAATTTTTGAAGGTCTGTTTTGTTTTGTTTTTTTCAAAAGCAAAAATAGATTTATTTCTTAAATAAACTAAAAATATAAGAAAGATTCAAAATCTCAAAATAATAAAGAAAAAAGTTGTTCCTATTCATACTCAAAATACACGAGATTCCTATAATCAAAATACTTCTGACATTGGAGGCTTAATATCGTGTCTTCTCCCTTACCTTACATATCTTTACTCCAAACCAATTCACAAAATTCATTATTTGTGGTTAATCACATGATATTTTATTCTGACTAAAGTGTTCTGCATATTGTACCTAGGCTTTGGTACACCCGAGAGATACTGTATGTTAGCTTACAAGACTCGAACTTCCGAACCTTGAGCAGTGTCATGTTTTACAATTCACGCTCTTTGTTCAACTCACTTGCTAATGTTCCTAAGTTACAAAACCGATAGTTAAAAAAACTGTATAATTCTGCTAGTTTCTAGATAGCCATGATAATGTTGACAACAACAATTGTTCGTTCCCGAATTTTCCCAGTAAAACGCTGAATGAAGCCACGTGACTTAATTCATTCGATGTCGAAAATTCAAGTGCTTTGACGACGTCTTTTGAAATGTAATGACCCGTATTACCATACATCTTTCGTACTGCCTGGCCTTCAATTGAGCCTATACATATGACTATGTTTTCTCTATCCATTTTTATTAAGGATGTACATGTGCTTGAATTGGAGTTTAGGAATACAACAACGGAATTCAGACGTTAATGATCTCTAACTCTGCAATACAAGTCGCCACTGTAGTGATTGTTGCTTTAATTTCTGGACATTTTAGTTAATTGAATATTTAAATATTTAAAAAGAAGAACGTAACAAAATAATAGCAGTCATTTCACGATATTAACGTTTATCACGTGTTACTCTGCTGACACTAATAAGTCAAACATAAAATAATATTATTTTTGCTTAACCTTTCTTTGCCATAAAGTATAAAACCGCGTAACGAGATATCAGTGCTATATATATATATATATCCCTTACGAGAATCAAACCTTGAATTTCAAAGAAAAAGTTCCCAAGCTTATCACTGAGCCTCTAGAGGACAATTAAACCACGTATTTTCATATTAATGCAGGACGCTAAATATGTTTGAATTAAAAAATATAAAAAGGAAAACTACCTAATCATACAGTTTGTTTGTTTGTTTTGAATTTCGCGCAAAGCTACACCAAGGTAATTTACGTTAGCTGTCCCTAATTCAGCAGCTAGTCATTACCAACCACACAAACTCTTGGGTCACTCTTTTACAAACAAATAGTGGGATTGACCGTCACATAATAACGCCCTCATGGCTAAAAGGGGTGAGCATGTTTGATGTGACGGGGATTCGAGCCCGCGCCCCTTTGGATTATGGGTCGAGCGCCCCAAACTCCTGATTATGCCGGGCCCTTATCATACACAAATTCTCTATTGTAACATTTTTTTTCATACAAATTAAAAATACCGTTTTCTATGGTATTAAATTTTATAGATTTTATTCTTATCAAACTAATTAGACAAAATTTCAAACCTTCCATGTTTTCCCGTAATCAGCGAAAACTTTCTGACTTGTCAGTGATTAAATCGGGCGTTCGTTTTCTAGCGATGAACACAAAACAGCTAATCTATGGTGTAGCTTTTTACTATAAAAAAAAACCCTCACAATTAAGTTCAGCTCGATGTCGTAAACTCATCAGGTAGCAAATGTAAACAATCAATTTCCATTATCATAAAACAATTTGAATATAAAGTCATGAACTTAGTTTCATTTTTATTATTTATTCTATGATGATCTTGAAGTACACACATAAAAAAATTCCAGAATAAGATACAGGAAGTATATAAGATTGTTTTTAAGTATATAAGATTGTAATTCAATTCGAAATCACTATCCCAATTTGTTCATTATATACGTATATTGTTTGCTTCGGTTTTAAGTTGTTCCACGTGTGTAGTTCACATCGTAAAGAGATAATGTAACGAAGAATCAACAATGTTCTCATCGTTATCACAACATATTTTGATGTAAGAATCTTCTACCTATAGAAATAAAATCATTTTTGAGGCATCTACACAAGCAAATATATTAGAGTACCCTTTGCGATTAAATGGATTGGTTTCCAACATGTTACGCCAGCTAGGATTATTAAATTCAAATTTAGAACTAAGGTATATATAAAAACATTGATCATATAGAAAATAAACATAAAGTATAAAACAAATGTGTATTCGTTTGACATTTTACAAGTCATATATTTTCGCTCTTCTATTTGAAGCGTTTTCTGAGCCCAAAAGAGCCGTTTTTTGCATATAAAATTTAATGTCCTTATTTTATTTGTTAAAAGTTTAACGCTGATCTGTATGTAGGTCATTTCAATCTCCCTCTGCAGGCTTATATATGTATCAATGTTATTCGTTCAGTCCTCTGTCATTCTAACCCGTTTTCCATTTCTCATTTTCCGTAATCTTGCTTAATTATTACGTATACATATATATTTAGTTTTATCTTTTGTGTTGCTTTACGTTCAGAGACTTTATTCGCAACAACGGTTTATCTTTAAGTGCAAAACCGCACAACTGAGTGAATATAATGAGCCAACTATATGGTACAAACCTTGATTTTTCACGTTATCATCTCTCATATTTACAGTTGAGTTCACATGGTGGTGGTAGGGTATACAAACGAGAGAAATTTATACCTACTGCTGAAAGTCAAGGAAGTCTCCACTCTCATATCTACTGATTTTAATTGAAGTTTGTGAAATTTTGTGATTCTTCAGAGAAAATAATTCATAACTATCTATACTACATAAACTGAAAAAAATATGCAAAAGATGTCGCTATATGTAGTAATGTGTAAATAAATAAATAATTTTTTGTTAATTTTTAAGCACAAAGTTATAAATTGTGCTATTTTTGCTCATCTCGAGTACTTAAACTTGAATTTTAGTGTTATGAACAATAAGATGTACAATTGAGAAACCAGGAGGCAATAAATTTAGTTTCCTCTAATTTGATTAACGATCCAAGAATGTTTCCCAAGAATTAACTAACAGTGTGTGTGTGTGTGTGTTTACTTATAGCAAAGCCACATCGGACTACCTGCTGAGTCTAGCGAGGAAAATTAACTAACAGATGTAATATTTCATTAAGTTTAACAACTGAAATTTCTGATTCATTTTTATTTATTTAATATAACCCACAAGTGACACAGCGGTATGTCTGCAGACTTCAAACTTTAAAACCCGAGTTTTGATGCATGTGGTAAGCAGAGCAAGATAGCCCATTGTGCAGCTTTGTATTTATCTAACAAACAACGATAATTATTTCATATATTATTATACATAAAATAAGCTGATGTAAAACAATAAAACAAATTTAATTCGTACTCATAGGGTCATACTTAGAGCAAAAAGTGCTCACTTATTTTAATTGTCTTTTAAAGGAATAAAAGACCACTTCATTCAAATCTGGCTTCCTGTTGTTAAATTTTCTGTAGCATTCTAATCCCGTCCAACCAATCAACTTTAACATGTCGGCGTTCTTGGTTCCTTGCGCGTTGATCAATAGACTACTTAAGCTCGCAGCAGGAAAAAACTCCCCTTGCAAAGTAGCCGATATGGGCAAAATTAAGTGGAGAGCATACTTCTTACTTGTCGCAGCCTCACATGGAATATTCTTATCCCGAAAGTAAATGACATAAGACTTAATCAATTTAACCTCATTGAAAAGTTATGACAAAATAGAAACCGTCCATTCAATCCGTTGTATTTGAAAACATACAAAATTTTACTTTATAAATAAGATGTTTAGTTTTCCTTTGAACGCTATCTCATTACAGAACAGAGTGGTGTTTTAACGTAACGCTCTTTGTTTTCTATAATAAAAAATAATTATGCACAAGAAATTTCTCTCTTATCCCTTTTCAGTTGGTTTTGCGGTAAGTGTTATTCCATTAGAATAATTGGCTGGAATAAACATTAACTGGCATTTCCCTTGAAAGAGAATAACAATAGTGCAAAAGGTTTACAGCAGGTGTTCCATAGTTCACAATGAGCTACATATCTGAACGACTACTCAGCACAAGTGACGCTATAAACATCTCTACGTGCAACCAAGTGAAAATCGTGATACTAAATAGAATCTAATTCGATGACGTAGAACAAATACACGATCTGGATTTTATGTCTGACTGCAATCATTGAATGAGAGAAAGTAGTATTAGCTCTAACTGTCGTAAAATTGAAGTAGAGATGAAAGTTTTTTACTAAAGGCTAATATTTCGCATCATGCAAATTCAAGTATTATTATAGCTTAAGGAAAAAGGGTCATCAAATATACCTACAATATTTTAAGATAAAATCTCTATTCTTAGCGATTTAAAGTAGGACACCATAAAGTGAGGAACTCTTCACTTTGTATTCAAAGTGTCGAGACAATTATTTTAATAACTACTAAATATTTTGATTTAGTTCATAAATAAGATCACTAATTTTTTTAAACATTTAGGTAGACCCCACGCGCCAAAATTTGAACTGATATGTGTATTTCTGAATATGATGTAGAGATAAGCTGGTTATATATATATATGTATATACGTGCAATTTTCAGAGTCATGTCATTTTTGAGATTCTTCAGAAATCAAGCCATTCAAAATAATTTGCAATATAAAATATTGAACAAATTGTTCATTTTATATCTTTTTATGTTCATGGGAAATTATTTATAACTAGTTGTATTATTTTAAGCCAGATTTAAATTCGTGAATCGTAAATTAGTTTGAAATAATACATTTGGCCTGACACATTTGTTTAAGTTGTTCGATCACATGGATTACGCCCCCCAAAAAAAAAAATAATCACAGCTTTTATAATAACTTTTTCATCGATTCCTTCTAGGGTAAATATAGGGTATACTAAATTTAGAATGCTTTTTGAAGTGCCTGCTTTCTGGTGGATTAAATGATTAGATAACTAGTTTATATAATTTCTGTCGTATGTGTCTTTTCTATAAATGTTACTGGAGAAGACTCGGGGTGATTCAGTCGTGTTAACGCTTAAGAAAATATCGTAAAATTATTTTCAATTTACACTATGAATTGTATGTCTTTATGTAAGGTATTTATGTCTTGAAAAAAATTGTTTTTCATCTTCAACACTATATATCAATGCTTTACTAGCGTTGAACAGTTCCCCATTTTAGTACTTACAAAAACTATTCACGAATTCAAAGTACACACAAACAAGAGACACTTAATAAACACACAAAATAAAATAACATCTCACAAAGCAAAGGAAACTTAATGACTTGCACTGTCCCATAAATAGAAAATATTAAGATACCCCTAACTAGCTACCTCACTCTCTCGCATGTTACGTCGAAAGAGGTCGTCACATATATGTCGAGAGAAGAGAGAGGGGGTGATATCATCAGATTTAGCGAGTTATTAATACAAAGTTTTGTCATTAGATAGCGTTTTATTAGGGACGAGTTGATAGGTCACCAATGGCATATTTATGTAATTGTAACACAAAGTAGAGAATCTGTGTTTAGGCTCATACAGTATATGTCTCGTCATATCAATAATTAATTGTTAGTAAGTTAAATGGCCCGAATATGTTTGCACGTTTGTTCACTTATAACTAATTCGATCTAAAAATATTGCCTAACACTAATTAATTAAATCACTCATAAGTAATCGTCCTAAAGAAGATGCTTAACACTTATTAAATGAATCATTTATAATTACATTGTCGTAAAAAGGAACACTTAAGACTAATGTATTTATAATTAGTTAATCCTGAAAAGAATTATACAATAATTAAAACTTATAGTTTAAAATATTTTAGTACTAAATTTTTAGTTAATTAATACAATTATAACTGATTCACCCTCAAAAGGACAAAACAGTAGCTAAAACTTAATCAACCAAGTATTTTCAATCACATGAAATATTATTTATTGTAACTTGATCACAACATGCATTTTACCAGGCACATAATACATGCCTGTAGGTTTAAGTAAATAATATGTTGCAATAAATAGCACTTACTCAACAAACACCTTATTAAAAAGCTTATAAGTTTGTAACAAAATACTTTACATATGTTACACGAAATATCCACATGTCAAAACCATTATTTTGATAACTATCCATAGACAAATCTTTAAAATTTAGAATTAAATGAGTTAAAATAATGAAGCCAAATAAAAGTAATAAACAAGTGACTTACTTCGTCCATTTTTTATATAACCATTGATCACTGGTGAATGTACACTGCTTTACTTTCACAAATCAATCATGTTATAACTAATAATCACCCTACAGCTACATATAATAAACAAATGGCTAACTAATTATTAATATTCAAAATGTCCACTATCATGAACCACACATACAGATTTCTACACGTAATTTCTATGATAACTTTTAAAACTAAAACACACATGTAAACAGTTACTGTGGTAACACGTAATTAAATATAAACTTTCTTCTAGGACACTTCGAAGATATTGACGTCACCAATTAACAATTTACAAATACTGACTCATTCAAAGACACTGGCCATCGTGGTTATGAAATACAGAAGTTTAGAACTGTCAAACCCTGATATTGTTTAACTTTTCTTATATGCATAGAATTTGGGTAAAGACTTTTAAGAATTACATGGGTTAGCAAGTGGCCTCATACACACACATATATAGTAAACAAACACACTACCGAAATACTGATTTCATTATTATCTATACTTCTAACAACCTAGAAAGAGAAGATGGTCACA
Source organism: Carcinoscorpius rotundicauda (assembly GCA_011833715.1). Classification (NCBI taxonomy): domain Eukaryota; kingdom Metazoa; phylum Arthropoda; class Merostomata; order Xiphosura; family Limulidae; genus Carcinoscorpius; species Carcinoscorpius rotundicauda. Next base: position 26,386,135 of record CM022400.1, on the reverse strand, counting down.
GTATGAAGTGTTCGATATTCAAGGCAACTGAACATCTTTGTGAAGAAAATGTACAGAATTAAAAAAAAACATAATGCTAGAATAGCCAAGTCCATTTCACAATAACTGGCTAGCTAATATGAGGACCATAAATTATAATCCAAATTATTAAAGGTTTTGGTAACATTAATTACATAATTCAGTGTTTGTTATGTATTATTATACGTAGAAAACATTAGCTACAATAATCATAATATAAAAGTAAAATCCAACTCTACATAAGATTAGCACTCACTTTTGCAGATTGACAAATATATTCAATCAAACAGTAATTACAATTTTTATCTTTGAAAACTAAAACGCCATGCACTTTACTTACAGTTTAAAACTGACTTCCAATATAGAAATCAAAGTTTCTAAAGGGTCACACGTTAAGAAAATTTTAAATGTTTATTTATATGGCAGTAGAGATAAAAAAAAATCTATCCGACATAAATAGATAGGAAATGCACCATAAACAACATGTATTTCGATCATTTATCTTTTAAGTTTGTTATAATAAATGAGAATACGTGCCTTTTCTTTCACGTTTAATAAATCCAATATGTTTAGAATCCAAGTAAGCTCTTATGTCCATTGTACTGAATTTTGATGTAGAACTCATATATTTGTCGTTTGAAGATAACACGCATATAGATACACAGTTTTAACATCTTGGAGGTGCAATCATATAAGCATATAAAGAAACATCAGTTTCGCATATCTTACACTTTGAACAGTTTTTACCTGACACCATAATATCTTCAAATAAGGATGGTTCAAATTAGTTTTCACACTTCTTTTGCTACTTTGAAAAGTGAACCTGCTTAGAATACAGTGAAAGTTCTATCTCCTCAAATGTATGACATTTGCAACATTATTGCCATGTACATATTAACAATAGGTTTAATAATTACATAAAACGTTTATTAAAAGTAAATTATAATACTTTCTCTATCTATGTATTCTGAATGTACTTAGAATAGATTGTTCACTTTACAAAATTTAAATATTTAGTGACACATATCAGTTAAAGACAACTTTTGTGTTTAATTTAAACCGTACGTTTTAAAAATTTAATTATTAATGATGAAACATCAATTACAGAATACAGGGTCTGGCATACAACAAAATAACTACATCAGTTGGCTTAATACATGCGAAATGTGCAATCATATTTTTCTCTTTTCTCATAATTTGATGGGTCCTAAAAAAGACCTTAAATTTTTGTATACATTTGAACTATTGTTTTTTTAGAAGAATAGACTTCATCTTCACCATTTTCTATCTGAATTATTATCTAAAATACATCACGTATACATTATGTAAATGGCTCAGGGAAGAAGTAACTGGGGAACATTTAAATGTTCAATCATAGGAATACGTAAAAAAAATACATCTCAATAAACAAAACAAATCGGATACTCATCAAAATGATTAGCTCTGAGATGCTGACAACAGGATTGATTGGGTTTGGTTTGAATTTCGCTCAAAGCAACTCGAAAGGTATCTGAGCTAGCCGTCCCCAATTTAGCAGTGTAAGACTAGAGGGAAGGCAGCTAGTCATCACCACCCACTGACAGCTCTTGGGCTAATCTTTTATCAACGAATATTGGGATTAACTGTTACTTTATAACGCTCCCACGGCTAAAAAGGCGAGCATATTTGGTGTGACGGGGATTCAAACCCGCGACCCTCAAATTACGAGTCGAGTGCCTTTACCACCTGGCCATGCCGGACCCACGTGATTGAACATTTAGAAAATATTCCCCAACAAATAATACACTCATAATCCATGGCTTTGTCTATTTTTGTTTATTATTTCACCCAAAAGCACACACACGTATATATATCCAGAACAAAGAAACTTTCTGAGAAGAGACACCAAAGGATGACCTTGTTCATTAGTCACATGTTGATTAATACCTTATTTAATAATGTCGGCTGAAAATAACGCATCTAAGCTTAAGTACTTTAATAACTTATGTAACTTTAATAACAGATATTTTGTTATCGCATCTAAACGTAAATGCTTTAAAAAATGATGTAACGTTAATAAATGATATTAGGTTTTGACGTACATTTTGATTGAGAAAAACAAATTATTCGTTCGTACTTTTATAAAACGGACAGACAAACTAGAAATTCTATTTTTGTATCTTTCAATCTTAGTAGAATTAAAAACGAGGAATATTAATATATTTTATTACACATTCTATAAATCCATCACGTTTCTATTCCAAGCAAAATGTTCAGTTAATGCTTTCTGTGCCCAACATACAGAAAATGATCAGACTGTGTTTTTTTGTTATAATAAAGCCTCATCAGGCTTTATGGGAGTCCACCGAGAAGAATCGAACCCCTGATTGGAAGGTCGTAAATGCGGAGACATACCGCTGTACTAGCGAGGGCTAGACTATGTCAATCACCTTAGAATAATTTTGAAAATAAACGATTGTCTCAATTTTCATTTATTATATTTACTTAGATTGCAGTAACATGTAAAATGTATATGATTTAATTATACATTATGTACTTGTGTGGTAATACAGCTGGTTGTTTCCATGCAGTATCATTAAATTCATTCACAAGTTACAGTTGACAAACACAATCGTAAAAAAACCTTTAGTTATAAATCAAGTTATTATTCTTCAACAGTTAATACTTCCTCACATGAATTTTAAAATTGTCACTGTAACATGAATTGTCATTCATTTACACTTTATTAAATGTCTAAAATCATCAACTGCAAATCAGATTCCAGTGATTCTCTTATACGAAACATTATTTTCATCATAGACTAATATATTATATTTAGTATATATATGTAACTTAGACTTAATTTATCATGTATATTCAAATATTCATTAACCAAATTTCAACATACACTAAGACACTATTCACGAAAACTTCTTGGTTTTAGATAATTGTCAAGCCTACAAATTTATGGTTAAATTACACACCACGAACATTAGCTTCTAGCAAACCTTATTGTGACAGACAAAAACTGATGCTTCATCATAACTCGAATTAAATTAGTTATTGCATGTATGTAAAATGGCAAATTTACTGAAGACTTCGTGAACAAAACTTTGAGATATATTAATATGGTATGTAAGAAAACTTCTTAGTTTATAAAACACACCTCAAAATAATAACGATTGTTAATACAGATTACCATAAATGAAGCATAAGGGACAAGAAGTCAATTTTTTTTTTTATTTTAGCCATTATACAAAAGATTTCATACATTTGAATATAAACTACCTCTCACTTGCTAACTTTAAACACTCGGTTGATAATTTATAGTTATTAGACTAGCTGACCAGTTATTGTAAAATAGGCTTGGTAATTCTACTCCTATGTCTTTTTTTTTCATTTTGTAGATCGTATTATCAAGGTGGTCAGTGACTTTGAATATCAAAGACTTCAAACTGTGACCATCTTCCCGTCATAGATTGTTAGAAGTGTACCAATATTTCTCTTGTGTGTTTGTATGCTATTTGTGTGTGTGACCCATGTAATTCTTAAAAGACTGTATCAAAATTGTATTCATGGTAAACTATATGTTGGTGATATCAATATCTCCAAGATGCTATAGAAGAATGTGTTATGTATATGTGTAAATATTTTGTAAGCGACAACATGTCGTGTGGTGTTTAAATTTTCATTTCTATTATTCATTTTTCCATATTTATATTATTGTTTCGAAGTTTAAACTAATATTTTGTTATTCATTTAGAGTAACATTTAGAATTTTCTTGAATTAAGTAGACCAATCATATGTTTGTAAATGAGGTGCTGGTGATTTTGTGTCTAGACGTGTAGTCTCGGGCAAGAACGGACATGCGTGGATTGCTCTGGAGACCTGTAGAATTTTCGCGTTCTTTCGGGGAGTTTAGGCCTACAATATATAAACAGACGAAGATGCGAGAGACTGAATAGAGATTCAGTCATCAGTTTTTATTCAAAAAAGAGGAGAGAGATTCAGACGTCAGTTTTTATTCGAAGAAAAAGAAGAGAGTTATTTGAGAAAGATTAAGTGTTTGCTGTGATTATTCAACTTGGATTTGTGACTGAAGTTAGATCTACGGAAGCTGTGATTTTATTTCGTCAATCTCTACGATTCATCTGAATTACTGCTTGTGCTGAGAGTCGGCGAATTTATTGAACTGTGAACTGTTCCTGAACTTCTTCATTTAAGCTTCGGAATTTCTTCGTGGGACCAAATTCACACCCTAGACTGGAATTTGAGACTTTCATTTTAGATCATTATATTAGATACAGGCCAGTACCATTTTGTATTATGATTAATTTTGAAGTTTGAAACTAGTATTATTTTGTTTTGTAATTAATTTCGAATGTTGTAACTTAATATCTGTCACTGTTATTATATAATTTATGTTATATCTGTTATATTTGTTAATAGTTTAGTGTAATAAATTATACAAGCTGTTATCTGTGTTTTTCTGTTGCGTTTAGTCTACGAAGAACATAAAACATAAAAAATACGTAACAGAATGTTTTACATTTAATCACGTTATTACGGTAACTGTCTATATGTGTGTTCTTGTTTGACGTCATTGGTTTTTGAAATTAAAGTAGAAATAACATATAAAAATGTGTACGTGTTTTTCATGATAGTGATCATTTTGAATATTAGTAATCAGTTAGCCATTTGTTTATTATATTTAGTTGTAGGGTGGTTATTGGCTATAATATGATTGATTTGTGAAAGGAAAATAGTAACTGTTTTACAAAACATTGAAAGAAGTTATATATTTCATACTTTCACAAGTTTTTGAATACATTTTTCATTAATCAATGGTTATACAGAAACTGAACAAAGTGAGTCACTCATTTATTATTTTTTCAGACCTAATGGATTTTAACTTAATTCAATCTAGATTTTGATAACTTGTCTGAGGACAGTTAATAGAATAATGGTTTTGAAATGTGAAAACCTCATGTGATATATGTAAAATATTTTGTCGCAAATTAATAAAAGTTTTAATTTTACATAATAAACGTTCTAATAAAGATTTTGTTGTGTAAGTGTTATTTATTGCATAATATGGATTTAAACTGACAGGCATGTATTGCGTGCCTAGTAAAATGTATGTTGTGATCATACTAAATAAATAACATTGCATGTGATGGAAAATAATTGATTGATTAAGTTTACTTATCATGCCATTCTTTTTATTATTAATTAATGATAATTGTATTAATTAACTAATAATTTAATACTGACACTCTTTAAACAATAAGTTTCATTTAATTATAAATGAATTTGTGTTAAGTATCCTTTTAAGGATGGTTTATTAATTAATAGTTAATTATCGAGGTTATGAGACATGTACTGTATGAGTCATGGCAGCCTAAAAGTACCTTCTCTACTTCGTGGTGCTATTACATAATTATTCATCATGGCGCCCTAGAAACGCGTCCCTAACGACATGCACCACTCCCTCGACATGCATGTGGCGCTCTCTTTTGATACTTAGTGTAACTTCCCCTCTTAGAAATTACGAAAATACTATGGCATAATATAATCTTAACATAACTTTCAAATTCGTGTCCACCATTGTAATGAAAATTAAACACCTGGCAATGAGTCACCCTACCCCAAAAAATGTTAAATGTTCATTTAAATACCAAAACTTTATATACCGTTAACAATTGTGTAATTGACAATGATCGCAGCAGTGATTGAAACGTGTGAAATCCCCCAGCAGCACAACAGTATCTTTGCAGACTTACAACGCTAAAAACCTGCTTTCGATACCTGTCGTAGGCAGAGCAAAGATAGCTCACTGTGTAGCTTTGTGTTTAATTCAAAACAAGAAAAACTTCCTGTGAAAGCTGTAACTTGCAATAAAAAAAATATTTTGTTTGTTTGATAAGCTCAAAACTGTACAAGGGAATATCTATGCTCTGCCTATTTCGGGTATCGAAACTCGAATCTTAACGTTACTTCTGAGCCATTGGCGACAGAAAAGAAACGAAAATTACACCGATAAACTTTTACGGAAACGCAAGAACAAGTAGTAAATAGCTACAAATGTTTGATTAGCTATAGTCATGCTTCCTGTTAAGAGCATGGATTTAAGGAAATGAAGTAGTAGGTGAGAAAGCTAGACTTGCCTCACATTCTACTGAGGATAGTTTGGGTTACTTTTTGTAAATTATTTCCAAGTGAAATATTGAAACTCTTATTTAAAGTTCAAGAATATATATATGTATATTATATAAAAACAGTTCCCATATAACTTTTGATTATATTCAGTTTGTCTTATATAATAATTACTGTTTATTATTGTTATTACAACCAAAATTATATTCTGATGATATCTATTAAGTTTCTGATATGTTGCTGATGTTTTATCATTATTTTGTCACAGAACTGTGGCAAATATAGCGTTAAAATTATTAGAATCCACAGTTGTCAATCGTCTCAGTCCTAACACCGATCTGTATGACACCTTCCATGTACTTGTACTTCCTTCCCTTCAATTGTACTATACTAAAAGACACACATTTTTGCATAGTTAAGAAATGTGAAGTATTAAAATATAACAGAAGTACAGCAAAAGATCATTGTAATATTCACATGAAAATGACAAGGTATGTAAGAGTGTAACGTAAAAAGTTTTACGTCAGAAATATTCTTACGCAAAAAATACTCTTTAAGTGTGCTTTTCTTGATCAATAAAAAAGGGTTATTTATGGGTTTTTTCACATAAAATGTATTTTGCAAATTTCTCAGAACATTAGATTTTTCATTAAGTTTGATATTACAAGTGCATTTAAATGTTTCACATTAATCTGTCTACTATTAACAGTTCATATAAAATAAAAATAAAAATTCCGAAGATAGAACAAAAGCCTTTAAAATTGCTTCAGATAAAACAGAAAAGTGTTTGAAGGATTTTTTGAAACACCTGAACAGATTTCATTGTGTTGTTTTCCCGAGATTATTCATTTTTCAAGTTCAGCTAATACTAATTTACAGCAACACGTGTTGGAATATTCTAGCTGAATAAAATAATTTGTTGACTACGTGGTTTATTAAATGGCTATTGACAAAAAAATATTAGGAATAACTTTATAAAAGTACAATATCATGAAATAGTTTAATATAACAACGTAATTTTAGTGTCATGTTACCGTTCATTTCTCTAGTCAACAAACTGTTTATTTCAATTGAAATGCAATTCCCAAGTTATGTTGATGGGAACACAAATACTTTGTTCGGCCTGCCACATTTAATTTGTTTCTAAACCATTCTGAAACTCACGTGACATTGTTTAAGTACTTTCATAGATTCCAAGAGTTCCTGAAGCTAATTTTAAGGTAGTTTGTTTGTTTGTTTTTAATTTCGCGCAAAGCTACTCGAGGGCTATCAGGGTTAGCAGTCCCTAATTTAGCAGTGTAAGACCAGAAGGAAGGCAGCTAGTCATCACCACCCATCGCCAACTCTTGAGCTATTCTTTTACCAATGAATACTGAGATTGACTGCACATAATAACGCCCCCACGGCTGAAAGGGCGAGCATGTTTGGTGCGACGGGGATTCGAACCAGAGACCCTCAGAGTACGTACGAGTCACACGCCTTAACCCACTTGGTCATGCCAAGCCTTAGAAGTTAGTGTAGAAATTTAATAATAGTGTAATAATCATGGATTTCAGCACAATGCATATTAAAACTTTGTAAGTAATACAAAGGTATTTAATCATTGATTGCAAATATATCTATCCAAAATGAATATGGATCAACTTGCAGCACCAGGATCATGCACAAAGAAATGTACAATAAGTCGTATCCCAGTCGTAGTAAAGTGTCGTATAGTGTGACAGGTGAGAACCCACAAACATGAAGATCAATGGCAAAGTCTTTCCACGCACCAAAGGCACCAGTATGCAGCATAATACTAACAGTAAAGAACCTCTGCCAGAGATACGACACAAGTGATATTTATACAAGCTGCCACCACGACATAGCTATTGCGTTGACGTTTACCTTAAGCAGATGGAGAAAGAAACAAGTTTCTGTCGTATTCTATAAAAAGATACACTGTTCACTTCCAGATGAGGCGCCTACGTATTTCTGTGTGATTAGCCTATTGAAAAAAGGCACTGCAAAATTGCCATACTTCCTATATTAAACAGCTGGAAAAGTGGTCCGTTTTTGACACAACAGCCTTTTGCAAACAGAAGTTACATTGCAGGAGTGTTTTCAAGATTCATGGTCGTCATGTAAAGCATAATAGGATTGTAATGATATAATGAGATTCCAAAATCATTTTAATAACTCACTTAACTTCTTTAAACTGTGTCATCTTATTTTTTGAAGGTTATTCAAAAGTTTAGCACATACCTTTAGAACAAAGTCTCAGTTTTGTTGATTCAACTGTTCACGGGCAATTTTTAAGTAAATTTTTATAACAGGAGAAACAAGTGTCGCTATCATTTCAGTATCAAATAATAACTATAGAACAAAGTGATGTCCAAATGTAGTGACAACAACTCATACATGTTCAATCGATATCTCAATTATATGGTAACAATTCCTGCGTTAAACGAACCATGACAACTACAGTTTCTTTGGTAGGTATCGAAGTAGCATGGTAACAGCACTTGTGTGTGTCAATTGATGCACATGTCTTCAGTAACTGTTTAAGAATCATGGAAACAACTCCTGCGGATTTATAGTGTGTGTGTGTTTTCTCATAGCAAAGCCACATCGGGCATTCTACTGAGCCCACCGAAGAGAATCGAACCTCTAATTTTAGCGTTTTAAATCCGTAGACTTACTGCTGTACTAGCAGGGGATAGGTTTATAGTGATGGCGAAGTGTTTGATTTAAAGAAGTGATTGAACACTTTAAATATAGTGGCAGAAAACTAATTTTCTTTCGGGTCAGGACCAGAAACCATCTTAAAATGTCCTTACGTGAGAAGTAAAATTGAAGGGTACTAACCAGTTCTATAGAAACTTGGAGGCTTATTGTGACGAAAATCTTAAAACAAAACATTGTTTGTTAAAAACTTCTATTTATTTTTGTTGATTTAATGATTGGTGTAGGTTAATGGGAAGAAAAGAATAATGGAGGGAAAATGTAAGAAAAACAATGCTTTAGAAATTACTGTTTATTTGAAAAGTGAGAGAGGAGGGTCGGTAAGTGTTATAAAAGAACGTTTTAAAATTATGTTCGAATGGATATCTATCAAAATTAGCAATCAAGAAATAATGGGCACTACACCAACAGAGACATATGTCACTCGCCTTTTTTAAGCGATACTTAACTTTTAATGAAGTGGTCAGTTAATAGTGTAAATAATGTTGTGACATTGTCCTTTTATTGGAAGGGCTTTTTGAATGATTCAGCAAAAAGATTTTGAGCTCTAGTTTACGTAACGATAATAAATTACTTTTTTTCTCCCTTGACGATTATACAAACTACCGTCATTTGTAGGCCTAAGGAAATATCACACTATCTGTACTATCTAATGCGGTGGTTCCCAAACTGGGGGTAATTTAACAATTTATCGGGGTAATAGAGGGGTGACAGAAAAAAAGTTAAAATTCTGAAAATCAAGAAAACATTGAGGTAGCTGGTATTAGGATTAATGTTAAATTAGTCTTAGTATGTAAAGTTGTAAATTAAACCTATTTTAAGCATGTAATAAAGTTAAATCAAATAACAATAAACATCAAAATCTAATATACAGTAGTAGAAAAGAAAAATATGTATCTGAGTGTGTGGTAACCTAAAAGTATTTTGACAAGTATGCTTCAGAACACAAGTCAGTCAGTAACCCTGATGACTCATCGACGTGTCCAGTACGCGTCACTCACTGCCTGAGGTTGCCTCTATTTCACACTGTCAGTTTCTATGTGAGCATCAGTCGAGGTAAACAAAACCTGGTATCTATGTGTACTGCCCTGTGCAGTATAGTTAGTATTTACCTACTATTACATCATTCCTATGCTGAATAAGCTCTTTTAATGCTATCTAGAATGCCATGAAAAATAAATAAGTTCAAATTGTTCACACTTTTTTCTGCAGTTTTTTTTTGCAGATTAAACAATAAAATGTCTAAAAAGCGCACCTACTCTGACGCCTTTCTTCGCTATAGCTTTGTGAATTTACCTTCTGGTGGAGAGGATCGGCCACAATGTGTAGTATATCACAAAGTGTTGACAAATGAAAGCCTCAAGCCATCAAAACTCTCAGCTCACCTCCAGAAGTACCATCCAAATCTTCAAAATGAGGATCAGGCTTATTTTCAGCGCCGGGCTGTAGCACTAAAGAATATCCAGTTCGGTTCATCTGGATTTCAAGCCCAAAACCTTCAAGCTGCGGTCGAAGCATCTTACTTTGTTGCATATAAAGTTGCCGAACAAAAAAATGCCACACCATTGCAGATAATCTGATTATGCCTTGTGCATACGAGATGGTGAGCAAGGTATGTGGGGAGGATCAAGCGAAGGAACTGAGTGTCATATCTTTATCAAACAACACAATCCTCCGACGAGTCGATGACATGGAATCAGATATTTTGTCCCAAGTTACAACAGAGATCAAGGAAAGCTCATATAGCAAATTATCCTTGCAATTTGATGAATCGTGTGACGTAGCCAGTTGTGCTGTTCTCCTTGGGTTCGTTTGTTACGTCCACCAGGACAAGATCAAAGAAGAGTTCCTATTATGCGAAGATCTGCTGACAACCACGAAGGTAGAAGATATCTTCAATATCATCAACAGTTTCTTTACCACGAATGGATTGGATTGGAACAGCGTTCAACAGGAAGGGAGAGATGTTTATATAAAGTCTAGATTAGTATAAATACAATGAATTACATGGCATATAGTCATATAGTTTTATTTATTGTACAAGTAGCTAATATTTTATACATAATTCACAAAAAAATATCATGCCTGTCGTACTGAAATACTAAAGTACCAAAATAAATTAAATTAAATTAAAACCATGTAATTATAACGCAAAAGATAAGTAAGAATGACTAACTGACGCAATCTATAATAGTTTTTCTTTTTTAATCTAGGTCTCCGTCGATGATGGGTCGTAATCGTGGATTACGGGACCTCATACAAGCTGTGAATCTAGAAATTTCTGTAGATCATTGCATCATTCATCGGTACTCTCTTGGATCAAAAAGCCTGCCAGGTAATCTGAAATTAGTGTTTGAAGATGTGTTGAAAATCGTCAATTTTATCAAGTCCAGGGATGTGAATTCGCGCATATTCAGGGAGCTGTGCAAGGAAATGGGAGAGCAGTATCAAGTTTTGCTCTACCACACCGATGTTCGCTGGTTTTCACGAGGCAAGGTTGTACGTCGAGTCATTGAGCATCGAACGGCTCTTCAGGAATTTCTGAAACAAGAAAAATCTCCTTTTGCTACCACTGACACGAATCCAAATGCTTCACAAAATCGTAACTGAATTATTAAAACAAAGATAAAGTCAGTACTCGTTCTCTATTCATTAGTAACTGAGAGAAAAAAATTACTAAATAATTTTTGATTCTTGTACTTATAGCTTAAGCTCGTCTCTCGACATTTTTGAAATCTATTAGTTTTCCATGACGTCAAATTCATAACTTTACAGGTCTACTCTTACGAAGTTGCTTGAATATATCATCACACCCCCTTTAGCTAATATCCGAGTTAAAACACTAAAAATATGACATATAATAATGTGATAAGTGATTAATGAAGAAATCGATATAATAATATAGGAACTAATTAGGACAAGAACAGATTGATCTTGATTCATCTCCGTTATCGGCAAAATATTGTCTGTTTAATTAGCTTGTTGACTTCGTATGTTTGAAAAGATATATTATAAATTGTTAACGACGACTACCATATGAAATTGAGGGAAAGAGATATGTTTTCACAGTTGAATTATTTTGCTCCATCAAGAATTCCAGACATCAAACTAACAGCCAATGAAATAGTCTAATAACTGTGAATAATTTTCAGGTGTTTTCCTGGAACTGCTATAATCCGAGGCTACAGTTCAATTTTTAATCGAATTGCTGCTGTCAAAGTTTTAATCTTTAGCTCAGGCAGAGTACTGTAAATGTAATTAGTTTGAGTGTAAGCATTCCACTTTTCTTCTGCACGTTTTGTTTTTTATGAGTTATATTTCTTTCACACAAGGACTGGGATTGCTAAGTGTGTTAAGGCATTGAACTCGTCATCACAGGGTCACGGGTTCGAATCCCAGTCGCACCAAACACGCTCGCCCTTTTAGCCGTGGGTCGTTATAATGTGACGGTCAATCCCACTATTCTTTGGCAAAAGAGTAGTCCAAGAATTGGCGGTGAGTGGTGATGACTAGCTGCCTTCCCTCTCGTCTTACGCTGGTAAATTAGGGACGGCTAACGCAGACAACCCTCGAGTGGCTTTGCGCAAAATTAAAAAAACAAAACAACTCTTTCATACCTCAAAATTTATTGTTCTTTTATTTTATATCACTGAATTGGTGAGAAGTTTGATTTCAAAACAACATAATGCATTATCGTATTTTACTCTCGTGTCTGTCATAATTTCTTTGTGACAAAATTTAAAAACTAGATAAAAGCATTACTCTATGTAGTTAATTATTACTATTAAAGGAATTTGTTATAGTAGTACATTTGTCACTTACAGATTCTGATATATGTGGCTTCACAATTCGTGTTAACTTTAAGCAGCGTGATGACATCATGTTAAGATTAATTATAACTTTAGAGAGGTTAAAGTGTTGTCAGGATAATGCCATGGATATGTCTTATTTACAAGGACTATCCGGACTCCATTGTATTAATAGCGACTTTATAATAGCCATAAATTATTTAGTATGTGACCAACAATAGTACTGTTTTTACTTACATAACACTATCATAAAGAGTATTTCCAACCACAATCGAGGTACCAAATTGTAGCTAGTTTTAAATTAATTTGGAGCTATTATAGGTCACTTACACTAGCTTTCCAGCTGGATAGCTCTAAATATTTTTAATTCTGCATGTCTTCTAATCACTTATGTTTTTAACTGTCTTGTCTCTCTTTTTAAGTAACATATCCAAACAGTATTTTGGTGACCATAGTCTTGAACACATCTTTTCTCCTTTAAGCACAAAAGTTTCTAATATCGATACATTTATCCATTTAAATAGACTCTTGCCATAAGCCAGCCTCTGTATTGCACGGTTCTTTCTTTTTCCTTTACAGTTATGACCAAACTTTCAATTTCTTCTTTCCTCACAACGTGTTCGAGAAACTTCAACTATCTTTTTTTTCTGATGACAGACAGCAGCTTCCTTCTTCAACCTTGACAAAATACCTTCATTTGATGTGTGACTTACCTTCAAGATGCGTTCTGAGTATCATAACTCAATTGCTTTAGTTCTGTTCCTCATACCTCACGATATTGTCAAACATTCTAATGCATGTGTGACATTTGGCATAGCATAGCAATTTTCAACTTTTTATCTCCTATCTTCAGTTTTATTTCATGATCACATTTAACATATGACGCTATTCAGCTTCCCAGGAAGTTAAATTTATTGACCTGCTTTATCTATTCCTTATTTACTTTGACAATGAATACAGGAATGATCTTCTTTGTAATTACCGTACATTTTGTTTTGCTATAACTATTATTGAAATCCTTCTTTTCTTTCACTAACAGCTCTGTCTAAAATCTTTTGCTGCTTCTCTCCTGAATCAACTATTAAAACTGTTATCAGTGTAACGCAAGTTGTTCACATCTCATTCGCTAACGATCATTTCCGATAAATCCTCAGTCTCCATCAGGATTTTCTCACAGCACAAGTTAAACACGTAAGGTGATAAAACACAGCCTTACCTCACGTCTCTCTTAATTTGGATGAATTCATTTCATTTTCTGTGTTAACTGATGAGCCAGGCATCGCTGTAACAGATATTGCTCCAAATCTTTTCAAACGCTTTGAGATTTCTTCGTTTAAATCAAACTTAAATCCTCTTTCATACATTTGACCTCTTGGATAAAATATCTCATAACAATAGTTCCATCACCTTTACCCTTCATTTCCACTAGAGACCTCTTTCATGGCTTTGTAATTTTTTCTTGGCTAGTGAAAGGCCATATAATATGTTTGGCAAAATAATGTAGTAGGTTGTCATTTCTTGTTGCAGGTTACGGTGCTCAACTAACTTGAACAGGCCTCTATCGTTGTGCCAGCTGCACCAGACTGTAACCCTAGTAATGGAGACTAATGGGTGCTACTCCTTAAGTAAGAAAATACCAGTCTCATTGTTACGATAAGAGATAAATAAATGTCCTATTGTTGGATACAGTTTAACGTCACACTCAAGAAAAAATGTTTTGCAGTTTCTAATAAATATTATATTACCTTAATATGAGATATCAAGGTGGATCAAAAGTAAGCTGAAACACTTATAACACTAAAATTCGGTGTTTGATCCCCGTATTGAACAAGTAGATTGCCTAATTTGGCTTTGCTCTAAAACAAACTTAGAATTTATAACCTATTCAGATTCCGAGTAAATTCCATCTCCAACTGAGATTTTATAATGTATTTTAATTTGTAGAAACTTTACTCTCTCTCTCTCCCACGGATACAGCGATAAGTCTACGGATTTACATCGCTACAATCAGGAATTCGATTCCCCTCGGTAGACTTAGCAGATAGCTCAATGCGGATTTGCTGTAAAAACAACACTCACCATTCACCATCTTCGGCGAATTAATTGTTTTCAAGTTAAGTTTGAAGTAAAATCAACTTTAATTTGATATTCTGAAGTTTATTCTATATTTTATTATTGAGATCTTAAATAATTTATGAGTAACTTTTGCATTTTATATAACAGATATTCTGATGAGTTAGCAGTTTTACATTTTTGATTTAAGTTGCCGACGTTGTCTCACAACCACAATATCTCAGCGGTATGTCTGCGGACAATGCTAAAAACCGGGTTTCGATAACCGTGGTGGGCAGAGCACAAATTGCCTATTGTGTAGCTTTGTGCTTAATTCAAAACAACTATGTTGTCTCGTAGATAGAGTTTCATAATAATTTAAAACTGACAGTGCCAATTTGAACGTTACACGTGGTATGTACACTTTATTAACGTTGAACTGGTAAATGTAACTATTGCTATCTGTTGGAGTGTTTTTGAACTACAATAACTGACATTATATTATTTTATTAATAATATTCCGTTGGTTTGTTCTTATTTGTTTAAACATCATTGCATACATAAGACAAAAGTGTGACTTACCTCGCTTATTACTGGATTTAAGTACTTTATGACAACTTTATTCAAGGGAAATATGAAACAAAATGCATAAAGTGTATATTTTTAATAAGAAAAATATCGTTAAAAAACATTTCCTTAAAATTCAAATTCATGCAAGCTTTCGGAATCTATTTTGAATATTTCCCATTACAGTAATTATGTTTGAGAAATTAATTCAATACTAAAAGCTTTTATTAAATATTCTCTCGAGAAGCCCAGGATGACAAGGTGTTCAAGTCACTCGACTCCTAATCCAACAGTCGCGGTTTCAAATCCCATCACACCAAACATGTTCGCCCTTTCAGCCGTTGCAGTGAAGAACAAAGCTACACAAACTGTACTCTCCCCAATACAAGTATCGAAATCTGGTTTCTGGCGTAACAAGTCCACAAGTGTTCTGTCCCAGTGGGGTATGGGAAATGTTTATTATTTAATAAATAGGAATCAGGGAATAAAATGAGATTTCGAAACTATCTCGTCTAAACTAGTTATTTCTGTTCTACACAGTAAGAGAAATACTGAGGGTTTCCAAGCACAGTTATCACCATGACCAAAAGAGTTAAATGTTACAACGTTCCCACCATCAAAAACCATGCTTATCATTCAAGATAAGAATACTATTATCTATAGTACGAATAAAGCACTCGGAAACTTTTAGAAGTACAAAATCTTTGATACGATTTTTGAAAATTTTAACGTTTTCTTCGTGAATGGTATGCATCAAAATAACTAAAATAATCGTGATGACAGATGCTGAGAAATCGTTAAGTCATTAAGAATAAGAGCACAAAAACAGCAGATCGGAAACAGTTTCTGATAAATACTGAAAATACAAAGCAATTAATTGAGGCTACATGCAACATTTAGAGTAAATTATATTGTCATACAATAAAGACAGTTTAACGTAAAGAAGAAAAACACAGGTCATCGACTAAGAATAGAACAACAACAATAAAGATATAGATCACCATGTTGTATACATAGCAAGAAACCAAATGCAATATCATTCTTGTACTTTCGTATGCAAAAGACGAGATATCCTTTGATAGATTGTTTAGACAAAGTATTCATGATGAAACTTTGCCGAATGGGCGGCAACTGCCTGTTGTGCAGACAAGTGTAGAGGACAGCGTTTCAAAAAGTTTTCCGCATTTCGTCTTCAGTTATTAAACAAACACCAACGATCCAACAGAAGACAGGCTCATCAAAAGAACGCTCAACAAACTAAAGAAGCAAGGCTTAATGAACGAAAAACTAACCAAAAACGTAAGATCCAATGAAAAATTTCCTCCTCAGTTCTACGTACTATCTAAGATACAAAAACCTAATTTTCCTCTAAGGCCTAACGTCAGTGCTCAAAACTCATCTTGCTATCGACTGGCTACTTTCCTGGTACACATCTTATCTGCACTACGAGGAAACACTGAACATCGTTTTCAAAACTCGAGATATTTCACAGAACAGCTCAGGAAGCGACACCTCAAATCCCAGGATATTTTGATCAGTTTTGACGTCACAGATCTATTTACCAACGTTTCAACCTCAGAAATCCTTCACATCAACAGACAACGACTGCTGAATGACAACTCTTTACAACACAGAACAGATACGAAAATAGATGCCATAATGGAACTAACCATTTGTCTACAATCAACCTACCCATCCATATGTTATGTTATATTCAATTACGCATGTATTATGAATTTGTTTTTTTTTCTTTTCAAAACATATGGCCGATGTTACCCTATTTACACTCGAAGAGCGCATTGCGACATGTACGTGGGTACATGAGCGCAAGAATACTGGTGACACCCTGAATACAATAAGATATATGGATGGGTTCGGACTTGCAGACCACCCTGTATTTCCAATACAACGAGGAATTCTGCGAACAAATAGGTGGTCTACTCTCTCCAATTCTAGCAGACATTTTCATGGAAAACTGAAAAAAGAGCCCTTTCATCCACACCTATAAAACATATGGCATGGAACTGAAGTTTTAAGTAGTTATCGTTTAGATTAACATACAAATAATAATCGTAGACATTTATTGAAGCTGGCTTCTTCTTCTTGGTCGTAAACATCTGTAAACAGATGTGTTCAAAATAAACTAGTAAAAATAAAGGGAGTTGTTGATTTCTGAAACTTGTAAAGAAGAACATTCACGCAGGTGTTATTGAAAGCGCGTGCGTTATGATCACATTAGCAGAACTTCTACGACTAATGAAATTTTTGAAGGTCTGTTTTGTTTTGTTTTTTTCAAAAGCAAAAATAGATTTATTTCTTAAATAAACTAAAAATATAAGAAAGATTCAAAATCTCAAAATAATAAAGAAAAAAGTTGTTCCTATTCATACTCAAAATACACGAGATTCCTATAATCAAAATACTTCTGACATTGGAGGCTTAATATCGTGTCTTCTCCCTTACCTTACATATCTTTACTCCAAACCAATTCACAAAATTCATTATTTGTGGTTAATCACATGATATTTTATTCTGACTAAAGTGTTCTGCATATTGTACCTAGGCTTTGGTACACCCGAGAGATACTGTATGTTAGCTTACAAGACTCGAACTTCCGAACCTTGAGCAGTGTCATGTTTTACAATTCACGCTCTTTGTTCAACTCACTTGCTAATGTTCCTAAGTTACAAAACCGATAGTTAAAAAAACTGTATAATTCTGCTAGTTTCTAGATAGCCATGATAATGTTGACAACAACAATTGTTCGTTCCCGAATTTTCCCAGTAAAACGCTGAATGAAGCCACGTGACTTAATTCATTCGATGTCGAAAATTCAAGTGCTTCGACGACGTCTTTTGAAATGTAATGACCCGTATTACCATACATCTTTCGTACTGCCTGGCCTTCAATTGAGCCTATACATATGACTATGTTTTCTCTATCCATTTTTATTAAGGATGTACATCTGCTTGAATTGGAGTTTAGGAATACAAAAACAGAATTCAGACGTTAATGATCTCTAACTCTGCAATACAAGTCGCCAATGTAGTGTTTGTTGCTTTAATTTCTGGACATTTCAGTTAATTGAATATTTAAATATTTAAGAAGAAGAACGTAACAAAATAATAGCAGTCATTTCACGATATTAACGTTTATCACGTGTTACTCTGCTAACACTAATAAGTCAAACATAAAATAATATTATTTTTGCTTAAACTTTCTTTGCCATAAAGTATAAAACCGCGTAACGAGATATTAGTGCTATATATATATATATGTCCCTTACGAGAATCAAACCTTGAATTTCAAAGATAAAGTTCCCAAGCTTATCACTGAGCCTCTAGAGGACAATTAAACCACGTATTTTCATATTAATGCAAGACGCTAAATATGTTCGAATTAAAAAAATATAAAAAGGAAAACTACCTAATCATACAGTTTGTTTGTTTGTTTTGAATTTCATGCAAAGCTACACCAGGGTAATTTACGTTAGCTGTCCCTAATTCAGCAGCTAGTCATTACCAACCACACAAACTCTTGGGTCATTCTTTTACAAACAAATAGTGGGATTGATCGTAACACAACAACGCCCTCATGGCTAAAAGGGTGAGCATGTTTAATGTGATAGGGATTCGAGCCCGTGCCCCTTTGGATTATGGGTCGAGCGCCCCAAACTCCTGATTATGCCGGGCTCTTATCATACATAAATTCTCTATTTTAAGATTTTTTGTCATACAAATTAAAAATACCCTTTTTCTATGGTATTAAATTTTGTAGATTTTATTCTTATTAAACTAATTAGACAAACTTTCAAGTCTTCCATGTTTGCCCCCAAGTGGCACAGTGGTATGTCTGCGGACTTATACACTAAAAACCGGGTTTCGATACCCGTGGTGGGCAGAGCACAGATAGCCCATTGAGTAGCTTTGTGCTTAATTCTAAACAAACAAACAAAACTTCCATGTTTTCCCATAATCAGCGAAAACTTTCTGAATTGTCAGTGATTAAATCGGGCGTTCGTTTTCTAGCGATGAACACAAAACAGCTAATCTATGGTGTAGCTTTTTACTAAAAAAAAAAATCCTCACAATTAAGTTCAGCTCGATGTCGTAAACTCATCAGGTAGCAAATGTAAACAATCAATTTCCATTATCACAAAACAATTTGAATATAAAGTCATGAACTTAGTTTCATTTTTATTATTTATTCTATGATGATCTTGAAGTGCACACATAAAAAAATTTCCAGAATAAGATACAGAAAGTATATAAGATTGTTTTTAAGTATATAAGATTGTATTCAATTCGAAATCACTATCCCAATTTGTTCATTATATACGTATATTGTTTGCTTCGGTTTTAAGTTGTTCCACGTGTGTAGTTCACATCGTAAAGAGATAATGTAACGAAGAATCAACAATGTTCTCATCGTTATCACAACATATTTTGATGTAAGAATGGATTGGTTTCCAACATGTTACCCCAGCTAGGATTATTAAATTCAAATTTAGAACTAAGGTATATATAAAAATATTGATCATATAGAAAATAAACATAAAGTATAAAACAAATGTGTATTCGTTTGACATTTTACAAGTCATATATTCTGTCCTTTAACCCAAACTGAGAAAATTACTTTGATTGAAGCTATCCTTGTTGTTTCGGTTCCGCCGTTATTAAAGACGTATATACACAAGGCTTCAAGCATAAAGCGTTTATTCTCATAATACTTAAAGCACCATATGTCATTAGTTTTTATTTTGCTGAACAAAATGACACTGCCATACTCTTCTCGATTATAAATTTCTCTTTCGATAGCGACTATTGCACACCGTTATGTTTGGCGAACATTTAATGTCCTTATTTTATTTGTTAATAGTTTAACGCTGATCTGTATGTAGGTCATTTCAATCTCCCTCTGCAGGCTTATATATGTATCAATGTTATTTGTTCAGTCCTCTGTCATTCTAACCCGTTTTCCATTTCTCATTTTCCGTAATCTTGCTTAATTATTACGTATACATATATATTTAGTTTTATCTTTTGTGTTGCTTTACGTTCAGAGACTTTATTCGCAACAACAGTTTATCTTTAAGTGCAAAACCGCACAACTGAGTGAATATAATGAGCCAACTATATGGTACAAACCTTGATTTTTTCACGTAATCATCTCTCGAATTTACAGTTGAGTTCACATGGTAGGGTATACAAACGAAAGAAATTTATACCTACTGCTGAAAGTCAAGGAAGTCTCCACTCTCATATCTACTGATTTTAATTGAAGTTTGTGAAATTTTTGTGATTCTTTAGAGAAAATAATTCATAACTATCTATACTACATAAACTGAAAAAAATATGCAAAAGATGTCGCTATATGTAGTAATGTGTAAATAAATAAATAATTTTTTTGTTAATTTTTAAGCACAAAGTTATAAATTGTGCTATTTTTGCTCATCTTGAGTACTTAAACTTGAATTTTAGTGTTATGAACAATAAGATGTACAATTGAGAAACCAGGAGGCAATAAATTTAGTTTCCTCTAATTTGATTAACGATCCAAGAATGTTTCCCAAGAATTAACTAACAGTGTGTGTGTGTGTGTGTGTTTACTTATAGCAAAGCCACATCGGACTATCTGCTGAGTCTAGCGAGGGGAATTAACTAACAGATGTAATATTTCGTTAAGTTTAACAACTGAAATTCCTGATTCATTTTTATTTATTTAATATAACCCACAAGTGACACAGCTGTATGTCTGCAGACTTCAAACTTTAAAACCCGGGTTTTGATGCATGTGGTAAGCAGAGCAAGATAGCCCATTGTGCAGCTTTGTATTTATCTAACAAACAACGATAATTATTTAATATATTATTATACATAAAATAAGCTGATGTAAAACAATAAAATAAATTTAATTCGTACTCATAGGGTCATACTTAAAGCAAAAAGTGCTCACTTATTTTAATTGTCTTTTAAAGGAATAAAAGACCACTTCATTCACATCTGGCTTCATATTGTTAAATTTTCTGTAGCATTCTAATCCCGTCCAACCAATCAACGTTAACATGTCGGCGTTCTTTGTTCCTTGCGCGTTGATCAATAGACTACTTAAGCTCGCAGCAGGAAAAAACTCCCTTTGCAAAGTAGCCGATATGGGCAAAATTAAGTGGAGAGCATACTTCTTACTTGTCGCAGCCTCATATGGAATATTCTTATCCCGAAAGTAAATGACATAAGACTTAATCAATTTAACCTCATTGAAAAGTTATGACAAAATAGAAACCGTCCATTCAATCCGTTGTATTTGAAAACATACAAAATTTTACTTTATAAATAAGATGTTTAGTTTTCCTTTGAACGCTATCTAATTACAGAACAGAGTGGTGTTTTAACGTAACGCTCTTTGTTTTCTATAATAAAAATTATTATGCACAAGAAATTTCTTTCTTATCCCGTTTCAGTTGTTTTTGCGGTAAGTGTTATTCCATTAGAATAATTGTCTGGAATAAACATTAACTGGCATTTCCCTTGAAAGAGAATAACAATAGTGCAAAAGGTTTACAGCAGGTGTTCCATAGTTCACAATGAGCTACATATCTGAACGACTACTCAGCACAAGTGACGCTATAAACATCTCTACGTGCAACCAAGTGAAAATCGTGATACTAAATAGAATCTCATTCGATGACGTAGAACAAATACACGATCTGGATTTTATGTCTGACTGCAATCATTGAATGAGAGAAAGTAGTATTAGCTCTAACTGTCGTAAAATTGAAGTAGAGATGAAAGTTTTTTACTAAAGGCTCCTATTTCGCATCATGCAAATTCAAGTATTATTATAGCTTAAGGAAAAAGTTCATCAAATATACCTACAATATTTTAAGATAAAATCTCTATTCTCAGCGATTTAAAGTAGGACACTATAAAGTGAGGAACTCTTCACTTTGCCTCCCCCCAGTGGCTCAGCGGTATGTCTGCGGACTTACACGCTAAAATCGGGGTTTCGCTACCCGTGATGGGCAGAGCACCGATAGCCCATTGTGTAGCTTTGTGCTTGATTCAAAACAACATCTTCACTTTGTATTCAAAGTGTCAAGACAATTATTTTAATAACTACTAAATATTTTGATTTAGTTCATAAATAAGATCACTAAATTCTTTAAATATTTAGGTAGACCCCACGCGCCAAAATTTGAACTGATATGTGTACTTCTGAATATGATGTAGAGATAAGCTGGTTATATATATATATACGTGCAATTTTCAGAGTCATGTCATTTTTGAGGTTCTTCAGAAATCAAGCCATTCAAAATAATTTGCAATATAAAATATTGAATAAATTGTTCATTTTATATCTTTTTTTATGTTCATGGGAAATTATTTATAACTAATTGTATTATTTTAAGCCAGAATTAAATTCGTGATTCGTAAATAAGTTTGAAATAATACATTTGGCCTGACACATTTACTTAAGTTGTTCGATCACATGGATTACGACCCCCCCCCCCAAAAAAAATAATAATCACAGCTTTTATAATAACTTTTTCATCGATTCTTTCCAGGGTAAATGTAGGGTATGCTAAATTTAGAATGCTTTTTGAAGTGCCTGCTTTCTGGTGGATTACATGATTAGATAACTAGTTTATATAATTTCTGTCGTATGTGTCTTTTCTATAAATGTTACTAGAGAAGACGCGGGGTGATTGAGTCGTGTTAACGCTTAAGAAAATATCGTATAATTATTTCCAATTTACACTATGAATTGTATGTCTTTATGTCTCTCGCATGTTACGTCGAAAGAGGTCGTCACATATGTGTCGAGAGAAGGGAGAGGGGATGATATCATCAGATTTAGCGAGTTATTAATACAATGTTTTGTCATTAGATGGCGCTTTATTAGGGACGAGTTGATGGATCACCAATGGCATATTTATGTAATTGTAACACAAAGTAGAGAATCTGTGTTTAGGCTCATACAGTATATGTCTCGTCATATCAATAATTAATTATTAGTCATTTAAATGGCCCTAATATGTTTGCACATTTATTCACTTATAACTAATTCGATCTAAAAATATTGCCTGACACTAATTAATTAAATCACTCATAAGTAATCGTCCTAAAGAAGATGCTTAACACTTATTAATTGAATCATTTATAATTACATTGTTGTAAAAAGGAACACCTAAGACTAATGTATTTATAATTAGTTAATCCTGAAAAGAATTATACAATAATTAAAACTTATAGTTTAAAATATTTTAGTACTAAATTTTTAGTTAATTAATACAATTATAACTGATTCACCCTCAAAAGGACAAAACAGTAGCTAAAACTTAATCAACCAAGTATTTTCAATCACATGAAATATTATTTATTGTAACTTGATCACAACATGCATTTTACCAGGCACATAATACATGCCTGTAAGTTTAAGTAAATAATATATTGCAATAAATAGCACTTACTCAACAAACACCTTATTAAAAAGCTTATTAGTTTGTAACAAAATACTTTACATATGTTACACGAAATATCCACATGTCAAAACCATTATTTTGATAACTATCCACAGACAAATCTTTAAAATTTAAAATTAAATGAGTTAAAATAATGAAGCCAAATAAAAGTAATAAACAAGTGACTTACTTCGTCCATTTTCTATACAACCATTGATCACTGGTGAATGTACACTGCTTTACTTTCACAAATCAATCATGTTATAACCAATAACCACCCTACAGCTAAATATAATAAACAAATGGCTAACTAATTATTAATATTCAAAATGTCCACTATCATGAACCACACATACAGATTTCTACACGTAATTTCTATGATAACTTTTAAAACTAAAATACGCATGTAAACAGTTACTGTGATAACACGTAATTAAATATAAAGCTTTCTTCTAGGACATCTCGGAGATATTGACGTCACCAATTAACAATTTACAAATACTGACTCATTCAAAGACACTGGCCATCGTGGTTATGAAATACAGAAGTTTAGAACAGTCATCAGATTAGAACTGTCAAACCCTGATATTGTTTAACTTTTCTTATATGCATAGAATTTGGGTAAAGACTTTTAAGAATTACATGGGTTAGCAAGTGGCCTCATACACACACATATATAGTAAACAAACACACTACCGAAATACTGATTTCATTATTATCTATACTTCTAACAACCTAGAAAGAGAGGATGGTCACAGTATGAAGTGTTTGATATTCAAGGCAACTGAACATCTTTGTTAAGAAAATGTACAGAATTAAAAAAAAAAACATAATGCTAGAATAGCCAAGTCCATTTCACAATAGCTGGCTAGCTAGTATAAGGACCATAAATTATAATCCAAATTATTAAAGGTGTTGGTAACATTAATTACATAATTCAGTGTTTGTTCTGTATTATTATACATAGAAAACATTAGCTACAATAATCATAATATAAAAGTAAAAACCAACTCTACATAAGATTAGCACTCACTTTTGCAGATTGACAAATATATTCAATCAAACAGTAATTACAATTTTTATCTTTGAAAACTAAAACGCCATGCACTTTACTTACAGTTTAAAACTGACTTCCAATATACAAATCAAAGTTTCTAAAGGGTTACACGTTAAGAAAATTTTAAATGTTTATTTATATGGCAGTAGAGATAAAAAATCTATCAGACATAAATAGATAGGAAATGCACCATAAACAACATATATTTCGATCATTTATCTTTTAAGTTTGTTATGATAAATGAGAATGCATGCCTTTTCTTTCACGTTTTATAAATCCAGTATGTTTAGAATCCAAGTAAGCTCTTATGTCCATTGTACTGAATTTTGATGTAGAACTCATATATTTGTCGTTTGAAGATAACACGCATATAGATACACAGTTTAAACATCTTGGAGGTGCAATCATATAAGCATATAAAGAAACATCAGTTTCGCATATCTTACACTTTGAACAGTTTTTACCTGACACCATAATATCTTCAAATAAGGATGGTTCAAATTAGTTTTCACACTTCTTTTGCTACTTTGAAAAGTGAACCTGCTTAGAATACAGTGAAAGTTCTATCTCCTCAAATGTATGACATTTGCAACATTATTGCCATGTACATATTAACAATAGGTTTAATAATTACATAAAACGTTTATTAAAAGTAAATTATAATACTGTCTCTATCTGTGTATTCGGAATGTACTTAGAATAGATGGTTCACTTTACAAAATTTAAATATTTAGTGACACATATCAGTTAAAGACAACTTTTGTGTTTAATTTAAACCGTACGTTTTAAAAATTTAATTATTAATGATGAAACATCAATTACAGAATACAGGGTCTGGCATACAACAAAATAACTACATCAGTTGGCTTAATACATGCGAAATGTGCAATCATATTTTTCTCTTTTCTCATAATTTGATGGGTCCTAAAAAAGACCTTTAATTTTTGTATACATTTGAACTATTGTTTTTTTAGAAGAATAGACTTCATCTTCACCATTTTCTATCTGAATTATTATCTAAAATACATCACGTATACATTATGTAAATGGCTCAGGGAAGAAGTAACTGGGGAACATTTAAATGTTCAATCATACGAATACGTAAAAAAATACATCTCAATAAACAAAACAAATTGAATACTCATCAAAATGATTAGCTCTGAGATGCTGACAACAGGATTGATTGGGTTTGGTTTGAATTTCGCTCAAAGCAACTCGAAAGGTATCTGAGCTAGCCGTCCCCAATTTAGCAGTGTAAGACTAGAGGGAAGGCAGCTAGTCATCACCACCCACTGACAGCTCTTGGGCTAATCTTTTATCAACGAATATTGGGATTAACTATTACTTTATAACGCTCCCACGGCTAAAAAGGCGAGCATATTTGGTGTGACGGGGATTCAAACCCGCGATCCTCAAATTACGAGTCGAGTGCCTTTACCACCTGGCCATGCCGGACCCACGTGATTGAACATTTAGAAAATATTCCCCAACAAATAATACACTCATAATCCATGGCTTTGTCTATTTTTGTTTATTATTTCACCCAAAAGCACACACACGTATATATATCCAGAACAAAGAAGCTTTCTGAGAAGAGACACCAAAGGATGACCTTGTTCATTAGTCACATGTTGATTAATATCTTATGTAGCGTTAATAAATGATATTAGGTTTTGACATACATTTTGATTGAGAAAAACAAATATTTCGTTCGTACTTTTATAAAACGGACAGACACGCTAGAAATTCTATTTTTGTATCTTTCAATCTTAGTAGAATTAAAAACGAGGAATATTAATATATTTTATTACACATTCTATAAATCCATCACGTTTCTATTCCAAGCAAAATGTTCAGTTAATGCTTTCTGTGCCCAACATACAGCAAATGATCAGACTGTGTTTTTTTCTTATAGTAAAGCCACACGAGATTTTACGGGAGTCCACCGAGGAGAATAGAACCCCTGACTTTTACGTTGTAAATTCAGAGACATACCACTGTAGTAGCGATGGCTAGACTGTGTCAATTACTTTAGAATAATTTTCAAAATAAACGATTGGCTCAGTTTTCATTTATTATATTAACTTAAATTGCAGTAACATGTAAAATGTATATGATTTAATTATACATTATGTACTTGTGTGGTAATACAGCTAGTTGTTTCCACGCAGTATCATTAAATTCATTCACAAGTTACAGTTGACAAACATAATCGTAAAAAAACCTTTAGTTATAAATCAAGTTATTATTCTTCAACAGTTAATACTTCCTCACATGAATTTTAAATTGTCACTGTAACATGAATTGTCATTCATTTACACTTTATTAAATGTCTAAAATCAACTGCAAATCAGATTTCAGTGATTCTCTTATACGAAACATTATTTTCATCATAGACTAATATATTATATTTAGTATATATATGTAACTCAGACTTAATTTATCATGTATATTCAAATATTCATTAACCAAACTTCAACATACACTAAGACACTATTCACGAAAACTTCTTGGTTTTAGATAATTGTCAAGCCTACAAATTTATGGTTAAATTACACACCACGAACATTAGCTTCTAGCAAACCTTATTGTGACAGACAAAAACTGATGATTCATCATAACTCGAATTAAATTAGTTATTGCATGTATGTAAAATGGCAAATTTAGTGAAGACTTCGTGAACAAAACTTTGAGATATATTAATATGGTATGTAAGAAAACTTCTTAGTTTATAAAACACACCTCAAAATAATAACGATTGTTAATACAGATTACCATAAATGAAGCATAAGGGACAAGACGTCAAATTTTTTTTTATTTTAGCCATTATACAAAAGATTTCATACATTTGAATATAAACTACCTCTCACTTGCTAACTTTAAACACTCGGTTGATAATTTATGGTTATTAGCCTAGCTGACCAGTTATTGTAAAATAGGCTTGGTAATTCTACTCCTATGTCTTTTTTTTTCATTTTGTAGATCGTATTATCAAGGTGGTCAGTGACTTTGAATATCAAAGACTTCAAACTGTGACCATCTTCCCGTCGTAGATTGTTAGAAGTGTACCAATATTTCTCTTGTGTGTTTGTGTGCTATTTGTGTGTGTGACCCATGTAATTCTTAAAAGACTGTATCAAAATTGTATTCATGGTAAACTATATGTTGGTGATATCAATATCTTCAAGATGCTATAGAAGAATGTTTTACATTTAATCACGTTATTACGGTAACTGTCTATATGTGTGTTTTTGTTTGACGTCATTGGTTTTTGAAATTAAAGTAGAAATAACATATAAAAATGTGTACGTGTGTTTCATGATAGTGATCACTTTGAATATTAGTAATCAGTTAGCCATTTGTTTATTATATTTAGTTATAGGGTGGTTATTGGTTATATGATTATTGATTTGTGAAAGGAAAATTGTAACTGTTTTACAAAACATTGAAAGAAGTTATATATTTCATACTTTCACAAGTTTTTGAATACATTTTTCATTAATCAATGGTTATACAGAAACTGAACAAAGTGAGTCACTCATTTATTATTTTTTCAGACGTAATGGATTTTAACTTAGTGCTATCTACAGGGTGTCCCAGAAGTCGCGCACCATACGTACATATAATAATGTCAAAGGATTAGCACTGCAACCCTCAACAAAGTAAAAGACAGTTTTATAAAGAGAATTGATGAATGTATCAAAGCAGAGGGTGAACAGTTTGAGCATCTGTTATGATTATTATCAATAAAATTGTTATTCATATGTATTAACATAAAAATTTATATGGTGCGCGACTTCTGGGACACCCTGTAGATTTTGATAACTTGCCTGAGGACAGTTAATAGAATAATGGTTTTGAAATATGAAAACCTCATGTGATATATGTAAAATATTTTGTCGCAAATTAATAAAAGTTTTAATTTTACATAATAAAAGTTCTAATAAATATTTTGTTGTGTAAGTGTTATTTATTACATAATATGGATTTAAACTGAGAGGCATGTATTGTGTGCCTAGTAAAATGTGTGTTGTGATCATACTAAATAAATAACATTGCATGTGATGGAAAATAATTGATTGATTAAGTTTACTTATCATGCCATTCTTTTTATTATTAATTAATTATAATTGTATTAATTAACTAATAATTTAATACTGACACTCTTTAAACAATAAGTTTCTTTAAATTATAAATGAATTTGTGTTAAGTATCCTTTTAAGGATGGTTTATTAATTAATAGTTAATTATCGAGGTTATGAGGCATGTACTGTATGAGTCATGGCAGCCTAAAAGTACGTTCTCTACTTCATGGTGCTATTGAAAAATTATTCATCATGGCGCCCAAGAAACGCGTCCCTAACGACATGCACCACTCCCTCGACATGCATGTGGCGCTCTCTTTTGATACTTAGTGTAACTTCCCCTCTTAGAAATTACGAAAATACTATGGCATAATATAATCTTAACATAACTTTCAAATTCGTGTCCACCATTCTAATGAAAATTAAACACCTGGTAATGAGTCACCCTACCCCAAAAAATGTTAAATGTTCATTTAAATACCAAAACTTTATATACCGTTAACAATTGTGTAATTGACAATGATCGCAGCAGTGATTGAAACGTGTGAAATCCCCCAGCAGCACAACAGTATCTTTGCAGACTTACAACGCTAAAAACCTGCTTTCGATACCTGTTGTAGGCAGAGAAAAGATAGCTCACTGTGTAGCTTTGTGTTTAATTCAAAACAAGAAAAACTTCCTGTGAAAGCTGTAACTTGCAATAAAAAAAATATTTTGTTTGTTTGATAAGCTCAAAACTGTACAAGGGAATATCTATGCTCTGCCTATTTCGGGTATCGACACTCGAATCTTAACGTTACTTCTGAGCCATTGGCGACAGAAAAGAAACGAAAATTACACCGATAAACTTTTACGGAAACGCAAGAACAAGTAGTAAATAGCTACAAATGAAATATTGAAACTCTTATTTAAAGTTCAAGAATATATATATGTATATTATATAAAAACAGTTCCCATATAACTTTTGATTATATTCAGTTTGTCTTATATAATAATTACTGTTTGTTATTGTTATTACAACCAAAATTATATTCTGATGATATCTGTTTAGTTTCTGATATGTTGCTGATGTTTTATCATTATTTTGTCACAGAACTGTGGCAAATATAGCGTTAAAATTATTAGAATCCACAGTTATCAGTCGTCTCAGTCCTAACACCGATCTGTATGACACCTTCCATGTACTTGTACTTCCTTCCCTTCAATTGTACTATACTAAAAGACACACATTTTTGCATAGTTAAGAAATGTGAAGCATTAAAATATAACAGCAGTACAGCAAAAGATCATTGTAATATTCACATGAAAATGACAAGGTATGTAAGAGTGTAACGTAAAAAGTTTTACGTCAGAAATATTCTTACGCAAAAAATACTCTTTAAGTGTGCTTTTCTTGATCAATAAAAAAGGGTTATTTATGGGTTTTTTCACATAAAATGTATTTTGCAAATTCTTCAGAACATTAAATTTTTCATTAAGTTTGCTTGAGATAAAACAGAAAAGTGTTTCAAGGATTTTTTTGAAACACCTGAACAGATTTCATTGTGTTGTTTTCCCGAGATTATTCATTTTTCAAGTTCAGCTAATACTAATTTACAGCAACACGTGTTGGAATATTCTAGCTGAATAAAATAATTTGTTGACTACGTGGTTTATTAAATGGCTATTGACAAAAAAATATTAGGAATAACTTTATAAAAGTACAATATCATGAAATAGTTTAATATAACAACGTAATTTTAGTGTCATGTTACCGTTCATTTCTCTAGTCAACAAACTGTTTATTTCAATTGAAATGCAATTCCCAAGTTATGTTGATGGGAACACAAATACTTTGTTCGGCCTGCCACATTTAATTTGTTTCTAAACCATTCTGAAACTCACGTGACATTGTTTAAGTACTTTCATAGATTCCAAGAGTTCCTGAAGCTAATTTTAAGGTAGTTTGTTTGTTTGTTTTTAATTTCGCGCAAAGCTACTCGAGGGCTATCAGGGTTAGCAGTCCCTAATTTAGCAGTGTAAGACCAGAAGGAAGGCAGCTAGTCATCACCACCCATCGCCAACTCTTGAGCTATTCTTTTACCAATGAATACTGAGATTGACTGCACATAATAACGCCCCCACGGCTGAAAGGGCGAGCATGTTTGGTGCGACGGGGATTCGAACCAGAGACCCTCAGAGTACGTACGAGTCACACGCCTTAACCCACTTGGTCATGCCAAGCCTTTGAAGTTAGTGTAGAAATTTAATAACAGTGTAATAATCATGGATTTCAGCACAATGCATATTAAAACTTTGTAAGTAATACAAATCTATTTAATCATTGATTGCAAATATATCTAACCAAAATGAATAGATCAACTTGGAGCACCAGGATCATGCACAAAGAAATGTACAATAAGTCGTATCCCAGTCGTAGTAAAGTGTCGTATTGTGTGACAGGTGAGAACCCACAAACATGAAGATCAATGGCAAAGCCTTTCCACGCACCCAAGGCACCAGTATGCAGCATAATACTAACAGTAAAGAACCTCTGCCAGAGATACGACACAAGTCATATTTATACAAGCTGCCACCACGACATAGCTATTGCGTTGACGTTTACCTTAAGCAGATGGAGAAAGAAACAAGTTTCTGTCGTATTCTATAAAAAGATACACTGTTCACTTCCAGATGAGGCGCCTACGTATTTCTGTGTGATTAGCCTATTGAAAAAAGACACTGCAAAATTGCCATACTTCCTATATTTAACAGCTGGAAAAGTGGTCCGTTTTTGACACAACAGCCTTTTGCAAACAGAAGTTACATTGCAGGAGTGTTTTCAAGATTCATGGTCGTCATGTAAAGCATAATAGGATTGTAATGATATAATGAGATTCCAAAATCATTTTAATAACTCACTTAACTTCTTTAAACTGTGTCATCTTATTTTTTGAAGGTTATTCAAAAGTTTAGCACATACCTTTAGAACAAAGTCTCAGTTTTGTTGATTCAACTGTTCACGGGCAATTTTTAAGTACATTTTTATAACAGGAGAAACAAGTGTCGCTATCATCTCAGATTCAAATAATAACAATAGAACAAAGTGATGTCCAAATGTAGTGACAACAACTCATACCTGTTCAATCGATATCTCAATTATATGGCAACAATTCCTGCGTTAAACGAACCATGACAACTACAGTTTCTTTGGTAGGTATCGAAGTAGCATGGTAACAGCACTTGTGTGTGTCAATTGATGCCCATGTCTTCAGTAACTGTTTAAGAATCATGGATACAACTCCTGCGGATTTATAGTGTGTGTGTGTTTCCTCATAGCAAAGCCACATCGGGCAATCTACTGAGCCCACCGAAGAGAATCGAACCTCTAATTTTAGCGTTTTAAATCCGTAGACTTACTGCTGTACTAGCAGGGGATAGGTTTATAGTGATGGCGAAGTGTTTGATTTAAAGAAGTGATTGAGTACTTTAAATATAGTGGCAGAAAACTAATTTTCTTTCGAATCAGGACCAGAAACCATCTTAAAATGTCCTTAAGTGAGAAGTAAAATTGAAGGGTACTAACCAGTTCTATAGAAACTTGGAGGCTTATTGTGACGAAAATCTTAAAACAAAACATTGTTTGTTAAAAACTTCTATTTATTTTTGTTGATTTAATGATTGGTGTAGGTTAATGGGAAGAAAAGAATAATGGAGGGAAAATGTAAGAAAAACAATGCTTTAGAAATTACTGTTTATTTGAAAAGTGAGAAAGGAGGGTTGGTAAGTGTTAAAAAAGAACGTTTTAAAATTATGTTCGAATGGATATCTTTCAAAATTAGCAATCAAGAAATAATGGGCACTACACAAACAGAGACAAATGTCACTCGCCTTTTTTAAGCGATACATAACTTTTAATGAAGTGGTCAATTAATAGTGTAAATAATGTTGTGACATTGTCCTTTTATTGGAAGGGTTTTTTGAATGATTGAGCAAAAAGATTTTGATAACAAAACGATAACAAATTACTTTTTTTCTCCCTTGACGATTATATAAACTACCGTCATTTGTAGGCCTAAGGAAATATCACACTATCTGTACTATCTAATGCAGTGGTTCCCAAACTGGGGGTAATTTAACAATTTATCGGGGTAATGGAGGGGTGAGAGAAAAAAAGTTAAAATTCTGAAAATCAAGAAAACATTCAGGTAGCTGGTATTAGGATTAATGTTAACTTAGTCTTAGTATGTAAAGTTGTAAATTAAACCTATTTTAAGTATGTAATAAAGTTAAACCAAATAACAATAAACATCAAAATCTAATATACAGTAGTAGAAAAGAAAAATATGTATCTGAGTGTGTGGTAACCTAAAAGTATTTTGACAAGTATGCTTCAGAACACAAGTCAGTCAGTAACCCTGATGACTCATCGACGTGTCCAGTACGCGTCACTCACTGCCTGAGGTTGCCTCTATTTCACACTGTCAGTTTCTATGTGAGCATCAGTCGAGGTAAACAAAACCTGGTATCTATGTGTACTGCCCTGTGCAGTATAGTTAGTATTTACCTACTATTACATCATTCCTATGCTGAATAAGCTCTTTTAATGCTATCTAGAATGCCATGAAAAAATAAATAATAAGTTCAAATGGTTCAAACTTTTTGCTGCAGTTTTTTTTGCAGATTAAACAATATAATATCTAAAAAGCGCACCTACTCTGACGTCTTTCTTCGCTATGGCTTTGTAAATTTACCTTCTGGTGGAGAGGATCGGTCACAATGTGTAGTATGTCACAATGTATAGTATGTCACAAAGTGTTGACAAATGAATACCTCAAGCCATCAGAACTCTCAGCTCACCTCCAGAAGTGCCATCCAAATCTTCAAAATGAGGATCAGTCTTATTTTCAGCGCCGGGCTGTAGCACTGAAAAATATCCAGTTCGGTTCATCTGGAATTCAAGCCCAAAACCTTCAAGCTGCGGTCGAAGCATCTTACTTTGTTGCATATAAAGTTGCCGAACAAAAAAATGCCACACCATTGCAGAGAATCTGATTATGCCTTGTGCATACGAGATGGTGAGCAAGGTATGTGGGGAGGATCAAGCGAAGAAACTGAGTGTCATATCTCTATAAAACAACACAATCCTCCGACGAGTCGATGACATGGAATCAGATATTCTGTCCCAAGTAACAACAGAGATCAAGGAAAGCTCATATAGCAAATTATCCTTGCAATTTGATGAATCGTGTGACGTAGCCAGTTGTGCTGTTCTCCTTGGGTTCGTTTGTTACGTCCACCAGGACAAGATCAAAGAAGAGTTCCTATTATGCGAAGATCTGCTGACAACCACGAAGGTAGAAGATATCTTCAATATCATCAACAGTTTCTTTACCACGGATGGATTGGATTGGAACAGCGTTCAACAGGAAGAGAGAGATGTTTATATAAAGTCTAGATTAGTATAAATACAATGAATTACATGGCATATACTCATATAGTTTTATTTATTGTACAAGTAGCTGTAGTGTAGCTAATATTTTATACATAATTCACAAAAAATATCGTGCCTGTCGTACTGAAATACTAAAGTACCAAAATAAATTTAATTAAATTAAAACCATGTAATTATAACGCAAAAGATAAGTAAGAATGACTAACTGACGCAATCTATAATAGTTTTTCTTTTTTAATCTAGGTCTCCGTCGATGATGGGTCGTAATCGTGGATTACGAGACCTCATACAAGCTGTGAATCTAGAAATCTCTGTAGATCATTGCATCATTCATCGGTACTCTCTTGGATCAAAAAGCCTGCCAGGTAATCTGAAATTAGTGTTTGAAGATGTGTTGAAAATCGTCAATTTTATCAAGTCCAGGGATGTGATTTCGCGCATATTCAGAGAGCTGTGCAAGGAAATGGGAGAGCAGTATCAAGTTCTACTCTACCACACCGATGTTCGCTGGTTGTCACGAGGCAAGGTTGTACGTCGAGTCATTGAGCTCCGAACGGCTCTTCAGGAATTTCTGAAACAAGAAAAATCTCCTTTTGCTACCAAGTTCACTGATAAGGAGTGGCTTTCTCGACTTTGTTACTTGGCTGACATATTTGCGGAGCTGAACAGTGATAATCTGCAACTCCAGGGCCAAAACACGACTGTCATTGATGCCCATCACACTGTGACTGCATTTCTGGGAAAACTGAGACTCTGGATTCGACGCTTGGAGAAAGGAGTGATCGCTCAGTTTTCCACCCTAGACCAGTTTGTTGAGGGGAATAGTTATGATACTGGATCACTTTTACAGACCATCAACAAAGAGATGAGCGACCATTTGAAGGGGCTTGAAACAAGCATGCAACACTACTTTCCAGAGAGTGACCTAAAAACAGCTAGTCTTCAGTGGATCATTCATCCCTTTTCTGTACCTGATGAGGACATTCATGATGATGATTTCCCTGCAGAGGAGGAATGGATCACAATGCGAGCAAATGAGGCCTTGAAAGTCAAATTCCAAAACCAAAATGCAGATTCCTTTTGGATTTCACAACTAGCTGACTCGCCAACTCTGTCCAAGAGAACCTTCAAGTTGTTGGTATCATTCTCAACAACGTATCTGTGCAAGAAGGGGTTCTCAACCGTGCTGGGGATGAAAAAAAAAGAGGACTCGCTTAAATGTTGCAAACGATGCCAGGCTGGCATTTCAACCACAAAGCCAAGAATTCCTAAACTAGCTTCAAGTATGCAACTCCAAACATCCCAATGATGTTCTTGACATCTTTGGCAATATTCATTAGAAATGCACAGTGATCAAATACAATAATTAAAAGTGTTATTCAGTGTAAATAAATTATATAAATAAATTGTAAATAAATAAAGTGCGATATATCTCTAGTTTAATTTAGCCATATATATCAATATTGAAAACATTTTGTGAAAGGGGTAACATGCTAAATGTGGCATGTTAAATTGGGTAACAAGCTGAAAAAGTTTGGGAACCACTGATCTAATATAAAAATAAACTTACTTGTACAGTTTCATGACTGTTCTATCAAATAACTGAATATACATGTTCACTGACACGAATACAAATGCTTCACAAAATCGTAACTGAATTATTAAAACAAAGATAAAGTCAGTACTCGTTCTCTATTCATTAGTAACTGAGAGAAAAAAATTACTAAATAATTTTTTGATTCTTGTACTTATAGCTTAAGCTCGTCTCTCGACATTTTTGAAATCTATTAGTTTCCATGACTTCAAATTCATAACTTTACAGGTCTACTCTTACGAAGTTGCTTGAATATAACATCACACCCCCTTTAGCTAATATCCGAGTTAAAACACTAAAAATATGACATACAATAATGTGATAAGTGATTAATGAAGAAATCGATATAATAATATAGGAACTAATTACGACAAGAACAGATTGATCTTGATTCATCTCCGTTATCGGCAAAATATTGTCTGTTTAATTAGCTTGTTGACTTCGTATGTTTGAAAAGATATATTATAAATTGTTAACGACGACTACCATATGAAATTGAAGAAAAGAGATATGTTTTCACAGTTGAATTATTTTGCTCCATCAAGAATTCCAAACATCAAACTAACAGCCAATGAGATAGTCTAATAACTGTGAATAATTTTCAGGTGTTTTCCTGGAACTGCTATAATCCGAGGCTACAGCTCAATTTTTAATCGAATTGCTGCTGTCAAAGTTTTTAATCTTTAGCTCAGGCAGAGTACTGTAAATGTAATAAGTTTGAGTGTAAGCATTCCACTTTTCTTCTGCACGTTTTGTTTTTTATGAGTTATATTTCTTTCACACAAGGACTGGGATGGCTAAGTGTGTTAAGGCATTGAACTCGTCATCACAGGATCGCGGGTTCAAATCCCAGTCGCACCAAACATGCTCGCCCTTTCAGCCGTGGGTCGTTATAATGTGACGGTCAATCCCACTATTCGTTGACAAAAGAGTAGTCCAAGAGTTGGCGGTGAGTGGTGATGACTAGCTGCCTTCCCTCTCGTCTCACGCTGCTAAATTAGGGATGGCTAACGCAGACAACCCTCGAGTGGCTTTGCGCAGAATTAAAAAAACAAAACAACTCTTTCATACCTCAAAATTTATTGTTCTTTTATTTTATACGCTGAATTGATGAGAAGTTTGATTTCAAAACAACATAATGCATTATCGTATTTTACTCTCGTGTCTGTCATAATTTCTTTGTGACAAAATTTAAAAACTAGATAAAAGCATTACTCTATGTAGTTAATTATTACTATTAAAGGAATTTGTTATAATAGTACATTTGTCACTTACAGATTCTGATATATGTGGCTTCACAATTCGTGTTAACTTTAAGCAGCGTGATGACATCATGTTAAGATTAATTATAACTTTAGAGAGGTTAAAGTGTTGTCAGGATAATGTAAAATGAAAAGAATTTATCGCTAGAAGAAACTTTCAGTTACTTTCATCACTCACCTCTATATACATATTTGTCTTATTCCAATTGTCATACATTTTCTTACTTTCATAGCCATGGATATGTCTTATTTACAAGGACTATCCGGACTCCATTGTATTAATAGCGACTTTATAATAGCCATAAATTATTTAGTATGTGACCAACAATAGTACTGTTTTTACTTACATAACACTATCATAAAGAGTATTTCCAACCACAATCGAGGTACCAAATTGTAGCTAGTTTTTAAATTAATTTGGAGCTATTATAGGTCACTTACGCTAGCTTTCCAGCTGGATTGCTCTAAATATTTTTAATTCTGCATGTCTTCTAATCACTTATGTTTTTAACTGTCTTGTCTCTCTTTTTAAGTAACATATCCAAACAGTATTTTGGTGACCATAGTCTTGAACACATCTTTTCTCCTTTAAGCACAAAAGTTTCTAATATCGATACATTTATCCATTTAAATAGACTCTTGCCATAAGCCAGCCTCTGTATTGCACGGTTCTTTCTTTTTCCTTTACAGTTATGACCAAACTTTCAATTTCTTCTTTCCTCACAACGTGTTCGAGAAACTTCAACTATCTTTTTTTTTTCTGATGACAGACAGCAGCTTCCTTCTGCAACCTTGACAAAATACCTTCATTTGATGTGTGACTTACCTAACATGCCTTCAAGATGCGTCCTAAGTATCATAACTCAATTGCTTGAGTTCTGTTCCTCATACCTAACGATATTGTCAAACATTCTAATGCATGTGTGACATTTGGCATAGCGTAGCAATTTTCAACTTTTTATCTTCTATTTTCAGTTTTATTTCATGATCACATTTAACATATGACGCTATTCAGCTTCCCAGGAAGTTAAATTTATTGACCTACTTTATCCATTCCTTATTTACTTTGACAATGAATACAGAAATGATCTTCTTTGTAATTACCGTACATTTTGTTTTGCTATAACTAATATTGAAATCCTTCTTTTCTTTCACTAACAGCTCTGTCTAAAATCTTTTGCAGCTTCTCTCCTGAATCAACTATTAAAACTGTTATCAGTGTAACGCAAGTTGTTCACATTCCATTCGCTAACGATCATCTCCGATAAATCCTCAGTCTTCATCAGGATTTTCTCACTGCATAAGTTAAACAGGTAAGGTGATAAAACACAGCCTTACCTCACGTCTCTCTTAATTTCGATGAATTCATTTCATTTTCTGTGTTAACTGATGAGCCCGGCTTGGCCTAGCACGTTAAGGCGTGCGCTTCGTAATCTGAGGGTCGCGGGTTCGTGTTCGAGTCGCGCCAAACATGCTCGCACTCCCAGCCGTGGGGGCGTATAGAGTTATGGTCAATCCCACTATTCGTTGGTAAAAGAGTAGCCCGAGAGTTGGCAGTGGGTGGTGATGACAAGCTCCCTTCCCTCTAATCTTACACTGCTAAATTAGGGACGGCTGGCACAGATAGCCCTCGAGTAGCTTTGTACGAAATTCCAAAACAAACAAACAAACTTAAAATTCTCAAGTGTTCATTATCAATCTTCAGTTTTTCCCGAACTTTATTAACTTCATATGCTTTGCTATGAAAAGCTTTGGTATTATAAATACAAGACGACGTATTATTGAGGAGCCGAATCAAGATGGATTACTGAGATCCTTAGGTACTTCCCCACTTTCATAAACCTCATTGATAATAGTTGTTACCTTTCAATACCAAATTTATTCATTTGTTCTACATCAGTTTATCTTTATCTAGGAATTTTCTGTTTCTTTTGCTTTAATTTTAATGAAATGATTACCTTATTTGTCAAAAATCCTATTTTGACATATTTCATTCATTTTCAACTTTTTGAAAAGGTTTTTATCTGCATCTATATACCTTTCTTCAACCCGATGTTTTTGAATTAGAATTATTTAAGAGTTTCTTACTCTTTTTTGGCTTCTTAAAGTTCATTAATTCTATCTTTATTTGTCTGTTTTAAAGTTCGTGCAAAGCTACTTGAGGGCTATAATTTAGTAGTGTAAAACTAGAAGAAAAGTAGCTAGTTATCACCACCCACCGCCAACTCTTGGGCTAATCTTTTAACAACGAATAGTATGATTGACCGTCATATTATAACACCCCCACTGATGAAAGGGCGAGAATGTTTGGTGCGACTAGGATTCGAACCCGCGAACATCTTGATGTTCTATAGTGCAGCGAGTGGTCACTCCCGCAGTCAACTCATGGATAAGTTTTTGATCGTTTTGTTACGTAACTAAATTTTCTATTGATAGCAGGGTTATCAGTTTGGTTTCTAATATTACCTCAAGGACTCTTCGATACACGTCTCCTTCGCTTTATCAAAGATTTCAGAGAAATGATAGATGTCTGTTTTTTTTTCATTTTCAACTGTTGGTGCATAGTCTTTTATTACTACAATGCTGAAAGGCTTAGCCGTTATTTTAAGAAGCATCGCTTTAGCAGATATTGCTCCAAATCTTATCAAACGCTTTGAGATTTCTTCGTTTAAATCAAACTTAACTCCTCTTTCATACATTTGACCTCTTGGATAAAATATCTCATAACAATAGTTCCATCACCTTTACCCTCCATTTCCACTAGAGACCTCTTTCATGTCTTTGTAATTTTTTCTTGACTAGTGAAAGGCCATATAATATGTTTGGCAAAATAATGTAGTAGGTTGTCATTTGTTGTTGCAAGTTACGGTGCTCAACTAACTTGAACAGGCCTCTATCGTTGTTCCAGGTGCACCAAACTAGATGATACACTGTTCTGTGACCCAAGTAGCTTCGACTGTAACCCTAGTAATGGAGACTAATGGTTGCTACTCCTTAAGTAAGAAAATACCAGTCTCATTGTTACGATAAGAGATAAATAAATGTCCTATTGTTGGATACAGTTTAACGTCACACTCAAGAAAAAATGTTTTGCAGTTTCTAATAAATATTATATTACCTTAATATGAGATATCAAGGTGGATCAAAAGTAAGCTGAAACACTTATAACACTAAAATTCGGTGTTTGATCCCCGTATTGAACAAGTAGATTGCCTAATTTGGCTTTGCTCTAAAACAAACTTAGAATTTATAACCTATTCAGGTTCCGAGTGAATTCCATCTCCAACTGAGATTTTATAATGTATTTTAATTTGTAGAAACTTTACTCTCTCTCTCCCACGGATACAGCGATAAGTCTACGGATTTACAACGCTACAATCAGGAATTCGATTCCCCTCGGTAGACTTAGCAGATAGCTCAATGCGGGTTTGCTGTAAAAACAACACTCACCATTTACCATCTTCGGCGAATTAATTGTTTTCAAGTTAAGTTTGAAGTAAAATCAACTTTAATTTGATATTCTGAAGTTTATTCTATGTTTTATTATTGAGATCTTAAATAATTTATGAGCAACTTTTGCATTTTATATAACAGATATTCTGATGAGTTAGCAGTTTTACATTTTTGATTTAAGTTGCCGACGTTGTCTCACAACCACAATAGCTCAGCGGTATGTCTGCGGACAATGCTAAAAACCGGGTTTCGATTACCGTGGTGGGCAGAGCCTAAATTGCCTATTGTGTACCTTTGTGCTTAATTCAAAACAACTATGTTGTCTCGTAGATAGAGTTTCCTAATAATTTAAAACTGACAGTGCCAATTTGAACGTTACACGTGGTATGTACACTTTATTAACGTTGAACTGGTAAATGTAACTATTACTATCTGTTGGAGTGTTTTTGAACTACAATAACTGACATTATATTATTTTATTTATAATATTCCGTTGGTTTGTTCTTATTTATTTAAACATCATTGCATACATAAGACAAAAGTGTGACTTACCTCGCTTATTACTGGATTTAAGTACTTTATGACAACTTTATTCAAGGGAAATATGAAACAAAATGCATAAAGTGTATATTTTTAATAAGAAAAATATCGTTAAAAAACATTTCCTTAAAATTCAAATTCATGCAAGCTTTCGGAATCTATTTTGAATATTTCCCATTACAGTAATTATGTTTGAGAAATTAATTCAATACTAAAAGCTTTTAGTAAATATTCTCTCGAGAAGCCCAGGATGACAAGGTGTTCAAGTCACTCGACTCCTAATCCAACAGTCGCGGTTTCAAATCCCATCACACCAAACATGTTCGCCCTTTCAGCCGTTGCAGTGAAGAACAAAGCTACACAAACTGTACTCTCCCCAATACAAGTATCGAAATCTGGTTTCTGGCGTAACAAGTCCACAAGTGTTCTGTCCCAGTGGGGTATGGGAAATGTTTATTATTTAATAAATAGGAATCAGGGAATAAAATGAGATTTCGAAACTATCTCGTCTAAACTAGTTATTTCTGTTCTACACAGTAAGAGAAATACTGAGGGTTTCCAAGCACAGTTATCACCATGACCAAAAGAGTTAAATGTTACAACGTTCCCACCATCAAAAACCATGCTTATCATTCAAGATAAGAATACTATTATCTATAGTACGAATAAAGCACTCGGAAACTTTTAGAAGTACAAAATCTTTGATACGATTTTTGAAAATTTTAACGTTTTCTTCGTGAATGGTATGCATCAAAATAACTAAAATAATCGTGATGACAGATGCTGAGAAATCGTTAAGTCATTAAGAATAAGAGCACAAAAACAGCAGATCGGAAACAGTTTCTGATAAATACTGAAAATACAAAGCAATTAATTGAGGCTACATGCAACATTTAGAGTAAATTATATTGTCATACAATAAAGACAGTTTAACGTAAAGAAGAAAAACACAGGTCATCGACTAAGAATAGAACAACAATAATAAAGATATAGATCACCATGTTGTGTACATAGGAAGAAACCAAATGCAATTTCATTCTTGTACTTTCGTATGCAAAAGACGAGATATCCTTTGATAGATTGTTTAGACAAAGTATTCATGATGAAACTTTGCCGAATGGGCGGCAACTGCCTGTTGTGCAGACAAGTGTAGAGGACAACGTTTCAAAAAGTCTTCCGCATTTCGTCTTCAGTTATTAAACAAACACCAATGATCCAACAGAAGACAGGCTCATCAAAAGAACGCTCAACAAACTAAAGAAGCAAGGCTTAATGAACGAAAAACTAACCAAAAACGTAAGATCCAATGAAAAATTTCCTCCTCAGTTCTACGTACTATCTAAGATACAAAAACCTAATTTTCCTCTAAGGCCTAACGTCAGTGCTCAAAACTCATCTTGCTATCGACTGGCTACTTTCCTGGTACACATCTTATCTGCACTACGAGGAAACACTGAACATCGTTTTCAAAACTCGAGATATTTCACAGAACAGCTCAGGAAGCGACACCTCAAATCCCAGGATATTTTGATCAGTTTTGACGTCACAGATCTATTTACCAACGTTTCAACCTCAGAAATCCTTCACATCAACAGACAACGACTGCTGAATGACAACTCTTTACAACACAGAACAGATACGAAAATAGATGCCATAATGGAACTAACCATTTGTCTACAATCAACCTACCCATCCATATGTTATGTTATATTCAATTACGCATGTATTATGAATTTGTTTTTTTTTTCTTTTCAAAACATATGGCCGATGTTACCCCATTTACAATCGAAGAGCGCATTG
The DNA here is from genome assembly GCA_011833715.1 of Carcinoscorpius rotundicauda. NCBI lineage: Eukaryota > Metazoa > Arthropoda > Merostomata > Xiphosura > Limulidae > Carcinoscorpius > Carcinoscorpius rotundicauda. Next base: position 26,343,143 of record CM022400.1, on the reverse strand, counting down.
CGACATGTACGTGGGTACATGAGCGCAAGAATATTGGTGACACCCTGAATACAATAAGATATATGGATGGGTTCGGACTTACAGACCACCCTGTATTTCCAATACAACGAGGAATTCTGCGAACAAACAGGTGGTCTACTCTCTCCAATTCTAGCAGACATTTTCATGGAAAACTGAAGAAAGAGCCCTTTCCTCCACACCTATAAAACAGTTTCTACAGACGTCATGTCGACGATACCTTCATTATTTGGCCCCACGGTCATAAAAACTTACAAGCTTTCTTAGAACATCTCAATTCCATAGACAAAAAATCCACTGCTCTATGAAAATAGAGGAACAAAAAAGTCTATGGCTTCTGACATACTCATCAGCAAACCAACAAGACAAACAACTGTATAAAGAAAACCCAACCACATGATGAGATACTCACAATTCCAGTTCTTTCATCCAGCCTCAACAAAACGTGGTATAATCCAATGCCTAAACAAGAGAACCAAAAACATTTGTGATAATATATCCATCAAAGCAGAACGCCAAAAATTCATAGTTTAAAACAGAATGGTTACACTTGCTGCTTTATCAAAAACACCTCGAAGAAGACCATGACAGAAAGAAAAATCAGAAAGTCACCACCACCATTTACCTTTCATACCTACAACATTTCAGTGAAAAACTCAAACGCATAGCCAAATATTTTCAACATAATCAGGTGACCATAAGTGTATTTTTATACGTTAAAAAACATTTCACAGTGTTTGGCATAACACCATTAACTATAAATTAACTCATCTGAAAATAAATCACTGTTACTGAATGGATATCAGATTTCTTAACTGATAGAGCAGTCCAAGGAAATGTCAATAAAACTTTATCAAAATCTTTCAATATAACTATAGGGGTGACCCAAGGATCCGTTCTGTCGCCACACCTGTACATTATTTTTGTTAGTGATACACCTTTCCCCAGTTTAACGTACACTTACAATTTACAATACGCAGACGACATTGCCATCTGGAGTATCTCTAGAAACCTAGTAATGGCCATTTCACGAGCTGTCATAATGTGATGATCAACCCCACTATTCGGTGGTACCAAGCGTAGTCCAAGAATTGGCGGTGGGTGGTGATGACTAGCTGTCTTGTCTCTAGTCTTACACTGCTAAATTAGGGACGGCTAACGCAGATAGCTTTCGTGTAGCTTTGCGCGAAATTCACAAACAAGCAAATTATCCCGCGTAAGCCATAATAAGAGACGTCCATTAACAGTGACTATTAATTTTGTGCACTGTTAAATGAAATCTCCTTAATCTCACAGAGGGTTAGGTTTATGGACATAACTCCAAAAATTCGAGGCTCAGTCCTGTCCTGCACATAACAACTCATCAAAATGGTAAAAATATTTCCCACATAAATATTTAACAATTAAAGTGTGTGGAAATGTATCTACATTAAAAAAAATTATACCAAACAAAACTTCGTTATCGTAAAGTTTTTATTTCCTTTCATTAAAACTGGATACACTTTTTATGTATTTTTTCTTGTAGAAACTATAATTAGTATAATAAATATTGAAGTAATACATTGGATTTCCTGAGGTTCAAAGGAGAGTCTAGATTTCGATACCCACTATGGAAAGAGCACATATTGGCTTAATGTGCAACAACGTAATTTGTGAGAAATGGACAAGAATTAAATTGTTGTTCTTGTGTAGTGCTGCCATCTAGGTGATATTACGTAAACATTTTTTGCTACTTTTTGTAATATTTTGTTGGTGGGCCTATCAAGGTCGAGTGGTCAGAATGTTCAATTTGTAAAGCCAAGAATTCACGAGTTGCTTTATAATGATACGGGTGCAGCATAAAGGTGATAGTCAAATCCTACACTTCAATCAGAAAAATTAATTTCAGACTTTGCTGATGATTTACTGCTTTCTGTTTTATCTATTTGAGAAAACTTCGCGCGGTAGTCTTTGAATATTTTTATTTATAAAGTATGAGCCAAACAAATAATATTACTTTGGCCATTAAAACCAGTTGATCATATTTACATAACCCACACACAAATAAATAGAAAAATATAATCACATCTAAACAAAATATACTTTTTCTTTCGTTACAGTTCCTTCGTATTTTCGCAGTCTGTCAATATTTAGTCTTTCTTTCTAACTTCATTAACTGCAAATAGACATATGTGTTGCGTGTTTGTAGTAGTATGTGTGCTACAAAAGTGACGATCAAATCCAACTATTCGATTACAGTAGCCCAAAACTTGGCTGTGGTACTGTTGAGTATACGTACATATATATATATATAAGTCTTTTCTAGACTCTCAGCTCAAAATTACTTATGGCTATCAGTCCTTGTGAATCTTTTAGCAAAAAGTTTAAAATAAAACCAGCAGTCGGACCTTCTCATCTTACTTACCACGACTTTATGATAATGAAATCTCTGGATGTCAAGATCTCATTAGTAGGGTTTCGAGGATGATTTTGTTTTCTGTTAAATTACACGCATAATTATACGAAGGCTATCTACACTTTAATTTAGCAGTAGAAGACTGGTCATCATTTGGCTACTATTTTACCAATGAATAGTGAGATTGAAAGTCATAGGTTTCATGGCTTACAGAGTGCAGATAACTGGTGGAACGGGAATTGGAATCTGTGACCCTCAGATTACGAATTACGAGTCGAGCGTCCAAACCACCTGAACATAACGGACCTAGAAACGTTTCAATTCTGACAAATTGATAATGATTTTATTGTCGTTTCAATAAAAAACGTGTTATTATAAACAACATATTAAAGGCTTCGGAACACTAAACTTAACTGTTGTTTATAAATACATCATACTCAATAAATAAATATATCGAAAAATCATTTGCATGGCACTGAAGTTTTAAGTAGTTATCGTTTAGATTAACATACAAATAATAATCGTAGACATTTATTGAAGCTGGCTTCTTCTTCTTGGTCGTAAACATCTGTAAACAGATGTGTTCAAAATAAACTAGTAAAAATAAAGGGAGTTGTTGATTTCTGAATATAGGCCTCGCATGGCCAAGCGCGTAAGGTGTGCGACTCGTAATCCGAGGTTCGCGGGTTCGCGCCCGCGTCGCGTTAAACATGCTCGCCCTTCCAGCCGTGGTGGTGTATAATGTGACGGTCAATCCCACTATTCGTTGGTAAAAGAGTAGCGCAAGAGTTAGCGGTGATGACTAGCTGCTTTCCCTCTAGTCTTACACTAAATTAGGGACGGCTAGCAAAGATAGCTCTCAAGTAGCTTTGTGCGAAATTCCAAAACAAACAAACAAACCCAAACTGATTTCTGAAATTTGTAAAAAAGGACATTCACGCAGGTGTTATTAAAAGTGCGTGCCTTATGATCACATTAGCAGAAATTCTACGACTAATGAAATTTTTGAAGATCTGTTTTGTTTTGTTTTTTCAAAAGCAAAAATAGATTTATTTCTTAAATGAACTAGAAATATAAGAAAGATTCAAAATCTCAAAATAATAAAGAAAAAAGTTGTTCCTATTCATACTCAAACTACACGAGATTGCTATAATCAAAATACTTCTGACATTGGAGGCTTAATATCGTGTCTTCTCCCTTTCCTTACAAATCTTTACTCCAAACCAATTCACAAAATTCATTATTCGTGGTTAATCACATGATATTTTATTCTGACTTAAGTGTTCTGCATATTGTACCTAGGCTTTGGTACACCCGAGAGATACTGTATGCTAGCTTACAAGACTCGAACTTCCGAACCTTGAGCAATGTCATGTTTTACAATTCACGCTCTTTGTTCAACTCACTTGCTAATGTTCCTAAGTTACAAAACCGATAGTTAAAAAAACTGTATAATTCTGCTAGTTTCTAGATAGCCATGATAATGTTAACAACAACAATTGTTCGTTCCCGAATTTTCCCAGTAAAACGCTGAATGAAGCCACGTGACTTAATTCATTCGATGTCGAAAATTCAAGTGCTTCGACGACGTCTTTTCAAATGTAATGACCCGTATTACCATACATCTTTCGTACTGCCTGGCCTTCAATTGAGCCTATACATATTACTATGTTTTCTCTATGCATTTTTATTAAGGATGTACATGTGCTTGAATTGGAGTTTAGGAATACAAAAACAGAATTCAGACGTTAATGATCTCTAACTCTGCAATACAAGTCGCCACTGTAGTGTTTGTTGCTTTAATTTCTGGACATTTCAGTTAATTGAATATTTAAATATTTAAGAAGAAGAACGTAACAAAATAATAGCAGTCATTTCACGATATTAACGTTTATCACGTGTTACTCGGCTAACACTAATAAGTCAAACATAAAATAATATTATTTTTGCTTAAACTTTCTTTGCCATAAAGTATAAAACCGCGTAACGAGATATTAGTGCTATATATATATATATATATGTCCCTTACGAGAATCAAACCTTGAATTTCAAAGATAAAGTTCCCAAGCTTATCACTGAGCCTCTAGAGGAAATTAAACCACGTATTTTCATATTAATGCAAGACGCTAAATATGTTCGAATTAAAAAAATATAAAAAGGAAAACTACCTAATCATACAGTTTGTTTGTTTGTTTTGAATTTCACGCAAAGCTACACCAGGGTAATTTACGTTAGCTGTCCCTAATTCAGCAGCTAGTCATTACCAACCACACAAACTCTTGGGTCATTCTTTTACAAACAAATAGTGGGATTGACCGTAACATACCAACGCCCTCATGGCTAAAAGGGTGAGCATGTTTAATGTGATAGGGATTCGAGCCCGCGCCCCTTTGGATTATGGGTCGAGCGCCCCAAACTCCTGATTATGCCGGGCTCTTATCATACATAAATTCTCTATTTTAAGATTGTTTTCATACAAATTAAAAATACATTTTTTCTACGGTATTAAATTCTGTAGATTTTATTCTTATTAAACTAATTAGACAAACTTTCAAGTCTTCCATGTTTTCCCATATTCAGCGAAAACTTTCTGAATTGTCAGTGATTAAATCGGGCGTTCGTTTTCTAGCGATGAACACAAAACAGCTAATCTATGGTGTAGCTTTTTACTAAAAGAAAAAAAAATCCTCACAATTAAGTTTAGCTCGATGTCGTAAACTCATCAGGTAGCAAATGTAAACAATCAATTTCCATTATCATAAAACAATTTGAATATAAAGTCATGAACTTAGTGTCATTTTTATTATTTATTCTATGATGTTTTTGAAGTACACACATAAAAAAATTTCCAGAATAAGATACACAAAGTATATAAGATTGTAATTCAATTCGAAATCACTATCCCAATTTGTTCATTATATACGTATATTGTTTGCTTCGGTTTTAAGTTGTTCCACGTGTGTAGTTCACATTCGTAAAGAGATAATGTAACGAAGAATCAACAATGTTCTCATCGTTATCACAACATATTTTGATGTAAGAATCTTCTACCTATAGAAATAAAATCATTTTTGAGGCATCTACACAAGCAAATATATTAGAGTACCCTTTGCGATTAAATGGATTGGTTTCCAACATGTTACGTCAGCTAGGATTATTAAATTCAAATTTAGAACTAAGGTATATATAAAAACATTGATCATATAGAAAATAAACATAAAGTATAAAACAAATGTGTATTCGTTTGATATTTTACAAGTCATATATTCTGTTTTTTAACCCAAACTGAGAAAATTACTTTGATTGAAGCTATCCTTGTTGTTTCGGTTCCGCCGTTATTAAAGACTCATATACACAAGGCTTCAAGCATAAAGCGTTTATTCTCATAATACTTAAAGCACCATATGTCATTAGTTTTTATTTTGCTGAACAAAATGACACTGCCATACTCTTCTCGATTATAAATTTCTCTTTCGATAGCGACTATTGCACACCGTTATGTTTAGCGAACATTTAATGTCCTTATTTTATTTGTTAATATTTTAACGCTGATCTGTATGTAGGTCATTTCAATCTCCCTCTGCAGGATTATATATGTATCAATGTTATTTGTTCAGTTCTCTGTCATTCTAACCCGTTTTCCATTTCTCATTTTCCGTAATCTTGCTTAATTATTACGTATACATATATATTTAGTTTTATCTTTTGTGTTGCTTTACGTTCAGAGACTTTATTCGCAACAACGGTTTATCTTTAAGTGCAAAACCGCACAACTGAGTGAATATAATGAGCCAACTATATGGTACAAACCTTGATTTTTCACGTTATCATCTCTCGAATTTACAGTTGAGTTCACATGGTAGGGTATACAAACGAAAGAAATTTATAAGACCACTTCATTCACATCTGGCTTCATATTGTTAAATTTTCTGTAGCATTCTAATCCCGTCCAACCAATCAACGTTAACATGTCGGCGTTCTTTGTTCCTTGCGCGTTGATCAATAGACTACTTAAGCTCGCAGCAGGAAAAAACTCCCCTTGCAAAGTAGCCGATATGGGCAAAATTAAGTGGAGAGCATACTCCTTACTTGTCGCAGCCTCATATGGAATATTCTTATCCCGAAAGTAAATGACATAAGACTTAATCAATTTAACCTCATTGAAAAGTTATGACAAAATAGAAACCGTCCATTCAATCCGTTGTATTTGTAAACATACAAAATTTTACTTTATAAATAAGATGTTTAGTTTTCCTTTGAACGCTATCTAATTACAGAACAGAGTGGTATTTTAACGTAACGCTCTTTGTTTTCAATAATAAAAAATAATTATGCACAAGAAATTTCTTTCTTATCCCGTTTCAGTTGTTTTTGCGGTAAGTGTTATTCCATTAGAATAATTGTCTGGAATAAACATTAACTGGCATTTCCCTTGAAAGAGAATAACAATAGTGCAAAAGGTTTACAGCAGGTGTTCCATAGTTCACAATGAACTACATATCTGAACGACTACTCAGCACAAGTGACGCTATAAACATCTCTACGTGCAACCAAGTGAAAATCGTGATACTAAATAGAATCTCATTCGATGACGTAGAACAAATACACGGTCTGGATTTTATGTCTGACTGCAATCATTGAATGAGAGAAAGTAGTATTAGCTCTAACTGTCGTAAAATTGAAGTAGAGATGAAAGTTTTTTACTAAAGGCTCCTATTTCGCATCATGCAAATTCAAGTATTATTATAGCTTAAGGAAAAAGGGTCATCAAATATACCTACAATATTTTAAGATAAAATCTCTATTCTTAGCGGTTTAAAGTAGGACACCATAAAGTGAGGACCTCTTCACTTTGCCTCCCCCCAGTGGCTCAGCGGTATGTCTGCTGACTTACACGCTAAAATCGGGGTTTCGCTACCCGTGATGGGCAGAGCACCGATAGCCCATTGTGTAGCTTTGTGCTTGATTCAAAACAACAACATCTTCACTTTGTATTCAAAGTGTCAAGACAATTATTTTAATAACTACTAAATATTTTGATTTAGTTCATAAATAAGATCACTAAATTCTTTAAATATTTAGGTAGACCCCACGCGCCAAAATTTGAACTGATATGTGTACTTCTGAATATGATGTAGAGATAAGCTGGTTATATATATATACGTGCAATTTTCAGAGTCATATCATTTTTGAGGTTCTTCAGAAATCATGCCATTCAAAATAATTTGCAATACTTAAGTTGTTCGATTACATGGATTACGAGCCCCCCCCCAAAAAAAAATAATAATCACAGCTTTTATAATAACTTTTTCATCGATTCTTTCTCGGGTAAATGTAGGGTATGCTAAATTTAGAATGCTTTTGAAGTGCCTGCTTTCTGGTGGATTACATGATTAGATAACTAGTTTATATAATTTCTGTCGTATGTGTCTTTTCTATAAATGTTACTAGAGAAGACTCGGGGTGATTCAGTCGTGTTAACGCTTAAGAAAATATCGTAAAATTATTTTCAATTTACACTATGAATTGTATGTCTTTATGTAAGGTATTTATGTCTTGAAAAAAATTGTTTTTCATCTTCAACACTATATATCAATGCTTTACTAGCGTTGAACAGTTCCCCATTTTAGTACTTACAAAAACTATTCACGAATTCAAAGTACACACAAACAAGAAACACTTAATAAACACACAAAATAAAATAACATCTCACAAAGCAAAGGAAACTTAATGACTTGCACTGTCCCATAAATAGAAAATATTAAGATACTCCTAAGTAGCCACCCCACTCTCTCGCATGTTACGTCGAAAGAGGTCGTCACATATGTGTCGAGAGAAGGGAGAGGGGATGATATCATCAGATTTAGCGAGTTATTAATACAAAGTTTTGTCATTAGATGACGCTTTATTAGGGACGAGTTGATGGGTCACCAATGGCATATTTATGTAATTGTAACACAAAGTAGAGAATCTGTGTTTAGGCTCATACAGTATATGTCTCGTCATATCAATAATTAATTATTAGTCAGGTAAATGGCCCGAATATGTTTGCACATTTGTTCACTTATAACTAATTCGATCTAAAAATATTGCCTAACACTAATTAATTAAATCACTCATAAGTAATCGTCCTAAAGAAGATGCTTAACACTTATTAAATGAATCATTTATAATTACATTGTTGTAAAAAGGAACACTTAAGACTAATGTATTTATAATTAGTTAATCCTGAAAAGAATTATACAATAATTAAAACTTATAGTTTAAAATATTTTAGTACTAAATTTTAGTTAATTAATACAATTATAACTGATTCACCCTCAAAAGGACAAAACAGTAGCTAAAACTTAATCAACCAAGTATTTTCAATCACATGAAATATTATTTATTGTAACTTGATCACAACATGCATTTTACCAGGCACATAATACATGCCTGTAGGTTTAAGTAAATAATATGTTGCAATAAATAGCACTTACTCAACAAACACCTTATTAAAAAGCTTATTAGTTTGTAACAAAATACTTTACATATGTTACACGAAATATCCACATGTCAAAACCATTATTTTGATAACTATCCATAGACAAATCTTTAAAATTTAGAATTAAATGAGTTAAAATAATGAAGCCAAATAAGAGTAATAAACAAGTGACTTACTTCGTCCATTTTCTATATAACCATTGATCACTGGTGAATGTACACTGCTTTACGTCACCAATTAACAATATACAAATACTGACTCATTCAAAGACACTAGCCATCGCGGTTATGAAATACAGAAGTTTAGAACAGTCATCAGATTAAAATTGTCATACCCTGATAGGGTTTAACTTTACTCACATGCATAGAATTTGGGTAAAGACTTTTAAGAATTACATGGGTTAGCAAGTGGCCTCATACACCCATATATAGTACATAAACACACTACCGAAATACTGATTTCATTATTATCTATACTTCTAACAACCTAGAAAGAGAGGATGGTCACAGTATGAAGTGTTTGATATTCAAGGCAACTGAACATCTTTGTTAAGAAAATGTACAGAATTAAAAAAAAAAACATAATGCTAGAATAGCCAAGTCCATTTCACAATAGCTGGCTAGCTAGTATAAGGACCATAAATTATAATCCAAATTATTAAAGGTTTTGGTAACATTAATTACATAATTCAGTGTTTGTTCTGTATTATTATACATAGAAAACATTAGCTACAATAATCATAATATAAAAGTAAAATCCAACTCTACATAAGATTAGCACTCACTTTTGCAGATTGACAAATATATTCAATCAAACAGTAATTACAATTTTTATCTTTGAAAACTAAAAACGCCATGCACTTTACTTACAGTTTAAAACTGACCTCCAATGTACAAATCAAAGTTTCTAAAGGGTCACACGTTAAGAAAATTTTAAATGTTTATTTATATGGCAGTAGAGATAAAAAATCTATCAGACATAAATAGATAGGAAATGCACCATAAACAACATGTATTTCGATCATTTATCTTTTAAGTTTGTTATAATAAATGAGAATGCATGCCTTTTCTTTCACGTTTTATAAATCCAGTATGTTTAGAATCCAAGTAAGCTCTTATGTCCATTGTACTGAATTTTGATGTACAACTCATATATTTGTCGTTTAAAGATAACACGCATAGCTAGATACACAGTTTAAACATCTTGGAGGTGCAATCATATAAGCATATAAAGAAACATCAGTTTCGCATATCTTACACTTTGAACAGTTTTTACCTGACACCATAATATCTTCAAATAAGGATGGTTCAAATTAGTTTTCACACTTCTTTTGCTACTTTGAAAAGTGAACCTGCTTAGAATACAGTGAAAGTTCTATCTCCTCAAATGTATGACATTTGCAACATTATTGCCATGTACATATTAACAATAGGTTTAATAATTACATAAAACGTTTATTAAAAGTAAATTATAATACTGTCTCTATCTGTGTATTCGGAATGTACTTAGAATAGATGGTTCACTTTACAAAATTTAAATATTTAGTGACACATATCAGTTAAAGACAACTTTTGTGTTTAATTTAAACCGTACGTTTTAAAAATTTAATTATTAATGATGAAACATCAATTACAGAATACAGGGTCTGGCATACAACAAAATAACTACATCAGTTGGCTTAATACATGCGAAATGTGCAATCATATTTTTCTCTTTTCTCATAATTTGATGGGTCCTAAAAAAGACCTTTAATTTTTGTATACATTTGAACTATTGTTTTTTTAGAAGAATAGACTTCATCTTCACCATTTTCTATCTGAATTATTATCTAAAATACATCACGTATACATTATGTAAATGGCTCAGGGAAGAAGTAACTGGGGAACATTTAAATGTTCAATCATAGGAATACGTAAAAAAATACATCTCAATAAACAAAACAAATTGAATACTCATCAAAATGATTAGCTCTGAGGTGCTGACAACAGGATTGATTGGGTTTGGTTTGAATTTCGCTCAAAGCAACTCGAAAGGTATCTGAGCTAGCCGTCCCCAATTTAGCAGTGTAAGACTAGAGGGAAGGCAGCTAGTCATCACCACCCACTGACAGCTCTTGGGCTAATCTTTTATCAACGAATATTGGGATTAACTGTTACTTTATAACGCTCCCACGGTTAAAAAGGCGAGCATATTTGGTGTGACGGGGATTCAAACCCGCGACCCTCAAATTACGAGTCGAGTGCCTTTACCACCTGGCCATGCCGGACCCACGTGATTGAACATTTAGAAAATATTCCCCAACAAATAATACACTCATAATCCATGGCTTTGTCTATTTTTGTTTATTATTTCACCCAAAAGCACACACATGTATATATACCCGGAACAAAGAAACTTTCTGAGAAGAGACACCAAAGGATGACCTTGTTCATCAGTCACATGTTGATTAATATCTTATTTAATAATGTCGGCTGAAAATAACGCATCTAAGCTAAAGTACCTTAATAAATTATATAACTTTAATAACAGATATTTTGTCATCGCATCTAAACGTAAATGCTTTAACAAATGATGTAACGTTAATAAATGATATTAAGTTTTGACGTACATTTTGATTGAGAAAAACAAATATTTCGTTCGTACTTTTATAAAACGGACAGACAAGCTAAAAATTCTATTTTTGTATCTTTCAATCTTAGTAGAATTAAAAACGAGGAATATTAATATATTTTATTACACATTCTATAAATCCATCACGTTTCTATTCCAAGCAAAATGATCAGTTAATGCTTTCTGTGCCCAACATACAGAAAATGATCAGACTGTGTTTTTTTCTTATAGTAAATCCACACGAGGTTTCACGGGAGTCCACCGAGAAGAATCGGACGCCTGACTTCAACGTCGAAATCCGGAGACATACCACTGTACTAGGGAGGGCTAGACTGTGTTAATCCCTTTAGAATAATTTTCAAAACATTGTGTACTTGTGTGGTAATACAGCTAGTTGTTTCCACGCAGTATCATTAAATTCATTCACAAGTTACAGTTGACAAACATAATCGTAAAAAAAACCTTTAGTTATAAATCAAGTTATTATTCTTCAACAGTTAATACTTCCTCACATGAATTTTAAAATTGTCACTGTAACATGAATTGTCATTCATTTACACTTTATTAAATGTCTAAAATCAACTGCAAATCAGATTTCAGTGATTCTCTTATACGAAACATTATTTTCATCATAGAATAATATATTATATTTAATATATATATATATCACTCAGACTTAATTTATCATATATATTCAAATATTCATTAACCAAATTTCAACATACACTAAGACACTATTCACGAAAACTTCTTGGTTTTAGATAATTGTCAAGCCTACAAATTTATGGTTAAATTACACACCACGAACATTAGCTTCTAGCAAACCTTATTGTGACAGACAAAAACTGATGCTTCATCATAACTCGAATTAAATTAGTTATTGCATGTATGTAAAATGGCATATTTAACAAACTTACTCAAGACTTCGTGAACAAAACTTTGAGATATATTAATATGGTATGTAAGAAAACTTCTTAGTTTATAAAACACACCTCAAAATAATAACGATTGTTAATACAGATTACCATAAATGAAGCATAAGGGACAAGAAGTCAAATTTTTTTAATTTTAGCCATTATACAAAAGATTTCATACATTTGAATATAAACTACCTCTCACTTGCTAACTTTAAACACTCGGTTGATAATTTATGGTAATTAGACCAGCTGACCAGTTATTGTAAAATAGGCTTGGTAATTCTACTCCTATGTCTTTTTTTCATTTTGTATATCGTATTATCAAGGTGGTCAGTGACTTTGAATATCAAAGACTTCAAACTGTGACCATCTTCCCGTCATAGATTGTTAGAAGTGTACCAATATTTCTCTTGTGTGTTTGTGTACTATTTGTGTGTGTGACCCATGTAATTCTTAAAAGACTGTATCAAAATTGTATTTATGGTAAACTATATGTTGGTGATATCAATATCTCCAAGATGCTATAGAAGAATGTTTTACATTTAATCACGTTATTACGGTAACTGTCTATATGTTTGTTCTTGTTTGACGTCATTGGTTTTTGAAATTAAAGTAGAAATAACATATACAAATGTGTACGTGTGTTTCATGATAGTGATCATTTTGAATATTAGTAATCAGTTAGCCATTTGTTTATTATATTTAGTTGTAGGGTGGTTATTGGTTATAATATGATTGATTTGTGAAAGGAAAAAGTAACTGTTTTACAAAACACTGAAAGAAGTTATATATTTCATACTTTCACAAGTTTTTGAATACATTTTTCATTAATCAATGGTTATACAGAAACTGAACAAAGTGAGTCACTCATTTATTATTTTTTCAGACGTAATGGATTTTAACTTAATTCTATCTAGATTTTGATAACTTGCCTGAGGACAGTTAATAGAATAATGGTTTTGAAATGTGAAAACCTCATGTGATATATGTAAAATATGTTGTCGCAAATTAATAAAAGTTTTAATTTTACATAATAAACGTTCTAATAAAGATTTTGTTGTGTAAGTGTTATTTATTGCATAATATGGATTTAAACTGACAGGCATGTATTGTGTGCCTAGTAAAATGTATGTTGTGATCATACTAAATAAAAAACATTGCATGTGATGGAATATAATTGATTGATTAAGTTTACTTATCATGCCATTCTTTTTATTATTAATTAACTAATAATTTAATACTGACACTCTTTAAACAATAAGATTCATTTAATTATAAATGAATTTGTGTTAAGTATTCTTTTAAGGATGGTTTATTAATTAATAGTTAATTATCGAGGTTATGAGGCATGTACTGTATTAGTCATGGTAGCCTAAAAGTCCGTTCTCTACTTCGTGGTGCTATTGAAAAATTATTCATCATGGCGCCCAAGAAACGCGTCCCTAACGACATGCACCACTCTCTCGACATGCATGTGGCGCTCTCTTTTGATAATTAGTGTAACTTCCCCTCTTAGAAATTACGAAAATACTATGGCATAATATAATCTTAACATAACTTTCAAATCCGTGTCCACCATTGTAATGAAAATTAAACACCTGGTAATGAGTCACCCTACCCCAAAAAATGTTAAATGTTCATTTAAATATCAAAACTTTATATACCGTTAACAATTGTGTAATTGACAATGATCGCAGCAGTGATTGAAACGTGTGAAATCCCCCAGCAGCACAACAGTATCTTTGCAGACTTACAACGCTAAAAACCTGCTTTCGATACCTGTTGTAGGCAGAGAAAAGATAGCTCACTGTGTAGCTTTGTGTTTAATTCAAAACAAGAAAAACTTCCTGTGAAAGCTGTAACTTGCAATAAAAAAAATATTTTGTTTGTTTGATAAGCTCAAAACTGTACAAGGGAATATCTATGCTCTGCCTATTTCGGGTATCGAAACTCGAACCTTAACGTTACTTCTGAGCCATTGGCGACAGAAAAGAAACGAAAATTACACCGATAAACTTTTACGGAAACGCAAGAACAAGTAGTAAATAGCTACAAATGTTTGATTAGCTATAGTCATGCTTCCTGTTAAGAGCATGGATTTAAGGAAATGAAGTAGTAGGTGAGAAAGCTAGACTTGCCTCACATTCTACTGAGGATAGTTTGGGTTACTTTTTGTAAATTATTTCCAAGTGAAATATTGAAACTCTTATTTAAAGTTCAAGAATATATATATGTATATTATATAAAAACAGTTCCCATATAACTTTTGATTATATTCAGTTTGTCTTATATAATAATTACTGTTTATTATTGTTATTACAACCAAAATTATATTCTGATGATATCTATTAAGTTTCTGATATGTTGCTGATGTTTTATCATTATTTTGTCACAGGACTGTGGCAAATATAGCGTTAAAATTATTAGAATCCACAGTTATCAATCGTCTCAGTCCTAACACCGATCTGTATGACACCTTCCATGTACTTGTACTTCCTTCCCTTCAATTGTACTATACTAAAAGACACACATTTTTGCATAGTTAAGAAATGTGAAGCATTAAAATATAACAGAAGTACAGCAAAAGATCATTGTAATATTCACATGAAAATGACAAGGTATTTAAGAGTGTAACGTAAAAAGTTTTACGTCAGAAATATTCTTACGCAAAAAATACTCTTTAAGTGTGCTTTTCTTGATCAATAAAAAAGGGTTATTTATGGGTTTTTTCACATAAAATGTATTTTGCAAATTCTTCAGAACATTAAATTTTTCATTAAGTTTGATATTACAAGTACATTTAAATGTTTCACATTAATCTGTCTACTATTAACAGTTCATATAAAATAAAAATAAAAATTCCGAATATAGAACAAAAGCCTTTAAAATTGTTTGAGATAAAACAGAAAAGTGTTTCAAGGATTTTTTTGAAACACCTGAACAGATTTCATTGTGTTGTTTTCCCGAGATTATTCATTTTTCAAGTTCAGCTAATACTAATTTACAGCAACACGTGTTGGAATATTCTAGCTGAATAAAATAATTTGTTGACTACGTGGTTTATTAAATGGCTATTGACAAAAAAATATTAGGAATAAATTTATAAAAGTACAATATCATAAAGTAGTTTAATATAACAAAGTAATTTTAGAGTCACGTTACCGTTCATTTCTCTAGTCAACAAACTGTTTATTTCAATTGAAATGCAATTCCCAAGTTATGTTGATGGGAACACAAATACTTTGTTCGGCCTGCCACATTTAATTTGTTTCTAAACCATTCTGAAACTCACGTGACATTGTTTAAGTACTTCATAGATTCCAAGAGTTCCTGAAGATATTTTTAAGGTAGTTTGTTTGTTTGTTTTTTAATTTCGCGCAAAGCTACTCGAGGGCTATCAGGGTTAGCAGTCCCTAATTTAGCAGTGTAAGACCAGAAGGAAGGCAGCTAGTCATCACCACCCACCGCCAACTCTTGAGCTATTCTTTTACCAATGAATAGTGAGATTGACTGTCACATAATAACGCCACCCACGGCTGAAAGGGCGAGCATGTTTGGTGCAACGGGGATTCGAACCAGAGACCCTCAGAATACGTAAGAGTCACACGCCTTAGCCCACTTGGTCATGCCAAGCCTTTGAAGTTAGTGTAGAAATTTAATAACAGTGTAATAATCATGGATTTCCGCACAATGCATATTAAAACTTTGTAAGTAATACAAATCTATTTAATCATTGACTGTAAATATATCTAACCAAAATGAATATGGATCAACTTGGAGCACCAGGATCATGCACAAAGAAATGTACAATAAGTCGTATCCCAGTCGTAGTAAAGTGTCGTATCGTGTGACAGGTGAGAACCCACAAACATGAAGATCAATGGCAAAGTCTTTCCACGCACCCAAGGCACCAGTATGCAGCATAATACTAACAGTAAAGAACCTCTGCCAGAGATACGACACAAGTGATATTTATACAAGCTGCCACCACGACATAGCTATTGCGTTGACGTTTACCTTAAGCAGATGGAGAAAGAAACAAGTTTCTGTCGTATTCTATAAAAAGATACACTGTTTACTTCCAGATGAGGCGCCTACCTATTTCAGTGTGATTAGCGTATTGAAAAAAGGCACTGCAAAATTGCCATTCTTTCTAAATGAAACAGCTGGAAAAGTGGTCCGTTTTTGACACAACAGCCTTTTGCAAACAGAGATTATATTGCAGGAGTGTTTTCAAGATTCATGGTCGTCATGTAAAGCATAATAGGATTGTAATGATATAATGAGATTACAAAATCATTTTAATAACTCACTTAACTTCTTTAAACTATGTGTCACCTTATTTTTTGAAGGTTATTCAAAAGTTTAGCACATACCTTTAGAACAAAGTCTCAGTTTTGTTGATTCAACTGTTCACGGGCAATTTTTAAGTAAATTTTTATAACAGGAGAAACAAGTGTCGCTATCATTTCAGTGTCAAATAATAACTATAGAACAAAGTGATGTTCTAATGTAGTGACAACAACTCATACATGTTCAATCGATATCTCAATTATATAGCAACAATTCCTGCGTTAAACGAACCATGATAACTACAGTTTCTTTGGTAGATATCGAAGTAGCATGGTAACAGCACTTGTGTGTGTCAACTGATGCCCATGTCTTCAGTAACTGTTTAAGAATCATGGAAACAACTCCTGTGGATTTATAGCGTGTGTGTGTTTTCTCATAGCAAAGCCACATCGGGCAATCTACTGAGCCCACCGAATAGAATCGAACCTCTAATTTCAGCGTTTTAAATCCGTAGACTTACTGCTGTACTAGCAGGGGATAGGTTTATAGTGATGGTGAAGTGTTTGATTTAAAGAAGTGATTGAGCACTTTAAATATAGTGACAGAAAACTAATTTTCTTTCGAATCAGGACCAGAAACCATCTTAAAATGTCCTTAAGTGAGAAGTAAAATTGAAGGGTATTAACCAGTTCTGTAGGAACTTGGAGGCTTATTGTGACGAAAATCTTAAAACAAAACATTGTTTGTTAAAAACTTCTATTTATTTTTGTTGATTTAATGATTGGTGTAGGTTAATGGGAAGAAAAGAATAATGGAGGGAAAATGTAAGAAAAACAATGCTTTAGAAATTACTGTTTATTTGAAAAGTGAGAGAGAAGGGTCGGTAAGTGTTAAAAAAGAACGTTTTAAAATTATGTTCGAATGGATATCTATCAAAATTAGCAATCAAGAAATAATAGGCACTACACAAACAGAGACAAATGTCACTCCCTTTTTTTAAGCGATACTTAACTTTTAATGAAGTGGTCAATTAATAGTGTAAATAATGTTGTGACAATGCCCTTTTATTGAAAGGGTTTTCTTGAATGATTAGGCAAAAAAAGTTTGAGCTCAAGTTTACGGAACGATAACAAATTACTATTTTTCTTCCTTGACGATTATACAAACTACCGTCATTTGTAGGCCTAAGGAAATATCACACTATCTGTACTATCTAATGCAGTGGTTCCCAAACTGGGGGTAATTTAACAATTTATCGGGGGTAATGGAGGGGTGACAGAAAAAAAGTTAAAATTCTGAAAATCAAGAAAACATTGAGGTAGCTAGTCTTAGTATGCAAAGTTGTAAATTAAACCTGTTTTAAGTATCTAATAAAGTTAAACCAAATAACAATAAACATCAAAACTATTATACAGTAGTAGAAAAGAAAAAATATGTATATAAGTATGTGGTAACCTAAAAGTATTTTGACAAGTATGCTTCAGAACACAAGTCAGTCAGTAACCCTGATGACTCATCAACGTGTCCAGTACTCGTCACTCACTGCCTGAGGTTGCCTCTATTTCACACTGTCAGTTTCTATGTGAGCATCAGTCGAGGTAAACAAAACCTGGTATGTATGTGTACCGCCCTGTGCAGTTTAGTTTGTATTTACCTACTATTACATCATTCCTATGTTGAATAAGCTCTTTTAATGCTATCTAGAATGCCATGAAAAAATAAGTAATAAGTTCAAATTGTTCACACTTTTTTCTGCAGTTTTTTTTTGCAGATTAAACAATAAAATGTCTAAAAAGCGCACTTGCTCTGACGCCTTTCTTCGCTATGGCTTTGTGAATTTACCTTCTGGTTGAGAGGATCGGTCACAATGTGTATTTTGTCACAAAGTGTTCACAAATGAAAGCCTTAAGCCATCAAAACTCTCAGCTCACCTCCAGAAGTGCCATCCAAATCTTCAAAATGAGGATCAGGCTTATTTTCAGCGCCGGGCTGTAGAACTGAAGAATATCCAGTTCGGTTCATCTGGAATTCAAGCCCAAAACCTTCAAGCTGCGGTCGAAGCATCATACTTTGTTGCATATAAAGTTGCCGAACAAAAAAATGCCACACCATTGCAGAGAATCTGATTATGCCTTGTGCATACGAGATGGTGAGCAAGGTATGTGGGGAGGATCAAGCGAAGAAACTGAGTGTCATATCTCTATCAAACAACACAATCCTCCGACGAGTCGATGACATCGAATCAGATATTCTGTTCCAAGTTACAACAGAGATCAGGGAAAGCTCATATAGCAAATTATCCTTGCAATTTGATGAATCGTGTGACGTAGCCAGTTGTGCTATTCTCCTTGGGTTCGTTTGTTACGTCCACCAGGACAAGATCAAAGAAGAGTTCCTATTATGCGAAGATCTGCTGACAACCACGAAGGGAGAAGATATCTTCAATATCATCAACAGTTTCTTTACCACGAATGGATTGGATTGGAACAGCGTTCAACAGGAAGGGAGAGATGTTTATATAAAGTCTAGATTAGTATAAATACAATGAATTACATGGCATATACTCATATAGTTTTATTTATTGTACAAGTAGCTGTAGTGTAGCTAATATTTTATACATAATTCACAAAAAAATATCGTGCCTGTCGTACTGAAATACTAAAGTACCAATATAAATTAAATTAAATTAAAACCATGTAATTATAACGCAAAAGATAAGTAAGAATGACTAACTGACGCAATCTATAATAGTTTTTCTTTTTTAATCTAGGTCTCCGTCGATGGAGCACCGTCGATGATGGGTCGTAATCGTGGATTACGGGGCCTCATACAAGCTGTGAATCTAGAAATTTCTGTAGATCATTGCATCATTCATCGGTACTCTCTTGGATCAAAAAGCCTGCCAGGTAATCTGAAATTAGTGTTGGAAGATGTGTTGGAAATCGTCAATTTTATCAAGTCCATGGATGTGAATTCGCGCATATTCAGAGAGCTATGCAAGGAAATGGGAGAGCAGTATCAAGTTCTGCTCTACCACACCGATGTTCGCTGGTTGTCACGAGGCAAGGCTGTACGTCGAGTCATTGAGCTCCGAACGGCTCTTCAGGAATTTCTGAAACAAGAAAAATCTCCTTTTGGTACCAAGTTCACTGATAAGAAGTGGCTTTCTCGACTTTGTTACTTGGCTGACATATTTGCAGAGCTGAACAGTGATAATCTTCAACTCCAGGGCCAAAACATGACTCTCATTGATTCCCATCACACTGTGACTGCATTTCTGGGAAAACTGAGACTCAGGATTCGACGCTTGGAGAAAAGAGTGATCGTTCAGTTTTCCACCCTAGACCAGTTTTTTGAGGAGAATAGTTATGTTACTGGATCACTTTTACAGACCATCAACAAAGAGATGAGCGACCATTTGAAGGGGCTTGAAACAAGCATGCAGCACTACTTTCAAGAGAGTGACCTAAGAACAGCTAGTCTTCAGTGAATCATTCATCCCTTTTCTGTACCTGATGAGGACATTCATGATGATGATTTCCCTGCAGAGGAGGAGTGAATGAAAATGCGAGCAAATGAGGCCTTGAAAGTCAAATTCCAAAACCAAAATGCAGATTCCTTTTGGATTTCACAACTAGTTGACTCGCCAACTCTGTCCAAGAGAGCCTTCAAGTTGTTGGTATCATTCTCAACAAAGTATCTGTGCGAGAAGGGGTTCTCAACAGTGCTGGGGATGAAAAAAAGAGGACTCGCTTAAATGTTGCAAACGATGCCAGGCTGGCATTTCAACCACAAAGCCAAGAATTCCTAAACTAGCTTCAAGTATGCAACTCCATCCATCCCAATGATGTTCTTGACATCTTTGGCAATATTCATTAGAAATGCACAATGATCAAATATAATAATTAAAAGTGTAATTCAGTGTAAATAAATTATATAAATAAATTGTAAATAAATAAAGTGTAATAAATAAAGTGCGATATATCTCTAGTTTAATTTAGCCATATATATCAATATTGAAAACATTTTGTGAAAGGGGTAACATGCTATATGTGGCATGTTAAATTGGGTAACAAGCTGAAAAAGTTTGGGAACCACTGATCTAATGTAAAAATAAACTTACTTGTACAGTTTCATGACTGTTCTATCAAATAACTGAATATACATGTTCACTGACACGAATCCAAATGCTTCACAAAATCGTAACTGAATTATTAAAACAAAGATAAAGTCAGTACTCGTTCTCTATTCATTAGTAACTGAGAGAAAAAAATTACTAAATAATTTTTTGATTCTTGTACTTATAGCTTAAGCTCGTCTCTCGACATTTTTGAAATCTATTAGTTTTCCATGACGTCAAATTCATAACTTTACAGGTCTACTCTTACGAAGTTGCTTGAATATATCATCACACCCCCTTTAGCTAATATCCGAGTTAAAACACTAAAAATATGACATACAATAATGTGATAAGTGATTAATGAAGAAATCGATATAATAATATAGGAACTAATTAGGACAAGAACATATTGATCTTGATTCATCTCCGTTATCGGAAAAATATTGTCTGTTTAATTATCTTGTTGACTTCGTATGTTTGAAAAAATATATTATAAATTGTTAACGACGACTACCATATGAAATTGAAGAAAAGAGATATTTTTTCACAGTTGAATTATTTTGCTCCCTCAAGAATTCCAGACATCAAACTAACAGCCAATGAAATAGTCTAATAACTGTGAATAATTTTCAGGTGTTTTCCTGGAACTGCTATAATCCGAGGCTACAGCTCAATTTTTAATCGAATTGCTGCTGTCAAAGTTTTAATCTTCAGCTCAGGCAGAGTACTGTAAATGTAATAAGTTTGAGTGTAAGCATTCCACTTTTCTTCTGCACGTTTTGTTTTTTATGAGTTATATTTCTTTCACACAAGGACTGGGATGGCTAAGTGTGTTAAGGCATTGAACTCGTGATCACAGGGTCGCGGGTTCGAATCCCAGTCGCACCAAACATGCTCGCCCTTTCAGCCGTGGGTCGTTATAATGTGACGGTCAATCCCACTATTCTTTGGCAAAAGAGTAGTCCAAGAATTGGCGGTGAGTGGTGATGACTAGCTGCCTTCCCTCTCGTCTTACGCTGCTAAATTAGGGACGGCTAACGCAGACAACCCTCGAGTGGCTTTGCGCAGAATTAAAAAAACAAAACAACTCTTTCATACCTCAAAATTTATTGTTCTTTTATTTTATATCGCTGAATTGGTGAGAAGTTTGATTTCAAAACAACATAATGCACTATCGTATTTTACTCTCGTGTCTGTCATAATTTCTTTGTGACAAAATTTAAAAACTAGATAAAAGCATTACTCTATGTAGTTAATTATTACTATTAAAGGAATTTGTTATAGTTGTACATTTGTCACTTACAGATTCTGATATATGTGGCTTCACAATTCGTGTTAACTTTAAGCAACGTGATGACATCATGTTAAGATTAATTATAACTTTAGAGAGGTTAAAGTGTTGTCAGGAAAATGTAAAATGAAAAGAATTTATCGCTAGAAGAAACTTTCAGTTACTTTCATCACTCACCTCTATATACATATTTGTCTTATTCCAATTGTCATACATTTTCTTACTTTCATAGCCATGGATATGTCTTATTTACAAGGACTATCCGGACTCCATTGTATTAACAGCGACTTTATAATAGCCATAAATTATTTAGTATGTGACCAACAATAGAACTGTTTTTACTTACATAAAACTATCATAAAGAGTATTTCCAACCACAATCGAAGTACCAAATTGTAGCTAGTTTTTAAATTAATTTGGAGCTATTATAGGTCACTTACACTAGCACGTTAAGGCATGCCCTTCGTAATCTGAGGGTCGCGGGTTCGTGCCCGAGTCGCGCCAAACATGCTCGCTCTCCCAGCCGTGGGGGCGTGTAAAGCTACGGTCAATCCCATTATTCGTTGGTAAAAGAGTTGCCCAAAAGTTGGCGGTGGGTGGTGGTGACAAGCTCCTTTCCCTCTAATCTTACACTGCTAAATTAGGGACAACTAGCACAGATAGCCTTCGAGTAGCTTTGTGCGAAATTCCAAAACAAACAAACAAACTTAAAATTCTCATGTATTCATTATCAATCTTCAGTTTTTTCCGAATTTTTTTAACTTCATATGCTTTGCTATAAAAAGCTTTGGTATTATAAATACAAGACGACGTGTTATTGAGGAGCCAAATCAAGATGGATTACTGAGATCCTTAGGTACTTCCCCACTTTCATAAACCTCTTTGATAATAGTTGTTACCTTTCAATACCAAATTCTTTCATTTGTTCTGAATCAGTTTATCTTTATCTAGAAATTTTCTGTCTCTTTTGCTTTAATTTTAATGAAATGACTACCTTATTTGTCAAAAATCATATTTTGACATATTTCATTCATTTTCAACTTTTTGAAAAGGTTTTTATCTGCATCTGTATACCTTTCTTCAACCCGATGTTTTTGAATTAGAATTATTTAAGAGTTTCTTACTCTTTTTTGGCTTCTTAAAGTTCATTAATTCTATCTTGATATTTGTTTGTTTTAAAATTCGTGCTAAGCTACTTGAGGGCTATCAGCGCTAGCCATCCATAATTTAGTAGTGTAAAACTAGAAGAAAGGTAGCTAGTTATCACCACCCACCGCCAACTCTTGGGCTACTCTTTTAACAACGAATAGTATGATTGACCGTCATATTATAACACCCCCACTGATGAAAGGGCGAAAATGTTTGGTGCGACTAGGATTCGAACCCGCGAACATCTTGATGTTCTATAGTGCAGCGAGTGGTCACTCCCGCAGTCAACTCATGGATAAGTTTTTGATCGTTTTGTTACGTAACTAAATTTTCTATTGATAGCAGGGTTATCAGTTTGGTTTCTAATATTACCTCAAGGACTCTTCGATACACGTCTCCTTCGCTTTATCAAAGATTTCAGAGAAACGATAGATGTCTGTTTTTTTCATTTTCAACTGTTGGTGCATAGTCTTTTATTACTACAATGCTGAAAAGACTTAGCCATTATTTTAAGAGGCATCGCTGTAACAGATATTGTTCCAAATCTTTTCAAACGCTTTAAGATTTCTTCGTTTAAATCAAACTTAAATCCTCTTTCATAGATTTGACCTCTTGGATAAAATATCTCAAATCAATAGTTCCATCACCTTTACCCTCCATTTCCACTAAAGACCTCTTTCATGTCTTTGTAATTTTTTCTTGACTGGTGAAAGGCCATATAATATGTTTGGCAAAATAATGTAGTAGGTTGTCATTTCTTGTTGCAGGTTACGGTGCTCAACTAACTTGAACAGGTCTCTATCGTTGTTCCAGCTGCACCAGACTAGATGATACACTGTTCTGTGACCCAAGTAGCTTCGACTGTAACCCTAGTAATGGAGACTAATGGGTGCTACTCCTCAAGTAAGAAAATACCAGTCTCATTGTTACGATAAGAGATAAATAAATGTCCTATTGTTGGATACAGTTTAACGTCACACTCAAGAAAAAATGTTTTGCAGTTTCTAATAAATATTATATTACCTTAATATGAGATATCAAGGTGGATCAAAAGTAAGCTGAAACACTTATAACACTAAAATTCGGTGTTTGATCCCCGTATTGAACAAGTAGATTGCCTAATTTGGCTTTGCTCTAAAACAAACTTAGAATTTATAACCTATTCAGGTTCCGAGTGAATTCCATCTCCAACTGAGATTTTATAATGTATTTTAATTTGTAGAAACTTTACTCTCTCTCTCCCACGGATACAGCGATAAGTCTACGGATTTACAACGCTACAATCAGGAATTCGATTCCCCTCGGTAGACTTAGCAGATAGCTCAATGCGGGTTTGCTGTAAAAACAACACTCACCATTTACCATCTTCGGCGAATTAATTGTTTTCAAGTTAAGTTTGAAGTAAAATTAACTTTAATTTGATATTCTGAAGTTTATTCTATGTTTTATTATTGAGATCTTAAATAATTTATGAGCAACTTTTGCATTTTATATAACAGATATTCTGATGAGTTAGCAGTTTTACACTTTTGATTTAATAGCCGACGTTGTCTCACAACCACAATAGCTCAGCGGTATGTCTGCGGACAATGCTAAAAACTGGGTTTCGATAACCGTGGTGGGCAGAGCACAAATTGATTATTCTGTAGCTTTGTGCTTAATTCAAAACAACTATGTTGTCTCGTGGATAGAGTTTCCTAATAACTTAAATCTGACAGTGCCAATTTGAACGTTACACGTGGTATGCACACTTTATCAACGTTGAACTGGTGAATGTAACTATTGCTACCTGTTGGAGTGTTTTTGAACTACAATAACTGACATTATATTATTATATTTATAATATTCCGTTGGTTTGTTCTTATTTGTTTAAACATCATTGAATACATAAAACAAAACTATGACTTACCTCGCTTATTACTGGATTTAAGTACTTTATGACAACTTTATTCAAGGGAATTATGAAACAAAATCCATAAAGTGAATATTTTTAATGAGAAAAATATCGTTTAAAAACATTTTCTTAAAATTCAAATTCATGCAAGCTTTCGGTATCTATTTTGAATATTTCCCATTACAGTAATTATGTTTGAGAAATTAATTCAATACTAAAAGCTTTTAGAAAATATTCTCTCGAGAAGCCCAGGATGACTAGGTGTTCAAGTCACTCGACTCCTAATTCAACAGTCGCGGGTTCAAATCCCATCACACCAAACATGTTCGCCCTTTCAGCCGTTGAAGTGAAGAACAAAGCTACACAAACTGTACTCTCCCAACTACAAGTATCGAAATCTGGTTTCTGGCGTAACAAGTCCACAAGTGTTCTGTCCCAGTGGGGTATGGGAAATGTTTATTATTTAATAAATAGGAATCAGGGAATAAAATGAGACTTCGAAACTATCTTGTCTAAACTAGTTATTTCTGTTCTACACAGTAAGAGAAATACTGAGGGTTTCCAAGCACAGTTATCATCATGACCAAAAGAGTTAAATGTTACAACGTTCCCACCATCAAAAACCATGCTTATCATTCAAGATAAGAATACTATTATCTATAGTACGAATAAAGCACTCGGAAACTTTTAGAAGTACAAAATCTTTGATACGATTTTTGAAAATTTTAGCGTTTTCTTCGTGAATGGTATGCATCAAAATAACTAAAATAATCGTGATGACAGATGCTGAGAAATGTATCGTTAAGTCATTAATAATAAGAATCCCTTCATTATTTGGCCCCACGGTCATAAAAACTTACCAACCTTCTTAGAACATCACAATTCCATAGACAAAAAAAATCCACTGCCCTATGAAAATAGAGGAACAAAACAGTTTATCGTTTCTTGACATACTCATCAGCAAACCAACAAGACAAACAACTGTATACAGAAAGCCCAACCACACGATGAGATACCTACAATTCCAGTCCTGTCATCCAACCTCAATAAAACGTGGTATAATCCAATGCCTAAACAAGAGAACCAAAAACATTTGTGATAATATATCCATCAAAGCAGAACGCCAAAAATTCATAGTTTAAAACAGAATGGTTACACTTGCTGCTTTACCAAAAACACCTTGAAGAAGACCATGACAGAAAGAAAAATCAGAAAGTCACCACCACCATTTACCTATCGTACCTACAACATTTCAGTGAAAAACTCAAACGCATAGCCAAATATTTTCAACATAATCAGGTAACCATTCGTGTATTTTTATACATTTCACAGTGTTTGGCATAACACCATCAAGCATAAATTAACTCATCTGAAATAAATCACTGTTACTAAATGGATATCAGATTTCTTAACTGATAGAGCAGTCCAAGTAAATGTCAATAAAACTTTATCAAAATCTTTCAATATAACTATAGGGGTGACCCAAGGATCCGTCCTGTCGCCACACCTGTACATTATTCTTGTTAGTGATACACCTTTCCCCAGTTTAACGTACACTTACAATTTACAATACGCAGACGACATTGCCATCTGGAGTATCTCTAGAAACCTAGTAATGGCCATGTCTCGCGTTCAAAAACACTTAATGATGTCACGAGCTGTTATAATGTGATGATCAACCCCACTATTCGGTGGTACCAAGCGTAGTCCAAGAGTTGGCGGTGGGTGGTGATGACTAGCTGTCTTGTCTCTAGTCTTACACTGCTAAATTAGGGACGGCTAACGCAGATAGCTTTCGTGTAGCTTTGCGCAAAATTCACAAACAAGCAAATTTTCCCACATAAGCCATAATAAGAGACGTCCATCAATAGTGACCATTAATTTTGTGCACTGTTAAATGTTATCTCCTAAATGTAACAGAGGATTAGGTTTATGGACTTAACTCCAAAAATTCGAGGCTCAGTTCTGTCCTGCACATAACAACTCATCAAAATGGTAAAAATATTTCCCACATAAATATTTAACAATTAAAGTGTGTGGAAATGTATCTACATTAAAAAAAAATTATACCAAACAAAACTTCGTTATCGTAAAGTTTTTATTTCCTTTCATTAAAACTGGAAACACTTTTTATGTATTTTTTCTTGTAGAAACTATAATTAGTATAATAAATACTGAAGTAATACATTAGCTTACCTGAGGTTCAGAGGTGAGTCTAGATTTCGATACCCACAATGGAAAGAGCACATATTGGCTTAATGTGCAACAACGTAATTTGTAAGAAATGGACAGGAATTAAATTGTTGATCTTGTGTAGTGCTGCCATCTAGGTAATATTACGTAAACATTTTTTGCTACTTTTCGTAACATTTTGTTGGTGGTCGAGTGGTTAGAATGCTCAATTTGCAAAGCCAAGAATTCACGATTTGCTTTATAGTGATACGGGTGCAGCATAAAGGTGATAGTCAAGTTTTACAATTCGATCAGAAAAATTAATTTCAGACTTTACAGTGTCCACTGATAATTTACTGCTTTCCGTTTTATCTATCTGAGAAAAATTAGCGCGGTAGTCTTTGAATATCTTTATTTATAAAATATGAACAAAACAAATAATATTACGCTGGCCATTAAAACTAGTTCATCATATTTACATAACCCACACACAAATAAATAGAAAAATAAAATCACATCTAAACAAAATATACTTTTTCTTTCGTTACAGTTCCTTCGTACTTTCGCAATCTGTCAATATTTAGTCTTTCTTTCTAACTTCATTAACTGCAAATAGACATATGTGTTGCGTGTTTCCACAACCTTCTAAATTTATTTATAACGTATTCAACACCAGAAGCGTGTAAACTAGTATTTTCAGATCACTATTTGGTCTTCAATAAATTTTACTTTCAATATTACCAAGACTTGCCAATTAGGTTGTGAAAGACAGAAGGACCTCTCATACATCACTGCATTGTTTGTGTGTTTTGAACTAAGCACAAAACTACACAATGAGCTATCTATGCTCTGCCCACCACGGGTATCGAAACCCGGATTTTAGCGTGGAAGTCCGCAGACATACCGCTGAGCCACTGGGGGGTACATCACTCCATAACAGTACTTTTGTTGTTTTGTTTTCAACTTCTAAAGGACGTTTTCCAGCTCTTGAGAGTGTGACGAATTTACTATCATATCCCACTATTATATTATGTACCCACGTCAATTTGATTTTACTCAATAATCGTGAACCCTCAATAAAACACCAAGGAAGTTCACACCAGAAAGAATACTCCATATCGATATCTCAATAATTGTTAAAGATCGTTTATTTAAATCTGGTCAAAGAAGAATGATACTATTTTAATGATTAATAAAAATTTGTTTGAATTTAAAACACAATGGTCTATTTATGCCGTGCTCATTATGAATATATCATCCCAGATTTTAGTGTTGTAAGAAATATATCGGAGTTTGGTTATTGTGTAAAAAACAGATATGATCTTACGACTGAATCATTAAGTTTTTAAAGAAGTTTTATTATCATGTATTTTTGTTGCCAAGGAAAATTACAACAAATAATTTACAAGCTACCGAAAATATTTTCGAGAATCAATTAAAAAAGTCGTCACCTGTAATGATACTTCTTTTTTAACTATAGATACTGAATGAAAAAACAAAAGCAACGATTTCCTAGTGTTACTAATAAATATCAGGATTTGTGTAACGAATAACAGTTACTGTAAATAAACTAAAATATTAGGTAACTAAAAAAAGTAATTTTCATACAGTAATAATTTTTCAAGTGCAATGATGTTTAAGAATAGCATTGAAATGAGTTCAAACGATTAAGTTGGGATTAAAAACTACAAGTCATTGTCAAACGTAACTCATTAAGTGGAATAATTGAAAATGTTTGTCCATAAAAAAACATTTTAAAAATAAGAAATGTATTAAACTATTCTTAAGGCCGCCTAGGGAAAAGTTGTTGCTGGGTAAGATATTCAAATTGTTTGAACTGCTTATTTCTTGCGTTAATAAAATCTAATTGTATCTATTACCTGGTAATAGAACATTAAATACCCAAACTTCTCAATACTAAACAGGTATTATAAGCAATAACAAGTTCAGAATTCTGCTACATTGTTGACAACAAAATATTTACTTAAAAGCATACAATTCCATTTGTAGATCCATCTGAAGATACCTGCATATTTTATTAACGTAATTCATTCAAAACAGTCTGCATGAATGTACTTTATAAATTTATATAAAGAAAGTTCTCTACTTTCACCTAGTCATCTCTATGTTTCAGTTCGTGACCAATGGAATGGAAAATTAAATTCACAATTATAACATGATTTCCGGTATCATGTTTCATTTCTCATTTCATTAGGAGAAGTTTTTCTTTCTCTAATATATTAATAAAAGTTATGTTCACCTCTACAAATTTTTGATTTGATAAATATTTTATTATACTGTCAGTGGATATATCAGATTTAATCAGTGGGATACTATTGCTGGACAGTTGTACGTTCTCTCTTCTGTTTCATCCGCTGAATAGCGGTTCATAGAATGACTTCGAGTTTGTTTGGTTGTGGTTTTTTTCCCAAGTACAAAGTTTTAGCTCATAATTCCATTATCTTTCAAATGATTTAGGATCTAATTACTGTTTTGGACTCGGGAGGTCCAATCCTTTCGATTGATGTGTTTCACTAGGCTCAAGATCTCATACATTAAGTTATGTATATTTAAGTTATTTTGTTATGTATATGTGTAAATATTTTGTTAACGACAACATGTCGTGTTGTGTTTAAATTTTCATTTCTATTATTCATTTTTCCATATTGATATTATTGTTTCGAAGTTTAAACTAATATCTTCTTATTCATTTAGGGTAACATTTAGAATTTTCTTGAATTAAGTAGACCAATCATATGTTTGTAAATGAGTGCTGGTGACTTCGTGTCTAGACGTGTAGTCTCGTGCAAGAACGGACACGCGCGGATTGCTCTGGAGTTCTATGGGAATTGCAAGATTGTTCGAGAAGTAGGCCTACCGGTATAAAAGACGGTGACGCGAGAAGAAGTCAGTCATCAGTTTTTATTCGAAGAAAAAGAGAGAGATTCAGTCATCAGTTTTTATTCGAAAAAAGAAGATAGATTCAGACATTAGTTTTATTCGAAAAAGGAGAGAGATTCAGACATCAGTTTTTATTCGAAGAGAAAGAAGAGAGTCAGTTATTTGAGAAAGATTAAGTGTTTGCTGTGATTATTCAACTTGGATTTGTGACTGAAGTTAGATCTACGGAAGCTGTGATTTTACTTCGTCAATCTCTACGATTCATCCGAATTACTGCTTGTGCTGAGAGTCGGCGAATTTATTAAACTGTGAACTCTGTTTCTGAACTTCTTCATTTAAGCTTCGGATTCTCTTCGTGGGACCAAATTCACACCCTAGACTGGAATTTGAGACTTTTATTTTAGATCATTACATTAGATACAGGCCAGTACCGTTTTGTATTGTGATTAATTTTGAAGTTTGAAACTAATAATATTTTGTTTTGTAATTAATTTCGAATGTTGTAACTTAATATCTGTCACTGTTATTATATAATTTATGTTATATCTGTTATATTTGTTAATAGTTTAGTGTAATAAATTATACAAGCTGTTATCTGCGTTTTACTGTTGCGTTTAGTCTACAAAGAACATAAAACATTAAAAAATACGTAACACTTTACTTCTACCTGGTAGAAATCCTGATGAGTAATAAACCAGGTTGAGGACATATTTACCGATTTTAGAAGTTAAAATAGTCTTTGTAATTTTTAAATTCTTTATAAAATGAGCTCACTAAAATTATTAAAATAGTTCAGTAGTAAAGGTAAACTTTAAGTCTCATACACGATTTATAATATGTTAGTTAAGTGCTCCTTTACTACCATGATAAACCAAATTATCCGAATTAATTTTACTTCTTCAACCATCCAAACAATATAAAAAACACGAGTTATTGAACACACGAAAATATTGTTTGCGTAATATGTTTTTGGCCGCGACATAACGGCTCATAGGATGGCTCAGAGTTTTCATTCAAGTACAAACTTTTATCTTATAGCTCATTCATTTCTTGACCGATTTGGGGTTAAATTACAGTTTGGAACACAGGAGGTCAAACCTTTCGGTTGATTTATTTGATTACGCTTAAAGTCTCAGTAATTTACTCTAATCCTGCTTCAACGAATTTCAATTTTAATGTACAGAGCCTAATGAGTAATAAAATGGAATCGGGCACAAGCTCAGTAATGTTAGTGCACAAAAATGTAGCCGATAGGAATGAACAAAGATCTTGATATTATTTTAGCAGCATTGGAGCAAATTAATTCAAGTGCTATGGCTATTGTGGGTTCCTCTTGTTTTAGTGTATCCCATACATATAAATCTAAGGTTGTATTATGGATGGGTTATTATGCACACGCTCGCGCGCACACAAACACACACAGACCGTCATTATACAAAGGTAAAAAAAGTATTGTCTTTGCATAAAATGTCCTCATTTTGCGCTCTCCAGTTGGAGACTATTTCGCAAACTAATGTGTCTGTAGAGGGTGGCCCGTATGTCCCTACCCATCCATATATCTTATGTATCCAGTGTCTCGGTGTGCTGTCCCTCACTCACGCTACTTAATATTTTGCGACGCCACGTACTGCGAGACATTTTTCTCAACATAGCAGGAGTTGTTGTTCCAAGTGCCGCGGTAACAGCTGCCTTCAAATCATCATTAGGATTATGATGTTGTATATAATAACATATGGATGGATAGGGACTTACGGGCCACCCTGTATAAAAGCCCGAACTCGAATTAAAACCAACGCGGTAAAGCATAGGACTATTGAATGTTATGGTATGCATCCCGCTGCAAAGATTCAGATGACATTTAAGTTAAAATATTTTCGAAATTATGAAACATTAAGAAATATAAGATTTGTTTTGTTTTCAATTTTCATATAGCACTACACCCTTAGTACTGTAACAGATTTACTATTATATTTATTTTATTACCTACGTTTTTTCCAATATAATTTTTATGCATGTGACATTTTTGCGCAAGTCCTGCCTGTTCCGGTCTCTAAATTTCTGGAATTTCGAAAGTAAGATTCAACAACGTAGTATACGAAAGTACTAGGGTGTATCTTGGACAACTGCTGACTGTTCGAAAATCTCGTGTGATTAATATATAAAAGAAAGCCATCACAAGACACCAAGGAAGTTAGTTCCCAGCTACAGTCAGTATATTATAAGCCTCGAAAGCAATAATTGTGATTAATTCTTATTAATCGATAAACTGCAGGATTTGACCTGAAAAGTTTATAGATTTCGAACAGTAGGGACTGTTGAACTTCAGACAATTAAATTCAGACGTTAGCATTTCTATGAGGACGAGATTTTTTCCTTTGTTAAAAAGCAAGCTTGTAAATCGCGTTTGGACAAATAGCTACTTTTACGTTGATACATTTCACTTGAAGGGAACACAAGTTTGCACCTCGTGGACCTGGAATGTCGATAAAATATTAAATTCCAGACTAGATAAAAGACTTAATGTTGTTTAACAGTGTGAAAAATTCTATATGTAAACCAATATTTATAATAACCGTTATTAAAAATTGTATTTCGTTTATAGAAACATGCATGTGTGTTAAGAAAGAAAACTGTATCAATGTTGTTGACAAATATAAAGGTTAAATGGAAAGGTTTCATGAACTTAAATTCAAATCTGCAGTTATTTGAAATCTTATGTAACGTACGCAACATAAATCGAACTCGTACGAGATAAATTGTAAAATCCAACAATACTTTTATTTGTGTATGATGTGTTTTACATGTGCTGTTTGTTACCCAATATTATTCCAGTTGTCACGTATCATGATTTTATTTCAGACGAGCGTCTGATTTATTGTATTACGTATATTAACGCATTCATATTTGATTCAACCAGAAATTTAAATTTAGTAGTTAATTGACCGTAGTATGTATCAAATGTTACTTGCCAACAAGATTGATACACGTAATTTCTCTTAATACAAATATTTCAATATAGAAACAAAAACAATACAATTTATAATAACTCATTAATGGTTATTTCGAATGATTGCTCATATACAAGAGTTTTAAAAACTTAGTCTTATATCCGGTCCAGAACAAATATTGTATCGAAGATCACCGTCCATGCCGAGCAACTTTATTAGGCGTTGATATTGTTGCAGCTCGTTTAAAATAAACGTCTATCTTGACTGGTCTGGAGCGGTTCAATGATCACTCCTTGGCAGCGAGGGGGATATTTAATATCCTCGAAGAAATAATGTACGAAGTAATTCACTGAACTTGAAAGACTTGTAATGCTCCACATCTATAATGTTTCTGGCCAGATTCAGTAGTTTTAAGACTGATAGATGTTAGTCACAATTATAGCTTCCTACGCCTATAGCTGTCCAATAATTTTACCTCCTTTCTTTGGCTAGCCATTTTATATTAAGAGCGCGCGAGAATTTCATCGAAAATGCTACAAATAAGCATTGTTGTTTGCTACTATTTCAACAATTCTTTAAAAGTTTCGAGAATAGACGGGACTTGCACAATACACAGTCAAGAATATACGTCACACGCAAAAAAGAAAACTATACTGAAACATGTTTATGTACTAGTAGTTAAACATTTGAATGTAAAGTATTTTAATTTAGGATACTTAACTTTTCGTATAATATGATTTCTACGCTGAGACGTTCCACATTGGCTCAGCGGTAAGCTTTAAAAGATACATAATATTAAAATAATTCGTGTTTCGATAACCATTGTGGGCAACGTAGGAAGAAATTAAGCTTTCTGCTTAATAACAAAAATTTTTTTGTACTATACAGCATTAATTTCAATTCCAATTTCGAATACAGCCTGAAATCAAGTTACTTGAAAAAGCTGTAATCAAACTGGAAAATGTATTTTATTAGCTTTGTTTAATCTTACAGCCGGATTTTTCCGCAAAATCTGGAAAGTTAATTAAAATAAAGGACAAGTATTCTTGGAATGAATGAATCCGAGAAAAAAAACAAAAACTTGTGTACATTAAAGCAAAGTTTCATTATCAAAATTTAAAGTCACTTTAAAATAGTTTTGAAAATAACCCGTAGTTCAGTACTAATCGAGCTGACAAAAGCAACTCCAGCATAAGCAATCTGACTGCAGTGGTAAAGGCTAAAGGCCCGGCATGGCCGAGCGCGTAAAGCGTGCGACTCTAATCCGAGGGTCGCGGATTCGCGCCCACGTCACGCTAAACATGCTCGTCCTCCCAGCCGTGGGGGCGTATAATGTGACGGTCAATCCCACTATTCGTTGGTAAAAGAGTAGCCCAAGAGTTGGCGGTGGGTGGTGATGACTAGCTGCCTTCCCTCTAGTCTTACACTGCTAAATTAGGGACGGCTAGCACAGATAGCCCTCGAGTAGCTTTGTGCGAAATTCCAAAACAAACAAACAAACAAACAGTAAAGGCTACAAAGCGAACACCTAGCGACGATGGGCAGAAGTTCATTTCAGCGCTGACGGAACAACGTGCTTCACTTAACTTCGTTTACGTAACAAAGGAAGCAGTCAATCACGTGTAAATTATTTTTCTTGAATACATACCGTGTAACTACTCTCATTACCCGAATTTATTCCGCATAATTCATATGATAATAAATGCCACCTGGTGTCAGTACTATTCCCGGCTTTTTCTCAAACATTATCTTAGAAAGGCAATATGCTTTTTAATT
Source organism: Carcinoscorpius rotundicauda (assembly GCA_011833715.1). Lineage (NCBI taxonomy): Eukaryota > Metazoa > Arthropoda > Merostomata > Xiphosura > Limulidae > Carcinoscorpius > Carcinoscorpius rotundicauda. The sequence continues at coordinate 26,308,175 of CM022400.1, read as the reverse complement.
TCATTTTTAATTTTATGTTACCAAATAATACATGTAATGTTCAGATCGGAATATTGCTAATATTATTTCCCTGTAGGAGGCGTTTCCATTTAAATGTTTTAAGCAATAATGATTACTGTCTGGGCTCAGTGTAAAACGAAAATAAGTGAAAGTCGTTAAAAAGTACACGAGCGCAAAAACAAAAACAGCTCAAATAGTCCACGGCATTTCTCGGCACAGCGAAATAAAGCAATGCCTCATTACCAACGCTGCATCATTTTATTCATATGCTGTAAAATTGAGAAAAAGCACAATTTTGGCTTCTTCCCTTAAGCATTTTTGGTTATACGAAGTTTTGATCTTTCAACTACGCTATAACTGATCATGACAATTAAATTTTGTTTCAACTCAGCTAAAAATGAAACTATTTTGTTTTACACAAGGGCTAGAATTGTGTAAAAGCATATTAATTCAGAAATGTTCACCAAGCTATGATTTCCACCTATTAAAATGGACGATCAGAGCGGTGAAAGTGGACTGACAGAATCTTGGAGTGCTCAACTCGGTACTAAAATTAGGAAATGAAATACTTTATCATTACTGAGGTTTAAGATACATACTTTTATTTTTAAAAAGCCCAAAAGCACTGGATAAGCTATGGGGAGACACCATCAAGATAAACCGAGGGCCTGCTACCGGCTCCTTCTGAATGATTTCCAGGTTCCGATTTCTTCCTCCTAAATTGAAGTTGGGAACATTACTACTTCTTTAAATACGTCCTATTTGCAATTGTATCATATTGTTCAACTGTATTACTCCACTCTAGCTGTCTCGGACAGTCGAGCCCCATACTAAACAGTAGTTCCAACATTTATCTTCCCCATTGTAGCCATTTTTATATGGAAATTAAACATTAAAATTATTACATGCCTTAAGTACCAGATTTTTTCCTTAGATTTAATATTTCAAAATGTATCTTATTTATGTATTTATTCTAGTTTCTACGGAAGACGTATTGGTAAGTTTGGAGACTTGTAACACTAAAAAAAAATGAGTTTGGTATGTGTGGTGGGTACAGTACAGATTATCAATTTAAGTCGTGGGTTAAGAAATTAGTGTTTGTACACAAACCTTCGGCTTTAGCATCTCAAAGTTTATGGTATAGTAATAGCAAAAAATAGGTTTCTATAGAATGTTTTTCGCACAATAGTTGTATTCAGGTTATTTTATCATACGGGTTCTCATGAAAACCTCTGAACTGAGTTAGGATAGTCTTATTTTTCATTTTTACTCACTTGTGCCTGTGCCTCTGTGCGTGTGAGTGACAAAACGAACGATACAAGTATTTCCCATTCGTTTCCGATTTATGTTTAAATACCTAACAAGAAGAGGTCAAAATATGTTAAAGCACAAAAGCCAGTGATATTGTGTTGTTTACCAGAATTCCAAGAAGATTCGTCATGTTAATCGCACCTCACACTATTCAGGTCTGTCCTCCTTACATGGTAAATTTCATATGTAACTTTAAAGCAATACAACTACCTCCATACATGAACAAAGATACCACAGTAGACTAAAGTGTATGTAAATGGTAGCAGTCTTTAGTGTTTGTAATCACGATTTCTTTTGCATTGTATTCGTGGCAATATTATTTAAATAATTTTACTCTTGTTATTTGTAGTTGTTTAAGTCAGATAACAGTAAATGAACAAGAACCGACGTTTAAAAGTTTGTGATAAACTAATACCCTGACACAGGTATGGCTGAGATTAACAACGACAATGACTTAGGGATGTAATATAGTAAGTATTTTGGCTGAATCATGCACTTGTATAGTGCGTATAAGACAGGTGTTTGTTGCTAAAACCAGGTGCTTTCTACGTTAATCAAAAAATGTGTATTTCCAACATAAACTTAAGTTGACAATACGAATGAGTTTGAAAAGTCAAACTGTTTAATTTGTTTCAGTGAAGCACAAAGCTACACAAACTGTACTCTCCCAACTACAAGTATCAAAATCCGGTTTCTGGCGTAACAAGTCCACAAGTGTTCTGTCCCAGTGGGGTATGGGAAATGTTTATTATTTAATTAATAGGAATCAGGGAATAAAATGAGACTTCGAAACTATCTTGTCAAAACCAGTTATTTCTGTTCTAAACAGTAAGAGAAATACTGAGGGTTTCCAAGCACAGTTTCTATGAGCAAAAGAGTTAAATGTTACTACGTTCCCACCATCAAAAACCATGCTTATCATTCAAGATAAGAATACTATTATCTATAGTACCAATAAAGCACTCGGCAATTTTTAGAAGTACAAAATCTTTGATACGATTCTTGAAAATTTTAACGTTTTCTTCGTGAGTGGTATGCATCAAAATAACTAAAATAATCGTGATGACAGATGCTGAGAAATGTATCGTTAAGCCATTAAGAATAAGAGCACAAAAACAGCAGATTGGAAACAGTTTCTGATAAATACTGAAAATACAAAGCAATTAATTGAGGCTACATGCAATATTTAGAGTAAATTATATTGTCATACAATAAAGACAGTTTAACGTGAAGGAGAAGAACACAGGTCATTGACTAAGAATAAAACGACAACAATAAAGATATAGATCACCATGTTCTCTGTATAAAAAGATACTAAATGCAATTTCATTCTTGTACTTTCGTATGCAAAAGACGAGATATCCTTTGATAGATTGTTTAGACAAAGTATTCATGATGAAACTTTGCCGAATGGGCGGCAACTGCCTGTTGTGAAGACAAGTTTAGAGGACAACGTTACAAAAAGTCTTCCGCCTTTCCTATTCAGTTGTTAGACAAACACCCATGTAAAAGAAATCACCAACGATCCGAGAGAAGACAGGCTTATCAACAGAACGCTCAACAAACTAAAGAAGCAAGGCCTAATCAACGAAAAACTAACCAAAAACTTAAGATCCAATGAAAAATGTCCTCCTCAGTTCTACGTACTACCTAAAATACAAAAACCTAATATACCTCTAAGGCCTAACGTGAGTGCTCAAAATTCACCTTGCTATCAACTGGCTACTTTCCTGGTACACATCTTATCTGCACTACGAGAAAAAACACTGAACATCGCATTCAAAACTCGAGAGATTTCACAGAACAGCTCAGGAAGCGACACCTCAAATCCCAGGATATTTTGGTCAGTTTTGACCTCACAGATCTATTTACCAACGTTCCAACCTCAGAAACCCTTCACATCAACAGACAACGACTTCTGAATGACAACTCTTTACAACACAGAACAGATACGAAAATAGACGCCATAATGGAAATAACCATTTGTCTACAATCAACCTGCAGGGTGGCCCTAAGTCCCTACCCATCCATATGTTATGCTATATTCAATTACGCATGTATTATGAATTTTTCTTTTTTTCAGAGAAATATGGCCGATGTAAGCCCATTTGCACTCGAAGAGCGTATTGTGACAAGTACGTGGGTACATGAGCGCAAAAATACTGGTGACACCCTGGGTACAATAAGATATATGTATGGGTACAGACTTACGGCCCACCCTGTATTTCCAATACAACGAAAAATTCTGCAAACAAACAGATGGTCTAACCATGAGATCACCATTCTCTCCAATTCTAGCAGACATTTTCATAGAAGACTGAAGAAAGAGCCCTTTCATCCACACCTATAAAACAGTTTCTACAGACGTCATGTCGACGATACCTTCATTATTTGGCCCCACGGTCATGAAAACTTACCAGCCTTCTTAAAACATCTCAATTCCATCGACAAAGAAAATCCACTGCCCTATGAAAATAGAGGAACAAAACAGTCTATAGTTTCTGACATACTCATCAGCAAACCAAAAAGACAAACAACTGTATACAGAAAACCCAACCACATGATGAGATACTTACAATTCCAGTTCTGTCATCCAGCCTCAATAAAACGTGGTATAATCCAATGCCTAAACAAGAGAACGAAAAACATTTGTGATAATATATCCATCAAAGCAGAACGCCAAAAATTCATAGTTTAAAACAGAATGGTTACACTTGCTGCTTTACCAAAAACACCTTGAAGAAGACATGACAGAAAGAAAAATCAGAAAGTCACCACCACCATTTACCTATCGTACCTACAACATTTAAGTGAAAAACTCAAACGCATAGCCAAATATTTAACATAATCAGGTAACTATAAGTGTATTTTTATACGTTAAAAACATTTCACAGTGTTTGGCATAACACCATTAAGTATAGATTAACTCATCTGAAATAAATCACTGTTACTGAATGGATATCAGATTTCTTAACTGATAGAGCAGTCCAAGTAAATGTCAATAAAACTTTATCAAAATCTTTCAATATAAATAAAGGGGTGACCCAAGGATTCGTCCTGTCGCCACACCTGTACATTATTTTTGTTAGTGATACACCTTTCCCCAGTTTAACGTACACTTACAATTCACAATACGCAGACGACATTGCTATCTGGAGTATCTCTTAGAAACACAGTAATGGTCAAGTCTCACGTTCAAAAAACACAATAATGTCATGAGCTAGAACAATAAGTGTTCTAGAGTAGTTTTAAATCTAACAAAAACGCGAGGAATCACTTTTTATAGAAATTTTAATACACAAAAACTGACAAAAGTGAGCATCACACTTCGCAATACGCCTGTCATCATGAGCAAATATCACATTCCTTGGCATCATATTTCACTCAAGATTAACATGGAAACATGTCAACAACATACTCATCCATCAAAAAAAACGCATTTCACATTTAATGACCATATATAGCAAACAGTTAAACTGCACAACAGAGACTATTCGCCAAATATACATGGCTTACATCCGCCCTTTAATAGAATACGGATGTCAAGTTACATATATATCTAACAATACTACAAAAATTAAGTACAACAAAGTAAAATACTAAGAGCAGCAGACTACCATCATACACACCCGTCAACTATATACACCAAATCAGTAACCTACCATCTCTTAGATACAAGTTCAAAGAAATATTATACAAATATTTAAAGGCAGAACATAGAAATTAGCTGCAGTGTTATGTAAAATAGCCAGTGCACCTACAAAACACATTTCATCGTGTAACATTTCAACAATCACAAATCACAAACAAGATAGATTCGTGTTTATATTTTTTCTTTTTCAGATTCGGACATAGGACAGGTAAAAATTTTCGGCGCCTGTCCTGTGAAAGTGGGTTTTCTCGGGGGCACTCCAGTTCCTCCTCCCACATCCAAATCTCAGGCATTGGATCTTTAGATCCTAGCCAAGACGAATGCCCAGCCCTGAATCGGGTATTTTTGTATTGATATTTGCATTGACGTCTGCTTGTCTGGCTCTGGCCTGACAAACTTCAGTGCCACCTTTGTTTCGCTTTTTCTCTCCCGATAATTTTATAAATGTCCCATTTTCACTTCATACATCCAATAAATAAAAATTAAACACAGGCAAAGTTTGAAGAATATCAATATGTCATGTGGTAATCAAGAAAAAGAAAAACATTGCAGTGTCTGACCTTTCTTGCCCAAACAGGGACACGAATAGCAAGTGGCTGACGGCAACATTGAGTTTCTACGACATCAAGACTTGTGTTGCCATTTCCAGTAGATAATACTTTTAATGAAGTATCTTATAATAAGGATAAACAATCGAAAAAAATCTCTTACCAAAGGGCATTAAAACCATTGTTGGAAGTGATTATACTAATAAATCAACGTGTAATAACTCGCATAACAACAACACCCTTCAACATATTTAAGTTTTACCGGAAGTGTTTCTACAGAGTGATGTAGATGTTTGTAAACATAACAGAAACAATGAAGGTAAAAGGAAACGGAAGATCGTGCCATTTTATAATATACACGTTTATTAAATTATTTAAAAATGCAAAAAATGTTTGTTAAAAGTCAAAATAATTAGTATTTTAAGAGTATATGATTAAGGTGGAATCCGTGCTACTTACATGTTTTATAATTTACTTTCTAAAATATTTAAGCAAAGATAACGGTAAATAAAAGGTAAAATATGCTTCGTGCCTGAAGAATAAACAAATTGTTATTACAAATTGAAAAACATGGTAAATGAACAAGATTAAGCTAATAAAATTATCGTGAAAATGTGATGATAGTTATGAAACGATACGCAAGAATCCATAGCGAAACCCAATATCCAATGGGAAGAAAAATATCATCAGGATGCTTTTAGCTATCTAAAACCACCGAAGCCGAAAGTTTAAGATGAGTTGGGGGATTCACGGTGGCTTAGCTTTGTGCTTATTAAACATTAATAATTAAAACGAAATTATAGTTACTACAAAGGACGCAAAAACGCGGCCTTATTTTTGTAAACAATATTTAAACAAGCGGCTATGATGACTCATGCTGAGTAATATTTAATTTGGTGATTTAGAAGTAAAATAAGTTACAATGGCTCGTGTTAAGTTTGTTTCGTTAGTATCACAAAAAACTATCGTTTTCATATTATTTAATACTTCAAAAACGTGACATATTTATACATTCCCCCCGTTTGTAAATATTTTTCAATTCCAGTGAATATGTTGTTACTGGAGACATTTTCCAGTTTTAGATGTAGCTATAGGAAAATGTGAGATATATAGCTTATTACAGTTCTGTTGGTTCTAACTTATATCTTCAGTTCCAATGGATATTGTACGAATCTTTATTAAACAACAGCTTTAAAGAATAACCCCGATACACATTACTATACTATTGTATAAAAAGGCATAATGGCTTAAAATGTACAGGTTTAGGGAACTGATATCACAATAAAGTTAACTAATGTTTTCTCAAGAATTTGAAATGCTGTGATTAAATTTATTGTTTAATTACCCTGTCTCGTAGTGCAAGACTACGTTACCGATAAAATTGTTTCTAAACCGTTTCCATTGTTATTTAGTATCTCGGAATATACATTACAGATTATGGATAATTTCAGTTTGTCTGAGAAACAAAGGGCTCTAGTCTAAGAGTGAGTTATGGAATCAACACAGGTATCCTGAGTGGAACAAACTGAGTTACGTTTCTAGAAGAAATCCAATCGGGATTAGAATGTAAAGAAACTGAGACTGATGAAGAAAACCAAGTTCACGAGAGGAAACAGAGTTACTGATCACTGTAGCAGATCTGGAATGTTCATGACACCAAAAACTATAAATCTGGTATACAGAGGATGAAAACTGAAAAAACAAAAGTCATGAGCCATACAAAGACAGAGCTTGTACGATCTTGGGATCTTGTTTCGATCCTTCCTGGAATTCCTGCATTGATAGCTTGTTGTCTTGATTCTAGGGTAGAAATACAGATTTTATCCTTGTTTGAAAAACGCATTATGTAAAGGTTAAAATCTTAGTAATATTCATAAAATATGTTTGAAAATTTACCATTGGATGTGAACTTAATAAGAAATAGATCGATATTATGCTTACCGTAAAATACTTATTTTCGTTCATTGAAACAATATTTCAAGATATATCCATGAAATACACAAAACATCTAGCCTTAACTATTCACACCCTCACTAAAGTAAATCAACGTTTCTTTTTCTTGCATTTTCTTGTTTTTATAAAACAAAATTTGAATAAATATTTGTCATCTTACTGGGGAACTTTTTCTCGAAAATATTACATGTAAAGTTAATGGATTTCAGAGTACGACGGACTTGAGTGAGTTTAGGTTTTTATGTTGAAGTCTTGGTACCTTTGTTCTAGAAACTTAAGTCAACTCGAGTTTACAAGAGTTCTTTTACAACCACAGATTTTAAAAACATTCTTGGTTTATCTCAGCAGCAAAAGTGTCATGATTTAAAAACGCAAATCAATAAAGTCCCTAATAACAGGAGACAAAAAAAAAGTTTTTTTGATCAACCAAATCAACATATTATTCTTGAATTTTTACAAACGTTTGGAAACATAACTTTGTAGTGTTCACGTATTTCATGGCTGGTGTTACTTCTCTTTATTTTATTAAAACACATGTTAACACATTAATAAATACTTTTAGTCCTTCGTGAATTGTATAAAAAGGACAATTACACCTATATGGTTGAAAATAAAAGTAGTAAGTTTTCTATTGACAAAGTATGGTAGAAATGTTAAGTACTCATGTGTTTTAAAGCGTAAAGAATATTTCTTGTATTTTCCTTAACTTATTCAGAGCCACATTCTCTATTATATACTTACCTTGTCAAGCTGTTCAAATATCTTGTCAACTCTTCTTTTTGGGTTATCTTCATCGTCTTCTGGTTGAGTTGTGCTACCCTGGAAATTGTAAGTTTTGTTTGAAACAAAGATCGAATCAAGTCATTATAACGCTTAATCGAAGTTTACAGCTTTACAAACTTGAACTCGGATAGCTGACACCCTGCAAACAGTATGTTGGTTTTGCAGCTTGGCGAAGAAACAAGTCACAGAAATAAACAAATTAACTAACGAACGATAACACGATAGTGAAGCAAAAACAAACACTGATATTTAATAATCCCTAGAAACCCTCAAGCGTTTTGTAAATGTCTTTAAATACTTCCAATGGTTTACAAAACTGAACATCAAATTATATAGGATAAGTAAAATATAAATTAGTTCTCAATAAAACCACTAGGTGGTCTAGCTTTTTGTTACTTGAAGGGAAGGAATGTGTCAAGTTGCCGAGCTCCCAAGTAAATAAAAACGCAATTGGGCAGATACTTCGGTCTTCAAGTTTCCCGGAAGTTACTTGAAAAATAGGGAGAACTCCGAGCGATCAGAAGAGTCACACTTATTTTCCGTGAGCAGGATGAAAAGAAACAAGGCTTTAAGGAGGAAGATTTGGGTTAGATGTTGATGTTTGTCATTTGATACAATTTCTCGACAGTTATTTAAATCGTGAGTGATTACATGCGTGTTTATGTGAATCGAATTATATCAAAACAATTCCAAAAGTCGTGTATGCAAGCCGGAAATGAAACAAGAAACTGGAAGGAAAAAGTGTGTTGTTTGCGAAAAGAACCAAGGCCATAATAAAGGTAACAAAATAAACACGCGATCTGCAAACAAAAAGTCACAAATTTGTGTAATTTTAAATCTTTTGAAATTCTGACATGACTTAACTCCCTCTTTCCTGTCAACCGATAATTATTCTAAATATTATTGTCAACATATGAGTAAGGAAAGAAAATCAAATCCCTCATACACGCCAGAAAACCAACTAACTGATTTTATAAGGAGTTATATTGCACAGATAACACTTAGAGATATGTTTAAGACTTAGAAAACTTTGTTTGCCCTACACTTACTAATGTTCAAAAGATAGCGTCAGTGCAGTGAACAAACTGCATTCAGATACTTACCAACATCTGATAGATAGCGTCTACGATACTGTACATTTCTTCTCTTGTAATGAATCCGTCACTATCGACGTCATACAGCTTGAAAGCCCCTGTCAGGAAATATTCAGGTTAAATTCCACAAACATTTTCTCTTACTTGTTAAACGTTGCGATTTCAGAGAAATTACTAGTACGCCTTTTATAGTACTTTGAAATCGTTTGAGCTGTTATTTCAACATAAAAGAGACGCTACTGTAGATGGAAAAAAACTCCAAGTAAAAAAAACAACAACAAAATAGCTTTCTATAAAAGACTCGTTTACTTACACACAAGTTTCTCATCCAGGTTTCCTCGTGACGTTACGGAAAGTGCCCGGATGAATTCCTCAAATTCAATGGTACCATCCTGAGAAGACAAAGTAGTGGAAAATGTATTTCAATTCTGATTAAGAAGTCTGCACAGGGGATTACAAACCCGTTTAAATGGTTTCTAATAGACCCAAAACTCTAGCCCTTCCGAATAGTTCACTATTACTGTTCTTCAGATGTATTTCAACTTGCATAATATTTAAAGAAATAAGTAACTGTTGGTAAACATGAAAGAATGTGTGCAACACGGTCGACTGATAAACCATTTTGTGTTCACACGTTAGTGACATACATTTTAATAAACCCTTGCATTTCATTCGTTTTTTGCTAATTGACTGTTGCTGTTTTATCGTCTTTGAGATTTCCTGAAAATATTCTATTTTAGGCATTTGAAGTTAACAGGAAATCATTTTCTTGCTATAAACGGAATCGGATTTCTAGTCGATTATAATAGTCTAGAAACTAGAGTGTTGTGAAGGCTCGATGTTGTTAAAGAAAGAGCTATTAAAAGACATACCTTTAGAACAAGAGAAATGAGATTCAAATTATCTCAACTGTTTTAATCCAACAACATTAACAATTTAATTTTCTACGTCAGTACGTTTGAGGTTAAGAGAGTAGAATAAAGTAATAAAACTGTTTCATAAAAGTTTGTTTAACATTTGTAAACAAATTATATACTTCCAATAAGAATTGTATAAAAGCAAATGACGCTACCAAAAAAGTAGTTCATAATGTAGATATATAATTTTTGTCGCACACAACATTACACGAATGTTGTTTTCAGTAATCTTAATAAAGTAATGTAGTAAATAAATTACATATCTAAATCTCGAGTAGGAAATGTTAGGAAAAAAATACAATCTTATAAAATTTGTCGCAGATAGGAACCGCTAAATAATAACATTTTGAAACTCAATTTAGTCGACACCTACAGCATATTGAAAAACTATCAAACTCTTATAGGACTATTCAACTACCTGATTCTTTGTGCCACTTATAGTACCGAAAACAGGCCAATTACGTTAAATGCACAATCACTCTTCAAATCTTACCTTTACTTAAATTATTTTTATTTAGTATTTTGTACAATTTTAGAATAACACATTTAGCTAAACGGCTAGAAAGAACAAGTTTTTATAAAATATATTTTAGGTCTTAAAACTTCCAAACATAATAAAAACATGGTCTAGTGAGTACACCTATAAATTAATTCCTAGTGCTCCTTGTTCAAGATCCACCGCCACAAAACAGTCTCTACGCGTTTGTCACTTTGAAGTCGTGGTTGCGTTATAATAGTGACTGTCAAATCCAATGCACTATTTGAACGAAAGGATGGAAGAAATGAAAGTTTGTGGGCTAACTTTCCCTGTACTTCACCTGTTCAAAATGAAGGATGACTATGTGCAAGTAGGCCCTGTTTAGCTTTGCGCTAAATTTCTAAAACAAAGTAAGTAAAATCGAGTAGTATAAATATATTTTCATTTTACAAAAGTTCAATAACATTAAACCACTAAACCCGTGAAATCATAAAAGATAGCATATACTCAAATTTATAACATACTAAAGACGTAAAATTATGTTATAAACTCGTTGTGAATAAAAAAAAGATACTTGTGACATCTTCGAGGAAAAAGAAACAAATTATAACACTAACAAACTCCAGTGATATCTTATCTCGATATAACAGCGTGTCGTATATGGGATCATAGTACTAAAGATGTACAACAAAAATCGCTTATTTTTGTTTGCTTGTTTTTTAAAGTGCAAAAGTATACAGTGGGCTATTTGTTGTGCTCACCGCGTATATAGAACCTCAGATGTCAGCGTTATAAACAAATCATATATATAGGAGCTGAAATCTTCAAACCGTGTCAAAAATGATATCTCTTGATGAAGCTGTACATTTACTGACAAAACCATCCGACGATGAAAGTGAACATGATAATGTTGAAGACTACTCTGAAAGTTGTGATGATGATCCTTCTAAAGCCGAAAATGATGAACAAATCGCGCCGTACCCTTCTGAAAGTGAAGAAAGTAATCAAGATCTTACTACGATGCCAGTTAACGAACTTTTGTCCAAAGATATGAATTTTAGTCATTCAACAACACCTTCAAGGATCAACAGGAGAACCGCAGCTCTCAATATATTCAATGGAAACCCAGGAATTATAAGGCAAGCTGCTCCAAGAGTCTCTACACCATTCGAAACACTCAAAATTTTCATTTCTGATAATATGATGGAACAGATCATTCACTCAAACACCGTCATGAAAGAACCAATTTTTGAAGAAGACCTCTGGAAATGGATCGCAGCTAATCTTTTCCTTGGAATAAGCAAATCCAAAAATGCATCGATAGACGAAACGTTTTCAACCGAATTCGGTTTGCCATTTTTGCGAAAACTAATTACCCAAGAAAAATTCAAAAAAATTTGCTCAAAACTCAGATTTGACATCCACTCTCAAAGAAATAGAGAAATCAAAGATGATGCCATCTCTGGAGTCTGGAATTTTTTCATTGAAAATTGCAAAAACAGTTACAACCCAAGCAAATACCTGACAGTGGATAAACAACTATGTAACTTTAAAGGAAGAGTTGGCTTCAGAACATACATTCCGACAAAGCCAGGCAAATACGGAATAAAGATTTGGTGCCTAACAGATGCAAAGACAAGTTACCTCCTCAACGCTCAAATTTATACTGGAAAGGTTGGAAATACGACAGAAACAAATCAAGGAGAAAGAATAGTCACAGAACTAAGTCAGCCATTTCTTGGAAAAGGAATAACAATAACGACAGATAATTTCTTCACAACAATGACACTTGCCAAGCACCTACGAACAAAAAGAACAGGACTTGTTGGAACCATACGGAAATCAAGAACCTTCCTGCCTCTTGCAATAAATGCAAAATCTAGAGAGTTATCACCAAAGTTTTTCTACCATGACGATATCACTCTTCTCAGGCACTCAGACAAACCAGGAAAATATGTGCTACTACTGAGTTCTCAGAATCAGTCTGGTGAAGTAGAAGAGAATGGAAAGCCCGAAATCGTCAATCTTTACATTGCAACGAAGGCAGATGTCGACACTCTCGATCAACTTGTGAGATATTATACAACAAAGAGGCGATCAAAGCGCTGGTCAGTCTACATATTCTATAACATTCTAGATCTTGCTGCGTACAATGCTTTCGTTTTATGCTCGACAAAACATCCAGAATTTCTTCAACATAAATCAAGAGCCAGAAGAGAATTTATAAGGAAACTGGTGCTTGAAATCAAAGAAATTTACTGTAAAGATAATGACAAAACAACCTCATGTGAACCGCCTGCAAAGAGGGCAAAAAGAGGACGATGCCATTTGTGCGGCAGATCAAAAGATAGACAGTCGAAAATTGTTTGCTCAAATTGTAAAAAAAATGTTTGTCAGAGCCATTCTAAAGTTGTTTGTAATGAATGTTGCTGAATCAACAAAAATTGGAAAAATATATGGGGCCTTAAAGGCCCCAAAATCCCTTTAGTGGATGTAAATATTTTTTTCGCAGGAGTGTTAAATAAATTTCTCAATTACTGGTAAATGTTACCGTTGTATTAAACAAACGGCTTCAGTATTAAGTATCATTATGTGATCGTCGTCTCATTTTCTTCACATCCACTGACAACAACGGCAAAAAAGACATTAAAGATGATGCAAGTTATTAGATAATTCTTTATCCAACTTTTATTTTACTATTAACTGATTATTCTGTCAGGCACAAGTTTTTACTGTTCATATTATTACCAAAAAACTGGCAACTAAAAAAGCGTTTCACAACAAGTCGAGTTTTGCAAATATTATTTCTTCCACATTTGCTCAAAGTCATGTCTGAGGACCTAAAAGTCTAAAAATCTTGCTTCGAAACTCGCAGGGAGTAGAAAAGAGTTTATTGTGCATCTGTTTTACTTAAGAACCAAACGAACAAAAGACATACATCTATGAACATTAACGATAAAACAGCAGAATAGTTCAATTTCTTTACATGTTTTAGGGAAATAAGCAGCTTACACAAACAATATCCACACATAAAAAGGTTTTGGTTTGGTCAACAGACGATCAAATAGATATAGCAAAAACTTGAAACCAAGCAACACAAGTGGAACAAAACACACTGGTGCCAGAATTAGACAAAACTAAACATTGTTTTTCATTTTACAGACTCAAAAGCATCACAATACAAAGTGGCCCAAAACAAATTGTACCCATCCTTTAAGTTATGCAACTTTTATATATCGATTCTAAGTTGTTTTTATTCTTATTTCAAATAATCTGGGGTTGTTTGAATTGATTGATTTAATGTTTTATGGCACAAAGCAACGAGGCTATCTGCGCCAGACATCCGGTAAAAATGTTAAAAAAAATGTAGTAAAAGACAAATGTAAATGAAGGTAAAACAAAAAAGCATAAAACCAATGTTGACCCCTAGTCTACAACGTTAAGATAGAAGGCAGAGTGCAAGAAGTTGTAAGGTATTTACTCTAGCAAAAAGGTAATGATCATAACCCGCCAAGAAAACTAACAGGTAAGTTCAAAACTCACCGTCAGTCACCTGAAGTTGGTCTTTACAGTCCTGGTTCTGGGTTATGTGTCATAGCAACCAGTATCAAAATGTAAAAAAATAGAAGTTTTAAAAGACACATAGCAAATTCGCAACAATGAGAAGCCAAATGTCCAGTAAAAAGAGAAAATTCAAGTAAATGGAGTAAAATTTGTAAAAGTAAATGAAGGTAAAAACAAAATAGCAATTAAAACAGAAAATGGTGTAAAAACCAATGGTGACATCCAGTCTTTAAGATTATAAAGTAATTACTCTAGCAAAATGGTAATGATCATAACCCGCCAGGAAAACTAACAGGTAAGTTCAAGAACCTCCGTCAATCACCTGAAGTTGGCCTTTCCAGGCCTGGTTCCGGGTTATTTGTCGTGTAGTGTCATAGCAGCTATTATCAAAATGTAAAAGAATAAAAGTTTTAAAAGCCACATAGCAAAATCGTAATAAAGAGTAGCCAAATGTCCAGTAAAAAGAGAAAAGTCAAGTAAATGGAGCAAAATATGTAAAGGTAATTGAAGATAAAAGCAAAACGGCAATTAAAACCGAAAATGGTGCAAAAACCAATGACGACATCCAGTCAAAGTTGTAAAGGACTACCTGTAGCAGAATGGTAATGATCATAACCCGCCAGGAAGACTAACAGGTAAGTATAAAAATCACCGTCAGTCACCTGAAGTTGGTCTTTTCAGTCCTGGTTCCGGGTTATCAGTCAATATGGCCAGTACAAAAAAGTAAAGTTGTAAAAGTGTGAAATGATATGCAGCAAAAGTATAATAACAACTCGCCAGGATGACTAACGAGTAGTTCAAACAGAAGCGTTAGTCACCTGAAGTTGGCCTTTCCCGTCCTGGTGTCGAGTTATTTAATGTTCTGGCCATTGTCCAATGTCAAATTGAATGAGAGAGATTAAAACTGTAAAAAAAGCCACAATTAAAAAGGTGTCATAAATAAATATGCAAAACTTAAATGAGATTAAAAAGATTAATGGCCATTAAAAAATTTAAAAACGTTATCAAGGTGGACAGAGTCACCATCACCAATAACTCTGTCCAATGTTACAGACTGACCCTGGGAAAAAACGTGTTTAAAATATTGCTGTCGTTGGGAATTGTAACGATGGCAAGAAAGTAAAACGTGGCTGATAGTGATTTAAGTGTTACACAAACTACACATTGGTGCATCAGTTCCAGATAAAAGAAAATGATGAACTAAAAAACTGTGACCAATGCGTAGCCCAGTGAGAACAACTTCCTCCTTCCGAACTTTATGGAAGCTAGATGGCCAAACTCCAATTTTGAGTTTGATTTGAAAAAGTTTGTTGTCGCATTGCTCACTCCAAGTGGACTGCCAGCTGGCACGGAGCCAAGCCTTGAAGAGAACACCATAGTCCATGTACGGAATAGGCATAGGGGTGATGGTGCTGAAGCAGACATATTTAGCTGCCATGTCTGCAAGCTCGTTCCCGCGAATACCAACATGGCCTGGTATCCAGAAAAAATTGGATTGAAGTAGCTGCTAATGAGAAATGGGCCAGTCGGTTTCAACTATCAGCGAGAATAGGATGTGAGCTAACGTGTAGCGATTCCAAGGCAAGTATAGAACTAAGCGAATCAGTAGAAATAGTGCAGTTGGAGTACTGCTCAGCTGCAATATGATCCAGGGCAAGAGATATGGCATACAGTTCAGCAGTGAACACAGAAGCTGTAGAAGGGATTCTGCACGCAACTACTGACCCATAGCAAACCAAAGCAGAGCCCACTGAATTACCTGATTTGGAACCGTCTGTATAAATGGGAACTGAATGATTGTTTGAAAGATATTCATTGAATAAAAGACGGTACTTCCAGTCTGGAGTATCTGCCTTTTTTAGGTGGCTGAAAGAAAGGTCACATTTGGGGGCTGTAATAAATCATAGTGGGATGGGCCGACCTGTGGAATCTGCAATGTTATCCAAGGACAGACCCAATTCATGCAATTGCGCCAGGATGTGAAGGCCAAACGGAGCAATGACAGATCGTCTGTTCTGAAAAAGTACAGCCCACCGAGGAAGGAAAACACATTCCCAGGTGGGCTGCTTTGGTAAGGAAAAAGTTTCGAAGCATATTGTAAAGATACTTGCAAACGGCGAAGGTGTAGAGAAGGTTCATGAGATTCAATGTATATGCTTTGAACTGGAGAGGTACGGAAAGCCTCAGTGCAGAGTCGAAGTCCTTGGTGATAAATGGGGTCCAGCATCTTTAAGGCCGAGGGTCTGGCAGAGCTACAGACCATTGATCCATAGTCGAGTTTCGATCTAATAAGAGCACGATATATCTTCAACATTGAACAGCGATCTGCCCCCAACTGGTAGAAGAGAGGACACGGAGGATGTTCAGTGCTCTTGTGCATTTGACCCGAAGCTGCTTTAAGTGTGGTATAAAGGTCAGTTTACGATCAAAGATAAGCCCCAAGAACTTTGTCTCCTGGACCACTGGCAACAAAACTTCACCGATATGAAGTTCAGGATTAGGGTGAATACCTCGTCGACGGCAAAAGTGCATGCATACAGTTTTGGAGAGAGATAAATTAAAGCCATTCGCCAGAGTCCACTTCTGTACACGATTGAGGGCAGTTTGTAGTTGCCGCTCAATATATCTCATGTTTGATGACTGACATGCGATGTGAAAGTCGTCAACATACAGCCCATTCGCAACAGTGAGAGGGAGTTGTTCAGTGATGGCATTTATCTATATATTGAAGAGTGTGACACTCAATACACAGCCTTGAGGGACTCCAAGTTCCTTTACAAAAGAACGGGAAAGTGTCGAACCAACATGAACTTGGAATCTCCTGTCCATTAAAATTTTTTTATAAACATAGGTAGATGGCCACGTAACCCATATGTATGGAGATCTCGCAAAACGCCATTCCTCCATGTTGTGTGGTAAACCTTCTCTATGTCAAAGAATATCGATACAAGATGTTGGCGGTTGAGAAAGGCTTCTCTGTTTCAAGACAAATTAGGTGGCCTGTGGTGGAGTGCTATCGACGGAACCCACACTGGTTGGGCGAGAGGAGGATGTTTGATTCAAGAAACCAAACAAGACGAGCATTAACCATCCTTTCTAAGGTCTTACAGAGACAGCTCTGTCAAAGCAATTGGACGGTAGTTTGAAGGAATCTTGGGATCTTTCCCTGGCTTAGAGAAAGGTAAAATAATAGCCTGGCGCCAGGCATCAGGAAAATAATTCTCTTGCCAAATCCGGTTGAAGACAATCAGAAGGACATCAAGAGAAGCAGTAGATAGATGGTGCAACATGTCATAATAAATATCATCAGGTCCAACAGACGTACTGGCAGACCGATGAAGGGCCATTTTAGTTCCACCAGGGTAAAGGGACAATTATAGTCGAAGAAACAGTCAGTTCGAAAGGAAAGAGGTGACTGCTCTGCCCGAGTCTTGATGGCCAAAAAGGTGGAGGAACAAGTAGAAGTGCTAGATACCCGGCAAAAGCTTTCACCTAGAGTGTTCGCGATGTTCTGGATATCAGTCACCTCCTGACCATCAGAGAGTAAGATCGAGAGGGGGACAGAATTGTAGTGCCCATTAACCTTTCGAATCTTGTCCCATATGATCTTGGAACTGGTGGTAGAAAATATGCTGGTTGCGAACTTAATCCAAGATTCCTTCTGGCTTTGACGTCTTACCCACCTAGCATGTGCGCGGGCCCGTTGGAAAGCAACCCGGTTTGAAAGTGTGGGATATCTACGAAAAGTATCCCAGGCCCGTTTTTGAGCCTTCCATGCTAAGTGGCAAGCAGGATTCCACCATGGACGAGGATATCGTGGAAAACGTGTCGAGGTTTAAGGAATACACTGAGCAGCTGCATGTATAATACAATCAGTTACTGCTGCTACACAGTCGTCTGTTGATGGCTGATTTACGATGGCAGGATCAAGTTCTGCGAGAGCTGTGAAAGTGGACCAGTATGCCTGATCCAGCTTCCACCGGGACACGCTGGTAGGGTGGCAGCGACCACGGCCAGTCTCTCTCAAAAGGATCGGAAAATGATCACTGCCTAGTGGATTACTGTCAACCCTCCATGAAAAATGGAAGAATAATGAAGGGGAGCAAACTGAGAGATCAATAGCGGTAAAGGACTGACTAGATGCATGAAAGTAAGTGGAAGAACCAGTATTGAAAAGAGAAAGATTGTGATCAGAGAGCATCCCGCTCTACAGATAGACTCCTCCCATCAATAATAGCACTTCCCCAGAGGGAATGATGTCCATTAAAATCCCCCAGGATTAGAAATGGAGATGGCAACTGTTCAACGAGAGCATCCAGGTCTGATTGATCATATGTCTCTCCAGGGGACAGGTACAGAGAACAAACAGTGATGGTATGACCCAAGGAAACACGGATGGCTACAGCCTCCAAGGGTGTGTTAAGTGACAAAGACAGGAAGGGCACATCTTGATCAACCAACAGTGCTACCCCTCCATGTGCTCGACCATCACACAACCTGTCATTTCTGTACAGAGAAAACTGCTGAATGGAGACTGTATCAGCAGATTTGAGAAATGTTTCTTGTAAAGAAAGACAAAGAGGATGGTAGGAAGC
Source organism: Carcinoscorpius rotundicauda (assembly GCA_011833715.1). Lineage (NCBI taxonomy): Eukaryota > Metazoa > Arthropoda > Merostomata > Xiphosura > Limulidae > Carcinoscorpius > Carcinoscorpius rotundicauda. The sequence continues at coordinate 26,289,280 of CM022400.1, read as the reverse complement.
AATCAGCGTTTTGATATCATCCAGATTAGAACGTAAACCTCGTCAGTTCCATTGTATCAAGGTGGCCATTTTTAAGAACGGGTAGGTGAAGTGGCTGGAGAACCCTTAGGTTTACGACCACGTCTTTTTTCTTTACTGTCTTTAATCGGAGGAGGTCTATCAACCTCTATGGATCCTGCTCTGGGTCGAGTGGGCAGGTTTTTATTGTTGGAAGAGGAATCCAGTGACTGAGGACGCGAATGAATAATTGTTTTGTCTATTCTGGTGGGAGAAAATGATGTATCAGAAGAAATGCCTGTATTTGAAACTGAAAGACGTGGATCTTGAGGTTTGTCGGAAGGTTTGGAAGGAACAGAGATGGGTGTGGAAGTCGATTCATCTACTTTAACTACGGAGGTCAAAAGGCTTTTCATTTGTTTTGAAAACGATTCTCTTGGAGGCACAGAGATCTGTCTGCACTCCCACTGTAGTTGTGGAATGAAGTGCAGCAGCATATGTCCGAGATGGAGTTGTGGACAGCAATTTCCGAGCCTCAGAATAACTTATGTTATGTGTCGTTTTCAAATGCTGCACCTCTTTTTCCTCCAACCATTTTGGGCAAGAATGAAAGTAAGAGGGGTGAGAACCATTGCAGTTTACGCAATGTGGGTTCATGTCATAGTCATAGGCATCGTGGTCCTTGCCTCCACAACGAGCACATGTCAGGGAACTACGACAAGATGTCTTTGAGTGGCCGAATCTCTGACATTGGAAACATCGAAAAGGGTTTGGAATGTGTGGGCGAACCTTGCAAATAAGATAACCTGCCTTGATGGTGGCAGGTGCACGTTGTGAAGTAAATGTTAAAAGGAAGGTATTTGTTGGCAATTTAACTCCATCTTTGCGAGTGGAGATGCGCCTCACTGCAGAAACTCCTTGAGTGGAGAGACCAGCGAGAATCTCCGATTCGGGAACGTTCTTCAAATCCCTTTCAACAATAACTCCTTGTAAAGAATTCAAAGTACCATGGGGTGTAACCTCAATAGGTATATCCCCAATTGCCTTTGAATTCAAGAGGAGTTCACTGTGTTGGGATGTGGATGTTTCAACCAATATGTCACCATGTCGAAGCTTCTTTACTGACTTTGGAGAACCAGCAAGTCCCTCTAGTCCTTTTTGAATAAAAAAGAGGACATTTGCCCTAAAGGTTTTCCGACAGAGAATGTAATATAAGAAAATGAGGTACATGTGTTACTAATGTTGAAGATTGCTGTTCTGAGTATTCAAGACGTGGTCGCTTACCCACTGACTGTTTTTTACAATTTTATTTGAATTTTTTTGGAGGATCCATAGGAAAGAGGAAAAGTTTCGGTACTCACTGACCCCACCCACCATGGAGCCCTACAAGGGGACGCACTACAAAGTCATGTCAGGACAATGCAGCAACGCCAGGGTTTCGTGAGCACTATACCCAAACACTAGTATCAGGCACAATGTCCACAACACCCGTTGAGAACTTCCAACACTGGTACTTGGTTGGCTCTAGCCCAAGTGGACCAGCCGATTGACCCAAGGGGGCCACCCAAAGGTCGCCCGTCTACAGGAATTCGAGGCCAAAGTGGTATGTTAGGGTTGGACCCCTCAACCACCAGGATCCTCTCCTCCCATTCACGGGTCGCCACGCACGGCAAACACGTGGGTGAATGTTTAGATCCCAGAGAAGGTAACCAGACAGAACAGAACCTTCCCTGGGAGGTCCCCTCACCACGTACAGGAATCCACACCGAGGGGGGGTGTTTGAAACTTAGCCCCAAACCACTGAAGTAAAGTAATATGTTACCAAATATTTTCCATCAAATCAGGGTTGACTATTGTACATGTACAGTCAATTTCTCTGAAATATTCACAAGATGCGTTTACTATTTATTGTCATTTCAGCACTCGAAATATGGATACGCTTTGTTGGGGCATCTTGTATAGTCACAAGGCTCAAGTTCTACAAAACAATGCAGTAATAAGATATTGTACGCAAACTTCTATTCCACTTAATGTAGCTGGATCAATAAGAACCTACAAAAATTAGGTGACCATGCAGTCCCACAGGAAAGTCCAAGCAACAAATTGAGAAGGTCAACTTAAGTTACAATGCCACTGCGACTCAGTAATTAGACAACGATGACTGAGAAACCCTACAACAGTGACAAATAACTATTTCAAAGATATTAGCCATTAATTATATAATATGCTAAATCCAGTTATTTCTACGTTTTATTTATCTGTAATATCCCTTAAAGAAATATGGTAGTTTTTGCGATATAAAAAGTTTCCCGACATATTATAATTAGTGTTCCTGTATATTATATAGTGCAAGTTAAAACAGATACTGTCTTTTTGTAATTGTTGGGATAAAGATTCTTCTACAGTTAGTCACTTGTTGATAGTAAATTAGAAAAAAATCAAACAACTTTCACTTATTTTGAAAATACATTATATTTTCTTCTGAATTAGGTAAAACGTATGAATAGCCACTTTACCCTATAATTATAGGTATGTCATAAATACCATACAGTTTTCTTGTCAAGAAATCCACTCAGACCTATTCAATCACTTTAGAATTTCAGTTGACAAGCCGACCTATTTCACTACATTACCATCGCTAAACTAACCGAGTATGTGAACTCGCGTTTCGTTCAGTTACCACTGTTGTATCATACTTCTAAAAGTGTCTGCTCCTCTTTCGTATTTTACTGGAAGTAGCCTGAAATCCTTTTCTCAAAGCACTTCCCCCATAGGCAGGTTCACTTTGTTTCGATTCTGGCAAAAATTTATTCACACTTGTTAATCGTTAGGCCTTCCTCCTCTTTCCAAAAGATCCTTTTACGTGAACTTATTGATTTTCGTCCACTATTTATCTGTCTGTGCTGTTATCACCTCATAATGTTCATTACTAAATCGTCTGCTTGCTATACATGTTCGATATCGAAATTTATACGAAGTTCAAAAATCTCAATATTAGCGAGTACAACTCCTACCAAATTATCCAACTAAAAACTTGTCATAACATTTACTTTAAAATAATTGCTTCTACCTCTCTTGTTATGAGCAAAATTAATAAAATATTAACTAAATTAATATCTACACTTAACATTTACCATCCAGTTGAGAATGCGTTCTCTAGAATCAATAATGAACCAAAGTTAAGCCATTAAGGAAATCAGGAAATCGTTTATAAAAAAACACGTCTAAAAATATAGTCTTTATTAATGTTCAGTGACAACAAGGGTTCTTTTCAAAACTGCAAACGTTTTTTCTGAAACAAAAAAGTCAACGTAAGAGTATTGGATCATTCCCAGTAACTTGGATACTCATAAAATAAAAATTAGAATGTGGGTACAAGTTTGACAAGCTAAAGGGTGTAGCAGTCGTTAAATTTCCTAAATTTGTAGCTTACAATAAACATTTTAATTGCTCATCTGTCACCATATGTGTAGCACTAAGTGCTAACAACACCTGACGTGTTACGAGAGAGAGAGGGCTGTACTAACATTTTATCAAATATTAAAAAGAAATGCGTTTTAAAAATTCATAATTTGTCCTTTATACCTGGTAAAAAGTATTTTGTTCATAACGTTTCCATATACTTAAATGGTTCATTGATAAAATACTTTAGTTTCCCAATTACTTAACATGGTGCTTGTAGATTGGAATCATAATCACAAATTAATTTTCAAAAAATAACGTAAAAATATCATGAAGTGATGCCAGGTAAACCTGGTAAAACATTGTAAACAAAATAAACAATCATTCTCGAAAATTGCTTATCTTCGAAATCGTCTTACAGATTAATTATTCAACAAAAAGTAAGCCGCTTAAAATATGTAACAAATTATGTAAGAGTTTGGACCTCAAAACTAATGGGAAATTTAACGTTATACAAAAACCAAGTACAAAATTGAAGATAAATTATTCAGCAGTTATACAAATAAAAGCACTGCTTAAAATTATGAGTAAAAATCTAAAACTACTAATCAACTTCTGTTACACGACTCCCCGCTGGGTTTGGGTTGTTTTGAATCTGGCACAAAACTATATCGGGTCCATCTGCGCTAGTCATCCCTAATTTAACAATGAAAGACAGAGGAAAGCAGCTATTCATCACCACCCACCACAAACTCTTAAGGTAGCGTTTTAACAACGAACAGTGGTATTTAGTTAGATCTGAAGTTCTAGATGAACAGTTCACTATATTTTAATAGTTTTTTACTTGACCACAACCTTGGTATCTGCAGCTATGTAAAGGCCACTAAGCTAACACCCAAGCTGTCAACGCCACTTTGTAAAGTCAACTATCGTTTTCTTTTTCTCTCCTTTTTTTTCGTCTCACTGCTTTCTTCCAGTGCTGCACAATTTTAGTTTAGACAGCCTTTAACACCCACTTTATCAAATAATAAACCTCTATGCTCAAGAATATCTCAACTGATTCGGTATGCATCATACCCACCTAATAGTTTCAATACTTTTCATACCCAATAGTTTGTAGCACGAAGCATCGAACTTAGTTTATTCTTCTGAAAAATAATTAAACGAAAGCGCTAGAGTTTTGGATTTCATATGGAAACAATGTGTTATTCACTTCCCATGCAGTTAGTATAACAAAAAGTATTAATGATTAAAAACATTACAGAATAGTCCACAAAACTGTGAATTTTAGACTTTTTTGAAGTGCAGAAAAAGTAATATGAAGTTCCTAACTTATTTACCTTGTTTTCGTCGAACACCCCAAACACCAACGAAGCAAAACTAGCTGGGTTCCCTTCGGGGAAAAACTGTTTATATATACGCAGGAAATCCTAAGAATAACAATACAACTTAGTATAAAAGGTCATTATGAGCCAGATGTTAATGTTGTAACTTATACTCTAATGCATTTATACAAACCTAAAATATTTGGTTACCATGACACCATAGTGTTCATATATTTATTAATAATGCAAGTCAAAATTTGCAGTTACTGTTCTTTGGATACATATATTGTAATTCATAAGTGCATGACATGCTTCAACGTCTACAGTCTTCGTCTCTTGACTATAGAAGTATCGGTTGACGGGTACATGTTTAATAAAGTGTGAAGAATTTACTATATTTTAATATCGATGTTTAAATTTTATTTAGAAGTTTACCTAACTTATGTTAAATATCCATTACGAAATCAACCTAATTACTAAAAGTTGAAGATTCTCGAGTATAAATATCAACAGTATGCGTTTACATAAACACTAGTGAATTGTCAAGAACGTTTATAAGTTTCGAACATTACAAATCATTTAGCTCCAAATTCATATTTATCATCAGTATCTTTACAAAGATATTGTATACCTTTAGCGGTGAAGAACTCGACAAGTGGTGATCGAAGAACGTAAAGCTAGCTTAGCTCCCTGTTAAATGAATTATACCAATATGAACTCGAAATTAACTTGCTCACCGTGAACCCACGATAAGACATAGGAAGTTACAGACTAGAAAGGAGACTCGATACTTAATTTATAAGACTTGTATACATTGTAATAACCGTTACTGTTAATTTTGTTACTGTTTGTACATTAAGATACATTTGTGATGGTTTCTTTTAAATAATCTTGTCGGCAAGTATCATAAATTGGACACATATCGACAGTGATTTAACTTAAATCTAAATTGCATTTTAACTCCATTTTTGGCGATCTGAAATTGCAATACATAACAGAAGTATGTACCTGACAAATATAATGACAAGAAAGAACAAAATGACAAACATTTATACGAATATTAATTTAAATTAATATCTTGAAGAATACCCAGTGACCGAAATTTTAAACAAAAAATACAGAAGGTGTCGCCAGGTACTCAAGTTTCGGAGTTCGAGTCCATAAATACGAAATTTTTGGTTTAGTATCATGTCGATAATATTTTAATTGAACTGGAGGAAATTAGCATCTCAAATGGCCTTAAAAGAATTTATGTTTACAAAACTATAGTTAAAATATTTTTGAAAAACAATTTAGCAGAATTAGGTTACGTCGCAGGTATGACGCGAAAAAGATCGCTGAGTGAAGCGAAGTTGCAACAGAGAGGCATCTGCCTCCGTCTCTTAGGTTCAATCGAGGGACTTATTGAATGTTATAGCAAACTGAATGAGAGTTTCGAGATTCTTGGAAGGAGCAGGTGAGCGTAAAAATGAGGTAAAAGTTGTGCAATTAACTACAGTTACATGACGAACAAATAGCATGTAGTCTGTATTTGGTATTAACACTGAAAGTTAATGTTTCAACTTATGAGAATGCATGCATTTTATCTATTATCCCATTTAAGTAAACTCAATTAAACAGTATAAATATATTATACTGAGTTGGTTGCATAATATTTCACATATTACTGATAAATTAATCACATTAAATAGAGTTATTGGAGTAATTCTGATTGCCTTTTCAAAATCAACACCAAACTACCTCGAATGATCTGCGTTTTCTCCAGTAGCAAATGTATGTTGTCTCGTTGTATTTTTGATATATGCTCGTGACATAATACCTATTCCAATGTTTTTTGTGAATACCTGAAAAAGAAACTAAAGAGTTAAATATGTAGACTTCTTATATTTTTCAGCAAAGAGTAAGAGATTTAAGACAAAACAATTGATTAATGTTTTGTAACATTGTCCAAAATACTTTGCGTAAAATTTCTAGAACTGATCAGTCCTCTGGTCCTTTTTAACAGTCAACATTTTAAAGTATGCTTACTTTTCTCTGTACTGATTCAGAATACACGTATTTTGGTTTAATATCCGGAATACTGACAAAGTGTCAATTCAACCCACCTGTTCTGTTAGCTGGCCGTCAGGACAGTCCTTAAGAAATCCTTTATACCTGCAACCAAAACTAAAATTTAATTTTGCAATTACTGCAGACAATGGCTTTGTTAAAAAGCTTTTCTAATTTTTCAAAGTGTAAAAATTCAGACGTAAGCTATATTCCAACATATTAATAAATCCCATGTTTAGCATTTCTTTTAATTATAAATCATTATAACGAAGGCTACTTGCTTGGAGATTTGAAAATTTTGCAAAGAGCAAAAAAGTGTATATTCTTAAACTGGAACCTTAATTGCAAGACAATGTAAATCCTTAATGGACGCTTCAGATGTACTTAACAAATGATTTTGACATTTAAAGGTTACGAGTATTTGTTGTGCTCGTTTGCTTTTTCGACATCTTATTGCCTCTCCTAAAATATTCTTCCATACAACTGTAGGGCACATTCTATTCATTTGTTAAATTATTTTTAAAGTAGTCCCCACGACTGAAATCATGAAAGTAACCTAAATTACTAATGCTAAATTTACGTTAAGGCTTGAAGTTTAGTTTGAAAAGCTTGCATGCTGAATATTGTAGCTTGACAATTCCTCACATTTAAAACAACGTAAAAATGTTTGTAGCATTTGTTTTCTACCTAGACCTTACAAAATAGCTCAAGTACTAAGCAAATATTTAAGATTCGCTCAGCATTAACTAAGAATTATAACTGAAGTTTATTTACAAAATTACATAAAAAAAACGTTGCAGCAGTTAGTATCTCAGAACGGCTGGTATTGGTATTAACACTTATTGATAAGCCGGTAACAACGTTTCAAGAAGAATCGACCGGTTTACACAGATTACATATCCGGACTCAATCTTAAAAACACTAGATGAGTTGTCCTTATCAAAATAGAAGGATCATTAAAATAGGCGTCAACTGTCATGACATTCAAGTGCAGATAGATACAGTCGTTAAAGTACATGCTCGAATTCTATAATGGATAGAAAGAATATTACTGGGTCCTAGTTTCCAATATTGAATCTTAATTTGAAGTTGTCGGTGATAGCCAGTCAGCAATTTAAACGTAGGTTGTCTACACTAGTGGTCCTAAAAACACGTTACAACGAAAGCAAAAAGGTTGAGAATTTTTTTCTAATTAGACATCCTAGAAGTCGTAGAATTTATTGCTCCATTCAGAATGTTATTTCACGAAAAATTTGGCTATATAGTTCATATAGTAATTTAGTTCATATTGTAATTTTAAGGAATTTACATAGTAATGCCTTTAACATTGTTTTAAATACTGGGTAACCTCTTAGCACTGAACAGAATATTGTCAAATCCTGGCAGGTTGCTACTTATTTTTTCTTACCTTAACTCACTGCTGCAAGGAAGGGGGCATTATGTATGACACTATCATTAATACAAATGTTTTCTTGTGGAGGCAAGGTTTATATTTTATATCTATGAGAAAAGGGTATTCCTTTACTAACTTTTCAAAATTTAATAGGTTTCACATAAGTAATGATATCTTGAAAACAAGTGTATTTCTTTTCCATTATACACCTACAAATAAACCAGTCAATGGAAAACTGTCCATAAATACTCAGTAGTCAGAGCTAAATAGTTCCTGAACAGTAACAATTGACATCTGGACCAGGTTTTAAAAGGTATTAACAGCATCTACACTTAACGCAGTCATACTAGAATTCATATACACAGATCATTTAAATTAAAATTTTCAAATAAACAGTCTACAAACAACAATGCGAACATCAGTTTAACGTTATTAGAAGGAAATTATAACCATTCGTAATACTTGTTTTATTTTTCTTTCCAAATATGGCATGATTAATTAGTATTTTGGATTTTGAAGTATTTCAAAGTTAACAAAATTAAAACCATAGTACTGGACAATGATGTAGACATTAAGTTCGTAAAAAAATTATCGTTTTTCAAAAGAAAAGCATAAAATGTTTACTTTTCATCGACAAATGTTAACATGTAACACTTGGTCTATGTTGTTCTTTCTCAAGCTAAGTCTAAAACATGGAACCATCAACTGCTACAATTTAACACAGTTTTCACCCGTGTACCATGTCTTAAGAGGTTAACTATTTTTATATGATTCAAGCGTTAATTTTTTTTTAGAAGTTACCTTTAATTTTACATTGTTTAAGCATTAAATTAATCTTCAGAAAATGCTATCATTGTGCTGTTTCTATGTTAAGTCATACTACAGGTATGACTGGATTATCCAGTATCTTAAATTTTAAGTGTTACTTTACAATATTTAAACATTAATTCATTTTGCAGTCTTTAGAGTAATCTTTTATGTATCATTTTTGTGGCACATATTTGGGGTATGGAAGACGTTAATTCTGAACAAAAGACCTACATCCCAAATTTAGATGAGTTTTTAACCGGACACTAAAAGTTGTTCTATACAATTTCTCCAGAAGCTTTCCACTGAAAAACATTCTCTGACTGACAGTTCAATTGGTTTTTAAAAGGAATTCGAATCGATTCTACACCATGCGTTGACATTACATAGTAAAGTTTATGGTTGGAAATTAAATTTGTTCTTTACAGTAAAAAGTTGCTACTGAGGATAACAGTGGAAATAATAAAACGTTAATGATAAAAATTGCACATTACACAAATGCCAATCTTTGTGACTTAATCTGTTATCGTAGTTGTTTGATGAAAATACCTTTAAAATCTTATATGTGTAATTCATGGTTATGTTAAGGATTTATACAGAGAAGGATATATTCATACCAAAAGTTATTTGGCTATGATTAGTTTAGTGATCTGAGCCTGTGTTTCACTCACGTTGTAAAGTTACTACATATGATGACAAAAGCGTGATGGAGTTTATTAGGATTCTTCTATAAAATTGAAAATTTGGACTGTCAGTTATGTTACGCGTTGTTATGTAAATGTCGTGTAAATATTTTGTAAACGACAACATGTCGTGTTGTGTTTGAATTTTCATTTCTATTATTCATTTTTCCATATTTATATTATTGTTTCGAAGTTTAAACTAATAAAATATGTTGTTATATATTTAGGGTAACATTTAGAATTTTCTTGAATTAAGTAATCCAATCATATGTTTGTAAATGAAGTGCTGGTGACTACGTGTCTAGGCGTGTAGTCTCGTGCAAGAACGGACATGCGTGGATTGCTCTGGAGACCTGTAGAATTTTCGCGGTCTTTCGAGGAGTTTAGGCCTACAATATATAAACAGACGAAGATGCGAGAGACAAGAGAGAGATTCAGACATCAGTTTTTATTCGAAGAAGAGAAAAAAGGAGTCAGACATTAGTTTTATTTCAAAAGAAGAGAGTCAGTTATTTGAGAAAGATTAAGTGTTTGCTGTGATTATTCAACTTGGATTTGTGACTGAAGTTAGATCTACGGAAGCTGTGATTTTATTTCGTCAATCTCTATGATTCATCTGAATTACTGCTTGTGCTGAGAGTCGGCGAATTTATTGAACTGTGAACCGTTTCTGAACTTCTTCATTTAAGCTTCGGAATTTCTTCGTGGGACCAAATTCACACCCTAGACTGGAATTTGAGACTTTCATTTTAGATCATTATATTAGATACAGGCCAGTACCATTTTGTATTGTGATTAATTTTGAAGTTCGAAACTAGTATTATTTTGTTTTGTAATTAATTTCGAATGTTATAACTTAATATCTGTCACTATTATTATATAATTTATGTTATATCTGTTATATTTGTTAATAGTTTAGTGTAATAAATTATACAAGCTGTTATCTGTGTTTTTCTGTTGCGTTTAATCTACGAAGAACTTAAAACATTAAAAAATACGTAACATGCGTTTTTCTGAAGTAATGCGAAATGTTGAGCGTCCAATAAAAGGAAAACAAAAAGACTTAGCGTTAAAGTTATTTCTGGAATTACTAAACCTTTAAATTGTAATCCTAAGGTCATGAAAGATGTTACAACTGTTTAAACATTGTTAAGTCGAACTGTAATCTTCAGACGAACATAATTTTACACTGTTTAAAAGTCAAGACTTCCGCAGGTTATTCATTTTATGTTTGAATAGTTAAAAAAGTGTAAAGTTATGTTAAATTGTATTTACAAATAAATATCTCCAACTTCGGTACATTGACGTTTAACTAAATATACTGATTGTGCATATTATGACGCTAAAAATAAACATGGTGCAATACTTACATAGGGTTAACAATTAAGTTTTATAACATTTAGAAGTTACTTTGGATTGCATACGGAGTTTATAAGGATAATTTCATTGAAGATTAAATTACTGGTTATACAAAGTTGATAAAAAAAACGTTAAAGTGAATTACTGTAAAGACGTTAATGGTTATTCAACAAGTTTATAACTTAGTGAGTATATATAAAACTTAATATTTAATAGCAATAAAAACATTTAACATACGTTCATTTTGCAATAACGTAAACTCAAATTCATTAAACCAGCATAAGAAATAAATAACTTACCATTGTTTAATTTCTTTTTCTGTAACTGAAATGAAAACCAAGTCAGTAAACAGGGATAACTCAAAAACTTAATACTAAGAATATACACACACACAAACTTTTATATTTGATATGTCAATTTATTCAGCAACTCAACATGTTTCATTCTGTTATAAAATGAAAACAAAATATATTTAACATGAAACTGAGTATGAGATAATACTCTGAATTACGCAGATGAGGAAAAAGTAACTTAAGCTGTTTTATACCCTCCGATAAAAATACATAAGGTCTAAGGTTTGCCTCTATCACGTAAATGATTTTTGCTTTAGAATGACATAACAAAAAGTTAGTTTGTAACAATCTTCAACATTGCTTTAATTCTTGAAATCATATCAGTGGAAAAACACGTATAATTATGATTTTATATCATGACAAGTTAATTATACCCAAAAATACAACTTATTTCTATTACAATCGTCTATTTTCCTTCTGATCAGTGAAACCAAAAATACAATAATAGCATCACCTTTAAGAAAACTTACCTAAAGAACACCAGTTTCCTCTGCATCACGGTAAACATTTTAAGACTAGATAGCACTTTGTTTCTATTTCAAACTTAAGTTAATGTAAGTCTTTACTTACAAAAATACTACTAAATTTTCTATTTCACTGGGAGTTGCTCTCTGCTCACGTTTTAAGGTACGTGATTTCACGAATGTATGACCACAGTTTTGCTTAAAATGAAAAATACATTTGAAATGAATTTAAATACATTTAAAAGCTGAACATCCTATTTAACTGAAGGTGTTCCATAACTAGTTTTGATAAGAATAGTCCCGTATTTTTAAAAACATACACCATTTTGTAAGTTAGAGATAACTGGTTAAAGCTCTGCGTCGTACCAGTAATATAATTCTACTTATGAATCTAGAAAAGATGCGATATGGAAATTGTTAAAGCATGTCAGGTTGACGTAATGAGATAATTTATATTTTCCGTAACAAAGAAAGAATCCATGCATGACAAAAAGGTCGCATAAGGATTAAAATGATTTTATATACCAACTAAACAATCATGCCCATAAGGTGAAGCTTTAAACACCTAAGCTACTTGCTATTTGAGCTCGCTTTCTTGCAACACGTATGTTTTGCATCAGGAAAAGTAGGGTAAAAAGTTATTTGGTGTGTTTTAATATTATTTAGATTAATAATTCTCATGACTGAAGCACGTAACCCCAAACAGAACTATGGAATTTTTATAACATGCAATGTATTAGGAGAGCAAACGAAGCGTGAAAGAGACTGGATGACACAGTGTTGAGTAATTGCAAAGACAATTACGCTACGTGTTTGTTAAAGTAATTCATTTATGTTCGTTCTCCTAAGTACTGTTATGGAAAATTTTTCGTTTGCGATTGATAAATTGCGGAGAGGCTCTTAAAATCTAAAGTAGCTGCATTTTACCAGGATGTTACCATAGCAATATCAAAAGGTGGTTAAAGCACCGCTTATGTTAAGTTAACCCAGAATCGCATATTAAAGTTACTATTAATCATGAACATTACTTCCCGGAAGAGAACATCCCTCCCACGGAACGCTTCTATTTCCCATCACTCCACGCTGGTTAATTCATAAGATCCAAAATCAGTTTACCAAAAAGGCTTTAATCTCCAAAATCTTCAATTTACTAATTCGTTGTTTATTAATACAACTTAAATGTAAAAAATATATAAAACCCGAAAGTCATTTTTATCCAATGTGTGGTTTTGAATTTGGTCAATGATGACTGGTAAAATGTCATAAGACTCCTTCAGCACCGGATGTTTATTATATAAACAAATTGAGAAATAATCCGAAACTAAAATTTAAAAAAAAAAGAATGTTTTTTTTTTAGATATTTGCCCTCCCTTTATTTTTGGAAATTAGTTATTCACCCCTTTTTATACACTTTGAATTATGTATAACTAATGAAAAAATTCAATCATTCAACAGGACCTGTCGTTACTAGTGGTCTATTCAAGTATTATGTTAAAAGGTCGTTAAATGTTTGGAATATTCGAGCACAGCAGCACAAGTCCTACCAGTCTTAATTTTGAAATAAGACCAGATATTTATATATGGAAGTATATTATGCTAATAAAATTGTACACTACCAAATAACTATTTATGAGCGCAATTAAAATATTATAGAGAACAGACATGTTTAAATCGAACAGACCCGAAGAAAACTTGTTGAAATATTAGGAGGAAGGCAGCTGGTTCACAGCATCCACCAGATATCTGGCTACTTTATTCTGATCGAATAGTTGAATCTTAGTCCTTCTTACAGCATATCAAAAGTGTGAAACGTGTTATTTGTTTCTGCGAAGAGATATAAACCAGGCCATCAGATTCACTGTTCGGATACATAAACTAATAGACCATGTTCTGGAAACGTAGGGCTGTTTTATCACTTATTCTTACTTCGTGAAAGTGAAAAGTGTCTTTTTTTAAAAAAAATTTCATACTTACCACGTCGTTAAGAAGTGAAATCGTGGAATAACAAAAACGCTATACGATGTAGTTGTTCTCGCTTATCTTGAAAGCAGTACCGTTGACTTAAACTTTGTACTCTCAAAAGAAAGAAATACAAATAGTTCCAATACGAATCACAATGCAACGTATAACAAAAGAAATATTTTGGCACAACTTTCACTAACATGTAGCAAGTAAATTAAAGTATAGTAGTGTAAAACATGTTGGAGTTTATACCGCAAATTATTATGGAACCATGAGTTACCCTTAAAGACCTGTGTGGGATAAAGAAAACTTTGTGATAGCGAGTTGTAATGCTGAACACAAAATGTAAAATACTTCTTTCTCATAACTTCATTTATACGAATAACAGAAGAAAAAAAACAGTAGAGGAAGAAAAACGGTACTGGTATGAAAAATATGAATTCTAAATAAATGAAAAGAATACAAATTAGCTTCAACGTACATATGTATCACGCTTACATGGATAGAACGCAAGGGAATGTCACTGTGCTGAAGTAGCATTGTCAGTTCCTGTTTGACATGCTTTTGCTGAAGTAAATAGGATTGGAAACAAACGTAATTTAATCCAGTTGTAGGTACTTGGGCACGACCTTATTGTTACAAATAGTCAGTACGTATTTATAACTGATTCCCAATAAATGAAAAGTGAAATGGGGAAAATTGAAGCCAGATTAGAAATCACTTTTGAAAACTCATGGTGGAAAAGGAATGATTGATGTGACGACACTTGACATTTCGTTGACTGCAGGAGTAAAGTCTGACTGACTAAGTTTATCTTCAATATACAATCCCTTACAATTCAGAAAGTTCTTAAATATTTACCTTCATGTATACAGCTTTAGTTACACAGGTGTTTGATTTGACAGTTATAATATTTTGTTTTCGTAAATAAGAAGTTAGGTTTCTGCAAATAATGGATGTTTGTTATTTTTGCATCACCTAAAACGTATTTGACGCTAAATTAGAGAAACAAAAACGGCCAAATACTTTCTCTAGTAATGCGTGTACGACGTACAACAAAAGTAATAAAAATACAAATGCTATTGAATGTGAAAATGCAAACACTTTCAGCAACACAAGCCACTAAAGAATAGCAGGTTAAATGTGCAACTAAAATTTAACGTTTATTTATATTGCTTTTTTGTTACATTTATCTTATTTGTATTTTAAGCATGAATATTTCTTACCATTTTGTATTTTTTCGTTAATTTAATTATGTATATTTAAGTATCCGCGTGGAAAGTTTTCTGTTTTTTTTTTCCAAACAATTTTCAATCAACAGCCAGACTTATTCCTTCATTTCTTAGTGGACTGATTTGAAAGTTAATGGGGTTATACACATTCTAATACTACCAAACACCTTTTGCAGTTTTTGACACAGATCTTTTACCGGATAAAATACTTTAAAGCCCGCGTAAGAGCCAAAAATGTACATTTCTGTATTGTTCAGTCATATTTAGAGCAATAAAGATGAAAATTGGTACAAACAATTTTAAATTCCTAATACACCGTCATACAAAAACGTTGAATTTCTCCACCGAGTCTTTATGGGGTTAGAGCCTACAAAAAAATTGGGTCAATTACTCATCTATATTTTGACAAACTAACACAGAATTTAGTACAAGGATAATTTTCTATCTTGCATATATGCAAACAAAAATGGTGGATTTGTTCATAAACTATTATAATGGTTTATAATGTTAGTAGCTGAATTTCACAAAAAGGCATCGGGGTAATTATGTTTGACGAAAATATCTTTACAAACTTATGTTAAATTTGTGTTTTAATGTAATGTTAAAATAGTATCCGTACAGAATATTTTAATTATGGATAATTATAAAGTTAAAAGATCATCTCAAAGCATACTTTACGATATATAAAAGTACAGAAGTAGTTCTGAGTAATGCACCTACACTTTCTCTGTCAAAATAACAAGGTGTTGAACAATTATACACAGGTTTTCCTCTTCACAGCATTACTTTGATATTTACTGTAAACCTGTAAGTATTACCTTGTTCAATAGATCCATTAAAACAATACAAAAGTTCCTACTTATACCTCACTGGTTATCCATCCTCAAAACTGAATAACTTAAAGTTCAAGAATTTCGTTCAGTACATTGCTAAAAGATAACTTTGATCGGAATCTTCATATTAGGAAGTGTAAAATCAAGAGTCTACGTAGTAGTAACTTGTCACTTTAATGAGAATGCTTGTGGCATTCAATATTTTTCATTTATCTAATATATTTCAAAATTTTGCACAAGAGCGTGGAGAAATTTCATTACCGTGTAATTTCATGATGGTATATATACAACAGTTTGGAGTTCAAGTGATCACTAACTTTGGGATTTTACGTTTTTAACAAACAAGGTAAATCTGACGATCAGCTTTGGTGTAACGCCATTTACTTTTTACAAAAAGTAACTTTAACGACAAATCTCAGTGTAAAATTAGCTGTTCTATTTTGACTTTTCAAACATATATAAATATAAATTTGTTTTGCTCCTTCGTTAAAGTAAAGCATTGCGTTATTCTTAGAGAAACAAGACCGAATTCGTGGGTTGACATCTCATTGGTGCAAAAAATGCGCTCCGCATTCTGAAACTGTGAGTTAACCATATAAATGATGGGTAAATCCGATTGTTCGATTAAAACAAAAACGCAGAAAAGCTGTTGATTTGCTGCACTCTGTTTACCAGGTCCAATCTAATAGGACGACTATGCGAAGATAACTCGTGTTGTTTCGCGTGAAATTCTGAAGCAAAGTAAACATGCTTAAATTTTTCGGCTTATGTCCTTTGAAAAAATTTGTATGTATTATATATATAACGAATAGGCTGGTTTGTTTTGGTTTCGAATTTCGCGCAAACCTACATGAAGGCTACCTGCGTTACCCGTTCCTAATTTAATAGTATAATAAAACTAGAGAGAAGACAGCTAGTTATCACCACACACCGCCACCTCTTGGACTACTACACTTTTACCAACGAAAAGTGGGATTGATTATCATTATAACACCCCACGGCTGAGAAAGCAAGCATATTTAATATGACGGGGATTCGAACCCGCGATCTTCGGACCAATAACTGTTATGTGAATGTCGTGTAAATATTTTGTAAGCGACAACATGTCGTGTTGTGTTTAAATTTTTATTTCCATATTTATATTATTGTTTCGAAGTTTAAACTAATAAAATATGTTGTTATTCATTTAGGGTAACATTTAGAATTTTCTTGAATTAAGTAGACCAATCATATGTATGTAAATGAAATGCTGGCGACTTCGTGTCTAGACGTTTAGTCTCGTGCAAGAACGGACATGCACGGATTGCTCTGGAGATCTGTAGAAATTTCGTGGTCTTTCGAGGAGTCTAGGCCTACAATATATAAAAAGAGATTCAGACATTAGTTTTATTTCAAAAGAAGAGAGTCAGTTATTTGAGAAAGATTAAGTGTTTGCTGTGATTATTCAACTTGAATTTGTGACTGAAGTTAGATCTACGGAAGCTGTGATTTTACTTCGTCAGTCTCTACGATTCATCCGAATTAGTGGTTATACTAAAAGTCAACACGTGTGGAACAATTTACGGAAAATCGGAAAAATTAAAGGCGACAATTTTGTGACGTTTATCGGAGGCAACGTGAAAAGAACTTCGTCAAATTTATTCGACTGTGAACTGTTTCTGAACTTCTTCATTTAAACTTCGGAATTTCTTCGTGGGACCAAATTCACTCCCTAGACTGGAATTTGAGACTTTCATTTTAGATCATTATATTAGATACAGGCCAGTACCGTTTTGTGTTGTGATTAATTTTAAAGGTTGAAACTAATACCATTTTGTTTTGTAATTAATTTTGAATGTTGTAACTTAATATCTGTCATTGTTATTATATAATTTATGTTATGTCTGTTAATAGTTTAGTTTTCATAAATTATACAAGCTGTTATCCGTGTTTTTCTGTTGCGTTTAGTCTACGAAAAACATAAAACATAAAAAATACATAACAATAACCAATAAGTATATTTCGATGAAATTAGTTTATGGATTTGTTTGTTTTATCGTTCCTCGTCGCACCAAACACGCTCGCCCTTTCAGTCGTGGGACCGTTATAATTCCACTATTCGTTAGTAAAAGAGTAGCCTAAGAGTTGGCGGTGGGTGGTAATGGCTATCTGCCTTCCCTCTAGTTTCACACTGCTAAATTATGGACGGCTAGCGCAGATAGCCCTCGTGTAGCTTTGCGCGAAATTCAAAAACAAATATTTTATAGTTAGTCGCAGATATGTAGAATAGGCTAGCTGCGCCCACCATATATCGGAAACTAGTTTTAGTGTCAAGTCTTTATGACTTGACTCTTTGCCACTAGGGGACTTAATTTAGAGAAAATTTTATAGAGGATTACTTGAATAAAAATAGCAAATACACAACATAATTGCAAGATATATTTAAAAACAACTTACTCACATTGTACACGGCAAGAATACCTTTTTTACTTAATGTCCGCAAAATATGTAAAAGCATTATAAAAAGTTATTGTTAATTCTGTAGTGCAGTAACAACCGTAGTAAATTAGAGATTTTTACTTGTTTTAATATCAGTGATTATTTATATGCTACTCAGTTATTTGTTTTGCTGCTGAAGTTTAAGGAAGCCGAATTGCATGTTTCTCTCTGTAGTACATGCATTTAGTAATGCAAATATGCTTTAATTAAATTGACCACCCAAAAACTAAATATATTTTTAAAGGGGTAGTGACGTCACATTCTTAACAGATTTTGGCAAGGTTCCATCACTTAGTTCAAGATATAATTCATGTAAACCGTAAAATAAAAAAAGATCGTAATCCTAGCCAACTCGAAGGCAAACAGAGTCCGCTGGGAACAAAGTTCAACCCTTTGCGATTCTTTGAATGATTTTTCTAGTAAATTATGACGCAAAATGTAAATTTAAATGCACCTAGTGGCTGCCAGCTAAGAAATATGAATAGACCAACTGAATATTTATATTTAGATGAACATTAAATCCCAAATTGGATAAAGGGGCATATACATAGCCGTTCCCTCTTCCAAAGTTCACTACCTATCTACGTCGGTTACATCAATAAATAAACAGAATCCCACTGTTTAACCCATTCTATGAAAAAAAAAGTTATTTCAATAAATATGCAAGTTTTAAAACAATTCGATTTTAATTTGAATAATGCAAATAAAACAGCATCAATTTTTTAAAAACTTATTCTACTGTTTGTCAACATATACAGTTGAGTACGTTATATAAAAACAATTTTGAAAACGTAAATCAGCCGGTTACATGTTTATACGTACAATTAAGAGCACGCGAACTATATTTTGATGCTCATTTCGTACTTAGTATGATACACCGAAAATTAACTGCCTTTGGAAATGGTATACAATAGTCTCTTCTGATATTCATACATTCAGCTACTAGAGGCGTGTACATTTCAGAGGTTTGACATTTCTTAGATCAAGATGGTTTTTTTATAACATTGGCAAACAAAGTTATATGAATCAAGTTGGGGCAGCAGGAACATCAACAAATTGTACCTCTGCCAGGATAAACCAAGCGTGGCGTCTTGTAACACAAGAATTCACAAATACACACACATGGCTCAGATAACAAGATATACAACACAATCAAACAGAATTTCCGCCTGTCAAGCGAAGCTAATAGGCTATTGGCTCACAAGGCTACTTGTCATATCTTCCAACCAACTATTGCATACCTTACGCAGCTTGGCAATGAAATACGAATTCTGACTTTTCCATCAAAAAGCACGAGCACGTCACCAGATGCAGTGTCAGTATTTTTGTGCAATCGAACTGTTGTAAAACGTTAAGAAACTACTGTCCTAGAACACTAGATAAATTATGAAAAGTATATGGGGAGTTGTGACGTGATCTGCACATGACAGTTCTACAACGGAGCCTTTTGTTATAAAAACTGCACTGCAGAGCTGTTCAAGATCCATTGTACTTAAACAGTAGAAGAAAGGTTGCATAGTTACAGAAAAGAAAATATTACAGACTATTGCAATTAAGCTACGATAAAAGCATTATTGGCAAAAAGAAAAAGGTGTAAACCCACAGAAAAGGCGAACGAATAAGCGTGGTGACATGGACTTTAAAATGTGACGATGCTTAAAGACAATTTTAATATAACATGCTAATAACCATAGTACATATCTATAATAAAACGAGCGAAGTTTAGTGAAACAAAGACTACAAAACGTAAGGCAAGATTTAATCCTATAGTGTAATCAAAATTAAAACTGAGAATTAACAAATTTGGTTGCAATATTCAGACAATAGTTACTCATGCAACTAACGGCGCAAAATTTTATCAAAATACGATATAATTTTATAATTTATAACTGAATGAACAAAATCGAGCAAAGAATTTCCGTCTCTTGAAAGATGTCTCAAATTCCAATATCAGATGCTTAACATTAAAATCTATTTCAGTATTTGGATTTTTAGAGTTCTGATAATAGCAGTTTTCACTTGACTAAATCTGCTATTTAGAAAATAAAACGTTATTAATTAAATTAGTAGCGAGACCATGGGGATTTTCCCCCTTAGGCAAACAATTTACTAATGAACACATACGTAACAAAACATCTGCTGAAGCACAAACTGAGGCATGAACTTACCTCTAACAATGTTTCATAGAGCTCCAAAATGATGCTACTAAATTACAAATAAAAGTAATAATTCTTAACAGTAACAATTCTGCAACAATAGGTCACAGAGCAAAAATTTACTTTGCTGAATAATTATTTTAAAAGTTGATACTAACATTCTCGATAATATAAAAAGTATGCATAGAAAATACTTTTGGACAAAGAGAAAGCATATTAATTCACTGAAATACAAAAAGGAAGGAAACATACTTAGGAAAATTAAATTCAAGAAGCGAACACTTGTTAAATATCACTATCGCGTTGACAAATATAACCAGACTAACCCTAATGTTGATATTTAAAATAGTAATCGATCTGTCCGTGAAGTTAAAGTGATAAAGAGCAGCAAAAATTAAAAACTTCTCAACAAAGGTTTGATAAATGAAAATAATTCTAACGCACAATACAGTTCTTCGAATGTGAGGTTTCTGCCTTTTCAGACAATTAACATCTTACTAAATATTTAACTAATATGAAAGAAACACCAACTGCATAGAAGGATAATTAAACGGAGATAAAGTAAATCACTTTTTAAAACACCAAAACAAGTCTTACTTGGCTGATATTTGGATATGGACAAAAGTGAAGATTGCCGGAAACGATGGCGTCACATGTTTGTGACTTCAGCCCCATTGAAATGTTTGTAGCATTTAAAAACGAATAAGGCAGCCACAATTGTAATTGTATTTATCACTCCAGAACTCAGATTAGCATAGTTTAAAAATAATTTGCTTAACAATAGAGGTCCTATACAGTAAACCTCAAAAGAAATACACTTGATTTGTTCAAAAAATCCACGGTCATTTTCTACCAACAAATACAATAAGCAAGTCTATGCAATAAAATAGTTTTAACAGCATAAAAGCAACCATTTTAATTTGATTTTCCCATGTTAATTTAACTATTTGACGTACTCTGTACACTTAAGTAATGTTTCAATTACTGTATCACCATAGCAATATGAAGTCACAACACATCTGGAAACTAAAGCATGCTAACGTTAACTAATTACAGTATTAAATTACAAAAATTACCATTATGACCGAATGCCTATGTAATTACTAATATTTAAGCCTTTAATATATCTGTCAGTAATAAGTAATAGTTTAAAAACTTCTCGACTCTCAAAAATCGTCAAACTGATCGATAGCTCAAGCTTCATCGCACGAGGATTTAATCCTAAGGCTTGTTTGCTCCCAAGAGTCAAGCACGTCATTTTAAATTGATGCATGCTAATTACATCTTTATATTCATCGACCCAGTTTGTTTTCACGTGAACACTATTCGAAGTAGAAATTACGATGGCTAATGAAACATCTATACGCTAAAATAATTTAATACTTAAATTAAAAACAAGGTACAAGGGGATAAATCAGTTGAAATAAGATTAAATCTACTGAAGTATGGCCATTTTCCAGAATTTTTAGATTTAGCAAATATAATTTAAAAAAACAAGAAAATAATGCGACACTCATGAAAGAGAATGTAAACTTGTGTCTGTCTCGTCACATCCTAACCAGCCTCACTGAAGTAGCTCTCAGATTCTGCAAGTATCTAAAACACTAGAAAATTTGCAAAGTATTTTTCTTAGCCGCTTATACAATAAGCGAGTGTCAGAAAAACAAGACTTTCTTGTAGCTGCTTTCGAATATTAAAAAAGATAACACAATAAGTCATTTTCCTACAGCTATAACAAATACCCAAGCAAAGCATCCAGGTCTAAGAAACTAACGACAAAAGTATTTTCTATGTTTTTTTTTCTTTCATTTGTAGATATTCTAGATAAATTTGTCATACATTTTAATTCATAACTATTATAGATACACACTTAAGTGAACCTGTATCCAATGTAATAGCCATTTGATACCCACACAAAACACGGAAATAACTGATACTAGTTTGTTTGTTGTTGTTGTTGTTTTTTTAATTAAGCACAAAGCTACACAATGGGCTATCTGTGCTCTGCCCACCACGGGTATCGAAACCCGGATTTTAGCGTGTAAGTCCGCAGACATACCGCTGAGCCACTGGGGGGCAACTGATACTAGAAAAATGCCATATTTTTTTTCTCTTATTCTAAATAGAGACTTTAGAATATCGAAACTGTCAAAAATATTCAAATCTTCAAACAAAATAATCCATTTTAAGCAAAATTGCCTTAATTTCGTATGTTAATTATTCTTGGAGACGAAGTAACCCCCATTTATATAACTGAGCATTCTCAAATAGTTTTGCAAAACATTTACTTTCGCTTGTTTGTCGTTTATTGGCGTAAAGAAACTAGGCTATCTGTGCCAAACATTTGGTAAAAGTAATTAATAAAATACGTAAAAAAATCATGGTAAATGAAATCAAAGTTCAATTGTCGAATAAAAAAAAACTTAATTATAAAGGCTAATGGTCCTTAAAAATTTAAAAACAACTGAGGTCGACAGTGTTGCCGTCAATGGCACTGTCCAACGTCAAGGATGAATCTATAGTAAATACAAGTCTAAAATGATGCCGTCACTCAGGGCCGTAACGACGTCACGACATTAATGCATGGACAACTGCGAGTTTAGTATCATACCGACTACATATTGGTATATCAGTTCCAGATTTAAAAAAAGAATAAATCTAATCAATACGTAGCCGAGCCAGGACAATTTCCTAGTTCCGATCGTTACTGACGCAAGTCGGCCAAAGAGCAATAAAAGGTTTAATTTGAAAAAAGTTTTTTTCCCACGTTGCTTACTTCAAGTCGACTGTTAACTGGTCTGGAGCCGAGCCTTGATTACAGGACCAAATATAGTCCATGTGTGGGACAGACAAGACTTAGCTGCGATGCCAGCGAGCTCGTTTCCGCGAATACCAAAGTAGCGTGGTATACAGAAAAACTGGATAAAAGAAAATAGAAATAGCCAGTCGGTTTTGAATATCGACGAGAAACGATTTCAGGACAAGTAGAGAGCAAAGCGAGTCTGTATAAATAATACAATTCTTGCACTGCATAGCTTCTACATGATTCAGAGCAATAGAAATGTACAATTCAGCACGGAATACAAACTATAGAGGGAATTCCGTGGGCAACTAACGAACCACAGCAAATGCTAACAAAGCACACCCAGTCGTCTAATTTCAAACCACCTGTATAAATGAGAATGTAAGAATGATTCAAAATGTATGACAAATAGAAGGCAGTACTTCCAATCAGGAGTATTCGTTTTCTTCAGATGACTCAAACAAACGTAACAGTAATAAGCAATGGTGTGATGGGCTGACAAGTGGATACAGCAATATTTTCCAAGGATAGACCAAATTCATCTAACTATGTCTAGATACAAAGGGCAAAAAGAACAATAACGCACCGTCTATTCTGAAAAAGCATGGCCCACTGGAAGAAAAACATACCAGGTAGGATGCTGTAAGGATTGAAGTTCTACTGGATATACTAAAGATAGTTGCAAAAGTATAGGTTAAGAGAAGGTTCATGACCACTCAGTGTACAAACACTAGACTGGAGAAGGTCAAAGTCCAAAGATCCATAGTCCAGTTTGAATCAAAGAAAAAAACAATAGATTTTTAGCACAGAACAATGATCCGCTCCCAAAGAGGTGGAAGAGAACACATATTCAGTACCCTTGTACAATTGACACAGCTGCTTGATGTGTAAAACAATGGTAGCCTACGTTCAAAAATAAGCCCCAAAACTTGCTTCAGGGACGTTTGTAAGTACAACTTCAAGATGGAGCTCAGTATCAGGATGAAAACCCAATTGGCAACAGAAGTGCATGCAAAGAATTTTAAAGGGAGAAAAGGCAAAATAATTCGCTGTGATCCACTTTATTGAATGGAAGCTACAGACTGCTTTCAATTTACTAAACCTCAAGCTCGATGACTGACAAAAAACGTGGAATACGTCGACATAAAGATAATTTGCAACTGTAGGAGTTGTTCATTGATGCCATTAGTCTTTATAATGAAAAGTGTAGCACTCAAGATAGCCCTGAGAAACTCCAGGTTTCTGTGGGAAGGAATGGGAAATGTTGAACAGACACGAACTTTGAACTGCCAATCCATTAGAAAAGGTTTAATGAAAATGGACAAATGACAATACAACCTGTATGAGAGGTCTCGCGAAATGCCATACCTTCATATAGTATCATTAGCTTTCTCTGGTAAAATTACAAACAAGATGTTACTTGAGAAAGGCTTCCTTGATTAACACCATGTCAAATCAGGTGGTTTACGGTAGACCACTGGTGTCAGATCCAACTCTGAGTGAGTAAGAGGAGGTTGTTTGATTCGAAGAATCAAAACAGGATGAGCATTTACCATCCTTAGATCTTTCAAAAAAACAGCTCGTCAAAGTAATTGGACAGTAGTTTGAAGGAATCTTGAGATCCTTTCCAGGTTTAAAGAGAGGAAGGACAATAGCACAGCGCCAAGTATCAGTAAAAACATTATCCTGCCAAATCAGGTTTAAAATAACTAGAATAACAACAAGAGCAGCAGGAGAATGATGGTGCAGCATCTTATAGTGAGTATCATCAGTCTGACCAATGTACTGTCAGACCAATGAACAGCCATCACGTTTTACCAGTGTAAAGGAGTGTTACGTATTTTTGATGTTTTAAGTTCTTCGTAGATTAAACGCAACAGAAAAGCGCAGATAACAGCTTGTATAATTTATTACACTAAACTATTAACAAATATAACAGATATAACATGAATTATATAATAATAGTGACAGATATTAAGTAACAACATTCGAAATTAATTACAAATCAAAATAATATTAGTTTCAAACTTCAAAATAAATCACAACACAAAACGGTACTGGCCTGTATCTAATATAATGATCTAAAATGAAAGTCTCAAATTCCAGTCTAGGGTGTGAATTTGGTCCCACGAAGAAATTCCGAGACAGTTCACAGTTCAATGAAATTGCCGTCTCTCAGCTCAAGCAGTAATTCAGATGTATCGTAGAGATTGACGAAATAAAATCACAGCTTACGTAGATCTAACTTCAGTCACAAATCCAAGTTGAATAATCACAGCAAACGCTTAATCTTTCTCAAATAACTAAAACTGATGCCTGAATCTCACTCTTATTCTTCGAATAAAACTAATGACTGAATCTATCTTCTTTTTTCGAATAAAAACTGATGACTGAATCTCTCTCTTGTCACCGTCTTTTATATCGATAGGCCTACTTCTCGAACAATCTTGAAATTTCCATACAACTCCAGAGCTATCCACGCAAAGCCGTTCTTGCACGAGACTACACGTCTAGACAGGAAGTCACCAGCACTCATTTACAAACATATGATTGGTTTACTTAATTCAAGAAAGTTCTAAATATTACCCTAGATGAATAACAAAATATTAGTTTAAACTTCGAAATAATAATATAAATATGGAAAAATGAATAATACAAATGAAAATTCAAACACAACACGACATGTTGTCGTTTACAAAATATTTACACATATACATAACAAGGAGCGATTACAGTTAGAGAGTGTTACCCCCTCCCCCCCAAAAAAGAGGCGATCACACTCTTGATGGGTAGGTACGTGGGGGATGAAGCATAAGTGTTAGATGGACAAGAAAAGCTTTTGCCGAGGGTATTGGGAATGCTCAGGGCATCAGCAACTTCCTTGTCATAAGACAGCAAGATCAAAAGGGGTACAAGTATACAGCTCACTGACCTTTAGAATCTTGTTCCATACGACTTTGAAACTAGTTGCAGAAAAGACGTTACATGTGTATTTAATGAAAGATTTCGCCTGGCTTTGACGTCATCCTGCTAAGCATGTGCACAGGCCTGCTAAAAGGTAAGTTAGTTTAAGAGGATGAGGTACCCATGAAAAGGTAACACAGGCTCATTTTTGAGCCTTCAATGCCATGTAGCAGTCAGAATTTCACCACAGATGAGAATATTCCGAAAAACGTGTCGAGGTATTAGGAATACACTGAGCCACTGCCTCAACAATACAATCAGTCGCCGCTGCTACGCACTAGTTTATCGATGGCTCACAGACGACGGCTGGATCAAAATACGAAAATGGTAAAAAGAGGGCCACTTGCCTTTGTCTAGCTTCCATTAAAGCACAAGGATCGGGCGATATCGACCACAGCCAGTTTCTTAAAATGATAGGAAAATGATCACTGCCCCGTAGTTACTGTCAACCTTCCAAAAAAGCAAGAGAAAAGTGAAGTAAAAAGCCAATTAAAGATAAACTGCATTAAAAGAGGAGCATGAAAATAAGTATAGGAAACAGTATTGAACAGAGAAAGGTTGTGATCCGAGAGCATATACACTACGACGGGATTATGTCGATTAAAATTCTCAAGGATTAAGGAAAACTACTCATTGAGGGCATCCAAGTACAGAGAAGAATTAGTGATTATACGACCCAAGAAAACAGATGGTTACAGCTTTCAAAAGTGTATGAAGTGGCAAAGACATGGTGAGCACATGCTGTTCAACCAGTAATGCCCAACCCTCCATGTACTCGTCCATCACACAACTTAAGTTCTGTCTAAAGAAAACTGCTAAAGGGCTACTACATCAGCAGATTTCAGTAATGTTTCCTGTAAAGAGACATAGGATGGTAAGAATAAAACCCTTAATGTCACCTATATTCGAACGAAAACCCCAACAGGTACATTACATCAAAGTGGCCATTTTTATATATGTGGAGGAGAATGAGGCTGGAAGCCCTTCTGTTTTCGACCAAGTTCTTATTTATTGTACAAAGACTTATCGACCTCTATCGATCATGGCCTGGGACGAGCAGGCAAGTTTATGTGAACAAAGATTTCAGCATCTTTTTGTTCTTCCAAAGATTAGGAATCAAGTATTCATCCAAACATTGCGAGCCTTACACACAAAACCTATGCTGTATCCTGACATAAGGGGTTTCGGTCCAGTGGCGGGCGAGATATAACAAGCTTCTTGTTTTCATAATACATCTGTATGCAAGGTGAAACATTTCTTCTGACATTCAACAGTACAGCCAAGGAGACCTAAGCTGCTGCTTTAAATAATACTCCAGGTAAATTCCTTTTTAAAATTGATAGATTCAGGAACATGGAGGGTAATGACAGCATTTAAACAAAAGGCAAGAAAAATTCCACTAAAACACATGAAAGAGCTAACCGACAGTAATACGGTCGTAAGAAAGCTACAACAACGTTTCAATCAAAGGAGAACACTATCATCCATCAGGCTGAGTAAAAGATTTGTAACAGTTATTCCTCATGTACCCTGGACACTAATGTGGATGCTTTGTATGATCCACATGAAAGACTTATCCCATTCTGGCATCAGAAGCTCATGAAGATATTATGGATAATTTCAACAATGGACATTCAAGCAAAATAACGTAGCATCACTTTGGTATTAAAAGGCGTTTACTCCAAAAAAGGCAGTGTCTATGATAAGAAGGTTCGAAATCAAAACGAAGTACCACACCTCGAACACATTGCCTTTCCGAGATATTATAAAATGTTCGTGTTTCGCCGAAGGGTATCCAGCTACAAACATATCTAAGTACCACCCCACAGCCCTATAGATACGGGTAGGCAGGTATGTCTTACCAGAACTTCCCCATAACGGTCCTCCTGCAGTAAATGTCACTAATTCTTCCACCCAGAAATTATCCTGGGGGAGACCCAAAATACCTGCTTTGATTGTCAGCTGACAGAACACTATTCATGAAACTGCCCAAATCTTTCCATACAGGAAGAAAAGCTGTAACTACACGTTCCTTCTACTTATTCAGCAGATGAGATTCATGGGCAAGCTTAGCTGCTGTCGTTTTTATTCTAGAAAGTTAATGTGGCAAGAGCCGAGTATTTCCATCAATCTGTAATATTAAAAATTGAGTACTCAGCTTTGTTTGAAAGTTTGATGGTCAATCAATTCATTGATAGTTTACTAATGCATGTTATAGGACAATAAAATTACACATAAATGAAATAAAATTTGACTGATACCAATGTCACAAGGACTGATCTACTTGTATTGTGCAAAACATTCTTAATTACGCTGCCTGCTTGGCCGGTTAATATCGACTTCATTCTGAAAAATGGCGATTGACTAGACCTTAATGGAGAAGGACATCTTCAACAACACACGGGTAATATCACCCATAAGAAGATAGTTATGTCCAAATATGGTGCAATATGGTGGATTACACAAGTGATTGTTGATAAACGTATAGTTGGTATTATGTATTATCATCGCCTGCTGCAGTAATGAAACTGGTGAAATGCGCTGTTTCTTATCCACAAATAGGCTGCACGTTTTTAAACATCTGCGAGGGGTGGCACTTTCCCAACAGTGTAGTACAGTAACTATAGATACTCACTTGGCTTCCTACTGGAATGGTTAATGGCATAGTAAGCAAAATAGAACTATGCATAGCTAGGGTTGTTTCTGCTACTCCAAGATAGAAAACACCAGTACTATAAACGTTGATAATTAGCTGATGATTGCGCAAGTGACTGCATTCAGAGTGACAGTAAATCGATAAATTGCTGGTTAGTTACGTCAATGTGTTCATAGAACCTGAAATCCATACGAGTTCAACAATAACTACCACACAGACCTGAGATACACGTCGATCAAATTAACCCTTTCAAAGGTTTTCCTGAACAAGGAGTACAAGCAGCATGGAGATACAATAAATATTGAATGATGGAATCATATAGCTTTAATAATGTGCTTGATTATCACCAGTGGCAATTTCCACGAAGAACTTAGGTATGCCAATGGCGTTTTGGCTTTATAAAAGGTGATGTGACTAGTTGCCCCGAGTTTTTATTATTATTATTATTATTTAATTTATTTTTGCTTCTGTGAACAAACGAATATCATGCATAGGAAAGAGCCCATTCATCACTTTAGACCTAATTTTCAAATACCGGTAAGGCGAAGTGTACGACAAGTTCTAAACTTCTTTCAACATCCGAAACTGTCCATACGAATTTCGAGTTATGGATGTACTTGCTACTTTCAAAGGGCTTACGGACCATACACTGATGAGATTACAATAGAGTTGACTTTTCTCCTTGCTTATTATTAGTGAAAAAATATGCATCTCAAAGGTCTTCTGAAAATGTATAGGATAAATAGCATGAAAGCAAAATAACTTTCAGATAAAAATCAACTGAAAATTTAAAAATGTTGATAATGAATGTTGAGTCCAATACATTGAAAAGAAAAAAAAATATCGGGTTCAAGATTGTAGCGGACATAAAAAGCACTGTGTTACCAATCTCTGCAACAGTTTTCCATATCAGAAAAAGAGCACACACTAGCATGTAATACGTAAATTTGACACTCACGGATTTATTATTAAACATTCAATATATACGTGTGTTTCAGTTTAATGCACGTAACGAACATCGTTACATGTGTATTGCGCAAGTTCCGTCTGTTGTCAAAGTTGGTAAAAAATTCTCGATCGTGAGAAACAATGTTTTACAAATTACAAACAGATCTTCGAATATTGTTGCCAAGTGAATTTGAGAATCTCGCTTAATAAGTATAGAAGTTAGCAATCACAACACGTGGAGAAAATACAATATTGTTAGTATGCTACAGTTAGTAAGCAGACTAAGCCTCGAAGAGTACAATTATGAAATGCTTATTTTTCGAAAAACATTAGACCAGGAAAGTTCGTTTATATATATTACCAATCATTCAACTTAAGAAAATTAACTTCGGACATTAGTATTTCTTCGAGGACATTAGATTTGGTTTCCTCTGCGAAAAGCTTTTATACAGTGTTCGGTCAAATACGAATAAAAATAGCTAGTATTCCTGTCAGATAAAAAGAGTGTATAAATAAAATTAATTTACGCATAGTGGTAGACCTTGACCGTTGAAATATTCAGTTCTAGACCAGATAGGCCGAATGTCGTTTACAAGTTCGTAAAACTTCTGTATAAAATTATTTGTAATAACCATTACTATAAATTGTACTGTGTCTATATTAAATATTTGTGTTAACGATGAAAATTGTGTGCATCAACTTTGGTGGTAAATACCATAAATTTAATATAGTTTGAGTTAATTAACTTTTAAATTAAAATTTCCGGTTATTTGAAATCGTATTACATAATGCAGATAACATAAATCGGAGAGTCGTTCGATATACATACGTAACAGCCACAAGATGCAAAAGGGAAGATAAAATCCCCTAAATCCACACAAGTAAACATATTCAGCCAATCTAGCATGAAAGTTGGAACTTTTACAATTCTTGAAAACACTGATTATGGGAGGCCCGGCCATGGCCAGGTTGAATAAGGCGCGAGACTCGTAATCCGATGGTTGCGGGTTCGCATCCCCGTCGCGCCAAACATGCTCGCCCTTTCATCTGTGGGGGGAGTTATAATGTGACGGTCAATCCCGATATTCGTAAGTAAAAGAGTAGCCCAAGAGTTGGCAGTGGGTGGTGATGACTAGCTGTCTCCCCTTTAGTCTTACACTGCTAAATTAGGAACGGCTTACACAGGTAGCCCTAGAGTAGCTTTGCGTGAAATTCCAAAACAAAACAGATTATGGAGTCAAATCTTAATAGGGGGAATTTCAGATGAATAGAGAGCACCAGTCTAAAAAAAATCTAGGATCAAATCGCAGCCAATACAACCACAGAAGTAGTCATTCAAATAAACTTCCTAAAAACGCCAAAAGTTTTATTTTTCGAATTTCGCGCAAATATAACAGGGTTGTCTGCTCTGTCTCTTATTTAGCAGTTCAAGACAAAAGGGAAGGCAGCTATTAATCACCACCCAACGCATTCTTGGCCTACTTGCCTATAATCAAAATAATGGGATTGATCAGATAATACCCCTCACGTTTCATGCGACGAGGATTCGAACCGGCGAGTACGAGTCGAGCGCCTAACCACCTGGCCAAGCATATTATTAGCCGAAACATAAGATTAAAGTACTCAATAACAAATAATTAAGAACTAATTCGTAATTAATAAAGACTTGAGTGACTTGTATGACAACTGTAGATACCGATCGCCTCAACTTAACAAAGATAAACAAATTTTTTAACGTGAATAATGCAAAACATTACAAAAACATACTACAACAATACTGACATGCGATTAAATATATTATACACACTAATAAATATAAATAATCTCGAAATTATATCAATTGAGGTATTTATATAATAATGTTACATGCCATAAGATACTTTCATTTGAGTTTCGTATAATGCAGTTAAACACAAAACCGAGATTTTAATTTTATTTATACTCAAGTATTTCTTTGATGTGATACTCACGTGGCATGCATTAAAAGTTCCACAGCGAAAAGCTCTCAGGTAGATATATACAGCTCCATTTTCCAACCTTCCCCAAGCAAGAGATAGTTCGCCTATATGGTATTACGTTTATTATAACATCGCGTGATGCACATGATTACAGTGATGTGAAAAAGATGTTCATGATAATTTGCGTTCCAAAATTTTGATTGGTCGTGGTCAGTACATAGGGAACATTTTATATAACAAAAAATTCAAGTTTCAAACTGAGATAAACAACTTCAAATATCCTTGCTTACTTGAGTTTTCAGTATGTTACTAGTAATGTACGAACTAATTTAAAAAAGAATTCACACAATACTAAATGTTGCGTGCATTGCTTTCTAGTTTGTTTTTTTAATACGGGCAGTAATTCATAGTTTTTGAGATTAAAGTAAAGTAGAATGTATAACTGAAGATAAGTAGATAAAAGCTTTGTGCTATAAACGACATGATGTAAAAAAATGAAAACTGCATTCGCTGAATCATGTGCAATTTTCCCGTATTTTCAGGACGGTGGTTTGAAAACACTATTAAAATAACAATATTCCATGTGTCACAGCAGTACGTCTTCGGACTTGCAACCCTACAAATTAGGATTTGATAGCCCATTGTGCAATTGTGTTTAATAACGAACAATAGTGAAATTGGATTTTAATATTAATAGATGTTATTCTTTCCTGTACGTACAGTAATAACTAGAATCTTGAACGGATGATTTAATACGTTACCCCCCTTTTCCCGAGAAAAGGTGTACCTCACACTAAAGGGGAGAAAAAAGTCAAACTTCTTTAAAAATTATATTATAGATGAAATATTAAAAAATTAGTTTACCATAATAACGTACTGTCGAAAAATCCTGTACAATTTAGCTTAATCGGTTGACCGAAATATACATTTCGTATTCCTCAGTTTCAGATAAACGAGGTAGATCAAGTTAAGAATTTTCTTAAACATATACAAACCTGTCATTTGCATGATGCTCCGCGAACACATTCGACTAGCACTCGTCTGGAAAATGACCTCGAGTCTTTTTGCAAAATACGCAATCTTAACTATAGTTAATAAAAGGCAATATTTAATAATTTAATGAACAATAACGTTTATTTATAAATAAAGGTAAAATACTCTTCGTTCTTTCTTACTATAGAATCATGTTGCGATGTAAAAACATTTCATGTATTTGTTTGCTATCTGTGCTATGCCCAATAAAGTGATCAAATTCCAAATTTTGCCGATAAAAACTTTAGCATTACCGCTAAGCCACCAGGGAACAATTTAATATGCGATTTATTATAGAAACTTAAGGATTCTGAAATGCTCATGATTTAAAATTTCAGGACATTCTGCACCCGTCAAGTTCGTAAGGAATTTATTGAAGAAATGTTAATAATTGTGATAAACTACTAATGAGAACACGGTTTATCAGAAGAGCCAGAAATAATAGACAGTTTAATACACAAAAAATGATTTTATTTTTGAATATTTTTAAAAACGATTAAGTTTACGTTAACAGATTCTATCTCTCTCTCACCAGGAATTGTAAATTAATACTAGATTTATCATAATTAGTAATAAAAGCATGTGTGCTTTTACTAGAATTAAAATAAATTCTCATTTTACCACTACTATACGTTTATTCCTACGTAATACAGTTAAATCAATATTATTTAATCTAATGTCCAAATGATACTTGGTTACGACTTAAAATTTATGTACAGGTTAAGGCACTTGACTCGTAATCTGTGGGTCGCGGGCTTGAATCCTCGTCAAAACTAAAATGCTGGCCATTTCAGCCGTGGGGATGTTATAGTTAACGGTCAATCCCACTATTCGTTGGTAAAAGTAGCCCAACAGCTGGCGGTGAGTGGCGATGACTAGTTGCATTCCATCTTGTCACACATTGCTAAATTAGGGACGGCTAGAGCAGATAGCCCTTGTGTAGCTTTGCGTGAAATTCAAACCAAACCGCAGAATAAATAGCGTTAGAGACTTGGGTTCTTTTATCTTTTGTCTCCGGATGTGGACTTGAAAGTTAAAATAATTCGATTTCCCAAGAAGAACAAACACTGAACCCATTGTGAAACCTGCGTTAAAACAGCCTGGCAAAAAGCCAAAATATGTTGAGAATAAAAGAACTGTACTTTTATTTTTAAAAAATATACGCAACACTATTAAAATAAGCATTTTTCACGTAAAACACAAAGCAGTACTTCATTATTAAAACAGAAGAATTTTAGTGTGAAAAACATTTCGATTACGACATGTAAAGTTAAGTTACATTTAAACTTGTCATACTTTTTTCAGGAACTCTAACTTAGAAGAGTAATTATTCCTTGAGTGAGAAATTAAGAAAAAAGCTTCCTTTTAGAATGTCATACACTGCAGGATGAGATGCAAAGATACCAATATGTTTAAGAAAGTTATGAAGGCTATATGTGTTCTGGTGATAAACGTGACAGACTACAGATCCCAAAGCCTTATAGTTTTGAATATTATTGCCTCGAGAAAAATTCCAAGAACTTCACTTACATAATTTTCTCTTTATGAAATAAATCTTATCTGGCTTTATTCATCCTTCACACAGTTTTAAAATTTTAAAAAGTTACCCTACAACGAACTCTGCTCAATGTAGTATTTCCAACTCGAAAGAAAAAAAGGAAAACCAATTAGCCGTTAAAGAATTTCAGATATTGTTGCTAAAATTAGTACTACATTTTTTTGATATTAGGAGAGGTAAGGAAAGTTTCTGGCATCCAGTTTCCAGAACGGACAACAGATAAAGTAATTCCGAGATTGGAAACGATTTACAGAACACATTACGAGATGTTTAATGAAAGTAACCCGCAATATTTTATTGAAGTGGATATAAAAGATCGTACAAGGAACCTCCTGTTCTTATGGCAAAACGACTGTCTTGTACAAGATCTTAAAAAAATCTGGGTGATAGGGAAATCTTATTTTAATCCATTAAGTTTTATCAACGATGAGATTTGTTAGCTCACAAAACACTTTTAATACCTTTATTTTGAGAAGTTCCACACATTTATTATTTAAAAAGCATTGATAAAAATGTCACCTTAATGGAACAGATGTAGCTGGCACATTCCTTACTTTCGAGAGTGTACAAGTAGTCACATCCGAAACTAACGTTCTAATGCTTGCTGCGCTTTTAACTTTATCAACATTTTAAATTTTAAAATCTAATATGCTGTATAGCTACAGGTAAATTGAATCTTTATACTAAAATTTTAAACTCCTACAACTCACTTTAATATTAATGACGTTGAAACAGCTTTTAAAAGATAACAAGTCTCTTCTCATTATTGTTTTAACACTAATAAAAAAAATATGAAATGTGGCATATCGCTATGGTGGAGTCGACGAATAGCTAAAAGAACCAAGTCACTAAGTGTCGACAGAATTAAACAGCTCAAGCTTCTCCCCTCTGTATGGATTCCTGTGCGTAGCGAGATGACCCTCTCAGAAAAGATTGTTTTCTCAGTTTACCTTCACTGGGATCTAAACATCCATCCACGCGTTTGCTGTTCGAAACGACCCGTTGAATTCCAGTAGGGTCAATCGGTTGCTGCATTTTGGCTAGAGTCAACCATGTACCAGTGTTGGATATTCTCGACGAGTGTTGTGCACATTATCTGATGCTGGTATTTGCAGCAACGTTAAGGTTTCATAAGTACTATACACAGTGTCCTTGTTTGGAATCGTAGTGCGTCCCTTTGTTGGCTCCATGGCGGGTGGGGTCGGTAGACACCGAATCATATAATCAATTTTTTAAAAAAAAACTAAAGATAGATCATTGGTAAATGACCAAGTCTTGAAGATTCTAAATAGCAATATTTAACTTCAACACCTGTACCTCATTTGATATTACATTCTTTATCAGACAAACGTTTAGAGCAAATGTCTCCCTTTTTTATTATTATTACTATTCATAAGAGACCAGTCTCCAAGTAAAACCCAAAGCTTCGTTCTGGTGACATTGGTGGACACATCCACTCCTAAACACAGTGAACTCCTCCTGCATTCTAAAGCCATTGGGATATACCCATTGAAGTTATTGCAAGAGGTATTTCAAGAACGTCTACAGTTCAAAGATCTTCGCTGGCGTCTCCACCTAAGGAGTTTCTGCAGTGAGGCATATCTCCATTTGCAAAAATGGGATTATGATGCCATCCAATGCCCTAATTTTGACGTTTACATCATAAAGGTTGGTTATCTTAATTGCAAGGTATGGCCATATATTCCAAGCTCTCAGATGTTTCCAACGTTAGCAATTCAGTTATTTAAAAGATATGTAGTGGTTCCTCGACATGTGCTCAATCATTTACTAAATTGGACCAAAACAAACAGTTTTAACTCTCTCTGTCAAACCTTTTATATATGCACGTTTTCCCCCAATGGAACATTTACCTTGATCCTGAACTCCGTGTCCATGAAGTTATACTTCATGAGGTCTGCGAAGCAAAATTCTTATCTGACCATAATCTCACTTTTATACCATAAATCAAGCAGCTACGAGTCAAAAGGTATAAGAGCCCTGAACATCCTTCATATTCTCTCTTCCACCTCTTCAACAGATCGATGTTCTATGCTAAAATTCTATTGTGCCCTCCTTTGAATGGACTATGGCTCTGCCAGGACCTCAACCTTGAAGATGCTGGACCTCATTCATCATTCGGGGCTTTAGCTCTGCACTTACCCCAGTCCAGAATTTTTTACAACCTCATTAATCTCCTCTACACTTCAACCATTTGTAACTGTCTTTACTACAGCATTCCAGCTGGTGTTTTTCCTTCTTCAGTGGGTCATGCTTTTTCGGAACAGACGATGAGCCATTTTTCATTTTGGCCTTTTCCAGGTGCAGTTTGATGAGTTAGGTGTGACCTTAGATGACACTGCTGTATCCACTGGTCAGCCCATCCAACACTACTTATTACCATCCCCAATTGTGACTTAAGTCATCTGAGAAAAGCAAATACTCCCGATTGGAAGTAGTCTTATTGGTTGAAGATCTTTCGAACCGTTCTTCCATTCCAATTTTTTTTATTGATGGTTTAAAATTAGGCAATTCTTGACTCTACCATGGTTTGTTGTGATTCGGTAGATGTACACAGAATCACCTCTACAGTTTGTGTTCAGTGCTGATGTTTATGCCATCTCTTGCCTTGAAACACAGAAGCTAAGCAGTACTCAAACTGCACTATCTATACATAGTCGTTAAGTTCTCTACTGGCTCTGAAATGGTTTCACATTAGTTCTCATCTTGTTTTAGCAGATAGTCAAAACCGACTGGTCCTTTTCTGTTTAACATCTACTTTATCCAGTTCTTTTAGATACCATAACACGTTGGTACTCGCGAAAATGAACTCATTCACACACTATAGTTAAGTGCTTGCTCTAGTACTATCACTGCTTTGCATGCTCCATATATGAACTATGCCCTGTATTCAAGGATCGACTCTGTGCTAGTTAACTTAGAGTGAGCAACATCTATTGGACTGACTCTTGGTTGGTTGGTTTGGTGTTTTATGCTGCAAAGCAACTAGGCTATCTGGAAACATCCAGTAAAAAAAGAAAATTAAAATTCGTAAAACAGAATTAGAGTAAAACAAAATTAATTTCTGAATGAAAAACAATTAGCATTAAATCCAACGTTTATTATCTAATTTACAGCATCAAGAGAGAAAAAAATACAGTAATACACGTTTTAAAGGACTTTCTGCAGCATAATTTTTAATCAAATCATAAATTGCCAGGAAAATTAACAAGCAAGTTAAAACATTTAGTCACCTCAAGTTAACCCTTCCAGTCATAGTTATTTGATGTTATGCTCATTTTCTTATGAAAAATCGATCAAGTTGTGCTTTAATTCTTCAAATGGAATTATATTAAAAAGGTCTGATTTATAAATTAAAAACTGAAGTAGTGTTAAAAGGTGAATGGCCTTTAAAAACTAAAACATCTGTAAAGTGGACAGTGTCACCATCGCCAATGACAGTCTGACGTTATGGGTAAATCTTAAGACAAAACGTGTAAAATGATGCCATCACTGGGAGTTAATGACAGCAAGATAGTAATATGTGACTTGTTGTGATCCGAGTTTCAGGCAGACAGCACATTAGTGCATCAGTTCCAAATAAAAGAAAATAAATGAGTTAAAACTGATAAATGTATAATCTAGTTAAGACGACTTCCTCTTTTTGATCCTTATGGAAGTAAGGGTGGCTAAGTTTTTGGAAAAGCTTGTTGTCACGACGTTGCTCACTTCAAGTCGACTGCCAAATGGCACAGAGCCGAGCTTTGAATAAAGGACCACAGTCCATGTATGGAACAGGCACAGAAGTAATAGTGTCAGAGCAGATAGATTTATCTGTGGTGTCAAAAAGCCTGTTTCCGTGAATACCAATGCAGCCTAGTATTCAGGAGAACTGGATAGAAGTAGGTTTTAGAGAAACGGGCCCGTCGGTTTTGAATACCGGCGAGAACAGAGGAAGAACTAAGCGAGTTAGTATAACTAATGCAGTTTGAGTACTGCTTAGCTTTTATGTGATCCAATGCAAAAAATGGTGTACATTTCAGCAGTGAAAAACCACAACAAACCATGACAAAGCGCACTGAGTTACCTGATTTTGAACTATCCATATAAATGGGAATGGAAGGATGGTTCAAAGGATAACAGACAGTATTTCCAATCGAAAGTATCTGCTTTTTTGAGATGACTTAAAGAACGGTCACATTTGGGGATTGTAATAAGCTATGGTGGGGATGAGCTGACCAGTGGATACAGCAATGTTACCCATGGACAGACCCAATTCATCCAACTGTGCCTGGATACGAAGGTCAAAAGGAACAATGATAAATCGTTTGTTCTCAAAAAAGCATGGCACACCAAGGAAGGAGAAACACTCCAGGTGGAATACTGTAGTAAGGATCGAAGTTTAGAAGCATACAGAAAAGATAGTTTCAAACGGCAGGTATAGATAAAGTTCATGAAACTGTGTATAAATTCTGCACTGGGAAATGTGAAAAGTTCCAGAGCAGGGCCAAAGTCCCTGATGATGAATGGGGTCCAGCATCTTCAAGGCTGAGGTCCTGGCAGAGCCATATACCAGTGATCTAAAGTCTAGTTTTGATTGTACGAAAGCACTATACCTCTTTGGCAAAGAACATCGATCCGATCCCTAACTGGTGGGGGAGAGGATACAGGATGTTCAGCACTCATTTGACTCATAGGTGCTTGATGTGTAGAATAAAAGATCAGCTTACTCTCAAAGATAAATACTAAGAACTTTGCATCATAGACCACAGGTACAACTTCACCAATATAGAATTCTGAATCAGGGTGAATACCCCGTTGGCAGCAAAAATGCGTGCAAACGGTTTTAAAGAAAAGTTAAAGCCATTGTCTGTGGTCCACTTCATTAAACGATTAAGGGTAGTCTGTAGCTGCCACGCAATATACCTCATTTTCAACGACCAACATGAGGTGTGAAAGCCGTCGCCTTAGAGCTCACTTGCAATAGTAACAGGGAGTTGTTCAGTGATGACATTAATTTTTATAATGAGAAGTGCGATACTCAAAATAGCCCTGATGGACTCCAGTTCCTAAAGAAAAGAATGGGAAAATGTCGAACTTACACGAACATCGAATAGCCTGTCCATTAAAACATCAACAAAAATTGGCAAATAACCAAGTAACCCATATATAGAGGTCTTCCAAAATGCCATACCTCCATGTGGTACCATAAGCTTTCTCAAGGTTAATGAATATTGATGAAAGATGTTGTTTGAGAAAACTTCTGTGACGCTAAGTCGAATCATGTGGTCCATTGTGGACCACTGTTGTCGGATCCTACACTGAGTAGGTGAAACGAGATTAATTTGAGAAACCAAATAAAATGAAAATTAACCAACCTCTAAGACTTTTCAAAAATAACTCGTAAAAGTAGTGGATGGTAGTTTTAAGGAATATTGGAATCCTTCCCAGGCTTAGAGAAAGGTAAGATAATAGCCTGGCACCAGGAATCAAGGAAACATTATCTTGCCAGATCCAGTTTAAAATAATCAGAA
This sequence comes from Carcinoscorpius rotundicauda, assembly GCA_011833715.1. Taxonomy (NCBI): domain Eukaryota; kingdom Metazoa; phylum Arthropoda; class Merostomata; order Xiphosura; family Limulidae; genus Carcinoscorpius; species Carcinoscorpius rotundicauda. The sequence continues at coordinate 26,249,337 of CM022400.1, read as the reverse complement.
GAACAGCAAAAGAAGCAGGAGATAGGCAGTGCAGCATCTCTTAATGTAATCTTCAGGTCAAACCAATGTACTGCCAAACCAATAAAGAGGTAGTTTGAGCTACACCAGTGTAAATGGGCTATTACAGTCAATCAGCTTGAAAGGAAAGAGTTCATTGCTCTGACCGTCTTGAAGGCTAAGAAGGTGGAAGATTAAACTGAAGCACTAAATACCCAGTACCCTTGAGTATTGGTGATGCTCTGGGTATCAGCTACTTCATGGCCAGAGATCGAGAAGGTGACAGTTATATCGGTCACTAACCTTTTGAATCTTGTCTCATATGACTTTGAAACTGGTGGTAGAAGAGATGCTGGCTTGAATTTCATCCAAAATTCCTCGTCTTCGATGTCTTACCCACTAAGTATGTGCACATGCCTACTGGAGAGTGATGTAGTTCGAGAGGGGGATACTGTAAGATGATGAGAGAACAAAATTCAGTAAAAGAGGGCCAGATGGCTTAATCTGGCTTCCACTTGGACGCACTGATCAGCTTGAATCGATTACAGCCAGTCTTTCAAAATACAAAAATAATCACTGCTTCGTGGGTTAATGTTAACCCATCACGAAAAGTGGAAGAATAGTGAAAGGAAGCAAACTGAGAAATCAATAGCAGTAAACAATTGACGAGGTGCATAAAAAGAAGTATAAGAACCAGTATTGAAAAAGTTGTAATGTGAGAACACGCACTATACAGAGCAACCCCTCAACAATATCAATACTTCCTCAGAAGGGATTATGTCCATTAGTCTCCCAGGATTAAGAAAGGAGATAACTGTTTAATGTGTCCATGAAGGTCTTACTGATGCTGAGTATCTCCAGAAAATGGGTAGAGAGAACAAGCAATGATGGTACAACCAAAAAGGAAACACAGATGGCTACGGCCTCCAAGGGTGCATTGAATGGCAAAGACAAGATAGGTACATGCTGATCAACCAACAGTGTTACCCCTCCATGCACTTGTCCATCACATAGCCTGTCATTTCTGTATAAAGTAAACTGCCGAAAGGTTACTATATCGACATGTTTCAAAAATGTTTCCTTCAAGAAAAGACGTACAGGATGATGGAAAGTCAGAGCTTTGATTGCATCCAGATTTAAATGTAAACCTCAATAGTTCCATCGAATCAAGGCGACCATTTTCATTTATGTTTAGGCGAATTATGTGGAGAGCTCTTTACTTTTGATCCATCTTTTTTTCTTTATTTGAGGGAGGTCTATGGACCTCCTTGGATCATGCCCTGGGTCGACTGTCGTTATAAGAGGATTTCAGCAACTGAAGATATGAACAAATGACTGTTTCGCATCTGAGGGCTAAGAAGATGTACCTGGGGAAAAAACTGTACCTGAAACTAAAGGAAGTGGATCTTTGAGTTTGCTAAAATGAATGTTAGAAGCAGAGATGGCGTTGACGTTGATTCGTCAACTTTAACCATGGAGGTTAAAAGACTGATTTGAGAATGATTGTTTTAGAGGCAGAAATCTGTCGGCACTCCCACTGCAGTAGTGGAACGAAGTGCAACAGCATATGTTCGAGATGAAGTGGTGGACAGCAACTTTTGAGCCTCAGCATAAGTAAGGTTTAGAATCGTCTTCAAACACTGCACCTCCTTTTTCCAACCACTTAGGACAAGAACGAATGTAATATGGAGAGACATTGCAATGGACACAATGAAAGTTCGTTTCATAGTCAAGCATCGTGGTCCTTGCCACTACAACGAACACACGTCAATTAACCACAATATGATGTCTGCATGTGACAACCACTCACACTGGAAACATCTGAATTTGGAATGTACATTCGTACGTTGAAATTTAGATAAAATGCCTTGATGGTGGCAGCGAGACAGTGATATAAATGTTAAGATAAGGACACTGTTTAGTATCATAATTCCATCTTTGTGAGTAAAAATACGCACAAACTCCTTTGGTGGAGAAACCAGCAAAAATCTTCCGACTCAGGGATGTTCTTCAAATCCCTCTTAACAGTAACTCCTCATAACGAATTCAAAGTAGAACGGGCGTAATTTATGTGTAGATCTTCAATCGCTTTTGAATGTAAGAATTCAGTGTATTTAGCTGTGGATGTTTCTGCTAATGTCACCAAAGCAATGTTTTCTTACTGACTTTGGAAAGTCAGCAAGTCCCTTTAATCCCTTCTGAAAAAAATGACATTTGCCCTATAGGTTTGTCTAAAAGAATGTAATAAGAAAAAGGTACATATGTCACAAAGTTGAAGATTGCCGCTATGGATCTTCAAAACATAAGCTTAAAAATTGTTTTACTATTTATCGAAATTCATTTGGAGGATCCATAACAAAAATATTCCAGAACCAACTGACCCCACCCACCATGGAGCCCTACGAGAAGACGCACTATAATGCCGAAAAGAACACTGCACAAACGCCAGGGTTTCGTAAGCACTACACCCAAACACCAGCAGATACAATGTCCACAACTGTTGATAACATCCCACACTGGTACGTGGTCGACCCTAGCCCAAGTGGATCAGCTGATTAACCCTAGGGGCCCTCCCCTAGGCCGCCCTTGAAGTTCTCTTCTTCACGAGTCACCACACACAGCAAACACGGGGTGAATGTTTAGATCCCAGAAGAGGTAAACTTAGAACAGAACCTTTCCTCGGAGATCCCCTTACCAGGTACAGGAATCCACACAAAGAGGCCGACATCTTTCTTCCTCCCCATAAAGATTGGAAAGTTGTCCTAACTAGACTATACATTTGTCAAAATATTTTTTGTTTTATCTGGGACTGATGCGCCAGTGTGATTGTGTGACAGTCAAGTCACAATAGTCCACATTGTACTGTCATGCCGTTGTCACGACTCTCAGAGACGGGGCCATCTCAGATACATTTTGCCTCGAGGTTTACCCCTAATGTTGGACAGTGTCATCATTGCCAAGTTTTGTTTAAGAGCCATAGGCCTTTCTAATACTACATGTTTAATTCAAAACTTACCATATTGTTTCAACACGATTCTTTCATACAAATCTTTATAATCTTACTTTACTTTTAAATTTTTTTCCACTGGATTTGAGATTTAAAGCGCAAAGGAACGACGCTATCTACGCAAAACAACCAATCAAGCTTCTTTAGTTCAGTGTCGCTAACTCCAAAGCTACACGATATATCAGAACCAGTAAACAATTAGATTGAAGACAGTTGTAGCCAGTTAAAATTTGCACATTTATTTGAGCTGAACTATGCCTAAATACACACACACACTCGGAACTATTTAAAACGCTTCTTCTAGCCATTTACCAGTCTCTGACATCGGTCTGAAGAAAGTTTGCCCCAACCCCTCAATGCAGAATTCTGTCAGCTGTGAGATGGAGGTGTTTTATACATGTACAGCCAGTTTCAAGTCACTCCACAGCATCTCAATGGGATTAAGATCTGGGCTTCAACTTTGTCATTCCAGGACTCTCCATTTTAGTTTTGAGCCAGTCCTTGGTGAATTTACTGGTATCTTTTGGAGCATTCTCGTGTTGCAGGGTCCAGTTCCGCTTCAGCTTTAATTTGCTTACATCGTTTCACATGATCCTCAATCACCCTCTGATATACAGTAGAATTCATGGTGGGTTCTGCGATTGTAAGCTGTTCAGATCCTGCTACAGCAAAGCAGCCACAAACCATGGCACTTCCACCTCCATGCTTCACAGTTATTAGAGGGTTCTTTCCCTGGAATACTGCATTTGGTTTATGCCAAACATGTCCTCTGTTCTGGTGTTCAAATAATTCAATTTTGGACTTATCTGTCCAAAGAATATTATTACAGAAATCCTGGTCTTTGCCTACATTGTGTGGCAAACTTTAATCTGGCCTTAATAATTCTTTTAGAGAGCAAAGGTTTCCTCCTTGCACACCTCCCGTGCAATGCCATCCCACAACTCCTCGTCTACAGGTGATTGATTGATTGATTTAATGTTATGGCACAAAGCAGCGAGGCTATCTGCGCCAGACATCCGGTAAAAATGTAAAAAAATGTAGTAAAAGACATAAATGGAAATGAAGGTAAAACAAAAAGGTATAAAACCAATGTTGACACCTAGTCTACGACGTTAAGATAGAAGGCAGAGTATAAGAAGTTGTAAGGTATTTACTCTAGCAAAAAGGTAATGATCATAACCCGCCAAGAAGACTAACAGGTAAGTTCAAAACCCACCGTCAGTCACCTGAAGTTGGTCTTTCCAGTCCTGGTTCCGGGTTATGTGTCATAGCAACCAGTATCAAAATGTAAAAAAATAGAAGTTTTAAAAGACACATAGCAAATTCGCAACAATGAGAAGCCAAATGTCCAGTAAAAAGATAAAAGTCAAGTAAATGGAGTAAAATTTGTAAAAGTAATTGAAGATAAAAGCAAAACGGCAATTAAAACCGAAAATGGCGCAAAAACCAATGGTGACATCCAATCAACAAAGTTGTAAAGGACTACCTGTAGCAGAATGGTAATGATCATAACCCGCCAGGAACACTAAAAGGTAAGAATAAAAACCACTGTCAGTCACCTGAAGTTGGTCTTTCCAGTCCTAGTTCCGGGTTGAGTCAATATGGCCAGAACAAAAAAGTAGTAAAAGTGTGAAATGATATGCAGCAAGAGTATAATAACAACTCGCCAGGACGACTAACGAGTAGTTCAAACGGATAGTTGAAACAGTAGCATTAGTCACCTGAAATTCGACTTTCTAGTCCTGGTGTTGAGTTATTTAATGTCCTGGCCATTGTCCAATGTCACATTGAATGAGATTAAAACTGTAAAAAGAAACCACAACTAAAAAGGTGTTATGAATAAATATGCAACACTTAAATGAGATTAAAAAGATTAATGGCTATTAAAAAATTAAAAACGTTATCAAGCTAGACAGAGTCACCATGACCAATAACTCTGTTCAATGTTACAGACTGATCCTGGGAAAAATATGTTTAAAATATTGCCGTCGTTGAGAATTGTAACGATGGCAAGAAAGTAAAACATGGCTGATAGTGATTTGAGTGTTACACAAACTACACATTGGTGCATCAGTTATAGATAAAAGAAAATGATGAATTAAAAACCTGACCAATGCGTAGCCTATTGAGAACAACTTTCTCCTTCCGAACTTTATGGAAGCTAGATGGCCAAAGTCCAGTTTTGGGTTTGAATTGAAAAAGTTTCTTATTGCATTTCTCACTCCAAGTGGACTGCCAGCTGGCACGGAGCCGAGCCTTGAAGAAACACCATAATCCATGTACGGAATAGGCATAGGGGTGATGGTGCTGAAACAGGCATTTAGCTGCCATGTCTGCAAGCTCGTTCCCGCGAATACCAACATGGCCTGGTATCCAGAAAAAATTGGATTGAAGTAGCTGCTAATGAGAAATGGGCCAGTCGGTTTCGAATATCAGCGAGATATAGGATGTGAGCTAACGTGTAGCGATTCCAAGGCAAGTATAAAACTAAGCGAATCAGTATAAATAGTGCAGTTAGAGTACTGCTCAGATGCAATATGATCCAGGGCAAGAGATATGGCATATAGTTCAGCAGCGAACACAAAAACTGTAGAGGGGATTCTGCACACAACTACTGACCCATAGCAAACCATAACAGACCCCACTGAATTACCTGATTTGGAACAGTCTGTATAAATGGGAACTGAATGATTGTTTGAAAGATATTCATTGAATAAAAGACGGTACTTCCAGTCTGGAGTATCTGCCTTTTTTAGGTGGCTGAAAGAAAGGTCACATTTGGGGGCTGTAATAAATCATAGTGGGATGGGCCGACCTGTGGAATCTGCAATGTTATCCAAGGACAGACCCAATTCATGCAATTGCGCCAGGATGTGAAGGCCAAACGGAGCAATGACAGATCGTCTGTTCTGAAAAAGTACTGCCCACCGAGGAAGGAAAACACATTCCCAGGTGGAATGCTTTGGTAAAGAACGAAGTTTCGAAGTATATTGTAAAGATAGTTGCAAACGGCGAAGGTGTAGAGGAGGTTCATGAGATTCAATGTATATGCTTTAAACTGTAGAGGTACAGAAAGCCCCAGTGCAGAGTCGAAGTCCTTGGTGATGAATGGGGTCCAGCATCTTTAAGGCCGAGGGTCTGGCAGAGACATAGACCATTGATTCATAGTAGAGTTTCAATCTAATAAGAGCACGATATACCTTTAACATTGAACAGCAATCTGCCTCCCAACTGGTAGAAGAGAAAACATGGAGGATGTTCAGTGCTCTTGTGCATTTGACCTGACACTGCTTTAAGTGTGGTATAAAGGTCAGTTTACGATCAAAGATAAGCCCTAAAAACTTGGTCTTCGGGACCACTGGCAGCAAAACTTCACCAATATAAAGTTCAGGATCAGGATGAATACCACGTCGACGGCAAAAGTGCATCCTTACAGTTTTGGAGAGAGATAAATTAAAGCCGTTCGCCAGAGTCCAGTTCCATACACGATTGAGGGCAGTTTGTAGTTGCCGCTCAATATATTTCATGTTTGACGACTGACATGAGATGTGAAAGTCGTCAACATACAGCCCATTCGCAACAGTAAGAAGGAGTTGTTCAGTGATGGCATTTATCTATATATTGAAGAGTGTGACACTCAATACACAGCCTTGAAGGACTCCAAGTTCCTGTACAAAAGAACGGGAAAGTGTCGAACCAACAGGAATTTGGAATCTCCTGTCCATTAAAATTTTTTATAAACATAGGTAGATGGCCACGTAACCCATATGTATGGAGGTCTCGCAAAACGCCATACCTCCATATTGTGTCGTAAGCCTTCTCTATGTCAAAGAATATCGATACAAGATGTTAGCGGTTGAGAAAGGCTTCTCTGATAGATGTTTCAAGACGAATTAGGTGGTCTGTGGTGGAGTGCTGTCGACGGAACCCACACTAGTTGGGCGAGAGGAGGTTGTTTGTTTCAAGAAACCAAACAAGACGAGCATTAACCATCCTTTAAAGTCTTACAGAGACAGCTCTGTCAAAGCAATTGGACGGTAGTTTGAAGGAATCTTGGGATCTTTCCCTGGCTTAGAGAAAGGTAAAATAGCCTTGCGCCAGGCATCAGGAAAAACATTCTCCTGCCAGATCCGGTTGAAGAAATCAGAAAGACATCAAGAGAAGCAGTAGATAGATAGTGCAGCATATCATAATAAATATCAAATCCAACAGACGTACTGGCAGACCGATGAAGGGCCATTTTTAGTTCCACCAGGGTAAAGGGACAATTATAGTCAAAGAAACTGTCAGTTCGAAAGGAAAGAGATGATTGCTCTGCCCGAGTCTTGATGGCCAAAAAGGTGGAGGAACAAGCAGAAGTGCTAGATACCCGGCGAAAGCTTTCACCTGGAGTGTTAGCAATGTTCCAGACATCAGTCACCTCCTGACCATAAGAGAGTAAGATCGAGAGGGGGACAGAATTGTAGTGCCCATTAACCTTTCAAATCCAGTCCCATATGATCTTGGAACTGGTGGTAGAAGATATGCTCGTTGTGAACATAATCCAAGATTCCTTCTGGCTTTTACATCTTACCCACCTAGCATGTGCATGGGCTTGTTGGAAAGTAACCCGGTTTGAAAGTGTGGGATATCTACAAAAAGTATTCCAGGCCTATATTTGAGCCTTCTGTGCTAAGTGGCAAGCAGGATTCCAACATGGACGAAGATATCGTGGAAAACGTGTCGAGGTTTTAGGAATACACTGAGCAGCTGCTTGTATAATACAGCCAGTTACCGCCGCTACACAGCCATCTATTGATGGCTTATTTACAATAGCAAGATCAAGTTCTGCGAGAGCAGTGAATGTGGACCAGTATGCCTGATCCAGCTTCCACCGGAACACGCTGGTAGGGTGGCAGCGACCACGGCCAGTCTCTCTCAAAAGGATCGGAAAATGATCACTGCCTAGTGGATTACTGTCAACCCTTCATGAAAAATGGGAGAATAATGAAGAGAAGTAAACTGAGAGATCAATAGCAGTAAAGGACTGACTAGATGCATGAAAGTAAGTGGAAGAACCAGTATTGAAAAGAGAAAGATTGTGATCAGAGAGCATCCGTTCTACAGATCAACCTCTCCCATCAATAATAGCACATCCCAGGAGGGGAAGATGTCCAGTAAACCCCCCCAGGATTAGAAATGGAGATGGCAACTGTTCAACAAGAGCATCCAGTTCTGATTGATCACGTGTCTCTCCAGGGGACAGGTACAGAGAACAAATAGTGATGGTATGACCCAAGAAAACACGGATGGCTACGGCCTCCAAGGGTGTGTTGAGTGACAAAGACAGGGAGGGCACATGTTGATCAACAAACAGTGCCACCCCTCCATGTACTCGACCATCACACAACTTGTCATTTCTGTACAGAGAAAACTGCCAAATGGAGACTGTATCAGTAGATTTGAGAAATGTTTCTTGTAAAAAAAGAAAATCAGGATGGTAGGAAGCAATCAGCGTTTTGATGTCATCCAGATTAGAACGTAAACCTCGACAGTTCCATTGTATGAAGGTGGCCATTTTTAAGAACGGGTAGGTAAATTGGCTGGAGAACTATTCGGTTTATGACCACGTCTTTTTTCTTTACTGTCTTTGATCGGAGGAGGTCTATCAACCTCCATGGATCCTGCTCTGGGTCGAATAGGCAGGTATTTTTTATTGGAAGGGGAATCCAGTGACTGAGGACGCGAACGATTAATTATTTTGTCTCTTGTGGTGGGAAAAAACGACGTATCAAAAGAAATGCCTGTATTTGAAACTGAAGGACGTGGATCTTGAGGTTTGTTGGAAGGTGTGGGAGGAACAGAGATGGGTGTGGAAGTCGATTCAACCTTATTCACCACAGAGGTCAAAAGGCTTTTCATTTGTTTTGAATATGATTCCCTTGGAGGCACAGAGATCTGTCTGCACTCCCACTGTAGTTGTGGAATGAAGTGCAGCAGCATATGTCCGAGATGGAGTTGTGGACAACAATTTCTGAGCCTCTGGATAACTAATGTTATGTGTCGTTTTCAAATGCTGCACCTCTTTTTCCTCCAACCATTTTGGGCAAGAATGAAAGTAAGAGGGGTGAGAACCATTGCAGTTTACGCAATGTGGGTTCATGTCACAGTCATAGGCATCGTGGTCCTTGCCTCCACAACGAGCACATGTCAGGGAACTACGACAAGATGTCTTTGAGTGGCCGAATCTCTGACATTGGAAACACCGAAGAAAGTTTGGAATGTATGGCCGAACCCTACAAATGAGATAACCTGCCTTGATGGTGGCAGGTGCACGTGGTGAAGTAAATGTTAAAACGAGGGTATTTGTTGGCAGTGTAACTCCATTTTTGCAAGTGCAGATGCGCCTCACTGCAGAAACTCCTTGAGTGGAGAGACCAGCGAGAATCTCTGACTTGGGAACGTTCTTCAAATCCCCTTCAACTATAACTCCTCGTGAAGAATTCAAAGTAGCATGGGGTGTTACCTCAATAGGTATATCCCCAATTGCCTTTGAATTCAAGAGGAGTTCACTGTGTTGGGATGTGGATGTTTCAACAAATATGTCACCAGATCGAAGCTTCTTTACTGACTTTGGAGAGCCACAAAGTCCTTCTAGTCCCTTTTGAATAAAAAAGGGGACATTTGCTTTAAAGGTTTTCCGAAAGAGAATGTAATATAAGAAAATGAGGTACATGTGTTACTAATGTTGAAGATTGCTGTTCTAAGTATTCAAGACGTGGTCGCTTACCCATTGACTGTTTTACAATTTTATTTAAATTTTTTTGGAGGATCCATAGGAAAGAGGAAAAGTTTCGGTACCCACTGACCCCACCCACCATAGAGCCCTACAAGGGGATGCACTACAAAGTCATGCAAGGACAATACAGTAACGCCAAGGTTTCGTAAGCACTATACCCAAACACCAGCATCACGCATAATGTCCACAACACCCATTGATAACTTTCAACACTGGTTCTTGGTTGACTCTAGCCCAAGTGGACCAGCCGATTGACCCAAGGGGCCACCCAAAGGCTACCCGTCTACAGGAATTCGAGGCCAAAGTGGTGTGTTAGGGTTAAACCCCTCAACCACCAGAATCCTCTCTTCCCCTTCACGGGTTGCCACGCACGGCAAACACGTGGGTGGATGTTTAGATCCCAGAGAAAGGTAACCAGACAGAACAGAACCTTCCCTGAGAGGTCCTCTCACCACGTACAGGAATCCACACCAAGGGGCGTCTACTGGTGAAGCCGAGAACAAACGGCGATAGTAGCCGAGGCACGCGTCCAGAATGTTAGAGATGTTAGATGACAATTGACCATTCTCCAATTCCAGACTGGAGATTTGTCAGGTCTTAGCTGTCTCGCGTGCATTGCACAGCACAACCCTGGTGGCTGTTTTTGGATCGAGCAACTCGATCAGACGAGAGATGCTCGCTGCACAAAACAGCTTGGAATAATCCAAATCTACATCCCTAAATAGTGTCTCAATGTTCAAGAGGACCCAACGATCTGTCAGTCCACCATGAAGCAAGGCAGCCAAGATGTCCTGCTTGCCCCGCAAGTTGAGGTGGCGGGCCCTCAAAAGCCGTATGCCCACTTGCCTCAGCAAAGAGGCACAGGACTCCAAGACCCGTCCACAAAGACCCAGTGACAGACTCAACAAAACAGAGTCCCTGAACAAGGGCAAGCAAAGCATCTCCTACATCCTCGGCAAGGAGGGAGACGTTGAAACTCCACACTGGTGCCCCGACAAAGGGGGATAAAATCCAGGAATGCGATAAGAAATGCCCAATGGTCAGATATGTGAAAAGAAACATCCCAACCCGATGAACAGCAGCCCTTTCAAGGCTCTGCCATAAGCCAGGTGTCACAGAACTGGTCGAGGTGACAAGAAATGCCATGACTGGTCCAGGTAGCCATAAAAGCAGATCCATGCAGTGCATGCCAGACATTGCAAAAGGTGAAAGCCAACAGCACCACATGCAGAGACTATGTACACTGATCACTAGGAGGAGGATCATCAATTTGTCGAGGGGAGGATCCAAAATGCAATTGAAGTTCCCCCAAGGACGATATCGGCCTGTGTAACCATGAATCTGTCCAAGCCAGAGAAGGTATCCTGCTCCCTGGTCTGGCCAGATGCATAGACATTGACAAGTTGAATCTTACGACCCCAGTGACAACATTAACGTACACCACCTGCCCCTCAGCATCACTATGTGATGAAAGGATTGTCCCAGTGAAATGCGAATGAAAAAGGATCCCCACCCCATGCGAACGTATAGCACCAAACGACAAGAAAGCACGAGAGTAAAGGAAAAATGGTCCCTCGAAGAGGCAAAATGGATCTCCTGCAAAAAATTGCATCAGCTGTAAAGCAGTTGAACACGAAGAATGCATAGAATTGCTTAGCAATGCTCTGCATTCCCCGAATGTCAAGGGTGAGGCAGAAAAACCCATCAACCAATAAAATGGAGGACTTTGCAACGCTGCTACTTCGACAAAGTTGGCAGGTTGAACGTGTAGCCTCTTAAGGCTACCCGACCCCATTCTTCCTCACAGAAGCGGCCACCGAGATCCGACCACCGTCGCTGCATACGAGGAACATCTGGACCAAAGTCCAGCAACATAACGAAGCTGCATGGTCCCTGCACTTCCCCACTATCCTCACTATATCCAGAGAGACAGAGAAAACTGGGGAAGTCCAATATACTTATGAACGAGCTTATTGACAGCAGCTCGTCCAATGTCGGGGTCTGCACCTCGGTAGAAGGGGCCGAAACAACTACCAACCCCAGGGCCAGTTCCAAGGGTCACTTAGAATCCCCAGTCTCAGCATTACCAGCAGTGGAAGCCAGAGACTCCTCAGAGTCCCCAAACAGGGGCCAGGACCCTCCACAGAGGGAACCTCCAACACTTATGGGGCAGTTGGATCTTGGGCGCCCACACAGCCCCAATCCCCACACCACCCGACAGGGAAGCCAGAGCCCCCAGAGACGGGCGATGCCTCGGGGGGTACCCGGAGCACGCCCTGAACCCCCACAAGGGCCCCATCCCAACCCTGGCCCGAAGGATGTGCTGAAGCCCCCTTAGAGGCCCCATCACCCGATAAGCACCCATAGCACCAGCCTCCACGTCCTAGGTGAGCAAAACACGAACCCCTCAGAGGACTGCGACACCCTCCCCAGACGCTGCAGCTGTCGGGACCCTACCCACCATTGCTGCAGATGACACGGGAGGAAGAGCTGCCGCCCCAGCCCACTTTGCCCTTGCTTTCTTGGGCTGCACCACCATCGGCAGCCCTGCAGCCACTGAGGCGTTTTTCGCCACTCGCCTCGGACATCGCAAAGGCGTGTAACCACAAGAAATACTACACTTAATAGCACACGCGGCATACACGTGTCCATACGCCAGATATAACCCGCACTGCGGGGTCTGGCATTCGGCCAATAGGTGGAGCTCTTGGCCACAACAGCGACACATTCGACGCATTCCTAGGTAATTGCACATGACCCGGAACCCGTTCACCACAGTAATGTTTGGGACCGGCGTCCGCATGTCGAAACATACACGCCGGTTCCCCGTGTAAACACTTGAGCGAGACTGCTACGCCTCGTGTTCTATTTTCCCAACAGTCCCATACGCCGACAACACATCCTTGACGACGTAATGGGACATTTCAAATGGAGCTGACTAAAGGGGATCCACTTTTTGTTCTGCCCAGCGGGCTCCATGGGCAGACGCTGGTCCCCCTGGTCTAGTAGGCGACGGGCATGAGCGCCCGACGCCAGGTCGCTACCTAACGCCCACCCCAAAAATGCTGAAGGCATTCAGTGTGACTACCTCCGACAGCGGCGTTCAAGGAGTCTCTAACCGCCGACGGTAGCGAGGCCGTGGGCACCACGAAGTGTATAGACTGCGGCCGAACAGGGTATGATCGGTTGGTATTGGCCACACCGACCTACACTGCACATTGCACGCACACACACGAAACGGCTGTGACCAAGACACATGGTCGACGGTAAACACGATACAGCACCCGGTAACAAAACGACGCAAACACCCGTAACTGGGACGGCAAACCACTCAGTGAGCAAGAACAAAATAACAAGACGTGGTCACTCTCACTTCAACAGGCAGGAGTACAACAAACTAAATATCTGAGGTATAAATGGGGCAAGCCCCATAGAAAATTCTGAGTAACGATCTTCTAATGTGTACTAAGTGTGACACCTGTGTGAGAGTTGAGCCATTTTAAGTGGGAATAAATATGGGGGTGTCCTAACTTTTTCCTCAGTTTATATGCATTTTTGTAGAATTACATTTACAGAAGATCTTGAAGTCTTTTGTTCAGTTTTAATTTAGTTATATTCCTATAATCTCAGTATTGTTAACATCGAGATTAAGAATATATATCCAAAACTGTTACAAAACGACACAGGCTTTCATAGTGTTCTCACTTTTTCACACGACTGTAGAGATCACTGCATATCAAACACTATACGATTCATTTCTTACTTTCAAAAATATAGTAGGCCTAATCAATTGCTTCAGAATTTCAGTTGACGAGAGAACTATTTTTCTCTACCACTACATAATTTTGACAAACAAATCCTAATTGGCATTGCGCTTTGATAGAGATAACTCTAATCTCTTTTTGAAATTCGAATTACTTGAAATTTACACCTAAAATTATTAACTTAACAATGTCTTGTAACATTTGTAATACAGAATTTTATAACAGCGTAAAAAAGTTCATCCAATTAGACAATGTACTCTAACTTAACACGCAATTTTCACATTGATTATGAACGTTGGGCAGGAACACCATCTAAATACCTCGAAATTTTGGAAAAACAAACAAATGTAAAACTACGCAAGAAAGTTTTTCTTCCATTTTCAAAGAATTAAACATTTGAAAATGATATCGTCACACATTTCACGTGAAAGTTTTCTTTGTACATGCATCATTTAGGCCAGGCGTTGTCTGCTTACTACCATGTCCAGACTTTAAATACAAGCAAGCATTCGTGGTTCGCGACCTATTCCAGCGAAAATACGCCTTGAATTGCGGCCAATAAAAGAAAGTCAAATTCCTTTATTCTGCAAGAAAAGAGTATCCCAAAAATTAATAATTAATACTCTTGACTAACAGCTTTCTTCCTTATGTTTCTGTTCATAATTACGTTCTATTTGCAAACAGATAGCTTTTTTCGATATAATTACGAACACTAATACATTATGTACGATATTTATTCTTATCACGATAGTTTAGAACTGCAAATATTTATTTAGTACTATAAATAGAGAAGATATCTCACCTTAGTTTCAGTAAGTATTTATTTTCATCAAAAAGCGAAGAAAATTAATATATAATAGTAATTTGACAGGATCAAAAGTGATCAAAAGATGTATGGCACTAATACTTTTTTCTCGTGTTCTTGAACAGTTCAATAGTGATCAATTGACAATTTCATTTTTATCAGATTTATAATGATTAAATTATTTTAAGATATACTTTGAACGTTGGTCTAGTTTTATAACAATGGAACTTTCATTCGCAGTTACTGATGGAAAATATAAGGGTTAAACATAACGTTACGCAAGTTACTCATAAAAAGGGCATAATGAACAATTAATAAAAGTGCACACAAGGAAATTATTTTTAAACCTTAAGTATGCTCGTGGAATTTAAAAAAGAAATCATTTGATGTTGACAGAGTCGTTTCGGATCTGATTGATTCACGAAATGAATAGTAAAGCAACTAAGCATAGTAACTAGAAAGTAGAATGAGATTTATTTGAAGCAGAGTTTTTCTTACTTAAAATAGTTTACCTTAGCGGAGAAAGGGTAGGACTTCGGTTAAAATTTGTACGATGTTTGTGCAGTCATGTAGCTTAACTACACTAACTTTTTCTAGCTTCACTTTAAAAAATCGCCCGTCATGTTAAACTGCCAATTAATCAGTCTACACATGTCTAATTATCTCACGTAACTTGTACTCGATAGGTCACCCACAGAAGCATTGCCCAAGGGAGAAATAGAACTTTCTACACACTACTAAGACACTGATGCAACATTATTCACTTAAAGCAACAAAAATTAAAGGTTAGAGTAATATGACGTCAATTTATAACTGAACTATACAGCGTACGACTCTTAGCGAGTTACGTAACTAAGTTTGTCTAAACTATCGCTTTTGAAATAATTAACTTAACACCTGTGAAATATGAACAATTAAATATTAAATCAATCTTATTTTATAAAGTTTTGTTTATTTAACATCATTTTATAAAACTTTCCCTATGACACAACTGAGTGACATGTTTATCGAAATGGTGTTTTCAAATGGGAATGTACAGAGTAGGTGCCTAGTCTCACATTAAGAGTTTATTTTAAACTATGTAGCGGATTTAGTGTTATACGTTTATTTTAATAACTACGATCGTTTCAGTAGTTTGTTTTTTTCGTGGGAGTGTATTGTTGGCTGTGTATTGCTAAAGTCCTGCCTGTTGTTACGTTTTTTTTATGTTTTATGTTCTTCGTAGACTAAACGCAACAGAAAAACGCAGATAACAGCTTGTATAATTTATTACACTAAACTATTAACAAATATAACAGATATAACATAAATTATATAATAACAGTGACAGATATTAAGTTACAACATTCGAAATTAATTACAAAACAAAATAATATTAGTTTCAAACTTCAAAATAAATCACAATACAAAACGGTACTGGCCTGTATCTAATGTAATGATCTAAAATTAAAGTCTCAAATTCCAGTCTAGGGTGTGAATTTGGTCCCACGAAGAAATTCCGAAACAGTTCACAGTTCAATAGATTCGCCGTCTCTCAGCACAAGCAGTAATTCAGATGTATCGTAGAGATTGACGAAATAAAATCACAGCTTCCGTAGATCTAACTTCAGTCGCAAATCCAAGTTGAATAATCACAGCAAACACTTAATCTTTCTCAAATAACTAACTCTCTTCTTTTGAAATAAAACTGATGTCTGAATCTCACTCTTATTCTTCGAATAAAACTAATGAGTGAATCTATCTTCTTTTTTCGAATAAAAACTGATGACTCAATCTATCTCTCGTCACCGTCTTTTATACCGGTAGGCCTATTTCTCGAACAATCTTGCAATTTCCATACAACTCTAGAGCAATCCGCGCGTGCCCGTTCTTGCACGAGACTACCCGTCTAGACCCGAAGTCACCAGCACTCATTTACAAACATATGATTGGTCTACTTAATTCAAGAAAATTCTAAAATGTTACCCTAAATGAATAACAAAATATTAGTTTAAACTACGAAACAATAATATCAATATGGAAAAATGAATAATACAAATGAAAATTCAATCACAACACGACATGTTGTCGTTTACAAAATATTTACACATATACATAACACTCTCCCCCTTAAAAGTAAAAAAAAAAGTTTGAACTTGTGAAAACTTTTTTTTTTGTTTTGCTTATTTGTCTTTTTAAACCAACTTAAAAGGGTTAAATCCAATAGATTCTGAAATAACCTCACGAACTTCAAACAATAACAAGGGAACATCCTCAACCCAGTTCTTTGAGTGTTCGTGGCAGTAATTTGGTGGAAACGTTCAAGGACACCTTGTGACTCAGGATGGTATGCACTGGATGAAACTTGATGGATGTTTAATTCATGCATGGCTTGTTGAAATAGCTTGGACATAAAATTTGAGCATTGATCTGATTGCACAACTTTTGGAATCCCGAACATGGTAAAGAATTTAACAAGAGCCTTAACAATGTTGGGAGCAGTGATTTTTCTCAAAGGGATTGCCTCAGGGAAACGTGTAGAAGCACACATGATCGTCAAGAGGTATTCATTTCCTGCTTTGCTTTTTGGCATTGGGCCAACACAGTCGATAATGACCCTTGAGAACGGTTCTTCAAAGGCAGGAATAGGCTGCAGTGGTGCTTTTGGAATCCCCTGATTTGGTTTTCCTGTCATTTGGCAAGAATGGCATGTCTTACAAAAGTCAACAACATCTTGGCGCATCTTAGGCCAAAAGAAATGTCGTCGGATACGATCTAGGGTCTTTCTTACACCTAAGTGTCCCGACAATACGCGGTCATGAGCAAGACTAAGAATATCATTCCGATAGCATTTTGGAATGACGATTTGGTGAATAACATTCCACTCTTCATCAGCAGCAACGTCAGGAGGTCTGTATTTTCTCATTAGCACACATGACTTCTGGTAGTAACAAATAGGGACAGTTCCTATTTCATTTTCATCAACAGCCAGTTGTAGAAGAGAACGAGTTTCAGGATCATTGTCCTGTTCCTCAATAAGTTTGTTTCGATGAAGAGAGTCGAAAAATAATTTAGAGTCATCAGTAGAACTTAAAGTTGAGTCAGAAATCTCATCGATGTGAGACATGAACGTATCAGATAAAGAGAAATCCTCTTTGGATTCCTGAGAACGTGTCTGAGAACGAGTAACAGCACAGGCGGGAAAAACATCAGGAAACTCTTCAACGAGTTGCTCTGTACTGGGACTAACAACAGGTGCTTCAACAACACGAACCTCTGGTACCACCTTACTACCAGCCAAATCATTCCCCAAAAGCATAGACACACCTTCAACAGGCAATGAAGCTTTAATACCCACAGTCACTGGGCCTGAAACTAAGTCCGAATGTAAATCTAATCTATGAAGAGGAATAGAAACGACGCCACCTTCTACACCAGAAATGAGCACACTGGCCCCAACGGATGACTTTTCAGAAAACGGAAGTACACTTTCCAAAATCAAACTCTGAAAAGCTCCAGTATCCCGCAGGATTTTAATTGGTTGTAGACGTGAATCGCCAACAAAAGAAACAAAACCTTCAGTCATGAAAGGCTTAAATTTGTCCTCAACAAGATTTTCAGGTACATCAATAATATTGGGCTTAGAATCCACAGTGGAATGGACAGGGTCAAAATCATTGGGAACCAATGATGTATCCAACGAGGGCGAAATGAAACTATGGGGTGATGGCTTATTTTTCACCTTATAGCACTCAGAAATCAGATGGCCAGGTTTCTTACAATAAGCACATGTTTTGGATGAGAATGACACGTTTTGGGTAGATGACGAGCTTTGAGAATAAGATGGAGTCTTCGTTTGAGAATTAGAAGTTTGCTGTTTTTTGTCTCTGTCGACATTTGTATAATATTTGAATGAGCTATTGGGTTTCTTTGCTGTGTGATTTGTTTTGCTTTTGTATGACAAATCTTTGTGAGTCAAAGCATACTCGTCTGCCAAGACAGCAGCATCATGAATTTTGGAAGCTTTTTGTTCATCAATACAAGTTTTTAGCTCTACGGGAATACATCTTTTAAACTCTTCAACTAACATGAGTTATCTGAGTTTTGTATAATCCTCTTTGATTTCTCTGGAATCACACCACCTGTCGAACAGAGTTTCTTTTTCACGAGCAAATTCGACACAAGTTTGACTGTCAAACTTTTTGTAACCACGAAATTTTTGTCTATATGCCTCTGGCACCAATTCATAAACATTCAAAATGCATTTTTTGACGTGCTCGTAATCATAACTTTGCTCGGCTGTGAGTTTGGAAAATACTTCCTGGGCTTTACACTTGAGAACACTCTGAAGTAATACTGTCCAATATTCGGTAGGCCATTTTAGCCTAAGGGCCAATTTTTCAAATTGCTGAAAATATGTATCTACAGCTTTTTCATTGAATGGAGGTACTAAAGGAATTTTTTGGAAGCATCAAAATTATCCAACCGCATTTGAACAACCTTTTCTTCTGTCTGTGCCTTTCTCATACTGATTTCTTTATCAGCTTTAATGAGTTCTGTTTGTATTTCGGCATCAAGAACAAGGCGTTTGTTTTCTTGTTCTGCTTCAATACGTTTTTGTTCTGCCTCAAGTCGTTTGCTTTCAATTTCTAAACGAAATTTCATTTCCATTTTTTTTAATTCGAAATCTGGGTCAAAATGAGCTACAGGCAATTGTTGTGCAACTGTTTGAGGTAATACTTTTTGGCTGACCAAATGTTCAACAATAATTTGCTTAACATATGCTTTCTTCATTGATTGCTTCACTTCTAAATTAAAATGTTTACCAACATCAAGTAATTCAGATTTTTTTAATTCACTGATTAATTCGAAAGAGGGATTCTGATTAAATTCGTTTATAAATTCTTCAAGTTGGAATGCCATTTCGAATATACAAGCTGTCTATCTGTATGGAATATAAATCTTATTTTATAATAAAATTAAATTGTTTGTTCGAAATCCCGGACGAGCCCCCAACTCTCTGTTACGTTTTTTTTATGTTTTATGTTCTTCGTAGATTAAACGCAACAGAAAAACACAGATAACAGCTTGTATAATTTATTACATTAAACTATTAACAAATATAACAGATATAACATAAATTATATAATAACAGTGACAGATATTAAGTTACAACATTCGAAATTAATTACAAAACAAAATAATATTAGTTTCAAACTTCAAAATAAATCACAATACAAAACGGTACTGGCCTGTATCTAATGTAATGATCTAAAATTAAAGTCTCAAATTCCAGTCTAGGGTGTGAATTTGGTCCCACGAAGAAATTCCGAAACAGTTCACAGTTCAATAGATTCGCCGTCTCTCAGCACAAGCAGTAATTCAGATGTATCGTAGAGATTGACGAAATAAAATCACAGCTTCCGTAGATCTAACTTCAGTCGCAAATCCAAGTTGAATAATCACAGCAAACACTTAATCTTTCTCAAATAACTAACTCTCTTCTTTTGAAATAAAACTGATGTCTGAATCTCACTCTTATTCTTCGAATAAAACTAATGACTGAATCTATCTTCTTTTTTCGAATAAAAACTGATGACTCAATCTATCTCTCGTCACCGTCTTTTATACCGGTAGGCCTATTTCTCGAACAATCTTGCAATTTCCATACAACTCTAGAGCAATCCGCGCGTGTCCGTTCTTGCACGAGACTACCCGTCTAGACCCGAAGTCACCAGCACTCATTTACAAACATATGATTGGTCTACTTAATTCAAGAAAATTCTAAAATGTTACCCTAAATGAATAACAAAATATTAGTTTAAACTTCGAAACAATAATATCAATATGGAAAAATGAATAATACAAATGAAAATTCAATCACAACACGACATGTTGTAGTTTACAAAATATTTACACATATACATAACACTGTTCTCTAAATTTTCCACAAATTGGATTTTCGAAAAACTCTTGTTGGTCGTATAAAAGCGGTAAGGCGCGGAACAGTAGGGCATTATTAGTAGTAATCTGCTACCTCGGAAGCTATAACTGATTAATGCCTATTAATACGAAAACTAAAGACTTGCCAAAAACGTTTACAAATTTCGAACAGTACAAACTGTTTAACTTCAGCGAATTATTTGGACAATTTATGCGTGGGCTTCGGAAATTGTCACCGATGAAACTTGCAAGTGAATCAAGCTTAGCCAGCCATCAAAAGAATAGTACAGGTATATTAAACAATATGCTCCTCGTGAACCTGGCTTGTCAAAAGATTCAGTTCCAAACTATATACAGGACTCAGTATTGTTCACAAATTCGTAAAGCTTGCACATAAAACAAACATTTGGAATACCTATTAATAATAATCGTCATTATAAATACTATTTTTTTGTAAATTAAAGTACGCGTGTGTTAAAAAGAGAAAGAAAATTGTGTATAATCTATTTTCTTGGAAAATAAACTTGAAACATTAATATTTAACTTTTAAATTCAAAATACTGAATATTAAAATCTTAATGCCTACTATACGTAATAATAAATCCGAGACTGTTCAAGATAAATTACAGTACTTAACAAATAAGAGCAGTAGAACAAAATGCAAGTACGAGTTCAATTACTTTAGAACACCGTTTGAAAAAGAAAATTATTTTCTTTCTGTAATTACAATGGAAGCTGTGAAACTCGCGTTAATTATGGATAAACTCAAAAGGTAGACAGACTAACTCTTTACACTTTAAAACTTCTTGCGCTAACTTAGTCACCTACATGTATGCATAAACGTCTAACTTTCTGCAAACTACAAAAGGTTATGTTGTAACACAAAACAACAAAAAAGTTTGAAAGGTTCGACTAGCGTGACGTCAGTTTATAACTGACTTGTAAATAGTTACGTAAGCAAACCTACACAAAATTCTCGCTTCTATTTAAAATAAATATTAACAATTGAATTTTTATAAAAAGCTTACCCAACTCTTAACCCCACATATTAAATTTAAATGAAACAGACACCTACATCTAACACCTAATTAAAATATAAAACGTAATCTTTATACATCTAGTTATTCGTTTATTAGCTAACACTATATTAAACACCATTTAATGAAAATTTTCAGGTATTGACACTGTATACTATCATTAAGTAAATTTTCTTAACATTAACTACAAGCATACATTTCTTCGGAGCGGGGCAAATTATTATGAAATCATAAAATGACCTATAAAAAAAAACAGGAGGGGTTACAACGTTAGAGCTTCGGGTTTATTCCCTTTGATTTGTACATCATTCGCCACTCATTGAGCAAAAACATTAACCAAGATTTTTATTTTTCCCTTGAAAATGGTGTATTTTTTCTTCGTTCTAGTGACTTATATTAGGCCTGGCATGGCCGAGCGCGTTAAGGCGTGCACTCGTAATCCGAGGGTCGCGGGTTCGCGCCCACGTCGCGCTAAATATGCTCGCCCTCCCAGCCGTGGGGGTGTATAATGTGACGGTCAATCCCACTATTCGTTTGTAAAAGAGTAGCCCAAGAGTTGGCGGTGGGTGGTGATGACTAGCTGCCTTCCCTCTAGTCTTACACTGCAAAATTAGGGACGGCTAGCACAGATAGCCCTCGAGTGGCTTTGTGCGAAATTCCAAAACAAACAAACAAACAAAACAAGACTTATATTAAGCTATAACACTCTTCTTCAGTTTAAGTATTGTTATGTATATGTATAAATATTTTGTAAACAACATGTCGTATTTTGTTTGAATTTTCATTTGTATTATTCATTTTTCCATATTGATATTATTGTTTCGAAGTTTAAACTAAAATATGTTATTTATTTTGGGTAACGTTTTAGAACTTTCTCGAATTAAGTAGACCAATCACATGTTTGTAAATGAGTGCTGGTGACTTCCTGTCTAGAAGTGTAGTCTCGTGCAAGAACGGATATGCGTGGATAGCTCTGGAGTTGTATGGAAATTGCAAGATTGTTCGAGAAATAGGCCTATCGATATAAAAGACGGATAAAAGAGTGAGAGTTTCAGTCATCAATCATCAGTTTTATTCGAGGGAGAGAGATTCAGTCATCAGTTTTATTCGAAGACAAAGAGTGAGATTCAGACACCAGTTTCATTTCAAAATAGGAGAGTTAGTTATTTGAGAAAGATTAAGTGTTTGCTGTGAATATTCAACTTGGATTTGTGATTGAAATTAGATGTACGGAAGCCGTGATTTTATTTCGTCAATCTCTACGATACATCTGAATTACTGCTTGAACTGAGAAACGGCGATTTCATTGAACTGTGAACTGTTTCGGAATCTCTTCGTGGGACCAAATTCACACCCTAGACTGGAATTTGAGACTTTAATTTTAGATCATTACATTAGATACAGGCCAGTACCGTTTTGTGTTGTGATTTATTTTGAAGTTTGAAACTAATATTTTGTTTTGTAATTAATTTCGAATGTCGTAACTTAATATCTGTCACTTATTATATAATTTTTGTTATATCTGTTATATTTGTTAGTAGTTTAGTGTAATAAATTATACAAGCTGTTATCTGTGTTTTTCTGTTGCGTTTAATCTACGAAGAACTTAAAACATTAAAAAAATACGTAACAGTATTTACTGGTTGAAAGTATTATTTTCTTTACAGTCACAAGTAACTAATTAATTACTAAAACATGACCTCGTTTTTTTAAGATTGACTACGTAATATTTATTTATTTATTTATTTATTGAGATCGAATTAAAAAAGACTGACGCATCAAGCCAACTCGAACTGTACAATTATAGGGTGCATAAAGCAACCTGGTGTATTGTATGTAATGACAGTCGAAACGTGATTTAAGAAACAGTTTTTTTTTTTTTGAAAAACCATTCTTCGAAAACGAGATTGAACTTGTTACCTGAAAGAACAGAATAACGATAGTGACTACCATAAGCTCACAAAATCTCTCATGATCAAATTTGGAAGTTCTTTTTATTCGCGCAAATTTCAAGAATATTAACAGATACATTTCATGTTTTAAGCTTTGAAACAGTCCAGCTGACAAATTCTGTCTAAAACTATAGTGTAATCACTTTCGCATATTTGTTCAATATTATTTCAGTTCGATTACTGTATACAAATTTAAACATTAGAATAATACTATGCAACAATTGTTTTTACTTTTTCTTGTTCCTGGGCAGAAAGTGTTATGTCCCAATTATTTATGCCTAAAATAAATAGAAAATCTTTTTTTTTTCTCTTCAAACTTTGCTTTTGAGACCTGGGTAATGAAATTTAAGTTTACACACTTTCCAGAACATTTCAGATAGATTCAGTACCGAGTAACTGATAGAGTATTTTCTCGAACTTGCAATAATTTAAGAACTTTCTAAAATGTTATAGAGAAAGTAAGAACCTTTAAGAATTTTTTAGGACTTCCCGTAGTAATATTATATGTTTACGCACACATATATAGGGGATTACCATTCACCATTTAAGTTTAGTTCTAGCTGCCTAAATGAACACAGACCCATTTGATTTTATCAGAAATTGCATCAGGAAGCTTCAAGTATTCTCCAGACGCATTCTGCTATGTGTGTGGCTAATTTATCGAGACAAGAGCGAAAAAGTACTTTGTGACAGCATTTATCTTGAAGTATGATGAGCATGTCTGGGAGGTTACTGGGGACTTCAAACTGGTGGTATTCCTGATGGTTCTCCAAGGATGATTTACAAAGTTTCCCTGTTATCTTAGTCTTTGGGACAGCAGAGACACCGCAGCGCACTACAATAGGAAGCACTGCCCACAACAGACCAACCTCTCTGTGGGGAGGCACAATGTCAAGTGCGAGCCATTAATGGACCTCTAACAGGTGTTGTCACCAGCACTGCACATAAAATTGGGTCTTATGAAACAATTTTTCACAAAATTTGATAAGGACTCTACAACCTTCAAGTACCTTAGAGACTTTTTCCCTTAGGTGTCTGAGGCAAAGGTGAAAGCTGGTGACTTTGTTGGACCATAAATAAAGTTCGTGGAGTGCACAGAATTCGCCAAGAAGCTTAGTAGGAAGGAAAAAATCTTTGGGCAGCTTTGTCACAGTGGTTCAGGGCTTCTTGGACAAAAGGCCAAATATTATGTGGAACTGGTTGAGACTAATGAAGAACTACGGCAAAATGGGCTGCAGGATATCCCTGAAAGTCAATATCCTTGACGTTCATCTCGATAAATTCTCAATCATGGGAGCATACTCAGAGGAGCAAGGCGAGTGTTTCCATAAAGATATACTGGACTTTGAACGCCTCTATCAAGGAGCGTAGAAAGAAAACATGATGGGAGATTATATTTGAGAGCTGATACGTAAAAGTGATTTACATTACAGTCACAAATCTCGAAAAACTACTCACTTCTAAACATTTTTGTTCACTTTAGTACAACTTTAATAAAAATACACGTAAATCTTAATTCATACGTCATTTTATTTAGACCTTATGTAAATAAAAATGTGCAAGTTTGCCCGATTTTACATAGAAAGTAGGCTAATTTCCAAAGTTCATTAACCAGGTCACAAAAGCAAAGCTTGAAGGTAATAATGACTATATTCTGTAATTTTATAATATAAGCAATTAAGAAGTAACACATACAATCCAGGAACAAAATTTGTTACACAGTGTAATTAGCTTGAAGCTTGAAAAAATCCAAAACTGGATAATGTTTGCATGTTACTTTATATTTACTCTCTTGATACAAAATTGAAATAGTTTAATTTATATTATGTAGCATATCAAATCATAAAATGATTGCTACAATTCTGAAAAACTTAATTCATCTTGTTCAATATCGCACTATAAGTAATTAGCCTTGCTCATTTCCAGTAAGTTGTCTTTAAGTTATACAAAGTGGAATCATTTAATGTTATCTACTTACAATAAGTCTCCTTAGCGAGTGTTTCGACTACCTCACTTTTCAATTTGCTGTGTTTCTTCCCCATTGACGGAGCCCGTTATACTGGTTGATAGCAGACTTAATCTTAGCGACAACACATTTCATAAATTTGCTCTTTCCTACCTCTTTTACCTTTAGGCAATTACGTCAAAAAAACCCACTCGGCAGCATATATACCTGATATTTATTTGCCTGCCATCTACTGGCAAGTAAAAAAGATAAAAGTCGTTTTGAACGTTTAATTTTAAATATGCTCTATAAAACATTTGATATGATAAAGAAAAAATAGTTCGACTGCAAAAGTTAGAGATATAATGTACTCAACATACAAAAACAGACCAAGAAACGAATAAAAATACAACATTATAATAAATTACATTTTGTTTAGATGTCAATTTGTTGGGAGATAAGAAGATAAACAATACGCAAATTCACCATTATTTGTTTTAACATGTTGAGGCTTCATGCAGAAAAGCTCTCCTCTCACTCTACTTTTTCGCTGCTGCCGTATTTCCCATTCAAAAGTGGTTATTTGTTGTATTAAGATATTACTTGCCATGAAGAAAACTAAATCTTTTTAAAAAAAGCCCCTAGTGGCTCACCAGTAACTTATAATGCTAAAATTGGGTTTCGATACTCGTGGTGGGCAGAACACAGATAAATTCCTATGCAGCTTTGTGCCTAAAACCAGCCCAATGTTTTCTAACTTTCCATTTGGCTTGTCTTTATAATGTTAGTGATCTATATGCTTTTTCATTTTTTTTACAATATCAGTTTTTATAAAGCTATTTTTTCCAAAGTTTGTATTTTTGATTTTCTCGCAAAATTAAAATAAAATTTAATATGGTATTTTCATAAGATCCAAAGTAATAAAACTCAGCAAGACAATTTAGTAAGTCGATCTTTCGCAATGGATATTGTGACCTGTACAACACCAAGGATAGTGCTCCGAATATTCTGGCAGATATATAGCCATTGTCAGCACTTTTACTACTGCTTTGTGATAATTCTCATCCTCCTTGTTCAGACATAGTCACCTCAGCAGCACACAAATGAAAGAATAGATTGGTTTGATTTTTTTTTCTTTAGCTCCATAGAAAACATCCAAACAGATTCAGAGACGAATTCTATGCTTATTTCGCCTACCGCTACACTGGAAAAAGTACACAAGAAATGGATGTATAACAAGACTAAAAAAACATACAGACACATACATACAGCAAACCCATAGTGCTGTGTTGGACGCTCCAAGAAACTATATTACCAAAATGGTCGTAAACAATTCGTTGACACGTAATCTTGGTAACTCCTAAATCACAGCATCGCCACAAACATCCTCAAATCAGAACTGACAAGAGGTTTGAGAGTCAGTTACGAAACAGTTTATCAGTAAACTTAGTTTTACAGTTTCTATGTATGGCAACTACATATACGGGCGTGTTCGGCTGAGAATTCTTCTACAGCAGTGTCTGCGACTTGTTGGCAATGAATCTAATCTAAAAACCAAAAACATGGCACTCAGTTTTTATTTTTTTCAATATAATAAATACACAAACATACACACACATATTTTGGAACTATTTAAAACATATGAACAAGTTTTCACAGAGATCACTGCATATCATAAACACTATGCCGTTCTTCCCTTACTTTTCAAAAATATACTAGGCCTAATGAATTGTTTTAGAATTTCTATTGACGAGCTGAACTATTTTTCTATACCATTATCCCCAAACTATCCGACTACAATTCACTTACTTTATCATAGAGTTACCACGTTTAAAATCGTCTGCTCCTTTTTTCTTTCTTTGTATTTCTAAGAATCAGTCTACCTATTTATCAAAGTCCACTGGGGCTAGTTTAATAACTTTAGAACCCATGCGAAATAAACTATTATTCTTATCTCTTACTGTTAACATCACCTAATATACCAACCCTTAGGCCTTTCACTCCCACGACAGTTAACTGAACATTTTACTTTTCTTAGGCCTAATTCACCTTCTTCCTCCTCCACTTTTCTCTACCAACATTGACTAACGATACGCTCGACATCAATGAGTTACAAAAGTTAGCCCTTTACAAAATGACTCAAGTTTTTGTTTATATGCATCTCATACTCTATAAGTAAAACTTCGCCTATTTAGCAACCATAGTTTGCTCCATATATCTGCTGAAAGTAAATGTGTTTATATAAATTAGTAAAAGTTATGCTTTTTTCAGTAATTCATGATCTGAAGAAATAGTAGAGTAACATTTTTCCTGACGTTTTGCGTAGCACTCTCAACTTAGTGCAGCTTTTGCGTGAAGTTTACTCTGTATGATAAAGCTAATTGCAAAAGTTTCACACCATATGTTCCAGCAATGAAAAAATTAGTGTTTTCGCCAAATCTCGCCGATATTTAGTATTTTAAACACATATTTTTGTATTTTGAATATTCTTTTGGTATTAGGTTGTTTTCCATAATTGGATTACACTGGGGAACACTCCTTTTGTTGCATTTAAAAAAAGACCTTTCTATGGTCAATTTGAGTGTGTTGATTTCAAATCTGAAGTCGGTTTTTGTCTGCAAGCTACAGATTTTATGCAATTTCACATTTTTATTTATTTTTTAATTTTTCGTTATTATAGGAATAGCTTATCAATTTGTTTGTGTATTTTATTCAGGTAGGAATTTGCGTTTGTACACTTCATCTGGACAATCTCGTTTAATGCTCCAGCAGTAGTCAGCCATCATACTTTTGTCCCAGCGCCCTTGGTAGCGTTCTTCCATGACCTTTAGGTCTTGGTGGAATCGTTCTCCTTGTTCGTCAGTCACAGCCCCCAGGTTGTCAGGGAACTTATCAAGGTGGCTGTTCAAAAAATGGAGCTTGATGCTCATGTTGCACCCGAGATCACGAAAAGCGAGAAGCATTCTGTTCACAAGTTCACTGTAGTTCTCCGCCTTATTGTTTCCAAGGAAGTTCTGAACGACTGCCACAAAGGATAACCATGTTGCCTTTTCTAAAGCGGTCATCTTAGCAACAAACTGATCATCACGAATTAGGGTTCGAATCTGTGGGCCATCAAACACGTCTGCTTTGATCTTATCAAATGATAACCCTGGTAAAGCTGTGATGATGTGTTGGAAACATTCACCTTCGGTTTCCAATGCCTTGACAAATTGCTTCATTAAACCTAATTTGATGTGAAGAGGAGGAAAGATGATCTTATCTCTGCTTACAATTGGGTCTTGTATGATATTTGGTATGCCCGCTTCAAGGGTGTCACGAATAGGCCAGTCCTTCTGGACCCAATGTCTGTCTCGTGCTCGGCTGTCTCAAATACAGAGGAAACATGGAAACTTGGTGAAACCTTTCTGTTGTCCAAGAAGAAAGTTTACCATCTTTAAGTCTACACAAATGATCCAATTGTGTTCATGATATTTTAATAAGTCCATGACCATTCTCATATCATCATAGTCTTCCCGCAAATGCACTGAATGACCGACAGGTACTGCTCCATAAACATTCCTATTATGTAAAAGAACACACTTTAGACTGCGTTTTGAACTGTCTAAAAAGAGTATCCATTCAGCAGGACTATAGTAAGGTACACCCAGTTCTTTGAGAAGCCCTTGGATGTCATGGCAGTAAACAAACTGTCTGTCTTCTGAAAAGAAGGTCACAAAAAGCTTGTCACGTTTTCTGAAATATGATACTTTAACAGAGTGATCAACAAGTTTTCTGCCTTGTAATCTTGATGCCAAAAGCTCTGCTGCTTTCTTTAAAAGACCTAAATCCCGCACTAAATCATTCAGTTCAGCCTGGGGAAGAGGCTTGGGAACGGGGAAAGGTTCAGTGTCTGAAGAACAGTTCTCCGATTGTGTACACTTTTCTGACAATTCACTGTCACAACTGTCTTGTTTGCTTGTATCATGTCCAATGTCTTTATCGTCCAATGAAGGCAAGCCTTTGAAAACTGGAACAGGAACTTCTTCAGAGTGCGGAGCAGGCCGAATAGCTGAGGGAATGTTCGGATACGTAATCTTATGTCGGTTTTTCTTCCCAACACCCGTTGTGTTTACCATGCAGAAATAACAGTCAGTTACATGGTTGGTGGGTTCGCGCCAAATCATTGGAACACCAAAAGGCAGACCATTGCGTTTTCCTTTGGTCCAGTCTCGAAGCATTTCCTCACAATTGTGGCACACAACATGAGGAGCCCATTGCTTGTCTTGATCACCAAAATGAACTTCAAAATATGCCTTGTAGGCAAGCTTTACGAACGAGGATATGTTACGTCTCTGACGATTGAGTGTGCAGCATCCACATATGTAGCAGAAGGCATCAGGCTTGTATCTGCAATGATATCTATTTTTGGAAGCCATGTTTGATCTGAAACAAAAGAAGAATGATCAAAATATTATAAGCTATCTATATATATGGACGTGAAAATGCTTATACATGGTCTACGCAAGTTCACATTTGTACAATTTCATTAACCTCAAATTGCATACAAACTAGAGCGTGTAGAGAAAAACTAATTTCAGATTTGAAAACAGCGCCTAAAACTCCTTCAGAATCAGTTAAAATATCCAATGCAACTCAAAGTTACTGAAAAAGTGTTTCCCAGTGTTATCAGTTGTGTTTGAAAGTTTCGTATTTGGAACAGTTAAGAATTGTATCATTACATACCGAGATTGGAATATATCTTAAGTCATATATGGTTAGGTAATTCCACACGCAATATGATATTATTGTTAACTGAATACGGAAAGGTAATAAACATGTGCTAATTCTTTCCCCTTTGTCAATATTGCAAAAACCAATAGCTAGAAACCCATAATACTTTAGCCCTGTCTCTGTTTCCCCTAGGCCTGACATGACCAAGCGCGTAAAGCGTGTGACTCGTAATCCGAGGGTCGAGGGTTCGCGCTCGCGTCGCGCTAAACATGCTCTCCCTCCCAGCCGTGAGGGCGTATAATGTGATGGTCAATCCCACTTTTCGTTGGTAAAAGAGTAGCCTAAGAGTTGGCGGTGGGTGGTGATGACTAGCTGCCTTCCCTCTAGTCTTACACTGCTAAATTAGGGACAGCAAGCACAGATAGCCCTCGAGTAGCTTTGTGCGAAATTCCAAAACAAACAAACTGTTTCCCCTTGGGAAGTGAGCCCATCTCAACTGGTGGGCCTGGCATGGCCTAGCGCGTTAAGGCGTGCGCTTCGTAATCTGAGGGTCGCGCCAAACATGCTCGCCCTTCCAGCCGTGGGGGCGTTATAATGTTACGGTCAATCCCACTGTTCGTTGGTAAAAGAGTAGCCTAAGAGTTGGCGGTGGATGGTGATGACTAGCTGCCTTCCTTCTAGTCTTACACTGCTAAATTTGGGACGGCTAGCATAGATAGCCCTCGAGTTGCTTTTTGCGAAATTCCAAAACAAACCAACAAACTCAACTGGTATACTGATATGTGTACAGATTTGTATAATTTAGGGTTTTTTCATTCTATAAAAGATATTTGGAATAGCCTGTAACGTTTTAAGTATTGTATTATAGTTTAGAATTCTTGTACGTGACGTAACAAAGAGTTTCATTCAGGCCCGGCATGGCCAAGCGTGTTAAGGCGTGCGACTCGTAATCTGAGGGTCGCAGGTTTGCATCCCGGTCACGCCAAACATGCTCGCCCTTTCAGCCGTGGGGGTGTTATAATGTTACGGTCAATCCCACTCTTCGTTTGTGAAAGAGTAGCCAAAGAGTTGATGGTGGGTGGTGATGATTAGCTGCCTTCCCTCTAGTCTTACACTGCTAAATTAGGGACGGCTAGCACGGATAGCTCTCGAGAAGTTTTGTGCGAAATTCCGAAACAAAACAAGTTTCATTCAACGCAGCTGTATTGGACTTTAAAACATTTCCTTCTATCAGTCAACAACAACCATATAAATACAGCATTCAGTGAAGCTTTACATGTTGTCGATGGCATACATATCGACAAATGATATGGATTTGAAAATCTACTGCTATTCAGTTTCTTGATATATCTTTTTCTGTGCACATCAGTGTAATGACTAATAGCACCTGATATTAGAAGACACATTAGTTACTTTTCATCTGAGACTAATACAAAATCTGTATATCACATTTTGAAGTTTTCATTGAATTTTGGTGGTAAATAGTAATTCTTTTTATTTCTGTCACATGCAGACAACTTGAAAACTCTCCGTTCCTAGCAGAATGTTTATGTACAGCTGAAAAGTTGGACACTGAATATAAATGTTAACACAATCATTATAAATAAACATTTTGGTCGGTTTTTGCAAAACACAAAACAACACAATGAGCAATTTTATTGTGTCCATCACCGATATCAGAATCCAATCTGAGTCAACGGAGAACTAAATATTTTGTCTCTTTTGTCCATGTGTGTTTGTTTCTTTCCTTTATGTCAGAGTTTGCAATCATTTACTGCAATACGTTTCCAGAAAATGCATTTCTATGAATGAGTTTAAATATACTTGGTGGAAATCAGTGTATCTGAGAAACAAAAGAGATAATGGGTGCTATCACTGCAGTTCTTTCTCTTAAATTTTATCTTTTGCAGTTTTCTACAGTCAGTGAAATTTATCTTTGTTGTTTGGGGGGAATTGTGCAATTTCAATTCAAGTATATAATTTGTTGTTTTAAGCCATTTTTTCCAATGTTTTTATTTCAGATTTTAGCTAGAGATTGCACGAGTTAAGGTCGAGAAATGTAGAGGAATATCTAGATATTCGTACATTAGTTATAAATATAAGTTGGTAGTAAACTCAGTAAAGTATCCATTGAGTAATAACTGAGAGTTCAGTGAAATATGGAGTATCTATCGATTAAGAGATGATTTACCGAGTGAAATTAATAAGTATTCAGTTTGTTATCAATCGAAAGTAAATTTCGGTTGAAATTAGTACTGTATTAGGCTTATAAGAGTTTCAGAATTTGTTGAAATTGTGTTTGTGAACTTGGCCTACTAATGGCGCCAAAATCAATGTACCCTGTAACGAATGTTTTTGAAAAACGTATTAATTATTTATTGTAAGGTGGACAGAACTTGAAATTGCTTTTGCCAGAAAATTCAAAATTGTCCACCCAAAGATAAATAAGGTACAAACATGTTTATACGTAAAAGAAAAATAGTACGATTAATAACACTGGGACTTTTGATTTATCATTTTAAGCGCTAAATTGAGTATAATTAACTTGAATTATTCGAGCATCACGTGTATATATATAGTTAGAACGATACTTGTTTGTTTTTCTTATAGCAAAGTGGCCTCCAGCTATCTGCTGAGCCCACCGAGGGGAATCGAACCACATTTTAGCGTTTTAAATCTGTAGATTTACCACTGTACCGCCCCCCAGTGGCTCAGCGGTATGTCTGGACTTACACGCTAAAATCCGGGTTTCGATACCCGTGGTGGGCAGAGCACAGATAGCCCATTCTGCAGCTTTGTGCTTAATTCTAAACAACAACAAAAATACCACTGTACTAGTGGGGGGCCATAACTATACACTGTATATTGACTGGAAAATACGGGAATAAATTATATCATTGTACATTTATAAATGAAAATTGTGTTTGAACTACATTTGCTTAATTTTATCTTTTATTTTCATTTCATCGCATTAGGCGTTTTTTTTTCGTGTAAGATATTTTAACTTATATATATATATATTCATATTCAGGAAAAAGAATAGACATTTTTAGATAATGTTTTTTGTCAATAATTAAGGCATTGTGTATTTAATTTTAAATATATGGTAGCTATGTATAATCTTACACGAAATTATTAAAAAAATTGTTTCTGGAGATCTTTATCCCTCTTTCACATAGCAAGTGAAGATGCTGTGCATGTATATTGTTTTCACTTGTTTATCAAAGCAGTCACCACCAAAAAGGGTATTAATTATATTCATTGATTGTTAAAATTTTGTAAATTCTAGTTATCAACGTAAATATAAATAGTTACAAAATTAAAAATCTGCCTATTAATTTCGTATGCTATATGTTGAGTTGGTAAATTTGTAATACTGGTGAGTGTGTTTATAATTATATTTTCGTGCACAAATTGACCAATAAAGTAATAATATTAATGTACTGTGCTCGGTACTATCATTGGTGTTGTGAATATTATGACTATTGTTGACACCGTAAGTATAAGACGGATAATTGAAGTTGAAAGATGATTTGTCTTTTATTACCTGTACTTGCAATTTGATGTTGTTTTTGTTGTATTTATGAACAGTTGAAATATTAGCATTGTTTACCCTTTTGTTAGATAGTAGTATAAGCAAATAAGATCTCTCGCACTAATTATTATTAGTGTTTCAAGATCAAGCCTATAATATTAGTAATAAGCTATAAAGTTACTGGAGTAAGTTTGTAAAGTAAATGAAACTGTCCTTAATTTTGAGTTAGAAATAGTTGGTGTAGTTATCAACAATGAACTAAATTTTCAACTACTCATAAAGTTTGTATATTGATATTTGTCATTTTCTTCAGTCCTGTTTTCACTATGCATTTCATGTGATGTTCCTAATGATATTGTAAACTCTGTAGTCATGTTCATGAAACTAAAGAATTTAATAGATGGTAATTAATTCTATAACCACTTTTGTCTAGTATATTTAGCTTGGTATTAAATTTGGCAAAAATAATTTATTCATTTATTTAGTTATATACACAGATAAAGAAATGTATTTGATCCTTTGAACATAAGAGTGTGCAGAGTAACAAAAAGTAATTTGCCTTGTAAAAGGTTACCTTTTCTACCTACTAGTACAACCATCCAAAATTAAATGTAGCCTTCACACACTTAACAATAACAGATTTGAACACATTTATTAGTTAACATCACATCATCAGTTAAACAATTGTCCTTGTTTATAAATCTCATGGAGAAATAATTTTTGCACCGAACAAAGTTGTTTCTAAATTTTTAGAGTATACCATATGCTTATCATTCCTACTTTTGAAATATGCAACTCCAGTATTTTGTTTTACTGTTTTTTTAATGAATTTTCACAGACAGATTACTTAAGTTCTTTTCAGTTTTACATTTTTGAATTAGTTCTTTAATGCATAAAGTCCATGACATTTTTTAAGAGGACAGAAGTTGAGTGTACAGTCTCTGTGTGTGTGTGTATAAGTTATCACACAAATGAAGAAAGATGTGGAAAGACACTGTAGGTTCATGTTGATAACACAGACCATTATCTAATTATTACAAGTTAGAAAAGATAACAAAGTAACAGTAGTGTAGAGAACTTCTTAGGATGAAAAATGTAAAGTATGTATATGTTTAATAAAGGAAGTAACAGTAGAGTATTCAGTTGTTCCAAATGGGTTGACCAGACTGTACTTTCAGTAAATTATTTTAACATTAAGTATCCCTTAAAGATGATTTGTTAAATTAAAAAAACAGTCTTAATCATTAATGCAACCTTTACTGCCTATGTGTACCCTAAGCATTAGCAAATCTTTAAAAAAAAGTTCACAGTAAAAAATATATCAGTTGCATAAATCATTCAACCATAAATTTCCATAATGTTTTATATTCATTAATTACGTGAACTATTTTTGAAAAACGGAAAACCTTATTGGCCCTCTTTGTTCCTTTTTTGTGTACTTGTGTGTTTTGTTTATTTAGATGTTTTCTAAAAAAAATTAAAACTCATTAAATGCAAAATCAAAAATCTTTTAAATCAAAACTAGTTTTTTAGAGTTTTAAACTACTATAATTATAACTTTATTGTTAAGAAAAATGAAATAAAACTTTTATTTTTCCTGTTTCTGTAAATTAGGGGGACTTGTTTGTAGTCTATCAGGTCAGATATTTTGAGGGAAAGCTAATTGTTGAGGTATTAGAAAATGTAATTGATGGTAAGTTGAAGATGGTGATATTGTTTTTCAGGTATGAAATTGTATTGTTGAATATCGCATAAAAACAGTTTTTGAATAATAATGGATTATACTCCCCCATCAGTTTATTTTGGTTATTTAATGCCCTTTTAGAGTAATCTGGATAGGTTTTATTTTATGTTAATTATATATAACCTAATAAAATATTATTGTAACTTGTTTCAAAGAAGTTTAAATGACCTCAGAAAAAACAATCTTTATTTAGTGTGTACATTTCTTGTAGCCATATTGCATTTACAAGCAAGTCAGGCATATGAGTGCTAGTCTTATACTTGTATGTTAAGTCTGTCTGTTTATCAAAAAAAAAAATCCTTTTGAATCAAAATGATTCATTAATCTCTGTTTTACATTGCACTATTTGTTCATGCACTTGCCTCTGTTCTTGTTTAACTTTTGTTCATAACCTGATTTTTTTTTTTAATGGATAAGGTTTTATATTAAAATAAGTAAATATTTGTTTGTATATACTCTAGTAGTCAATGTGTGGAGTTATTTGCTAAATAACTTGAGTCCTGGTGTAACATTGGTGCAAGATCACTAATGAGAACTGGGAAACTACACTGGCATTCAACTCGTGACAATTTTGTACTTAACAGTTAGTTTTGTTTGACAAGAGAGATTAATATGTACATTTGTGTTGAAAAGTGACTGTGGTATTTTGGCTGATCAACCTCTTAAGCCCTCCAAACAATGTTTTTGTTAGTGGCAGGACATGTAGGATTTTTAGGTTTTATACATAATACATGGTTAGACCATACTTGGAGTATTATATTCAGTCTTTGGTGTCTTACCTTAAGGAAAGGATTGAATTGTTGGAAAGAAGTCAGAGGAGGGCTACTAGGATGCCTTGGATGGATAGGTTGTTGAACAAAAACTGGTTAAGATCTCCAAAATTGTTTTTTCTTGAAGAAAGAGTTAAGAGGAGATCTAATTGAAGTGTTTAAAATTGTTAAGGAGAGTGATAGTGTTGATACATAATATTTTCTGTTATTAGTGATTAGAATGGTAGGACTAAGGAATACACGTTTTGTCAGTATATGAGCCATCCTCAGCTTCGACAACTTTATTTTTGTAACAGGATAATTGAGTTTTGGAACAAGTGGCCTTCAAGGGTGGTAGATGCTATTAATTTAAGGGAGTTTAAAGGAAAGCACGATAAATTAAGTGATAAGAACTGTGTTTTAGTTTTTTACTCTTGAAATTTAATGTAATGTCCTCTTGTCATCCTTAAATTGTGTGTGTGTGTGTGTGTATATATCTTGGATTCATAAGTACACAACATGTAGAATTTGAATAATATGGATATACAGTAGTGGCTAAGAATTACAGTAAAATAGATTTATGTCTTAAATACTGGCTGAACTCAGTAGCCACTCTGTCTGTTGTCTCACTGTTCTGTGAACTAATAGGGATGGTCTTGTTATTGTCTGTTTTAGGTCTAGGTACATTACAAATACACATGTTCATGTTTCTTTTTATCAGTTATATGTAGTTTGTCTTTCAATTAATCTCATCTCTTTATCATTCACTTGTCTTTTAATTTCAATTAGCTTTACTTTTATAAATCTTGCATATCCTTTATTTATATATATGTATGTGTGTGTGTCTACACACACACACACACATCATTTACTTTTTTCAGTTCATCATCATCATCTCTGTCATTCCAACGGTGCCATACATCTAGTTTATAGTTGTTTGTACACTTACATTTTCTTTCATTTCGATGTATGTTCATTTAGTTATCTCACTTGCCTTTTGCAGGGTGTCTTTATTTTTTATGACTTACCACAAACATGTTTAAGAAAATTGAATGCAATACAATGTGACTATTTCACCTTATTCACATAGCAGCTTCGCCTCTCTTTCTAAGGGTTTTATCTGTTTAAATTTAAGGTTATCTTATTTTCTGGATAAGCTTTTTACCATTAGCTTTTGTATGCAGACAATAAATTTTGCCTAATCAAAAATACCAATGCAATTAAAACATGGCTGATTGCATTTGAAATATACTACAAAGTTCATTATATACATGCATGCAAAGAAACATTAGCTTATGTTCATAATATATTAGTTTTAATATTGTAGCAGGAGAGATAATCTCAATAGGCTAATTTGACATTTTGTAATTTTAATCTTGCATTTTTCGTGTGTACCTCATACCTTAACCATACTCTTAAGTTTTTTATTTAACACTTCAAAGAATCTGGATGTTAAGATATACATGTATTTTGTTAATATTTCATACAGTAATTCTTGAAAAAGTATTATTTACTTTTATAAATATAGTTATTCACCTTTTTTTTTTAAATGCTTATCATACATCTATGTTGTCAAACTAATCTGTAGTTACTAACAACAAAGATAATGGTACTAGCAAAAGGATATGTCATTTATTGAATCATTCAATGTTTTTCTTGTTTGTTGTACTGGAAATAAATCTTGTAAGATTTCATATTATTTAATTTTATAGAGTTTTTAAGAAATGGAGTAATGGTTTCTTAATTTCTAACATATATTCAATAATTAGGATGTTATTAATGTCTTTCAAAATGAATTAAATGTGATTGTGTTACAAAATAGGTGATAAATATTTATTGCTATACTCTGTGGTCGAATGCAGTATCATTATATTGTACAGATTTAAAGTGATTTTTATTAAATACTGAATTTAGAAAATTAAATGAATTATTAAAATTCTTCTGACAATGGAGAAAGTTAATTCTTCATTTTCTTTACATGATGGTATTGTGATAGAACTAGTATTTGTGAGTACTTTATTTCAGGATAGTTTATTACAATTATATTTTATGATAGTGGTTCCCAGTATTTTTTGCCAATTACTCCAGTAAGTTACTCTTTGAATCAGCATAGTGTTTCTGATACACATAATTTCTTTAAAAAAAATGGCAAAGAATGATTTGTATTGATGAAAAGGTAAATGAAATAGTTATCAGACAACAAAGATGAACATTGAATGCTGACTAATGGAATATGGTGGTAACTCTCCAATTTTTACACATGGGGATTATTTTCTAAGGATACAGACAACGTCTTGCCAGGTTTTGGGAAAAAAAAAAGGCAGTGTGCCTTGTCCAAATATTTTTATTGCTTTTTTTAATGCATCTTGAAAGTTTGTTTGCAATTTTAAGTTTGTTTTATTCAAAGTGGGAACTTTAATTATGTCAGGAAAATTACTTAGTGTTTGTTTTCAAGTCAGAAACTAATTTGGTAATTATAACTTGTATTTTTCAAGATGAGAAATGATATTTTTGCAAAAAAAATTCAGCACTTTGTTGTATCAAATTGGTGTCTCATTAGAAAGAAATGGTTCTGTTTCAATAAAACAATTGTGAAACACATTTTCTAGTCAAACACAAGAGACAAGTTTTCAAAAAAGATCAGAAAATGCAAGAGACATACAAAAATTGTCTGAACACA
Organism: Carcinoscorpius rotundicauda; assembly: GCA_011833715.1. Taxonomy (NCBI): domain Eukaryota; kingdom Metazoa; phylum Arthropoda; class Merostomata; order Xiphosura; family Limulidae; genus Carcinoscorpius; species Carcinoscorpius rotundicauda. The sequence continues at coordinate 26,210,709 of CM022400.1, read as the reverse complement.
AAATAAAAAAATTAAGAATTCAATTCATGTAAAGAAAAACTTAGAACAATTGAACATTGCTGAAAAACTTCTTGAATATGTATAAAAATTAGAGGAATGTTGGCAGGCAATTTCATTTTGATTAATGCATCCAAGTCTTACAGTTACAATTTTTCACAAAGTATGAATCTTAATCTTTATCAAAGTAGCACCAAATTTTTATAAAACCCTGTATTTATGAATAGGAATGCAGCATCAACAGTTTGTTTCAAAGCAAGAGTCAGTGACTAGAGATAAGACATTGTCCTTTATCCTGTTTTCTTTTTAATATTTTCAGAGGTGTATTTTTTAGAATATACTTAACATTTCATAATAATTAGAAAAGATGAATGGTTGCATTATTTTTTAAAGCTTGACATATATTTGTAATAAAATAAAAATTCAGAGTAACATTTCATAACTGTAACAATTATTACAGGGAAAATAATGAAACGAATTAGGCTTGCAACTTTTGATGTTACGAATACATTGCTTAAATTTAAAATTTCAATTGGAGAAGAGTACTCCCAAACATCAAATCTTTATGGTATTCAAAGTGATGCAGCTCAACTAAATGCAGCATTCAAAAGACAGTGGAAAATTTTAAATGAGCAACATCCAAACTTTGGAGCCACTTCAGGAATAGAACCACAGACTTGGTGGACTAATATGGTAGGAAGAACATTCCATGATGCTGGATATGATTATTTAAATCAAACACAACTTCAGACATTAGCTCGTCACTTGTTTAAAGCATATAGTACTAAAACCTGTTGGGAGATTCAGCGTGGAACACACACACTTTTGCAGAATCTTTCAAAGGCCAACATACAACTTGGTATTATTTCCAACTTTGATAATCGCCTACAAGGCATTTTGTCTGAGATGGGTCTTCTACACAATTTTGATTTTATTATTGACTCTTACTCAGTAAAGGTCAAGAAGCCCAGTCAAAAGATTTTTGATTTGGCCCTGAAGCATGTAAAACACTTTGAGATTTCACCAGATGAAGCTGTTCACATTGGAGATGACTTGGAGGATGACTATCTAGGAGCTAGAAATGCTGGTTGGAATGCCCTTCTCTTGACAAAGAAAGATAACCTCTCATCAGAACAACTGAAATTTGTTAAATCAAGCCATATTCTAAATGACCTAAGGGAAGCTGAGAAGCACATCCTAGAAACTGATATTTGAGCAACTAACTCTTATTAAAGATGTATAGCTCTTATATTTCTCTAGAAGACAAACTACATGCTTGTATTTCATTTGTTTATCTTTATATATTTGATGTGAAAATTTAGATCAATTTTTTCCAGTGGCTTTGTTCATTTTAGCACAACTTATTGATTAATACCAGAGTTCTATGTAAGAGAACCAACCACCTTAAGCAGAACTTATCAGTTACTACCAGGGTTTGTATAAGAGTGCCAACTTTTTCTTTCTCTTTAATACTATGCAGGACCAATTGTTCGACCGAATATTGATGCTGTTTGTTTCTTGTATTTATAAACTCATGTTATGTGTACAAAAACAAGGCTAAAATATTCATAGTAGTACACCTTTAAATGAAGAACACTATAGTTTTAAAAAGTCCGAGCAAATTATTGCCAATTGAGATATAGGTACTGGCAATTCTAGTATATTTACTATTTGAATTTACAAGTCAAGATTGTTTACATTATTAAGGTTTAAAATAATTACAGTAGTTACTACAGAGTAGGTGTGAAATTAATTGATTATTGGTAATCTTAAAATAGAAATACAGATACCTTTTCCTGTTTATTTTGCAAGAATATCATTAGAATTATACAATTTTAAAATCGCCTTTAGACAATGTGCATAACTTTGAAATGTCTATTTGTTATGATAAAACTATATTTATCAAGAAAAAATGGAAAGAAATTTTAATAGTATAAAATATCCATAAACTAATTTGTTCTAGTTTTGAAGTTCTTTACATGGTGGTTAATTATCAGTGGCTTATTTTATATAAATATGGATGTCTCTTGTATAACAACAGATAGCATATATTCTTACCATTTGTATTATGTAAGAATGTTTTTGTTATAAAAAAAAAAAGTTAAAATTGTACATCTTAACATTTGTTTTCCTAAATACTTTTAAATAAAAGTATTGGTTAAAAATTATATGTATAATACCATGTAGTTGAATCCTAATCTTAAGGAAGTTATGTTAAAAAAAAACTGTACCAAATTCTTCAGAAAGATTATTTTAAACCTAATTTCTTGCAAAGTGTTTTTACATATTTGAAATTTGTTTCTTTGACATGGCATTCTGAAGTTACCATCTGACTTTTTGATGTTGATTGTTAATGTTTCTCACATTCAACTTTTTAATGAAATGTTTGAGAGTGAGTAGTAAAAAACTAAAGTTTCATTTAACTCTTTCTGGATGATTTCATGCAGTTTTTTTATTATGATGTTTTTTTCTGTATGTTATACAGGTACATTACTGGAAACTTTTAAAAAATCTTTACAAAAGATAAATGCTCAACTGTCTGTCACTTACAGAAATAACTTGTTATAAATAACATTTTAATGTAAAATATTAAAAATTTACGTCATTTTATTTTTGTTTTCAAATATTCAGCTAGTTTGCATACGTTATTTAGAAATTTTCATTTGCTTAAATTTCTAAATAATTCAATTCCATTAAATATTTACTTCTTTCTGTAAAGAATATACTAAATTAAGAAACAAATACTGAAATTTATTTTTGCCAAACACTAAATTGTATGAACACAACTGGACTATTTGTTCTCTGAATATCAAATTAGAATTGCAACTAATGTGTGTGTGTGTATATATATATATATATTTATGCTGACTGCTCACCTTGTGAAGAGGTAAACATTAAAAATTTCTTTAAGAGCAACAACAATAGTAATTTTGAAGAAAATGTCAATCGTTTGATCTAGTTACTTCGCAGTTTAATATTTAGTGTGTATGCAGTTTCGTCGGTTGTACTTTACGTGAAAACTAAAATGTTGTTTACACTTTTATAATTAACATCCTTCATTCAGCTGGTTTCTACGATTTATATTAAATCTAAAAATGTTTTATAATCGCAGCAATTTGACAGTGATTTGGGTCAACTTTCATAGTCATTAGTGTTCAATGAGATAGTGTTAAAGAAAACCTTTTAATTCAACACTCAATACAAATTATTTAACACATGGTTTGTGATTTTAGATAAATAATTGTACGTGGTTATAGCTGAGGAGTAGTTGCAATCGCTGATGTAATAAAGATGTGCACCAATTAGAATAACAATATTAGTATTGATACATATACGCTCACGTGCAGTTAGTCATACCATAATAAGATTTGTCGAATTACTTTTATACTTTCTTGCAGTATCTTTCTTATTTCTTTGAGCCTTGGCTTAAATTTTTGGCAGAGGTCGTTTGGCAAAACGAAAAACTATTTTTATAATTTTTCACACAACCAGGTGATGGACTGATAAAAGGGTTCACTTTAGTTATGTCATCTGTTTGTGAATTTTTTTCTTTTTATGGCCTATCTATCTTCCATTTGTTTAAAATATCCATAATCTGCTCTGAAAAGTAATTTTATTAAAACGTCATTGTTACAGGGTATCCTAGACTATAATAAATCAATTTTCAAAATATGCGTCCTTGATTTTCCTTACGATGCTTATAAAAGGAAGTGTGTTAATTTCGTTGTGTAGACTTGAGTTATTCTGTATAATAATTAACCTTCCAAAATTATTTATAAATATGTTTATTAACAAATAAAGCAAAAGGGTGAGCTAAATAGCAGACAACTAAATCTCGGGGTCTGTTACTCGAAAGCCAGGCGTGGATCAAGTTATTATAGTGCATAGATAATCCAATATTGAGTCGACCATTTGAATAAAAATAAGTGTGTTAATCATTCACTGTGGAATTCCTTTACTCACCAGTAAGAAAAATGTGTTCAAGGATAATATTTTCAGTTTGGCTAAAACACCCATCAGTTATTATGTTATGATTATTAAATACGAAACAATAAAGTGTGGTAGCAATAGAAATCGCTGTTTGAAAGGTAATTAGGACACAGATGAACAAAACTTAGAGTAATTACATATAGCTGAAAATTTATATAAACATGTTTAATGAATGTTTGATAACAATTTCAAGTCGTGGGTTCGAATCCTTGTGACACCTGGCCCTTTCAACCGTGGGAGCATTAATGTTAGGAGTAGTCGCACTTTTCACTGGTGAAAGAATAGCCCAAGATTTGACTGTAGGTAATGATGACTAGCGGCCTTCCCTTTAGTCTTACACTGCTAAAATTAGGGACGGCTAGTGCAAATAGCCCTCCTGTAACTTTGCGCGAAATTAAAAAAACAAAGCAAATAATTTCGATAATGCTGAACCGCAAATTTTAAGATAAGTGCCAGTATTTGTGAATTTCAACTAATATATACTAATTAGAACTAACTCTCGTGTGAATGTATATTGTGTATGCTGTTGGCGAATTACAGAACTCTTGTAAATATTCAAGGTAAAATGTAAAACTACACGAACTAGCAACTTTATCAGAACCCCTCTACACACTTACCAGTATCCAATTAACACTTTTTGTTTTAATACAAAGCTATATTTATCGTGGTGCAGAATTTCAAAGATATTGTAATATAATTTATTCTATAAGAGGCTGATAATAGTTATTGAAATGATTTCAGAAACGTCGGTAAAACAGGTTCGATTCTCCTCGGTGGACTCGGCCCGATGTTCATTTGAAGTAAATGTAATTTTATCTGACGGAAGAGTTGGCATTCTCTTTGTTACATTTCTGGTTATTAACTTATGATGTTTTACTTTAGCACTGCTAAAATTATATAACAGTGAAAGTTGTGAAAACAATAACAACAGAAAATAAGAAAGAAGTTATCTAAAGTTAGGTTCGATATTTGTAAAAGTAGTATCAAAATACATTCTTGCTAAAAATATAACACTATAGTAGAACGTTAAACGATATGAAATGTTGTACAGTTATCACTGTCCCCATATCTGATGTCTCGGCGTTAAACGTAATAGGTTATAAAGGCACAGTTCAAATATACGATACCTGCTGTCGACGCAACACAGATGATCAACTGTGAAAATCCGCGCTCACCAACAAATACTTAAATCCTCTTGTGATTGGTACCGAATTATAAGATAAATCTCGTGCACATGTTCCATTTATTAACAGAAGTTTGTGTTTAATGTCTTGCTTACACGTATCTTTTGGCTTTTGGAGAACCGACCCACATCATAAGTGTACGAAGGTTGGCAATGCAGGTGTTTTTGACAGTTTTAAAAATGACTACCTTTGTCATAAAGAATAAACAATTGTTGGTTGATATGTTTAAAAGCAAACAAACAGGCACATTAAGAAGAAAACCGTGTGTGCTAATGTACATCTATTCGTTCTGGTAAAATTCGGAAAGCGAATGTTTCAAACTTCAGTGAAGTCCAGAAACCTCTGTACAATTTCTAAATGTAAATACATATTTTATGAAATGTCTCAATAACTGAATTTTTTTTTACAAAAAAATTTCATTCTTTCATGCTGAAAAATGTGTTCATTTATGTGTGTGTTTTTAACCACGAAGCTACATAGTAAGCTATCTGTGCAGTGATTAGAACACAAATATAAGTCCTCGAGCTTACCATTATGCCACCAGGGGTTCTTGTTGTGACATGATAGTTTATTGTTAAGCACGAAGCTATATAAAAGGCTTTATTAATCGAAACCTGTTTAATAGCCTTATAAACCTTAGGACTTACTGCTAGGCCAATGGAGGTGGGGTGGAATCCTTGGCTGTGATAAAAAAAAAAAGTAGTCGTATTATTAAGGTACGTAACTGTCGATCTTAGCACCCGTATAAAAAATACTAAAGAGATGAAAAATCATATCGATTATTGTTTTGACCACACAAAGAAATCAATATCAGAGTTTATGAATATTTCTTACCATTGAATTAAATATAATTTTCGTTACTTGTTTGTTGTTGTGTGTGTGTCTTCTTTGAGCAACGCCACATCTGCTGTACCAACCTGACTTTAGCGTTGTAACTACGAAAGCTTTCCGTTGTACCAGCGGGGAACTGTCTACTATGAAGGGCAAAAAACAAAATATATAATGGACTATCTGTGCTTTGTCAACCGTGGAATCGAAACCGATTTTTATCATTTAAGCCCTCACACTTACATTTTTAGCCTTCTTTAGCACAGTAATAAGTATGAAAACTTGTAACTTAAAAAACTGCTTTGTGTCTATCATATAATAGACACTTAATTTTAGAAGCCCCCCGCTAGTACAGCGGTATGTCTCCGGATTTACAACGCTAAAATCAGGGGTTCAATTCCCCTCGGTGGGCTAAGCAGATAGCCCGATGTGGCTTTGCTATTAGAAAAACACATTTAATCTTGTAATCGATATCTTACATTTAAATTTATGACACTAAACAGAATGTGAATCATAAGTGCTTTCAAAATCACTCAAGGTTCATGTTTTGCGAAATGGAAACGTTACTCTGTTGAAAGTATTTAAAAAAAAAATGACGCCATTTGTCATATATTAAAAACAAAAATAACTTCATCTTGTATATATACATCTATATAATTTATTTATTTCTAATTGCATTAATTTTAAATAATATGCAAATAATAAAACATTTTCGTTTTGTATATATATATATATATATTTCATAACTGATAATTAATACTGTGAACATTTCATTGTTTTGAAACGAGAACAGTCAATCCCTTTTTGTGATTAGAGCGACTTTCGGTGTTATTCGAACATACAGCTGACTTGTTGAAAAGTTATGTCATTAATTCGGTTGTCATTGTGTTTGACGAGAGCCACGTTTTAGTATCAACTTTTCTAAGCCCATCATAGGGACCTCGAATGCCAAAGAAACCATTAACGCAATGCCGTAGGACCAGACAAGGAAGGCAGTGAAGCAGGAAACCTGTAAACAACAACAAATTAGTTTCAACCTTCAACTTACCGCCTCCTTTACCCACTGTTCGTTACAGGTGAGTTTTACTTATTGCACCATGCTGAAAAAATTTTATGGATTTTAATGTGTTACAAAATTCAATTTGAAGCCGACCAATAACAATGGGTTATTTTATAGGTGCAGTACAAAGGAGACCCCAGCAATAAATAATAGGATTAATTACAGTATTGATGGTATTTTTGTGTGTAATTCATATGTCATTAGGGACCCCGTGACAAACAATTATGACTTCACAGTAATAGCAAAGCAATTTTACGCATAAAAAATAGATAAAATGAGTACAGGAAAAGGTATACGGTCTCCATCGGTAATCATAAAGTTAAGCCTATCTGTTGAAAAAAAGATAAATCATTTCTGGTAATATCTGAATTGTAAATTTACAGATGTATTAATTTTGTTCCTTTCTTTTGTGATATAATACTTACGCCAACTTTGGGAACAAAAACAACATTAAAATAAAAATGGAATTACAGTTAACTAGTTGTATAATATTTGAAAACATTGTTTCTTATCTCCCAGACCAGAATTTTAAGTAACTGCAGTAATAAGGCTAAACCAGTGGTTCCCAAACTGCGGGTAATTTAACAATTTATCGGGGTAATGGAGGGGTGACAGAAAAAAAGTTAAAATTCTGAAAATCAAGAAAACATTGAGGTAGCTGGTATTAGGATTAATGTTAACTTAGTCTTAGTATGTAAAGTTGTAAATTAAACCTATTTTAAGCATGTAATAAAGTTAAACCAAATAACAATAAACATCAAAAACTAATATACAGTAGTAGAAAAGAAAAAAATATGTATCTAAGTGTGTGGTAACCTAAAAGTATTTTGACAAGTATGCTTCAGAACACAAGTCACTCAGTAACCCTGATGACTCATCGACGTGTCCAGTACGCGTCACTCACTGCCTGAGGTTGCCTCTATTTCACACTGTCAGTTTCTATGTGAGCATCAGCCGAGGTAGACAAAACCTGGTATGTATGTGTACTGCCCTGTGCAGTATAGTTAGTATTTACCTACTACTACATCATTCCTATGCTGAATAAGCTCTTTTAATGCTATCTAGAATGCCATGAAAAAATAAGTAATAAGTTCAAATTGTTCACACTTTTTTCTGCAGTTTTTTTTTGCAGATTAAACAATAAAACGTCTAAAAAGCGCACCTGCTCTGACGCCTTTCTTCGCTATGGCTTTGTGAATTTACCTTCTGGTGAAGAGGATCGGCCACAATGTGTAGTATGTCACAAAGTGTTGACAAATGAAAGCCTCAAGCCATCAAAACTCTCAGCTCACCTCCAGAAGTGCCATCCAAATCTTCAAAATGAGGATCAGGCTTATTTTCAGCGCCGGGCTGTAGCACTGAAGAATATCCAGTTCGGTTCATCTGGAATTGAAGCCCAAAAGCTTCAAGCTGCGGTCGAAGCATCTTACTTTGTTGCATATAAAGTTGCCGAACAACAAAAATGCCACACCATTGCAGAGAATCTGATTATGCCTTGTGCATACGAGATGGTGAGCAAGGTATGTGGGGAGGATCAAGCGAAGAAACTGAGTGTCATATCTCTATCAAACAACACAATCCTCCGACGAGTCGATGACATGGCATCAGATATTCTGTCCCAAGTTACAACAGAGATCAATGAAAGCTCATATAGCAAATTCTCCTTGCAATTTGATGAATTGTGTGACGTAGCCAGTTGTGCTGTTCTCCTTGGGTTCGTTCGTTACGTCCACCAGGACAAGATCAAAGAAGAGTTCCTATTATGCGAAGATCTGCTGACAACCACGAAGGGAGAAGATATCTTCAATATCAACAACAGTTTCTTTACCACGAATGGATTGGATTGGAACAGCGTTCAACAGGTAGGGAGAGATGTTTATATAAAGTCTAGATTAGTATAAATACAATGAATTACATGGCATGTAGTCATATAGTTTTATTTATTGTACAAGTAGCTGTAGTGTAGCTAATATTTTATACATAATTCACAAAAAAGTATCGTGCTTGTCGTACTGAAATACTAAAGTACCAAAATAAATTTAATTAAATTAAAACCATATAATTATAACGCAAAAGATAAGTAAGAATGACTAACTGACGCAATCTATAATAGTTTTTCTTTTTTAATCTAAGTCTCCCTCGATGATGGGTCGTAATCGTGGATTACGGGGCCTCATACAAGCTGTGAATCCAGAAATTTCTGTAGATCATTGCATCATTCATCGGTACTCTCTTGGATCAAAAAGCCTGCCTGTTAATCTGAAATTAGTGTTTGAAGATGTGTTGAAAATCGTCAATTTTGTCAAGTCCAGGGATGTGAATTCGCGCATATTCAGGGAGCTGTGCAAGGAAATGGGAGAGCAGTATCAAGTTCTGCTCTACCACACCGATGTTCGCTGGTTGTCACGATGCAAGGTTGTACGTCAAGTCATTGAGCTCCGAACGGCTCTTCAGGAATTTCTGAAACAAGAAGAATCTCCTTTTGCTACCAAGTTCACTGAGAAGGAGTGGCTTGCTCGACTTTGTTACTTGGCTGACATATTTGCGGAGCTGAACAGTGATAATCTGCAACTCCAGGGCCAAAACACGATTCTCATTGATGCCCATCACACTGTGACTGCATTTTTGGGAAAACTGAAACTCTGGATTCGACGCTTGAGAAAGGAGTGATCGCTCAGTTTCCCATCCTAGACCAGTTTGTTGAGGAGAATATTTATGATACTGGATCACTTTTACAGACCATCAACAAAGAGATGAGCGACCATTTGAAGGGGCTTGAAACAAGCATGCAGCACTACTTTCCAGAGAGTGACCTAAAAACAGCCAGTCTTCAGTGGATCATTCATCCCTTTTCTGTACCTGATGAGGCCATTCATGATGATGATTTCCCGGCAAAGGAGGAGTGGACCACAATGCGAGGAAATGAAGACTTGAAAGTGAAATTCCAAAAGTAAAATGCAGATTCCTTTTGGATTTCACAACTCGCTGACTCGCCAACTCTGTCCAAGAGAACCTTCAAGTTGTTGGTATCATTCTCAACAACGTATCTTTGCGAGAAGGGGTTCTCAACCGTGCTGGGGATGAAAACAAAAAAGAGGACTCGCTTAAATGTTGCAAACGATGCCAGGCTGGCACTTTCAACCACAAAGCCAAGAATTCCTAAACTAGCTTCAAGTATGCAACTCCATCCATCCCACTGATGTTCTTGACATCTTTGGCAATATTCATTAGAAATGCACAATGATCAAATACAATAATTAAAAGTGTAATTCAGTGTAAATAAAGTGTAATAAATAAAGTGCAATATATCTCTAGTTCAATTTAGCCATATATATCAATGTTGAAAACATTTTGTGAAAGGGGTAACATGCTTAATGTGGCATGTTAAACTGGGTAACAAGCTGAAAAAGTTTGGGAACCACTGGGCTAAACAATATCAGTGTTTTATCAGCGGGATAAAGTGTAATTATATTTCAAGAAGAGGAACCAGTATGTTGTTTGTATAGATTAACATTATCAGATATTTGCAACTTAAATCGCATAATTGTCCTGTGCTACTAAAATCTCTCTCTTTTTCGTGTGTGTGATTACAAAAAATTACTTTTGAAACAATTAGTTTTGGTTTTAAGCTCCATTATACCAGCAGGTATGGTTGATGTAAGTTTTCAAAGGATATTTGCAATAACATTTTAAATATCTCATATATGAATGATCATTGTTTAGGTGATTTTTAACAACAAACAAAACTTTCAAACATGAAGTGCAAGCCTTCGAACAAGACTGCAGAATCTCTAATAATAATGATGTTTTTCATTTCTATTTGGCACTAGTTATATAAATGTTTCGTGACTGAAGAAACAAACAGTTATTTTTTTTTAGTTTCGTCATTATATTATCTACAAGTTGTACATATATCGTATTCCGGGTAAGCACATCTGTATAACAAAGAAAGAAAATACATTTTACTTACCATTGTTTCGTGTGAAAAATATACCAGTGAGTTTCTGCTTTGAAAGTACCAAAATAATATCAATGGATGTATCAAATAAGCGCAATAAGATAGGCGACTTAAAGGAATCCAAAATCCCCAAGACAATATAGTGTTGATAAAACCTAATGGAGAGAAAAAGGAAAGGTTGTAGTCATTAAATGTTGTTACGATATAAAACTACAATATGACAATATCTGAATACGAATGAAACTTCAGAATGGTGTCACTTCTTCAAACATCATAAATATTAAATTATGAGAGAGGCATGGCATGGCCAAGTGATTAGGGGGCGCTTGACTCCCAAACTGAGGGTTGTGGGCTCGAGTTCCCGTCACATCATAATGCTCGTCCTTTCAGTTGAGGGGGCATTATAAGGTTACGGTCAATCTTACTATTCGTTGGTAAAAGAGCTGGCAGTGGGTGGTGATGGCCACCTATTAAATTAGGAATCGCTAGCACAGATAGTCCTCGTATATCTTTGCGCGAAATTCTAAACAAACAAAAGTTCCATAATCACCCTAACAAGAATTATCACAAAACCTCGAAGAAGAAAAGTTAAGAGAAATTTACAATTGTCAGTCAGAAGAATGCTTAAAAACAAAATACTTGATAAAATTCAAACTGGTCCTTAACAGAATATTAAATTATTTTTGTAATAAATTGAAGTTTGGAAGTATTGAAGTTTTTAAAAAATACATTACCATATAGTAAAAGAACAGTAAAAACTGGCACACGAATAGATGTCCTGAAGGGGCGGGTGCGTTTTAGGATACAACCCCCTATGTAATAGCAATAAAAGTGATTTGAAGATAATGATGGAACGGGATGGTACATCGGGTCCCCTGTAAATCATGAAGGGATTTTGAATGACGCTGGTATTTTGTGTTAATTGCAACCACGTAGTTAAGTTATTTATCATTAACAATATATCTTTTTTATACTACATAATTTTGTCAATATATGATTGTGAAATATCGTTCCAAATGTTCTTCACTAATTCTTGTAGTTCAACTAATATCTTTGATTTGCGTTTAGCCTCTTTAGTATCCATTTAAGTCCATAAGGTCTGATTGATATTAGCATCCCAACTTTGTACAAGCCAAACTATGGTTATGAGTGCTCCATCGGCCTCAGCGGTAAGGCAAAGAACTTACAATACTCAAAATCGAATTTCTATACAAGCGATGGACACAGCAAAAATTTGCTAGGTATGTAGCTTTGCGCTTAACAAAAGCTTTTTCCTTGTAAGTTTCAACATTTTCCTGAGAGACTGACACGATGAAAAATAAATTGCTGGTATTTGTTAGCAGTCAGGAAATCATTAAAATTCAAATCATACTTTGCTACTGAATAAATTACCATGCATTGTTTTCAAACAATTATAAAAGTTAACCTGTAGATGACCTAGAAAGGTCGAAATGTTGTTCTCTGCTTAAAATTGTTAATACTCATACCAGCCGTTCTGGTAAGTGAAATAAAGTTCTCCGTGACAGGAAACGAAGATGAAACGGGAAAGTCGATGAGCCTATTGCAAATCTACGTGCATATAAGATAAAAATTTCACGAAGTTGGGGATTAAACAACACTAATAAGAAAGTATAAGTATCATATAAGTAAAAGTTCCATTATAGTGTGATTATGCTGACGTGGCATTGTTTAATTGGTTTGATGGAAGCCAATTACAGTGTAAGCTGTCAACATGTTACTTTACTCTCTGCAGTTCATTTCCACACAATAGAAAGAAGGCAATATTTCAGCATTTTATTCACAGTTTCCATTATTTTATACAACACTGTATGTCACAATGGGCGTTAACAAAACAAAGTAAAGAGAATGTTGAAGCCAAACATTGCACGATGATAATATTATAGTAATATGTAAATACTCAATGTCATGTAAAGTAATTTACACAAATGGAACAATACCGAATGTAAAAGAAAATTAGTCGTTTCACATGTTTTTTCCAGTCCAACATAGAGTCCAATACAGATACTTTTTCCCGAAATAATTCATCCATAAATTCCGAGAGGGAACCAAAGGAACTTCATATTCCTGTCGCACCAAACATGCTTGCCCTTTCAGCCGTGGGGGCGTTACAATGTTATGATCAATCCCACTATTTGTTGGTAAAAGAGTAGCCCAAGAGTTAGCGATGGGTGATGATGGCTAGCTACCTTCCCTCTAGTCTTACACTGCTAAATTAGGGACGGCTACCGCAAACAGCCCTTGTGTAGCTTTGCGCGAAATTCCAAATTCAAACAATTTGCGCTCTCTCAACTGTGAGATTCGACCCAAAGATTTCATGAACCGTGGTGACTGTAAATGTTCGTCTCTTTCCTGTTTGAAAAGCTGTGCACGCACGCGAAGCTCAACATTCACTTTTGTATTGACGGAAGAAGAGTCATGAGTAATGCTTATTCTAAATTGTTTCGCATGGAGAATATTCTACACAACGTTTTTAGGAATTAATAATACTACCATTCACATTTCAAAATGTGATGTAACTTATAGAATAAAATATATATTTACCGTATGTTATTATTGAGCGGTTCTTAGTATGCCTGAAATGCTCAACCATTTCCTCTCATTGTATAGGAAAATAACTTACTTAGTAAAAAGTAATTTTATACAAGAAAATGAAATGAAATTTAGGAAGCTGTGTAAGTAATGTTTGCGTTGTTATGTACGAGAAAGTTAGTGAAATTTAAATTCTCAAACGCGTTCTCCGAAAATCCCGATTTACCTAAAAGATCATGAAAGAGTTTGAGGGCCCGGCATGGTCAAGCGTGATAAGGAGTTCAACTCCTAATCCGACTGTCGCGGGTTCGAATCCCTGTCGCACCAAACATGCTCGCCCTTTCAGCCGTGGGTGCGTTATAATGTTACGGTTAATCCCACTATTCGTTGGTAAAAGAGTAGCTCAAGAGTTGGCAGTGGGTGGTGATGACTAGCTGCTTTCCTCTGGTCTTACATTACTAAATTAGGGACGGCTAGCGCAGATAGCCCTCGAGTAGCTTTGCGCGAAATTCAAAACAAACAAACAAAGAGTTTGACAACATTTATGTCTCTCTGATTGAAAATGAATTCAAAATATGTTAATAACCACGTTTTATAAATAGACTGGGTGTTCCATGAAACATTGTTGTTAGTTTTAAAACAAATTTCAGATCAACAAATTGTGTTTGAGACCGATTATTTTCGTGTTTTTTTTTACAAAGTCTAATTTGATTACATTAGTTGTAAAACAAAGATGGAGAATGGAAGAGGCTAACGAAACGTTTCACTACTGAACAAGCAATGAGTCTGTTTAATCAGTTAGATGAAAGAGGATGGCGATTCTGATGTTGAATTTAACTTTGGAAAAGGACTCTAGTGATAAAAGCGACTCAGAACATTAATCGAGACCCTGTTTCCACTGCTTCTTAATCAACTTATTAGAAGAGAGCATTGTTCCAACAAAGACCTAGTGATACATGAAGGTCTCGAAAACAATTCCCTGGCAGATTTGCTTCAATCCCTCGATCTACGTCTGGTACCAAAATCAGAGGTAATGATTGGGCTGAAATAGACCTGCAAATAGGTCAGCCACAAGTAATGACTATGCCGTAGAACAGACGTGATATTAGTGTATACACTGATATCAGTGATAATTCAACTCCCCTCGAATGTTTCAAAGCTCTGTTTACATGAAATGCGAGTAAAGCTCTCATCACCCCTACCAACGGGTATGCCAAAGCAAAAGTTGTGATGAAAAGCCTACACAGAGATGGTTGAGGTATTTAAACTAAGTCCCTTTAACAACTATGCAGTGCTTGAGATGACATCATCAATGGGCATCGACAAATGACCTAACATTCGAGACTACTCCGCCACCCATCAGTCTTTCTACACACTCTTCTATCACCAAATGTTCAGCAGGGAGAGGTTTTAGGCTATTTACTGAAAAATATTTCATGTTGATACCCCTGATGTTGAAGGGAAACACAAAATTAAGAAAAATGAAATTTTATGAGATGTGGTCATAATTATTATGATATCATTGAGATAATTTTTGCACTGCGGGTTTAAATAGTTAAAAGAGGGTCCGTCCAATGTACTTCGTTATTTGGCCCGGCATGGCCAAGCTCGTTAAGGCGTGCGACTCGTAATCTGAGGGTCGCGGGTTTGCATCCCCAACGCGCCAAACACGCTTTCCCTTTCAGCCGTAGGGGCGTTATAATGTGGCGGTCGATCCCACTATTCGTTGTTAAAAGAGTATCCCAAGAGTTGGCGGTGGGTGATGATGACTAACTGCCTTCTCTCTAGTCTTACACTGCTAAATTAGGGACGGCAAGCACAGATAGCCCTCGAGTAGCTTTGTGCGAAATTCAAAAACAAACAAACAACTTCCTTATTGTCAGCTTATAATTTTTTACAAGATGTGATTCCTTTATTTTTCAATCTAAGAATGTCGACGAATCTTGCAAGAATTTTAAACATTTCTGTTGTATCATGCACTTTTATCCACTTTTGCTTTACTTCTGTCCCAAATGAACATCCCCGAAAATTTAAAGCAATCGGAAACCACTTCGAAAAATTGTTATTTCAAATACCTAATACAACTGTTTAAAAAGCAATAGGTAATATGTTCAACAATATTTATTTTTACTAAACCATGTATAAAATCTTCCTATATAGTAAAATTGATTCAAAATCAGTGGTTTTTCGTAATGGAACTACTTTTGAAGTTGTGACAAACGAAACATTTTTATTTTCAGTCGAACATTTTATCTCTTTAAGAAAAGTGAAAAGTTTGTTCTTCTTGTTCTACGTAACGACATCAATAAAATAAACAAGATGTCTTCCATACACGCACAAAAAAAAAACCTATTATATAGCTCACTCCCTTTGTCTTTCACGCCTGGCTCTCTGTTGGTAACGTTCAACTTGGCTCAGTCATTTGCTTCAAGCTAATGTCTAGAGTGGAAATCCCTGTCTGATGTTCACGGTTTGTTTTATTTATTGTTACATGTAGTATAATCCAGCCAGGATAACCTAATTTGAAAAATGTGAAAGTATTTATAATATATTTTAACCTACCTCCGTGACCTGTCACACAGGCAAAAATCAACCAGGCTACACCTACTGCCCACATAGTACGTGACACTGAGAAGTAAAAGGCACTGACTTTGACCCCTGGATTAGCGTGGTACATGCCGTACAGAATACACATACATATTCCTGTAGCTAGCAACCAGCCGACAAGAACCAGCCACTAGAAATAATTAAAGTCAATAGAATTTCATACACGAAAAATGAGCCAGTCTTCGCAGACATCAAATGTTATATTAACTACAATACTTTGTATACTAAAAAAGTCTAATTATTATTATCATTTTGGGGTCGAACTTGATCATTTGGAAAAGAAATTTTGTTACTTTAAAAATCATCTTAATGTCAATGAGTCTTAACTTGTCTTAATTGGACTCTATAGAATTAGTATTTAGTTTATACTAGCACACATAAATTGTAATAAAAATATATTTTAAAGACAAATTTCTGGGGACAGTGCAATAATTATTTTGAATTATACGATATTGATATCTCAGGCTGATATAATTATCAAATCATCCTTATGTAACTTAAAAGAGACAATTAATAAAGGGTTAGAAAAGAGCGAAATTTTACTTTTTGTTTTCTTGGCTGTGGGCCTTTTTGGTATACAACCAGTAACAATGTACTTTTATACCTTGTTAAGGAAATTTTTCTTCTTTTCTAATCTGTACAGTATGTATCCGAGTAAAATGCCGACCAGATAAGCACCAATCCGACACCATGGCTTTTGGTAAATTGTATTGAAGTAGGCTTCTACAAGACTAAAGATGGGTTAAAAGTAACACTGTTTTGTTATTCTAATTCACCACAAATGCAACAGAAAGTTTCACTGAAGACGATTTAAGAAGATATGCTTACAGAAAATATGTGTGGTTTATTATTAGAGGTATTAAGCTTGGGTAGATTATTGATTATAGAATAAACTCAAAAATAAATAATGTTCACCATTAGTTTGCTAGATTATATAATTCGTGTTTTAATGCGTCTGCTATTATGCGAAATTACATTATTGTATTATTGTCGCATTTGTAAATGATCACTTAAGTTAAAAATTTAAACTCTCAGTTGAACGAAAAATTAAGGGATTGAATTACCAAATATTATGAATTTTTGTCTTAGCATGAAACAGTGTACAGTTAAAGAAGATCCATACTAGGTGTAATTCAAATGAAATAAACGAATAAAGTACATTTGGTTAGCATTCCCCTTCATCTCTCGTTGGAATGGCAAATATATAAACATAGCTCGAAATGAGAGTGGTTCTTTATGACCATATATATAAGATCTAGAGTTTAATGCGATTGCGCGGAAGTAACATGTTTTTAATAATTTATGTATGACTGCATAAACAATGGTTGATTTTGATATTTTTGTCGCCTATGTGGTTTTTAACTATATTTGTTTTTTTAATATCACATGTACATCAGTTTTTCCAGACTTATAACTTTTGACTTCGGTCTTGTTCACTTTATTTATTTCAATACGGTTCGGCTTTTTGAAGGACAACGTGAACAATAAAGTTCGAATGAAACCGAAATGAGTCCACCAGAGAAGACCCTCTCGGTTCATTTTGTTCGATTATAACACTTTAATGTGAAAAGTGAGAAGTCTCAGTAAGTGCTAACAAAACACTCCCATCCCCGTAACACAGTGGTATGCCTGCAGATATATTCGTGGTGGGCAGAGCACAGATAACCCTTCGTGTAGCTTTATGCTTAATATTAAACAAAAGTAACAGCTAACAAAACAAGAAAGTGAAACGTAATTAAGAACTTCTGTTAATTTCTAAATGAACTCGACACATTTGTAAATAAGGCATATGCGAACAGTTAACTCACTCGTCATGGCAAACGAATAGAAATGAGGACATTAGGAACAAACGCATTGTGAATACCGCCTTGGTTACAATTTAGTTTATTTATTGTTGCTTAGATAATGGTATTCACTGACCTGTCAAAATGCTTCTAAAGTTTAAAAGTGTTTATTATTATTTAGAATAACGTTAAATCTGTTGATGGTGTAATTGCATTAATCAAGCCTGACGTTCTAGTAAATTTTTATTGTTTTAAGATGTTTACTTTAGATAAGGTTGCATAACTTTTATTTCTCTGCATAAGTAGCAATTTTATGGTGCAAAATTTCAAACTGACAACTGGATAATTTTATTTTTGATGCATAATAATCAAAATCCTGAACATAAATATAATAGTTGTTTATTTCGTCACTTATAGTTTCGTGATTGTAAGTTAAACAAGACTAGATGCTCTTTCGGTAGTTTAACAAAACTGTTTCTTTATCTTATTTGAAAATTCGGAAACGTCTGCTCCCAACTTCACTCTAAATGTAGAAGCTTTTGAATGTCTTGCTTAACAATTAGTGTCTCAAGACAAGTAGTGAATTCTCTAATTTTAGGGCCGAAATTGGCCTGTAGTTAGCGTTTCGGGCTGCGTATTTGTAGTTAGAAGTTTCGAGTCCACATTATATTCCTGAAAACACTCTGCACTTTCAACTGTAAAAATGGTAAATCATTCCGCTTTTCTGTTAAAAGTACCAATATAAGCGATGGGTGTTACTTATGAGCTTCCCTCCCTTCGATGTGCCATTTTAAATTGAGTACAGCTATGTCTGAGCCTTAAGGACCCAGACTTTTTTGTCATTTTGGCAGTGTATCGCTTAAACTGTTGTTTAAGTTAGAAATATTGAATTCACGCATGAGTTTCAACTGTGCCCTCGAATCTTCTGGTCAATCTTTATGTCAAAACATTTGTAACAAAATTAAATATAATTTTATTAATAACAAGGTTATCATATTCGCACAGAAGTAAATGAAAGGTATTTCTTCACCATGGTGGTGTTAAACGTCTTCATATCCATCTTACATAATCAAAACCATTATTTTCAGTATTTAATTTTCTCATTATAATTCACGTTTTATTTGTGTCTGCTTTTCTGCCACGGATATTTATTGTATATTTCTCTGCGTATCTTGAATATCTATGGTATACCTTATAAGTTAATTTAAATGTTTGGGTTTATTTTTACTTAACTTTAATGATGAAATAACAATTACAATTTTCAATATTTCTTACGCTGCTAATTTTAACTGCTCATTGGGTCCAGACTGCCCTCCACGTGGTGATGACGCGAAGAATCCGTGTTTGATGGACAATAATCCCGTTATTGTAGAAGAGCTCAAAATCGACACACAGGTAAGTATGATCCCAAAAAGGGGTTGACTAAAATATTTAAAATAATTGAACTATACCTGTTATGTTTGTACATATAAAAACAATAATCAATACAAAAACAGGATTACTGTATTATGGTCATTAGTTAAAACTTCAAGTTATGCTATACTTAGAAAAAAAATCATGATGGTTTAAAATTATTAGAAGCAATTACAAATTTATCTTATAATACACCAGGTATATGTTTATAAAGTTCCTTATAATGTTTGTGTATCGTTGTGAATAAAACTATGTACATGTATGAAACATCTGTTCCACCTTGAAACGTAGAACTAAAGAACTTACTAGAAAATAGAGACAAGAAATATAGGAGAAACCAGATACATTTGCATGTCGTTGGCCAGGTACCAGGTTGGACCTAAACACTGAAAAGACAAATGCAAAAGACTGCTTTAAAAAATAAAGGAAAGTGGTAACTTTCTGTCAGTATGTAACTCTAAGTTAATCTTTCCCTAACAAATTCTTAACACCTAAACATGCAGTTTATTTTTTGATAAAGAAACATTTTCATTCAATCTAATCATTTTCGTACTTGCATACTCCAATTAATTATAACATTGTAATGGTAAAATAATAAGTATATTACATACCTAATGTAGTATTTCTTTTTATGCGTCACGTTATAAATAGATACACAAGCATATTCAACATGGGCTCTCTGCTGAAATGGAACTGTATAATACATACACAGAATATCTAACATGGGCTCTCTGCCTGTAGAAATACAAGATATCTAACCTGTTCTCCCTGTTTGTTGAAGTTGTTAATATACAAGAGGTTGTACCACCAATTCTTTTTACACTTCTCTCCATCATATCCATCCTCTGACCAAAAGGGTCCCGAACTCAGGTGTTTCCAGAGAACTGCATCGAACGCTAAGACCATCATATAAACTGGTGTTAACCTGGAAGAAAATGAAAACAAATAAGATACAAACAAAAGTTGCATTCGATGTTTGAAGAATTTTATGGAGGCCAGTGTAAAGAACATCGGATGAAGTGAGAAAGGTGGGAAGGCGGAAGACGTTTTGTCAGTTCTTATGTGGTCAGGGAACTGTAGTAAGTCGTTAGAAAATGGTGGACAAAGTAGCAAATTTCGTTGTTTAGCCGCAGTGGAAATTATAGATTTATTTCTTTTTGAATTTCGCACAAAGCTACTCGAAGGCTATCTGCGCTAGCCATCCCTAATTTAGCAGTGTAAAACTAGAGGGAAGGCAGCTAGTCATCACCACCCACCACCAACTCTTGGTTTGCTTTTTCACCAACGACCTTCAAATTAGGAGTCAGGTGCCTTAACCATCTGGCCATGCACTTGGTTTTGGAAAAAGGGATATTATTACATATAATGTAAAAGATGAGAGAAAGAACTGACTTAAAGACGAAGGAGTAATATTTTGCCAATTAGTATCAAAATTTAGTTTGAAATATATGTGTTGTTTGTGTTATGTATACGTGTAAATATTTTGTAAACGACAACATGTCGTGTTGTGTTTGAATTTTCATTTGTATTATTCATTTTTCCATATTGATATTATTGTTTCGAAGTTTAAACTAAAATATGTTATTTATTTTGGGTAACATTTTAGAACTTTCTCGAATTAAGTAGACCAATCACATGTTTGTAAATGAGTGCTGGTGACTTCCTGTCTAGACGTGTAGTCTCGTGCAAGAACGGATATGCGTGGATAGCTCTGGAGTTGTATGGAAATTGCAAGATTGTTCGAGAAATAGGCCTATCGGTATAAAAGACGGTGACAAGAGACAGATTCAGTCATCAGTCATTAGTTTTATTCGAAGCCAAAGAGTGAGATTCAGACACCAGTTTTATTTCAAAAGAAGAGAGTTAGTTATTCGAGAAAGATTAAGTGTTTGCTGTGAATATTCAACTTGGATTTGTGATTGAAATTAGATCTACGGAAGCCGTGATTTTATTTCGTCAATCTCTACGATACTTCTGAATTACTGCTTGTGCTGAGAGACGGCGAATTTATTGAACTGTGAACTGTTTCGGAATCTCTTCGTGGGACCAAATTCACACCCTAGACTGGAATTTGAGACTTTAATTTTAGATCATTACATTAGATACAGGCCAGTACCGTTTTGTGTTGTGATTTATTTTGAAGTTTGAAACTAATATTATTTTGTTTTGTAATTAATTTCGAATGTTGTAACTTAATATCTGTCACTGTTATCATATAATTTATGTTATATCTGTTATATTTGTTAGTAGTTTAGTGTAATAAATTATACAAGCTGTTATCTGTGTTTTTCTGTTGCGTTTAATCTACGAAGAACTTGAAACATTAAAAAATACGTAACATTTGTTACGTTTAAACTGTTATTAGTAAATTCCTGATAACAACATGCATACCATTGGTAAAGATTAAAGGAAAGTGAAGTATAAGTATATTACAGTCTACAACAAATGGTATCAATATGTAATCGTAACAAAAACTATAGTGACTTCGTGCTTTATATGTCAATGAAAACGAAATGTTTTATGTGAACATTGAATTTCCAAAGTTACATCTAAAAATAAAATTCACCTATAAGTTACAATTGTGCAAGAACAGAGAGTGATTTACAAATATATTGGTGTCGCCACTTTCCAAGTTTCGACAAAGAAAAAACAAAACCAGGTGTATTATAATAAATTTTAAAACTTACTAAGATCAGATTAAATAATTTATATACAAGCTAGAAGTTCAAATAAGAAAATGCCACTGATGCTAATACTATATAGGACAGACACAGCGAAAGAGTAGAGTGCCAGGTCTGTGAATCGAAAAGTTCTTTGTTCGTATCTCCTTAGTGCCAAAAATACAAAAAGATTAATATCCATGAGTATACTATGACTGTAATAGTCAACTCCCAGTATTTAGTCATACGAGAGTTTGGGTGTTTGTTGATCTGATCCGTTCCCTCCAGTCGGTCAATTCTAATTCAGGGAAGCTGTTGTTTTATGTGAAAATTATAATGACCTGAACAGACTTAGATTGTATTTTAAACACCATTGTTATTGACCAAACCTAATAAAAGACTGGTGATATTTTCAAACACAATATTTCAGTAACCATGAAATAATTAATGAAGTTTCATGTAGTACAGTAAGGTTATAGCCTTACAATGCTGAAATCCAGAGCTCTGTTCCCCACGGCGGAAAGAAATATGAAAGCTAATTGTATAGTTTTGCGCTTTAGAAATCGTCATTTATAATTAAACAGGTACTTTAATGTTTATTTAAAGTTGCTAGAAAATATTCAAAATGAAAATTATTATTTATATGCTACTTAAAAGTTCAGCTTACCTCCATATCCGGTGTATATAAAAATGCACCCAGTATGAAACAGATTTTCTATTTCCAACCGAATCTTTGAAGAACAAATAGGCCAGCAGTAATCCACTGAAGAATAAAGGTAGAATTAATACCTATTCAATCAGACAAAAGTAACACAAAGAGAACGATGGGAATTTTAATAAACGAATAAACTGGGTATTGATAAAGGTAGAAAATATATTTATTGTTGAACACAAAGCTAAACTGTTATCTATCTGTGCTGTGCCCACTACGAGTACCAAAACCCGGTTTTTAGTGTTACAAGTGTCCATCCAGGCTTAACGTTTATCTCGTGAGAGGCGACAGAAGAACAGAAAAATAAACTAGAAAGATTAGAGGTCTCTGGAAGATAGTGTCATGTTTCTCTAAAGGACACAATACAAACATACCTACTGAATACTTGTGCAGTTACTGTAATGTTTATTGTCATATTTATGTAATTAAAGATCACCTTAAGAGGAAAAACGAATCCACAGAAAAAGAGAAGTTCGATACAGCTGTAAAGGCAAAAGAGTCTTTGTCCTTAACCGCTTCTTGTACGTTTCCTAGGAGAAGGTAAAATGTTAAATATTACTATGTAATAAATAAAAAGAAGGTAAAACATTTTTCTTTAAGTGTGAAAATTGGTGGAATGTATCATTTCAAGTATATTTATTCTCTTACATTAAAGCATGTCAGTATAATGGGAGCTTATTTTTCTCAATATTATACATTAAGTAGGTTGAATAATAGGGGAGTTAGGCTAAGAATTCTACTTTTTGACGATAAATTCAACGATAAATAAACAGGCACTCCACTTGTTTTCAGGATTGTATATATATATATATATATATGAACTAGTTAAAAGTTATTACAACAGTTTATTACACTATATAAATCATAGTTATATCATAAATTCTATGATGTTCTTTTCTTCTTGTCAAAAATCCACCTAGGCTGTTCAGTTACTTCAGAATTTCAGTTCACGAGCCAAACTATTTTTCTCAATTTCTACCGCACTACCATTCCGTTCATTATTCACTTGTTATTTCAGTGTGAATTACCACAGTCATATACTGCTATTCCAGTAATCATTTGATACTCACACTTCAGATATATCTGTTTCTTTTGTCAAAACGCGCTCAGACTGGTTCTTTAACGTTAGAACTTGCTTTGATGAAATGAACAATACTTCTTATCTCCTTTAAAACTATTAGTTTTTCTCTAGCACATTAATTGTTAGGCCTTACACTTCTACAGCGGGTACGAAACTCCGCCACACCAAACACGCTCGCCCTCTCAGCCGTGGGTGCGTTATAATGTGACGGTCAATCCCATAATTGTTGGTAAAAATGTAGCCCAAGAGTTGGTGGTGGGTGGTGATGACTAGCTGCCTTCCCTCTAGTCTTACACTTCTAAATTAGGGACGGCTAGTGCAGTTACCCTTCGAGTAGCTTTGCGCGACATTCAAAACAAAACAATCACTTCTACGGCAGTTAACTTTGCGTTTAACTGTCCTTGGTCGAATTTTTACTTCCCGTGACTTTACTTTCTGACTTTCTCTGTTTGTCTGTCTACCGTTTCCACTTGTCTCATACAATTTATATATTTACCACTCAGTTGTGTGCTCGCCTTCTAGAAATCTCTATCTTCGACATCAATAAATTTCATGCGACATTTGATAGCCTCAACACAACTTATAATAATTGTCTGCTTTTAACTTTCTTATTATATAAAAAAAGGAACCATGAAGTATTAACTTTCAAAATAATTAATTAAAAATAGCTACACTGAACAGTGTTTTATATCATGACAGACCATGTTTACAAGTAATTATAAGTTTAAAGGTTACTTTATGCTTCATAAAGTATCATGTGCAGGACTTTTAATTTTTCTTTTGTGGTATAAGAAGTACTAAAACAAGTTTACCAAGGACATCATTAGTTCTGCGAAAGAATAACAACAATATATTTTTCATATAATTAAAAAAACCCTCCGCTCTTCATTTGGTATCTTTGCCATTTTTAAACTGACAAATATTCAGAGTCATACTATAAATATATTTGACATAGGGTCAAACTGGAACGGAACGGTTCAAAAGATTCGACTCATTAACGTTCCTGGTTTTCTAATTGGAATGTCAAGATTGATCATAACTGTATCTGACTATTAGTATTATTACATACCAGTTTATTGTAATAATTTATTTTGTTATGAGTTAAGAAAGAAGGATTTAAAATATTTATTATTGTACATTAAGAAACAATCTGAAATATAAAAATCACATTCTAGTGTATATGAGCAATAAAGAAATGAAAAGAAAATACTAGAAGTATTTAAAAGAACATTTGTGTTTACTTAAATATTGATGTTTATCATATAATCAGTAACGATTAATAACACTGAATTTAAGAACGATGTTCTATGTATTTTGCTACCTATGAAACTACTTCCATTGACTAGCTAGTCAGATGACTGTGCACCATAACGTATATTGTAACACATCAATACAAAAGTTTTCTAAACCATAAAAGACATAAAAGTCTATTGGAGCTGCAGCGGGAAACGTGGCAGGTGCGTAGTCGAATGAAGTTGTTGTGAATTCACTTGTACTTTTCTTCAATGTGTTTCGGGGCCTGGCATGGCCGAGCGCGCTAAGGCGTGCACTCGTAATCCGAGGGTCGCGGGTTCGCGCCCGCGTCGCGCTAAACATGCTCGCCCTCCCAGCCGTGGGGGTGTATAATGTGACGGTCAATCCCACTATTCGTTGGTAAAGAGTAGCCCAAGAGTTGGCGGTGGGTGGTGATGACTAGCTGCCTTCCCTCTAGTCTTACACTGCAAAATTAGGGACGGCTAGCACAGATAGCCCTCGAGTAGCTTTGTGCGAATTTCCAAAAAACAAACAAACAAACAAATCAATGTGTTTCTGAAAACTTGAAATGTTTCTTTATCATCTTGTTTAATAGGCTCAGCTTCGTCGTAATAGATTTTTAAATCTGAAATTGACTTTCTTAACCACATATTTCACTTTGCGAATGGGTTGCGTTACTTTCCTGCTCTCTCTGAAGAACATTCTTTTCAAAACGTCTCGCCCTTTAGCTCTACTTCTTGTAACAATATCAAAAGAATAATATAATTCATCGGAATGAGTTTTGACGTCCTTCTCCAGCAACAGCACTGTCGATTGCCTGAAAGTTTGCAGCGAAACAAATATTCCAAATCCACACAAAAATGTCACTGTATTAACACATGCAAATTATTTTAACAAATTGCAATTAACCTTCTTCACTTGCAGAAAAATACAAGCATCGATGTTCACTAGATGTTGGCAGACAAAATTATTTTTAAAGAAATATTTAGCTAGTCATTAAATATATTACGAAATCTAAACTAATACCAAATAATATTTAATGCGTTTATATCTAATAAACATATATTTTATTATATATCATTACTCTTTTCACGTTCTAGTCGTACTGAAAAGTTACAGCAGAACTAAGACAAAGACTACACGTGCAGTGGGTGTGTTATAGCATGCGTGTTATTAATATCAATCTATCTATACCTGTATATACATAATTATCATTAACAATTACATTAATGTCATATGATGGCATTTTTATATCTTAAGGCCTAAACATGACTTGTGGTTTCGGTTTTATGACTACAAAAAAATATGTATGTATGCGTGTGTATGAGAAGAGGGGTGCTAGATACCTCGAAGTTGGAGTATAAATTACTTTTATCCTACAAGAAAAAAAAACAGATAATACCCGTTATTTTTAGGCATAATTAATGTTAAGCTTTAGTCCAGGTGTAAAATGTTTCTGAATTTTTACGAAACAAATCATTATATTATGATTTTCAAACGATGGCCATTTGTGAAGTGTTTTAATCTTGTTATCACATCAAAACATTTCTTATTTTCAAAACTTTTTCATAAGATTAAGAAAAGGACCTAAAGCTGCAAAAAAGTGTATATTGGCTGTGTGAAGAAATTTAATTTATATACAAGTAAATCTACAAATATCCAATTCATATTTTATTCACTTTTATAATTAATGCAACTAATTTTTTTTCTAACCAAATCTGTTTCACCTAGATTCAGTGCTACTGTAAAGTTCAGTAGAAGAACTATTGCTCTGTGTCGTTTTGACTACTTACCAACAACCTGCATTGAAAATCTGTAAGTGTGGCCCAAGATAACCCATGACATTGTTAAGAACCGAATTCCGTGAAGGCAGTTTAACTGGCCCTTGCCTGGAGTGGTGTCTAAAATTCTGGCCCCATTTGTATAGACAGAGAAGCACATTAGAAATTTGGCTTGGTTACCTGAAACAATAACAACTTTTTGACAAATGATTTTCAGATCTCCAATAATCATGCAAAATACATACACTTATTTTAGTAGTTAAAGGATAATAGTCTATCACAAAAGAGTATCTCCATGCAAAATTTTAAATGCAGTAAAATCGTTACAAACATGACCCTAAACCTAAAATGAAACATAAAAACATAATGAAATTACATCATACGTGCAAGGTAATAACTTGTGGTTATCATGTGGCATCACCACATGACAGTAACTATCACCTATCTCTCTTTCCCTCTCATACCAACTAACGTTTACTGGCAGAACAGTTTAAAAATCTTCCTCTGATATGAAATACTTTTGGTTAAATACTGGCATAAATTAGAACTGGTTTAGTTGTGAAAGTATAACAATTTTTTGATTTATATATTTAACGTTGTATATATATTTTAATATAGCAACACGTCACATACCTTAGTACACACGTACGACTTTTTTCACGTATGTACCAGATAATCTTTTATGTTCTTTTTTTCACGCCTTGTGCTTCAAGGTTTAGGAAGGCATATGTGGAAAAACTCTTTTGATTTTGACTCATATGGCACAGTATACACTTTGCACATAGGAATTCGAGGATTCAATCCAGTCTATATCCTTTTTATTTATTTATTTTCACTAAACATTGTTTTGCTTTGAATTTCGCACAAAGCTACACGAGTGTTATCTGCGCTAGCCGTCCCTAATTTAGCAGTGTAGGACTTAAGACTAAAGGGAAGGCAGATAGTTATCACCACTCAGCCGCTAACTCTTGGGCTACCCTTTCACCAACGAATAATGGGATTGATCGTACTGTAACTTTATTAGCCCTCCCCCGGGTGAAAGGATGAGCGTGTTTAATGTGAAGGGGATTCGACCCCGCGACCCTCAGAGTCGAGTGCCTTAACCACCTGACCATGCTGGGCCTAATATTGTTTTGTTTCTCAAATAATTGTAGTACATACATCGTATGTGAAGCACGCACGAGCTTATCCCTTGTTTCATATATATATATTATAAATATTAGTTGTTAAAATCCTATTGGGAGGGACATCATTAACTTCCTTACTTTTTAATTATAATTTGGTAATTATTATCATCTTGGGGACAACTAGTAATAACATATTTACTCAATCGGAGAAGCTCTTATTACCTTCCATCCACGATGATTTATTGTTTAAATCTATTAGCATATTAGATGATTTGGTTTCATTGGTCCCGTACGTTAAGTTGTCAGTCTTCCTTGGTTCGGAAGAAGGTTCTCCGTCATGAGCAGCTGATTTCTCTGTTGTTGGCAAGTCTTCATTATCTCTTGTAATTGGTTCTTGCTGAGCACTTGATTGGATGATAAGTGGCAAGTCACTTGATTTCCACCTCTTAATGATGTCAAATAATGTACCCGCCACAAGAAAAACTCCAAACAAACAATACAAAAACCTGAAAAACGTTTAATATCAGTTTCAGAAAATGATTTACAAATTACAGAGGGAGTCGTTTCTCGGTTTAAATATATTAATAACTAAAATTTTTCAAAATACATTTTTTCTAAATAGTATTTGAAAACATATATAAAATCTTCATATAAATGTTTAAACGTTATGAGAACAAGAGATTGATTACCATTTCTGAAAAATTACTGTCATAATTTTCCTTATTTTTAAGGAAACTGTTTGTAAAAGTTTCTGAAAACGAAATTTGTGCAGTTTTAAAAAAGAAAATCACATCTCAAGATGTCTGTAGCGTTAAATATCATTTGATAAGTGTATTTACCATTACGTTGTGAAATAACCATTTTCATGGCTTGAAGGAACTTTCAATATAATATATATATATTCTAAGTTTATTATACAAGCATATGATGTAATATTACATTGTATATTTGTATAATAAAATTCTTAGAGATACTGCCGATAGAACAATTTTTTAACGTTTCCAGAAATCACTTTTAAAATTATATAAGTGTAAAAAGATCATTTTTTTCGTTTGACATTACAAACCAAATTCCAAATCTGTTCTTGTGAAAGAAATCTTTCATAAATGTTTCTGAAAATATGTTTGAAATTTTTCAAGAAAAACATGATAAAACTGAATATTTTCAAAAATATATCTCTAGAAATTTGTTTGTTAATTATCGTTCTATGAACAAATAATTTGTTTTGAAACTTAACTCAATGAATCTTGTGTGTATTTTTTAGATCTAATGGTTTAGTTTTCAGAAATGTACACTATTCATAATAATAAAAACACTCATTTATCCTGAAATGTCTTTCATATTCACTGAAAAACTAACTCATTTAATTCATTTAAATATATTAACAAGTAATACCAAGCAAAAAGCTCCTTCTAAAAACAATAGAGCTGAAAGTTGTTCAGAGTTCGTATTAATTTAAAACATAATAAACCTAAGCTGTTCATTAATGTTGTCAAACTAATCTAGTAAAATAAAGAGTAAAAACACTTGTAACGGTTAAAATTTATTTTACAAAGCTTTTCATGCAAAACATGTTTTATTGATAAAAAATGTCAGGCGTCAGTACTTACAATACGACAATATCTTTAGTTTCCCAAGGAATTTCGTCTGATTTACACTTTATAGACACAGGAGTTAGACTTCCCACAATAGGCGGTACGACTGTCAATACAAATTATGAATATGAGACCAAAATTATAAGAGTTACTTAAAAAGTCGTGACACCGAATAAATAACAGAACGAAAAGAAGTAAAAAGACTAAAATGACGTTTCGTGCATCAGGTTTCTAGGGGCATTTGGCCAAAGTGATTTTTCGATAGATCAAGCACACTAATGAAGAATTAAAAAAAAGTCCATAAAAGTCATTAAGTTATTAATTAACAAAACAACCATTATCAGTTAAAATCCATACGTTCAACTTGATTATTCATTTAATTATTTTGATGTAGATGAGATGAAGAGAAACTGTTGTGCATTAGAATAAACAAAGAAATGCTGTAAAATAATTATAATGGCTTCTTAAAACACTAAAAAAAATTACCTAACTAAATCTTATTCAAAACAAAAAGTATCTACTAACGTTAGTTTCGAACTTATGAAATCGATAATTGAATAATAGCTTTTAAAACTTTATTTCAAGAATCTGTACGTAAAATAATTCAATCAAAAACAAACAAACTTCAAGATAAATGATAAACATCTGTTTCTTGGGCAGAGAATATCTATAACTAAACCTGTTACAAAAATAATTTTCAAAAAGAAAATCTTTCATTAAAGAAACAACATAATGTGTCAAGTGCTTACTGAATGAATTGTTATCTGCTAAAAACTTGAGGAATTCTTCTGCTGCACAAGAACTCGGAATACAGACTCCTATCGATACGTCAATTATTTTCTTGTGTATTTAAATAAAAAGAAAATAAACACAGTTTATAACCAGTAGAAGGAAAAGAACTAATAAAATTAATAACATTTTGATATAAAGTTGGTAGATCATATGTTTTTAACGCTGTATTTAAACATATATATATATATACAAACCTTTTATCAATTTACAAAATAATTATAATTTATAACATTTAGAATATGATAAAATGTGAAAGATGAATATCCACTATAATTGCCGTAAAATAATCCTTTAACAAAACATTTAATGGTCTTGAGGCGTGCAAATTTGGAATTTCAATTTCAACAGCTTAAAAATTTACATCAAAAGATCGAATGTTTGTTTCGAATTTCGCACAAAGCTATATAAGGGCTATATGTGCTAGCCGTTCCTAATTTAGCAGTGTAAGACTAAAGGGAGGGCAGCTACTCATCTGTTATGTATATGTGTAAATATTTTGTAAACGACAACATGTCGTGTTGTGTTTAAATTTTCATTTCTATTATTCATTTTTCCATATTGATATTATTGTTTCGAAGTTTAAACTAATATTTTGTTATTTATTTAGGGTAACATTTTAGAATTTTCTAGAATTAGGTAGATCAAATATATGACTATAAATGGAAATGTTTGGCCTAGCGTCTAGACGTAGAGTCTCGTGCAAAAACATACATGCGCAGATTACTCTGTCGAATTTCCGGTGAATGTTCAAGAAAAAGAGTCCTAATAATATATATAAACAGACGGAGATAAGAAGAGAGAGTCAGTCAGTCATTAGTTTTATTCGAAGAACAAGTGAGAGATTCAGTCATCAGTTTTTATTCGAAAAAAGAAGATAGATTCAGTCATTAGTTTTATTCGAAGAAAAAGAGTGAGATTCAGACATCAGTTTTATTTCAAAAGAAGAGAGTTAGTTATTTGAGAAAGATTAAGTGTTTGCTGTGAATATTCAACTTGGTTTCGTGATTGAAGTTAGATCTACGGAAGCTGTGATTTTATTCCGTCAATCTCTACGATACATCTGAATTACTGGTTGTGCTGAGAGACGGCGAATTTATTGAACTGTGAACTGTTTCGGAATTTCTTCGTGGAACCAAATTCACACCCTAGACTGGAATTTGAGACTTTAATTTTAGATCATTACATTAGATACAGGCCAGTACCGTTTTGTATTGTGATTTATTCTGAAGTTTGAAACTAATATTATTTTGTTTTGTAATTAATTTCGAATGTTATAACTTAATATCTGTCACTATTATTATATAATTCATGTCATATCTGTTATATTTGTTAATAGGTTAGTGTAATAAATTATACAAGCTCTTATCTGTGTTTTTCTGTTGCGTTTAATCTACGAAGAACTTAAAACATAAAAAATACGTAACAGAAAATTGGGGGCCCGTCCGGGATATCGAACAAACTTTGTGATTTATTCTGAAGTTTGAAACTAATATTATTTTGTTTTGTAATTAATTTCGAATGTTATAACTTAATATCTGTCACTATTATTATATAATTCATGTCATATCTGTTATATTTGTTAATAGGTTAGTGTAATAAATTATACAAGCTGTTATCTGTGTTTTTCTTTCTGTTGCGTTTAATCTACGAAGAACTTAAAACATAAAAAATACGTAACATCATCACCATCACCGCTAACTCTTGAACTACTCTTTTACCAATAAATAGTGAGATGGGCCGTTACATTATAACGTCCCCACGGGTGAAATGGCGAGAATGTTTGGTGCAATGAGGTTTCGAACCCAAGACCCTTGGATTACGAGTCGCGTACCTTCACCACCTGTCCATACCGGGCCTATACATCAAAAGAACGAAAGACATAAATGTGAAATTCGCACAATAGAGGTGAAAAATACATACCCGTACACACTTTTATAAACTGGTTCTGTAAATTTTTCCTATTAACTGTCATTGGTGCCCACAGAAAGAAGAAAGAGGGGGTATTTCCTACCCCTTGCATTTCACAAAAAAATGCACGTCTTATGACGTAAACTTAAAATCGTAATTTGTATTATAGCTGTAAATTTATGTTTCCGTTTAAAGCGCATACAACACATATTATTTTAGACTGTTGAGTTACACGGTAAAAGCTGATCTCATACGTATATGTTTTTCCCCTCTCGAAAATATTTCCGTGGACTACCATGTCAACTATCCATTTTTTTCTGATTAAAAAGAAAGATATTACCTAAACTTTTGGTATTTACGTAGTACAAAAGGTGAAAATGTAAATATCGCAATGCTACAGTCGTGACTGGTATTTGGACTAATTCACACATTAAAGTAACTTTACAGATCTACAACTACATGCATTAATATTAATCTTGAGTTATTTCAATAGTGAGTAAAACTAACATAAATATTGCATAAAAATGGACAGATCTGAAAGGTTATTCGCATTATCAAGTTAAAAGCAGTCAAACATATAATTGAATCATGAAATTCACTGTATCTTCATGTCTGATGATGCATTGTTTTGTGTTTGAGCATATAACTGCAGAATAAGCTGTCCTGTTTGTGCCAATCAAAGATATTGAACCCCAATTTTTAGTAGTATAAACTCTCAAGCCTGCCGCAACGTCGCTGGAAGCTGTTTATGTATTCATAGACATTAGAAAAACAGTGCTTAAAGCACAAAAACCGATGTTTAAAATGAGTATCAGTGAACAAAGATCATATATTAGCTTTATGTTAGAAACTTTTGCATAGTATTGTTAAACCTTTGCTAAGTTTCTCCAATATAATTTAAGATTTCTAAATATATAAAAATAAAGAAATCCTAGGCATACAGAAACGGAGTTTTTTTTCGGAAACACAAGGAATCACATTTTTCTAAAGTCAGAATTCAAGTCATAGCTTATTTGATTATTTTTTGGCAAACGACTTAGTAATTCAATCCAACTGACGAATTGTATATTTATGTGTGCATTGGATACTATTCAGTAGTTAACGTTTATGCTTTAGAAACATAATATGATATGTATATCTAAATTTTAAACGTGCTCAAGCTGTCAGTGGCTGGTCGAGAGGCTTAAGATCCAAAATATCGGGTTTTGATATCAGTGGATAGTAGAACACAAATGACTTTATGCTTACAAACAACCAAACCGATTGGACAAAAATATCCCAAGAGTTGGCGTTGAGTGTTTTTGACAGACTGTCTACCTTCTAGTCTAGAATTCAAAATTAGGGACATCTATACGCAGATAGCCTCTGTGTATCTTTCCTGAAAATTCTGAAGCAAGCAAACTCTTTCTTTAACTATCTAAAACATATACTGTTAATAAATACTACCTAAGACAAATTATTCTTTTTCTTAAGTAAGCAAAGTTTCGCAGTAAAGCCACAAATTTTAAGATTAATTCAAATGTTTTATCCACAAGTTCAATTACAAATAATATTTAAATCATATTTCAAACTACAAAATCTATTTTGATCTAAAGACCTATTACTTACCCCTAAGCGTTCCAGGATCGTATGTAAATATACATGTGGTGGCTTTAATGTCATGAAATCAGCAAAACTGTAAGCTAATTACACTTGCAAGCCTGCAAACACATGGAAGTATCAGACAGAACTATTGTAAGAGAAGATGAAAATGTATCCCTTTCTTTTCATTACAATGACACCATAATATGGTAGATAATGTAAAACACCAGTGACGGTAGTAGAAAAATATTAGGTTATAGTAATTTCTCTCTTACAAAGAGTGGTGTCTAGTTATTTTTGCAAAGCTAGTTTACAAAACAAACTCTTCTCATACGTTGTTGACATATCCAGAACTGTTTTGACAACTCATGTTTCTATCTCGCCGGGTGTTTTTCGTTTTTGTGATAAATTATTTCATTTCGTTGGTGACTTCCACGACGTTTTCGAT
Organism: Carcinoscorpius rotundicauda; assembly: GCA_011833715.1. Classification (NCBI taxonomy): domain Eukaryota; kingdom Metazoa; phylum Arthropoda; class Merostomata; order Xiphosura; family Limulidae; genus Carcinoscorpius; species Carcinoscorpius rotundicauda. The sequence goes on along the minus strand of CM022400.1, from coordinate 26,176,399 downwards.
AGATGTCTTCTTTAGATTAAAATAATTATATCCAACAAATGGTTCTTTTTTGTTTTCTTAAACAACACAAAAGTACACAATAGGCTCGCTGTTCTCTGCCCGCCACCGATATTTAAATCCAAACTTTAGCGTTATAAGCCTTTGAATGTGTGTGTGGGACAAATAGAAGTTTCAGTTTTAAATTGATATTCTGTTCTAATGAAAGTGTGTGCGTGTGTGTAATTTCTTGTAGTAAAACCACAAGAACTTTCTGAAGAGTCCATCAAGGGGAATCGAACCCCTAACTTTAGTGTTGTAAATCCCTATACTTACCGCTGTACTAGCGAAGGACTAGTGAAAAAGTAACCTTCCTATATGAATCATAATTTAAATCAACCCGGTAATTGGTATAAACAATTAAGAGTACTCTTCTTAGATTATTGCTCTAAAGGTTAAAATGCATTGTTTCATCAGTCAGGAAACCCTTGCTGTTAGCGAAATTTTCGACTACAATTCCAATAATATCTCTAAAGACTTGACCCAGTTTATGAAACACGGACTAGTTCTAGATCTACATACTAAGCTAACAATGCGTAGAAATCTTTATAATAAAAAAATTAAAATAATAAGAATTAAAATGTTAAAAGCTTTAACAAATTATTTTAATAAAGTGGCGTTTAAATCTACAAACCCTGATAATACCATATTTACACTTATGTTTTAGAAAAAAAACCAGATACATAAAAGAATACGTTGTAACTCACATTTTTTTCGAGATCTAGTTTCCATCTGGACATACAGTACCGACCATTAAAACCTCCTGGTAATAGTAGGTCTGAATCTGGCTGGACAGTTTTTTTCTTTATCTGAGATAACTTCGCTATAGGTGCAATAATTTCCAAACATTGACGATAGTTTCCAGGCCATGTTGTAGCACCACGAAATATAGAACTGGGTGGTTTTCCATAAGAATCTATCACTTGATTAAAATATGTTAACTAGTTATTAGAAAAAGACACAACGTGCCTTGATTATTGCCACTTTAAGACAAAATAAATTGCTTGATTCTGTATTAAATGTTCTTTATAAGAAGTTTGAAGAAAATCGATAAAAGTATCAATTATAAATTCGTGTTTCATTGAAAAGTTTAATAGCTTATAAGAGTTTAAACAGTGGAATTGCGAGAAACAGTTGTATGATGATAAAGGTCATAAGTAGAGGTAGTTATTAAAACATTTAACTTATCACTTTTTATTTGCATTTGAGACCTAGTAGATCTGGTGGTTAGTGCATTCGACTTGTAATGTGGGAGTTGTGGTTTTGAATTCCATCTCCGATCATGCTTGTATTTGCAGTTATAGGGATGCCATATGTGACGCTTGATCTCATTTTTTGTTGGTAAAAGAATGACCCAAAGAGTCAGTGGTGGGTAGTTTTGACAAGATGTCTTCTCCCTAGTATGTCATTTCTAAATTACAGATGTCTAGCCCTCGTGTGGCTTTTGCGAAATCTACTATAAATTTATGCACCTGTGAAAATCATAATGCTCGGTGAGGCAACAACGCAAAAATATAAAAAAGTTATTTGGGCTTAAAACATAATAGTAGAAAACTAACTAGCAAGGAATCTCTTCAAACCCACCTCAAAGAAACGCTTTGGCTGATTCTTGACGTTCTATGGAAACAGTGTCACACTAGGTTAATAAAACGTGGCATTCGCTTGCTGACAGTTTTTTGTGTGTGTATGACTCAACCATAATTTGAACCTGCAACCTTTGAAATGATAAAATATATTTTTATAAATTCATGAAACAAGTACTCTTTCTAATTAGAAGACTTCATTACATTTTTTAAATTACTTCTATAAATGTCTTTCTGCTAGTTGTTCTCCCTTTCCCTCCAACTCCAACTTGATGAATTACCGGCTTTACCTATTAAAACTTTGTGTTTCAAGATTTTACTTGACTGTTGACCATTCACATTCAGCTGTTTCAAAAAAACCATTCCGCAGATGTGATGAGAAGCCTCGAACTAAAACTTATAGTCTCATATTAAAGGCTTGGTTTGTTTTGAATTTCGCGTGAAGCTATACGAGAGTTATCTGTGCTAGCCATCCCTAATTTAGCAGTGTAAGATTAGAGGGAATGCAGCTAGTCATCACGACCCACCTCCAACTCTTGTACTTCTGTTTTACCAACGTCACGTTATAACGTCTTCACGGCTAAAAGAGTGAGTATATTTGGTGCCACCGGGATTCAAACCCGCGACCTTCGAACTACGAAGCCTTAACCACCCGGCCATGCTGGGTCAACCACATTAAAGGAGTTTAAAGATAATTCGAGAAGAGCCGAAAAAATGATTGTAGTCTAGTGTAATGTTTATCACTATTATTATTAAGTATGTCATTTTTATTGGTTTATCGGCTTTTGGTGTTTAAAACTGAATCCAAACTAAACTTTCAAACAACACACGACTTTTGATCGATATTATATTTTTGTTTAAAACTGAACTTATCGACATGTCAATTAAAAAATACTGCTACGAAACCGATTGAGATGAAACATTATCTAGCTCTCGAAATCTGTTATCTTAAAATGAAATTTCGTCACGATCTGATACAATATTAAATTGTAAGTTTCTAAGAAGAACTGACAAAAATTAATTTCAAAAAACATTATGAGAATTAGTATTCATATAGTATTTCATTGAAATATGAAGGAAAAAAATGAATTTTAACAATTATTGCAGGTTAATGGGATAAAAACAAACAACATGGTTGATGTATATATTTTGTCTGAAGAAGTTATTAGTTTGTAAAAAAAGACATTGCATCTCAAATACAATGATTATTTAAAAAGTTGTTTTAGCATATTTTACCACTCTGGCTATAAACTAAGTTCGTATACATTATAATTCTTTTTGAATATTTTGACTTGTTTATGGTTTTGCTTCTGTGCATAAAATAAAAATCAACCTAGTACTAAAAAGAACAACAGGAATTTCGTCATAACGAAGAAAAAAGTTTAAATGTTGAAACAAACAAATAAATATATTCATACTGTATTTCACTGCTTAAAAATATATCTAAACAATAGAAGTTGAAGAGAGGTCAAAATATATGCGTTAAGGGTCGAGATACATACTATAAGAGGTTAATTATTTTCACGTATATGACTTTATTTTTTTCTTGTAATGCATTCCATGCTATATTAAATTAACTTTATTTGATGAGGGGATACCTTTAAGGTCATGAAGGTCACTTTATAACCATGGAAGGAAGTATTATTGGTTTTACCAGTTTGTTTTTTTTTTGTTAACTTGCTTTAATGCTTTTATGACTGTAAATAACATACAGCAAAGACATCTACCAACCATATTTATATTAACTATAAGAAAGAAGTTTCTTATCAGTAATTTTTTACAGAAAAGTTTATGTTCATTCGTTAACCTTGTCTTCCCTTAAATATTATTTACATTTGTACAATCTAAACAACAAGTATCTTTATCATCAATAATTAACGAAGTTATTAAATAGTAAATTTGTAAAATAAAGTTAAGATTCACTATTATCAAACTATTATCCCTTTCAAGTATTTTGAGAAATCAAAAGCCAACATATATTGTACAAAGCACGAGCAGCACGCAAAGTATTCTAATATTATGGAGGTCTTGTGGTATCCCCCTTCTAGAAAATTTGTAGTAAATATATGCTATGAGATTAAATCTGAAAGCAATATTGCATGAATTACAGCTGTTCACATAAAATCCTCAAACATCCAATGAAAAATCAACAAATCACATTTTTACTTCAAGTGGGTTTCTCGTTATCATGAAATCATCACTCTGTTGTAACACTGCATGGGGAGCTAGAGCTAAGTTAGCATACATATGTATGTTTATTTATAATTAGTACCGTACTATCTGCATGCAGAGTAATTATTAAGTGTTAAATTACATTACTATTTTAATCAACTCTTTACAATAATAGTATATCACCTATTTTAAGAGTCATTGGCTATCATATACATACTTGTATGCACTACTTAAATAACGTATTAACATGTATCAAAGCTAGAGCACTCAGTGTTTCTCCAATTTGTGTACACGTCAAGTAATTATTCAACCGCCAGAGAGCAGATGCCAAATGTTCGCATGAACACACTCACGTGTACTCTTCAGTTAAGGCCTGACATGGCATCGTGCATAAGAAATTCAACTCGTAGTCTGCTAGTTGCGGGTTACAATCCCTTCACCAACCGTACTCGCCCTTTCAGATGGGTGGCGTTATAATGTGATAGTTAATTCCACTTTTCGTAATTAAAAAAGCAATGATGTATTGCCAAATACAGAAGTGCCGGAACATAAAATTTACTCCTTAAACATGTAAGGATACTTTCGAAATAGTAGCGGTAAGGCATTCAGGATTTAAAAAAATATAGGCATGTTGTACCCACGCGTTCCCGCTACACGTCTGTAAAAAGGGTCTCTCAAGAGTTGGCGTTTGGTGGTGTTGACTAATTAGCTTTCCCCTAGTCTGTAACTTCTAAATTGCGGCCAGCGCAATTAACTTTTGGGTAGCAATTTGCAAAATTTAACAAAACAAGCAAGCAATAATTTCCAGTCCAACAAAACACATGTCAGGCTGAAGAAGACACGTAAATGTATCAAAACTTCTATCCATTAAAATTTGATAATCTTTCATAATAGAATATCGTAACTTTACTTTACACATCCTTATACATATACCTAACTTACGTGAGACTGTTCTAGTGGAGAATAAATAATAAAACCTAGTATTTTTTCTATTATTCTACTTTATGTAGTTTGTTGTTGAACAAAACCTTGTAATTATTTTAGTTTGTACACAAGCTCTTGGAATTGCATTTGGTACAAAGTAGTTTTCAAAAACTGCTTTGCCATAACAACATAATACCTAAATATCTGACGTTTGCATTTGATATAAAATTTGTACAAAGATTAACTGATTAATTATGGAAATGTATTTACTAAACGACGACAAAAAACAGTTTAATAGTTTTTCAAAACTTACTTTCTACAGCCCATCCATCAACGCTCATAAAATGTTCATAGGTGTACGCCAAATCTATTTTACATTGGCTAATGTTCTTAGAGAACGTTTCAACTGAATCTAACTGACCAACCCGATAATGTAAATTATCTTGTACAGCCTCCACAAAAGCACGTTTCGGGCGCCATTTGTGTTTCCCAGAGAAGGTGTTCAGAATGTGTTGAGAAGAAGCTAGATTTAGATCCGTCGGAGCTGATAATATGGCTAAATCCATTTCAGGTGACAAATACGGATTCGGGAATTTTTTTACATCAACATGTAGAGTTACAGATGACTCAGCATCGCTTTGATAAAATCCTTGCTTGTCGTCTAAACATGCGCCAAAATATCGCAGAACCAAAATTACTTGTATTATAAACTGTCTCATGTTGAATCAGATATTTTACACGAAGTATAAGAGATGAATAATCCCAGTTACACTTGTGGAAAGCACTTCTTCTATGACTAAATTGTAATTGCATTACGCTTAGAAAAACACGATCACGTTTTATCTTCTTGGAATTTATCCTTTACGTCACACACTCAAGAGCTTATAACAAATAACAAAAAAGAAATATAACCTTTTACGATACTTGTTAGGTAGATGTAAATACTCTAATCAAACAATGGCTCTAACGGCAAAAAAATCATATCTAATCTAACTAAAAATGCTTTTAATAATATAACATACGCTACAAACCTTAGTTAAAAGCAATAACATAGAATAAAAACGAATTAGATCTAAAACTTACCAAATATTAAGTGGACAAACAAGGGGCTGAATTCTCATGATGTGAAAAATGATTAACATTACACTTCCTTGTTACGTGGCAGAAGGAAATAAAACAGACATACATATAACGTTTATTCGAAAACATCTTGACGTAATGGACAAAATTCACGAACTTTATTTATATCAATGGTAATATGTTGTTTCACAAAAATATTTTGCCCAATGGTACATATATGTGTGCATGTATAAATCACAAAGCAAGAAACCTGACAATCCGATTTCTTTTTCAAAAGGTAGCTAATTTTTCTTGTTATTATGTCTTCCAAATTCTCTGAGGTTATCGATTTTCTTTTTTGTGTGTCATGTATCTACATGCATTTATGTGTCTGTCTGTCTGTTAACATTTATGCGTGAAATATTAATCATCAAATAAAAAAGCGTATGTACAAGATTTACGTTTCACATATTTTTTTCAATTAAACAACTGTGTAAGACTGCAGTAAATATGCGTAATGGACAAGTTCGTATATATGTATATTGTATGTATATGCACTCCCATTGGCACAGCGGTATATCTGCAGACTCACACTGCTAGAAGCTTGGTTTCGATACCCGTGGTGGGTAGAGCCCAGATAGCCCATTGTGTAGCTTTATGCTTAATTCCAAACAAATAAATATATGTCTACTTGCAAATTATGCATACCTTTATGTAACTGGAAAAGTTTTTAGAATATTATTTACCTGTTCAACAGATAGTGCTGTATGATCATCATCTCTATTTCTCTAACTATAGTTACCATAAGTGTCAAGTTAGGATTAATCCTGATCTTTCATTCTTTATATTCCACCTATCTATAATTGCTACATTTACTCGATCATATAGAGATAAGCAACGCTGAATTATCAAAGTTAGTTATGAAGCTAGCCTAATATGCACTCTTCCTCAACGCCAATTACTCGCACACTATGAAATATAGAAAAAGTTTCTTACAATGAGGGTAACTTCTAGCTTTTCTCTTGTTAAAAATATATATATCCACTTACTATTAACATCACTCCTCATTTTTCTTTATCACTAGAAGCAATTTTTACACAGTTCATCAAAAATTGGGTCAAACTGTTGTAACTGCAAAATTAGCTTCTCATCATGATCTGGTCGCTTTAAATAATGTGTTATTTATCTCATTTGGGACAACTGAATTTTGTTTCATAAATCCAGCTAATTTCTCTTTCCTGTTGTATGATTAATCCTTTGTTGGTCCTTAGATCTAGATTGAACCAAATGCTTATCCTTGAGATATTTTCCTTTTGATGTGAACCAGCAACTGTTAACCTCCAACAGTATTAGCTGTAATTACCAAGTCTCCTACCTCTATAATAGATCCCCCTTGTTGTATCCATCATTAGTTCTTATTTTCTACAGTCTTTTGTTTGCAATTTGTTTCAAGTTACACATAAAAAGATCTATTTTCTTGTATTTTACTTTACTCTTCGTAGCTAGTTGTTTAACTAATCTTTTTCATTCTTGTAGATTATCGTCAGCAGGAGCTGGTGTTTCAATAGTGCTCTCCCTCATGATCCATTAACATCGAAATAACACCATTATCTATTACTTTAATGGATTCTAACTCCACCAACAGGTGCAGAGATTATTTTAAGGAAGTACACCTACTTTGCTACAGGCTAATTCTCATGTCCTTCTCTGTTATGGAAACTAAAATTTGTCACATGAGAACAAATCCATAACTTTATAAAGATCATCTGAGTAAAATAATTGTGTAAGCCTTTCAAAATATTTTGTAGGCTTAGCTAAGGCTTCTTTTTTCCTGTATTCCCTGTTTCAGAATTTTTTCCTGAATACTTTTTTCTTGTTTGTCACTTCATGTTTGTTGGGTAATACAACTACCAATGCTTAATGGTAGATATTATGGATTGTAGCTGTAAAATTATTTAATATAATTAAAGCTGGTCCTTTTAAAAGGGCAGCGAGATGAATAACATATGTTCACTATTTCATCTATTCACTTTGGAAAGTATTTCAAACTGAGCATGATACACTTCACACTTTTAATCCTAGTCCGTTGGTTTTTTAATTAAACAATGCTATTGAATTGGCTAACTAAATTATCAAATTAGATGTTGTACTGTCATGGTTGAAGCACTACAAAGAAACCACTTCAGTCACAAATGGCAGTAGGGGTAATAGGTGTACCAAAGACATTCTTTTGTTCCATATTTTATGGTAAATGCTATTTTGGGTTGAAACTGACGTTATTTTTAATTTACTTCGCTTCGCTTCTTCTTCATGGGTATTATTTGGGTATGTTGAATTTTTGCCCCCTTTTTTTTTCTTTTAGTTCATCATTTTCACTTTTACTTTCGGCCCGGCATGGCCAGGTAGGTTAAGGCGTGCGACTCGTAATCTGAGGATCGCGGGTTCGCATCCCCGTCGCCCCAAATGTGCTCGCCATTTCAGCCGTGGGGGCGTTATAATGTTACGATCAATCCCACTATTCTTTCATAAAAGATAGCCCAAGAGTTGGTGATGGGTGGTGATGACTAGCAGCCTTTCCTCTAGTCTTACACTGCTAGCGCAAATAGCCCTCGAGTAGCTTTGCGCGAAATTCAAAGAAACTTATATATATATTTTTGTTTATATATATATTTATCGGGAAAAAATAGTAAACGAATATTACACTAGTTTTAAGCGTCTAGCGCATGGTAGCCAGCTTGATTTATATTTCTTAAATATATATTCATAGCAGAGAGGTACTTAGAACTGTGTTCATCATGTACGTAGATCACACAATAAATCATTTTTATGCCAATTTTTATTAAAATAATTTAGTGCATTATGCAAGAGTCTTACAGATATTGTCTTTATGTTTGTATATTTGTGTATAAATGTGGACGAAGTATTAATGCTTTATAAGCTGAGGTTGAGATTGAATTTTGTATTTTTTGTAGTTTGTGTAATTGTTTTTGTGTTATGTTTATCCAAGCAGGACATGCGTATCCTATTATATGTCTAAGGTATGTTCTGTAGATTTTTTATTATATTATCAGGTGATGTACCTTAATTTGCATAATTTGCTTTTTTCCAGATTCTAGTCAGCATATTGTTAGTATGCTATATCCACGTTAATTCGGTATCGTAAGTTAAGCCTAAAAATTTAGCCGAAGTTGTAAAAGTGATCCGTTCATGTATAACTTTGATGGATCTTTTTTTCAGTTCATTTGATCTGGTGAATTGTATTACTTGAGTTTTCGGAATATTTATTTTTACTCTATATTTCTGGAAATATTCTTCTAAATTATTCAGGACTGGTTGGAGGTTTGTTTTTGCGATTGAAGGAGTGGACACTTTTCCAGACCACTATTTACATCGTCAGCAAATTATGATGCAAAACGTAAATTTAGGTCCGACAGTGGCATATTACTCACATACATGATAAATAAGATAGAACTAAATACTCCTCCTTGTGGGACTCCTGCCTCAGGTGAAGAGGACGCTGGGTGGGCCCCATTCACATCTACTTTACATGTTCTATTGTCCAGAAAGCAAGCTACAGTGCATTCGTTTTTGTTAAAGCTGTTTGTAATTGTTTCTGTTAACCTGATCAGGTGGTCTAAATTTTTCTAAATCCGTTTTGAATTTCAGGTTATTTTGAATTTACTTCTAAGTATATAGACAGTTGGTTACTAATTATTATTTTTCTTAATTTTGCCGATGCAACTGGTTTGGCTAACTGAGCGGAAATTTTTGGTTTATTTGCTGGCTTTCCTTCTTTCTGGAACATTAGTATTACTGCTTCCTTCCAAGAAACAGTCATATATCCGGCTAATAATGAAAAGTTAAATAAAGCTGTTAGGTGTTCATATAATTTCTGAGTACCATTTTTTAGGAGGATGGCTTATACACCATCTCTCCAGGAGCTTTCTTTTTGGTGTTTCTGATAGCTGTTAGTACTTCCGTCATTGTTATATCTTTTATTAGTTGATGATTTTAATTTACTTTAAATATCACATCTCTGTTTTTAAATTTCCCTCTTAAATTCCATTCTCTTATTTATTAATCATTTTTCACATTTCTATAAAATTCTTCTTGGTCTTATTTTACTTTTCCATCTTTATTGGCCTGGCATGGCCAGGAGGTTAAGGCCTTTGACTCGTAATCCGAGGTTCGCACCAAACATGCTCGTCCTTTTAGCCATGAGGGCGTTATGATGTGACGATCAATCCCAGTATTCATTGGTAAAAGAGTAGCCCAAGAGTTGGTGGTGGGTGGTGATCACTAGCTGCCTTCCCTCTAGTATTACACTGCTAAATTAAGGACGGCTGGCACAGATAGCCCTCGTGTAGCTTTGCGCGAAATGAAAAAACAAAAACAGCACCACAATAATCCCATTTGACAACAATGTTACAACATTGTTTCTTCACTGGGATCATCGTTTTAAATTACTTGGTGAAAATAAAGCCATATTTAGTCCACCTAATAAAAACAATTCAATTTATTTTTTCCTTGTTACTTCTACAAGGTGCCTTCATGTATATGTTGTAATAAGATGTAGGTTTAAGTTTACAAATAATGATAAAACAGAAATAATTTGCTCGTAATACTGAGGCTAACCCAAAAAATAAACTTGTGCACATTTCACAGTCAATCGACAATTACAGTGGCGCATTCAAGAAGGAGTAAGAGAGAGCTCAGCCCTGGGGCTCATGGTCTTAATGGGGCCCTTTAAAAAAATTGATTGTCTCACTATTTGCCTGCTCGACTATTCTTATACTTTTAACTGATGTCTTTCTTTTATGTAGCCAAGCGTGTTAAGGCGTGCGACTCGTAATCTGAGGGTCGCGTGTTTGCATCCCTGTCGCGCTAAACATGCTCGCCCTTTTCAGTCGTGGGAGCATTATAAAGTCACGGTCAATCCCATTATTCGTTGGTAGAAAGAGTAGCTCAAAAGTTGGCGATGGGTGGTGATGACTAACTGCCTTTCCTCTAGTCTTACACTCCTAAATTAGGGACGGCTAGCACAGATAACCCTCTAGTAGCTTTGTGCGAAATTAAAAAATAAAACAAAACAATCTTTTATGTATTAGTCTGAAGTTATTCGACTTTAGTGACGTCGTCTGGAACATTCTTGGTATTTTGAGACTTACTTAATCTTCGCTAATACGTCCTTTATTTAACATCTGAAAGTATAGCCTCGATAGTATTCAGCTTTTCAACTCTTTCAGGATTAGAGTTTGCTAGTTTCTGAGGCTGAGCCTACAATGTTTACGAATTTCAATGATATTGCATATTAAGTTAAACGACCTGAAAGTTTTCTTGTCTTTTTATATAAATAATTAGTTGCATCAAGTAAACGAGACATTTGAATGTAATGTAAAAACCGGATTTTTTAAGTGTAGAATTAGGATACTGGGAGAAATCAAAACATTTGGATTACTTATGGTAATGCTTCCAACGTTTTCACCTCCTCGTAAACTTTATTTAGATTTTATTATGACATCTGATTTACTTGCTTTACAAAAAAGTTATGAGAGTGAAGTGTAGAGGCGTCGAGAATTACTTTAAAGATTGGGGTTCAGTCCCATAGGAATTTTCGGAGTTTTAGTTTGATTTCGATAAGGGTTTTTATTCTCATTTTTCATGACACCAACTTAGGAATCGGGGCACGGAGCCTGTATACCAATGCCCTGTAAAGCCTCTGATGGGTTGTTGATTTCATTATTTAAAATGAATAAAAAAGACAAAAGCTTCTATTAGGAAAAGGAACACTTATAATTCATACAAGAAGAAATCAAAAGGTGATTTATACTACAGTGTTAGTTACTGAATTCAAAATAACCTAATTTAAATAACAAATTAATTTAAAAGCAGCAAATCATTGAGTCTGTTAATAAACAAAACTCGCTTATTTCCTTATTCGACTTCAAGTTTAGTCGTTTTTTACTATCATCATTCTTCAATGTGACGGTCAATCCCACTATTCGTTGGTAAAAGAGTAGCCCAAGAGTTGGCAGTGAAAGGTGATGACTGCTGGTTGCCTTCCCTTTTGTCTAATACTACTAAATTAGGGACGGTTAGCACAGATAGCTCTTGAATAGCTCTGTGCGAAATTTGAAACAAACAAACTCTTTATTTTCACATTAATATCATTCTCGTGATAAAAGACAAGTTTCCATGGCCAGACCATTCAAACACTAACAGCTATATTTATGATCAATCGGCTTACATTTTGTAATTTCACCAGCTGGGACAGCGGTAAGTCTTCGGATTTACAACGCTAAAATCAGGTGTTTGATTCCCTTCGGTGGACACAGCAGATAGCCGTATGTGGCTTTGCTATAAGAAAAAACACAAACACATTTTATAATAAAAACTTTGACTACAACGTTTATTTTAATTTGTTTAATCTCGGATTGAGAATTAGATATGCATAAAAAAAAATAGTTTCATGTCAGTCTTTTGGAACTTCTTTTCGTCGTTATAAGCCCGGCATGGCCAAGTGGTTAAGATGCTTGACTCGTAATCCGAGGGTCTCGGGTTCGAATGCCCGTCAACCAAACATACTCGCTTTTTCAGCAGTGGGGGCGTTATAATATTACGATCAATCCCATTATTCGTTGGTAAAAGAGTAGCCCAAGAGTTGACAGTAGGTAGTGATGACTTGCTACCTTCCGTTTAGTCTTACACTGCTAAATTAGGAATGGCTGGTGCATATAGCTCTAATGTAGCTTTGCGCGAAATTCGAAAGAAACATTCGATCTTTTGACGTAAATTTTAAAGCTGTTGAAATTGAAATTTCAAATGGAAATTCTCCGAATTTAAATCCTATTTAAAATATTTGGGCAATTTGTAAAGAAAGACTTCGGGGAAAAGAATGTACTACGAAAGATAAGTTAATTGAGGTGTGGTACCGCAATCCAAAAATTAGTAAAGATTGTAGTCAACTCGTGGACTCGATGCCTGGCCTGGCATGGCCGAGCGCGTTAGGGCGTGCACTCGTAATCCGAGGGTCGCGGGTTCGCGCCCGCGTCGCGCTAAACATGCTCGCCCTCCCAGCCGTGGGGGTGTATAATTTGACGGTCAATCCCACTATTCGTTGGTAAAAGAGTAGCCCAAGAGTTGGCGGTGGGTGGTGATGACTAGCTGCCTTCCCTCTAGTCTTACACTGCAAAATTAGGGACGGCTAGCACAGATAGCCCTCGAGTAGCTTTGTGCGAAATTCCAAAAAAAACAAACAAACAAACAAAAACAAAGACTCGATGCCAAAGCAGATTAAATGATCTTCTGAAAAATAAAAGCGGTCATATCGCGTATTAATTGTGAATAATTTTTATATTCTCAGAAATAAAACTCAAAAAATTGAAAAAATCGTAATTTTCCGTCTTGTTTCAATTAATTTGCACGAGGGTGTATTTCCATGCAGTGGAAGTTACTGATGTTTGTACACCTTGTAGTGTAGTCGGATTATATCGTATTTATACTGTATTTCTATCACCTATTGCTCTAAGTATTATTAGTTTGTTAAACAAAGTTTGTTAGTATTGCTTTAAATGTAAATGAAGTTGTGTTCAATTAAACCAAGAGATATAATTTGAAAGAATATTTATAGGCCTATAAACTGTTGGCTAAATGATATATAGATACCATGAATGAAAAAAAGTGGCAAACAAATTGTAAGTACTTTGCTTGTTTGTCGAAAGATAAGTGTTATAAAACTTAATAACAGGAATACTAAAACTCAAAACTTTCTTAAAATCAAATATTAGGGTTTAACTTTACATTTAATAACTGATATGAGAGGTTAACAATTTTAATCGTGTTAAAGGCTAAACTTCTGTCACTAGAATGTTCTTACCCTTTTAATGTGTGTTTTTTTTAAAAAGATTGAACGTATGTATGTGTATATATGTTTGTTTCATCATAGAGAGACAGAGAGAAAGATAGGAATAATATACTTCTCTAACTATATGTGTAGTATTTACTGTTTTATTTAAAAATAGTTTATTTTTCCAGAGTAGGAATACAAGTTTTTTCTTGATTTTCTTAAATTCTGAAATTAAATATCATTATCAGGTAAGTACATACATTATAACATTGTAAAACAATGGCTTTTAATGCTAAATATTGAGTTTTGATGCCTGTGGTGAGCAGACAGACATTGAAGAAATACAAACTATGAAGTTAAAAATATTCCTCATAAAGATTTTTGTGGTATGTGTTCTCTAAAACTGTTTTATATGAAAATTTTAATTCTACATTGGAGCTTCAGTTTTTCTGTTTATTTTCAGAATTATCTCTTAATATTATCTGTGAGCAAGAATAAAATTTATGGCTGAAACGTGGAAATTCTCACCATGGAAACATCCTCCAAAGTTTCAGAAAACAGTACTAATAAATGGAGTAGGACTGAACATTCCTCAAGAAAGAGCTGTGTGTAATGTAACACTGGAATCTCAAGATGTTGTTTTTTTACCTCTGGTTAGAGGAGGTGGCCCAGAAACTGTTGTATTAACCATAGGTGAAGCTGATACTGAGATTGAGCAAATTCTTCATTCTTGTGTTCAAACCATGAAAGCTGGAGAGGTGTGTGTACTGCAGTTTTATTTAGACGAGGACATAATATGTAGGAGAATTGGAATGCAACAGCAGTGTCCAGTTGAAGACACAGAAGAAAGTTGTAATTTAGATTTTCCCCATGCAGCTCATATAAAGTTAGAGAAATTTACAGAAGTTCCTGGGATTTGGGAGCTTCAACCAGAAGAAAAGTTGCAGCGAGCAACTCATCACAAAGATGTTGGAGTAAATCTATTCAAGAAACAAGAGACCAAATCTGCATTCATAAGATTTAGTAAAGCAATGAAATATCTTATCTCTCTAGAACATGATTATTCATCACAAAAGCAGCAGCTTTTAAGTGATAAAGAATTCAAAAATTTAAAACTGTCATGTTATTTGAATATGGCTGCTTGTCAGCTAAAATGTAAAAAATTTGATTTGGTAGTGAAAAATTGTACAGAAGTGTTGAAAATAGACTCACAATGTGTTAAAGCATTGTATCGTAGAGGTAGTGCTCTACTTGAGTTACAAGACTTCAACCAAGCCAAGAAAGACCTTGAAAAAGCTCATGAACTTAATCCAATAGATACTGCTATTGTGAGGCAGCTAAATGCATTAAAGATAAATGTTAAAAAATGTGATAATAAACTTGCACATGGATTAAAAAAGTTATTTTCTTGATAATACTATCATTAAAAATGCCATAGAAATATGTATGTAAACTTTCCTAAGTTAAAGAAAAAATAAATTCTGCAAAGTTTTAGTTTTTAGGAAAAATAATGCATTGGCTTGTACCACTAACTGTGTTTAGAAACAATTTTCCAATTCAAACAGGAAGATTTCTAGAAAAATTAATTGTTTATAGGAATAAACATTGTTCCAAATAAATAAGGGATAATCAGGTTTCTTTATATTAGCTACTGTTATTAAATAATATCAGTGGCACCTCCTAAATTCATGTTTAGGTGAAATAAATGTACAGTAATAGTAATGTGATGTGATATGTACAGTTCAGTTGTATATAAAAGTGAAGGAAAGTGTGTATTCTCAGAAATTTGAACAAGAACAGTACAGGCATAGAGAGATTTGAATTGAGGGGTGGAACTCGAACAAAGATACTTGGACAATTCAGTGATATTGAAGACAGTAGGTTGGCTATAAACTGGTCAAACAACATAGGTCATTGCTGAATGGATACAAGTTTTACATGTTTCGGTTAACAGGGTCTAAACTTGTACTTAGCCAAAGATCTGAACACAGTATAATAATGTCACTAACACCACTAGATGACAACTATTTGACAACATAGTATGAGTATCAGCTCTCAAACTGAATAAACTGTTCAGAATTGTATATATATAAAAGTTGCCAGTGAACATAAATAGATTTCATAATGTTTGGTCTCTTTTTGCCAGATGATCAGTAATGAGGATACTCTAACTCATTGTCACAGAACAACCTGTTTTCAATTGAGTGCCTAAAACTGGACCCAGCTTGTACTTCACAGAGGAAAGAAAGCATAGCAGTGATGATACACTAGTTGGTTTGTGAGCAGTACTGGAAACCACACTGATTTTTATGTGCTACAGCCTACTCTATAACAGGGTTTCATGAATATAATAACATTTAGAGTTTCAGATATATAAGCATTACTGTTGCCATATGCAGGTGTAGTTGGTCAGCAGTTTCTTCGGGTGGATATTAATGTGCACTTTTGTTTTGCTTCAAAGCCTTTAAAAAGAAGATATATTGATTGGCAATCATGTTTACTTGATTTCAGTTTGATTGAATATACATGAAATGTTTTTCAAGCAGTATAGTATCAAATATAAACAGGTTTATCACAACATTTTTGAAAAATTCATAAAGACAAAAAAGTAAATAAATAAATCCATAAATAAATATTAATTAGTTTTGTGGATAGGACTAAGATTTATTCTGTCTTATTGCTCTCTTGGTGTACAAACACAAGACATGACATCATGTGATGCTTTAATAACTGCAGATTACTTGGTAATGAGTCATTTTGGGTCAAGTTTTCATGAAGTAGGAGAGGTGGTTGGTATACCACACAATATTTTTATTAAATTCAACATGCTTTTGGTGAAAATAGGTTGTGACACTCTGCTCCAAGAAAATGCTTGGTAACTTGTGATTCATCCCAAAGCTATATTGATGAATTGTAAACAAGTTTGGAAGAGATGTAAGCCTTATTATCCTAATAACTCATTGATTCAATCATTTTAAGTTTGCTGCATCGCTGTATGTCATGAATTAGTATTTGAGGTGATCTTGCACCTTATTGTTTTTTTTTTTTAATAAGTTATTTGACTGCAAAGCCTGTAGTACAAAAGATCATTTGTGAATATGGACTTCAGTGGTAAATCATTTATACACCAAATAATGTAACTGGTCACTTCACACTTGGTTTCCAAAAAAATAAACTAGGAGATGGTGTTGACATTATTTAATAACAGTAGATGTTCTTTGTGATAACTAGACAATAGAAAACTGATTATCCCTTAATAATTTTGAATAATAATTATGAATTAGTTTAATTCGTATTTGAGAATTTTGTAAGATCAAAATATTTGTTCCAAAATCTTAAAAATTACTCCATGAATCATATAAGTATTGTCAGAAAATTGTTTATACTAGTCAGAAAGTCAAGCATTTTAATGCTTTTGAAAAAAATAATTGGATAAATATCATTAAAGTTGAGAACTTTTAACATTATTGTATCTTTTTCAGACATTAGTTAATAAATAAGCTAAGTCTGTATTTAGAAAATGTTAAAACTTTTTTGTTTCTAATTTCTTATTTTGTATACAACAAGATAAAATTTTTAATTGGAAACCTAAAAGTAACGTATTTGCTTAATTTCAAACATGCTGCTGAATGTTAAATACAACTAGTAGATGATTGTGATGTTTATAATGAAGCAGTCTGCCCATATCATTATAGTTGAATGTGTTGAATTACTAAAGGGTTATATATATATATATAAACACATTAATAAAATGTTTACTTGTAAATAACATACTGTACATGTAAAAAGCTTCTATATTTTACTTATTTTGGTACCTAGCAGTTTTTAACAGAGGACACTGTTGTAATTCATACTGTAAGGTAACTTCTTAAGTATTTTTTTCAGGTAGTTCAAGTTACTACCTTTACTCATCAAAATACTTAGAATAATACTTAGAGAAATATGTTTGAAAATACTAAGTTTTTAAAATAGTTCTTTTCTCAAAATACGTATCCTCTAATGGGACAGTGGTAAATATTCCAATTTAAAATAGTAAAATGAAGAACTCAACTCCTGTTGGTGGACATAACAGATAGATCTTTGTGGTTTTGCTATAAGAAAACACACACACATGCACACTTGAAATACTTTTCCATGATAGTTCATAGCCCCCTCTGGTACAGTGGTAAGTTTACAGATTTACAACACTAAAATCAGGGGTTCATTTCCTCTCATTGGACTCAGCAGATAGCCCAATGTGGCTTGCTGTAAGAAAACATTCATAGTTTATAGATTAAAAAGTATGAGAAACACAAACAACGTAAAAAATAAACATATCTAAAGTATTTTAAACACTTTTTAAAAATACTTCCAGTTGTGTGTATAATAGGCCCATCCAAGACTTAGGACAGAGATTTCTAATGTGAACAAGAGTAACAATTTGTTAATGTTAAAACAAGATCTCATTTATATTCCACTGAGATAAACAACCACAATTTCATACCACCTGCTTTAAAGGTTTGTAACATTAACATATACTATGAAATGACCATTTTGTGGTATACCCGTGCATCTGGTATCAGTTCACATTCATTTTAATGTTTTTCATGAAAAATAAATTGACTTATCATGTGGTAAGATGTTAAACAACATTGTAAAATAATGTATATATACACACACACATTTATTGTAAGACAACATTCTACCTTTGTTTCAAAATTTACTGATTAAATACAGCTCAACTCTGTACTAAATTCTGATTTACAAGTTAATTTTCTTTTCCTATTTTTGTGTACAGTTTGTCCCCCATTTTTTTAATATACAGATATCTTTCAAAAATCCTCATCCAAACATAAGATATAATATGGTGCAACACTTACCTTTTTTCCATTTGTACTTAAATAAGCTAATTGACAATCAGGAAGTTAGATATAGTGCTATTAGGGCTACAAGCAGTAAATTTAACTGTAATTAGCCCATTCTACTGAGCAACAAATTTCAGCCCTAATTTCTAAAGCTGAGGAACTTTTGGAAGGAAAAAAAACCAAAAGGGTCAGAATGGATGTGAGTGATAAAGATATTGTAGATGACTCCTTGGCAAGTCATGTGGATAGGATTGTCTGTGGTGTAAATAGGGAGAAAATCAGATTTTGCTACCCAGGTACACAGATAGAGGATATAACTGACAGAGCAATATATGTAATATCTAATGTAATGATGCAGTTTTTTATAGTGCATGTAGGGGCTAATAATGTAAGGAAAACTAATACATAAGAGTTAATTAATAAATGCAAAGATTTATAAATGTATTAAAAGAAAAAGGCTATAGCTTGATTTTATCAGGAATACTGCCAAGAATTAACTGTGGAGATGAAGTTATAATTATGTCATTAGGGCTACAATTTAGGCTTAGGTTAGTATGTAAAGATTACCATATTGGCTGATTGGGCCTATGGAATTAGCTCAGTGGAGCCCCCAGTGGCTAAGCAATATGTCTGCAGACTTACAGCACTAAAATCCAGGTTTTGATACCCATGGTGGGCAGAGCACAGATAGCCCATTGTGTAGCTTTGTGTTTAATTGAAAAAAAATCAAAGTTCAGTGGAAGAAGGGAGTTTTTTGGAATGGATTATTTACATTTAAATAAGATAGAAGGTGCTTGTGTGCTGTGGCTGTTAAATCAGCTTTACGGGAAGTTTTACACTAGGACTAGACAGTAGTGAATGCCAGGAAAACTAAATACATAAAAAATAATAGGCAAAAAAATAAGTTTAGCATGGGAAATGAGAAAAGAAGTAGGTACAAAGGTAAGTTTAATTGTCACTATTGTAATGCTAGAAGTATAAAGAATAAATTAGATTATCTTAGAGTACTAGTAGGAATATAGGATTTAAATATAGTCAGAATAACTAAAACATAATTACATATAGATGATTTTGAGGGCAGAACTTTCTTTGAAATACACTACTTTAGTGCTCTATCCATGTATTTAATAGTGATTGAATTACTAAAGATGGAGGAATTTATATGTAGAATGTGCATTACATCTTGTTGAAGTTCAGGATATCAAAGATAATGGCAAAGAAATTAAATTCATTTGGGTGTCTGTTACAGAAAAAATAGGGTAGATGCATTTTAAAAATCAGGTTGGCTTACAAAGACTATAAAAGATTAAATTAAAGAAAACCATCATAAATTTAAGAAATTTAAATGGATTGTTAAGACAAAGGATTTAAAACATCCTAGAGATATACATTTTTGTAAATTAAAATTTTTAATTTTTAACACTATCCACTGATAAAAGAAAACAAATTACGTGAAATATCATTTTCAAAAGCAGCGATAATAGCGCGTCATTGAAGGTTGTTCAGAAATAAATCTCGTAATTCTCACGATGACATTAAGAAGCTGAATTTTGAGTAACTTATCATTGGTTGGTTGGTTTAATCCAACGTTTGTTGGTTACAAGGTAAGACACCTTAATTGTCTGCTGTTTCAACTCTACTCAGAGTAAGTTTTGCAACCTAAATGCAGCATGGATAAGGACTTTCGTCTAATATTTCTCTGCGATTTCAAACTTGAACGAAAAGCTACATGAAACATCAACGAGGCATTCGACCATGGATCTGTTACTGAACATATACAGTTTAGCGTTGGTTCCAATGGTTTCGACATGGAGATGAAAGTCTTGAAGATCGTGGGAGAAAACCATCCTTAGATGAAAAAACGTTAAGGGAAGCATTTGAAACAGACCTTGGCACAACAGAATGTGAACTTGCAGTAAAGCTAGACACAAGCACATCAAGTATTGCGAACAATCTGAGTGCGATTGAAAAGAAGAAAAAGTTGAATAAGTGAGTTCCGCATGAGCTGACTGAAAATTAACAAAATTGGCGTTATGAGACCTGTCGAGGATAACACTCCAAAAATTAAACGAATTGGGAATCGATGTTCTACCTCATCCATTTTATTTCCCAGAACAGTCCCCTACAAATTTTAAAATGTTCAAGCACTTTGACAACTTTTTGAACAAGAAATGTTTTCAAAACCAGGCAGCTATAGAAGAAACTTTCAGGCAGTTTATTGACCACATAAACTCTGATTTCTACAGCAGGGGCATAAACAGCATCGTTACACGTTAGCAAAACTGTATTGAAGCAAATGGTGATTACTTTGATTAAAGTATGTTTTACAACACTTATTTATACTTTCCCAAACTTTGCAGTTTAAAGACGACATTTATTTCTGGATAACCTAGTAATTAATTAATACAGTAATTTATGTACCTTAATAGACGTTTTTGATGTAGTTCATTGGAAAAACTCAAGTAAAATTAGCGCAGTTAAAGACTGGACACATATTTATATTAATCTAATATATTAATGCTGACGTAACATTTATAAAATTAAATTATATAAATAGATATATTTATGTACAATGTTGTAAAACAAGATTTCCATACGACATAACCGAGTGAAACGTCAATCTCGAAATGCGGTATTTTGAGTTATGGGCAAGAACAGACAAGGTGCCTGTTCGCTCACATTTCTAGAGAGATATTTTTAAAACTAAAATTTAACACATTTGGTAAAGTACAAGAAAAGGCAGAACAAGTTATGCACATGTTTGTAGATCATTGTCATGTTGCTAATAAGGAAAAACATTATTTAAAAGTATACTATATGGGTGAGCCATTTTTGTCAGTTTCTATTAAAAAGATAACAACGTGTATATGTTGATAACAAACATTAAGCCCATTATAGTTTTGCCTAAATACAAGGTAGAAAGTAGATTAAGTATTAAATTTCTCCGTTATTTTTGTGTCTTGACGTTAAAGTTCATATATTGCAGACGAAACGAGACTTAACTACTGTATATATATTAACTGACTCTGCATAAGGCCTTTTTGTGAGCTATAATCCCTAAAAACGACTTAAACTGAATAAATCCAAATTTTTGTATGTCAGTATATTGAAGAAAAAATTATATTTTGATAATTTTCATCTTTATTGCTGTAAATTTGACACCACAAACAAAAGTTCAAAATATGCATTTGTATGCTGTTTAACATTTGATTGCATAAAATCCTTTAAAACGCCTAAATCAAAAAGATAAAAATAAATCTATGCATATTAGATCAAGGTATAACCCAACCAAGTTTCAAATCGATTCGTTGAGAAATAAAACAATAGAAGTTGGTTGAAAATATTTTTGTAGCAAAAGAGACAACAACAGAAAAACAGCATGTTTCTCTGCAAAGTCGTAACAAGAAAGCCTTTGTTTCATTGGCGACTAATCAGACTTCTTTCATTATTTCCATCAGTGTTGATTCCTGTACGTGGCCTCCCCGCTAGTGAAACGGTATGTCTACGGATTTACAACACTAAAATCAGGGGTTCGCTTCCCTCGGTGGGCTCAGCAGATAGCCCGATGTGGCTTTGCTATAAGAAAACATACATACACTCTTGTACGTGGTGAGGGGACCTTCTAGGGTAGGTTCTGTTCTTTCAGTACACCTCCTCTGGGATCTAAACATTCACCCACGTGTTTGCCTTGCATGGCAATCCATGAAAGGGAGGAGAGAATCCTGATGGTTCAGGGGTTAAACCCTATTGCACCACTTTGGCCTAGAATTCCGCTAGAAGGGCGGCCTTGGGGTGGTCCCCATTGGGTCAGTCGGTTGGTCCACTCAAGCTAGGGTAAACCAAGTACCAGTGCTGAATGTTCTCAACAGGTATTTGTGCCATCTGTTGTACCTCATTTTCTTATATTGCATTCACTTTCATATAAACCTTTAGGGCAAATGTCTCTCTTTTTTTCATTCAGAAGGAACATTGGTGACATTGGTGGAAACGTCCATATATCAGCACAGTAAACTCTTGCATTCAAAGGCCAATTTAAATATACCTACTGAAGTTACACCTTACGCTACTTTGAATCCATCACGAGGAGTTATTGTTGAAAGGGGTTTGAAGAACATTCCCGAGTGGGATATTCTCGCTGGTTTCTCCACCGAAGGAGTTTTTGCAGTGAGGCGTATCTCCACTCGCAAAGATGAAATTATGGTGCCGACCAATGTCCTTATTCTCACATTTACGTCACCACGTTTGCCTGCCACTATCAAGACAGGTTATCCTAATTGCAGAGTACGGCCATACATTCCAAACCCTCTCCAGTGTTTCCAGTGTCAACGTTTGGTCACTCAAAGACATCACGTCATGGTTCCTTGGTGTGTGCTCGTTGCAGTGGCAAGGACAATGATGCCTACGAGTGTAAAACAGACCCTCATTACATCAATTGCAATGGCTCTCACCCATCCTACGTTTGTTCTTGCCCGAAATGCTTGGAAGAAAAAGAGGTGCAGCATTTGAAAACGATTCATAACATTACCTATTCTGAGGCTCAAAAATTTCTGTGCGCCACCTCATCTCGGATATATGCTACTGAACTTTGATTCACAACTACTGTGGGAGAGGAAATATATCTCTGTGCGTCCTAAGGAATTATTCTCCAAACAAATGAAAAGTCTTTTGACCTCCATGGTTGAAAAAGATGATAAATAAACTTCAACACCTATCTCTGTCCCTTGTATACATTTCAGCAAACCCCAAGATCCACATCCTTTGATACCAGGTACAGGCTTTCTTCATATACATTCTTTTTTTTCACCTCAAGATGCAAAACAATCATTCTTTCACGTTCTCAGTCTCTAGTATCCCCTTCCAACGGCAAAGACCTGCTCAATTGATTCAGATAGGATCCATGGAGGTCGATAGACCTCCCTCGAATAAAGTTAGTAAGGAAAAAAGATGTAGTCGTAAACAGAGGGTTCTTCATCCAATTCTCCTACACGTATATTAAAATGGCCACCCTGATACAATGGAACTGTCGATGATTACATTCTAATCTGGATGACATCAAAATACTAATTACTTTCTAACATCCTGTTTGCTTTTTTTTACAGGAAACATTTCTGAAACCTGCTGATACATTCACCTTTCGGCGGTTTTCTTTATACAGAAATGACAGACTGTGTGATGGACGAGTGGCACTGTTGGTTGACCAGCATGTTGGGTGATCGACACACCCTTGGAGGCAGTAGCCATCCGTGTTTCCTTAAGTCATACCATCACTGTCTGCTCTCTCTACCAATCACCTGGAGAAACATATGATTAATCAGACCTTGTTTCTCTCATTGAACTGTTTCCATCTCCCTTTTTCATATTGGGTGAATTTAATTGGCATCATCTCTTCTGTGAAAGGGCTGATATTGATAGGAGGGGTTGCTCTGTAGAGAATATGCTCTCTGATTACCACCTTTCTCTTCTTAATACTGGTTATTCTACTTATTTCCATGCGCCTAGTCAGTCCTTTACTGCTATTGGTCTGTCAATTTGCTCCCTTCATTATTCTCTCATTTTTCATGGAGGGTTCACAATAATCCACGAGGCAGTGATCATTTTCCAATAATCTTAAGAGAGACTGGCCGTCGTTGATGCCACCCGAGCCGCGTGCTCCGTTGGAAGATGGATCAGGCAAACAGGCCCTCTTTCACTGCTCTCGTAGAACTCGATTCTGTCATTGTCTGTAAGCTATCAATAGACGATTGTGTGGCAGCAGTAACAGACTGTATTATACAAGCAGCTGCTCCATGTATTTCTAACACCTCGACACGTTTTCCACTATATCCTCGTCCATGGCGGAATCCTACCTGCCTTTTTGGCACAGAAGGCTCAAAAATGAGTCTGGGATACTTTCTGTAGATATCCCACACTCTCGAACTGCATCACTTTCCAGCAAACCCGTGCACATGCTCGGTGGGTAAGACGTCAAAGCCAGAAGAAATGTTGGATTAAGTTCACAACCAGCATAATTTCTATCACCAGTTCCAAAGTCATATGGGAGAAGATGCGAAAGGTCAGTGGGCGATATAACTCTATCCCCCCTCTCGATCTTGATCTCTGATGGCCAGAAAGTAGATACCCAGAGTATCGCTGATATTCAAAGTGAAAGCTTTTGCCAGGTTTCTAGTACTTCTGCTTTTTCTTCCACCTTATTAGCCATCAAGACTCGGGCAGAGCAATCACGTCTTTCCTTTCAAGCTGATTGTCTCTATGACTATAATCGTCCCTTTACTCTAGTGGAACTCAAACTGGCCTTTCATCAGTCTGGCAGTACATCAGTTGGATCTGATGAGATGCAATATGACATGCTGCACCATCTATCTCTTGCTTCTCTTGATATTCTTCTAATTGTTTTTAATCAGATCTGGCAGAAGAATGTTTTCCTAATGCCTGGTATCAGGCTATTGTTCTACCTTTCTCTAAGCCTGAGAAAGATCCAAAGATTCCTTGAAACTACTTTGACGAACTGTATCAGTTAGACTTAAGAGAGTATGGTAAATGCTGGTCTTGTTTAGTTCCTCGAATCAACCTCCTCTCGCCCACTCAGTGTGGGTTCCGACTACAGCACTCCACCATGGACCTAATTGGACTTGAAACGTCAATCAGAGAAGATATTATTTGACATTGAGAAGGCTTAAGATACAACATGGAGGTTTGTCATTTTGCAAGGCCTCCATATATATGGGTTACGTGGCCATTAGCCCATTTTAATTAAAAATGTTTTATTGGACAGGAGATTCTGAGTTCGTGTGGGTTTGACACTTTCTAGTTCTTTTCTGCAGGAATATGGTGTTCCTCATAGCTGTGTTTTGAGTGTCACACTTTTCAGTAAAAAAATTAATGCCATTACTGAACAACTCCCTTTCAGTGTTGCAAACGGGATTTATGTCGATGACTTTCACATCTCATATCAGTCGTCGAACATGAGGTATATTGAGCAGCAACTACAGACTGCCCTCAACTGTTTCCTGAAGTGGACCACAGCCAACAGTTTTACCTTTAGTCTCACAAAAACCGTCTGCCAACAGGGTATTCACCCTGATCCTAAACTTTATCAGTGAAGTTGTGCTGCCTGTGGTCTCTGAGGCTAAGTTCTTGGGGCTTATTTTTTACCATAAGCTGACCTCTTTACCACAGGTCGATCAGCTATAGATCATATTACACCATTGAACACCCTCTGTGTCCTCTTTTCCAACACTTAGGGAGCAAACTAAGTAAGTTTAATGCAGAATCCCCTTTACAGCTTCTTTATTCATTGCTGAACTGATTGCCATTTTTCTTGCACTGGATCACATAGATGCTAAGAAGTACTCAAACTGCACGATTTATACTTACTCGCTTAGTTTTCTATTGGCTCTGGGATTGCTTCACATTTGTTCTCGCTGATATTCAAAACAAACTGGCTCATTTCTCTTGAACATCTACTTCTATTCAATTTTTCTGGACACCAGGCCACGTTGGTATTCGCGGGAACGAGTTCACCGACACTGCAGCTAAGTCTATCTGCTCTGGCACTATCATTACTGTGCCTGTCTCATACATGGACCATGGTCCTGTATTCAAGGCTCATCTCAATGCCAGTTAGCAGTCGTCTTGGAGTGAGCAACGTGAAAACAAGCTTTTTAAAATAAAACCCTGTATTGGACTTTGGCCATCTTGCTTCCGTAAGTATCGGAAAGAGGAAGTTGTTCTAACTAGACTATGCATTGGTTACAGTTTTTTTAACTCATAGTTTTCTTTTGATGCACCAGTGTGTGGTTTGTGTAAAACTCACATCACTCGGCCACATTTGATTTCTTGTCGTCTTTACGATTCACAACGACGGCATCATTTTAAACATGTTCTGTCCTAAGGTTTGTTCATAACGTTAGATAGTGTTATTGGTGATGGTGACACTATCCGTCTTTTTAATGCCACTTAAGTTTTTTGTAATTTATGCTTTACAGTGATTACACCTTTTTAATATGGGTCCCATTTAAAAATCACAGTTCATCTAGTTCAATTTGAAATTAGAAACTGGCCGTAACATTAAACAATTCAAAACCAGGACTGGAAAGGCCAACTTCAGGTGACTCATGGTGGTTTTTCTGGAGAGTTATGATTATTACAGTTACGATACAGAAAGTCCTTCTCTGTACTTTACAAATCGAATTACTGTAGTTTTTCTCTTGACGTTGTAAACTAGATGTAAACATTGGTTTTTATTGGCCTGGCATGGCCAAGCGCGTAAGGCGTGTGACTCGTAATCCGAGGGTCGCGGGTTCGCGCTAAACATGCTCACCCTCCCAGCCGTGGGGGTGTTATAATGTGACGGTCAATCCCACTATTCGTTGGTAAAAGAGTACCCCAAGAGTTGGCTGTGGGTGGTGATGACTAGCTGCCTTCCCTCTAGTCTTACACTGCTGAATTTGGAACGGCTAGCACAGATAGCCTTCGAGTAGCTTTGTGCGAAATTCCAAAAACAAACAAACAAACATTGGTTTTATGCTGTTTATGTTTTTAAACTTTGTTTTGTTTTACCTTAATATCCTTTTATGAATTTTACTAAATTTATTTTTTAACTTTTTACCGAACGTTTGACGCAGATAGCCTAGCTGTTTTGTGCTGTAAAACACTAAATCAACCAAACAATCAATCACTATTTGGAAAAGTAAGAAAAAAATTAAAGTGATTCTCAATGGCACATAATAATTAATTTGACCATCAGAAAGCACAACTAAAATAAAGGTAATATATTTTACCTTTTTCTTTTAAATATATATCCAATGAACAGAAAACATCAATTGCAAATATCTATGTCGTTTCTATATTAGAAATAAATTCAAACTACAGAATTGTATGAAACTAATGTTATATATCATTACTCATTCAGTTTTCTTCCTCGAAATACTTGTCTTAAGGAATAGTTAAATAAGTAATTCCACATGAATTTTGTTTTCTTTTTACGTTTAATACCATTTGTTTGAGCATTATTGCATTCAATGCCTTTCGTAACTAAGCTAAGTTTTACTATAAGCCACTGGAATTGCATTAATTGTATTATTAATTTTTGTATGCTTGTATTAAGCCACATCAAGCTATTAGCTGATACCACTGAGGGGGATCGAACCCATAATCTTAGCGTTGTAAATTCGTAAAATTACCGCTGTAGCGGGGGGGGGGCTGTCGTATCTAATAGACAAACAAGAAAAAATCCTGAATCGACACATCTGTAAGTATATCTTAAATCTGTCAAAATATGGAGATATGAGTTTAGAGTTTGTGCTTGAATAAAATTTCAGAACCATACAGGCCTGGCATGGCCAAGCGCGTAAGGCGTGCGACTCGTAATCCGAGGGTCCCGGGTTCGGGCCCGCGTCGCGCTAAACATGCTCGCACTCCCAGCCGTGGGGGTGTATAATGTGACGGGCAATCCCACTATTCGTTGGTAAAAGAGTAGCCCAAGAGTTGGCGGTGGGTGGTGATGACTAGCTGCCTTCCCTCTAGTCTTACACTAAATTAGGGACGGCTAGCACAGATAGCCTTCGAGTAGCTTTGTGCGAAATTCCAAAACAAACAATCAGAACCATACTACGAACTGCTGGGTCGCCAATAAAAAGGAAAAGTCTTATGTAAGTAATACTAATTAGACGACTAGGTTCCAAGCAATGAATAGCCCTGGTGGTTAATGCGCTAATCTCGCAAATTGCGGCGAATGGGCTCGAACTTCATCACTAAATACACTTGCTCTTTCATTTGTTTGGCGTTTAATGCAACAATCAATTGGTTAGAGTAACCCAAGTAGAGTAGTGGTGTTGACGATAGCTGTCTTCTCTTTAGTCTATCGCTTCTAAATTTGAAATGGATAGCATGGGTAGCCTTCGAATAGGTTTTCGACCTAGATGAAAAGCAAAATCAACTAACAAAAGTAAATATACCTCACGATTTAAAAAAGTCATGAAACAATATACTGCTGTATACCGTATATTTCCGACATCAGCAGAAAAATGACAAACATTTGGCAAAAACTAGTTACAAAATATGACATTCCAGTTAATACCAAATTTATTCAAAAAACAGACACAAAACTAAGGTCTGTATTATGTAAAAACTACACTGACAAACACAACACCAACATTATTTATAAAATACAATGAGATAACTGCCACGACTTCCAAATTAGAGAAACAAGAAGAAAAATGGAAACCAATTTCAATGAACACAAAAAATCACCTCCATACGTTTTCGAACACTGCAAAATAAATAAACACAAGATAACCATAGAAAACACCCAAATACTAAATAAAGAAGAAAAGAAACATTAAAAAACGCAAAATTAGAGAAGCCTTACTTATACAACAACTCAAGCCCAAAATAAACCAATACAAAGGAATACCTTTAAACCTATATATTAATAAATATATCCAACATCTAAGTACGCGTGCCCCCCAGTGGCTCAGCGGTATGT
This sequence comes from Carcinoscorpius rotundicauda, assembly GCA_011833715.1. NCBI lineage: Eukaryota > Metazoa > Arthropoda > Merostomata > Xiphosura > Limulidae > Carcinoscorpius > Carcinoscorpius rotundicauda. The sequence continues at coordinate 26,147,449 of CM022400.1, read as the reverse complement.
CTGCGGACTTGCACGCTAAAATTCAGGTTTCGATACCCGTGGTGGCCAGAGCTCAGATAGCCCATTGTGTAGCTTTGCGCTTAATACAAAACAAACAAATCTAAGTACGCCTTCTACATTCCTACACTCAATTAACACCTTCAAACATGTGGTAAACTATCAGTCACTTACCTTTTTTCTTCGTGAGCCTGATGACTGAAAAAGGTCGAAACGTTGTTCGTTTCGCTGCATAGTGCTTTCTCTAGCCATACCAGCCGTTTTTTTACATATATAATATGTCACCAGCATAACTCCGCTTGTTCGAATTTTGTTTCTAAATGTACAGCCCTGAAAAATTATTTTCCTGTAAATACCAAAAAAGTTTGATAAACAGCTGTTTCATGACTTTCTTAATTAGGATGAGATCACTTAATTCATTCCTATCTTTACTGCTGTAGTTTGTTCCAAATAGAGGTTACTTAAAATCGTGAGGTTTAATGTTCTGCTTTCCAACATTGTCACTAACTTCACGTGCTTATCTTTATCAAAAGCTTTTTTGTGGGCCCTACATCCCACGTAATTTTACATAGAATAAAATTATTAATGGGCTCCCTCTAGACCCTACATAAACACACCACTGATCAAAAGCTTTGTCGTAATCAATAAAACACAAGAAAATGTTCTTTTTTAAAAGTTATTACACTGTCCACAGTTAATAACATCATGAAGATAGCTCTTCTTGTACTATGATTTTCAATAAATCTACACCGAACCTTTAACTTTCTGGTCTTATTCAATTTCATAGTTCTCGTCATCAATACTTTTAACAGGATCTTTGTTACGTGGCTTACTAAACTAATGGTTCAATAGTGTTCACATATAACAGTTCTAGCTCTTTTAGTAAGAGCAGTAAAGATCGATTTACTGATATCTTCACGTGTATCACCACTTTCATAAATCTCATTGGTAACACTTTACTCTTTTGTATGAAATTCTTCCAAGCATTTTGTTTGTTGTCCCACCACAATTTCATCTGACCCTGCAGCTTCATTGGTTTTCATTCTGCGAATAACTGTTTTTCCGACTTAAGAATTTTTAATCTTCTTAATAGATGACTTTATATCACGATTGTCGTAAAATATAATCTTTATTATATCCTATTCTCAATACTTATTCTCATTTATCACCATTCTTGGCTTTTATATATATACATACACATAATTCTATTTTGACATAAATACCCTTTCAAAATAGATGCACGTGTTTTTATATTTTGGAATTTCGTGCAATCGATTTTGTTTGTTTGTTTTGGAAGTTCGCACAAAGCTACTCGAGGGCTATCTGTGCTAGCCGTCCCTAATTTTGCAGTGTAAGACTAGAGGGAAGGCAGCTAGTCATCACCACCCACCGCCAACTCTTGGGCTACTCTTTTACCAACGAATAGTGGGATTGACCGTCACATTATACACCCCCACGGCTGGGAGGGCGAGCATGTTTAGCGCGACGCGGGCGCGAACCCGAGACCCTCGGATTACGAGTGCACGCCTTAACGCGCTCGGCCATGCCAGGCCGAATTTCGTGCAAAGCTACACGAGAGCTATCTGCGCTAACCGTTTCTAATTTAACAGTGTAAGACTGGAGGGAAGGCAGCTAGAAATCACCACTTACCACCAACGAATAATAGGAATGACCGTCACATTATGATGCCTCCACGGCTGAAAGAGCGAGCATGTTTGGTGCGATAGGAATTCGAACCCGCGACCCTCAGATTACGAGTCAAACGCCTTAACCCACCTGGTCATGCCGGGCCTTAGATGTACGTCTACAAAGAGTCAGCGTGCCTAGAACAGTGGTTCACAGATTGTTAGTCTGAGGCAACCTTGATGTGGATTAAAAAAAAATTCCCCTTCCTCTACTACTTTAGCATGGCGATTGGAAAACAGTGCTGTAATATAAAATAACATATCCTTTCGACATACAGTATCATTTAATTAAACATAAATTGTATTTGCATATTTTTTTTATTAAGAATTAAAATAAATTCAACATTTTTGGGATACGCTGGCCAAGAACTTCGTGTTCTTAACATTTAAGAAAATTGTATGTGCAAATCTACTTAGCTTGTGTATATAGTTGAGAAAAAAATAAGGTTATAACTTCAAATACAGTACCACAAGATTAGTTTTTAAAGTTAGAAACAAGCTGACAATATGATTACCTACTACTCAAAATAATACATTATCATTATGTAAAGACAATGGTCATATGTTTTCATCATAATTTGACCACGAAAGATACTTATTTTAAAAATAAAAATACCTTATTTCAAAGTTTTGTTCTAAAATGATTTCAATGAAGTTAAAGCAAATTCTTGTTGACGATCCAACACAGCAAATGTGTACATTTGAACACACATAAAATTTTGAAATTACCATTCCACTGAAACGTGATAGAGATTGCTTTTTAACTTGTGAACCAACAGTTCCATAAAACATATTTGCAACTTTGTGTTACTACGGTTAGTAATATGGATATAAGGTAACTTGTGTACGATGTAAAATCATATTTCTCTTAGGTGTGGAATGTAAAGGTTATATGAAAATTTTAGTGTACTTTGTGGTTTCAAAACAACATTTATACATAATTTAAAGTTTGATGTTCCATACTGTAAATAGCTTCATTTCTGGCAGAAGCAGTCCTGTTACATTCTTATAGCTGTACTACACACACAAACACTCTGGTGACGCATAACAATGAACAAGTTACAGTTTATTTTCTTTATTAAAAATCGACTTACTTAAAAGCAAAGACTCATGTGCTTATACAGATAATGTGAATTTTCTTCTGCAATTAAAATAACTCCAGTTTTTATAATAGTTCTGAACCAATATTCACACTTCTAGTTAAATTATGCTAAAGGTCAATTCTCTTGAATCGAAAAAAGTATGCTTCTTTAGTGTACTTGCAATTCTTTGTTGTCAGAAAGTTGACAATTATTTCACATATCTTTCTTTTACATTTTTTTATTTTATACACTGTTACACAAAAAGAATTTAAGCTTTAACAGCATATTTTCTCATTGGCCAGATCCTCAACTTTCTCTGCTCCTTCTTGGTTTTCAGATTTTTTTCATATGATGTGAGGGCACGTCTCATAGCCCTGGTTTTCTTGGGCCTCAGATCCTTTGGCTTGTACTTCTTGCCCTTGTGAAACTTTCTCAAATTTTCCTTCTGAGTTTGATGAATGACAGTCAGTACTCGAGCAATGGATTTTCTCACAACTCGGCTGCAAAATAAATTTCACAATATTAATTATTTTATACAATATGAAACACAAGTTTAACACATTATTAGAGCATATCAGTCCTATCGATCCATTATTAATCCATCAGGAATCTGTCAAAAAGTATGTTCTCATCCTTCATGCTCTTAAAAGTATTTTGTTTAAGAATTAAAATTAGATTTAGTGTAGTTCAATTTCATTTAATAAAGAGGCAAGCAGATAGTTAGTATTTCAATATAATTTAAGAAAAGATTAACATTATTTTATGTTTTATTATTTCAAAATACTTATGGTACTTGAAAAAAACAAAAGGAAATGTAACAGAACTGAAGCAAATATTATCAGAACTTCTGATAAACTACATACATATTTTACAATGCATTTTAGAAAAATTAAAAGCTGTTATGAACTGCAAACAAATAATTTCTAACTGCTGTTTATATTGCACAGTATACTCACATTTTAGAAAGTTTAGAAGCAGCTCCACCTGTTACTTTAGCTACACGTAAGGCTGCAAGCTCTTGTTTCAATTCCTCAAGCTTTTTCAACAATTCTTCTTTCTTTTTTCCTCTCAGATCCCGAGTCTTTACTTTCGACTAGAGAAAACCAACATTAATATATAGTCATTATAGATACCGAAAGTATTGACTTTAAAATGGAATATTTTCAAAAACAGATACAGCATCTTGAATTGTTAATTTTTTTAAAAAAATCTATTCTCTATTTTGGCTTATACACACCACATCTTTAGTTTAACAATCACTCAATATCTGCCTATTCATTTCAGTTATTAGATTTTAACATATATTTAAATGATTCAATACTGATCTTTAACCAGTAAGTATACAGTTTGACTTTTATGATTTGAATCAATCTTGAATCTAAGAATTATATGGGGTGGACCAAAATTCTTTACTATTTTAAAATTCAGTAATTAAATAACTATGGAAACAAAAACATGCAGTTTTTAACATCTTGTAGCTCAACTCAAACAGTTAAGGATAATATGTACTGCAGACCTACAATAATTATTATAGAGCTAAAGACAAGGACAATGGATGCCACCATCAATGTGACTGTAGACATGTTCAGCAAAAGGGAAAGGAAATCAAATATTGGTTAGACATCAGGGAAATGGGTAGAAGTTACCAGGGAAAGTGGAACATCAGCATGATAATTTACTATTGCTAGTGACTGAAACAATATGCTCCACATGCTATACATACATACATATACAAGTCTATAGAGACTAAAAGATGTACACTTCATACACACAAAATCAGGATGAAGGAGGATGGATATTCTTTTGACATCAATGTTCTTCCCCTTTCTTCAGTTTGCATTTTTGTTGATAAATATAATAATAAAATGTTTACTGGTGTAAATTAAATCAATTTGATGTAAGCAAGTTTTCTCTGCCAAGTATGTAAGAAATAAAATTATTTTTTAAAATTTGCTTAGCTGAATTACGTGAAGTTTGTTATTAAAACCAATATAACTTTTATGAAGTTCAAATTTGCAGACTTGTGTAATCAATTAATCCTTGGCACATGAGACCTTGACAGTTGGAATAATTAAAAACAGTAGCAATTAAAAACTTCAAGTGATTAGTCAATCATTTTTTTGAGCTATTATACAAAGAGAAACAATCCCAAATTAATTAAAAAAAAGAAAAATTATAACCACCCTATTTTGCCTACTTAGAATAATTGAAAACAATATCATTTAAATGACTATTTTTTATGCTCACAGCTAATCATCCATATCCATTTACAAAAGTTTACAAGGTACAAACAGCAAATTCTACACCCAAGAGCACATCAATTCAAAAGCAATCACTTGGAATTTGAATAAAATACTGTGCAACATGCTGGATTTTTGATGCAACTTTGACAATTGTTTGTTAAGAAAGTTGTCAGCAAGTTAAATGTCACTATTCAGCATAACTTACATCTTAAAATCTAACTAAATATATTTAAACAAATAAGATTTTACATGACAATGAAATGTGATCCTGGTTTAACCACTTAATGAGGCCTACGTTTTTAATTGTTCATATGAATAATTTGTATTATGCACTACCCCCAAAATGTTTAATGAAACTGAAGTTGTAACTTAATCAGACTTACTTTCCACATCTCTTTTTAAAATTCTAAAGAATAACTAAACTTAATATTAACTGAAACAAAACAGTTCACACAAAACTAATTGCAGCAAGATTACAATGCTTTAACTAGTAGTAATCTAACAGGCAAAAAATCACATTAAAACGTTTAGTTTTTAAAGCCTTTCTCTTGTAGATGCCATCTTATTGTTCTTGAGCTGCACTTTGTGTCCGTAAAGGCCTTAATCTGGTTTGACACTAAGTTGGTCTCTTGCCAGACAACTCATCAAATCCTCCTGCTCAACACCAACAAAATTTTCTTGGGCCAACCACTTAAAATTTTTGTTCTATATCCTCCAGGGTCTTATAAGAAATTTGCAACAGCAATTTTACAACACCAATCTCACCAGCAATGGCACATTGAGAGAGACCTTGCTTTTACAGCTCGACAATTCTGCTATGTTTAAACTCTGTCAACTCTTTAGCCTTTGCCATGTTTTTACCTAATGTAACACAGGAGATGTCAGTGGGAGATGTTGACAATACTAATGCTTGAACACAAATGACTAAATTTTGTTTCGAGTTTACTGATTAACGATTTGTTTTGGTACTGTCTTAAACTTTTGACCAGCTGGTATTTAGGCTAATTTTAGGTATTCACATATTCCCTATTAAATGCTAAAAAATTTTATTTTTATTTTCCCTCCCTTTTTTTTTTTATCTTTCGAAGCTCTACTTAAATAAGTGGTTGAGTCTAACAATGTAAAATACTTATTTTTTCTTTATGTTCATTGGCCTTAAGATTTTGGCCAGCAGTGTATATAACTTAAATGTAACTTTGCACAGGTGTTCAATTTTGATTTTTTAAAGTACATTATGATTTTATAAATGTATAACTTATACAGCTACCTAGAAGTTGTGTGTATGATTACTTTTGATCATTTCATTATTCACTGTAGGTTGATTTGTGCTTAAATCATTCACCATATTGAATCAATCTATTCTACAATATGCAGATATATGTGCAAAACATTTTTTATACAAATAGATCTAATATGTAGTGACATGGTATTAGAAAGTTCCAGGGAATTTTAGTTCCAAGCCAAGAAAGTGTGTGAATGCAATATTGCAGTTATGAAAAAATAAAGCTCACATACAGTGTTCCCTCGCCACTTCGCGGATCCTCTTTCGTGGGCTCGGCCGACCCCCACATATATATAAAATAATAAACATTAAAGACACCACCTGCTGAAGATATGTAATTTTTAATTTTAAGGCTTAATATCTTAATAATTATTATTATTATTTCAGCAATAATGAACAGTATTGTAATGGGAGGGTTAAATAGTTGTACAGGAAGGGTTTTAAAAGTCTAAATGCACATAAATATATACGTAAAAATCGGCGATCCCACTTCGCGGAAAATCTCCTTTCGCGAGGGGTTTTGGAACGCATCTACCACGATACACGAGGGAACGCTGTACATAGAATTTGAATGATGTACACCCAACAACAAATGGAAAACATCTATAGTAGTAATATATGCTAGTTAAAACTGGCTTTAAAAAATACTGTGATTATAGCTGAAACTATTGTTTACCATTCCTCAGCAACCAGCAAATGAACATTAAACTTGAAACCAACATCTCAGTTCGAATTAACCTGACCAATAATGATCAGTGATACAAACATTAGTTCTTCTCAAACTCTAATTTTGTACATTGGTCTGACCAATTTTATTGAATCCAAAAGTATTTACAATTTAAAAAACAACAACATAAAACTTTAAAACTATAAAAACTTCTATTTAGTCACTGAATAAACAGAAAGAAGAGTATGCAATAAACTTTGGTGTTGCAGATTGCACAATGAATAAACTGATATACACGTGTCTGACCAAGTCAAATTAACAGCAGGTGAAAAAATGAACTAGGATTGTAAACACCCTATATGTTAACAAAAAATGTTTAGAGCCAACAAGGGACTTTTTGATCCATCCTAGCTGTCCCAGCCTTGAAGCCAAACTAAAAGTATTAAATAATAATGATAAAAATTAAAGCCAGCCCTTATTCATATATCTATCGAAAACTTTCTTTTAAACACACTCAAATTTACTACTTTCACAAAATCTAAAGGTAACCCATTCCATAAATCTCACTGCTTAATATCAAAAAGATGATGCATCAACATTATTAATAATTTTACAATGTTAAACACTTCAATCAGATCCCTTTTAACTTTTTTTTTTTTTTTTTTTTTTTTATAGTGACCTATATAATGAAAGAATAACCTTTTTCAGATTGTTAATTTTTCTATATATATAAATCTTGAAATTCTGTTTGCTCTACCACTAGCAACGCTACACTGCTTGGATGTCTTAAGAGACTGATCAACTATTACACCAAGATCCTTTTCCTTCATCACAGCCTTAATTTCCATTTAAGTTGTAATTCAAATTATAACCCACATGCAATATCTAGGATTTATTGTAATTAAAACCCACCTGCCACTTATTTGCCCAACTTTGTAAAGCAGAGGCATCCTCTTTACAGATAGCAAAACTAAAGTCCTTGATATTATTAGTAAATTTAGGTAATTTACTTATCATCCCTTTACCTTTATCATTGATGTAAGTGAAAAAGAGCAATGGTCCTAAAACTGAGACCTATGGTATACCATTTGCAACATTAATCCAGTTTGACTGAACCTCACAATGCAACCCTGCTTTCTTCCAATCTTTTAATTAATTAGTTAATTCATCCTCCACACCTATAAAATAAGTTCCTTTATAAGCTTTTTATATGGCATCTTGTCAAATGCTTTCTGAAAATGCACATGCAAAAAATCTACACCCTTACATATGCAGTAACATTTTCAAAGCACATCAAAAGATCTGTAAGGCAAGATTTTCCCTTACTGTCCAATAAAATCTATACTTTGTTAACTCATTTCACAAGGTATATTTTATTAGACTTTCCCAAACTTTTCCCACAACTAACAAGATTAATATGTTTATAATTACTGGGAAAATTTTTATAACCTCCTTTGGAAAAAGGAGTCACATTAACTAATTTCCATTCCTCTTGTACCTGCCCACTATGCAAGGACTGAAATAGTAGAAATTGACTTTTATGTTCAATTTATAAAATCCTTCAAAAGTGTTGCAAAAATATCTGGTCCAGAAGCCTTACTGTTCTTTAAAAACTTCCCAATGTTTTCTTAACTAGCTTAGAATAAGTGCAGTGATCTTGTCTCCATTTAAACTGTTCAAGGTGGGAAATACTGCTTAAATCTTTGTTCGTAAAAACACAAAACAAATAGAAAGTGAAAATTTAGTAACCCATCTATCCCATAATCATCAGACACAAGCCTTCCTTTTGAATCTCTCAAAACTTCCCCTCCCAACATTTTGTTTACTCTTGATGTTTTTAAAGAAATCCTTACTGTTAATCTTAAAATTCTCAGCCAGTTTTGATCCCCATAGTTTGTTTCACCGGTTGTATTTTTATTTAACATTCTAAGATTCCTATTATACACGTCAATTTAAATTTCTTATATTTATGTTTGTATTTAATTTTATCTCTTGTAATCTTTATGAGCCAACCTCATGTTTTACTTGCAGCTACTCTATTTTTATAAAATATAAACCTTTATCATGAATATTTAAAAATGTGTAAATCTGAATTCAGCTGCTAAATTCACAACAAATAATTATTGTTATATCTCTTCAAAATTCACTTTTTCAAATTTGTAACCAAAATATCATTATTCCTTATTTCCATATGCAACAAAATATTGAACATAATAGTGAAATGATCACTTGTACCTAGAAGTTCACTAATTTCCAATTTATCATTTCTGTATTTGAAGTAAACAACAAATATAAATTAGCATTCTTTTTAGTAGGTTCCATAACTAACTAGTAAAGAAAGTCAGCAAAGTGTAGACAAACTATAGCAAAAGGGTTAAATGGAAAAGAAATGCCACACAAAACTGAATACAGGCCATAACCTCAATGCAATCTATGCATCTGGGTGGAAAAAGAAGTCTTGAAAATAGTTTTTCATCTTTGTTTCAAGAATTAAGATAATTATCATCAATATCACAAAATTGAAACATGTCTACATAAAATAAAAGCAATATTGAAGAACAGATCACATTAGAATGTAGCATTACCAAAACTCTGGTTTTTTAAAAGTCGTGAATTGGTTGCTAAATCACTAACATTCTCTAAACATTGTTGCAACAGCTAAGTAGTGCGAGGTGAATGGTTGATTTTAAAATTTTTTCTTTGATTATGAACTAAATAATGGAACTTGCAGCTTAACAACCACCATATATGTTAATGAGTCTTCTCGCCAAATAAACTAAACTACTTTAGCTTCCTTAACTTCTTTATGGAAAGTTTCGTGCCCACAAATTTCATTAAGTATAATAAACTTCACATATAAAATCTAAAGCCAGTTATGTGAAAATATAAAAAAAATTACACTTGTTGACTACTTACACAAAATAGCTTATCCCGAACCGAAATATTCTAAATAATATTTGTACAGAAAACTGTATCCATTTTATTTAATATAAATTCTACCTATATAATGTTTGAAAATCATAATTAGGTTTAGAATACTTGAAAATGTAAACGCATGCCAATGTAGTAAAATAGTTCTCATTTCGATTTTTTTTTTTACATAACAGTAAATAAGTTCATTCAAAGATTCACTTCTTGATAAAATCTATCAAGTAATTGACACAAAACAAGGTAATCTTTCGTAATTAATACTTTACATTAAATAGGATTACACAGATTTAACGAAACAAAGAACAACTTACCATCTTGATCGCCACAAACTTTCTAGGGAAAAGACTTGCTTACACGAAAACCCGATAGTGTAATATTTTAAGAACTAGGAAATGGTGAAATATTAATAAAGTTGAGACATATGATAAAATATTTGCATATGCAAAGAAATGAAAGAATTTGACACTCAGTTGTTTCATATACCATTAATTTTATAATCTATTAAATATAGTGCCCTCTTTAATATCAATTACTGTTTAAGAAAAGTTGTTTGTTCGATTGCTTTTCTCTTTGGCACTCACAATAACGTTTATATATCGTATTAGCGTTAAGGGTGGGTATCGAACACACTAGCAGTATTACAGTGTAGAAGAGGTGTGGCAGGTATAAGTAAAGTTGAGAAGGCAAAATCTTGTAATTGTAGATCTTCACGTAACTTTATAATTTTTCTCCTGCTTTCTTTATCGTTTTTGGTATCAATGTCAAAGTCACTTTCAGGTTCGGTGTCTGCATTTAGGAAAATTGATGTTGATCAGTATAATGAAGATTATTACAAGGATGACGAAGGAACTGAGGTCTCTTCTGTTACCGGGCCCGACGAAGCAGAAGTGACAAATTTATTGAACCAATATCCTTTAAGCCGGTCGTATGTATCTATATTAATACCAACTTTTGGCCAAAGCAACTTATCTAGTAGTACTAGGCATACAGACTATAGCCAAAATTAAAACCAACCCAGTAATTAATAATTTTAACTAATGAAATACACAGTTTTAACATTCATAACTGTACTGTTACACGAATTAGAATATACTGTTTCTTGAAGTGATATATACCCGCATACATACATTAGCTTTAATTTCAAGGAATAACTGTTTTATTTTACTCTTTTACAAAAGTATGATTAATAGTTACTTAACAAAACTATTCATAGTATTGGTGTTGGAATATTTATTAACATATAAGTAGATACTAGTGATAATATATAGACAACAAAGGGCAGATTCTTTCTCTAACCTGTTTAGAGCTTTTCTTGAATATCACCTTGAGGTGGGGAAAAATCAAAATTAAATTGATTTATTTTAAAGAATTAAATAATTTACCATGTAAACTCCAATTAATAATAAAGAGCTCAGTATGGGCCAGTGGTTAAGGTACTTGATTTTTAATCCAAGGATTGTGAGTTTGAATCCCTGTCACATGAAAAATGCTTGCCATTTTTGCCATGGGGGCATTATTATGTGTGGTTAATTCCCCTATTTGTTGGTAAGAGTAGCCCAAGAATTTGTGGTGATGACGAGCTGTTTTCCTTCCAGTCTTACATTGTTAAATTAAGAATGGCTCGTGCATGTAGCCCTTGTGTATCTTTGAACAAAAATTCAAAATAAATAAACCAATAAGGAATTGACACTTTTTTTTTCATAAATGTGAAAAAAGGTAACAATTATTAAAGAATTTACTTCCATAACATGTAGCACATTTTGTCTCATACAGTATGATGAAAATACAATCAGGACTCTTTAATTAAAGAGTGTGTCAACAACTATAAATATTATACTAACACTGAAGTGGACCATGCTGTCACACAAGACTTCAAATAACTTGGCAAGTCTATTAATGTGATTCTCTTAGGCATTGAAATTGGCTTCAGAACTAACGCTGATAGAGAAATGAAAGAATCCAATAGATTGGCACCTTCAATACAGTTCAATATCATGGAATAAACCTAGATCCTGGAATTGGTGATCTTCAACCATTGATTAGTTTTCTGCATTAGAAATACGTTTTTTTCTTTATGTGGTATAAATTCGATATTTTTACTCCTAATTTTTCTTAACATATTTATTTATGATAATTTTCAACCTTTGCTTTCTGTCTTTTCAGTTTTACATACTTATTGTTAATTGGGTTTTGTAGTGCTTATTTATTTTGCCTCATTAATATTTGTTAGGTATTGAATTAAACATTCATGATGTTCTAAAAACTCATAGGTCCAAGAAGTCTTTATAAAAATGAAATAGAAACCCTTTAACCCAAGTGCTTTTGAAAGGTGAACCTTTCTTCTTCAGGGGCAAACTATGCATCTTTACACAGTCATTTTTAGTTTGCCTCCTATTGAAGAAGGATCTACTTCACAAAAGTTCTCAGGTTGTAGGGTTCCATAGTTTTATCTATTATTAATTTTTATGAACCTACATATTTTCCCAGCATTGTGAATTATTCTTTATCAAAAAAAGTGTAAGGGTTATTTTGAATACCTGAATCAGACCTTTCTCATATTCTTCTGCACTATACAGAAAACTGTTTACAACAATTTTTTTTCTCTATCTCTTTTTGTCAGTTTTTAATCTTTTCAGCTTATCTCCCATACCCACAAATATAATTTTTTCTCCAGTTTTTTGTGTGATACTTTAGTAAAAATCTTCCAAATTTTGAATATTAAGAAACTGGCATTTTTATTAATTTCATTTCATGTTAATCCAGTTAGGACAGTTTAAAAATAAATTATACAGAGCAGAAGTTATTTGTAATTATGGACTTTTCTTGATTTTCTTTGTCAGCATCTTCTTACTTATCACTCATGATGTCAGAAAACACATAGGTTCAAGAAGTCTTGATATAATGTGTTAAAAATCCTATAACTTGAACACTTTTAAAAGTTCTTGGGTTATATAGTTTTTATCACTTAGTTTTATACTTTTACTCATAAATAGCGTATGAAATCTGTTTTACAAACAATTTACTAGAATACTGGTGAGAAAATATCTTTATTATCCAACATTTTGCTTTTATAGTTTCATCAGAGATTCAGTGTTGTAAATTAATTCAGACTAAATAAAATGTATATAAATGTAAAATGTAAAGAGCACTTGTACTTGAATTTACTCATCTTTAGTAGAGATTGCACTGAACTAATTCTCATAATAAAAATGTCTTGGTTACTTTTTCCATGAACAAGAACAAAACTCATTATCTTTGACTGGATTTGTGTTGCTCACTTGTTTTGTTAGTTGAGAAATTCTCTGACAGTATGTTACCTTAACAGTAACAAAGGAAAAAACATTGATGCTCTGAAAGTTGTATTCAGGTCTGCTCCTCTTGGCTCAAAAAATCAAACTGTGAAGGTAAGCCTATATTCTGTCTTATTTTTTTGTGAAGCATCATTTTCAAAATATTTTGCTAGTTGACAGTTATTTCTTTATCAAATAGAAGTTGTAATTATAATTACATATTCATGAAACATGGAGATTTTTACAGTTTTTAGCAAAAATCAAATGAGCAAATTGACAGAGGGCATTTAACTAATCATAGTCCCTTCTTAAATGAAAAATAAACTGATAAAATTACAGAAAATAACGTACTCTATATCATCTTAACTTTTCATTCATAGGCATATATCTGTACAACAAGACTTAAAACGGAACTAAAAATCACATAATAGTGTAAACCACTTCATGATCTAACTATTCCAGAACTTTGTGTTGTATTTAAAATAAATGTGTTAAGAGTAAGTTTGCTTTTATCACCATTATCCATAATAATAGTTTATGTTAATGAATTGTTTTATTCTATCATTCAACCCATAAGGAGACATTTCTGACCCCACTATTAGTTTTAATTACCTGAATTAAGCTCCCTCCCCCCTTATTCTTGAGCAATTAACCCAAGACAAATAGTGTTGTAAGTCTCTCTTCACATCTTAAATAATTTAAATCATGAATTCAGGTTAGTGAACTAAAACTGCTTACAGTACTCCAGTTGAAATATCACCAGAATTTTGTGCAAAAATGTAGTAATAGGGCTGTGTTTCAAGTAGTGTCTCATTGCAATGCATAGGAAGAATGTTTTTGACATCAGTGTCAAATGAGAGTTATCAACAGAAACAAAATGCTAAACATTTTGTCTGGCAAAAGTAGTGTTACATAACAAATAATAATGCATTTACTAATAAGAATATTATAAAAAAAGTAAGTTTATCATAATTAACCATTCCACTTATAAGATAATTTCATGGAGCTTATGATTTTGTTTAAATACTTTGCTTTTTCACAGTATTATTTCTGAGAAAAAAGAATTTACTGCTGAAAAAAAGCAATTTTTTTTCTTACCATTTGTCATGATTAGAGATCTACAGATTGGAGTGATCATGTTAGTTAACAGAAAATATCCTTGTATGGCACTTTATGACATTTGTCAAAATGTTAAAGAAGTAAATGTTGGGGAAATAATGAAATGTGTTGAATCAAAGATCAATTTTATTTATTTCTTTTTTTAGCAGAACAAAGCAAAAATAATATTGTAAATATGATATGAGGTTTATCTGGGTTATTTAAAATATTTTTACGTACATTACCTTGTAATATCCTTGTTGCATGTTCCAAAGTGCATGAAATGGAATTTATTTCATTTGGGGATTACTTTCATATCATTAGAAATCACTCTGAATGAACACTGTTATTGTACCAGTCGTGGTCTTGTTTTTTTATGTATTTTTAGTCGTATCTGTTGACCTTGTTTATGCCAATGGTATGAAAAAATTACTCAAAAGTTAAATTACTGATTATATAAAATACAAACAAAAAATGACTAAAGATCTTGCCGATTCTTCTTTTCACATTCTTACTGTGTAATATTAAACATCCAATATCAATACTCTTCCATACTCTAGTTCATTTACAAAAATTGTGTGGGACCTTTCAGATGAGAAGTACATTTTCAATAGAATTAGCTTTTTTAAACATTTTAAGATGCATTACTTTTCTAAAATTGAATATAAACTAAAATATTTTTAAGAGAAAGTACAGTAATGTTTTCTCGTTTATCATTAGATTGTTTTTTTTTCCACTAAGTCAGTTTTCCATAAATGTTAATCTCTTGATGCTTGATCAAAGGGATTTTCAAAGTCATTGTTTGTGTAATCAGTTAGGTGTAAGGGTACAGTACAAGTTGAACACCTCATTGGAAAGTTTTTGAAAAATAACTTTTTTTCTGAAACATCATTACAATTTTTTTTTTCACATAATAGTGTACTGAAATGTATACATGCAGATTTATTAGTGATGGTTAAACTTGAAACAAAATAACATAAAACTACAAGTATTTGAATCTCTTAGTTTGTTGTTACATAGTTCAGAAACATTCAGCATATATGCTGGGTATATAAGAACGTGTTCCCAATGAAAATGAGGATTGTTTAAATGTGTTAAACTTGTATTTTTCTTGAAAATGTGGTAAAAAATTCTTTGTTTATAACACATTTTTACATATGTCAGATTCTTTTTTGACCTTTTTTTGTGTAATTTTCATAAATTTCTAGCAAACAATGTTTTAAATTTTTATGAACTTGTGTTCTTTAATATTATAACGTGATAAACATCTTTCTTCTAAGCTAATAAAATGTACATATACATACATGATATAGCTAGCTTGATGTTCTTTGGAAATGCCTATTATTGAAGTACCATTTCACATAGTTTTAACAATTTTCTTTTTAACAGAATTCAGCCTTAAGTCTAGTGATGAAAGTACTTATGTCATTTAAACCTAGTGACATCGATAAGGCTGTCAGTGCCCTTGACAGTGAGATGGTAGATACACTGATGAAGTATGTTTATCGAGGCTTTGAGATACCATCAGAAGGCAGTAGTGCTGTTTTGTTGCAGTGGCACGAAAAGGTAAAACTTGTAACTTTACATTTAAGTTACTGATTTTAGCTGCAAATGCTCTAAAATCAGAGGCAGAACTAGGAATTAGACACAACAAAAGGCCTATCATGGCCAGGTGGTTTGCATATTCGCCTTGCAACCTAAGAATTACGAGTTCGAATCCCCATCACACCAAACATGTTTGCCCTTTCAGCTACAGGAGTGTTATATTGTGATGGTCAATCCCACTATTTGTTAGTAAGAGAGTAGCCCAAGACTTGACAATGAGTGGTGATGACTGCCTGATTTCCCTCTAGTTTTACACTGCTAAATTAGGGATGGCTAGTGCAGATAGCCCTAAAGCAGCTTTGCACAAAATGTCCAAATAAACCAGGTCAAACCATAACAAAATGGTTTTGAAGTAGTTAACTGAATGATATAAAGTCTAGATGAAGCAGTATGCCACATAAATAATTATATTTTTAATAGTGTTTCAGTAGAACAAATTTTTCTAACTGGCTACAATTTGACAATTTATTGTACATTAACAGGAACAATTCCACGTTATTAGAAAAGTGAGTTGATACTTATTTTATCTATCATAGTTACTAAGTGTTCAGGTTAAGTAAGTCTGAAAGAAACAATATAAAACTAAAATTGTGCCTTCTGTAAAACAAATTATATAGTTTGTTAAAAGTCAGCACAGTGTTATTCAGTAGAATCCAAGTACAATGGATCTAGTACACTAAGTGAGTAATGTGTAATACTCATCTTGAAATATAATTTACAGCATATTTCAATATTTAGTTTCCAATCACTTGTCTTCTTTAACACGGGATTCCATCTTAATCAGAGTCTGTTGTTTTACAGAACACCTTTTATCTACAGTGTATGCAACTGTTCTTCTCACTCGTATTTTGAGAGATTGGATTGCTGTTACATATTCAAGCAGAATTTAAATTTTTTTTTAGGTCTTTGCTTCTGGAGGGCTTGGAAGTATCATGCGTGTACTTACAGACCGTAGAGAAGTGTAATCCCAGTTTTGTGATGGTGCAAGTTGTCTTATGGTGCTACTACATCAACTGTAACATTCCTTCTACTTTACAAATCTAGTTTATATATGATCATAAAACTACTTCCAAAAAATATATGAATATTTATCTCCCCTTTATTTCTAAAAAACAAATATTTAGTGTTGTTTCTTAAATTCATATTTTCATTCCTTATCATACTTGTTTGATATGAATTGTTCAAAATACTAGTAATCATATTTTGGTTCAGTTTTTGTACTATTTACAGATAATTAAAATGATTTTGAAAAATGTTGATATTTCTGTGGTTATATTTTACCAATATAATCTTTATAAAATAGTTTTTTACCAGTGTTGCCATCACACTAATTTGCATTTCTTCACCAAAAGTGTTATTTAACTGCAAACGATACACTTATATTATTATAAACAGTTTTAAAACTATTTTGGCTCCAGTGTAAAGAATTATTTGAATTTTTTTATTATTATTTACTTTTCTTTACAATGTGTAGTGAAATAACTGTATAACATCTTTGGTATCCTGATACAACATTCTTTTCAACATTTTATGAAATTCCAAGCATTGATTTTTCTCATCCTTGATGTGACAAATTTTATTTGAGCTTTTGTATCTTGGTCATTTTTTCTCATAACGTTTACATTATTTGCTTTTATCTTTGAGCATTTTTATAATATATTTTGGTGCTTTATTTTTTGAGTTAGTGAAATTATGTTTGTGTCTAATGGTTGAATCCGTTTGGAAATTTTACTTTAGAACTAATTTTTTAAAATTGGGTTAAAATTGTCTCCTTTTTAGCTTAAAATGAAACTCCTCCTTTGCCATTCCAATTCATGAAGTCTGCTCTCCAATGATTAAAATTGTATATATATATATATTTGGAAGGTTTAAAGGGTTAAATGCTTTCTCTTATCAATATTTACATCTTGCATTAAAAGTGTTACCCCCGTCAGATATATTTACTACTATTATGACTGTTGTTTAGTCTGTAAATTGTAGTAATTCTGGGTTTTGATAAGGTTTCTTGTTTTTCTTATGGTATGATAAATATAAATAAACTTGAATTAGTATTTCTGTCTTTTACTCTTATATCATATCCTTTATGAATTTTTACCTTCAATTTTTTGAATTAAAGATTTTTTTTTATGAATAAAGTAATAAAATTGCATCTGTTGAGTTATTCATACTTTTCTTGGACTAAAGTCACAACTGGCCTGTTGAATGCCCCCATAATGTTTTGACTTTCCATTATTGTTTTGTGTAAATGTACCTGTAAAGGTAGTTTTAAACCATTAAAGAAGCTCTATTTTATAAATAAATGTTAGCAAGCCTATGTACTTATCCTTCCCTTATTGTATGCTATGAGGCTTCAAATGAAATCTTAAGAAAAGTTTTAAACTGATATTGGGATAGATCACATGCAGGGTTAATTACTGCAGTAATGTTCTGACACTTTAACATTTTGATATTCCACTCTTTCTAATATTGCATCCTCTTTCCATGAGCCAAGCATTGCCTAATGAGTAAGATGTCATACTGTGAGCATATGATTCAAATCTCACTGATGTAGAATCACTCTTGTATTTTAGGTTTGTGGGTGTATTATGAGGCTGTTGTCAAATTGTACCATTTAGTTAAAGCTGAAGAGATGGTATTCAATGCTGTTACCAAGCTGGAATTTCTTCAAACTGTTAGTTCATAACTAGGATTGGCTGGCCCTTTTGTAGTTTTTCGTGAATATGTGACACAAATACAATCCTCTTTCATAGTTCTAACTCTCAGAGTGATGTTACATGGGGGAAAAAAGACTGATTTATAATGGGACTACAAATTGCAAAGTTAAATCAAAATGCTGGTGCTTTGAGAGTGTAATGTGCTAAGTCATACAAACATTTTCTTATAATGTGATTATCTGTGCTCATTTAAATAGCATTTTCATATCTGATCTTCAGGCTGGATGAACGAAGAGCTAAATAATATTCTTGTGTTTTAAGGAAACATGACTGTTATTTTGATAAGTTTAGCAGTTTTGAGACAAGCCCTTGCCAATGTGCAGTATTAGTAGGGTGGTAGTGTCTTGAATTCAGAACAACTGACCACTGAGAGCAACAACTACTTTTACTATTCACTGTTATTTACTGTTTGTTTTATTTTGTTGTTGTTCATTTAATTTGTGGTTTACACAAATGTAGTTTTAACAACAAGTACCTGAAAAGTAAGATGATTTTAATGTTGCTGCTTTTACCAATATTATGCACTTAAGATTTTGGCACTGGCATGCATCTATCTCTTAATGGTTTTACTGGTATTAAATTTGATGCAAGTAACATTTATCTTGTAACACATTTTCACCATTTCTTCTCAGTGGCGATAAAGACAAGGGCAAAAAATACAATGAAAATTGCACAAAGATGAAAAGACAACACAAATATTATAAGAAAGGATAAACAGAATGTGTTTAATGATGAGCATTTAACAATAATTGTAAGCCATTGATTAGAAAATTGTATTGATAAGATCTTAATTACACTATGTAACACAAATTTGTTCTTGGATAGTATGTGTTATTTCTTAATTGTTTATGTTGTAAAAGTACAGAAAACTGCAACTATTTCCTTCAAACTTTGCTTTTGTGACCTGGATAATGAGATTTATAAATTAACCTATTTCCTATGTAAAAATGGGCAAATTTGCACATTTATATTTACATAAGGTCTGAATAAAACAACACGTGAAATTAAGATTTACATGTATTTATACTAAAGTTGTACAAAAATGTTTAGAAGTGAGTAATTGTTTTGAGATTTGTGATTGTAATGTAAATCACTTTCATGTGTTAGCCCCCAAATGTCATATCCCATCATGTTTTCATTATACACACTTTTGTAGTGACGTTCAAAATCTAATATATCTTGGTGGAAGCACTTCTCTTGCTCTCTGAACTTATCAAGATGAGTATCAAGGATATGGATTTTCAAGGACATCCTGCAGCCCATTTTGCTGTAGTTCTTCACCAGAGCCTCAACTAGTTCCACATAATTTTTAGCCTTGTGATTGCTCAAAAAGCCCCAAACCACTGTGACAAAGCTGCCCCAAGCTTTTTTTTTCCTTCCTACTGACCTTCTTGGAAAATTCTGTGCACTCTCAGATCTTTATTTGTGGTTCAACAGAGACACCAGCTTTGATCTTTGACTCGGACAGCTTAGGGAAGAAGTCTTCAAGGTACTTATCAAGAGTGGTGACAAATTGTTTCACAAGACCCAATTTTATGTTCAGTGGTGGGAAGAACAACTATTGGAGGTCCACTGGTGGCTCACACTTGACATTGTGCCTCCCCACAGAGAACTCGGTCTGTTGTGGCCAGTGCTTTCTATTGTAGTGTGCTGCAGTGTCTGTGCCATCCCAAAAGCAAATATAACAGGAAAGCTTGGTAAAGCCTCCTTGGATAGATCTATGTGTTCACTAAGGTAGCTAGAACTATATTGAATTGGTGAGCCCCTGTATATGTAATACTATGGAAAATTCTTGAAAATTCTTGTAAGTTTGAGAAAATTCTCTATCAGCAACTCAGCACTGAATCTACCTGGGTAAATCTGAAAATTTCATTACTCAGGTAACAAAACCAAATTTTCAAGAGAAAATAGTTTTTTTTCATTTACTTGAGGTACAAGCAATTGAGAAATAACACTTTCTGCTCGGGAACAACAAAAAGTAAAAATTTTGTTACATAGTGTTATTAACTTAGCTTAGCTGTTACTGTTTTCCAAAATGTTTTTACATGTTTGTATAATTTTCCTTACGTTTTTCTTCATTATCCTTTTTACTTGTCTTTTGAATACAGTTTCACTTCAAGTGGGTTTGGGTTTCCCATCATCTTATCTTCATTACCTAAATTAATTTTTTCCAGTTGACCATTGTGCCCTCTAGTTTATTTTTCTTTCACTGTATTTGTTATTTAATTCATGATGTAAATTGGAATATTTATCACTTTGTCCATCGAGTGTGGTGTACAGGCTAGGATTTTTGAGATTTTTTAAACTTTCTGATGTGGGGGGCTGGGGTGTCACTCATATTCTCTTATAAAATGAAACCAACCCTTCATGATAGTTACATTTATCTAGTTCTAATAAAATGTATAGAAAGTGTTTCTAATCAATGAGTTTTTGAAAGTACTTATCCAATGTCACCTAAATTAATAACACAATTTTAGAACAAAATATTTGTACAAATGCTAGGAAACTAGTGTTAAAACTAATTTTTGTCACAAAGTTTGTCTTTTTCCACTTACTGTTGTTCCAGTTTGATACGGAAATGTAAAATTAAAAACAAAAGATTCAAATAACGTTCGGAGGTAAACTTTCTTGATTAATAAAGTGTTTTTTTCCTCTCAAACTTTCCTTTGCAAAAATGTGTTACAAATAATATTAATCTGAAGTACATAAGGTACTGCAGTAATTCACTTGAATCGAGTTATCATGTTAGTGAAAATTTGGACTACACTGCCTCGATTCTTTAAGTTTTGTTTGATTGTAAAAAATACTAGCATTTCCTTAGTTATTCTATTAATCTGAACAAACATAGGATTCGTTGGAATTAAATAATGATGTTTTATAACTTGAAAGTTAACTTGTATAATTAAATATGTTTATAACTTTCTTTAATATTAGCAAAATATAGTTGGGACAGAAGAGTTATGATATTTACTATGTTGACCCATGACTTGCAGCATTCAAACTATAAATATATATATCTTTCAATCCATGGCCTGGCATAGCCAAGCGTGTTAAGGCATGCGACTCCTTAGCTGATGGTCGCGGGTTCGCATCCCGCTCGTGTCAAATATGTTCGCCCTTTCAGCCGTGGAGACATTATAATCTGACGGTTAATCCCACTATTCGTTGGTAAAAGAGTAGCCCAAGAGTTGGCGGTGGGTAATGATGACTAGCTGCCTTCTCTCTAGTCTTACACTGCTAAATTAGGGACGGCTAGCGCAGATAGCTATTGTATAGCTTTGTAAGAAATTCGAAAAAAATCTTTCAATCCTATAAGGACTGTATGGTACAGACAAGTAGACGACACAATTGCGGGATTCACATCTACAGAACACACTTAATTTTTTTTCAATCACATTAACTCTGTCCATCCCAACATTAACTTGACACGTGAACAGAGAGAAAACAATCAAATACCAATTCTTAACCTCAAAATTACAAGAACCGGTACACAATTTAAAACATAAATCTACCAAACTCAACTATACATTCCTTGGGACTCAGCACATGAAACAAAATAAAAATTCAACATAGAAAGAAAACAAACACAGGCATAGAACTATGCTTGCCAGATAAAATTGATGACGAATTAGACAAAACAAAACAATACTTTATCAACATCAATAAGTTTGCTCCACAAACTCTATAAAACATTATACGCGCACACCTAGAAAAAAACAATATCAACTAACAAAAGTGAATATACACTACGATTTAAAAAACAACGAAACCATATACTGCTGCATACCATATATTCTCGACATCAGCAGAAACAGAAAAATAACCAACATTCGGCAAAAACTAGGTACAAAATATGTTTGTGTTTTCGTTTTTGAATTTCGCACAAAGCTACTCGAGGGCGAGCTGTCCCTAATTTAGCAGTGTAAGACAAGAGGGAAGGCAGCGAGTCATCACCACCCACCGCCAACTCTTGGGATACTCTTTCACCAACGAATAGTGGGATTAAGCGTGAAATTATAACGTCTCCATGGCTGAAAGAGCGAGCATGTTTGGCGCAACGGGGATTTGGACCCGCCACATTCAGATTATGAGTCGCACGCCTTAACACACTTGGCCATGCTGGGCCTTGCAAAATATGACATTCCAGTTAATACCAAATTTATTCAAAAACCAGACATAAAACTAAGGTCTATACTATGTAAAAATTATACTGACAAACACAACACCAACATTATTTATAAAATACAATGCGATAACTGTCATAACTTCTATGTTGGAGAAACAAGTAGAATAATGGAAACAAACAAAAATCACCTTCATACATTTTCGGACACTGCAAATCAAATAAACACAACATAACCATAGAAAACACCCAAATACTAAATAAAGAAAGAAACATATAAACAAACCCAAAATTAAAAAAGACTTACGCAACAACTCAAGCCCAAAATAAACCAATACAAAGGAACACCTTTAAACTTCTTATATATTAATAAATATTTCCAACATCTAAGTACGCCCTTTATATTCCTACACTCAATTTCACAACCCCCTTCAAACGCAAGGTCAGCTACCGGTCAGTTACCTCTTTTTTGTTTGTGAACCTGAGGATGACCGAAAAAGGTTGAATCGTTTTTCGCTCCTCTACATAAAAAAGAAAAATTCAACCCATTCCAGCCGTTTTTACATATATATATGTATAAAAATTATTCACTTCTTGGCAAAGTTGGGAAATAAATTAATATCAGAACACTGTGCAGAATAACACCATTAGCAGTAATTTCATATTCCATTATTAAGTTGCAGAGTAACAAATTTCATATTATTATTCTTATTTCATTTAATACTTTAAAAATATTATTGGGACACTGGCTTATGAGTTCATCAAAGAAGGGTAAGGTTAATCTTCAACATTACAACAATAGGCCTGTTCTCTTTTGCTTTTAGTGTAGTTGAAATGGAAAAAGATTAAGAAATATATAATTTACAACCTTGATAAAAGAACCAACAATGAAGCTTTAAACATTTAATTTACTTTTTGTTAATGCACTGAAAAGTTACTTTCAAAAATACTTAAAAACCTCATTTATATTTTACATATGGCAGTTGTACTAGGCTTATATTCATTGTTAAAACTTTGTAGAATAGACGGCAACTGCCTGTTGTGGAGACACAAATGTAAATCATGACGTTTCGAAAGTCTTCCGCCTTTCGTATTTATTGTTTTTTACTGCTTTTACTTTTCTTAATTTTTATAAATACGCACTATATAAAGATTTTGATTCTTCTGACTTTGAAATTATGATCATTACGATACTCAAAAAGTGTTATACAACCTAACTATAGCACACGAATCTTAACAATCATATATTTGCTTTTAGATACTAGTATTTTCTTCATTTTATTACCTGTTCTCACAAATCTCTTTGTGTCATTTGTCTCTTGCAAAGCAAAATCTTACCTCATAGGCCATCATCTGGCCTTTACAGCAAGAGTGATCATTAAATAAATACCATTTGTCCTACTTGTTATTACGCCGATGTTTGTGCAGAGACAAAAAAAAATTCACTGGTGTTCCAGAAAGTGTTACTTAAGTAAGAGCTGTAACACTGGGTTATCACCACCTCTCTTGTTCATTTATTAAATTGATCAGTGACCTCCATTCTTACTAGGACTAATCAAATAGAGTAAAGGTAGCAGAAATCTTCAAACCTTTTCAAATGAAGACCCTTCTTTGTGGATTCTTCTACGTAGTGAGGGGAACTCTAAGGTAAGGTTCTGCTCTTTCAGTTTACCTCCTATAGGATCTAAACATCCACCCAAGTGTTTGCTGTGTGTGGCAACCCGTGAAGGGGAAGAGAGGATCCTGGTGGTTGAGGGGTTCAACTCTAACACACCACTTTGGCCTTCAATTCGTGTAGACAGGCGACCGTGGGGTGGACCCTTAGGGTCAATCAGCCAGTCCACTTGGGCGATGATCAACTGATTAACATTGTGGAATATTCTCAACATGTTCTGAGGACATTGTATTTGATGGTGGTGCTTGGGTATAATGCTTACGAAATACTGGCATTGCTGCAGTGTCCTTTTTGGAATTGTAGTGCATAATTTCGAAGGGCTTTATCGTGGGTGTGGCCAGTGGGTGCCAAAACATTCCTCCAAATAAAAACTTCAATAAAATAGCGAAAAAAACAGTCCATACATGAACAATCACATCTTGAACATTGCGCCTCTGAATTACATTCTCTTTCAGACAAACCTTTATGGCAAATGTCTCCCTTTTTTATTTCAAAAGAGATCAGAGGGTCTTGCTGGCTCTCCATAGTCAGTCAAAAAACTTCGAACTAGTGACATACTGGTAGAAACATCCACATCTAAATGTAGTAATCTTATTTTACATTCAAAGGCAATTGGGGATATATCCATTGAGGTTACGCTGCATGTTACTTTGAATCTGCCACGAGGAGTTATTGTTGAAAGGCATTTGAAGAACATCCCGGAGTCTGAGATTTTCACTGGTTTCTCCACCCAAGGAGTTTCTGCAATGAGGCTTATCTCCACTCGCAAAGGTGGAATTATGATGCTGACCAATGTCCTCATTTTAACATTTACATTACTGCATCCCACTGCCACCATCCAGGCAGGTTATTTAAATTGCAATACATTTGAAACCCTCTCAGATTGTTTCAGTGTCAACGGTTTGGTAACTTGAAGACGTTATAACGTGGTTTTTGACGTGTGCTCGTTGTGGTGGCAAAGAGACTGATGGCTATGAGTATGAAATAAACTCTCATAGCGTCAGTTGCAATGGCTCTCAGCCATACTATTTTCATTCTTGTATTAAGTGGCTGAAAAAAAGAGGTAGAACATTTGAAGACGATTCAAAACATTACTTACCATTAGGATCGAAAGTTGCTGTCTATCACTTCATCTCGGATGTAGATGCTGCCGTTCAATTCCACTATTATAGTGGAAATGCAGACGGATCTCTCTATGCCTCCAAAAGAATCGTTCTCAAACCATTAGAAAAGTCTTTTGACTTCCATGGTTAAAAAAGTTGATTAATCAATCTCAACACCCATCTATGTCCCTAACATTCATTCCAGCAAACCTCAAGATTCTTTGGTTTAGGGTACGGTCATTTCCTCGGGTACATCTTCTTTTACTGCCTTAAGATGCAAAACAATCGTTCGTTTACGCCCTCAGTTACTAGAATCCTCTTTCAGTGGAAAGTGGGGCAGTATCCATGGAGGTTGACAGACCTCCCTCGAATAATGAAAATAAAGAAAGACGTGGTCAAAAATGGAAAGGCTCTCCACCCATTTCGCTACACATAAATAAAAATGGTCACATTGATACAATTGAACTGTCGACATTTATGTTTTAATCTGGATAATATTAAAGTACTGATTGCTTCCTACAATCCTGTATGTCTTTCCTTCCAAGAAACATTTATGAAACCTGCTGATACAGTAACCTTTGAGCAGTTTTCTTTCTACAGAAATGACAGGCTGTGTGATGGACGAGTGCATGGAGTGACACTGCTGGTTGATCAGCATGTGCCCATCTTGTCTTTGAAATTCAATATATCCTTGGAGGCCGTAGCCATCCGCGTTTCCTTTTGTCATCCCATCACTGTTTGTTCTCTCTACCCGTCTCCTGGAGACACTCATGATCAATAAGAAGATTTTAATGAGCATAATTCCTTCTGAGGATGTACTGATATTGATGGGAGGGGTCGCTCTTTAAAGCATATGCTCTCAGATTAAACCTATTTTCAATACTGGTTCTTATACTTATTTTCATGCACCTAGTCAGTTCTTTACTGTTATTGAGTTCTCAGTTTGCTTCCTTTCACTATTCTCCCACTTTTCTTGTTGACAATAATCCACGAGGCAGTGATCATTTTCCTATAATTTTTGAGAGAGACTGTCTGTAGTCAATGCAAATTGACCTGTGTGCCCTTGTTGCTTCAAGCCAACTAGGCCTCCTTCACTGCTTTTACAGAACTTGACCCTGACGTCATTTGTAAGCCATCAATAATAGACAACTGCATGGCAGAATTAACTCATTGTATTATACAGGCATCTGCTTAATGTATTCCAAAAACCTCAACACGATTTCCATGATATCCTTGTCTATGACGGAATTTTGACTGTCATATGACACGAAAGGCTCATAAACGGGCCTTGGTTACTTTTCGTAGGTATCCCACACTTACCAACTGCATCGCTTTCTATCAGGCCTGTGGACATGGTCAGTTGGTAAAACATCAAAAGCAGGAGGAGTCTTTCATAAAATTCACAACCAGCATCTCTTCTACCTCCAGTTTCAAAAGTTATTAAGCAATATAACTCTGTCCCTTTCTCGAGCTTGTTCTCTGGCCAGGAAGTAGCTGATACCGAGAGCATTACAGATACTCTAGGTGAAAGCTTTTGCTGGGTATCTAGCATTTCTGCTTCATCCTCCATCTGCTTATTCAACAAGACTCTGGAAGAGCAATCATGTCTTTCCATTCGAGCTGCTTGCCTCTATGACAATAATAGCCCATTTTCACTGGTCATGCTCAAACTGTCCCTGCATTGGTCTGGCAGTACATTGGTCGGACCTGATGACGTACACTAGAAGATGTTGTACCATCTATCTCGTGCTTCTCTTCCTATTCTTTCGATTGGTTTTAATTAGATCTGGTAGGAAAATATTTTCCCTGATTCAAAGCTATTATCCTACCTTTCTCAAAGCCTTGGAAGGATTTCAAGATTCGTTAAACTACAGTCCAATTATTTTGATGAGCTGAATTTGAAAAATCTTAGATAGGATGGTTAATGCTTGTCTTTTTTGATTCCTCGAATTAAACCTCCTCCTTTTGCCCACTCAGCATAGGTTCTGACGACAGCCCTTCAGTGTGGATTCCTATAAGTGGTGACGGGACCTCCCAGGGAAGATTCTATTCTTTCAGTTTACCTCCTCTAGGATCTAAACATCCACCCACGGGTTCCCATGCACGGCAAACACGTGCCTTGAATTCCTGTAGATGGGCAGCCTTGGGGTAGCCCCTTTAGGTGAATCAGTTGGTCCACTTGGGCTAGTGTCTACCAAGTACCAGTGTTGGATGTTCTAAACAGGTGTTGTGAACATTATATCTGATGTTAGTGTTTAGGTATAGTTCTCATGAAACCCTGAAGTGGCTATGTTTGACATTGTAGTGTATCCCCTCGTAGGGCTCCATGGTAAGTGGGGTCAGTGGGTGCTTAAATTTCCTTTTCTTTATTATGGATACTCCAATTAAAAATCTTAATAAAATAATGAAAAACAGTCTATAGGTAAACGACCACCTCTTGATTCTCAGCAGCAAATCTCAACATCTGTATCATTTGTTTTACCTCATTTTTTAATATGACATTCACTTTCTGACAAATGTCTCCCTTTTTCATTCAGAAGGGACTAGAGGGACTTGCTGGCTCTCCAAAGTCAGTAAAGAAGCTTCAGTATAGTGACATATTGGTGGAAACATCCACATCTCAACACAGTGAACTCCTCTTACATTCAAAGGCTATTGGGAATATACCTATTGAGGTTACACCTCATGCTACTTTGAATTTATCATGAAGAGTTACTGTTGAGAAAGATTTGAAGAACCTCCCCGAGTCGGAGATTGTCGCTGGTTTCTCTACCCAAGGAGTTTCTGCAGTGAGCCATATATCCAATCGCAAAGATGGAATTATGGTGCCGATCAATGTCCTTTTTCTCACATTTACGTCATCACGTCCACTTGCCATCATCAAGGCAGGTTATTGTAATTAAAGAGTATGGACATACATTCCAAACCCTCTTCGATATTTCCAAGGTCAGCTGTTTGGCCAGTTAACGATGTCATGTCGTGATTTCTTGACGTGTGTTCGTTGCAGCGGCAAGTACCATGATGCATACTAATGTGAAATGGACCCTCATTGCATCAATTGCAATGGCTTTTACCCATCCTACTTTCGTTCTTGCCCTAAATGTTTGAAAAAAAGAGATGCAGCATTTGAAAATGATTCATAACATTACCGCCCCCCAGTGGCTCAGCGGTATGTCTGCGGACTTACACGCTAAAATCCGGGTTTCGATACCCGTGGTGGGCAGAGCACAGATAGCCCATTGTGCAGCTTTGTGCTTAATTCTAAACAACAACAACAACATAACATTACCTGTCCCGTGGCTCGAAAATTGCCGTGCACCACCTCATTTCGGACGTATGCTGATGCACTTCCTTCCACAACTACTGTGAGAGTGCAGATATATTTTTCTGTGCCTTCTAAAGAATAATTCTCCAAACAAATGAAAAGTCTTTTGACCTCCATGGTTATAAAAGATCATCAATCAACTTCAACACCTATCTCTGTCCCTTATATACATTCCAACAAACCCCAAAATCTACATCCTTTGATTCCAGGTGCAGGCATTTCCACAAATACATATTCTTCTCCCATCCCAAGATGCAAAACAATCATTTTAACGGAATATCCTTCCAACAGCAAAGATCTGCCAAATCGACCCAAGACAGGATCCATGGAGGTCGATAAATCTCCCTCGAATAAGTGCAGTAAGGAAAAAAAGACGTTGTCGTAAACAAAAGGGTTCTCCACCAAATACGCCAGCATGTAAATAAATTTGGCCACCCTGATACAATGAAACTGTCGAGGTTTACGTTCTAATCTGGATGACATCAAAACACTGATTGCTTCCTTCCATCCTGCATGTCTTTCTTTACAGAAAACATTTCTGAAACCTGCTGATACAGCCACCTTTCTGCAGTTTTCTTTGTTCAGAAATAAGAGGCTGTGTGATGGACGAGTGCATGGAGGGGTGGCATTGTTGGTTGATCAGCATGTGTTCACCTTGCCTTTGCCACTCAACACACCTGTGAAAACAGTTGCCATTTGTGTTTCTTCTGGTCATACCATCACTGTCTGTTCTCTTTACCTGTCGCCTGAAGAAACATGTGATCAATTAGACCTTGATGCTCTCACTGAAAATTTCCATCTTGGGATATCATGTTCTCTATGGAAGTGCTGATATTGATAAGAGGGGTCGTGATCAGAGAGCATACACTCTACAGAGCAACGTTTCTCTTTTCAATACTGGTTATTCTACTTATTTCCATGCGCCTAGTCAGTCATTTACTGCTACTGGTCTGTCAATTTGCTCCCTTCATTATTCTCTCATTTTTCATGGAGGGTTGACAATAATTCACGAGGCAGTTATAATTTTCTTATAATCTTGAGAGAAACTGGCGGATGCCACCCGACCCGTGTGCTCCATTGGAAAGTGGATCAGGCAAACTGGCCCTCTTTCACTGATCTCGTAGAACTTGATCCTTCCATTTTCTGTAAGCTATCAATAGACGATTGTGTGGCAGCAGTAACAGACTGTATTATACAAGCAGCTGCTCAATGTATTCCTAAAACCTCGACACGTTTTTTTCACTATATCATCATCCATGGTGGAATCCTGCCTGTCACATGGCATGGAAGGCTTAAAAAATGAGCCTGGGATACTTTCTATAGATATCCCACAATCTTAAACTGCATTGCTTTCCAGCAGACCTGAGCACATGCTCGGTGGGTAAGACGTCAAAGCCAGAAGAAATCTTGGATTAAGTTTATAACCAGCATAATTTCTATCATCAGTTCCAATGTTATATGGGACAAAATTCGAAAGGTCAGTGGGCGATATAATTCTGTCCCCCTCTCTATCTTGTTCTCTGATTGCCATAAAATAGATGATACACAGAGCATCGCTGATATTCAAGGTGAAAGCTTTTGCCAGGTTTTTAGCACTTCTGCTTCTTCTTCCACCTTATTAGCCATCAAGACTCGGGGAGAGCAATTACGTTTTTCCTTTCGAGCTGATTGTCTCTATAACTATAATCGTCTCTTTACACTGGTGGAACTCAAACTGGCCCTTCATCAGTCTGGTACTACGTCGGGTGGACCTGATGTCATACACTATGACATGCTCCACCATCTATCTCCTGGTATTCTTCTAACTGTTTTTAACCGAATTTGGTAGGAGAATGCTTTTCCTGATGCCTGGTGCCAGGCTATTGTCCTACCTTTCTCTAAGCCTGGGAAGGATCTCAAGATTCCTTCCAACTATCGTCCAATTGCTTTGACGAGCTGTCTCTGTAAGACATGAAAGAGGATGGTTAATGCTCGTCTCATTCGGTTCCTTGAATTAAATAACCTCCTCTCGCCCACCCAGTGTTGGTTCCAACGAGAGCATTGTTACGTATTTTTTAATGTTTTATGTTCTTCGTAGACTAAACGCAACAGAAAAACGCAGATAACAGCTTCTATAATTTATTACACTAAATTATTAACAAATATAACAGATATAACATAAATTATATGATAACAGTGACAGATATTAAGTTACAACATTCGGAATTAATTACAAAACAAAATAATACTAGTTTCAAACTTCAAAATTAATCACAATACAAAATGGTACTGGCCTGTATCTAATATAATGATCTAAAATGAAAGTCTCAAATTCCAGTCTAGGGTGTGAATTTGGTCTCACGAAGAAATTCCGAAGCTTAAATGAAAAAGTTCAGAAACGGTTCACAGTTCAATAAATTCGCCGACTCTCAGCACAAGCAGTAATTCAGATGAATCGTAGAGATTGACGAAATAAAATCACAGCTTCCGTAGATCTAACTTCAGTCACAAATCCAAGTTGAATAATCACAGCAAACACTTAATCTTTCTCAAATAACTGACTCTCTTCTTTAAAAATAAAACTGATGTCTGAATCTCACTCTTTTTTTCTCTCTCGCATCTTCGTCTGTTTATATATTGTAGGCCTAAACTCCCCGAAAGACTGCGAAAATTCTACAGGTCTCCAGAGCAATCCACGCATGTCCGTTCTTGCACGAAACTACACGTCTAGACACGAAGTCACCAGCACTCATTTACAAACATATGATTGGTCTACTTAATTCAAGAAAATTCTAAATGTTACCCTAAATGAATAACAAAATATTAGTTTAAACTTCGAAACAATAATATAAATATGGAAACATAGATAATAGAAATGAAAATTCAAACACAACACGACATGTTGTCGTTTACAAAATATTTACATATTTACATAACAACATTCCACCATGGACCACCTGATTCGACTTACAACGTCAATCAGAGAAGCCTTTCTCAAACATCTGGTATCAATATTCTTTGACATTGAGAAGGCTTATGTGACAACATGGAGGTGTGGCATTTTACGAGACCTTCGTATATGTGGGTTACGTGGCCATTTGCTCATTTTTATTAATTTTTTTAATTGACAGGAGATTCCAAGTTCGTGTGGGTTCGGCAATTTCCCATTCTTTTAGACAAGAACTGAAAGTCACTCAGGGCTGTTTTGAGTGTCACACATTTCAGTATAAAGATTAATGCCATTACTGAAGAACTCCTTGTTGCTGTTGCAAACAAGCTCTAAGTCGACAGCTTTCACATCTCGTGTCAGTCATTGAACATGAGGGATGTTGACAACAAGTGGTTTTAACTTCTCTCTATCTCCAGAACTGTTAGCATGCACTTTTTGCCATTAACAGGAAATTTATCCTGATCCTGAACTCCATATCGGTGACATTGTGCTACCTGTGGTCTCTGAGATAAAGTTTTTGGGGCTTATCATTGAGCATAAGCTGATTTTTATACTTCTCATTAAGCAGCTATGAGTCAAATATACAAGATCACTGACATCCTCCATGTCCTTTTTTCCACCAACTGGGGAGTGGATTGATGTTTTATGCTAAAGATATAGAGTGCTCTTATACGATCAAAACCAGACTGTGAGTCAATAGTATAAGGCTTTGCTTGAGCCTCGGCCTTGGAGATACTGGATCCCATTCTTAATCAAGAACTTTGGCTAGGAGCCAGGGCTTTCCATACTTCCCAGTCCAGAGCTTATTCACAGTCTCATGAACATCCTCTATACCTCTGCCATTTGCAATTGTCTTTACCGTATGCTTTGAAACTTCGATCCTTACCACAATATCCCACCTGGTGTTGTATTTTCCTTCATCAGTGGACCATGTTTTTTAGGGCAGAGGATTTGCTATTGTTTCTTTTGGATTTGGGACCAAACACAGTTGGATAAATTGGGTCTGTCCTTGGGTAACATTACTGCATCCACTGGTCAGTCCATCCCACCATGGCTTATTACAATTCCCACATGTGACCTTTCTTTAACTCATTTGAGATGAGCAGATACTCTCAATTCAAAGTGCCATCTTTTATTTGCTGAACATCTTTTCAACCATCCTTCCATTCCTGTTTAAACAGATATTTCGTTGTCATGTGATTCTGTGGGTTCTGTAATGGTTTGTTTTGGTTCAGTGGATGCACTCAAAATCCTCTCTGCAGCTTCTGTGTTCACAGCTATACTGTATGCCATTTCTCTTGCCCTGGATCACATAGAAGCTAAACAGTTCTCTATTGGCCCTGGAATCGCCTGACATCAGTTCTCACCAACAGTCAAAACCGACTGGCCCATTTTTCTTTAACATCTACTTTATCCAGTTCTGGATACCAGACCACGTTGGTATTTGAGGAAACAGTCTGGCTGACACCACAGATAAATCTGCCTGCTCTGGCACTATCACTGCTGTGCCTGTTCCACACATAAACTACTGTCTTGTATTCAAGGCCCGGCTCTGTGCCAGTTGCAGTCGACTTGTAGTGAGCAAGATGACAACAAGCTTTTCCAAATAAAACCCTGTATCGGACTTTGGTCGTCCTGCTTCCATAAGGATCGGAAGGAGGAAGTTGTTCTAGTTAAACTACACATTGGTTACATTTTAACTCATCATTTTCCTTTATCTGGAACTGATGCACCAGTGTGTAGTTTGTGTGACACTCAGATCACAATCAGTCACATTTTACTTTCTTGTTATTATTGCGATTCACAATGACGATACCATTTCAAGCATGTTCTATCCCAAGGTTTGTCCATAATGTAAGACAGTGTTATTGGTGATTGTGACACTGTCCACTTTGGTAATGTTTTTAGTGTTTTAAAGGCCATTAATCTTTTTAATGCCATTTAAGTTTTTTAATTTTTACATTACCCTTTTTTAATGTGGCTCCCTTTTAAAAATCACAGTTCACCTAGTTCAATTTGAAATTAGAAACTGATCGTAACATTAAACAACTCAAAACCAGAACTGGAAAGGCCAACTTCAGGTGACTGATGGTGTGTTTTTGTGCTTATCTGTTAGTCTTCCTAGCGAGTTATGATTATTAGTTAAGCTACAGAAAGTCCTTTACAACTTGAATTACTGTAGTTTTTCTTTTGACGTTGTAGACTAGATGTAAACATTGGTTTTATACTATTTATGTTTTTAATTAAAATATTAAACTTTGTTTTTTTTACCTTGATACCTTTTTACACATTTTAATAATGTTACTTCAATTTTAACTTTTTTAGTGGAAGTTTTGCACAAATAGCCTAGTTGCTTTGCGCCATAAAACACCAAATCAACCAATCAAATAACAATGTACTATTTGTCACTCAGTAGACTTGAACACTTTAATGTGCTACAAAACAAAACAATATTTTGGCTTTTATACTAAGGCTTGAAGAAGGCCTCAGTATACATGCTAAACCTTTACTTTCAAAAGTCAGTTGTGATCCATGAAAGTTCTCAACATTATTATGCCTAAAATTTTACTGAAGCAACATTTATCATTCATACTTTTATCTGAAAGTAACTAAATCACATGGATATGCAATCAGGTAAGTTGGAGAAAAGGGACAACAAGGGAAACAATTTCTCCTTCAATTCTTCATAAAAATATTTGAAAGGGTTGTATTCTCAATCTCTTATGCTAATGAGGCTTTCCAAATCCTGGGATTTATAGAAGAAAAATCCAAGATGTTTGAGATTTTATTAACTCTACCTGGGGGTGTTATCACTGATATTCCCTGGTTTGTTTGTTATTACAGTGGTAATACTTAATCAGACTACATTAAAACTTGGAGCAATCTTACTAAATACTACCAAATTTTATCCTTTAAAAAGTCAATTTTATTTAGTATTCTATGATTTTAATTTCCTTTACAATCATACACAACTTGATCAGATCTCCCAAGCTATTCTATTTTGAAGTGACAATAACTTTAAAGATTTCAACTTCTACGTTTACAACAATTCCTTCATCAAAGGCACCATTCTAGCTACCCTTCTATAAATAATTTCCAAGAATTCAATGTACTATTTTGCATTTATTACAATTAAAACTAATTTGATTACCTAACTCACTAAATGATCTAAATCCTTTTCTAAATCAGCAGCACTTTCTTTGTAGCCTGCAACACCTAAAACCTTAATATCATCTGCCAATTTAAGTAATTCATTGACCATTCCTTCATCTGTGTAAATCACAAAAGCAGAACAGCTATTAGCTACTTCACTTGTGACATTAATAAAGTTTGATTAAATTCCTTCTGCTTTCTTCCATCCAGTACACAACTATATTGTTTTTACAAGGTGTTTTACATGGTATCTTGTCAGATGGTTTCCAGAAATCCAGATATATCAAATATACACCTGGGAAATATCTGGCACCACAATCCTTGTTGTTCTTTAAACTTGTCATTTTTTTCGACCATCTCAGAATTAATGTAGTTATCTCGTTTTCATTTATAAACTGTTCAAGACATAGAATTTTTGTTATTAAAAACCAAAGAGAAAGCAATATTTAATAACCCAGCCATTTCATAATCATCAAATAAGAGTATTCCTTTAACCTTCGTTAAAGTTCTTACCCCCATCCTAACATTTTTTACCCTTATTATATTTAAATAAATCCTTACTATTAATTTTTACATTTTAAACCAATTCAAACAACTTGTTTCAGACATCCTTTTTGGTGACAAAATTTCTTGTTTCTCTAGCTTTCTATATTTTCCGTCATACAGGTCAATTTATAGTTCTTACATTTATAATGTTTTTCTTTAATTTTATTTGTTATAATCTTTACGAGCCAACCTTATGTTTTACTTGCAGCTACTTTACTTTTATAAAAGAATATAAACCTATATCTTGAATATTTAAAACTTTCTACATTTGATCAGTATCACTGTATAATTCAGCTGCCCAATTCACAACAAATAATTATTGTCATATCCCTTAAAAATTTGCTTTTTGAGATTTGTAACCAAAATATCATTATTCTTGATCTCCACGTGCAGCAATACCTAATAGTGTTTTTTTTTGTTTATTTTGGAATTTCACACAAAGCTACTCGAGGGCTATCTGTGTTAGCCGTCCCTAATTTAGCAGTGTAAGACAAGAGGGAAGGCAGCTATTCATCACCACCCACCGATAACTCTTGGGGTACTCTTTTACCAACGAATAGTGGGATTGACCGTAACATTATAACGCCCCCATGGCTCGGAGGGTGAACATGTTTGGCGCGAACCCGCAACCCTCAGATTACGAAGTGCACGCCTTAACGCGCTAAGCCATGCCAGGCCCCAATAGTGTGTTTCTTATAGTAAATTCACATCAGGCTATCTGCTGAGCCCACTGAGGGTAATTGAACCCCTGATTTTAGTGTTGTAAATCCAGACTTACTGCTGTATTAGCAGGACCCACCTAATAAAGAAATGATCACTTGCACCCCGATGTTCCCAAATTTCCAGCCTCTCTATCATTTCAGTATTTGAAGTAAACAATAAATCTAAAACAGTATTGTTTCCAGTAGGTTCCCTAACTAATTAATAAAGAAAACCAGTCTTTCTGTGGCACAGCTGATTCTCTGCAGACTTGGAATGCTAAAAACCAGGTTTTGATACCTATGGTGGGTAGAGCACATGTAGGTTTTTGTGTAACTTTGTGCTTAATTACAAACAAACAAAGTCATTTTGAACAGTTTCCAAAAACCTTTCTCCCTTATGGTTTAGCTTTTGCATTTCTAAATCTATATACCTGAAATTAAAATCACCCATCATTTTAACTTAACAACTGAAATCTTAATTTTATTGTAAAGTTTCTCATTAATTTCTTTCATCAGTATCATTTAGTGGTCTACAACAAATTCAGATTAGAAGCCTCTTCCCTTTATATTAGTGGATACTAATAGACACCCAAATGGATTAAATTTCCTCACCTTTGAAATCCTCAACTTCAACAAATGTAACTATTTTATAAACTCTTATTTATATAAACCATTATTCCATTACATGAAAAATCTGAGGCAACAACTATAAAATTTCACAAAATACCTCATTTATATTATTTATGTGAATTGAAAGTTTTTATCGTGGTGGGGAGGATAAAAATTAATTTTTTAAGTATTTAAGTACACCCTGACTTTACCCAATGTGCAACAAATTTTTCATCTCCCATAAGCAAGTTATTTTTCTTCTTTTTCTGCATTTTATGTTAGAAACAGCTTTATCATTTATGTTTTTTTAAAGGTCTAGGAAAAAGAATTAATTTTTTACATAGTTGTGATACATATACTTTGGTAACAACCATTTAATGGGTGTGGTTCATGGTTAGCTATCATACAAAATTTAACAATGATACCAGTAATCTTACATTGTGCTATTTTGTTTTGGTTGTTTGCAGTTATATATGTGGACTGAGTTTTAGGGCAAGTGTACACAAAATTTATTAATAAACAGTAATTTTACTAATGATTTATATTTAAACATGCCAAGAGAAATGTTTTATTGTTTTGAATACATCAAAAAGTACTTTAAATTCAGTAAATAATAGGTTAAATTAACATTCAATCATTTTCTTCTCTTTATATATTAAAATACTTATTATTAAAAATTCTCAAAAACAAAATATGACATTTAATAATTTGCATAACAGTAATTACTTTACAGCAGCTTATCTCCAAACAAGTTAATTTTGCTGGGCTAGTGCTACCTAGTGAGGAAAAACAAGCTGCATTTAAAGTTACTTGAAAACCAAACAAGTTTAGCATTAGGATGGCTCATCTAATATTTAGATCACAAAGAATAAAGTCTCTATAGGTCATTTAAATTTTTTTTAAGAACTAAGAGAACAGCTGTTAAACTACAAATAGTAGTTTTGAAAAATTTGTAACTTTCTTTCCACAATTATGTAAAAAACATAATTTTAAAGAAGTTCAATATTAATATTTTCCTATGTAAGATATGCATTTCCCTTATGAGTATGATTGAGTTCAGTTTCCATTCAAACATATATCAAAATTATCATACATTTTTGTAACTGTGTAATTTTCTCAAAAGTTCAAGAATGAGATAATTACTGGTAAATATTTTAATTTATAGGTAAGAAGAAACACAGAATTCTGGTGAAACAAAAATACTTTTTTTTTTATTTTAAACAAGAAAATGCCAAACTGTAAAGTTAGTGTTTCATGCTCTACAGACACTATTTACAACCACATATTAAATATTTATTTCATAGAATGTAAGGTTAGAGATCATGAAATATGCAATACAGTTTAATCTTACAAAATATAATTTTCACATAAAAATCTTTAATACAAGAGCTACATAGCCATCTCCCAGTATGTAGCTTTTGATGAGCATATACATACATTGGGTAGGAAATATTTGTAACACAGACAAAATAAATAAAGGACATCCTTTAAAACTACATACCCAGAAAACTAAAATTAGCATAAAATATTACATATATGAGTGTTTTAAAACAAAACTCTTTGTATATGTAGATTATTATTGTTTAACTCATGAAAAGCAGATCTAAAACTAGAAGAGACATATATCTGAAGCATCATTATGGTTAAATGTTTTACACATCACAAATCTTCACAAATCATAATCCTAATAAAGAGAAAAATATGCCCTGATCATTAGAGGACTAAAATACCATGAATTAATTTTGCATTAAAATGCTTTCTTAATTCCACTCGTTCTTAACTACTACTTTATGTGAAACTACATGCAAATAGAAAGCAATACCATTTCCTTTTAGTTTCAAACTATACATTAAAAATACTGTCAACCAAGGTTTAATTTACATCCTCTGCCTTATCAAAGTGATAGCCCTTAAACCACTGAAATATAAATAACAACCTTGTTAAAAATTATTTTAAAATAGTAATATAAATACTTACCTATCTAAATGGAATGAGTACAAATTTCAAAAGAGGATTTTTTTCATTTTGATATAACAGTTTGTCTTTGTGAATTTCTCCAAGTGGCTAACAGAGAAATAATTTTTATTAGATGTATCAGAGCATCTTTCAGGTAGTGCTATTATTAACCCATTAAGGGCAATAACTTCATCATTTTATTTCATACAAAATTATATGAAACCATCCATTAAGAAGTAGAAAAAGTGATGCTGCTAGTTCATCATCATATGTCT
Organism: Carcinoscorpius rotundicauda; assembly: GCA_011833715.1. NCBI lineage: Eukaryota > Metazoa > Arthropoda > Merostomata > Xiphosura > Limulidae > Carcinoscorpius > Carcinoscorpius rotundicauda. The sequence goes on along the minus strand of CM022400.1, from coordinate 26,108,460 downwards.
AGCAATAATGTAGTTCGATTGCCATAGAAAAAAAAGAATTGAGAGTGCAATAATTCTTTTGTTTAAAATGTATTATTCAGATGTATAATTTGTACATATTATTATTATACAATTAAATGTATGTCACAACAGTATATATGATGGTTGTGTTATACTAAGCCATATATCACATTCACAAGGTTTGATAATGCTTATAACAGTTTTCCTAAATAACTTTATAAACTGAACATCATAAACACTTCTCTTTATATAAACACACATCTAGGGCATATATAAGCAATAGGAAACATTTATTTCTGAAATGTTTTATTTACAATTCATGAAAATGTATATGGATTGTTGTCCATTAGAAATGAAGCAGTCTGCCTCTGAAAGGGGTGTCTATATGTTATCCAACTTTTCTTTTTATTCCTATTTATAAGTATATAATACAAAATGCAAATCATAAAATATTCGTGAAAAAAACTAAAATTTTGTCTGACATCATCTGAAAACGTTGAGTTTCTAAATATCTAGCATTACTCTCTAAGCTTCCCCTTCTTCCTTATTAGTATAAAAAAAACATTTTCCCAAGTCATAGATTTTCTACTATAAATTCACTCTATGACTGGTTCAAAATTACTGCACAGTTTAAAAACTAAGAAAAGTTCACAGGAAACCTCTACAAATAATGTTGTCAGATTAAAGTACTTCCGTTTATGGTAATGATTTGGTTCTATTATGATCTTGGGAGTTTCACTGCTATATTTCAATAGAATACCTAAAGATTAAACTTAAAATTGCCAGTGGAGTACATTTAAACCATATTAGATTTTTGGATACATTTTTCTCCATGATTTATGTTTGTGAGTTCATAACTTTGTTGGTAGCTGATAACTAATTAAAAATGAGTCACACAACAGAAAAATAAGAATAATGCAATTAATCTCTAATTGTTACTGGGGTCCTCACTGTATCCCACACAAAAAAAATGAATGACTTCACCATATTTTTTGGTCAATTCTTCGTGTGAATTGTTGCATCAAAGAGAAGAAAAAATGAATTAATATGATGTAATATGTAGATTCAATCAGTTGTAAATGTCACAAAAAGTTAGTAATTTGAAGAGTAATATTAAAATACTTGTATCTGATAAAATTAACAGTTAAAGGCTGTTAATTTGAAAACTGGACAATGTGGTTATGTCAGAAAAGTGCTTAACAGTACAATACTGGTGAGCAACCATTTCGAAAACAAGCACATTATAATAAATATGAATTTAATGAAGAAATTTAATTATTTATTCAGTTCAATAACATTTGGTTCTTTCAAATAATAAAAGATATTGTGTTACTTGTGAACTCATACTGTATGGCATAATAAGTGGCGAATCTCTAATTTAGCCTATTTATCATTCCACTCTTAAATATTTAGCTTTTTATGCATGGATCTTAAAAAATGCTGTCGAATTTTAGTTCATTTTACTTATTTTATCTAAATAATCATATCTATTATTCTAACATTACACGAGCAGTCAAGTTTTAATTACTTCTAAATTTTAAACACTGATATTATAAAGATCCAAATGCTTAATGACCTACACAGCTTCAATGTATAAACAAAATACAAATTATTCACTCTTACAAACTACCAGCTATCATCTATTATCCTCTGCTGTGAAACAAAGCCAAAGTTAAATAGTTAATTTACTAATGTGGAAACAAAAGACACTTTAGTTCAACCAGTAAGACTTTGAAGACTGTATACAAGAATATTTTAAATATGTGCTGGAACTTTAAGCCTGCCTATTGTGTATTGCATTCAAATTTCACCAAAGTTAACATTGTCAATTAAAGGATATTTACCTCCTATCACAATACAACTATTACTCAACTACTAGGGTAGCTATACCTTTACTTATCTAAGCACTGGTCAGATGCATCCTCACTTGTTTCAGACTTTTATTCCCCACTTAATTGCCCTTGGTGATATATGTCTTGTGACACTCTCCACATATGTCAGCACACCTTTTATCTTGGTACTGTGCATGAATACTTCCTTCAGATAATTCCATCATATTTTAAAAATGACCAAACCCACAGTTTCTAAGAATGTTTTTAATGTGGGGAGGAATGGTGGGAAAATGTAAATGGAAGTCAGTATTATTGAAAATACATTTTCAATTTAACAAAATGTTAACTTTATAAACATACTTATCTTTTCACACTACAGCTAGAATCCCACAAGGATAAGGAGAATGGACCAGTGAGGGTTTTACCCATACAGAATGTATCTTCAAATATTGTGGTCATGTCAGTGGAACATTAGCACCCTAGAGGGGAAAACCAAACTACATCCAAAACAGGTATGCTCTTCACCAAGAACCTAAATCCCACATTGCAGGTAGAAATTGATGGGATCTGTCATCACCATTTGCCAGACCCTAACCAGGTAGCTGAGATACCATAGCTCAGAACTGAAATTACAGGAAGAGGGGTCCAAGATCTTGCATTTGTGGCTTGGGCATTTGGACTGAAAAAGATATACTCATGGACAGATCCCAACTACAAAGTGATGCATTCTGAGCCACTGGCATCACAATGAGAAGGTAAGCAACACCAAAGTGGACAAACTCTGTCCTCAACCTGGAGAAATCCAAAAGGCAACACCCCAGATGCAAAATGATGGGATCATTTTTTGCCGTATTCAACCAATAGGAATAAAACTTTTCTGATCTGAAGTTATAAACAGTCAATTTCATTTCCCAACACTATGAACAAGAAATATTCCACTTGCCGCCAGAATTATGGGGAAGGTGGGGAACAACATATGATCAAGCAAGAACTAATTATGGGACCTCCCTGCATTCAGAATCACAAGGAGAAAATGGACCATCTTTCATAAATAATGTGGAAGCTTGTGCTGATCTTACCAATATCTGGGAAAAAACACATCTGTGGTCCTGGGTAGGAGGGCCCCTGACTTTTCCCCCTTTTCCAAGTCACTCAAACACTCTGGAGGAGTAACACAGGAAACAAAAAAAATTAAGAATGAAAATACTCACCCCTTCTGTATAATCTAGAAGACAGGTGCAAGGTGTAGTCAAAACCCTTTGAGGAAGAAACTATCAGATCATGCAAATAATGACGTAAAAAAAAAAGTCCATGTACTAACCTATACAATATCCTCCAGCAGGAATTCAACAAGGCCACTAATGACAGAAAGACATGACTCACAAAAGTCTTACCTCCAAAGATAGCCAGAATAAGTAATATGGATCAATTTCTATACCTGCCTCATCAAGGTGATTGTGGATCATGAGAAACTGAAGGGTTTCTCACCTCTAAAAGCTTAAGTGTATGCAACATCACACTCTATGGCCCTCAACAGACATAACAAAAGACAGAAATTCAATTAGTCATAGAAGTGAGAAATAGCAATCAGATGAATCTGTAAAAGGAATTCATCCTCTTTACTGGCTGTCAATGTCTTAAGTAAGGTGGACCTGTCAGGGGATAGAAGTACATTGGTAAAATGATAAAACATCCTGTGCATGTGCAATAACAACAACTATAACCCACAATATTTGCAAAAAGATGACAACAAAATAAACTTTAACCCTTTCCAGGTGGATCATGTGTCAAATTTCATATCATCATGTTTGCTGATTCACATTCATCAAAATTTTATTGATCTTCTATTTTACGAACATGTCTTTAAATCTAGTACCACACTGTAGATAATATTTCAAATTTTCATATTTATGCATTATTTATTTACTTTATTTTAAAGTAAATATTACAAGACATACCGAATCATTGATTTCTTTGTGTCACTTGATATGTTGAATACGACACTGGTTAAAATTAGATGTTTCTGATGTCAAAATAGAAATTCCACAGTTTTGTATGATACTGACAAGATACAATATAAAATAAGAATATTCTATCTTTTCTATTTGCTAAAATATTGCTCAGGCTCATATACTGAATCAAACATAGTGGCCCCACCTACTTCTCTGAATTTTTGGAAATGGTCCCTCATATACACTTTTAAATGTAACATCTGAATCACCAATCAAAATCTCAAAATATTCCTCTATTGGCTTTCTCAAACATTTAAAAATATAACAGCATTATTTCTTTCTTTGGAAACAAACCTTTGTGGTGGTAAATTGGGTCTTTAACCTGTTTGAATTTTTTTTTATCCAAATACATTTTCTTTAGTGCATTCAATAGATTATAATGGAATTATATGGTTTCAATATAGTAATTTGTGATTTTTTTCATTGTTCAAGTACATATATAAACATAAAAAAATTTTGTTTCACTCCTCCACATTCAAAATTTTTTAAGGCTTAACAAATTATGACATGCAGCAACCAAGTACAAAAGTGATAACTAGAAAAAATAATTGTTTGTTTCACTTCTCCATTTACTGTTTTATGTTTTAATTAATGTAAGTTTTTCAAAATACTAGTCCATTAAAACAGCCAGAACATGTGACTTTGTAAAGACTAAAGATTAGTTTTATATTACCGGATATGGTAGCATGAGTGCATGGTGTGGTGCCTTGTTTCAACTTCTGCATTATCAGCTGGGTATAATTGCAAAAATAACAAATATATATAAATGTATAATTATATTAGATTTAAGCTATTTAGTCTAAATATTTGCATTTTTGTGTTATAATATGTAGTCATTCTAAAAGGGGAAAAGCATAACTTATAATTATTTACTAATACTTTATGGCAATTACAAGATTGGTCAAGTCAAATGAACCTGCACAGATTTATGAGTGAAAATAACAGCTAAAATACAGCTTTTCTTTAAAAAATGTTCATAACTATCTGGACATTATAAGGATTTCACATATGAAATTTAAAAATTTTAAGATAAATAAAAGTACTTTAGATGAAAGTTACATTGCACATTGGATAGAAAACGTGTCAGACTGCTTGTTTCAGTGTGAAGCTGGATGAGTGTCGGCTGAACCCTGTTAAGATGCATGTTGAAAAAGACATCCGGAAGGATGACATACTGGTGTTGGAATGAGAAAAGATATTTTGGTTTTGATAATAAATCCTGTCTTGATTGCTTTGGAAAGCAGTATCTGGATGACATTTAATAAACTGATGAGATGATGTCTCAGTAGCAATGAAATGGTGTGAGCATGGGCCCTAGAAATAAAAGTGATGAGAAAAGGTTTGTATGATTCAGCAGTGCATGTGGAGTTGATGCTAGTCAGAAGGGCAGAATTGCAGCACCATATTCTTGTGCACAAAATGCAGATAAATGTGGGGCAACTATACTGTAAAATGAATTTGGTCATTCACAGTCCTAGCAAAAAAATACTGATCAAAATGGGAATGACTCCATTGTGAATTTTGAAGGGTCTAGGAATTGATTTAGATGAAAAAAAATCAATAACCAGACACTAATATTCTGTGGTAGAACAAACAGTTGGGAATAAAACCCAAGAAGAACTGGAATGACAATCACCACTGCCCAGTGATATGTATAAATACCAGGATAATGCTTATTTTTTAATTGATAGATTTGATCTTTGGAAATAGTTAGCCTTGTGATACTACTTCACAACACTCAATAAATACAAGTTAAGCTACTGATTATGAACTGTGGCTTGTATAATCTATGCAAGTTATTTGAAAAAAATCATTAATGTGCATGAAAGAAATGTATACAGCAGCAACCAAAAAACATCTGATAGCAGTCGAACAAAGTTCTGAGATCTGATGATCTAAGGTAGGTTGAAATACAACAAATTATGGAGGTAAGTGTGGAGGTGGTAAATATATGAATGACTAATTTTGACACAAAGACCTGAAGTATCCACAAATCCACAGTAAAGGTTTTCCACACAACCACGAACTACTGAAGTTGAGGCCCCAGAACCCCCAAGGTCTTATGATAGTCACTGCCACCACTGGTGGTATTCTGACTGAGAAGAGGAACTTTGTGGATACAAGAAGAATTTATCTTGGGTAGATATGGATCAAGGGGTTGAAGTTAGGGTTGGGACACTTGAATATGGGTGGAACTATGATTTCCTGTAGAAGCCAAGGAAAGTTACAAACCTAATGAAAGATAAATGCAGATGAATGGCACCAACCTTCAAACCCAAAGACTATATAATGCCTGCATTAATTTAGATTTGGAAAAAGGGCCTCATGTAACTCTTAAAGAACAGCAATAGGTAAACAAAGGTTTTCTGATAATGCATCTCTGTCTGAAATTTTAGCCAGTGACAATTCATTGTTATAATCAGATTCTTAAATTGATGCTGAGTCTGAATTTGATATTGATAGTTTAGAAGGTGAAAGTAGTCCAAATTGATGCAGCTGTGCACTTTGACACCTGTTTAATATTATTTCAGAAGTAAAAAAAAAACTACTAAACTGCATTACCAATAGGTAGCCATATAACCAAAACATCTAGCAAGCAATATAGAATAACCATAAAAGAAATAATTGCTCAGATGAAATAAAACAGCCTCTCCATTTCAGAAATTGTCAAATAACATCAGGACAAACTTACTTTCTCTAAGAGAAATGCAACATCCAGAAGCTGATTGACTATACTAAATTTGAGAGTATTTGGTTAACATAATTCTCTGTTGACTGAAAGTTTAACCACTGAGTATAACCCTGATTAAGAGGTTAATTAGGGACTTATTTATAGGTCTTAACTGCATCTCTTTGGAACCAGTCTGAAGAAGAATTTTCTGGGACACTAAGTGATATATTTGAGGGTATTCCTTAGAGGCTCTCTTTTTTGCATTTTGCACTACATAAATATGTATTTATTATCAATATTATTAGGCCTATTATTAAAGCTATCACTTCTCTTTTTTTTTCAGTAACTGCAATGTGGAGTTATAAGCAAAAGAAAACCAAGCACTGACCCCATCAGGTATCTTAAAATGGGCAGTAAGAGAGGCTTTGGTCAATTAAAGAACATGCTATGCAGTTGTGAGCAAGTCTGAAAGAACCCATGTCACCTTTTGAAAGATATGTCTTTAAGTAGCATATCAATCAGGACAGACCTAATATCCCCTAAAATAATGTATGTGGTTCTAATGTCCAGAATAATGTCCCTTAGAATAACATAACCATTCCACATATTGGATATTTTAACAACTGTGCTTTGTTCAGCTCCAACCAGAAAGCGTTGCTTGCTGACTACCTCAAGAAGGTTGCTGCATTGTTCTATCTATGCACAACCAAAATTAGGAGACTAGCCTATGGATACATAAATAAACTTGGGAAAAAAATGCAAACAACATGGCATAGAATCACAAGACAGGTAAAAACTGGCTGTATGGGTTCCTGAAGAGGAACACTACAATTACATTGAGAACTGCATAGGCAATATCTATGAGTTGTGCTACAAGCTTCGATAGACACAATGTTAATACTTTTTCAAGAACTTGCAGTTAGTATTTGAGACAGAGGATTCACTCCAACAAACATTTAAGTAGCCAAATGTAACAGATATTTCTTCAAACATGCATTGTATACTTCATTGTCATGACTATTACATAATATAGTTTAATAACTACTTTTAGAACCACAAACTAAGAAGTGATGACATAATCACTTTTAGATTTATTGACTTGGGTGCAACTGGACACCTTACTGAACCACTGACTTAGATGTAATTAAATATCTATTTTTAGAATCACAGTGACTTAACAGTAAGCACAGTGTAACTAATTAAGCAACTTTTTAATTATTCAGTAAGATGTAACTAATCAACTACTTGTAAGGTAAATAAAGGAAGAACTTCAAGAGGTGAACTGATTTAGATACATTCCATCATTCAATGTGGAAGTTTAAGCCTTTTTATGTAGTTAGTTTACTTCATTTTTCCTCTAGCATTGTAGCTTTGAAACTGTTTCAGACAAAATGTATGTTTGTCAAATCCATGTAAAAATAAACTTCCTTATCAAAACAAATAATTATTACAATTTTTACCACATCCACCTGCTTTTCGCTATACTTTCATTCAAGATTGTATTTGCCAGTAGTGAAAATGGAGGCTTTCATTTATTTCAAATATTAAAATATGGAGAATCTATGGTACCTGTTAGATACCAGCAAGTTCGTACAGTTTGAAAATGCTCATCTGAATGAAATAATGTTTTCCAGGACAAAGGAAGGGAATACATTTCCTAAACTAAACTGTACAAGCCTGATCAGTCTCACAAAATTACATCTTAAAGTTTAACTGCATAGTAACTTTAAAAAATAGTGACTACGGATATTACTACACAACTATTCATAGAAATGCTAACTCTATGACGTAACTAAAAAATTCCTTTACTGAGATGTAACTGATTATCTACTTTTACACTCACTTACTGCAAACATAGTTGTTTAACTGCATGTAAATCACCACGTAACATGTAATTACATAACCATTGAGAATTAATATTCCATTTATAATAGTGTAACTACTTTTGGAATAATCAAAAAATATAAGTTCCCAATTAAAGATTGTTTTTAACCAAAAATTATGCTGAGATAAATGATGGAGTGAGTTTATGTGATAAATAGAGTAATTTGAATATGCTTAGTTTGATATGTTTGAAGTCTTCTTGAATTATCTTAATACTTCTTTGTACACAATGTCATGTTAATTTACCATAAATTTTACTATTGCACTTCATTCAACTGTAAAAACAAACAGAAAAACACACTAGAGTTACATTGTACAGTCCTAAATAATCACACAGTAATATTAACTTACACAGTGGTAAGCACATGTGCTTAATAAGAATAGGATTTATAGCAGAATAATTTCAGGATCAAGAGAAGATTCAACAATAACAAGGATTAAGTTACACAAAAAAGAAAATACTCAAACATGAAGTTAAGAAACTTCAAGAAAAAAAAAAGGAACATATTTTAACAATTTAGTATTTTTTTCTAAACAAATGTTTAAACAATAAAGAAACCAAAGTAGTATGGTGAGATTTCAATAACATTGCTCAGAAATCAGATTAGTGCAATCCAACAAGTACAGTGAAAGATTCTTTATTATACAGAGTCAAGTAATCACAAACAGAACACAAGTAATTCAGTATATACAGCAAGTAGTATGGTCAAAATTCTTAATCAATGAGACAATTCAAGTAGTAGTCAGATTATACTTCAAACTGCACACTTAAGCAGCAGAGTAAGATATCATTTCAAAAAACAAAGTTCCATTGTCAGATTGATGTTTAAAACAGTAGAATCAATCAAATAGTAACGTTAGAGTATTTATGTCAACACAGTCAGATAAGTAAGTTTATAGAAGATTTGACATAATATAAAAACTTCTGTCAAAGTTTATTTATTATAAAAGTGATGTTTACCCAACTATCCTTCTTGCAAAGCAACATTACATTAGAGTACTAATGTCAACACAGTCAGATAGGTGAGTAAATTTATAGAAGATTTTAAGTAATATATAAACTTCTGTCAAAGTGTATCTATTACAAAAGTGATGTTTACCCAACTACCCTTCTTGTAAAGCAACATTACATTTAATGTTTTTTATAATTATTATTATTAGTAACTTTTAATATAAAGGATGCTAAAAGAGCATAAATAAATATTACACTGGTTTACAAAGAAATTGAGGCAAGCACAAAAATAGCTGTTTTAACCTAATTTGGGGGTGCTGAATTCAGATTTGAAATCCGTTTTTACTCATCACCTCTAGTTTTTTAGATATGCATACTGTACATTTTGTACACATACTGTACATAAAGGCATATATGCATTCAGGGTTAATTTCTAATATTGTGTGACTTATGTCTTTTTTAGTCATTATGCAATAAATGTAAGTAATAGCATTACATTATATACATATATAGCTATATCTCAAGACGGATCACCAGTTTCAGGAATTGGAACAAAGACCTTGCTTCATTTTTTGACATGGAAAACAAGTTGTGCTACTGCACAAATGTACCTGGCTTGTTCACTTTCCTTGGTTTGCCACATAATCCTTCAGACTGGCATCTTTTCATAGACTCTTCCAACCAAAGTCTCAAGGCTGTGCTTCTGCACAACGGGAATAAATATCCCAGCATTCCCACTGTACACTCTGTCCATCTAAAGGAGTCCTATGACAATATGGAGCTTCTTTTAGAAGCTGTTAAGTACAACCAGTACCAGTGGAGTCTGTGTGGGGACCTCAAGGTCATTAGTCTTCTTATGGGTATGCAAGCGGGCTTCACAAAGTACTGTTGCTTTCTCTGTCTCTGGGATAGTCGAGCTGTATCCCAGCATTGCAAGCAGAAAGACTGGGGGTCTAGAAGCACTTTTGTTCCTGGCAAACACAGCGTCAAGGAAAATCCTCTGGTTTACATGAAGAAGGTGCTTCTTCCTCCTCTTCACATCAAGCTTGGTTTGATGAAGAATTTCGTGAAGGCCATGAACAAAAATGGTGCTGCCTTCCAACACTTGTCTACTGTGTTCCCAGGTCTCAGTGCTGCTAAGCTCAAAGAGGGCATCTTTGTCGGACCTCAAATCCGAGAAGTGCTGAAGGATACTGATTTTGAGGAGCTTCTTACCTTAAAGGAACTAAGAGCATGGGAAGCATTTAAGTCAGTCTGTAGTGGCTTCCTTGGTAACACGCGCGTACCAAATTACCAAGCCTGTATTGAGAAGTTGCTAAAGACTTATGAGGATATGGGATGCCGAATGTCACTCAAAATTCATTTTCTCCATTCCCACCTCAACTTCTTCCCTCCAAACCCTGGAGCAGTGAGTGATGAGCACGGAGAAAGATTCCACCAAGACATTATGAAGATGGAGAGCAACTACCAAGGCAAGTGGAACCCAAGCATGATGGGAGACTTCTGCTGGATGCTCTTGCATGAAATCCCGGAGGCAAAATACACCAGATCATCTAAGAAAACACACTTCTAACTCTCTGCAGTACTATGAATTGTGTACATTGTGTCATCCAAGTATATTTATTCCATCAATGTTCTTTATCTATCCTGTTTTATCTGTAATAAGCTGCTGCAACTGTTGAAATAAGCACGTATATACTCTGTATATACTAAAATGAGACTATTTAAAAGCCAGAAAACTAGAGGTGATAAAGCAAAACTGTTTATAAATTTGAATTCAGCACACCCAAATTAGTAAAAAACACCTATTCACATTCTTGCCTCAGACAAAAAATATTTTTTTGTAAACCAGTGTTATCAGCCAGAAAAGAAAAAGCACAAAGATAAACCTATCTAGTCTAATAATTCTTACATATATCTATTGCTTTTCTCTCTTTACAAATCAATACTAGCTACTTTCACATAAGGGTATTATTTAACTATTATTGTGACTACTGACAACACAATAATGTTAAGTAAGTGCACTTAAAAGTAGACTAGAAATATGAACATTTGAAAAAAGGATTAGCATAAGTTGTTACTCAACCATCACCTGCAAAACTTTCACAGTCTGAAGCTTAAATAAGAAAACAGTGTAGTTTAACAATTTATCTCAGCAGCTTTTTTTCTTGCTACATTGTTAACTCATCAACTCATCTTCAAATTAACACATTTACATAAATCTAATCAGTTCTTGTATTTTTCACCCTGACAATAAATTCTCACTTTACATTATTGGAACAACTTAAAACCAAAAGTAATAACCAAAATAAATGACCACTAATAGTAAACTAAATGGCTTAAGGCACTCAAAATATATCATACATTTAACATTAATCTTATGAGAGAAAAAAAAAGGTTTTAAATACCATAACATACAGAAAACATTACATAATGTATCTCTTCTAAACAATCATGCACAAATCTTTATAACTTTCAACCTAACACTAAATGTATGAAACCCTTTTTATAATCAGCACACTTTTCAATGTTTAAATTCCAGAGTTAAACAATCTTATATTTCTTAAGATATTTTGCTAAAATATAAAACAGTTATTAGAATGAAATCGGTAATACTTTTAAGAATGTAAATTTTATTTCTTTCTAGTGAAAGCATCTATCAAATTTAATTTGTACATGTTTGGACCACTGAAATTCCATTGCTATATTTGTGAAAATGACAAAATACAAATTTATGATTTGAAACAAATATTATGTAACAAAACGGCAACAAAATACGGGGATAATCAACAATTAAAACACAAGCATACTAGTTAAAAGTAAAACTATGAAGGTACAGACACCCTAGTCTTGAGGCGACCTTTTGGTAATTCAGGTTTGGTCCCAAACCATGACATCTTCCAATTGAGAGTTTCTTTAATAAGTCTTTCTTCTTCTGGGTTAAAATGCAGTAGCACTGACACAGCCCTAATGAGATGTTGAGCCTAAACTTAAAGAAACAGAACAAGTACCAAGATATATTAGTTACTTATTAATACATATTTACAAAATAAACCATTAAATAAAAAATGTGCTAATCATAAAATTCAGAGCAGAAAAATATGCTTTATACAAAAGAGCACACACTCATAATTTTTAGCATGTAAAAACAGAAGCTTAGATAATCAAATGAATAAAATTTAAAATATCTTGAGAACGTGAATAATACATGGATATGCTAACACTACGTTAATGATACTATCAAAGACATAATCCTTCCTGTAAAGTGGATCTTCTCAAAAATACAGAAAAGTTACAAACAACCTGGCCTTTTGAATGAGGCATTAAATGAACTTGAGTGATTTGACTCCTGAACAGTGTTTCAGTTGTTTGTGTTATACATCTCCTGTACAGTGTTTCAGTTGTTTGTGTTATACATTTTTTGTCAGATAGTGAAAAAGTCTATGCTGGTGTTCAATAATAGAAACACATCCTATAAGATATTTCATGTTACTCAAAACTAATGTATTTATATCAACTCGACCACTACTGGCTACTGACTTTCCTCATGGCCAATGCAAATATTGCTATAATTCGTTCCATTAATAAAACTAAGAAATAAAATTTTTACTTTGTACAAACTTTAATAAATGCATATAGATTAAAAAATATAAAGCCTGTTACTTTTGAAAAATTCAGTTCCAGATTTGAACTTCTTACTTTTCATGTTTTTGTACATTATATTAAAATCTCTAAAATGTTTTCACCATCCATAAATTCAAATTTTTTCTGTTTCCATTTTTTTTATAATCACGTACTCTCCTTACAGTTTCATGTAACATACGAGACTGAGAATAGTTTTAATTAAACCGAAACAATATACGAGTATTTTTGTATTTTATCTAGAATTGCATGTATATATGTATGTATGTATATATGTGCATAAAAAACATTTTAATTTTGTTTCATAACTTTTTTTTTCAAGTTAATGCTTTATTGCAAACAAACTAATTGCCACTACTAGGGAATGTATATAATAAATTACAATACAGGTGGTTTGAATAACACTGCCTGACCTTAGTTACATGATATATTCTATTAGAAGAGATTACCAAATGATACAGACATCATAAATTACAAAGAAAAGAAAATCACTTTACAGCACTAAAATATTAGTCTTGGTCACATTATAGACAAGATTCACATTGAAATTTGAAACTTAAGCACTTCAGTGTATTGACACCACAAATGTGAGAACATCACAGCTTCCACTGTATTACTGAGATGAATGTGTTTATGTCTGTTTCACAACAAACATATGGGTTTTATTGTCATCACATGTACACCGAGTTCTGAACCCTTTCCAAAATATCACATTAAGCTTTTTATATAACAGTTAGTGTTTTAATTATATAGCAACAACAACACTGTAGGTCTTACTATAAAGTAAAGATAAGGAGGAAAATAATAAAATTCTTACACGATATTAGTTGTTGTACATACAAGTCAAACAAGATAATTATTTTAAATATTGAATCACATTTTTATTATGAACCAGATATAAAATTACTCTAAATCATTTAATTTAAAACTGCTTATTCAAATAAAAAGAATATAAAACCACACACTCCTTCAGTTCAAAATGCTAAGTCTAATACACTTGCTATTCAGTGGATCTTAATCCTAACATTCATAGAACTTCTTTCCTAAATATATATATTTCTTTTGAGTTAATTTTTCAATATAATAATTAATGTAAATAGGTACATTATATAGCATGATTTACGCTATTAAAGAAAGTAATAAGAGTTGCATATATTTCATGAAGTTTTTTCCAGATGCAAGTATTCTAAGGCTTATGGGAGTACTATTGACCATTATTATATCCAACCTCTATATAAAATGGCTGTCACTAAAATAAGCATCATCAACAATTAGTGTTTTACACCTTGTAAGATGCTACACTGTGGAAGACACACCCTAATTTTGGAAAGACAAATATAAAAAAAAATGTTTTGACTCAGCAACAAACACCTTGATGTAAACTTGACTTTTTTTCAACTTACTGAATAAATACAGTAAAATATATCATATTCTTCATAGTGTATCAACAATATTAGTTAAATTAAATGTTTTATTCTTTTAAAATACTTGTAATTGGTAGGTAATGAGATTACGATCTGTATGAGAGGCTGTTTCAAGTGGACCTTAAGCTAACCTCTTGACTTAACCAATCACTTTTGTCTTGGAAAAAATATGGTGATTTTTCAAGGTGTTTCTAAAGAAAAAAAGTGTAAAATATGGTATATTGTAAAATACATAGAGCATAGCTTAATCATGTGCTTTAATTCTACTTATCATCTAATGATCTTAAAATGTGAAATACAGTGAATGGAATAACATAGTATAAAAACTGATACCTTTGATTAGGATTTGCTAAAAGTTTTACAAGTGAGATTTAACATGTGAAGATGCTGTTTTTTAAAGAAAACAGACTAGAAAAATGTTCAAATACCAACCACTGATGGCAAAACTAGTGCTACAGTGTTGAAAAAATTATTTTCTAAGTAAACCCTTATTTGTAGTCTCAAATGTACTTCCGAATTTTTAAAAAAATAAATTTCTCTTCAAAATTAAAAATACATTTTAGTACAAATAATTGAAAGTTATGCTCCTATTTACAAAAATAAAATCTAAAATCTAATAAAAAATAAGTGTTATTTTTTGCAATTCACAAATGTGATTTCACTGTCAGGATAAAACAAAATGGTACCAGCAAGTAAGGGGTTAAATAAACAAAAAAAGAATATTAGTTCAGAAAACAATGAAATGGACTTAAATGTAACTGAACATTTATCATTCACATTTTTTCTCTGTCTGTGGAATTCTAGTACTTTATTGACAAACATTTTTTAACATTTTACTTAGATAAGAATGTTTAACTGACCTCATACTCCCTGCAGGTCATGAATTTGAAGACAACATGCTTTAAATACTTGAAGTTGACATCATCATCATTATTCAGATCCAAATGGTTTTGTTGATGGCTGCAATCGTGAAATCCACGTACATTTATGTGGGAGGATGAGCCAATATCTGTGGAGTCAGTTGTTTGGAAACCATCAACATTTCTTTGAACCCGAAGTTCTTTCTGCAGAGTTTTCTTCATGTCTGTGATCCTCTGCTGCTGTAACTTAATGGTCTACAAATTTGAAAAAATATATTTAATAGCTGATTATAAATAATCTGTTACATTCCCATGCTATACTAATAAGTTGAATTAAAACTTTTAGTTAATAAAAATAGAAACACTATGAAATTAAAAATGGGGATTATTTCTCTACTAAAAAAATTCTTCATGAATAAACAAACAACAAGTTCCTCAACCCATTAACAAACAAAGTATATAAAATGTTTATACAATTTTTTCCATGATTAAGCAGTGCATTATCTGTTACTATGTAAATTATTTGACTACCAACAACTTTCAAAATGACAGAATTTACCTTCACAATTTTATTAGTTTTCTTTCACACAGTACAATGATTACTTGTGTTTCTTCTGACAAAAACTACAAAATATGTTTTTCTTCTTGTTAAGCATAAAATATTAGGCAAGAGTATGTTTTGTTGATTAGTAGTTTGCATGATATCATAACATAATTTATCAAAGTTAGTATAGTTATATTTTAATAATAAATTTGATTATTTTGCAATTTAATGCTCTCATATTTCTCAACCATACAGTTACAGAAGCAGAACCAGCCTAGACATTACGCACTATGCCCTTACTTGTTTAGTAAATGACTAATATACAAATCTGAATCCAGGCTTTATGTAAACCCACTGGATCTCATGAGTCCTGATGGTAAGTAATGTGTGCAGCATTCTATTATATACTCGTCTGGTTATATAACAACTAGAACTGGTTAACAGATCATGGCTACTTAAATGAAGCAATCTGTATATTTCTAGCAGACTTCATCTGTAGTTTTTTCATTTTTAAATTCACAAAATTTTACTTTCCCATTTCATAAAATACATTACTCAAGCATATAAAGCAACAGGTTAATTTAAAACGTTCACCTTGTTTTTCTCAGTTAGTTGCACTTTAAGGTCTTCTACAACTGATTTTAGTTCTGAAACTCTGGTTGAATTTTCCACATTCTCTGTGACTTGCTTCTCTAACTCAGTGATCTGATAATTAATAGTAAATAAAGTAATACTAAAAAAATTATGATAAAAATAAAACTTGTGTTTTCCTTAACCCTTATTTATGAATTTTTAGGATTCTTTTCAGTAAAATAGGGCTAAATTTAGTATTAAAGCATAACTGTTCAAAATACCTTTAGTTTACATCTATACAAACAATGGTATGATGTAAAGATAGCCTGAGGATTCTACTGAGCCATTAAAAAACACTTATAGATATCAGCATATATAAGGCCAATGTAGTTTAAAAAAATATAAATTAATGGAAATAAAAATGTTTGTAAAGCATTCTCTGATAATCACAATAAGGATAAATCAAACACATTATTGTAATATCTGTAAATCATGATGAGTGATGAGTATAGTACAGCAATAAGGCACATGTTTGAAAAGATAGAGTTCTGAAATTACTCTTTAATAAATTTTTTATTTGATTAAAAACAATTAATTCAAAAAAAAATTAAATATACATGACATTGAAACTAGATTTAAAACAATTTCACACTAATGGCATTTTGTCATTTTATATACTTATGTTGAAAAAAAAAAATGGTACAGTTACTTATTTCTCTGACACAAAACATTCTTGACAGTCACACTGAACTGACTCTGACACAGATGTATGACATTTCCCACTTAGAAACAGCAAGGAATCAAATACAAACTTACAGAATATATGACACTGACTGTTAAGGTAAGAAACAATTAAACTTTGAATACAGCCACACAAAATAAAAGACACAGATTGTTTAACACTTGAAAAATGGCAGTTAAACACTCAATACAGCATTACAGCACAGTAATGTGGATTTTTTATGAAACCTACTGCTAAGCTACAATTCAGGACTTGTACACAACATTAAGTAAAGACTAGAATCTTGTACAGTACAGATTTTGCATGATATAGTACAAATATCCAAACGTAGTACAGTATTTTGAGCAAGCTGAAACAATAATACAAATGGTAATCAAGAGTTACCAAAATAAGCACAATTGCCTTGAATAAGACTACCACATATGCATGAGATACTTAAAGGAAGTCAACACTAACAATTATTAAACATCATGAAACATAACTGAATATTTTTTATTATCTATGTAATAAAAACGTCACCATTCCTGCCAATAAAGTTAGAAACAATTTAATAATCATTCATAAAAAAAAAGTGTTTTAATTTTATTTAAAAAAACAACACTACAACCTTCGGGTAGTAAGGTACATAAACATGGTCAATGCAACATAGAAACGTTAAGAGTTATCAGATGGGTGTCATAATGAAACACAATGACATATTCCAATAATTACGATGGATACTCAAGTTACAAAACTCACACCCCTGCTTCCTAGCCAATATGAAAAATAGCTAACAACAAAGGATTGATAAATTTTATTCAGTAAGGGTCTTAAATACATTAAGTAATTAAACAAACAGAGCCAAATTAGCAAAGAAAGAATTTTACTATTTACCATCAGCATTTACACTAACCACAAAATCAAAATTAAAGATTTCAGTGAAAAATAACACAAACTTTTGACTTCAGTAACCTGTGTACTACTCTTAAATTTTTAAATTACAAAATAATTTCCTCAGTAGTATCCAGATCTTTCAAGTGAAATTACACTAGGTTATTGCTTTGAGTTAGCACATGTAAATGTTTTGATAGTAAAACTATCCTAAAATATATACACTCAAATTCTCACAAACTGTCATTTTTTATTTCGCAACAATTTTACAATGGTAAAAGTATCAAATACATAACTTTCATGCTCAACAAATTCTTACAAACTGTCATTTTTCTTTACCTCACAATACTTTTACAATTTAGAAATATCTTTCAGCATGTAAAAAAAATTACCTATAGTAGGTAGTTTTAGTCTACAATTTAAATTTGTTTCTATTTTTAATGATAATGAACACCACTATGAAATAACTTAGAAAAAATGTTATACATTTGCTTTAAGTATTTTTCAATTTACTTGCTTTAAATTTTTTCTGCAAAAATAACTGTTATAACCTCATAATTTTCATTGAATATTTCAAGAATTGAAAGCAAAATTTATTTAAAGCCTGTTACTATCTAAGAAAAATTCAACACTAAAACCACGATGATGAAACAAACTGATTGAATATCTAAACATGTCACACCTTTTCTTTTGTTGCTTGGAGTTCAACTACTGTTTTATCTCCTTCTTCTTTCTCTTTTTCTCGTAGTATTTTTTCTTCTTCAAGTTCTTGTCGTAGAAGTTCTAGCTGATTTGAATACTCTGCACTCTTCATCATCAGATCATCCTTCTCTGAACATAGTTCAAGGTTGATTAATAAAATTATTATGTCATCATTAGACTGATCAGAATATTAATAGCATAATAAAGCAATTATAAGTTATTGGAGAATTATATCCTCATTAAACTGATCAAACCTTTCTTTTGTGAACTTTTTAAAGTTTAAAGGATCTATTTCCAGGTATGGTAATTACATTTAAACAGTTTTTTTAATTATCTTTCAAGTATATTAAAGAAAAAGAAACATGACATTCAAGGAGAAAACAGTAATACTAATCAACTGACTACATATCAAAGGTCACAACAAATTGTTGTTTTTGTTCTCTGAAGTAGGATACACAGAAAAAGTATCAAGTATGGAAGACAATACACAGCAGATAATTCCAATTTTCAATCTTCTGTATTACTTACTGTTGAAAAGATTCAGTTTATAGAAATCTACAAGTTTTCTCTAATATTCCTATCAACCATGAAAATAAAACCAATAGAATGGAACATAAATAAAAAACTTTTTGCTTGCATGATGTTTCTAAATTATGCCACTCGTTTTATGGGGAATTTCCTTTAAGCAATTTAAATTTCTGAACTTTTCCAGGATCATAACTTAAAAACAGCTGTTCTTTCAGGATTTCTGCTACCTGAAATTTCTAGGCTTTATTTTTCATGACTTTTCAGGACTAAAAGGACACATGGAGACCCTGACAACAGAAACAATTCTGATATATTACCACCAACCTTGTGCTGTATTGTGTAATTCAACTTCTCGCTCTTTGAGAACTTTCTGGATGTCTTCAAGAGAATGCAAGTGAGATGTTATCTTTTCTTCTAATTCCTGAACCTACAATCAAAATGCATAAGATGTATGAAAAAAAATTGCAGGAAGAAAGTAATCAAGTCCCAAGCCATCTTAAGACTATGTAAATAACTAACATGACTGCTTATCTGATATTTAGGAGAAATACCTTGTTAATTCTCTTCAGTATGTTACAATTTCCAATTTATTCCTGAAAAAGGCAGATTACTGGATTTCCTGTTTTACATGTTACTCTTCAGTATCCCGTTATGTAAATTAATTTATTCAGATAGTGAAGCACACCAGCAATATTTGGTCATACTTCATATGTCTGAAAAACTTGTAGCAGAACATATTACAAAGATAGTTTGCAAAATATTTTCATATATAGTTAGAAAAAATAGTTAGAAAAATATAATCATGTTTTAAAATGGCATAGCTTTAAAAGATCAGTGTCAGTTCAATTTTTATGTAGCATCTATTTTTAATTTACTGAACAAACAGTCATCATAAGGTGAAGGTTTAAAGATCATATCACTAGCATTAAATATTAGACAGAAAAACATAATTAAGTACATTAAGGCAAATTAATAAACAATGGTTAATCACTTATACCAATACTCAATTTTTATTCAATTGGAAGTTTACATCTTCCTAAACTGAAAATGTATTTATGATAAATACTTGTCTCCTCAACTAAAAAGTTTTCTCAGCTTGTACCATCCTTTATTAGTGCAAATTTCTGGTTGCCACTAGCCTTAATATTCCCACTTATTTCTGTATACTAAAATGGAAATAACTGTGCAACAACCCTTCATCAATAAGAAACCAGACCAAACCAGAAGTGTGGAGAATAGGTGGGAAATGCAAAAGCAAGTACCTATCAGAAATACATTGTAAGTTTAGAAAAATGTTATACTTTTAAAATGATATCTTCTCTCACAAAAAGCTAGAATGTCATGGAGTGTTAGTGAGAAGATGAACTCCTTTTAAAAAATACCAAAAGTAAAACCATGTGGTACAAGATGAAATTAAAAACAACACACCTGTGGGAGACGGTACCACTGCTGAACCAGATATGTTCTTTGCTCATTTGTAATATTGCTAAAACAGCAGTAACATGGAGGAACACTATGAAAAAAATATGAAAACAAAGTAACCCCCTAGTGAAGAGTGGATGGGGTGTGGCAGACCATAAATGAGAGTTTGACATCAACCAATACCTGGTGGTATTTGGAACTGCATGTTAGGCCTGCAGTAGGATGATGGTTCTTCACATTTCATCCAAAAAAAGTATCAGTAGTGAAGAAAGAGCTTTCATACTAAGAATCTGTCATGTAAGCACTTCCAACAAAACAAACATCAGATCCACTGGGAACCAACATTTGCCATATGATAGGAAGGTGGAGAGCCTAGATGAGTGTTCCTCTCTGGTTCAACACCTGGTAGCATTGGGAATTTTTCATCTACTCCATGTAGGAAAAAGTTATGCAGCTCTATACATGTGGAAATTCAGGTGTCTCATTCAGTTACAACCAACACAAGATCCACTGGGTGATATACAGCAGACAGTATAAAAAGGGATCACAATTTGGGGTTAAATCTCCAATCAAAATGTGGCAGTATTGGGAATTTATATTGCAGGAGAGCAGAATTCAAATACAGGCAAGGATTTATGTGGTCAGTCTAGATTCAACCAACTACTGCTCCCCAGGAACTGACATCTGATGAACAGTAGAAAGAAGAGTACCTCAGCCAAAGTGGAACACAACTACAACAGATGGTGGAGTGTTTCATCCAACATCTGGGGGCACCTATAATTATACATTAGGTTCATGGTAGGGAAAAGTGTCATGCCATTTACACCACCGGAATGCCAACACCCTACTTTCAAATAAATGGTACTGAGCATACCCATAAATACAAACCTCCATGGTCCACCATTTAAGTGGCTACGAATTGATACATGGTAAGGACTTCCATACTCCACTATAAAAAGGAGGGAAAAATGTGTCAGAGAGTCCAGAAAATCACAGCACAAGAGACAGTGTAATGACAATCATAATGTATAATTTTGAAAAAGAAGGTGATGGGGTTGATTCAACCAACACTTTGAAATTCCGAAATGTATATCAGATCGATGGTTGAAAGAGCCTCAATGATATAGATCAGAGATGAGCAACAATTCCCATTTGCTCTAACCATTCTAGTCCATGAGACAAACATTTTTATGAGGCGACAGAACTGCAAAGGATATCTATGAGTGGTTTTGCAAAGCATCTCATCTCAAAGGTATGGGTAACATCACCTAAGGAAGTGTTAAAATACTGTATGTATATATATAGAGGATACATTAACACAGTCAATCAACCAACACCTGGTGGCATCTGGAATTATACATCAGGTCTGTAATAGAAAAAAACTTAATATCACATCAAAAAGGCAGTGACTTCAAGGAAAGGTGATTTAAAAAAAACAAAGACAACAGATCCAGCAGAGGACAGGGAAGAGCAAGAAGGAGCACACAGAGATGTAAATTCATAAGGAAAGGAGGATGGGGAGAACAGGAAATATAAAAGAACAAAAAAATGAATAAGATTGACAATTGGAAAACACAAGCACAGTTGTTATGCAGATAACACTTCCTACATCTTACAACAGAGGAATTCAGAATGCCCTGCTCAAAAAAAAACAAAGCAAAAAAGGATAGCATAAGAGGAACCACAGGAAATGGTAGGAAGACAATATCAGGACAGATTAAAAGCAGTACACAAGTAAATCATCATGAAGAAAGAACAAACACAACAGAAAAAGAGGGAAGTTATAATAAAAATTTGGCCATTCAAGTGAGAGACTGGAAAAAGCCATGTGCACAAACAAAATGTAGGTATGGTCAGATGTCACACTCTACAGTGTGGTTGATGAAAGAGCATCAGAAATAAAGGAAGAGACAGGGAGATAACATCTAAACTTAGCACAGTAGTGAAAAATATGTGTTAGCCAGCCAATACATAAAAACCAGTGGAACACTACACAGTGTGGTCTGAATTATGAAGAATGTGTGGAAGTAAAGAATATGAGGATATATATAGATATCAAACATACTAATTCCAGCTGAGAGCACTGATTGTTTCTGTCAAAGGATGAGAAATATGATGAAGAATGGAAATGTTGTTTACTGAAAAAAGTGGCAAAAGCATTCAAATCTGGACATCCTGCAGAGCACTGGATACCTCAAAAATGGGTAAATATGAAGACCACAGACCACTTCCCAAAGAAAGAATCTTTTTGAAATAGGATAACCAAGATGCAACCAGAGTGCTCCATATCTAGTGATGTATGAAATGAAGCAAAGCCTGATGAACAGCAAGGTCCAAGAAATTAATATAGAAAGAGCATTCAGAAAGGGATCCCTGAGACAAAACCTCCTGAGTGCTGAGGTACATTTCCCAACCGGAAAGAGAAGCACCTATACAAGGTGACATTCTAAACAATGAAGAAAAACACCCATGTTAGTACTGTTCTGATATAACTGCTAGCCTGTAAGAGAGAGAAGGAGGGTAAAATGGGTAACTCATTATTCCAAATGAGGTTCTATTTGTCTATCAAAATCTGCTGATAATGATGCATTAGAGCTAACCACAAGGAATAAGTGTGTGAAAATCTGTAACATTAGGAGAAGGAAGAATGAGATACTGCATACAAGATATTCCATTGCTTGCAACTGAAATGAAGTATGTAGAGTCCAAAAGAGGAAGGGGTTGGAAAATTTTCAAAGATGAAATAAAACATTGTGGTGTAAGGAAAAACTGCTTTACATTGACAAACCAATCACCATGACAACATCCTGAAAATGAAACTGAGGATAAATGACTGAGTATTCTTCTGAAGAGGCAAGAAGCAGCCATATCTCTGTAGAAGAGTGGAAAGAAAGGCTTCCAAATGAATCAGATGGGTAAAAAATTGGATCCTGAGGAGGAGAAAATGAAACAGTGTTTTGAAAAAATGATATACTGGACTTATTGAATGACTGTCAGAAAATATAGATTGACCACCAAAGACCCTCCCAAAAATGGACAAATTTAAAGAGTTTGGCCCCCACCAGTCATTACCACAGATGAGTTATCAAAAAGAGACAAATACAGGAAAAGGCAATCAAATTATTTAGGTCCAATCCTTACTAGAAGCTACACCAAATGCTGTGAGTCTAAGGGAAGTTGGAATGATGATAAACAAAAGCATAATCATCCACAGTATGTGATGGTTGAGACATACCAATTCCTGTATGCAAATGAACCCCAATATCAGTGCAAGGAGAAAACACTAAATAATGAACTAAAAGCTAGTCCTTTAGAAGGTCAGAGGTGGAATATAGGAAAGAGGAGATATGGATAAAACATAACATACCTGAATAATAAAATCCACCAAAGAAGAAAGAGGTTTGGGCAAGTCACTTGAAATGAAACCTGACTGAGAGGAATATTCATGAGGGAGAAGAGATACTGTCCAAATTCAAAGGTTTTTGATCACTGAAAAGTGTAAAAGAACAAACTTCAATTTCTTCTGACTGTTACATAAAATTGGTCAACATCCAATGAACAACAGCCATCACTTCATGGGCCAAAATTCATGGTTCTTACCCATTGGATATGGTCAGTAATATCACTGCAGCAGTAATAGTTGCAACCACCTGAAACTGCAAGTGCACAACTCATGAAAATGAAAGAGGAGAGAAAACAAAATTGTTCATAGCTCTCCTTAAAAGACTAAAGAACAATGTAATTAACTTAGAAAAATTTAGAAGATAAAACAGCCT
The DNA here is from genome assembly GCA_011833715.1 of Carcinoscorpius rotundicauda. Lineage (NCBI taxonomy): Eukaryota > Metazoa > Arthropoda > Merostomata > Xiphosura > Limulidae > Carcinoscorpius > Carcinoscorpius rotundicauda. The sequence continues at coordinate 26,084,026 of CM022400.1, read as the reverse complement.
GTGGATAAGTGAATTAAACCATAAGCAAAAAACATCTATTCAATAAGACTGCTGATTAAAAAGTGATTAAAAGCAGCAAGATTAGAGAGGGCATCAGTTACAACAAAGGTACTGTCACACTCCTATTGCGGAAGGTTGCTGCACAGTCATTTGCATGTTAGTAAACAGAAATAAGGAGAAGTATAGAGGCAAAGCAAAAATTTGTGCCAATAGAAGGCAGTATAAATTAAGATAGTTTTGTGAGATGAGGTTATATATCGTACTGGAAAGAGCATTTCCTTTTATTGCAAGACTTATGATTACTTTTAATTAATTATACTTTTTACAGATTATATACCCTTCTACCTTTTAAAAATGTTAAGACATTGTTTCTTATTCTTTTAAAAGTTTTGGGATTTTGTTGATTTTTTTTAAATAGAATATCCTTACTGTGGCTGTCATCTTATTGTACTCCTCTCTGGATGATTGTATATTATGACACAGGATTGCACACTCTTTTTCCTTCTTTCCTAATTCTCCCTAAGATATAATATTGCAGACACACAAGCAAACAGAAAATAATCTATCAGGTACTTAGCATTTGAAATACATTCATACTAACAAATATACAGAGTATCACAGCATAACTTTAAATTTTTCATATACCTACAATTATGGGCATATTCATGTATTAATTTCACTATCTCCTTAACCTAAAATAGCTGTTTTATGCTCAAGAATCTTATTTTATAAAAAATGACAAGATAAAATAAAATTTAAATAATGAATATAAACAAATAAATTACCGTCTCAAAAAACTGCATTTTAAACAAGAAAAAATCAATAGATTTCATGACCTGAACTGAATTGTTAATATTTTACATATACATTTCACAGAACTTTTTAAAGAAAATATAATGATATGTGCAAGTCAATCACCTAATGTTTAGTTAAAATATGAGGAAAGAAATGCTACAGTGAATAAAATTCAGTTTTTGTTTTCTCTTAATAACTAGTTTCATTTAAATATTCATGAAAAGAAACTTTGCTGAGAGATAAAATGTTTGTTTAATTTGAACAGTGTTGGTTCTAGCATTTTTCTCAGTGGGTCAAATCTCCCGCTAATTCCCAGAAAGTGGCCTATCCATGTCGTGAAGTAGGTACAAACTTCATGAGTTACAAGAGCATAACTTAATTAATTTTATTTGAAGAAACAGTAAATTGAATTATTGTAATTTGTTTCATTTGTGTTGAAAATATTTACAAATTACTGACAAAACTTATACTGCAGTTGTCTTCTCTACATCTTTTCCTTTACTTATTTCTATTTTTGTATTGTTTAGATGGAAAAACGTAATTTTTTGAAAATTAACTGCTTCTTGAATCTCTTCATACCTTTCATTTTTCCCCGTTTTCAATGATCAATACCCCATAATATTAAAGAAATCTCCTAGAGACCAAATGGTGTCATAATGCAGCCAATTACATTTTTTGCATGTCCAAATGAGTTATTTAGTGTTTGGAAGTTTCTGGTTGCAATTGTAATTTATCATTATAAAGAAATTGTTAACACATTACAAAGGACAGATGCACATACAAAAATAATTTAAATTCATCCTTTTTTTGTGTGTGTGAGCTAGTATGCAGACAAATAAGTATTTAACTTAACATCAGTGACAATAAATATAGTGTTCCTATGTATCCTAGAAGCAACACTGTAATGAATAACAAGTTTCATACCAAAACTAAACTGAGATCTATAATAGCTGGGTCAGTGATAGAGAATGCTGTTCAAATGAGATGTTTATGCCTTTAGGAAGACAACATGGAATAGAAATTGTTTGTAAAGAGAGATTTCTTATTGGAAAATAATTTTTAAGGTTATCTTAACATCCATATCAGACAAATATGTGTGTCTCTCTCCACACACACACACACACGTGCATTTATATATGAAGGAATGTAATTCATTGCCGTCCGATTCAAACATTTACTCTTAAGTACAAAGATACAATTATATTTCAGTAAAACTACTTTGAATATTATCTAACATGCAGCACCACAAAAAAACACATAAAATTATCAGTTACCATAAAGTGGTATGATTCTTAGCTTCAGCTACAAAAAACTCTGGTGACGTTTGAGACAAAATATAAATAACAACAGAGACCAAAAAACTATTTTTGTAAAAGTGAAGTTTTAAAGCACTTCCTTTCAAAACTAACTTTAGGAAACTGGAATAAAGGCAATACAGTCAGTATTTTCTTATCAAGATTTTTCTAAACATTTCTTACCGTACCTTTATTATGTAAACTTAGATCTTTAAAATAAATTGCTGTTTCTAAAAATATTCACCTAATTTTGATACCTTAAAGCAGAAAAATAACATGAAAAAATTTCAACAATATCTTCAAGTCCTTAATAACAAAACAATATTAAAAAATGACATTTCAACTATGACACAAATTTGGGACTTTGGAAAAAAAATACTTTATAAAGTAGACTGTATCATACTATGTTATGGGTATGATACTTTTACAACTGATGCATTTTTAACAAAGTCTGTATCTTCAAATTAAAGTACTGAGTAAAAGAACCTAAATGAATGGATAACTTGTACACAAAAAAAATGAATATATTTAAGTCAAATATTTATGTTTTTGACTGAGACGTGATTATGAGTGTGTAAAATTTCAGCTTGAGACATCAAATCTGTAATTTAAAACAGAGAATTTGTTAATTTGTAGTTAAGCACAAATTACACAATGAGCTGTTTGTGCTGTGCCTACCAACCTTTTGTTATGCCACTGAGGATAAAGAAAAAAGTTTTTTTACATCCATTATAAAAGGAAAACTTAAGATATATATGTATAAAAATTTATGACACTGTTATGCAAAGATCTATTACTTGGAAATTTTGTGCTTTTAGAATATAATTACCACCTTCAAATTCTTACCTTCAACTTTGTGTTTTCATCCTCTAAAGAAGTCATTTGTCTCTCTACTTCTATCTCTTTTTCTACATATTCTGTCTGAACTGCTACTAGTTCATTCTCATCATTAAAGAAAAAAAAAAGAACAATACCTTAAAAAGCATAAAGGAATATAAATCCCCTTAACTAAAACACACTTTGATCAAATCACTTAATATACTTTAAAACTACATAATTTCCTTGAAGAGTATTGTTCACAAACCTTATTCATTTCCCAATAAAGCTTGAAAATCAATACAGAAATTAGTGTCAGTAAAACTAACCAACTAGCACCTCCTACAGTGTATTCACAAGGTTTGGACTCACAGTCAGATGGCTGAGTTTGAAGCTACCTATGTCATGCAATTGTATCTTTGAAAAAGACACTTTACCTCATTTGTTTCAGCCTACCCAACTCTAAATAATGAGTAATTAGTTCTTAGCTTGGAGTTTACTTGTGAAGAACTGTCATTTCATTCATGGTGAATGAATAACCATTCTCATCTGCCTGTGACATTGGAATTTGAAAGCATCAACTTTATGTGCCTTATAAATGCACATTAAGGACTTAACTTTGAATTTTTAACAGAAAATTTACAGTTGACCTGAAATTATTGTTAGCAAGAAACTTAAGGTAATATTACATGAAGTGAGATATTTTTTTAAGTATATTTTAAAATAATTACTTGCATAATAAAAAAACTAATTCAAAAAATGTGTCATCAATGAATAAAATGTTTAATTATGAATACTTTTCAATTATCTACTGAAATGACTTGGTATCAATTATGTTACTACCAATAAGGCTCACGAGTATATATTTTTCTGAACTATTTATAAACTAAATTGTAAAAATGCATCTCAAAATGACTAGTATAGGAATTAACACTTTTATCGATATGTAGAAAACAAAGCTTCGACCTTTCTAAGTCATCTCCAGGTTAACCTCTTTGTTAACCTGCAGATGACCTAGAAAGGTCGAAACATTGTTTTCTGCATATCAATAAGTGTTAATGCTGATACCAGCCATTCTGACACATTTTTATTTCATGTGGGTTTCTAATCATCAAAAGTATAAACTAAATTACTTAAAAGTTCATGATTTTGATAACTTACGACACCAAATAACACAAGTCACTGAGAAATACAGCAAATCTTTTCTCTAATTACTGCTGAGGTTTCCTTACATGTCACTTAAAAATTGAATGATTGCACTCAGTTTTTCAACAGATCATTATGAACTGGTAAATACTTAAAATCACTTATTATCTCTTCAGCAGACAAACTTTCCCTCATGTTTTGTCTTCTATCTGGTTCATTTTTAGCAGCCAAGAGACTCGTATTGAAAGCCACAGTACACAAAAAGTATCAGAATTTTCTTTAATTTTCGTTAATCACAAGAAACAATAATTTTCATAGATGGAAAACTTAGCAGAGTTGACTGTTGAAGTTCTTAAACATACAAGACACTTCCTATTGGAAACAAAATATGCAAACCTTGTTAGATGTCATGATATTTTACTGGGAAAACATTAAAGATCTATATAAGTAAGATTTTAATTCACATAAATTTGTTTTTCTCTTCCTTTCTATTTTTCAGTGCTCAAGAAAAGCATCTGATATAATGAATACTTTAATCCCTGAAATACATTGCAATGGTGATAATTTACATAATTTCACATTTAAACAACTTTTTGTTTGTCATTCAACATCTAGTATTTTGGTGCTCTTAAAATGTGTTTACTAAACACAAACTTTCCTTATCCCTGTATTAACACACCAATAACAGCCATTACAGGAAATAACAGCAAAAATCCAAAACAGAGTTACATGCGTTGGTGATTCCAATTGATAAAATTAAATTGGTGTGATTTTCAGTTCAACAATAATCTCATATTACAGGCAACTGTTACACAGTAAATGCTGTATAAATAATTTGTAAATTTTTATTTCCCTCACTACATATTAAAAAAAAAAAAAAATTGTAAATTACGTAGAGGCCTAATCCACTATTTTGTATGTTACTCCATCAGCAGTACGTTATAGTTTTGTTGATGCAAAGTTATTTAATACTGCTTGGAGAGCAAACCAAACAAGATAACATAGGAGTATTACTGAATACTGAAATACAAAAAAATTGTAGGATTTGATGTAAGAAACAAACAACATAAACAGTTGTATAACTACACAATCAGTTTATTGTAAGAATTACTTTTTAAATTTGTATTTATTAACAATACAAGTTTTTGTTTCTTTCATACTGATAGTTACAAACACCTACATGAACAATTTATGTTTCAGCAAATAGAAAGTATATTTGGTACTTACAGTTGTTTATTTGTAATGTATTTTTTATCTACATAAATACACATTTATGTGGATAAACATTTTTTCTGGAGTACTATATTTCACGTTTCAGCACCATGTATATTGTTAGCAGAAACAAAAGGTACAAGAGATCTACAGAGATGACTTTGAGACACAACTAGCCAATCCCATTTGGGAGTTTGTATATTCTATCAAATAATAAAAAATATTACTATTCTCCTATGTGCTTCATCATTTTCTTTCTCTCTTTCTTCCACCATCTTTGAAAAGTTAGACTCTAACTGTGAGATCTGACTGTTTAATTCCTGTTGTTTTATCTGGGAATCTAATATTAGCTTTTTGACTTCTTCTTCATTTTGGAGTTTCTGCAAAAACAAAACAAAAACACAAATCTTATTTGTCTGTGTTTTTTTTAGTGCCAATTAAACCAGGAAAAAAAACTTTAAAGCTAGAGATAAATTAAAACAAAACAGATTCATTTCATAACTTAATTTATCACCTATTTTAACTGGTTTTTGATATTGAAAATAAAACTGTTTGTCTCATTTCTAGTTTGCTGAATAAAAGAATTCAACCTTCTGCTTACCAGTCCAGTTAATTAAATTTACTTTAAGCCTGCCAAGGAAAAATTGTTTCTAAATACACATTACTTTGTAAAACAAATAATGAAACTTTAAATATATTTTTCAGTTACGCATATAATAACAGTTATAAAATTGAGTTATAAAGTTTTAAATTTGTATAAGTTATTATTCATTATTAAAAAACTTGTCTTAAAACATTTAAACATTATATAAGCCCACAATTAATTCACCAGAATTTGATAATTTAACTGAAACAATATAAAACCAGAAAAAACAACTATCTTTTATCTTGCTTTGGTTTTATAAAAATACCCATTTTTAAAGATAGTGCATACTTTTAGAGTAGTATGTTGCACTTTATAAAGGTTCTAATGTAACAAATTTTTAGCTGTAGAAAAACAGTAAACATAAAGAAAAGACAAGTTCATTTTCATTGTAAAAGAAGTTAACACCTTCCTAAAAAATGTATTCCCAATAATAATTACTTCTGCTGACAACATTGCAAATTTTTAACATTGGTATTGCCAATCTGAGCATTGGTTTTGCATATTCCATTTTTTTTTATACTCCATTTAAATTCCCTTGGAAATATCTAATTTTCAAATTTCTCCATCCTTGTCACTGTGCCCTTTATTATAGTTTTATATTTAAGCACCTCACTAAGATAATCATTTTTTTCAAGACTTATACTGGTTCCTAGTGGGTTGGCAGAGCAGAAAAGTTTCAGTGGAGATAAGTATCATTAGAAATACATTTTCAATAGGAAAATATAAACTCCCAAAGCATATTCACCATCAGCTGAAAATAGAGCTAAAATTCCACACTGAGAAAAAGGAGGGGGCCAATGCAGGCATGATCTATAGAGTAAGCATCTGCATAGAACAGTTGTGTACCAAAATAAGTGGCACGTAAATAAGGTAACCATGCTACATTTAGAACTGGTATGCTCTTCATCTGTAAATCAGCTCTTGCATCAAGGGTGGAACAGTAAGTGTATAATCATCATTATAGGCCAGCCCCAACTAGACAGCTAAGATTCCACAAATTGGTTGGAATTAAGGGGTCTTGGTCCCTATATCTCCCATTGGTAGCTAGGGCTATTGGACCACAATGCTACAGTTTTATTTGTTTTTCAGTTTCAGTTTAGGAAGGTGTTAACTTCTTTTACAATGAAAATGAACTTGAGTTTTCTTTATGTTTACTGTTTTTCTACAGCTAAAAACTTGTTATATATATACACTTTTGATTGGATCCCAACCTATAGTCATGGAGTGATGCATTTTGAAGCACCAAAACCATAAGACAGTAAGCAATGTAAGTGGACAAACTTTGTCCTCCATCTGAAGAAGTCTGAAAGGAAACATCTCAGACTCAGAATGATGGGATTGTAGATGCTGTACTTAACCAAAGGAACATAACTCATCCAGGAAGCTCCCACAGAAGCTGGTGCCACTTTACCAACATCTGGAAAAAATACTGTCCTCTTCTACAAGAGTGGAAGAATACATTCAAACACTCTGGAGGAAAAGCCTCTGGTCCACCACCACAGTGGGTGTGGTGAGGACTCCATAGCTCCACAAATAAAACTTGGGTGTTAATGCATGTTAGGAGTCCTGAGAAATGGTGCAATGTTTGTAGAAGAAAATTGACTCCAATTTATTCAATCAGATGACTGGTAAGTACAGACAGAATCCCCCTTAGGTTTACCCATGATAGTCTACAATAATATGGTAATACCATCTGATAAGTGCCTAAACGGTCTTGTGGAACATCTTATTCCTGCAGGACATGTTACAACCAAAAGGAAGAATTATCAAATCAATTTCATATGTAATACTGGATTGAGAGAAGCACACCTGTCTGGGTAACAGCTGCCACAAAATGGGATCCAGTGAAAGCAAGATGTTAGAGACTTTGGAAAATAAAGAAACAAGATTATGATAAAAGTATCCTCTCTTCCTCATAATTCAGCAAATGTTAAAAATAGTCATGAGGGGAAACTTCTAATAGAAAGGTGTCTGAGCTTGTAAAGGATGTGAAAGAAAAGTACTGGGATAAATCTGAATACTAGCCTGTAAAAATTACCTCACTGGATAAATTAAACGATCAGCCAAAAAACAAGTATGCTGGATCTGATGAGAACCAACTTGGAAGATATTTACTCATAAAGAACAAAATAAGCAAAATAGAAAGATGGGAATCTATCACTATGGAAATAGGGAAAATCAAGGGAAACTGAAAGACCTCAATAAATTGTTGAGATAACAACCACAAAAGGAGGTAAAGTGGGTCACATAACACTTCCAGGCCTGACATATTATCAGATTTCAGTCAATTGCAGAGATGAAATATAGATAAAATAATAGCAGAAATGGATATATTTCCTTCCCTATAAAGAAAAGACCTATCAGGATATAGCAGGACCAAAGGAAAGAGAAGGTCTGACAAGCATGTTAACAACTGCGACTTCTGACATTAACATGTCAACAACTAAAAAATTTACACTTCCAACAGGAGACAGAAATCCAAGGTAAACAAACAGATGTATGTAGGAGGGTACAAGTTCTATCTATCCTGTCACATAAAAATAAATCAATCTTCCAGCCTGAATGTGAAAAACCAGGAAGAAGAAGAAACAAAATAAGTCTCCTCCTTCCACCAAGAAGAAAGAAGTAGATTGAAATCAGAGAAAAAAAAGCCAGCAAATCTCATAAGTCCAAATGCCAAATTGGAGAAAAGGGGTAGGAGGATGATCAAAATTGGACTCAAGAGTAGTCAACTTTGTAAAGAAAGGTGTAACAAAAAAAACACAAACAGAATCCAAACTCTTCCTAGGATCAACAAAAAAGATAAATTCTGAAGGAGAAAATACTGTAGGCCAAATGAATGTCTCCATCTCTCACCAGGTACAAACATAAACAGTACCAATCAAAAGTGACCCCCTTTCTTTACCAGAGAAAAATGCTAGATGGAGTATTAGAAGTTGTATTAGCAACACTGTTGAAAACCATAATATTGGAATTTATACCTGCAAATATCATATCTAATTTGTTTGTTTTTTTAACTATAATTATACTGAAATTCACAAGGCGGGTCAACTCTAACAATACATAAAGGGATGACATGAAACACCTCATCAGATACTAATTTCAGCATAAAAAACTAGCATGAAAAAGTTTTCATATTCATATACAACCATATCAAAGTTTTGCAATTATGTTTCTTTGTGTATTTATTTTACATCTGGAACATCACTGAGATACAATATTTAACTTGGTTAACTATAAAATACAGATATGTTTACCAGTCTTGCCAATGTCTGATCTTTTTGTTGTACTTTCTCTTCAAGACTCCACACTTCTTCTTCCGTTTCTTTTAGTTTCTGCTGAAATTCACAGACTTGTTTTTCTAGCTTTGTACATTCTTCACTGTCTTCTCCCATTTTCTTATTGAGATGGAATATCTGTTGATTCAAAAATGAATTTTTGAAGTATGAATTTCTTTACAAATAACTTAGTCATTGCTAATCTGTTACTATGCACACCTAAATTCAACACTTTTTTTTTTTAGCTTGCCATTAAAATTCAGACCTTTATTTTGCATCATAGATACATCATGTCTTTAAACCAATCCATGAAAATATGTTATACAGAGTTGGTATTCCAAGATAATTCTCAATTATGTTCAACAACAAGTCCTGATGATCATAAAATGTTTTGTTTCATCACAGAATAACTTCCTCCTTTGAGATATCTGCAATTGGTAACCATATGATGCATGAACAGTCTGTTTTCTTCCAAATTATTCATCAAGAAGTATTTAGCAATCAGCATGCTTAAGAATGTTTTAATAAACCTTCAGAAAGAACAAAAATGATCACATTTATAAAATAAAATTCAAAAATTTATCTTCAATCATTTCAGTTGAAACTGATTCCATTTTCAATTAGCACATATAGGCCTAAGGCTAATATTAGATGGACATGACCAACTGAGTCTAGAAAATACAGAAGACACAGCTACCATGAGGAAAGTTGGAAAATGTACGAATTAAATAGAACATAATAAGGATAACTGCAAACAAAATTTTATGACAGTTTTGATAATTATGAAACAAAATAAAAGTAAATGAAATAAGGTTGGTTTTGCTCTATCAAGACCAATATGAACTATAAATAGCAATACATACCAGTGGTGTGTGTGTGTGTGTGTGTACATGTTCTAATGCAAGCCTAGTCTTACTACAGGCTGTACTTTAAGTACTTAGTGGGTAGGTCAAGCTGATTAAAATAAAACATTTTACATGATTGATCAAGCCTGCTGTTCTATACAAAAGTTTTAAGAGATAACTGACTGTTTGTTGCTTTAAGATGCTACGTAACATTAGCAAGGTTTGGGTTTGACAGATGTGGCATAGCAGCTCACAGACTGGCTTTGAGTTTTAAGCTGCAATACAGCAACACATAGAGTGACTCCAAATTGATGTTTTCTTTCCAAGTACAAAATTTTAGCTCATAGCTCTATCATATTTTGATCGATCTGAGATCTAATTACAGTTTTGACTGATGTATTTGACCACGTTCAAAGTTTCCAAGGTTAGTTCTCTAATCTTGCCTAAAATAATTTTATTTTGAGTATAGGCCAAGAGAGATTCTGATGATGAATAAATTAAATTTGATATACAAGTGCCCCAGGGCCACAGAAGTATAGCTAATAAAAAGGGGGAAAAAATCTTTTACATTAATTTATTCTAGTCCTGCCTATAAGAACTTTAAAGTGCAACAGTTATTGAGAATTCCTGTTGTTTTACAATGCAACAAAAGTTCCTGGAAAGTAAGGTGTCAAAAAAAGTACAATCTAATGATGCCTTTACTAACAAAAACCACAGTTGTAAAAAGTGAAATTATTTTTTGTTTTCATCAATTCTGTAATTATGGAAGTTCACCTTTTATCAATGGTTTCAAATATTAACCATTTCTCTTAGGCTACTATAATGTTTATACTGTCTTAAAAATAATTCCCCAAGAAATATAAAGAATAGGGATAAGCCTTAGCTTTTTTGTTTATTTTTTAACTTACTTAAAATTTAAGTTTTCAATTTGCTTTCCTGTTATTAAACTCAGTAAGACAAAACTGAACACAAGCTGTTTAGAAAATATACTTATTAGGTTCATGTACATTATTACATGTACTTAAGAAAGAGAACAGTCAAACATCACATAGGTTATTACTTACTTGTGTTTCTAAGCTATTTATCTTCTCACTCCAAGTGGACTTCACTTCATTCAAGTGTTGCCGAGATTCTTCTAATTTCTTTTCTAAATGATTCCGCTGTGTGATATTAACATAAAAAACAATAAATTATGGAAAGTAATGGCTTGAATGCCAAAAGCTAGTGAAATATATGAAATCTGCAGGGATAATATTTTGAGTAAAATCAATAATGTGTTATTTACTTCCTTGATTTTCAAATGCAGTGTAAAGCTATTTGATCTATCAAACTGTGCAATGAGATATAGATTTTATAGTAATATATACTAACATACTGAAGACAAAGGATTAATATCATTAAAATTGTTATAACTCACTTGCTTCTAATATTCATGAACATTTACAACTCATTTTAAGATCTTAATGTATTAGTGTTTTTTTTAACTTAAAAGAATCTTTGTAACAGAGGGCATTAAAATATACATCATCAATATCTAAGTTGATTCCTTCCTGTATGTAATTAAAACTGGCACAGATTGTAAATAATTTTACCACCTACCAACCTTTAAGCATATTTGTACTTGGAAAAAAGCTGAATCAACAATGAAAAATTCTATTGTCTAGGCATAATTAAGATTTAAAATTCATTCATTTTTTGTTGCAGATAATAAAATATTTAAAAGAGAAGAATATCAAAACTAAATTCTTCCACATGTACATATGCTTTTCTATATTTCTTGAGAAAATTACAATAATTTTACAAGAAAACTGCAGTTAATTATACTAAATTACTAGAATTGTAAATGAAATTAAAATAATGGCACACCGTTAATAAAATACTACAAGAATTAAATGTTGTTAAAGGTTGCCAGTATTTTGTATACAAAGAACAAGTCTGTTTTAATTAAGTATTTCAATTAAAGAATTGTTATTTTTGTATTACTTATTTTCACTGAGATTGAATATTTCAAGTATTATGATAAAAGTATTGGGACATTTCTCTACCAGACTAAACCTTTAAAATCAAGGCAGTTTGTTTCGTGATTTAAAAAATTACAAAACCTCTCTTACAGCATTTCAAAACATAACTAATACATAATTAACTAAAATATAAAACTGAAACAAAATTAAATGTAATTCTGTATCAAAACAATATATTTATAGATAAGAACTAATGCTAAAATGCTAGCACAAATGAAAGCAGCAACAATGCTAAGAGCATTTGACAAGTTCTCTATGGAATTCTTTGCACCAATTTTAAAATAATTGTTGAGAAATAGTATTTCAAAATGTGATCTTTTTATTGATTACAAACACCCAGCACAACCAAGTATAACCAGTTGAAAAATTGCAAATGAACAGTGTGGGCATAGCATCTATCATGAATTCCAAGAAATTTATTTATCTTTCCTTCTAAAAGTCTCAAAAGTGGCTTGAAAAAAGAACACAAATAGAACAATTAACATAGTTTTTGTCTGCACATAAAATTAGAATACAAAAGGAAATCTGTGTTACATAGACAAAAAGTTAAATTTTGGCAAACTTTTGCATTAAACTAAAGTTTAAGAATTTTTCTTCAAGGATTCTCTTGAAATAAATTGTGAATTAAATCTGAGATAATAAAAAGATTTTGAACAATGTTGTGAATGTTAATGCTAATTTCATTAGAATAAATTGATAGTAAGATTCAAAATAAAAATGTGATCCATTCTAAGACTAAAACTTCATCTTTCTATTTATTACAAATGATATAATATACATTTTGTATTTCAGAAAATAATGGTAAATTAATTAGAGAAGAAGGTAGATTTAGAGGATAAATGTCATGATTCTGATAAAATAATTAGTAACTTACAGAATCATAAAACCTACACTGGTGATTTGAAAATAATTTAAATGAAATGCAGGACTGAAGCAAGTTTTTTTTTAATTTTAAATTATTAATCTTTTTCTCCTTGATGATATTAATTCCAACTAGTCTGGAGTTGGCCAGTGTTTCCATAAGCCTAGAAGTTTTACACCTCAGTGGCCAGCCCAGACAGCAACACGTTCAGTGATAAGGATTCAAACTTACATCTCAGATTAAAAGTTCAATGCCCTAACCCTCAGGTCAAGCCCAGCCCTCTTTCAATCTGAAACTGGGCTTGTGATATTTAATTGTTATTATTCAGTCACTGGTAATCACTCAAACATTTGTCCAAGGACATTATTAACCTTACATACGTGGGTCAGTTAAATAGAAAATGATTTTTACTGTAATTTCAAAATTGCTATATGTATCTTTACAAAAATTTGTAGGCTTTTACTAAATGTGAAAATATGTAGACAAAAAAATCAAATGTTCAAACAATTTATTTTTACTAGTTGTTTGTGAATGTATGAGGCTAGTTTGACTCAAATCCCAACTAGTATGAGTTGAAAGGAATTTTCATGGTAAAAAATATTTTTAGTTTACTCTTAATGAGTAATATTTCATTGCATAACCTCTAGCAAACTCCTTAAATAAATATCAAAAAGTTTCTTTTTTAAAAATTATACTTTATCTCTTATTTTCTCCACTTAAACTGTGAAAGTTAAACAAACATGAAATGGAATCTAAAGTATATTGTTTTTTCAAGAATGACAGATTATGATAAGAAAGTTACAATTATTTATCCTAACAGTTTTAGGCCTCTTAACATTTTATACAAATGCTTTCATTTAATTGACTGCTGTTTGAACTAACATAACAAAGCAATAAGTTACTCAGCAAGAGTATTGATAAACAAAGTACTGGATTATATAATGCACAAGAAGTATCTGTGCATACCTTATGGATTCCTTTAGGTTTTCTTATCTAGCCTAATAAATTTAAACTTTTACATTTTAGTTCTTTTACAACTATCAACAAAAATACATTGAGAAAAAGAAATTTAGTCCTCAAGTTAGACTCATGCCCTTGACAATCTCAATGTCTCATCAAAACTTAACCCCATATTAAGGTAGGATTGTTCTTAGTAAGAGAAATTATTAAAAAAACAAAACAAATACCTAATTTATAATGCAAACTATTCTCATGCAGAACAAAGATCATGTCTTGACACTATTGTTCTTTAACTAGCTTTTTAACTCAGTTATAAAGAGAGTTATAATTATTCTGTTAGCTGGCCAAAGTGATCCCAGAAATCACAACAATGAAACTGTATTTGGATAATTCAAAAACTGTTGTCAGAATGAGTTAGTGCTATAAGAAATTCAGTAAAATACAATCATCTCTTTAAATAGATTATGAATAATCTAATAGTAAATGTAAAAGGTAGTCATTAACATCTTCTGAAAAACTGGATGTTGGTTTTGATTTTATGGCTTATATCTTAGCAAAACTGAATATTCTACACCAGTGTTTCCCAAAGTGTGGTCTGCAACCTGATACTGCTCCATAAAAAAGTGCTTATGTGCGGAAATGTGAAAGTGTGTACTTAAGGCTATGAAACTATAGAATCTACAAGTTGATGATTGCCTTTATTCCTTCAGTCCCTTAGGAATTAAAGTGTGTTCATTAAGTACAATTTAGAGAATCTAAGATTAAGTTTTATGGTGTTGATAACCTCGAGATTATTGGGAAATTACATAAATTTTAACCACATTATCTAGACATGTACTTTGCTGAGTCCAAGCCAATCTTCCACTGTCTGCAAGTGAGATCAAATCAGGGATTTAACAGGATTTTCAACACCAAAGATTTAGAAATTTTTCAAAATGTGTTAAATGTGCTTACTCTGTTAATGGAAATTGACAGGCATACAAGACCTGAGTCTTACGATGACAGCACCAGGTGGCAGCAAGAAAGTTACTGGTGACCAGTACTAACTATTAATTTTTACGTTGTTCATTTTGAAGAAAAACACTCACCAATATTGATGTATGGTTGAATAAACATGCATCACACAATAAAAACTTTAGTGATGTGCAAATGCAGCCTAGTTCTAGTGAATATAATATGCTTAATTATAAATGTTTAAGTGATATGCAGCATAGTAGCAATGAAAAGAAAACAAAGACCTACTGGATTCGTCAGTATTGTGAAGAATATTTGAAGCATGGTTTTATAATCAGTGGTAGCAATAATGACTTGCCACTATGTGTTCTTTGTTGTTCAACATTATCAAATGACAGCATGAAATCAAAGAAACTGAAATGTCACTTGGATACCAGATATCCAGAATACTCAAGCAAGCCAATACATTTTTTCATAAGTATGAAAAATGAGTTGTTTTTTTTAAACAAATAATTTCACACATTTTTTCCATAAGATCCCCCAACTAATAACTAATAGCTGAGACCAGTTATTCGCATACTATTGGTGAAACATTAATACTTTCTGCAGTAAAAATAATTATAAAAAAACAAGAAAATCATTTAAATTTACTGTCCCCATATAATAATACAGTGGAACATAGAATTATGTACATGACAAAACATATTGAAGAATCTTTTATACGTTGAGTTTGCTGTAGTCAGTTCTTTCATTACAAGCGGATGAAAGCACAGATGTAGCAGATAATGCCATTTTAATGTGCTTTGTAAGATATGATTAGAAGGATGCAATCCATAAAGATTTGTTTTGTAAACCACTTCACACAAGAGTAACAGCTGACAAAATGTTTAATTTAATAAATAATGTTGTAACTAAAAATGGTATTCAATGGAACAAAATGTGTTGAATTAAGTACCGATACAAGAGTTTTTAAGAGGATCCAAGTAATGGCAGCAGATTGTGAAGGAGTACATTGCAACATTCAGAGAGGCATCAACTGTAAAGAAAATGCTCTTATACTTTTGAATTTAACTATGTAAAAATGTATAAAATTAGACTGTTGAATTCCAGAATCTGTAATGCTCTGAGCAAAAAATCAGGAAGTGAACACAAGCACATCCTCTTACACTGTAAAGTTCAGTAGTTATCAAAAGGAAATGTCTTAAAGACTCATTGAAATGAAGAATGAAGATATCTTGTTTTCAGAGCAACATCTCCAATCAGCAAAGGATGCAATATTTAAATTTAGAGACAGGTTTCTTAATTCACATTGGTTAATTAAAGTGACCTATTTGTGTGATATTTTTGCCTTCTGTGTTAAATCTAAATTTACAAGGTACTAATATAAATATTTTTGAAGTCCAGGGGTTCTACCCTAACATTTTGTTTCCCATTAATGTATTTTAAAAAAAAATCTTTACTGTTAATTTTTTTCATTTTGAGCCAACCTTCTCAATACATTTTTTTAAATATCCTAATTTCCTGCTTCAGCAACAATCCTATCTTTCACATCTTCTATCATAAGTCAATTTAACTTACTTAAATTTATGATGCTTTTAATGTTTTCTTGTATCCTTTGGGAGCAGACCTAGATTTGTTTTTACTTTTAACCAACTTTTTCTTTCTATAAGGAATATGTTTATGCAATGAATACATGTACAAGTCACAAAAGAAGTATTATGGCAGAATACGTAAAAATATGAAGCATCTACAAATTTTAATAATAAAGGTCGAAAAAGGAATAACATGGTAATTATGCCCTTGAAGGTAGATGTTAAATAAAATGGTATGTTGCCATGAACATGTGACAAATAACATTATCTCCATGCTTGTTTTTTCATAAAATTGCTCATGTTACTCTGTCCTGTTCTGCTGTTTATTTATGTTGGAATGGTAAGTGTTAATTATATATCTGTATTGCTTAAGCCAGCTGCAGTTCTTTTAAATTAACACAATAGGGTACTCTTACAATGGAAGCTTACAAGTATTGCCCCTAACATCAATGTGTAAGTGAACAATGTACTTCTTTTAAAGTTAAAACATAACATATATTTCAATTAAATGTGAATATTTTATTTCATTCATATGGATAAATCAATTACATGTGAAATAAATGATTTTCAAATAATAATAAACCAGTATTTATAGTAGTGTAAATGGTTAAATATTCAAACTGGTATTAAACAAGTTTCAAGCTTTCATTTGGTAAAGTATTCGAAACTTTCAGAAGGTGAAAATATAACCCCTATTACAGTCCAATCACTTGTTGTTATTACATTCTGAGTCCATTTTCCAAGCAATTTAAACATTTAACTATCTAAATTAGTACTAATGTAAGTTAACATGCAAAAAAACTTTGCTTTTCCTGATAAAAATCAAATTTTATTGTTTAACATAAAAATATCTCATGATTTCTAAAAACCCAAAATGATAAAAATCTGTGTAATATTTTAAAATACAGTTTTGTGTTGCTTTTTCTATCTTTTTTACCTCTGTCAGAAGAGATTGTATTTTCTCATCATTAGGAAGAGATGAATCTTCAAGTCTTTTCTCCAAAAGAGTTATTCTCTCTTCTAGATGAACAATATAACTATCTTTTTCTTCCAGAATACTGCTTGTCTATTTACCAAAAAAAAAAAGACAATTCAAGATAATGACCAAAGAAAAGCTTAGGCTTGTTAAACATTTGCAATTTTATATATGCTAGTGTCACCACATGAAGTACAGACAAATCAGACCCAGTTGTCTTATAAAAAAATCACAAAGCTCATCTTAACAGTTTACAGGTACACACTAATCAAACACTTGCAGCTCAGACAATCACAAGAGTTCACTTAAAGTATCATTAACACACATTTTTCACAAACGTGACTTATAAATCCATTAAGTTAATTTTAAAACTGAGCTAAGTCAATATAATGAATATATTTACTAATCAAATACTTGTAAATGAGCATATTTTTCTTGTAAATTACACAAGGAGAAAGGAAGAACGAGAATTTATAATCAGGCGAAAAATTCCAGAAAAATATTGATATATTATACTTTTCCAACATATTTATGTTCACTAAAATTTCCTTATGTTGTTTATATAAGGTAGTAGTAAAGAACGGGATATCTTTTGACTGAAACAACAAATGCACATTTCATTAAGAGATGCAGCCATTTAATTATAAATACATTGATGTGCCTGTTATATATTATTCATATGCATATATATCAATTCACTGTATATAAAATTTTTTGATAATTTTGAAAAACATAATTGTTATATATTCATTCACAAACAACAGTCACTAGTGAAAAATGTTTCCATTAAAACTAATGTGCTGTGTAATAAAGTACTGAATGTTTTTCAGCATAATGGATACGTTTACATAGAGCTACATATTTCCTTTTAATTTAAGAACCCAAATTTTTGGCTTTGTTTTTGGTACTTTAATCTTGAGCAAATGTATTAAAGTTTTATATGTAACAAAATCTTGATATTTTTTAAAGCTTTTCATTATTACATAATATGTTCATCATAAAAATGTTCAATAAAAAATTCATTAATACTCTGACCCAAAAGGCTCAGTAAAACTTTAGATAAATATTACTAGTGATCATTTCAACTAAATAATTTATTAAGAGAGAAAACATTAAGGTTTACATTTTCACAACAACAACTCATAAAATGTATTATATCTTGATAAATAATATTCCTTGCAGAACATATACATATTAACAAGTTCGTTTTTACAGAAAGTATTCTTTCTTTGTCACTTTGTCAAAATAAGTAAGTGAATGAAGGTAATTAACTGACTTGTTTAAAACAAATTAGCTTTTTACAAAAAATACTCTTTGTGATTAAAACAGGCAAACGAATTACTGTTGAATTTTTTTATTTCAATATTAATTTTTCAAAATGTAAAAAATTGCTAAATAATTAAATAATTACTTTCCAAAACAAACTATTTATAAATATCCTATTATTTTTACTGTAGGATTATTTATAATGAATCCCAACCACAGGTACAACTTAAGAAATTGATACATTACTACTACTGATAGGACTATAGTATAGCTTAATGCACAGCTGAAAAATAACACAAAACATATTCAGTTATCAATAATTTTTATATTGATGAATGAGTAAAGGTTTTCAACAAGCATTAAAGGAAGAAAAAGACTAAGTGTACATGTAAAAAAAAAACAGTTGAACAAAAAAAAGCAAAATACAAAAACATAATATTCAACACAAATGAATGCATGCTTTTTCAAAAGATTATATTAGTTCTGTACAACTAGTAATTTATTTTAATACTAACTGGTGATAAGCTAAAATACTAAAGCATTCATGTAGATACAACATATTCATGTATGTTTTAGTGCAGTACAGCAACTGATGAAGCTAAAACAAAAAAAGAACTACAAGTTAGGATCAATCATTATTAGTTTTATGTCACACACATTTTTAACAAAGAATCATCAAAATGTTACTATTTAAAAGTATATCAAACCACAATAAATATGCTAATGTTTATAATCAGGTTTGAAAAATCACAGTAAAATTTCTTAACCCCTGCAAGTGCAAGAGGGTTAACAAATCATGGTAACTTCTTAATGTCTGTGTCTTGTGCTTGTAGGATGAATATAACGACAGATTCCCTCTTTCTTTGTTTACAAGAATGTTTACTTAGTACGACTAAAAAACATCAAAGTTTTAAAATTATAATTATTTATGAAGATTCCATATAAAAAGATAATTGATAGTAGGTGTATACTAATCATCAAGTCAAAGGTAACCTAAGTATAAACTTTGGTACTACACATAGTGAATATTTAATGTACACACATTCATTTCAGACAGAGAAATCAGACTACCTATATCAGTAGCTTCTGTTGTTAATGTCCACACATCAAGCTTAAACAAAAAACAAACTGTATATACTGGAAGGTTTCAGTGAAAAAACCAGTAAAAAAATAAATGACAATATAGGAGAATACCATTATGGGTTCAGAAATGGAAAAGATAGATAAGAATGGGTAAGTGATTTGAAAAATATCTATGAAAGTTGTATCAAATTATTCAGATATTTAAATATATTTCACTGAGTACCAATAGGAGCTTGATATTGTAAAGTATCAAGAATTGATATAATGACTAGAAAATATTATGAATGGAAATATCATCTTAGTGTTCAACATTTACTGGGGACATGAGCCTGCAGTGAGGATAAATGGGGAATTAACAAAACAGAAGTAAGAGAAGGAAGTGTGTTGTCACTAGGTTTCTTTGATTATTATTCCAAATCTACCTTCAAAATAACAAGTAGAGAATATGGCTTACAATATGGTACACAGGTGATAAAACATTATTAAAAATGGTACTAGAAATGCACAGGTATTGGTGGATTAGATCAAAGTAGTAAATGCAATTTTTGTTACTAAGTTAAATATGAAGAAGATAACAGAGGAGAGAAATCCCAAGAGCATGAAATAAAATGAACAAAAGAAATTTAGGAACAGGTAAATCAGTCTCCTTATTAAAGACATCTATTCAGAAGATGGAAGGTCTCACAGACAAGAAGAAGTGAGATAGCAATATCATTTTTATTAGTATTCAAACAGTATCAATATAACACTGCCAAAGAAGTCCTACTAGGAATAATGAAGTGTTATGTGTGGTCTGCTTTCTTTAAGGGGTCAGAAATAGTGATAATAGATAATATATCTAAAAAACACTACAGGCTTTAAAAAATGTGGTGCAGAAGAAAAGTGATGCAATTCAACAGGGCAGGGAAACTAAATATGATGCAGTGATGGAAAAAGCAGGGACCAAAGATAATTTTTTTACATCTATAAGATAGAGTACAGTGGATACATCATATGCTAAGGTACAGTGTAAAAAATCATTGGACACAAAAATTTAAAGAAAGACATCTCCACTATTAAAGTAAAATTGCAAAAGATAGGAGCAGACAGAGAAGAGTGTGAATGGGTAATGTTAAGTAATGGATTTACAATGGACCGTAGTAGTGCCAGAGTGTGACAGAAGAAAGGAAACAGCAGAGGATAATGATCTTTAACCTCTGTGAAGGGAATGCATCATCTGACAGTACAAAGTTGAAACAAATAAACCAAGTTTAAAGTTAAAGGTTATGTAAAAGTTCCATACATTATGTAACCAACATTATCGGGGTAGCACATAAACAGCTAGTAATGGTATGTTCTCACTAATATCAATGTAAATCACATGATGCTCTACTGCAAAAGGTGTCCAATGTTTTTGTGAAGATGAAAACAAAACTATTTAATGTTTAATTCTGAGCATTATATAAACAAATTGATAATTTAAGAATCAATGGTTGGTGCAAACGTAACAATTCATAAGATGTTTTGCACTATATATAATGGTAAATTTCACTGTTAACCCTATCATGATGGGTCATTGGTCAAAGATCATGTCATAGCATTTGCTGACTTGCATTCAAAAGTGAACAGAACTACCCTCTTGTGAATTTATGTAAGTTTAGTATCAAACTTAGATTATAAATCAAATTTTAGTATCATGTATAAGTTAACTTCTTAAAAGTAAATATTAAAAGAACATACTTAAATGTTGATTTTTGTGTTTCATGTGGTATGTTGAATGGAGCATTGGTTGAAATTATAGGTTTGTGATGTCAAAATACAAAGTCAAAAGTACCATGTGGATTATAAACTCACATTACCAATATTGAAGAACTAGAACATAAAAAACCTCACATCTTTTCCATTTGTCGAAATATAGCTTATGTATTGAATCATATACAATAGTCCCACTCACCTCTATACAGTTTTGAAAATGGTTCCCTTATATACGCTCATTTCGATATATAATATTTTTAGAAAAAATATAGCTTAGTTACTAGGTGTGGTATATCATAGTAGAAGTCTATAGTATCAATAGTTATTTATGACCTTTTACTTATTTCAAATGTATATGTAAAACATAAAAAAATATTTCATATTCTTCATATGCAAAATTTGAAAAGGCTTAACACACAGCAAACAGTGAATGGGTACAAAGGTATTCATCCATACAGCTATAATAGTTTTTTTACAATATGAGAAAGATTTACAAGGAAAAAATATATTTACTTTCTAAATATTGAAGGTTTATAAGATTTAAAACAGCTAATAAATATTTATTAGCTAGTGGTTGAAGAAATAACAGAACTATTCTTTTCTTTTTTATTCTTTTTTTTACAACTACATGTAACTGACCTAGATTCTTTAAAGACGGTGATGACGTACTCAGTCCAAGAAGTTTACCAAACAATTTACTGTTCTATTGCTTACTATTTTAGTACTGAGAAATTAGAATTATTAACACTCCTACGAAAATTGGGGATTAATAGGCCCCAGAGCAACTTGAAAGGTTATTAATATTAGGCTAATAATTTTGCATTTAAATGAAATTGCCATTAACTGACCCTATCCCTTTATATTTTAAGGAGTAATAATATTTTGACTTTTAAGACATTTGTGAAATAATATTTAAATTTTTTTTTTAAAATACCCACTAAGGGTATCACTTTAGTGGACATAAATATTTTTTTTCGTAGAAGTGTTAAGGTAATTTATACTTTTCATAAAAATATTATCAAAACTGAAGCTAGAAAACATGCAAATTAGATATTTATATTAGCTTACATAAGTAGATTATCAACCCTCCAAAACCTCTGGTGGTTAAAATATGCATTTCATTTTTATGTAAAAAGATTAAAGTACTCAACTGAGATTTAAACAGTCGCAATAAGTATGCTGTAGCATAACTACACAAAACATTTTGCATTCTCACATACAATATCAATAGTTGGCATGTAGTAAAACATGTTGAAATTTTTATCTTTGCACACTAAATAAGAACTTAAAAACACTGCAATAATGCACATGCAACAATAAACAAAAGCCTAATGCAAAATGCAAAAATAAAAATAAAATTGAAAAAAAAATGTTGTGCAAATGTTTGGCAGCCAGGAAGCAACACATTTAAAGGCTTGACATCTTTTGTTTCTAATGTTTTGTTTCTTTACTTAAGAATTCTACCTTGCTTTTGTAGAGCTGATGAGTATGTATAAGGGCATCGTGCTCATCAGTCAAGTCACTTAAAGTCAGCTCCAAGTGGCCCATTCTGTTTGCACTCTGTTGATTGGGGAAGAAAAAAAAATCGAAACTTCCCAGGTTCAACCAGCAACATATTAGAACATTCACAGATATAACCTACAATAAATATACTTTAATATGATATTATACTTCAAGTTTATGCTTTTTGTTTTTTTCATAATTAGAGTTAAATTTGAGATGTAAAAGTTTGAAAATTTCTTGAGTGACATGAACTTGTAAACAGGTCTAATGAGCAAAAGTGCTTTACCTTTGTGGACTGATTGAGACAATAATATGAAAATAGAGAGTACACTATGAATACACAATAATATGCAGCCGCGAAATGAGGTCAGGAGAAAATTCAAGTACTATTTAGCATGTATTTTCAATGCATTTCTGTAATAATGAAGAACCCAAAACTGTTTTGCTTCAAGGAACATTGCTTTGTCTATTTATCTATATCAATGAAAAACTTTGGGCTTCATTAAAAATATTAAAGATAATTATTTTTTTTTGTTCAAGGAATTGAAAAAAAGGTACTAGTCAGTGAAGAAAGTACAAGAAAACGAAACCAGAAATTGTAGGTCCACAATTATTTAAAATAGGAAAAACAAACTGGTAAAAAACTTTTAAAAACTAAGAGAGCTATCTGGAGAAATATGTAGGGTAGAAAAAATTAGTTTTTGAAGAACCCTGGTCTTTATCTTCTGAATAAAGTAATTTTAATTCTCCTCTTTTTTTTTTTTTGCTTAAATATGTTTTGGCAAGTGTGCATGTTTATCTGGACACAACTGCTTTCTTTGCTATTATCTTGTAATGTCTCTGTCTGAAAACAAGTTTTTCTCTTGAGCGTTAAGTTCTGTATTTTAAATTTAACCTAAACAGAATTCAATACCAACATTGTTTACTGCATGAATATTGTACATTTTTTTCTTATTCCATAAGAAAAAAGATAAACAATAAAAAATAAATTAAGACTATTTCATTTAGAATGTTTTATAACTTACATGATAAAGCTGAATATTGTGAAATATTTATCTTATATACCTGAATAATAGTTGAAAAAACAAAATTAATTTTCATAAAACTAAAATTTAAGAGGGTTTTAGTTCACTGAGGCTTGCTGAGATTTAGTAATCAATGATATCAGTTATCAAAAAATAAGTGCTATAGTAAACTTCAAATTATGAATATCTGTATAAATGGTGTCACAAACAAGGAATTTTCAATCACTGCAGTATTTGAAATTCTTTTAGGCAGGGTTACAGTAATTTAATCTATGAGAACTTGGGAATGGCCAAAGGCATCACCTGAAAATGCTTGATTTTCTGAGTTCAAAACTGAAATTAGATCTCAAATTCGCCATAAGATGACAGAGCTATGCATTAAAAGTTTGTACTTGAAAAACAAGAACCATTCCATGAGTTGCTCTGCCACAACTAAAAAAATCTTACAGTAGCAAATCACATGTGAGAATCAAAAATCTCCAAAATACTTTTTCAAGAAAACAAAACATAAAAATAAACAGATATGAAAGTAGTTTTTAATGAACAAGTCAAACAGCTTTAACAGTAAACACAGAAAAAAAAATAAACATTAAGCTTTCCTTGGAGTAATGCGAAGCAAGCAGAAAGAGCACACTGTTAATGAACACAAATATATATTGGTAGAACATGTGATAACAAAGGAATAAAAAAAAAAGAGTCAATTATATCCACAGCAGATAAATGGGGGAGAGGGGGTACTTGAGAAAATTATGTACATTAAAATAATCTTGAATATGTAAATTAGTAAGTCACAAAAATAACGTAACAGATAAATTTGTGACAGAGCAGAATGTATAAATATAATATTTTAATGTTTTCCATCTTGTAGATAGTGTGATGGCACCAAAATTGCACATTTTTGATAAATTTATGTAACAGCCCTTTGTGAAGTAAAATATTTATATCATATGGATGTGTTCATACAGAAATTTAAAGTTTCTGAGATGGGAATATCCCTTGTACTTAATGACTTTGGAAAGTAGAGGAACACAGATTATCTTGGAGCACCACAACCACCCAAAAAGAGACCACCAATAAGTTGTACTGCACTGTAAGAAACAGTGCATCATCTTCACCATTCATTAATAGTATTAATATACACAAGTCATGAAATCACATTAACTGTTTCTATTATATGATCCATGAAATCAGTAACTATAGCTCAATGACAGTGTAAGTCACAGACTTGATATTATAATATGTCAAAATCCCACTGACATCAGGTACAAAGAGCCCAGTACTTAGAATGATGACCCTGAATGACTAGCTCACTGCTTTACAATCACAAAATGCAAAATGAGAATGGAAATTCGAACTAACTAAAAAAAACATGCCCATAACACCACTACTTTCCAATAGCAAGAAATTATTCTGGATGTCCAAATCCAAATATGTCAGTCCAGTAACTGTTTTGTCATGAAGTAGGAATAGAGATCTTCTGTTGTTACACATGTTCTTATGTTGTATAGTTTGTCATCACATTCCTATATTGAACAATATTTTTCCACTGACTATTTCACAAAACTGGAGTGCTGACACAATAATCTGTTAGAAAAGAATATCATAATCTGCACAGTTGGAAAAAAAAGTTTATAATGAGTTTTTTTTTTTATAGTCTTAAAGAAACTATTGAATAATATTAATATTTTATGTATGAAAGTTCATATGAATTTTTTTAACCTTAAACACTGATATGTCAAGTTCAAGAAAAGCCCTCTTCACATATTTTCCTAAAACACACTGAGAGGCTTCAGTTACTAAAACAAGTCTGTTTCCCACTTTATTGAGTTATCCAATGCATTTATTAGAACACATATATCCCATTTATTTGGATGTTTAAACCATTGCTTAGTTGCACTGTTTGTGTCCATCCATAAGAGACTTAAAAATGGCATAGCATGAAACAAGGTATTTGAATTCCATCTACTGTACCACATAAAACTCTCCTTTTTTGCTGAAAAGACACAATTTTGATACTTGCGATACGCGTGTATATGATAAATTTTCCACCATATTTGTTAATAAAGCAACTTGTGTAATCTTTCAGTGAGTCCATTTCTATATAGTCCTCACTTAAATGCAAGGTGCATGAAACCACTGAAATAGATTTGTTGTGCTGGATAGCAGATAAAATCTGTCTGCAAGGATGTTGTAGCAACTTTGCTTTTTGGTGTAGGAATGGGGCAGTGATTTCAGTGGCCATCACCGACTAAGTTGATGATGCCTAAGTGATCTATCGAGCAAATGCTATGATAAAATGATCAATTAACCAGTGACACTATTGCAAAGAATTTGTCTTTTTGTAGTTTAACACAAAGCAGTGAAATGAGCTATGCTATGTCCACCATGGCTATGAAAACCTTGGTTTTTGCTTTCCCATATACTACTGAGTTACTGAAGCCAAGTGCAAAGGAACAATACAGTGTTTCCTTTATCAGTACAGAACCCAGGTACTTTCAAAAATCTGCTTGATTGTAAAATGTGTGGTTTAATAAACATTCATCTCAATGGAAGAAATATGAATATCTCTTTAAATGTTTATGCAAGTAGACATCATACTTTTTGCTTTGCCTGTAAATAAAAATTGATTCATTTCACATCATTCTCACACAGTTGAAGATCTAGTTTTAAAATTCAGAGACTACTTTTAATTTTCCTGCTCAATCCTACTGTTATTAAGCAGACTTATCTAATACTTGCAAATAAATTTCCTAAAAATATAATATACACATTTCACAAATAGTTCCATCTTGGCTGAGACAGAAACTTGTGATATAAAAACAAAATTAAAAACACAAATTAATCTAAAACTTGTAAATTATATTTAAAACCAACATCTAAGAAAAAAAATCTAAATATTATACTATTTTTGGCCTGGTCTTAGTAATTATTAGAAACTAATTATGTTAACTTAGTACTTTGGATACAAGCATAAATTCACACTATTCAACAGAGAATAATTTTATAGTAAATACCAACTGTGTACTTATTTTTTTATTCTTAAATGTTAAATATAATTAACACTGACTAAATCAGTCCTGTTGACCAATACTGTGGACTACATACTTCCAAGAATAACTAACTAACTCTGAAACGAATGATAAAAGTTATGTTTAGAAAAAGTTTCAAATGCAGCAGGTCTACGAGATAGGCTTGGGGGAAAATCAGCAAATGCAGAAATGTTTTCCTTAAAATTTTCCTGACACAAAACAAAGTAATATTTGCTTTAAATACTTTTTTATAGTCATAAAAATGACAAACATCGCTGACATTTTTCAAAGAACAAATTGCAATGAAAATAAGCTATATCAGAGCAGTTATCTCATATTTCTATTAAATCATATGTTGGAGGTCTTTGTTAGGTCTTAGAGGAGGGTCTCAAGTTAAAATGTTTGTGAACTCCTAAAGCAGAGTATACAAACAAACTCTGTAGTTCTAATGCATAATATTCTTTACTTCCTCTTTATTGTGTTCAGCACAAAGCTCCACATGGACCATCTATGCTGTGCTCAAAATGGTTATTAAAATCTTGTTTTTAATGTTAAGTCTTGGGATTTACTGTTAAGCCACTATGGATCTAGTTTTTTCAGAAGAAATCACCTACTAAATAAACATTCCTCTGTCAATATGCATCCTGCTGTTAAGAATCAGATATAACAAGTTAATAGTTTCTTAAATAGAAAACATATTTCCAATAATACTTACCTCTACTCAGAATACAGCTATTACTCAACAGAGTTTCTTCCTTTATCCTTCTAAGCATTGGTCTGATTTTTTCTTGTTTGCTGGAGTCTTTTATACCCACGTAATTTCCCTTGGTGATATTTGTCTCATGACACTCGCCACCTACATCAATGTGCCCTCTATCTAGGTACTGTATAAAAGCATATCATTCAGATAATGTTATTTTTTTGAGACTGACTCAATCCACAGCCTCTTAGTGAGGAGAAAAGGTGGGAGAATGTGAAATATATTTTCAATTTAAGAAAATGTTAGCTTCCAAAACACACTTACTTCTTCTCCTATTAAAGCTGGAATCCAACACCGAGATGGTAGAGTGGCCAGTGATGGCATTACCCATACAGAAAGTATGTGCATAGATCATGGGTGTACCAACAGAAAACTGGCACCCATACTGTGAGAAATGTACCATGTTCAGAAGAGGTATGCTCTTCACCCAGTACTTAATTCACATACTGTGGGTGGAACTTACAATTGATCATTGGTATTGGTTAGGCCTCAAGCAGACAGCCAAGGTTCCACGTCTCAGAGCTGGAATTATAGAGCCATGGTCCCTATATCACACATTGATGGCTAAAACAACTGGACCATAATACACACACACACACACACACACACACACACACACACAGACTTATGAGTGGATCTCAACCTATGATTGTAGAGTGATGTATTCCAAGCTACTGGAATCAATGCAAAAAGGTAAGCAACACCAATATGAACAAACCTTTTCCTCAGCATGAAGAAGTGAGAAAGGCTTGAAGTGACAGGATCTTGTATGACTTACTTAGTCTAAGGAAACAGAACTCATCCCAACTGTGTGGACAAGGCAAATTCCACAATTATAGGGAGGACATGGAACAAATTGTGCTCAACCAAGCACCAAAGATGGAACAACTCTATATTCAAACTTATAAGACAAAAAACCCTCTTCCATGAATAATGTACTGAACCAATACTGATAAAAAAAAAGGGACACATTCAAATTATCCAGAGAGCCAAATGTCAAATCTGAACCAGTGCTATAAGTAGGCTTTCATGTTAGCTGGCACCTCTCCTACTGACATCCAATGACCCAGGTATTAGAACTCCTAACTTTGACTTCTCCAAGAGTGAAGAAAATACACTCTGTCCTCCACCATGTGACTGGAAACTGGGTGCATTTAGGATTTTCTCCACTCCACTAATAGAATCAAGGGGGTAATGCAAGTTGGGGAGCCTTGAGGAACAAGGCAATAAGTAAATCAAGTTCTCTCAACTTTTAAAAGCAAACCAACCCCAAATTATTCAATCCAAATAACTGGCATGGATGGCCAGGATCCCATTATGCTTTACTCATAATATTCCATAAGTGGTGATCCATCATACTACAATAATACCACTTGGTCAGGCTCTAAATGATCTTATGGAACAACTCATTTCTACAGAGCCTGTTGCAACCCAGATAAAATGTATTAAATTAGTATTTGCTTGCAAGAATTTGATTTGATTAAAATAATCTGCTTGGGCAACATTTGCTACAGAATGGAATCCTGCACTAAAACAAGGAAAGAGACCCTGGAGACACAGAATAGACAAAGGTAGCAAAGCAAATATACCTCTGTATAATCTAATGGTAGTGGTTAAAAAAACCACAGAGGACAGTTAGACACCTTCAGATTATGAAAACAAAGTGAGATATTGAGGGTCAACCACATACCAGCCTGCATAATGTCATGCATTCAACTGGGCTTTAAAGGACATAGAATGTAACAAATCAAATTAAACGAGACTCACAGAAGATTTCATGACTTCAAAGAAAGCCCAGAATAAGCAACATGGAACAGTTCTGTACCCACCTTGTCAATATATGAGGGAATTATTCTTGGAAAACTGAATATTCCCAATGAATTAAAAGTCATTACCTAACACCTCTAAAAACATTGATGCAAGCAACAAAACCTTCAAAACCTTCATTAAACATAACAAATTATTGAAACTGATTAGTCATACAGGTAAAAAATGGTGATCAAATGAACCAATGAAAAGGATTTATTCCCTTCCATGGCTGACAGCATCTTAGGAAAGAATGATAAAGTATCCTCTGGATTACCAGTGAAAATCACTTCAATCAGAGCCAGCAGCAATGAAAAATAAACTGTCAGGTAAAGGTGAGATATGGCACATGAAGTAAGGTCACAAATGGTGTGCAGAAAGGGCATGTAATGTAACCTCAATATATCAATTAGATGACTGAAAATGTCATTTGGGACATAGGACTCAAAGTGAACTGAGAAAGCCAGAAATATTGTGGAACTGAAAGTTTGTCTTGAGTATTTCACAGTAGTCAATAAAACTGTCTTATTTGGAGTAATTGAGGAAAATGCAAAACTCTTGCTAAAGAGCCATGTAAAGAAACGAGTTAAAGCTGGCATTTTTGACCAAAGTTGTTCAACCTCCTTTCAATAAATGTAACTTCCAAAATGTATGCCATTTTTACTGATAAATGCCTATTGCAGGATGAAGCAAAGCCTGAGAAAACCCTAGAAATTAAACTTCAACACTGTGCAAAGGATTGCATAACCTCTACACTTGAAGGCTGAGCTTCTGGATAGTTTTGGTGTACCCTGTGAGAACAGAGCTACCTTCACAGTGAAGGTAAAAGAAGTGGTGGTCATCCTAAAAGGTACCAATGAAATAGAAATCAGGGAGTAGCTGCCAGTTCATTGCTATCATCAAGACCTGACAACGAGTTAAAACAAGACTTAGTTTGTAACATGGGTAACACAAGACTTGGAGGGAATTTCTAGAGCTATAATCCTCTCATGGGTGATGGAATGCATCCATTGTCAAAGCCCAAATTTCCAGTAGTTGGTTGTTCCAATGTGTGGCCAACTTACCAATCATCATGGTTTCAAAGTGAGACACAATCCAACAGAAAACCTTAAGATGCAGCATATATTCTGTTGGAAGAATCTCTTTGGGATGAGACAATTGATCTGTTACTGCAGTAATCACCTGTGGAACATAGTAAGCTAGAAATGCAATATAGCATTGGTCCTCAAAAAGGAATTATAAAGTTTGAAAACAAGGAACCCTGGAAAATACAAGGCACCACTGTGGAATTGTCAGAAGGAAGCCAAACAATATTCTTCTTAATAAACCCAGACCATGAGGTACCACCTTTCTGAAGAACAAAAACTGAAATGTTGTGCAGGTAAATCTCATTGTTATGCTTAAAATTTGGGATTCCAAACTACTGGTACATAAACTACATCTTAAGGTAAGATATTTGTAAAGAGATGTATCTCTGGATGATATGACAACAGAAAACCCATATTTTAGTGTTATCGTGATTTAACAATCTCTTAAGATCAAAAATGATCCTGAATAAGAAAACTAAGAATCCAGTGAATCAGAGTTTATGATTTCTTAGTTGCATAAAGACAATTGAAAGGATCTCTTTTGTGCTCTTGTCCCAAAAACATGAGGGATATGAATGATGCCCACATTCCAAAAAGAAAAAGAACCACCCATACAATGGGAGAAGAAAAAAAGAGTAAAAGTAGGGCTTCCTGTTCCATGGGCAAGACCAACTGTGATACGTGATGAAAATACCCAGACTGATGACACAATGAGTTGGAATAAGAATAAATATTTCAACTCTCAGAATAAAGCTAGCATTGGTTGTTTCTGAAAAAATCCTTGTGTGACATTTTGACAATTGACAAGATGATGCCAGAAACAATCAGTCATCTATTGAATGGTGTGTTCACAAGACTAGGGAATGGATGTAAAAACGGTTATACAATTTGGACAACCACAATCCTAGTAAAAAAAATGACAACTCATATTGAGAAATGAGTCACTTGTGAAGCTTGGAGAGTCTAGGCATTAACTTGGAAGAGAAAGATAAATAATTGGACATGATTCTCCTGCCTTCTTAGGCCCCAAAAACCAATAGGAATAACATCTTGGCAAAACTAGCATGACTCTCTCAGTCTACTCTCAAACCAACTTAACTCTGATAGCCATAGAGTTCTCAAATCTGAAGATCTGCAGAAGAAAGAAACCATACAGCAGATAATGGTGGTGAAGATGTGAGCTTAATAACTAATCTTGACTTAAGGAACTGTAATGCCCATGAATCTGTAATCAAGGTTACCACACATCCAAACATCCTCTCAACACAAAGATATACAACAATCACAGAAATCTCTGATGGTATTCTGACCATGCAGCAAAAATCTTGGATATGGAAAGAATCTATTCTGGGTACCAGTTAATTGAAAAGCTAGTGTCAGGGGTCAGAACCCCTGAATTAAAGTGAAACCATGATATCCTGTAAGAGCCAATGAAAGTCAAGGGTACAACAACAGCAGCAATGAAGGCAGAAGATGACAAATGAGTCAATGTCCATGCTAACAATGATTCTAGCTTATCATTACTGAGGTTGGTGATCCTGAGAGTTTTCTAACAAAGTTTAGCATTAGAAAAATAAAATGTTGGATTTTATAGATTATATTCATAGACTTCCCTGGTGTGACAGCAGGGTACAAGCAATAAAAAAACAAACAAATACTAAAATGAGCAAAGGATGAAACCCTGACAGTTGAGTAATAGTTATTGTGTGAGACAAGGTGTGCTTTGGAAATACAACAATAATAACCAAAACCACAACTCTGACAATTAGTTTACAATAATTCAAGTGAAAAACTGAATACTTCTGATATCTTTGTTGCAATTTTACTGAAAATTTTTATGCTACCTTATAAATATGACACGTCCAAAACTTATGTCTCATCTTATAAAGATGATGACCATTGAAAATATAAAATATTTTAACAATTAAAATAGAAAAAGCATGAAAAATATAATACATGCATGTTTCAAGTCAGTACAAAGATATCAGACTACTTGAATGAAGAGAGAAGATTTACAATAATCCACTATGAATCTCAGCTCATTGTGAGGAAGGTTAATTAATGCATCTGTCAGTTACTACAAAAAAAAAACAATTCAAATATTAAATATTTACATCCTTTTATAAATTGATGGTTTATTTTTATAATACATAATAAGCATTAAGATATGTCACTCTACAAAATATATATCCTAACTAATAAGAAAAATGTATAGGATTTGACACTGAATGTGTATATTTAATGTCTATTTAATCGTTTCAGTTAACTGACCTTGTAGCATATTTCTTCAGAAATTCTTCAACTAATCAAAATTTTAATATTGCCTACTGAAGGTGCTGGGGGAACTCTACATAGATCTTATAAATTTCTGTTTCCATTAAGTTGTCAGAGTTATTGTGGAAAACAACATTACAGGTTATTTGTGTTTAACCATCCCTAATTTTTAACTAGCAAACTAGAGAAAGGCAGCGACTCAACAGTATCAGCTGGGTAAGAAGATTTTATTATCATTTGTAAAGTGCACTCACAGTTTAAAATTGTGAAGAATACTTCTGTGACAATAATCACTAAGCCATGAAACTTTTCATTCAAATAAAACATGTTAACAATAAGACCATGCCTGTCCTTCCAGTAAGTCAAAAATTCATGTTAGAGGACATAATACACAATATTAAATTAAATATGTATTCAATTATTAGACACTATACAGTACTAAAGTTAATATTTCTCTAAACTGAAAATATGACTCCAATAATACTTATCTCTGCTGATACTAGCTATTTCTCAGGCTCCAGGGTCTCTACTCTTTGCTCATCTAAGCATTGATCACACTTGTTCCATTGTCTTATACCCAACAAAAATCCCCTTCTAAAAATCTAATTTGCAAAATTTTCCACCAACTTTAATATGCCCTCTATTTAGGTACTAAGCATCTCATTCACATAATGTAACCACTTTCTTTGAAACTCACACAAGCAAGAATTAGCAGAGATAAATATTATTGGAAATACATTTTCAGTTGACTTCTAAAACATACTATCTGCTGCCACTATAAGTAGAATCCTATACTGATAAAGTAAACAGGCTGATGTAGAACACTGGTAGAAAAGTGGTACCATAGTGGGGGAGCTGCACTATATCCAGAACTACATCATTACCCAGAACCTAGTTCCTGTATCAAGAGTGGAATGAATAATCATTATTACAAACCAACCCCAACCAGATAGTCAAGGTTCCAAAATTTAGGGTTGAAAGGTGTCTTAGTCCCTACAACCCACATTGGAGGCTAGGGCTATTGGACCACAATATAACATATACAAATATACTTTTAATTGAAACCCAACCTGTATGCAAAGAGCAATGTTTCAAACCACTGGAATCACAAAAAGAAAGTAAGCACCTCCAAAATGGGCAAACTTTTGCCTTCACCTGAAGAAGTCTGAAAAATGATATGCCAGGCTCAGAATGATGGAATCATGTATGCTTTACTCAACCAAAAGAACAGAACTTGTCTGATCTAGAGTTATGAACATTCACCTTCACTCAACAACCAACTGGGCAAGGAGCATTCCACTCACCTGGACTTATGAAGTGAACATGGGACCAACTTCACATTCAGAATTATGAAGATAATAGTGGACTTCCTTTAATGAACAATACATGATAAATTTAAGTTTTGAAGAAAAGGGCCATGTTCCCCAACTGGATATTATAGTAACAAATCTGAATTGGAATTATTAGTAGGTTACTGCAGAGGCAGGAATATGAGTAAGAGGGCTCCCAACTTCATCCTCTTTTCCAAGAGCGAAGGAACACTTTTCAACCCCCTGAGAAAAACTTCCATCCACAGTGACTTGAAGTCTGGTATGGCAAGGACTCCGAAGATTCACTACTAGAACCAGATAGATAATATACATTCAGGAGCTCTGAGAAACAGTGATCTGAAAATAATGCAGTAAGTAAATGAAGTTCCATAATTTTTAAAAACAAACCAAGCCCAATTTATTCAATATAATGATAAGAAAATAACAGCAGAATCCTCTTGAAAGTATATACATGGCAGTCCATAAAAATATGAAACTATCATCCAACAGATGCCAAGATGGTCTAATGGAACACCTCATTTCTACAGAGCCTGTTGTAACCTGTAGTAATTATTGTGAAAAAAGTGACTGCTCGTGTGGAATTAAAGTGATAAAGCATATTTGCCTAGGTAACACTTGCCACAGAGCAGGATTCTGTAAAAACTAAAGGGATCTTGGGAAAAAAAAAAGAAGAAAGATAAAGTTACTCATTTTTGTATTAAAATCTCGTGGAAGATTCCACTCCTATAACAACAATGCATTGTAGAAATGTAAACCAATTTGTGTAGCCACCTCATTAAAGTAATGGGAGATAAATCACAGGAATTCAAAGAACAAATGAACAATTTCTAGTACACCTAAATGAGCAAGTATGAGTCTCATTACATCTAAGAGTTTGAACAAAAACAAACAAACAATCAGGATCTCATCAGTCATAAAATTGAGAAATATCTGGTAAATGAATTGGTGAGAAGGAATTTTCACCTTCTCTAGTTACTAATCTTTAAAAAAAACTACATAGGTAGACTGACATAGAGTCCAAAGCACACGTACTGCAAATAACTCCAACTGGCAATGTCCACGTCTATAACAACAAAATATATAATTTAAACAAAAAGTGATACAAAGAACATGATGCTAAACGTTTGAAGGAATGATGAGCTAAAACAACAAAATTTCTAGTTCAATAAATTAAAAAGCTGTTTATGCTAAAAAATGCAAAAATATTTTGGTAAATCAGATATCACTGGGGAATCAAAAATCTTTCTGTATTTGGAATACAAAAAAAAAAGTTGCTAAGGGTGCCTTAAATAAAGCAACAGTAGATGAAGCAAAACTTGTGTCAAAAATCCAAGTCAAATAACAGAATACAGATATTTTAGTCTGAAGAGGGTTTAAATTCCATTTCATACAAAACTAATGATAAGAATGCCATTTCCATTAGTAAATGAACATGTTTGGTCTATGGAGAGATTTAGTTAAACACAGAGAAACCTTGAAAGTTAGATCCTTATGTCTAGCAAAAGATTGCATAATTTCTAAGCATAAATATTGCGTTTCTGATGTAAAATGCATGGAGAAATGGTGAAGATGGACACTTCTGCAGATATTGGCCAATAACTTTACAGGGAGTGGAATGAACCATAGTCAGAATTCTGGGCAGCAGACAAAATGGGGGAAAAGGCATACAGATGTAAATCCATCCAGTTCTGACTATTGCCAATACTTGAGGATAAGGTATAGGAGACCAAAACAACTGCAGTTGAGAATTCCACGATGTTACGCAATCATCAATCATTAAAAACACCTCTTAATGTAGCATCCATTCTGTTGGAAGAATCCAGTTGGGTCGTGATAAATCATCTGCAATTAAGCTTATTACTCCTGGGACATGGCATGCAAAGACACTGATATGAGAGCAAGCTTAGTAGAGAAGGTACAAAGTGCAAAAACAAACAACTTGGGAATATGTATGCCAAGTTATTGAAACTGTTCTCTATCAAGACCAACCTAGTAAAGGATTAAGCCAGAAAAAGTGAGTCTAAATTCTCCCCCATCAATTCTAGGTCATTTACTAAAGCTACCTCAGGACCCAGGGAAAGGATCATATCATAAACAGCTTTAACTGAGTGACAACTTCCTTGGCTGTTGACAAATGTAAGATAATAGAAGTGGAATACGAGGTCTGATTGCTTTTGTAGCAGAAACAGCAGCTCAGAAATTCATGCCTGGTTAGATTTTTTTTTTTTTAATGCCAATTAATAAATATAACCAAAAATATAATTGTAGAAACACAAATAACATCAAAAGTTGTATATTAAAATTTTAATAATCACAACATTTATGAAGAAGCCAATGTTGCATGCTTTGTCAAGAAAAAGTGATCACATTATCTGAATGAGGCACATATATACAGTACCTGGATAAAGGACACAATGAAGTTTGTGAAAATTTCTCCAAACTAGATTTTGACAATGGCATTCAGAGTGGAATGTAAGAGACTGGAGCAAGTGTGATCAATGCTTAAATAGGTAAAGAAGTGGAAACCTGGGAGACCAAGAAATAGCTTCAATATCAAAAGATGGTGTGTTTTGGAAATTGAAAATCTTAAAGACTAGTTACTTAAGCTCTTACAATCTTCTCATTTCTTAATACAAACTTAATGTGCCAAAAGAGAGTATATGTTTAATATTTGAGAATAAGCATTCAAAATTTACAAAGAAAAACCACTTTACTCTACTGACTGTATTAGAAAACTAACAAAACCTCATGAATACTAATAAATGTTTATATACAATACAATCATTAGGCTATATAATTATTTTAAAAAAAATTCTATTAAATTGAAAATTATCATTTTGTAAAAGTTTGGTCATCAACATTTACTAATTAATATTAAAAAAGTGTGCATTTCTTAAAAGAAACAGGTTATAAAAAATTTTCTACTTACATCAAATAGAAGAAAAGAATTATAAAGTTACCTGTACCACAATGACCATTCTTAACACACTTTAACATGCAAGTTTGTAGGAACAGCACCAAGCCACTTCAAAAAGAACCATTTTTCTTACCTGCAGTGCTTCTTGCTTGAGGCGATCAACTTCGAGCTCTAGCTCTGCCTTATCGTGTTCCATTTTCCGAACTTTGGCAAGTTCTTTATTACCTCGTTCCATTTGTACTTGAAGCTGATTTGCTCTATCTTCCATATCTCTAACCTTTTGGTGTGCTTGGTTCACCTCTTCATTCTGTTCCTTCAGTTTATCCTCTAAACTTCTCACTTGTTGCTGACTAATCAGTAACTAAAAATTATAATGACTATATCAATTTTTAACACTTCTTTGCTTATTAGCTCATGAATCTCGCTGGTTCTAAAATTACTTAACCACATAAACAAAAAAGCACTTTTGGTATTTACAATTTCTGATGACTTTCTCAAATTTAGCTAAACTTTTAGATACTCCTTTATTGTGTCTTGTTGAAGAACAAATAAGTCTATAGTTATTCCTTAAAAAAAATCTTTCTTTAAGCTTTTATAAATCAACACACATAAAGAATATTCATTCTGGCCAAATGAGCTATACTACATAAACTATCGTTATTTTCTTAAAATAAATATACTTGAGTAAGGTTAGTGGTTCCATTATGTATTTATTAAGAAGGTCAAAAATATAGTGAGTATCCTGATGTCATTATTTAAAACCTATGTGTGATGCCATTATTTCACAAATGCTTCATAAATGTATTTAAACTCTTTATAAGAAAACCAATTTTTAAATACTGCATGTCAGTGAATACTGATACTCATAGTTACTCCTTTCTCATTAAAACAATAATCATTAAATTCAGTACTAAAACACTGGCACAGGACCTCAGTTCATGACCACAAAGAACTATGTTTCCCACCAAAGACTTATTGGAGAAGGAAATGAGCCAAATAAAGGTCCATTAAATAAGATGAGTGGTAAATTTACTTGAACAAGAAGGGCATTCCTTTTAAATAAAATACAAGCAAATGAGAAAAGAAACAGCTAAGTAAGAAGAACATGGAAAAACAGAAAAAAAGGAAGGGAAAGAGTGTACACAAGGAACTGCTCAATGGAACATTGGATTGCTTTCAAATTGAGAAGAACAGAGAAGAGATTGGAGAAAAAGATAATGATAGTAAGATGAAAGTGAGAGAACCACATCTGAGAAACACTGACAACAAACAATGGAACACAGCCTCGTGCATAAATAAGAAACTCCCAAGTCTGAGAGAATGGACTCAAATACAAAGGGAAGGAGGAAAAAACAATATTTTTAAGAAGGGGTTGAATGAAGAAGGGAAAGAGAAAAATTATAAAAAAAACATGAGAGGTAACATATCCCAGTAATCATGGAAGAATACAGAAAGTTGAGGTAGATACACATCTTCACAGGCAAAAGTGTTTGGAAATTTAGGTAGCAGCAGAACAGTACCAAAACTCCTTTCTTGATTGAT
Organism: Carcinoscorpius rotundicauda; assembly: GCA_011833715.1. Taxonomy (NCBI): domain Eukaryota; kingdom Metazoa; phylum Arthropoda; class Merostomata; order Xiphosura; family Limulidae; genus Carcinoscorpius; species Carcinoscorpius rotundicauda. Next base: position 26,045,270 of record CM022400.1, on the reverse strand, counting down.
GGGAATTATGGCAAAAAAGAAGTCCATGTTAAAGCAAGAAAAAGACCCAAGTCACATGTAACACTACACCATTGACCCACCACACAATGGACATCACATCCTCTGATAGACAAAGCAGCAGCCAACAAACTTCTGATGATCTGTCTAGGGTAAACAAAGACCTAATGCTCAATCCTAGACAGTGTGGAAATTACTGTTTGTATGAAATTCACGGAGAGGAAAATAAGAGCCACAAAGTCTGCAGAGGCAAAATTCCTTAACCCTATCATGACGGCCATGGCATCGTGTTTGTTGACTAATATTCAACATTTTATTGAACTACTATTTCACAAATCTACGTAATAAGTTTGGTATTAAATTGGTATTACTGTAGACTGTAATTCAACTGTTCATATATTATTTAATTTGCAATTTAAAATTAAATACATAAAAAACACACCTGAACTTTTATTTGTATGCATCACATGGTAAGTTGAATGCAACACAGGTTCAGAATTACACGTTTAGGATGTCAAAAAAGTTTATAGTTTGATAAGAATTAAGAACTTAAATTACCAATATTTAAAAGCAGGAATACATAATAAAAACTTCCCATCTTTTCTATATGATAAGATATTACTAATACACTGAATCAAGCATAGTAGCCCTGCTCATCTCCTATAATTTTAGAGAACAGTCCCTCACATACACTTAATTCTATATGTGATATATGAATAACCAATCAAAAGCTCAGAATGTTTTACAACTAGTTTTTCCAGCCATTTTCACGTATAATGGTCTCATCTCTTTCTTTTGTGACAAATCTTCGTACTGGTAAGTTGAGTCTTTAGCCTGTTTAAAATTTCACGTTATTTTACCCAAATACAATTCTGTTAGTAAATTTGCTAAATTATAATGGAAGTTTTTGGTATTGATATAGTAATATATGACTCTTTTTTATTATTCAAATGAGGGTACAACATCTATATGAAAAATTTAGTTTCACATTCTCCATGTCAGATATTTCTTAAGGCTTAGCAACTTATGACAAGCAGTAATTGTTTGTAAAGATTGTAAATAAAGAGAAAATTGTTTGCTTTACTTCATTATCTATTTTGTATTTAAAAAAACAAGTTGAAAATTTATTTGTCAATCATGATAATGGATTTGCATGTACAATTGAAACATAATTGTATTTCAAAAAAATACTAGTCCACTAAAACATAACCAAGACAAGTCACTTTGTAAAGATTAAAGGTCAGTCTAATATTCTTAAATATGGTAACGTGAGAACATGTGCACTGTCTCACTCTAAATTCTATCAAGTTACCCAGCAATGGCTTACAGGTCTATATAATAAAAGTAATAAGTATATATAAATATATAATATTATGACATTTAATCTACTTTGATTAAATATTTGTTTTTAAGTTATTCTTCAAGAAAAAAAAAGTATAATTTATATTTACTTCCTAATTTGTATGATGGTTATTGAACATGTACAAAGATTCCAATTTGATAGCAAAAATAACAGATAAAATAAAGTTTTTCGTTAAAATATTTGATAATTATCTAAAGGTTACAAAGATTTCACATGAAAACTTTGAAAACGTTTTGATGTGAAAATTTATTTTCAAATTTAAAATGAAAATTATTCTGCATGCTGCACAGTCAACATTCTGAGCAAAATCTTTAACGAGAAAATTTTTTACTAAAAAATCTTAATACTTGATCTAAAATTGTGATATTTTCTATGTGAAAGCCTTGTGACATTTAATAATAACTTAAAATGATGTGTTATTTTCTCGACCATAATTATATATAGATCCAGTTGATTGGACCAATCTTCTAACCATTAAGAAAAAAACAACAGAAAAATAAATATATTCAAATTACCCTTATTTCTTTCTGAGATTATGAGTTGAATGGATTCCATCCAATGATCAAATATAAAAACAAAAAATATTTCCACAAGTGTCAGTTTTGTAGACACTTCAACAAAACATTGATAGTGAAGTGAGAAATTTCAGATGTGCCACATTTGAACATACTAGACATACTAGCACCAAATCAAGAAGTGTCAACAACCAGTAGAGAAGAGGCTAGCTACACCTGGAGGTGATGTAACACTTCTATTAGTGAAGAGTTGTCACAATGTTCATTATCATGCAATAATGCAACAATATTACATAGAAATCAGTGAGATTATGCGAGTCTCAAGGAAAGTGGCAAATAAAGTTTCACACACACAAAACAACTCTGAATGTGGAAAACTACATGTAAGAAGAGGTTTTGTTTTATATCAGAAATAAATTTTATCCAGATTAGATAACATACAAAGCGACCTCACCAGATGTTTAATTTTGGCCATTTCTTGGTTTTGAAAGTTTTGCAGTTCTTCTTTGTCTTCTTGTTTTTCTATAAATTTCTGCAATTTTACTTGACTTTCTTGTAACTTATCTTCCAGCCTTAACCTCTCCTAAAATGAATGAATTGATCACATATATTAAAAATGTTTTACCATTAATTCAGTCTAAAATCTAGAAAAGTTTATTTGTAATATTTTGCACTTTTTATTAATTTAATACACATATAAATTTATTTTCTCCAAATTATTGATGTTTTATATCAAATATACTAACCTGAAACAATTCAACATACTTCATGTTCATAAAACATTTTTGATGTTAATTTGTTTATATTACAGGTAATATAGGCTTATGTAAATGTGAGAAAGAAATTAAGTAGGCTTCAGAATACTCATTGCCTCATATCAGATAGTTGGATTTAGCAAATGTAATCAGTTTATTTTCAAATTACTTTGAATCTTTCAAAAAATTGTTCATTCCATATAAACATGCAAAAAATCACAAGTAAAATGACAAACTAAACCTTTGTAGAATTACACTTGTGTAATATATTATGACAAAACTGGTGTCATAAGTTGATTAAGAAATCAAGTTACTAATAACTTTTGCTTTCTGTCTATGTTAAACTCAACAAAAAAAAAAATTAGTTTTAAAATTTTACATAAGTATACCTACATTTAAGGCTACAGCCATCCCATCATTAGCATATTGAGGTTTAAATCTTGAAGCTGCAACCTTGAATTCTAATCATTACATCATGCCTCACTTAGTTATACAAAATATCAATTGTATTGAACAGCTTCATAAATTAAAAATAAAATAATAAAACCCCAAGTAATATTAATTTATTTCACTTGGGACTCAATGATCTTTATAAAATATATGCAAGTGTAGCAAATTACCACAAGATTTATATTACAGTTTAAATATGTTGACTATCTTTTACATAGCCTTTTACAAGTATGCTTTTTCAGTTTCATGCCAGTTGAGATGAAACTTATCCAACACTTTTCAATTGAATGAAAATAAAATTTGACTATTTAACTTGTATACTAAACACTGCAAGTAGTTCAGCCATAAGCATAATAAAATTTCACTTAATTTTACTAATGAGTTAAATAACATTGAAAAATTCTTCATCAAAATTGACAGTTTAAAAATGTCAAAAAACTTGTAGAAATAATCATACTATTCTAAATAAACAACCTTACAGTCCTGAAAATCTATATTTTATCAAAACTTGTAACGGCCTGTACATTTTATTATAATATTACAAATAAATATAACAAATACAAGCTTCAAATTAATTGTATAGTTGATAATTTAATGCATATTATACAATTTAAGAGGTTAACAAGCAGCAAAGGCATTAAAAGATGTAGGTTTTCAATAAAATTCTGCAGAGAAAAGTTAGTGCAAGATGATAAACTCACAGTTAGATACATTAGATGTAATTGGGTTTAGCAACACTGCGAGGGTGGAGGTATCAGTTTATTTTACCATAAACTCTACATATTGTGTGTGTGGGGGTAGGTTGATTGCTTGATGCAAGCATCACAGGTGCGAAGCCATAAAAACATAAAAGAAAAGCCAAAATTATGCATTCTGAGGTGTTTGTTTACTTTTTAATTGTAAAATATATAGGCCTATATATAACTTGAAGTTATCAGGGCCATAAAATATAGTCACTCAGGAGAGTGCAAAATATATGTATAGTGTCAATAATCTGTATTCAAATATAAACAGTGGATTTCAAGAATTAATTTTATAAATAAGCAGTGGGTGACATCGTGGCTGGCTTGCAACACCGTGGTACTAGATTAGTGAATGTGACATTAACAAACAGAAGTTGTGATAAACAATCATTCACTATGTCAAGATTGAAAAAGCAAAAGACACTGCATGGGTTCTTTAAACCCATTCATGAGGCTGAACTTGATCAATCTGCTGCAGCCAATCAGGTTGAATCAGAATTGTCAACTGAATTGTCAGAGTCATCACCGTGGCCTTCTACCAGTGCTGCCACTACCACCTCAGGTCCAGTTTGGGACATTGGAAATTACATTTCTGATGATGTCAGTATTGGTTAACAGGTAAGCTGACTCCTCATTATATTAATTTTGTATTAAAAATCATGCAAACACTCTGATGAGTTTTAGACTGAATATTCATTGCTGCTTATGAGTGTAGGCCTGCTCTGGGAAGTACAGCTCTAAGCTTTTCTCTTCAAGGTTATTGTACTCTCATAACAAAATTTCCTATGTGCAAAATAACTTACTTGGAACTATGTCTTTCTGTCTCCTTTAGATAAATGCTGAAACCAAAAAATGCCTCCTTGAGAATGCCTGGAAGTTAGGGCGTGATTATGTTTTCCCCAAGTATGGTCTAAGAAAGCTGCGTGAAAAGCATCATTGGCTTTGACAGTGGAGATGGCTTCTCTACAGTCAACATGCAAAGGGTGCTTTCTGCAAGTACTGCTGTCTTTTTGCTCCTGATGGTGCTGGTGTTGGAAGCCAAAAATTGGGACAACTATTGAAATTTCCCTACATAAACTGGAAGAAGGCTGTTGAAGACTTCAAGGTACATGAATTGAAACAGTACCACCAAGACAGCAAAGAATTTTCTACAGGTGGTAAACACAAGTTCATCTGTGCACTTGCAGCTTGATGCAACTTATAAGCAAGAAAGTGAACAGAAGTGGCAATATTTAATGCCTATTAATAACACTGTATTGCTGTGTGGGAGACAGGGTTTAGCTTTGAGGGGAAAATATGATTCTGGTTCAATGTTTGTTGGTGAAACTGATGAGGAACCCATCAATAATGATGGAAATTTATGAGCAATTTTGCACTATAGGGCAAAGGGTGATGTCAAGCTTTCAGCAAGCCTTAAGAGTACAAAGAGGAATGCTACATATCTGAGTCCTCAAATTTAAAATGAAATCATCAATGCCTGTAATACTTATGTTCTTGATGTTTTGGTCAACAGGGTTAATGCTGCAAAGTGTTTCTCAATATTAGCTGATAAACAACAGATATTTTTGACATTGAACAGTTTTTGCTATGTGTTTGATATTTGCATGCCAATGACAACTCTGTTGCAATGAGAGAAGATGTTTTGCAATTTATACCTGTTTATGATGTGACAGGCAGAAACTTGGATGATGTTATCATAACCAATCTGATAAAATATGGTATTGATATGGCTTACCTGTGAGGACAAGGGTACAATGGTGCTGTCTCTATGAGCAGGAAATTCAATGGTTTCCAGAGACGCATAACTGATAAATTCCCACTTGCACCCTATGTACACTACAGTGTCCATTCCATAAAGTTGGCAATTTCTGATACTTTTAAAGAAGTTCCTGTGCGAAATTGCATGGGAGTAATTTCTAGCATTGAAAACTTTCTCAGTACACCCAAACAAAAGCATGTTTTAGCTATATTGGTGGAGAATAAAGCATCTGAATGGAAAGAAAAAAATCTGAAAGGTCTCTGCCCCACCAGGTGGATTGAGAGGCATGACTCAGTCATTGTCTTTTTAAAATTAATCCATGCAGTTAAAGATGCTCTTGAGACCCTTATCAGGTTGGCAAGATAGAGAGTCTGTCATGCAAGCCAATCAATTGTTGTGTTCTATAGCACAGCTATAATTCATCATCACTCTACTTATCATTGCTAAATTGTTTTCCTTGAGTTTACCTCTGTGCAACTTATTGCATCAACAGAATATTTATTTAGGTGCTGCAATGAATCATGCAGAAATAGTGGAAGATTTAATCTGTTCACTCAGAAATAATACTGTAAATGAATTTAACAACATTTTCTGTGAGGCTCAATCTCCATGTAGTGAGCTTCAAATTGACATCATAATGCCAAGGCAGGCTAAAAAACAGATGTACCATGCTAACCCACAAACCACTAGCCCTGAGGAGTACTTCGTATTGTTGTATTTGTACCATTTGTTGATCACTTTCTTAAACAAATATGTGACAGTCTGTCCAGTCACAAAAACTCTCCCTATAAACTTCATGTGTCTACTACCATCAGGATCTACCACAAAATGGTCAGAGATTACAGCACAACAATGTGACCAAATTGAAGAGTTAGTCAATATATACAAGCCTGACATTGACAGCACTTCACTAGCTGCAGTAGGTGAACTTAGGGTTTGGTACAAATCACTTGCAAACAACAGACCAAAAATGTCATGGATGCATATGCAACCTGCAATTCAGAAATGTTCCCAGTCATTTCTAGTCTGTTGAAAGTATTTGCCACACTGCCTGTGTCAATGTGCTCAGTGGAGTGTTCGTTTTCAACTCTCAGAAGACTCAAAATGTATTTGAGAAATACCACCACTGAAGATCAGTTGAATGGCCTGGCCTCGTTATACATTCACCGTGATATAAAAGTTGAACCAAACTGTGTTGTAGATGTCCTGGCAAGAATGAACAGGCATTTGAGCCTTTCATAGATATTCGATTGTATTTCTCCTGTTCTGACAAAACTTGCTGTATTAAAAGTGTTCAATCAGAAATTTGCATTTGACCGTTTATTGTGCGTGAATTTATCTGCCATGCAATGACAAATCTTTATGAAACTTCACAGGTGGCAACTAAACTTGTCTGAATAGTTTGGGTCCATGGGGGATTAACCCCCAACCCCCATGACTATGACCCTGCCTTTACAAATTTTGTCAAACTTATAAAAAAATAAGTATTTTTCTTCAAATTTTAAAATGACTATTTTTACCAACAATTTTTCTATGAAATTAAAGTACTGACTTTTCTGAATGCAAAGTGTTTATATTGCTTTTAAAAATACTTCTCTTCATCAACAAATTTTCAGGTTTCTTTTGTAACTTCTAAAACCTCCTTAATAATTTTTTTTTAATATGTTATGTTATTTTCTCTACCATAATTATAAATAGATTCAGTTGATTAGACCAATCTTTTAACCAAGAAAAAAGTAAAATAAGAAATATATTCAAATTACCCTTCCTTCTCTCTAGAATAACTACAAAGTATAACATGAATCTACATTTGTTTATCCTAAACAGCAAAAGTCTCATAACATTTCACATCTTTTTGTGCTTACTTTTACTGCTTTATACCTTTTGTATCTGCATAACTAATAATTCTGAGAAGTGTAACTAAGATCATTTCAAAATGTCAAGAACTTGAATGTAAAACAGTTGTAAGGGTGGAGGATAATATACCACACCCAGTTTTGTTTGGCAGTGAACAAGAAGTGGTCAGGTTGTAAAATGCGACACTAGCAGAAGTAACACACAGCCAAAACAACCAATAATAAATGATATTAAATTCTGAAACAGAGGTAAGAGTGAGTGAAGAAATAAATCATGAAATAACTACTAAAAAGAATGAAGAGATGACTTTTAATCGCTATAAGGATAGAGATAAGAATTGAGAATGAATAATCAAATGACAATTAGAAAATGAGAGTTGGAATAAATGCTGAAATAAAACCATGCTAAAAGAATTGAAAGTAAACTAAACATGGGCCAAATTATTATCATTATTAACAGGAAGGAGCATTGAGTTAAAATTTAATGGAAATGATGTCACATAGAGTAAGAATCAAAAAGAGTTCTCCCAAAGCAATGCAGACAGATAACATTAGAGTACAGTATATAATTGGCTGAAATGAAAAAATAGCAACACTAAAAATTATTACTAGTCAAGTATGTTTAGATATATATAAGCTTGTGTATAAAGCTGTTTAGCACCTGAATTATCTCATAAGCTGGGCATGAAACTGCAAAAGCCCAATAGTAAACTTACAAATTATTAGTAAACCTTTAAACTCAATTCTTACTAATATTATTTAATTACTTTCAGTACAAACAAAACAAAGGAATTGATATATTCTGATAGTGGTGTACTTTGTCACCTGATTTGTATGTAGTGGCATTGAACTCTACAGAAGCAATGAAACCATAATTTGAGAGAGTTGCTGTTAATAAGAAAATAAATACTTGTAGTAGTTATACTATATTTACATTTGTGTGAGTCAGTTCCTAATAGAAATAAAGACACAACATAAGAAAAGTTGATGCACAAAACAAGAGGACACAAAGTGAAAATATGGCACTTGACATTTTAAACCATTTATTATGCCATAAACATACCTTGCAGAAACAAACTATTAACACTAAATGGTACAACTTATTTTCACCTTTTCCAATGCTTGTACTTTAATAGACCAATCAGCATCTTTTTGGGAGATAGCTTGTTTCAGTTTTTCCATAGCCACTGTTTGGTTAGCTTTCAGTTCTTCTTTTTGTTGTTCCAGTTGTTCTTGCAGTTCTTGAAAAGAAAATTAGGAAATAAATATCTCTGTAACTTTACCTAATGTAAACCTATCTATCTACCACAATTCTCAAATGTGTATGTTTGTATACATTTTGGTTTAAAAAATGTTTTAAGTTCTCATGAATTTAGTAATGACAACTTTAATTTTACCTTTAGGCTCTTGACTTCCATCCTCTCAACATAAAGGAATAAAAACGTTTAAGAAGTTGTAATGAGACCTCCAAAATTGGAGTTTTTTATTGTTTTTTTTAGAGCTTTCATGCTTAATGAAACCAATTTTCTTGAAGTTTGATCCTGGCTGTCAAAGAGAATTCTATGTATTGTATCCAGAGATTTACATGAAAACAAGTGTACACAAAATAAGTATTTATGTTTATATTTTAAAAATTTTCATAATTGACTCCCCAAATGTGGGATAAGGTTTTGGAAGTTCTCAGGACAGACTATATTGATTTACACAAAAATTAATAAGGATAAGTAAAATTGATCTATTTACTGTTTTAAGGGTCTACCAATGACAGGTTAAAAAATAAAAAGAGTACAAAAACGATATGAGGATTAGCAACATAAGCATTGTTTGATATAATTGCATCAAAATCAAAATGAGTTTAATTAAGAATCAATAAGTCAGATGGATCACTATTAACTATATAATAACAATTATACATAAATTCACTGAAAATAAAAATAACAAATTAAGATCAAAACATTATTTTAAAATCATTCTAGATATTCAGCATATATCAGTTGCAATCTTTGATCAAAAGTTACTGACAATTTAACTAAATTAGTTAAGTCTCCAATCAAAACCTATCACTATACTACTAAAGAATACTATCTCAAGCTGCTATACTAATGATATATTACAGAAGAAAAAGCATTAGTATTTGACTTTTTTTTTTTTTTATCAAACACACACAGCAAAACCTCCAGTATTTATCTTAACAAATAACAAAGAAAAGAGTGAAAGAGAGAAGTACAAATAATTACTTAAGTATGTCTAGTCTTATATGCATTTTTAATCCACTACACACACACTGCCAGTTTCTTCAAGATATCAAAGTATTATCCCAGTGTCTGGTTATAAAAATAACAAAAAACTGTATCTGTATGCGAAACAACCATGATAAAGCTGAATTTTCACTTGCAAAAATATTTTTTTTTATACCAGAATAAATCAACAAATAATTGTAAACATCTACAAAAAGGAAGTACACAGAATCAGATTTAACCATTCTGAACTCAGTAACAAGATGTGATTTATTATTTATACTAGTAAGTTTTTGTTTATGGCAAAACAACTAAGGCTGTCTACTGCTATCTTAGATTTTGAATTGTCAAGTAACAACATACCTCCAACTCTTGGGCTACTCTTTACTAATGAATATTTGGATTGACAAATATATTATAATGTCCCTACAACTGAAAGGAAGAGCATGTTAAACAATGGCTTTTCATTCCATAACTTGCAGATTGTGAATTAAGAGCCCAGGCCATTTATATACAAGAGCTACAAATGCTCATTAATTCTACTTAAGAATGTGCATACAATTATCTTTGGAAGTCTTTCTAGTGCCCCCCAGTGGCTCAGCGGTATGTCTGCGGACTTGCACGCTAAAATCCGGGTTTCGATACCCGTGGTGGGCAGAGCACAGATAGCCCATTGTGTAGCTTTGTGCTTAATTCAAAAACAACAACGTCTTTCTAGTACTACTAAATGCAACTTATGCTCAGCAATTTTTGTGTTAAGTAACTGTTCTCAAACTGAGTTGTAACCTCTCATGGTCATGGAAGATCTCAAGTGGGGTCAAAAATGGTAAGATCAAAGTTTTTTCATATTTCTTTAACATGAGGGTAAACTGTCTGCAAAACAACAACAACAACAAAACAAAAAAAACATGATTTCTTAAAATTGTGAGAGTTATTCAGATCGATGAAAAAAGTTCCAATCCTAAAACATTTGAGAACAATTTCCTTTCATTCATTGTTTTTTCTGCTTAACCTGAATTTCATTTTCAGGCTGGGTTTGTTGAAATGTTGATAATTTGCTTAGATTTAGAAAATTTTAATTAAAATCTTGTTGAGAGCATCAATAATTAACTGCAAAGTTTATTTGATCACCACTAAATAACATTTACTACAAAAATGTATTAAAAAATTAAATCATAGATACAAATGTTGATTTCTTTATTATGTATCACAATCACAAACATTTGTCAATATATAATTTGACTTAAAATGCAGTGATGATATTTTTACTTTTAGTTGTTAATATTACGCCTGGCTACTTCTAATTAACCAGACTATTAAAACAAACTTTTTATACCTGTCAAAGTAACAAGCATCCTCAATTTTTTTTAACTTGGCTAATTCTAGTTTTTTTTACAACAATAGAGATTATCAGACACTGTAACAGATAAGCCCATTTTATAGAATATGATGTGTGAACTTCTTATCTAATCATTGAAATTTTCTTGAAATACTCAGGTTTCCTTCATTCACAAAATAAACGCAAGCTAATATCCATGTTACTGAGTAAAATGGTCAGGAGTGAAATAAATTATTAATCAACATAAAATAAAAAAGTTATTTTTAACCACCCTTCTAATTTTTTGCTCAAAAAGTTCATTTAAATGTTAGCAATAACAGGTGACCAAGAACTTTTCAACTCAGAATTATAAAAACACTGAACTATCTTCAATACTTCAGTTAAGAAAAAAAATCTGCATTATCGTGTTTAAAATACATTTTCTTTGGCTTTATTAAAACATGAGGAATAAATAAATTGTTTTGAAATCATTCAGATGGAACAAAAATATTAAAAGTTCGAAAATATTTATATGGAGTTTTTTTGAAAAGGAATAAGCTATGTAAATCAATAATCAGATGTCCCTATTGTTCTATTGCAGGGTTGTCATGTATTTAGTCAGTGACAAAAGAGCATCCACCTTCATGGTCATTTCAAAATTGATATTAAACAACAAATAAATTTGAGGATAGAAAATGGCATCCCACTAGTCTCTTGTTATATACTATGAACAACCAACACTGAAAAGAATATGGCAACTACATTCCAAAACCAACATCAGTACTTTATTCAGTCCACAAATAAACTACTAATTTTAGAAAATTACTAAAAAAAATAATCAAGAGGTTTTATGAATATAACAAAACAATTCAAAATATTTTGTATTTATGAAAATAAGACATAAACCTGCCTGTCTTGTTTAAGACAAATCAGTTGCAGCAAAGCATGAAAATATTGAATGATTTTATTCTATATTACTGATTATGTTACTGATGAAGGAAAGAATTAAAAATTATTCTAACACTAACATTTAGACATCAGACAAATTAAGTCCAAAAAATACCTAACACACCTTTAACTTTACTTTCTAGTAATTTAACTGGTTCAGTTTTTTTCCTGATAGCTCCCAAATTCTTCTCAGGAGTCAACATGCCATCTTCCTAAAAAATAACAAAAAAAGAGATGCAGTTACAATGATCACCATGCTATTTAAGTGTTGACAACATCTTGAATCAGTTTGGTGAAAGAGAAAATAATACTGAGTGGTACTGTGGAATTACAAAAATGTTATCTAAAATGCAAAAATTATAGAAATATTGAAATTTATAATATTTAGGCTATTGTGAAGCAAAATCACAGTTCCAAAATAATGTTAAACACTTTTCTCCTCAGTCATTTTTTATACAAATCAATTATCAGATGATCCACCAGATTATTAAAAAAAAAAAAAGAATGATCGTTCAGCTTATGCTCATCAACAAGTATTTGGAAAGTTGGAATACCAGTTTTGATATTGATGTTCTACGTTAAAAATAAAAGTCACTGTTCCGACATGGCTGTTCAAAGTTGCTTTAGTAAGTGAAACCATTTCAGTAAAAAGTGATGTGTATGACAATGACTGACGAGAAGAATGTCCAGTGTACTTTTAGGCCACTTTCCTTTCTTCAAAGAATATAATGACTACTTTAACACAAAAGAACAAGTCATTATTTTTTGGTTGAAATCAAAATTAAATTTGCCAATAGACAACAGCACAAACTGTTGTAAGATATATTAAATAAGCTATTATATTAATTCTGCTCAACATAGAGATCAGTATATCTGTCAATATTCGTCCCTGCTACATCATACCTACATCGGTATCTGTACCTGATTACAAGAGGTTTGTTCCAGGATATCTGCATAGTTACAAGAGAATGTTTTGTTTGTAAAAAGAGCACTCACATGTCACTGATTCGTTGTGCACATTCTTTGCACCGTTGTATGCAAGAGAAATGTGCCTCATCAGGCATATGGCAAACTAACTAACTTTAAATAAGAAGTCCTTACCTTAAGTATCTGTTCACTCACACCATATCAAGTTCTGACTATGAACATTCAATTCAGTTTCAGAGAAAGCATGTTAAAATTACTACTAGTCAGAATCAACAGATAGAAAGGTCTTGTGTTGTGAATGAAGGCACACCTTTTTCAGGTATTTGAGCAATTGCCCCATTCATATCAAAGCAAATTCACAAACTAAGTCATTGGCAGCCAATTTGGAAAAGACTGTTATGATTGGTCAGATTCCATTCTTTCAATGTCTATTTCCCAGAATTGTATATATTTTGTTTTAACACTTTAAACAATGTGATTTACTTCAATGCACCAAATGTGAGATATTACTGTGTTTAATATGGACTGAATTACTAATAATTTACATTTCAGGGTGCCTAATTTGTATAGCAATGAAACAAAAAGAGGGAGGGAGGGGTAGCTTACATAATTTTCTAACAGTTGTTTTATCAAGTTAGAGATATAATGTTATAAATTTTAAATATCATTTAATTATATTGTATAACTTAGTTGGTTTGTTTATTTTGGTGAATTTTACAAAAAACTACTTCACAGCTAAGTGCACAACTGTTCCTAATTTAAAAGTGATTGACTTGAGAGAAGCCAAGTAGTTAACACCACTCACTGCCAATAAATAGTGTGATTTACTATTACTTGCAATACAATACCCTCACAAGTGGAAGACCAAAATGCTAATGATGGGATTTGTACCTGTAACCTTTAGATTGTATCCCAAATGTCCTAGCCACCAGACTTTACCAGGCACTTTTAATAGTTTTTTCATTATTAAAAACAGAGTTATACAATGATCCATCTATACTCTGCCCACATGAACCCTAGAATTACAAGCTTTCAAACTTACTGCTGAATCATTGGGAGGCTAAGTTAGAAAAACATGGTATGGGTATCAATAATTATTTTTGAAGGTATGTTCTACAATTAAATAGCTTGTCACATGTAAATGTTTGACTTACAGGTACTTCATCTATTTCTGTGATGTACATCTGGATTAGAGAATTTGCATAAATGAATGACAGTAAAAATTTCATATTAGAAAAAAAAATTGTTAAACCTAAACTAACAAACACGAATATATATACATATTTATATACATGGTAATTTAGAACTCCTTGACAATAAAAAAAAAATAATTCAGAAATGTAGAGATAAAGTAAAATAATCTGTTAATAGTCTGGAAAAAGGTTTGGAGATCTACTTTGTAACACTGTGAAGCCATTCAAAGTTATGCCCTTAGGAAGTTTTACCAATATGTATCATGTATCTCAAAAAAAAAAAAGAAGCAAATGCATGGACAGCACAACAACAAACAAAACATTTCCAAACAAATATCAGTAAAATTTCTCCACAACAACAATCATTCTAGACACAAAAAATTGAATGAGGTAAACATTTTTACAAGATCACAAAATGGTGACAACTTCATCAACAGCTAGAAAATGTGATGAAAAAATGCTAATAAATTCTAAGGTTTATATGTGTTTAAGCAGAATTTTGGTTTAGGAAAAAAATTGGGATTATTATTATGCAAAAAATTCTTATGAGATTTTATTTAGAATAGTTAATAAAGTTTTATTCTCTCTATTATAGAAAGAATACTGCAATTTGAAGACAGCATAAAAGCAGAGTGCCAGAATGAGAAAAACTAGTTTTAAAAAATAATTAACAGCAATAGGTTCAAAACCCATATAACACTTCTCTAAACCCTAAAAGAGCTAGAGATAATTTGATTCAAGTTTAAAATTAGAAAAACTGCTTATGAGGTATCTATTTAAATGGCAAAATGATACAACTAGAAATAGGAACTTGAATATCAGGAGCAACAAGTTTTAGCTTTGAAAGTTGAAATTACATCTCTGTTAAGTCACTATTTTAAGAGCTGGCTTACCTAATTATGATGTATGTGAGTTAGTTTGTTGTCTTTTTTAACTACTTAAATGAATACATATACTAAGATGCAAAAAGTTATACTGAAATTAAATGATTACTTTAGTGGTTTTTATGGCTGAAGAGATGTCCCTATTCTGTTAAATGGCCTTCTATCATCATGTTTTTCTTAGGTTCTTATGCAGTTTTATAAATAAATAATTCCTCAGACACAAAAAGATATGATTTAAATTATGATAGCATACTGATATTTTGCTCTATTTTATACACAAAATAAATGCAAGCCAAGTTGCTATGGCATCTCTCAAGCACTATTAATACACATCATATACATTACAGTGCAAGCTGTTCCTTGACTTGATGTTGACCCTGTGGGAGAGGCCAGCTCTGAGGTAGATATTCTTGAACTTTTACGGTTCTTTGATAGTACATTCACTGAAGAGGCCAACTGATTGCATGTTAGAGGAAGTGAGGCATTATTTGATAAACTGCTTTCTGAAGCTGAAAGAAATAGTTTAAAAGTTAGTAAATATCAAAATTTGTAAAAGTGAAATAGAAAATTTCAACAGATTAGACAATTTTCAAAAACTGTTAATAGTGTTAGAAGTATGAAATAAATACTAAATCAGAACTTGAGATAATTGTGTTAGGATAAATAATGGAGTGAAAATGCACTTCATTGTTCTGGAGCAATAACACAAATTTAAGTCGACTCAAAAAGTTAAAATAAAGTGTAGGTTGAACCATAATAAATTTAGTTAATCCATACTACTCTGGAACTATTTCATAACCATAAAATATTACAACATGAAAGTATTAAGTGCAATTTCACAAAATATAGTGAGCTTTCAGCAGACATTGCAAATCTATTGTACATAAAAAATCAATTTTTTAATAAAATATTTTAACTACAGACTTTATGTGCATTAAATTATGAAACTTTTTTAAATCAAAAGTGATTTTGATGACAAAAATACTTATTTTCATCTTACAATTTTTTATATTTCATTTGCATGCTCGAAATGAATATTTTATCTTTTCAAGTTCTCTCTTATTTTCTCTTCCATGAAGTTACAATGAAAGTTCAGAAATATGAAAAATGAGCTGTTTTTCATGCATGAATGCATGAATTCTCCCAAGATTTTCAACTTACTTGTCTTCACACATGCAACTGTTAACCTTTCCACATCTGTATTCTTTAAATTTTATGGTTTCATTCCTTTACTTTTTATCTACTGGAGCAGTAATCCTAGCATCAAGAGCTCATTAGCTGTTTTCCACAGAGTGTAATTGCATTAAGTTTCAATGAATCTTACATATTTTGGTTCCTCAAAATTAATTCATGTAGCTTTTAGGAGAAAAAGTCATTGGAAATTGGGGACAAAGTCAAAATGTACCCAGTTTTATTAACTTCAAGAATGGAGGAGGAAGAGACCTGGGTGTGTCCAGTGGAGCCAAATGTGATTGGATGGTAAAGAAAGGGGAGGAAAGAGACTGTCCAGATCTTTGTCCTTGTGTTCATATGCTTCTGAGGCAATAATCTCAAAGCAACTCAGGAGTCTGCATGAAGGTAGCCAACTCCTGGTGTTAAGGTCATAACATCCTCTGCCAACAATTACTGACTTGAAATATGGCTAGTTGCAGCAGGAATAGTAGTGGTAATAGTTGTAACATGAAACTCAGAATTCATTTCAACTATGAGTATCAAAATTCGTATTTCAGAGTTAAATTATTATCAAAGAACAAGCATAACACAAAAAAATTACTAAATTATGCATTCATATGCAAAATGTCTTAAAGTTAAGACTCTTAAGTAAGAGTCATTATTTCTTGTTTTTTTTATTGTATATTTTTAAACAAAAGTAATAACTAATAGGTAAAACTTAGAAACTCAATAGGTTAGATAAAAGAGCTTAAATGTAAAAAAAAATTTAAAAGTTCTTAGAATCTCTCATTTAGGCATAGACTAGAATTGCCATCTTACCCAAGTGTTTTATTGCTTTATCATGCAATTTAAACATAATTTAAAACATAAATAAATAAATTGATGTAGCAAGGATAAATCATTAAAATTGCTTGTTATAATCTGCAGTCAATATGAAGGGGGGTGTATTTTTTATTTTATTTCATATTTTTCAACTTTTTACAGTACAATGATGATTTTACCAGTGAGTGTCAGGGTAGAGAAAAGAAAAAGATCAAACTTTACCAACAATAAATGTTTTCTTGGTTTTGCAAATAAGACATGAAAACTGTTTTGTTTGTTTGTTTTTGGAATTTCGCACAAAGCTACTCGAGGGCTATCTGTGCTAGCCGTCCCTAATTTAGCGGTATAAAACTAGAGGGAAGGCAGCTAGTCATCACCACCCACCGCCAACTCTTGGGCTACTCTTTTACCAACGAATAGTGGGATTGACAGTCACATTATACCTCCCCACGGCTGGGAGGGCGAGCATGTTTAGCGCGACGTGGGTGCGAATTCGCGACCCTCGGATTACGAGTCGCACGCTTTACGAGCTCGGCCATGCCAGGCCTGAAATGAAAACTGTAAGATGAAGATAAGTAATTTTACAGCATACTTGTAATGCTTAGAAAAGCTTGAAGAATTTCATGAAGGCACTTAGTATGATATGTAGTTACAAGATAGTTACAAAATAAGATAAACTGACTGAGTTTACTTTCATTTGGCTAATTTCATGATGATAACAAACAAACCTAAATTTGTGTTTCTAATTTACAACTATCCAAGTTATGGAAATATGATAATTTCTCAACATCATTTTTGATTAACTCAAGATTGTTAATCAGTTAGCATATTGACTAACCAAAACAATTAAAAGAAAAAAAAGCAGAATTTTTTCCAATGTAATTATTTCTCTAAGTAAATAAAACAGATTACACAACTCAACTTATTTATCAGAGTAGGACAACATTACCAAATTTCTGGGTGAAGCTTCAGTTTATAAGATAATCAAGTTAAACAGTACTGAAATTTTGAAGTTTGAAAATATTTTTGTCATAAAACAGACAAACCTGACTCCTTGGAACTATGAGAAGGTATATTATTGGATGGTGTGACTGAGTTTTTGCCAATTGCTGACATATTATTTGCTGAACCAGATAGGGAACTGCTAAGAGCTGCAACATTACTGGCAGATCCTGTAGCTGTCAACACTTTTGGTAATTCTCCAGAATCCTCTTCCACTTTTTTCTTCAACTTAGTGAACATGATTGCAGTCTCTCAATTCTGAAAAGCCAATGATTCCACAAAACTTTACTTACTATTAAGTTATTTTATTAAAAATGATCTCACTCACGGCAAAACATTCCAATTTAAAACTAGATGCACATCTTGTAATGAAGTATATTCTGTAATAGATTAGAAAACAAATAGAAAATGTATAACAGTGAACATACTCAATTTTTAGTAAAAATTATAAAAATGCTAAGGTGCTCATTACAAATTTTATTGTAAAATTCATAACCATTGCATCTCACCTTTACAAATTAAAAATAGCATGTAGAAATTCAATGACCAAGTTAAAAATAAGTTATGACTAATAGATACTTAGCTTACAAAAGCTTTCTTCATTAATACTGCCCTCTATTAATGTAAATTTTTATTTGCTGTTAGCCTTGTAACCAGGACCATAAGAAGATTTACCAGCTGGGGGTCAGTACCCAAACCCCTCTGAAAAAATCATATATTTTCTTTTAAGAATCAAAAATAAATTTAATATAGAATTACACTGGCCATTGCATCATTTCACTTGATTCACTGTTCAACTGTTTACTAACATGCATGCACTCAAGCATGGTGATAAGAAAATTAGTGAAGAAAAAACAAAAATCAAATCTTAATCTTAATATTCTTATGGTGATTTTTCTGTCTATCCAATTCATACTTCTTCCCTATTTCTTCCCCCTTTTATTTTTTACTTCAATTTTCCTCTGAGAGAGTATGTTTTTTTCCAAAGTGGGAGGGTCAAAGACCTCCTGATTTCCCATGCCCAACTTTTCTGTATATCTATATGCAAATGATTATGAGCAACTCTCCACAAGTAGGAGTGAGACACTATCTCTATCATAACTAGTGTTATCTCTAACAATGCATCTGTTAACCACATCATGATTAGCTATCAAGTCAACTAATAAACTAGAAGTGACAAGAATGGACAAGAAATGTGAGAAAGGTAAGTATTTTTGTGAAATAAATTTTCAGTTTAAGAAAATGTTAATTTCCAACATATCTCCTTTCACAAAAAGCTAGAATCTTACATTAAAATGGTGAGAAGATGATCCTTCTTGAGAAATCATCCAATGACAAACAATGTGATGTGGAAAAGGAATTAGACACATTAAACCAGTGGAAAACTGCACAACTTCTAAGCTCTGATTAAGGTGTCACTAAAATGATAGGGTGGAATCAAGGACAGACTACATAATGGTTTCAAACACAACCAGTAATGGATTCTTCTGGAAATCTATAGTCAGGTGATAGTAAGAAGAGCTCTGAAATAATTCATTCCCAGTTTAAAACTAAGTAGCATTGAAAATATTCATTCATAGGTGGAACAGAAAAGCCATACTTATATGTCAGAATTCGTGCATTTCATCCAGCTTCACCTAACATCAGATCCAATGGAACTGATATCCAGCAGACTTGATGAAGATGGGCCTCAAATTTGGGTTACATCTCCAGTCGAAAACCTGGCAGCAATGGGAATTTATTTTCCAGTCTGTAGTAGAAGAAAGGTACCAGCTAAACACATGAAAATTTATGTAGCTAGATCTTCTCCAACCAGCATCTGACTCAACTGGAAATCAAAACCCATAGGAAGGTAGAAAGGAGAAATATCTCAGCCAGAGGGGTAAACTATAATATATCGCCATATGGTGAAGTGTTACAACTAACAGCCAGTTGCATTTTAAATTGTGTTTCATTCAGGAGAATTGGCTCACAAAGCCTGCCACCCCCATAGCTTGGAACTGGTAAGTGGAAAAACTCCCATATTCCATCAGAAGAAAAGGGTGACAAAATGTACTGGAGATTCTGGAAGACTGTAGCTCCATAGATAGTGCAATAGGTGTTCATGATATCCTATCTTGAAAAGCTGAGCTACAACCTGGATAAAGATGATCAATCAAACCTGGCTGCATCATAGATCAGTAATTACCTCATTACCCATGAGTATATGGTCCACAAAAAACATATTTATAAAACAAAAGGCTACAAGATACATCTAAAATTGGTCCCATGGACAACCCTATATCCATGATGTGTGTAATATGTATGATATTGTTTGAAGTATCATATATAATACTAATGCATAGGTGACAACTAGACAAAGTCAAACAACCACAAACAAACATCTGAAATTGTATATTAGGTACACAGTAAGAATCACCTCAACAATGAAGAAGAGAGTAAAAGATTCCTAAAAAAAATAGAATAATGGCCTAGAAAATTCTGTTCAGGCACACCCAGGCACTGATGAGGCACGTTACTTGACAAATTAAATAAAGTTGTCAAAATGGTGCAATTCCCAACAGAATATAGCCATCATGCCTGTGGCTGACACCAGAGTTATTGCCTCCTTAAAAATTAGTAAAAACAAATACGTCTATACAGTAAAGATGCTAACTGCAAAGTAATTAACACATGCATTACCAGAGAGAGAGTGCTAGTTACAATAAGAATAATATTGCACTCTTATCGGTAATGAATTGATACATGATAAATTCTTATGTAAACATACAGAAAAAATTGGAAATAGAAGGCTAGTGACAAGCAAAAATTTATGCTGCTAGAAGGCAATACTAATAAAGATAGCTTTTATGTGTGAAGAGATAAAATAATGTATCAGAATAAAAACTTGCATTTCTGTAACTATTGTTTTATGATATCAACACACAGCAATCACAAGATCTTTAACATTTGGACACCTTGAAATCTTACAAACTTTTCAAATTTATCATTGTTAATTTTAATTAGTTTCACAATATATAGCATGCTCTCTTATAGTATAAACAAATTACATGCAGAACATGTCTTACTAGTTAAAAAAGAAACAAACCTTAATTGCATTTTACATCACCATTCATTAATAAGACATAATATTAAGTTATAAATTATGTCCTCTTCTATTACAATCATTTTTAATTTCACACTGTTTATTTCTAACATTATAAAATTAACTTGCCAGTGTCATTATGTTACTTTAAACATTTACAAAAAAAAACAAAAAAGGCAAAAACTGTGAAACAACAAATTTTAAGTATTATTATCACACTATGTTCTTCTGAAATCCAAATGTTACAGCGAACATTTTGTAAGCAATTAATCAGTAACAGTAATTGATCAATTTATATGTACTGACTCAATTTTTTTGTAATATTAACATCTTACGCTAAAAGCAACATTATACTTGATAAACATTTTATAATGTACACAAAAGTATGTTTCTTGATTATAATCAACCACCCTTTTTTTCTTTAAAAAAGCTATAAATTTCTTGGTATACTTCTATTGACACTAAGTTAAATGGTCAAGACACCAAATATTAAGTATGCATTATAAGTATTTACTAGGAAATAAAATAGCTGCTACTTAACTAGTGGTATCCAATATATATATATTAATTGAAAAAAACAACTAAACAAGTTAGTAGAGTATTTCCCAAATGTGATATACTTATGATCTCATGACTTTCATGTTTTGAACTTTGTATCCAATGTCAACATAAATGATCAATGCAGATGACCATTATTAATGTATTGCAATTATAAAAAATGATTTTTAACACATGTTGGTCCTAATAAATGGAGATCAGTCAAATTAGATTTCATTGCAACTGGAAACTTCAGAATTTTGCTCTTAAAAAATTACTTTTTCTGTCATGCATAGAATAATATTCATATGGACATACCAACAAAATGGTCAGGTTTTCTATTATTAATAACTGTGAGGGGACATGTTACTGCTTTACAAAGGGATTTGTATTTGGGCACATAAATGGTAGGGGACAATTATACTACTTCAAGGCAGCAAGGTAAAGCATGTCGGATACCTTAAACAATAATCACCACTCACTAGAGTTGTGAAAAAATAATCTTGGTGTTGTAATCAATCAATCCCTTAAGCTTTTCAGGCTGTGTGTAATAGTTAGTAGGAAGACAAATAGGATTATACTTACATGTTGTACCAAACATAAAACATGGAAAGTTATCATTTCCATGTAAAGATTTCTTTATTTAAAGTATACTTTTCTGTTTTGAGTTCCTTATTTCCAGTTTCAGGGCATTGAGTTTTTGGCTAAGGATGAAAGTGAAAAATAGGGCTATTAGGATGATTGCTGGGATGTACAGGATGTCATGTGAAATCAGAATGATATTCTTAAAAAATATTTTCTATTTTAGAAGAAAATGGTTAGAGGGAATTTGAGCGTACTCTTCAAAATTACAAACAGAATATATGGTATTAATTTATCTTTTTACGTTTAACGATAAGAGTGCTAGAACTAGAAGACTGAAAAGACAAGTAATTTTTAAACTAGGATATGTTATTTTAACGACAGGGTAGTCAACCTTCAAAATAAATGTCCTTAACTTTCTATAGTATAATAGTTTTATTATATTCATACAAGCTCTTCATAGGCATTTTTAGGCATACCTAAAAAACGCTTCACTAAAGTATAAAACAAAAAAAATTATTTCACTTATAGTAATAACTTAATTTTGAAAATACTAAAATTTTTAGTTGATTTATTTCGTACCTTAGAAGTAAGACTAAAACTTACCGTAATTTTTGTAATATTAACATTTTAATTTAACTTTTAAGTCACAAATCGCATGCGGCATCGCACTTCATTATGTAATTTTTTTAAAATGTATTTGAAAAAAAAATGGTCTTAATCAGCCTACATGCTTTCTTTAAGTTTTAAACTTCCTCAATATACCTAAACTCAATAATAAATTCAATATTAATTAATTATTATAGTACAATTTGACTCTTCCAAACCTAAGCCTTAAAACAGATGACATCACAGTAAAAGCATCAGAGTCGTCTACGAAATATATCAACTGCATACATAATTTTGTTATTTATTTTCTTGTTTTTAATTGTTTCCATTTTGTTATTTGGTTTACTTTTTATTTTTAATAGTTTGCAAAAATAATAGTAATCATGTATATTACATATTTATGATATTTGCCATAATTCATAAATATTCGTGTTTATTAAAGAAAGTTTCTCATTGTTTATATTTGCATTTATACTCGATATTTCTCCAATGTAATTTTGTTGCTTCTACAAATTGTGCTAAAAGATCTAAGATTTTGCATGGAAATGTCGGATTTTATAACAGCATTTAATTTACTGTCGTCAGTCAGTAAGGCATTTTAGCTAAAGAATAGTGAATTATGTTGAACAAATATCTTCAGGTACGTTATAAAACATTTTCAAGAAGTACGATGCTGCTTGTAATTAGCGTTCTATTCAAATGTTTGTTCTTCAATCAAAAATTCGAAAGTAATTATTATTATCACAAACCATTAGACAGTAGTTCAGTAATAATCTTACATTAAATGCCATTTATGGAAAAGTTGCCCATTTTGTTCATATAATACCCACTATACATTCATTATTGTATCAAAAAAAAAAAAAGACAACAAAGCGCAATAATGTTTAAATGTGTGTGTTTCCTTAGAGCAAAGCCACATCAGGCTATCTGCAGAGTCCACCTTATAAATCCTTATACTTACCGCTATACCATCGGAGAACTTGGTTGAATGTTGTGGATGTATATTGGAGCAAGTAATTAATTATGATCAAACAAAGGTACATCTTTATTTTTAACCGAAGCGTTACTGTTATTTGAAAGGGCGAGCATGTTAAAGAGGAAAGAGATTTGAATCCGCGACCTCCAGCTTGCGAGTCGAGCACTTTAACCAACTAGCATGCTGTAAATATATGCGATTCTACGAGTATTGCAAATAACATGAAAAAGTGTGTACATAAACAATATGCATTCTTAAAAATTAAAATATATGATTATATTTTGTATAATGTATATAACGTATTTTAAACTATATATAATTATTTTACTTCATTTACATAAATTACTTTTTAAATGAAATAATTTTAAGTCAAATAAAAATCAGCATCTATGGTGACGTCACCAGAAAAATATGCATATCAAAAATATAGTAAGTACGAACTTTGTTTAGTAATGTATTATGTGTGTTTGTTTGTGTTTTCTTCTAACAAAGCCATAGTGGGCTATCTGCGGAGCCCTCCGAGAGGAATCGAACCTATGATTTTAGCGTTGTAAACCAGTAGACTTACCGCTGTACTAGAAAGGGGTAAGGTGTCATGAGACTTCAAATGTCAGAACATTTTGTTCGTACACAGCTCTGCAGTTAACCTAACTATAATATAAAAACAACAACAACAAATAACTTCTATATCACTTTTCGGATTTAACTCACAATATAATTGCAGAAGATAAATTGATCTATGGGTAACAAATATTGTTCCTAATATCTTTTATCGTAACGTCCCAGGTATTTGCGTTCAAGTATTGAGATTTCATTTCGAATAATCATCAGTGTGTCAGAGATACATTTACGGTTGTTGTTGTTGCTGTTGTTTTGAATTAAGCACAAAGCTACACAATGAGCTATCTGTGCTCTGCCCACCACGGGTATCGAAACACGGATTTTAGCGTGTAAGTCCGCAGACATACCGCTGAGCTACTGGGGGGCTACATTTATGGACTTACAGAGCTAAATTCTGGGGCTAAATTCCTCGTAACCGAAGCGCTCGTAGTCTATAGTGCAATTTTTTGCTAAAAATTGACAATTTATTGCAATAGGATTCTTGTCTTAATCTTTTCACGATGTTATCACTTGAGATATATAGCATGATAAAGACTTATCTGCCTTTATTTCAAAAAGACATTCACATTGTAGTTGCTTTGTTCCATTTAGTCCCGCAAGTTATTATTATATAAGAATATGTTTTAGTTTAATTTAGTATTCTGTGTACTTATCCCACAATATTTTTTTTCAGTGTTTCATGAAATTGCATTATTCAACAGGTACTAGGTTATTATCTTCACTCCATTATATTTTCATTATAACACAATGGTATTTATAGGAAGTGAATAAATAATATTTGTTGTAGAGTTTTTAAAGGTTTGTTTTGAATTTCGCCTAAAGCTACAGAAGGGCTATCTGCGCTAGCTGTCCCTAATTTTGCAGTGTAAGACTAGAAGGAAGGCAGCTAATCATCACCACCTTTTTAACAATCAATAGTTGGATTGACCATAACTTTATAACGCCCACACTGCTGAAAGGATGAGCATATATGGTGTGACGGGGATTTAAACCCAATTTTTAAAGG
Source organism: Carcinoscorpius rotundicauda (assembly GCA_011833715.1). Taxonomy (NCBI): domain Eukaryota; kingdom Metazoa; phylum Arthropoda; class Merostomata; order Xiphosura; family Limulidae; genus Carcinoscorpius; species Carcinoscorpius rotundicauda. The sequence goes on along the minus strand of CM022400.1, from coordinate 26,019,912 downwards.
GCTTGATCATTTTCAAAACATGTATCGTGCTGGTATGAATAAAGAGAAGACAGAAGCACAATTATGAGAAAGATGTAAGGTTTAGTGCTCCATAAAACAAATAATATTAAAATACGTATGTTTTAAATAACATTATCAAAATTCTGAAAAAAACAAGTAGCTGACAAAAATTCAAATTATTCTTAAAAGTCAGAAAATTTCACAGTCTTAAATTTGATTCGGAATTGTAATGACTACAGCATATTTTCATATTTCTTAGCATAACCTTATAAATAAAACAACTTTGTCATTTATTTTAGTCTATATCAATTCAATATAAGAACACTACACATAGATTAAACAAAAAATGAGAGAATAGTCACACTGTTGAAAACAAAATCACATCTTTATTACTAAAGTTGTACTTTTTTAACATGAACTTGGAACAGTTTTGTCTGTTTGTTCCAGTAGTTGAAGATTTAAGAAAAAAAGCATTTCTTTTCACGAATTTTAGCAGGTATTAACAATTATCTCTTATCAATTATATAATACTTGCTTAAGAGCTGATGAAACCGACAGGCAAGGTATGTGATAGGATTCAGATGGAAGAAATAAACCTTAAAAATACGCTGATGATTTTTATGCGATTCCTATCATGTATGTAATAACTTTTATTATTTTTTTTACACTGAAATTTGATGAAAACAAAAAGTGATAAAGAACCAGCATTTTATAGGTGTAATATAAAATGGATTCTTTCAACAAAATAAGCCTTTCCCAACCAGTTAATAAAACTACATCTTCATAAAGCAAACTTTTATTTGAGAAATTGATATTTTATATATAACAAATAAACGACGTCAATTTTAGCTTATTCCAAACAGAATTGTTTATATTGTTATAATTAAGAACAAAGATGCACAATGTACCTGTGCTTTGCCCCTCCATGGTATAAAAACCCAGTTTCTAGAGTTGTAAGTCTACACGAAGAATAGCCATAACGAAAACCTTGATATTGAGAAACATCATATATTTTCCGAAGAAAAAAACCATAAAGTAATTTAAAATAATTAGTAAAGTCCCTAACTGCTCAGGTATCAGATCATCGCTTAAGTAATGTCCGATTTTAGATTCAGAAAAAGGAAAAGGATTTCAAATGCTTTTAATGTTATTTAATCAACAACGCCTTCGACATTTTCTTTCATTGAGAGATTCCGCATCATAAACACCTTGAATGTTGCGTGTAGTTTCTGTTGTACCATTGCATTTTTTAAACTTATAAAGCATTATATGCCTAATGTGCTTCTCAGACACATTTATCTTCATTAGAGTTTTTTTGATGATGATCTGAAAACGCGGAGTTCGATTAGTTTCTTTTATTTGTTTGAACATTTTTATACACGTCCTACTACATATTTTAGTCATTAAAGCCATCTACAAAGACAGAAATTGTGATGTACTTTCTGTATTAAATTTTTGGACATTACTTATGGGATGACCTGATACATTTTGTAGTTGTGATAAGGTTTGGAAAGTTACTGGAGTAACTGAAAGATGCATTAGAGAAGGTTAAAATACGAAACATTATAGTACTTGCTACAGAATACATAGATACAATGGTCAGAAGACCTTGTTTAGGTAGTAAAAATTGAGGAAATGATGAAATATAAGAAGAATGATGAAGGAAGATCAGCTAGTATTTACTCAACCATTGCTAGATTTATTCCATATACAAAGAAATTCGGATAATAAAAGTCCAGTAGTCACATTATTGTCCACTTTTTAGACAAAATTGATCAGGTGTATACCAGGAATAGTCGTGTTTCACATCATATAGAGTCAAATAATATATTACAACTTACTAAACCTTGAAAAGTCTTTAGTAGTCTTGTTACTGTGGTATATTCAGATAAAATTGAATTATATTTAGAACAATGAGATAAGTCCGCTTAATAATAGAAGATTCAGTCAAGACATCAATTACAAAGTAGTTATAAATCGATGTTTAATTGAGTTGTAAAAGTGCATGAAATAAATACACTAGATACAAAATGAAACATGAAATCAACAATTTTTATCTATATCACATGCAAAACAAAAACAAAATGTGTGTATGTGCTTTTGTTAAGAGACAATGTCTTCAACTAGATAATTTATGCTTAACAATTCAAGTTAAGTCTATGTCCAAGATTATCCACATCCAGCCTCGTATTTACCCAGAGTGACTAGGGCTAAACACATGACAGTTTACTCTCTTTCAAACAAAAGCCATAACCTTAAATATTGCCTAAACTATTGCTAAAAGACTTTTTTGCACAGTATACAATATTACAGCAACATTTTTTCCATAAACAGAACAAATATTATTTACTCGAGTATAATAAAGGAACAAGGGTATCTCGAATGAAATCAACATAACAGCTTATTTGATAATCTGCTCTATGAAACGTTCTCATACACTGAATAAATGACAACTTCAGAAAAAAATACTAGAATATTAAAAAAAGATTGAAATTTATAACATTTATACTATTCCACTAAAGTAATCTCTAATTTGTAACGATGATAGTAAACAAACAATTTGGATCATTCATTGTAAAACCAAAAAGAGTCTCATGGGTTAAAAACTTAGGAGATTCAGGCCAGGTAGACGAATTTTATTTTTTACTGTGTACATTTTTATCTTAACTTCTAGAGGAAATAAATGATGTATATTATGGGGACATGATTCTGAAGAAGGATCATGGTAATAAATTCTTCTTTTGTGAACACTGTTTCGAGTTTGCATTTTCTGAAACTAATGGCGAAAATATTTATATAAAATATATAAAAGATTGAAACCCAAAGGAGGTTACAAACGACAAACAAAGAAGTGGAAGTAAACTACCCCATCTAGGCTAAGAATGATTGTTGGTTCAACTTTAACAATAATACGTTTAAACTCAGACTTCAATACAAATGAAGCAATCAATACTCATGGAGGACCTAACATATTAAAGACACGGTACTATTATTTACAAACCATAATATGACTCTAGAAATATAAACATCAACGTTGAAAGTTAATTTGTCCATCCATATTATTATGAAAAACGGCAGAATGAAATTAAAACTTGTTAAGAATACTATTAATGTGAAAGCACTGACTTCTCATAAAGAAAGTAATCTGTCTCAGTTTTGCTCAGAACTTGTAGCAATTTGCATAAGAAAATAATAACTGACACAATTGTAGCAAGTTTGTAAACAAGATAAAAATATACTGAGTATACATGCTTTTGTAAGAACTTGAATGACACACACACACACACAAAGGACCTCGCAGACAATTTGAATGTGTTAATCCAAAATGGCAATAATTAACAACTAGTCAAAAACAACAATTAAATGGTATGTTAGTAATAAAAATGTTTTTATTATATTGACAGTAAACTGAGTCATATTAATCTTATCAAGTACAGTAAAGACGCTGGTAACATCAAACAAAATTTTGTACTTTTTACATGGGCCACAAAAACTGTTATCAAACGTTAAGTTGAGAAATATTGACAGAGGAAATAATTCAGCTGTCTGAAAATCCTTGGCCTTCAACAGAACAAATACAGAAGAATGACTATATAATATGCCAGAAATAGTATCGAATTTTTATGTAATCCCAATAATGTTCTTCATCTTTTTTTACAGCCAAGAAAAAAAAACACACAAAACGTTTAGTATCTGATTGAAATGTGTCTTCTAAGATATTTAATAAGATACTGAAAACTTTAATAAATAGCATGATTATATCTTTATTATTCCTTAAATTATCAAAATACCAAACAGGAATGTATCGTTAACATGACTATTTTCAGCAATGTACTTGATAACTGGAAAATATAATTTGAAGACAAAATTTAACAAAGTATTACAAATTGCTGGGCTAAAATCTTTCCATAATAGTAAAAATGTGATTTATGCAAAATATATGGGTGCATTTAAGCCATTATTTGACAAAATTTGTGTGTGTGTGCTTGTGTACGAACCCAAATATAATTAGCAAACTCACAGAATGGTTGTCAACTAACTTTCCATACACCCTTAAGTCTTTCCCCCATAAGGCGTGACATAGAGGTGTCGATGTTTGAAATTTGACCCTCATGTTACTCTTGTGGGTTCTTACTTCGTTTTCGCGCGTTAAATGGTTACGTCAGATAGTAAAATACCGTTTTAATAATCAAACGGTTAACATAATTTATAGATTTTTAATAAATCTCAGTTTCAGAGAAACGTTTATCAAAAATTTTGAAATGCAATATGTATCAATAAATTTGATGAAATGTTAAAAATACATTCAATGTCATGAAAATTAACAATTTTTGTTGAATTTCCTTCTGCCAAAGAGGGCCTGGCATGACCAAATGGTTAAGGCACCAGACTCGTTACCTGAGGGTCTCAGGTTCGAATCCCCATCACGCCAAACATGCTCGCCATTTTAGCCATGAGGGCGTTATAATGTTACAATCAATCCCATTGTTCGTTGATAAAAGAGTAGCCCGAGAGTTGGCAGTGATGACTAGCTGCCTTTCCTTTAGTCTTACATTGCTAAATTAGAAACGGCTGGAGCAGATGGCCCTCGTGTAGCTTTGTGTGAATTTTAAAACAAACCAAAACAATCTGTCAAAGTACCAATGTAGTTGTTTTGTTGGAATGCACTTTACGTAAAACGCAAATATTTTTCAAGGAAATTGACATAAGTTATACCTTATTACATACAGAGGTTGTTACTATTAAGTAAATAGCTATTTCAAGGACTATCTGTGCTGTGCCCATACGAATATCAAAACCCGATTTCTTGTAGCATAAGTCCACATAATGGCAAATTGTTTGCCACTGGAAGCTACCTACTATATGCGAAGTACATGTATAAAATACATGCACCAATCTTGTATTTTTATATATACACGTGTGTTTGTCAGGATCTATAAATAAAGAATTTTTGCTCAACTCGCGCATTATTACATAGATTCATAATACAGATGTTCGCATGCATCAAAGTTTTCTATATATAGTCAGGGAACTGTTTTTACCTTTTTAATAATAAGTGATTTACAGTGTGAATAAATGAGAACATTATGATCTTTAGGTGTCGTCATCGGTTTTATCTAATTTTTCCTACTTTAAGTTGTTGGTTTTTAATTATACTTCAAAGAAACAAAATCGTAAGTATAAAATTGAGTTTATGTCATTCAAACAATAATGTTAACTAGTGGATGAACAATATGTATGTTAAAGAGGAATTTAATACATTTCCGAATTTGTTAATGACATTAAACCATTTTACTACAACATATAACTTAGGCTAATGTTTTTCTTCAGCTTTAAATAAATAAATAAAAATAGTATTATTAACTTGTTTGGTGGCAAGACCAGATTTTCATCTTACAAACATTCTTCTCAAATTAACAATGTGTTTGGTTTGGTCTGTTTTGAATTTCTTTGTGCTACCCGTTCCTAATTTAACAGTGTAAGACTAGAGGGAAAGCAGCTTGTCACCACCACCCACCGCCGACTCTTGGGTTACTCTTTTATTAACGAATAGTGGTATTGACCGTTACATTGTAACGCCTTCATGCCTGAAAGGGCCAGCATATTTGGTGTGAGTGGGATTCAAGCCCATGATCTTCGGATTAACAATATGAGTTGTCTCTTTGAAGATAAAGTGAGCCCATTAAAGTACGACGAATTTCATGGTTCTTGAAACTTTACTGCTAAATATATTTAGGTTGTCAAGTTAGTCTTTACTTATCCTTTACGCCCTTAGCTTTCTCAATTAATAAAAGATATTCATGGGCCATGTCCAAATAAAGGCCTCCTCCTTTAGCTGCTGGCCTATTATGAGTGAAGTTTATAACTATCTCCCACAGTTAGTACATTCACTTTTTAGCAGTTTTCTTACTTCACCTTATTTTCGGGGTCAAAAAATTTTCTAACCTCGTAGTTTCTGAAAATAAAAGTTACAGAATAGCATGCAATCTGATTTTATAGAATATTATTATATCAGAGGCTAAGAAGAATTTACTAATGGTCAATGCGTAAACATGGGCGTATCATTGCAAATATTAATATTTGATTTCTCGTTGTTTGGTGTTTTGAATTAAACACAAAGCTACACAATGAGCTATCTGTGCTCTGCCCACCACGGGTATAGAAACCCGGATTTTAGCGTATAAGTCCGCAGACATACCGCTGAGCCACTGGGGGACATTTGATTTCTAGAAGAGAGACTAAATAAAAATGTTACTCGAATTTAATTATTATTATAGTATGTTTAACGTGAAATCATTTCGTTTGGTTCTGTTCAGTTTAAGAAAAAAATTTTAAACTGAGGGCAAAAAATTCAAAACAATAAAAAAGTGACAATTAGAAAAACTATTGATTTTTTTCATAAGTTATTGCTTGCTCATTTAAAATTATTCATTCTCTAGTTTCTTAACTAAGCTAAATGTCAACGTCACAATATAATTGACAATGTATTGTAACTACAAGCTGTAAATTATTTTAGAGCACATTAAAACGTACCGGGTCCGACATGATCAAGCGTGTTAAGACGTTCGACTCGTAATCCGAGGGTCGCAGGTTCGAATTCCAGTCGCACCAAACATACTCGTCTTTTCAGCTGTGGGGACGTTGTAATGTTACAGTCAATCCCACTATTCATTGATAAAAGAGTAGCCCAAGAGTTGGCGGCGGGTGGTGATGACTAGCTGCTTTCCCTTTGGTCTTACACTGATAAATTAGGGAAGGCTAGCGCAGATAGCCCTTGAGAAGCTTTGCGCGATATTAAAAATAATAATAATAATAAGGAACCAAATTGTAAAGTCATTAAAATTTACTCACTCAGCAAACTCAGTTCGTTTGTTTAACAGTTAAATACTTCCATACAGATCATTTGAAACTTATAAAGATTTGAATGATAATTATTGTGATTGTAAGGTATCTTTTTTAATTTTTTTATATTATTTTCTAGCCTACTAAGATGGTTCATGGTGCTGAAGATCGAGAAATCAAACAAATAAAAATCGATGACAACATTATGCATCAAAGATTAGGCAATCATTCACGAATTTTTAAAACGAATACTAGGATAAGTTCCGATTTTTATAGAACCAATTTTAATAATCCATATGAAATTCAGGAAGAACTGACTGATCGGTTATTTTCAGAAATGGACAGTAACTGGAGGCAAGTGAGAGAGGGACTTTTTGTCTATTCTGCATTTTGGGATAACAGGAAGGATGTAAGAAATGGTCCATTTGTTCGTATCTTTGGAATTTTTTCACAATCCCTTACTAACGCAGAAAAGCAAGGTTATTTCTTCCAATTAACTTGTTTGTTGCATTCAGGTGACTTGAAATTTTCAGGAGTAGCTACTATGTACAACATGGATGATCCACATGATAAGAATTTGTATGTGATTATAACGTGTGCTCCTTGTAATAAAACTAACATTGTCCCTCAAACCGTCGCGATTTATTATAAAAATTGTAAGGAGGAAGTAACTTGGATACCAGTTTCGATTTTTCCTGAAAGGACATCAATGAGTAAGGGAAAAATTGCAATTTGTATAAAACCTCTTCATGGACCTTTTACAAACAAAGATCTTCTCGCCCAGTTTTTGGCGTACTATACCATAATTGGCATCAGTCATTTCTATATTTACAATAACATGTCTTCACTAGAGGTAACAGAATTTATTTACAAGATGAAAGTTAAAGGTGTTCCAATGACAATCATGCCTTGGAAAATGCCTTATCAACCTAAAGGAACTACTATAGCAACACGATTTCTTCAAAGAACAATGATACAAGATTGTAACTACCGAAGCATGTTTCATTACGAGTACACCCTGAATGTAGATATCGATGAGTTTTTGATTATGAAGCAACATTATAATATTCAGATGATGCTAGAAACGTTATCACAATCCGGTCTTATCGGATATTTTACTTTTAGAGAGGTCAGATTTTGTCCCCACTTTCCATCCCACTTTGACATTTTGTCAAAAGTAGTCCAAGGCAATAAAACTATTTCAAATTTAATTGCTTTGACGAAAATCTTCAGAATGCCTTACAGTACCACTTGGTGGTGGCGAAAATACATTGTAAAACCAGAACTAATACAAAACTTTGGAATCCATTTCGTCACAAAAACATTATCTTACTTGAAGAAACTCGATGTGAATCCAGAAATAGCAGTCCTTCATCATTATCGAAGTAAGTTATGTGATCCTAAATCTCAACAGAAAGTATATGATCCATTTTTACCAGAAAGATATGGGGAAAGAATGTTACAATACTTGAGAGAATGGGATATAATTTAGAAAAGCTCTGAAGTAGTTAATATTCATAAAGAGAGTTTCTATTTCAATAATTTGGTTGAGCCATTAGCAGGTGCCACTTAAAAGTCTATTTTTTATAAACAAATGTATCTGTTTTATGATATTCCAATCAGAGTTTCTCTTTGGTATTAATGTAGTAAGTAGATATAACATATCTCATTCTCTTGTATCATACACATTTATTACAGTAACAATATTTTAAAGTACGGATAGGTATCAGACTCTGTTCTATGAATTGGACAAGGATATTGCCTGCTGTTTCGTGTATTAGTTTTACTTCAGACAACATCACATAGAATAGAAATTATTCACGTTTGTTATACACCAGAGTGTGAATCTTCCGCTGCAAAGACTGTGTAATTAATGTGATGCCTGAGTTCAGTTTTGATAACTTAAGACGGGTTAACTGCTATCTCTGAAAGGTTAGAGAAGTTCTTAACTTCTACAAAGTGTTGTTTACATCCTTCTCTCTCCCTCCTCCTCGAGTGGTATATTGACCGGCTTAGAACGCTAGAAACCGGGTTTCGATACCAGTGGTAGGTTTTCTATTCCCATTGTGTAGATTTGTACTTAATTACAAACAAACCTTCTTCTCTGTCAGAATTAATTTTTTTTCAAAAGACAACCGTGAGGTATATAATTTCTAACTTTAAATAAACAATCCCAAAAACACTGTTACAGTTAAATTGACTTCGTCAGTAATTTTATTATAATCGACTTTAATTCAGGAATTCCTGCATATAATTATGACCAACGTTTTATTTTAATGAAAGAAGTGTGAACTCTCGAATTTCTTGACGAGATTTTCATAAGCTTGTCCTTCCATGTACTTGATATTCCAGCTTATTGCTGCTATAACGGTAAGATGAATGTCTACTTTAACAGAACTTAGAAATGTTAAGCTTTTTTCAACCCACTACCATCTGTCTTTGTATTATATCAGCCTTCTTGTATCTGTTAACCTTTATCTTCCTAACACGCACTCCTAATGTCTCAGCCATAAGTCTGAAGGCACATTAAAAAAAAAGTTTCGATACTCAATATTGGTGCTTGGCAATATACGAGCAAACTACTTTCCTGAAATGTGTGAAAATTTATATAATTACACGAGGATTAATTTTGCATCAATATTTAAGTGTAGAACTTTAAAAATAAATAATGAAATGAGAATAATATTAATATATGAAGTAATACGTTTCATAAAATGATTTATTAAAAGTGTAAACATGACAATCATTTATTTTGTTTGCTTGGAATATTTGTGCAAAGCCATACAAGGTTATCTGTATAACCCGATCTTAAGTTCAGACTGTTAAGCTAAATTGAAAGCGTTTGGTTAATCTCCCCAATCGTCAACTCTTTAGCTTCTGTATTTCTTACAGCCCCTGTAACGCACCCACAGTCCGAAAATGTGAAGCTTGGTTTCGCGGAGGCGAGATATGAATTGTGACTATCAAATTTTCACATCCAGTTGAGGTATTATAAATGACAATCAGCTCAATTAGCTGTTGTATTGTTTTCTTCACACACACACACACAAATTCAGTGGTGAAAAGTGTCGGACAAAGCTGATCGACTGCCCTACTTCTGGTCTTTAGTTCAAAATTATGGACGGTATAATTGAAAAAAATTGTTGTTTTTTTAGATCTGAATGTTTAGCGGTGTCATTCAGATGACAAACTTTAATTCTTTAGTAGTATGTTAATATAAATGAGAGATTTCTATTATTGGTTGTGCTGTCTTGTTTTCTGGTGCTCAAGGCTTACAGCTTTATTCCATAGTTTCTCGTCCCACTTGAATAGCAGTAAAAAAAATGCGATTCCTGTGGACCATTGTTTTTGAAGTAGATTTCTTTAAATAATGCAGTTGGATTATTATAAATATTTTACAATAAAATTAAAGCTATGAATTATATTTTAATACATACAAGGTTATATTACCGCTAACTTTTAAAAAAATGACTTTAGAAATGATAATGTGTGTGTAATGTGGAGTATGTTATTGAACTAAGTATGTTTGTTTGTTTGTTTTTGGAATTTCGCACAAAGCTACTCGAGGGCTATCTGTGCTAGCCGTCCCTGATTTAGCAGTGTAAGACTAGAGGGAAGGCAGCTAGTCATTACCATCCACCGCCAACTCTTGGGCTACTCTTTTACCAACGAATAGTGGGATTGACCGTCACATTATACATCCCCACGGCTGGGAGGGCGAGCATGTTTAGCGCGACTCGGATGCGAACCCGCGACCCTCAGAATACGAGTCGCACACCTTAACACGCTGGACCATGCCAGGCCTTGAACTAAGTAAACAGGTCAATAATTCACTCGTCTAGACCAAGAAAAATAAATTTCAAAGATTCTTTTTGATGATTGTTTGTTTGTTTGTTTTGAAATTTCGCACAAAGCTACTCGAGGGCTATCTGTGCTAGCCGTCCCTAATTTTGCAGTGTAAGACTAGAGGGAAGGCAGCTAGTCATCACCACCCACCGCCAACTCTTGGGCTACTCTTTTACTAACGAATAGTGGGATTGACCGTAACATTATACACCCCCACGGCTGGGAGGGCGAGCATGTTTAGCGCGACGCGGGCGCGAACCCGCGACCCTCGGATTACGAGCGCACTCCTTAACGCGCTCGGCCATGCCAGGCCCTTTTTGATGATGTAGATGACATATTTTTACCGTTCAGTATCAGGCCCGGCATGGCCAGATGTGTTAAGGCGTTCGACTCGTAATCTGAGGGTCGCTGGTTTGAATCCCCATTGTACTAAACATGCTCGCCCATTCAGTCGTGGAGGCGTTATAATTTGACGATCAATTCCACTATTCGTTGGTAAAAAAGTAACCCAAGAGTTGACGGTGGGTGGTGATGACTAGCTACCTTCCCTCTGTTATCATACTGCTAAATTAGGGACGGTTAGCGCAGACAGATCTCGTGTAGCTTTGGATGAAATTTAAAAACCAAAAATCGTTCAGAATTAATTTCATGTTGTGGAGAAGAGGCTCTAACTTTCCCACATCACATTCTTTGTTTATTATCACGATTTAATAGTACAGGTATTTGTTATCAAAAACATTTCTTGTGCGCAAATATGTTTGATTATCACTGACAATTAATAGAATTCATTCCAAATTTAAAAGTGAAAAAATAATCAAAATTGTCATTCTGACGTAAGGAGTTACGTTCTATTTACATAACACTTATCTCAGTAAGTAAGAAATTTAATCTATTTTTCTTTATACTTTATACCTACTTGCAACAAAATTGATAAGTTTACATAATATATATACATATACTGCAATCTATTTTGCTTTATATTGCTAATGTATTCTCACACAGTTTATTTTTGGGCTTAATTTCGGACAACTTTGCCTCTGATAAGAATTGTTTGTTTATTTTTGAATTTCTCACAAAGCTACTCGAGGGCTATCTGTGCTAGCCGTCTCTAACTTAGCAGTGTAAAATTAGAAAGAAGACAAGTGGTCATCACCACCCACCTTTAACTCCTGGACTACTTTTTTACCAACAAATAGGGAGATTGACCGTAACATTATAATGCCCCCACGGCTGAAAGGGCGATCATGTTTGGTACAATGGGGATTTGAACCCGTGACCCTCAGATTATGAGTCGCATGTCTTAATACGCTTGGCCATCCCAGGCCCTGTGTTAATAAAACGGTATTCACTCTCTCTACTGGAGGCTTGGCATGGCCGAGCGCGTTAAGGCGTGCGCTCGTAATCCGAGGGTCGCGGGTTCGTGCCCGCGTCGCGCTAAACATGCTCGCCCTCCCAGCCGTGGGGGTGTATAATGTGACGGTCAATCCCACTATTCGTTGGTAAAAGAGTAGCCCAAGAGTTGGCGGTGGGTGGTGATGACTAGCTGCCTTCCCTCTAGTCTTACACTGCTAAATTAGGGACGGCTAGCACAGATAGCCCTCGAGTAGCTTTGTGCGAAATTTCAAAACAAACAAACTCTCTACTGGATTTGTCTTATATTATCAACAAATATTAAGTTATTAATACTATGTCTTACTCAGTTTAGTTCTTTAAAAATAGCGATATTTATCAAGTTAATAAGGTGATAAAGTTAGTAAAATTATGTATGTAGATGCAATATTATTTATAATTACATTAAAGTGCCACTCCAGTGATAAACACATCTTAGTTTCACTAACAGAGCAATGATCGATCTATGCTGAGCTAAGTTCTCAGGTGTACTAATGGTAAATGGAATAGGGTAAAAAGTTTTATACGTGTGCTCTTCTTCGGCCACAGACAGTGAGTTCGTAAGTGTTATTGTCTAGTTGTGGTTTTATTTTTTTATCCTTGATTTCTGCACCTTTCTGAGACACTTAGTGGTTTGTTGTTTACCAGTTCTTTTTATTTAAGGAAGCGTTATAAATACTTATTTACTGAGTAATTATTTGTTTGTATAAAATATAAAATAAATGAAATGCCAATCAGTTTCTGTCCAATTCTTTAATGTCCGTATATCAAAAGCATAATGTTTGTTTTTCAAATATTTCTTATTGGTATTTCGATAATGATTTGGTGTCATTTTATTTATAAAGTTAATTTTCTTAGTTTTTTTGCTGTTAAACGCAATTATACACATTGAGCTATCTGTGCTATACTTACCATGGTATTGAAACCTAATGATGACGAGAAACCCACTTGAAGTAAAAATCTATTCTTAAGACGACTGGTATTGGTATAAAACTTTAATTAAATTAAAGTACATAAAAGCGTTTCGTTTATCTAACCTAAAAAGACTGAAATGTTGTTCTGTACTTTGTTCTATGTAAAGTTTTATATCAGTAACAGCGGTATTGAAACCTAGTTTTAATCCATCAGACGTACTGCTGAGCCTTTAGGAGGCAACCAGTTTTGTTTGTTGCTATCTGTGCTATTCTTTCAGCGATCTCGAAGCTGATCAAGAAATTGATCTTGGGTTATGTATACTGCCATTTTGTAATTAATATTTCACAAAGTAGTTTTGAGCCAGGTGTAGAAAATTTAATACAACGTGTGGAAAGTATTTACTTCTGATTTTCTCTCTCACTTTCTTTTTACAGTCAGTCATTTTGATGAAATAGTTCTTACTGATGTTTATTTGCTTTATTACACAAAATGTTAGGACAAAAAGAGTTTATGTGAGGTATTTATGTGACAAGCGATCAGAAGAAGGCGATCATATGTATCGTATTGTTTATGAAGTGAATGGAACAAGGAAAACACTACACAAAAAAGGTTTTGCTTCTTGAACACTGTTAGGTGTTCCTTATAGATTTTTCGCTGTTAATCACGAAAATCACATCCAAATTGCCCACCACGTACCGTGTCATCGAAATCTTCAGTTTTGCTACAATGGAAAAACGATATCAGGACAAATGGAATTCGTCATTGCTTGCTGACTACTGCTGGGCACTGCAACGTGATGCACCGGGTATTAAATACAAACGAAATGCAAAAGCAAAACACTTTTAATTATGTTAAACTTAATAGGGTATAGGAAACATAAACGCAATTAAATACGTTATTGTCGGTAAATTGCCTATTTCTCATAGTTCCTACGTAATGAAGCAAAACCTAAACTATATTTGTGTATACCTACCAGGTACCTGTCACAATTAGCAAACACTTTTCAGGAAGCAAAACGTTTAAAAATTGTTGTACAGTGAAATCAGACAGATATTAATAATACAATAGTGCTATTAGTACAGTAGTTGCCAATAACAGGATTATTATACTGAAAGCAATACCGAACCATCAGATAAAATATCAGAGACATATGGAATAGAAATATAGGCAATAAAGTTTACATTCCAGGTAAAAAAAATCGAGAAATATAACACGACACTTGTATGGAAGAAAGATTTCCACTCAATGCAAAACATTCAAAACACATGACACATAAATGATGTGAAAATAAATGCCATCAAAATAAAACCCCAATAATTATTAAAACACAAGACAACATGAGTGCCTTAGAAAAGGAAAAAAACAACAATTATAAACAGTCCAATATACACTGCTAGCCAAAATATTAAGGCCAATGAACATAAAGTAAAAATATGAATTTTGCGTTGATAGAATCAACTACTTATTTGAGTGGAGCTACGAAACATGAAAATAAGAAAAGGGAAAATAAAATGAAAAACATTTTAGCATTTAATAAGGAAAATGTAAACACTATGAAATTAGCCTAAATACTAGCTGATCAAATGTTTAAAACCATATTGAAATGAAGCGTCAATCGGAAAACACGTAAGAAATTTAGTCATTTGTGTTCAAGTATTAGCGTTGTCAACATCAGCCACTGACATCTCCTGTGTTACATTGAGTAAAAACAAGAATTGTTCAAAAGAATCACGTTATTCATCATGAAAAGTCCTTTGTTTTTCGGGCATTGTAAATTGCAACATTGTCCTGCTGAAAGATCCAGTCATTTCCACATAAACGAGGGCTTTCAGTCAATAAGGAAGCTTTCTCCAATATACCAATGTAGCCATCTGCTGTTTGACGCCCCTGTTTAACCTGAAACTCCATTGTTCCATGGAAGGAGAAAAAACACCACAGATCATGATGGAACTTCCTCCACTGGGTCATGTAGAAAATGTCTCAGGTGGGATACCCTTACCGTGCCAGCATCGTTTACAGTTTCCAAAGCCTTTCTCTCGCAAATGCCGTCTTATTGTTCTTGAACTGCATTTTTTGCGTCCGTAAGGGCCTTAATCTGGTTCGACAATCGGCTGGTGTCTTGCCGAAAAATCGTCGAATCCTCTTGCTCAACACCGGCGAAATTTTCTTGGGCCGACCACTTGAAATTCTCGTTCCGTGTCCCTCAAGTCTTTTAAGAAATTTGCAACTGCAGTTTTATTTCGCCCATTCTCACCAGCGATGGCACGTTAAGGGAGACCTTGATTTTGCAGCTCGACAATTCTGTCACGTTCAAACTCTGTCAACGTTTCAGCCTTTGCCATGTTTTTACCCAATGTAACACAGGAGACGTCAGTGGGAGATGTTGACAACGCTAGTGCTTGAACACAAATGACTAAATTTCGTTACGTGTTTACCGATTAACGGTTCGTTTCAGTATGGTCTTAAACTTTTGACCAGCTAGTATTCAGACTAATATCATAATGTTCATATTTTCCTTATTAAGTGCTAAAAAGTTTTTTATTTTAATTTTCCTTTTACTTATTTTCATCTTCCGAAGCTCTACTCAAATAAGTGATTGAGCCTAACAACGCAAAATGCACAATTTTTCTTTATGTTCATTGGCTTTAAGATTTTGGCCAGCAGTGTGTAATGAAATATGTATTGGTGGTAAAAGTGCTTTTAGAAAATGAGAAATTAGTCTGTTTGTTTTAGAGAAAAGTCATGTTGAACTATCTGTTGTGTCCACTGCGATGAATTGAACCTTGAATTTTAGTGTTTTAAGTCCGTAAAGTTATCGCTGTCCCATCGAAGTAATTGAAAAGTGGAAACAAACGATGTGTACTGTTAAATGTAAAGCTTTTAGAACTTGAAATATTAGAAAACAAAGTTCCAGTACTCAACTATTCTTTTGTATATATATGTGTGTGTATATATATATATATAGGGGGGGTTGTGATGTGTTAATTAATCCTTATTTTCCAGTATTTTAATTGTTCATGGAGGAAACGAATATCATGCAGTATTGATGATATTCAGCTCTCAAAAAATACCAAAATGTTTTCTTACATCCGTTGTTTTCAACAGACACAGAACAATTTTGGAAGTGCAATGAGAAATAGCATATGTTCACCAAGTTTTATCAAATCCTATCATTTTTTACTGAGGTATATATATAAAAAGGAGTGTAAAAATCGATTTCTATGACCTTGTATGACCTTGATTTTCCACTAATCTCTTGCATACCAACTTTCGTACAAACCCATAAAGTCATTCATAATATCCATTGGCCTTCGGTGGCGGAAGTAAAAATGAACAATTTAAATTTGAGAAAACAACAAGCAATAGAAAATAAGTATCCACCAAAAGTATGCATTTCATTGCATTGTAGTAGAAATTATGGGTAAATGTTTGAAACTATGAAACATCGATACTCAAACATTTGAAATTAAGAAGTATTGATACTGCGTATTGACGTTTTGCGGCCCATTTTAAGCACTGACTAAGGTATATTTACGTACATGTGCAAAACTAAGCATGATCAAGTGTCTAGAGTGCTAGTCTTGCAACACAAAATAAATTTCGGTGTCTGGTAATGTTACATTATAATGATTTGGCCACTGGAAATTACAATGAAAATTGTAGCCAGAGTAACACTAAATAAAGACCATTTCTCCTTCAAATTAGAAATAGCCCTTAGTATTCATTTATAAAATCTAATGAAAAATTTATACTTTAAACTGAATGAATATTACACTGAGTCGTATTTAACTGAAATCAAAATTCGAGCTACAACTTTCTGGTTATTAGTACAATACAGTAATCATACTAAACAAATAATTTTGTGGCTACTAACATGATAGAGCAATCATTTTCAAGAAATTTACGTTCAATTCATATCTCTGAGACTTTTTAACTCTCGTAGTTTGTCACATAATTGAACAATTGATGAGTAATATTTTATAGGACAATTTATACCTCTAAAGTTTTTGTAAATTATTTGTTTTATTTGTGATTGTCTTGTAACGTCATAAGATAACCAATAATAAAATTAAACAAAAAGCATTTGAGTATCAGGTCTGATATTAAGTTACTTTTACCCCAAGGCGTGACATGGTTAGGGCGCTCGATTCGCATTTTTTGAGTCGTGGGATCGAATCCCCGTCACACCAAACATGTTCGCTCTTTCAGCTGTGAGGGCGTTATAACGTTACAGTCAATCTCACTATTTGTTGATAAAAGAGTAGCCTATGAGTTGGTGGTGGATGGTGATATCTATGTACTTAACCTCTAGTCTTACACTGCTAAATTAGGACAGCTGGTTTAGATATCCCTCGTGTAGCTGTGCGCGATCTTCAAAAACAAACAAACAAACACACTCTTACTCCAAGCAAATGTAATGGATAAATACACAAATTCATCCTCCATGCTTTCTGGACGTGAATTAAACAACGTGATTAAATGTCAATTTGAAAATAAACCTATAGCTAAAAGTGAGAAGCATGTTTGGCGGTATCAAGTGCGACCGAACAATCCGCAGAGGGACATAATAATTACTAGGCCAAGCTTGATCACTTTGCATAGTTTGTTTGTTTTTTGAATTATGCGCAAAGCTACTCGAGGGCTATCTGCGCTAGCCGTCCTTAATTTAGCAGTGTAAGACTAGAGGGAATGCAGCTAGTCATCACTAACCCAACGCCAACTCTTGGACTACTCTTTTACCAACGTATAGTGGGATTGACCGTAAAATTATAATGCCCTCACAGTTGAAAAGGTGAGGCTGTTTGGTGCGACGGGGATTCAAATTTGCAACCATGAATTACGAGTCTCACACCTTAACCCACCTAGTCATGCTGATCCTCCATTTTGCTCTATTTTAGAATACAAAAACAATTGAAGTTAGTGAATATCATCTTCGTAAAATAATATAATATTGTTCATCATAAAAGGTATTATGTATAAATGAATTTACTTTTTTTCCAAATGGATAAAATTTAAGTAAAAACTCGGTCCAGTATGGCCGGGTTGTTAAGGCATTCGAATCTTATTCGAGAGTTTCGGGTTCACCGTCATACCAAACATGCTCGCCCTTTCAGGCATGAGGACGTTATTATATAATGGTTAAACTAACTGTTCTTTGATAAAAGAGTAACTCATGGGTTTGAGGTGGGTGATGATGACTAACTGCTTTCCATCTAGTCTTACACTGCTAAATTAGGAACAGCTAGCGCAGATAGCCCTCGTGTAGCTTCGCGCGAAATTCAAAGAAGTAAAAACTCTCATGCTTCAAGTGGCACGGTGATATGTCTGCTGATATATATCACTATAAGTTGGGTTTCGATACCCCTGGTGAGCGCAGTACAAATAACCCATTATGTAGCTTTGTGCTTAACTCAAAACACAGAAACAAAAAAACTCTCATTTCAAATTATGCAAAATAATGTGTCATGTCTCTGGAGCTTATTTCTAGCAATTTCGAAGTGCATAGTCCAATAGAGATATTAAAATATAAAAACGCTCCTAATATAATTTCTGAGACATCTGAGCTAAACTTTTTCTTAAAAATAACGTTTCAGAGACCCTCGAATTACTTATGCAACTATGTTTAAATAAAATACCTCAAGCCATGGAATCGTCTAATAAAAATATCACAAAGAATGACCACTGTTAATCACGTTTTGTCATAAAGTTTTGTTTGGCTGCTTTTAGTACATATTAAATCATCAGCTCCTTCTTGGTATTTACACTTTTATGTAAAGTTCGTATTGCTGGAATATTTATTTGTTGGTAGTAAAGAATAAAAGTTGATTTTTTTCTGCCACTTGGAATCGGTTTTAATCATTTGTAATTTCAATGATTTATCATTTTGTACATACGATTCTTTTAACCATATCCTTCTAAGTTCTCAAACTCTATATCTCTTGAAGTTTTGTCCATTCTCTTCGGCTACAAAAAAAGCAAGATAAGAACATTCTTGATCGGCATATGTGAGGTCGTGGTATGAATTAGTGAGCTTTATGAAGATAGACTTTTATCTCGTCCGTGTTTGCCTCACAGTGTCACAGTGGTATGCCTTAGGACTTACAACGCTATAAATCGGGTTTCGATACCGATAGTGGCAAGAGCATAGACAGCCCTTTGTGTAGCTTTGTGCTTAACTACAAACAAACGAAACCGTCGATATTCAATACGTTTTATATGATGATTGAGCAACAACCATTTCTGTCAAATTATCGAAAACGATTGCTGCTATTGAGTAACATGTTTCACAATCTCATATCTTGGAAGTTATATGTATTTCGTATGTCAGTTTTCTCCACTTAACTCTCGTGTTTGTTTTTCTTAAACCTTAATCTCTTGATGTCTTCAGATAAATCAGTTAACTCAGCAGACACTTGATCAAATTCCATATTTGTTTAAAACAGCCTTGTTGTATTTTAAGGCAATCGATTTCTGATGTGCATCAAAAGCCTTTGAAAACTTTCGAAGAAGGCTGATACTCTTTCAACCAAGGCGTAAACAGACATACCAGTGTTATTTGCTTTGAATTGTGAAACAACCGGTATTTTATGCTTTCTTCGAGAAAAGGATCTTTGTGAATTTTCTTAATTGTGTGACTTTATGAATCAACTCGAAATGAACTGAACACGGTTGATAACAAAATATTGCGCCCCTCGCTAGTACAGCGCTATGTCTCCGGATTTACAACGCTAAAATCAGGGGTTCGATTCCCCTCGGTGGGCTGAGCAGATAGCCCTTTGTGGCTTTGCTATACGAAAAACACACACACAGACAAAATATTGAACACCTGTAAGCTTGCATTATCTTTAGTAGATGATTTATTAGTTATACAGCATTGATTAGCTATATTACAGTTCAAAAGATTGGCAAACACTACATTTTATCTCCTTAAAATGATTTCAACATCAGAAAAAAAAATTATACTAAGGTTTTTCGTTTTGGTCAGTAAATAAAAAGGTGAATAAATTCTCTATGAATGTTTAGTGTTTCATTAGAAACTATAGATCAGGAAGTTTTTAATGTTATAATTAATTTTTGTTTACTTTTAATTTAGTACAAAGCTATATAATGGGCTATCTGTGCTCTGTCCACCATGTGTATTGAAACCCAGACATACAGCGATGCCACTGGAGAGGGGGCATATAAATAATTCATAATTACATTAAAATCATACGATCGACAGGAAAGATAAAGGTAAATTATAAATTCGTTGTTAGGATTTAATACATTTTATCGATTATTATTGTTTACTACACGTTTTCAAGAGAATATAAAAGAACTAGAACGTTACCATAACACTTCAATTGGTTCTTATTGGTTTTAGACATTTTGTCTAAAGCAACACAATGTCCTGACTTGTGTGACAGGTAAAGATTTAATTTAACTTCAAATAATGTTGCAAGTAAAATAGCTTTGAAAGGAAGTGTTAAATAAAAATAAAAATTAGAATTACTATACATTTAAATACGCGTATCTGACATCTTAAGTAAAGAAAGAAAGGAGATCAATATGATGATTACATGAAAAGTACAAAACTGTGTATTTAAAAAAAATTTTCTACATTATCAAGTCGTATTTTCTTTACTATGCATTTTTTTCCATAAAGTCATCGTCTTTACTTTATAGAAGTAGTTTAATAAATGATGTTAGAAAAACTGTTGTTCAGAGACTCGCTTCTTTCATTTCCGTTTCGGAAGTTTTTTATTTTATATTTGACCAATAAATTCAAGTGACTTTTTTGTTATCAGGCAAATAAATATCACTAAGGATGTTAGCTTTGCGTAAGAGCATTTACTAAATTACATATAAAAACGCATATGTATATATTCTGGAAACAATGAATAAAACTAAGATGCTTGTACATGTTTTCTACATGTAACTTTACCAGGTTTACGGGTATGCCCCAGAGAAATAATAAAGCCCGTTTGACAGACAGTTGCCAGCCATAGTGCTAGCGAATGTCATACAATGAAATAAACGCCCGTTCTGGTTTTGGTTACCAGTCGAAAGGTAAATGAATTTTCTGTGAATGTTTAGCGTTTTAGTAGAAACTGTAAACCAGGAATACATATATAAATATACTACTTTTTAACGTTATAAGTAATTTTTGTTTGTTTTTAATTAAGCACAAAGCTACACGGGGTCTCTCTGCTCTAGCCGTTCCTAATTTAGCAGTGTAGTATAGGGATGGCAGCTAGTCATGAATACCAACAATCAACTCGTGGGTTACTTTTTACCACAGAAAAGTTGGCTTCACCGTCACATGATGACGCTTCCACAGTTGATAGATCGAGCATGTTTGGTGTGAGTGGAATTCGAACCTGCGACCATGAGATTACGAGTCAAATGTCCTAACCACTTGACTCTGCCTGCCCGACATCCCCAAATTAACAGCAATTTTCTTAGGTCATCTTCACGTTTAATATCCATACCAGTCATCTTGAGAATACCATTCTAAAAATAATATGCAAACTAATATTGACTTCGTCATTCTTGGCATAAGCTTGTTATAATGAAAACTGCTGTTCGAGCAAAAATGTGTAATTATGCCTCCATCCCAGTGGCACAATGACATGTTTTTGGACTTACAACGCTAGAAACCATGTTTCGATATCCATGGTGGGCAGAGCACAGATATCTCACTGTGTAATTTTTATGCTTAACTCCAAACAAAATATGGCAATCAGATTGAGCTCATCAACTATGGAGACAGTGTTTGTAAGGACTGTACTAGAGTTGGTTTATGTTGTAACAGTACACAGGTAGACAGTATTATACATATTTTTATATTAAGTGATCTGGATTAATAACTGGCTTTAAAACAATGTGCAATATTAATGCAAAACGACGATAATATACTTATCACAAAAATACTAGTGTTGAAAAAGTAAACTACTTTAGTATTTATCAATGTTCAATTTGAAAGGTATTAAAAATAAGCATTTTAATTTTAACACTTTTAGCGCCATCTTTAACAAAACTAAAATTAACTATTACATTTTACAAGTATGCATAAATATGACTCATTTTAATTCAGTCGGGCACGTGCTTTATTTCTAGCTTACCAATTTTGAAGGATCACCAATTATTATGGCAGTTTTCAAATATTCCAATATTTGTAGAGGAACGTCACGTATAATAATTTCAAAAATCTACGTTAATTGTCGCTTCTCTCGTCAAAAGTGTATCGTTGAAGGCGGAGATAAGTAAAAGGGATTTCAGTTGTTAAATTGTTAAGTTTATTAACATATTAGAATGAGGTATACATTACAATTTTACTCAGCTATTTTTGTTAATTGAGATCCATAATTCATTGCAAAAAATATGATATAATAAGTATTTCTATAGATAAATATACAAATTAAATTATATTCACCATATTCAGTTTTCATAATGAAAGGTTTCTCACAATTGATGATACCATCTTGATTGCTCTTCGTCGTCATTGTATTCAATTTCAATTTCAATGAAAAACGAACGTAAAAACTTAGAGCACCTGAGCTTTTGAGTGCAGAAAGTGTCTTATTTTTTTGTTTTAATAAATCTGTGTAACATATATTTTAAGAAGCAAAATATTAGACAGATCATAATTTTTAAAGCTGTTCTGTTCTTATTATATTATGTGAGAATAAAATGGAATACCATGTGGGATATTTACCGAGGACATTCTACAACAATATTTTTCTCCAGAATGTTTATGTTCTTTTGTTTACATTCCAATCATTAATTTGAACTAATACTCTGAGCATTCACGAATGTAGCACTAAAACTTCATATATACCAACAGACAATATAAGTGTTTTTGGAATGTAAGTTACATTTTAATAGTTATGTGATTTTGTGGGTCTGGAATATTTTATTCAATAGCTAAGTGTATACGTTTGACCTGACTGAAACTTAAAGCAAAAAAATAAATATTATGCATTATAAAGTCTTTATCTATGGATTATTTGTAAGACTGCCGAATAAACAAGTCTTTTTTTTTCTATATTCACCCTTTTACTTAACACAAAGCCCCTCACTCCCAGCGGCATGTCTGTGGACTCGCCCTGCTAGAAATCAGATTTCGACATCTGTGGTAGACAGAGTACTGATAACCCGTTTTGTAGCTTTGTGCTTAGTTTTAAACAAATAAACAAAAGGTTTAATAAAAGAAGTCTTCCATGAAATTTAACTTTATTTTTGATATTTTACTGACATTGTTTTTCAGACAAAGAATCCAAGAATGCCGAATTTATTCCAAATTTCGTGGGTGTTTCAAAAGTTTCTAAAACAAGAAAGCAGAAAAATGAATCATACCCATTAAACAGTGGTTATCACGCCGGAGAGTACAGTTAAAGTTCTATGGTTCGCGTTCCGTTACCATCCAACAAAAATGACACTCTGCCTTTTGTTTGTTATTAATTACAAAACATTGTGTATGCTTTGCTCACAACGGGTATCAAAACACAGTTTATAGCACTATACATTCGCAGACTGTGCCATTGGAGGTATAGATTATGAAAGAGGCTGGCAGTTAGATTTGAACAGTGTGAAATGGGTTTATATATTTATAAAACTAAAGTTAAGAATGTAGTTTTAAAAGTTACCAAATAAATATTAAGTGTATGTGTTTCCTTATAGTAAAGCCACATTCAGCTATCTGCTGTGCCCATCGAGGGGACACGATGAGCACAGCGGGGGGACTATTAAAGGTAAAAATAATAATTTTAATGAATTTCTAAAAATATTCACAAACAATTCTGCACATTATATACGACGCTTATTTTATAAGTCACTAAAATATACGAAAACTATTAAATTATACATCTTGTTTGTGAGCTTGTGTTGGAAACGTCTACACTGGACTATCTCTTGCGTTCACCAGATGGAATCGAATCCGGACTTTAGCGTTGTAAGTTCGTGGACTTACCGTTATCTCACAGAGGAATGAAAGCTACATATACAGCATATATAATTATTTCTAGTCACATTTTAAAATTACAATAATCTAGTTAAATTAATCAAAATTTAAATAAAACTTTCGAATAACTATGACATACATTAATGGCTTGAAGTATCTCACAATAGATAAAAATATTATAATTGATTGCTTTGCCAATTCTCTAATACTAAACAATTGTATGTTATGGATATTGGCTTGTTAATATATTTATCGTATTTACTAAGCACAGTTTTTTGAGTACAGTGTTGCAGTTCTACAGCTATGCTTGATGAGTTGTCTGCAGCTTTTTGCGGTTCAGGTAAGGTAATCCATTGAGTTTTCCACCTGCTATCCTTTATCTATCCATATGCATCTGAACAAGAAATATTCTGCTCATTTTTCAAGCTGATCAATCAGTTGCTAGCTTGGTATGTCCTTTGAACTACATGTTTAGTAAAAGCCTACTCTGTTAATGAAAGATTTTGAATCAGTTACACTTTGAATGGAAAGAGTTCCTTCTTCAGGGTATTAACATTCTTCATCGTGTTGTCACATAGAATGCAAGTGAATAGCTCTACGACGTTGAAACTGAACGATTTTACAGCCAACATTCAGAATGATGCATTCAGTGGCTGAGAATCATGTCTTTTATGCTTCCCAAGATGACTTTTGCCTTTTTGTTGAACTGTGATGTTTTATCAGACCTAGTAAAGACATGTATGATAGGGAGTACATTGGACATTTCTTTACCAAGTTCAAGGAAGATGAAGTTGATATGATAATATCTGAGGTTCTTTCCTTTTCCAAAAGCAATCAAAAATTGTATAGAAGGAAGTCATCTTTTCAGATCAGAGGATATACCCACGAGGATAACGATAAAACTATGCCACTGTGCTAATCATATTAGTTTTTGCACCTTTTTAAAAAAGTATAGGTTGTTTGGATGAAACAATATCCTTTTTTTACATGTCACTAAAAATTCACGTATTAAAGAGATACGTTTGCTGCTACTAATATATATCTACTATAATTAGTTGTTTTAACATTTGATGGTTATCCAGTTGTATAAAGGGGAACCCTTTGTGTGTTGTCTTGAAAATCAGCAACACATGCAAATGTAATATACGAATGCAAAGAAAAATGAAAATATTAAATCTATACAAAGGTCATGTAAAATCAAAATATATTAAAATGGAAAAGAATAATAAACTTAGTGTAACATAAAAGCTATGTTGTGAACTATATGTAGACTCCTATAGACCTGAAAAATATTTGCAGTCAAACTAGTTCTTTTATTGCAAAAGTTCTCCCTTAAATACTGTATTTCTAAGATAATACAAAATAAATCCATTTGTTTTACGTCTAACACAGGTTATGTATTTATTAAATATGCGTTTTATTCGATAAAGAGTGTGTATTTGTGTGTTCTCTTTATTTTAGGACTAAACTTAATTATACTTATCACTATCAATAAATTTATAATGTTAGTTTGCGACCTGAGGTTAGATTTTTTAAAAAATATATTGTAATATACGTTTAAAATGTTGTACAAAATGCCAACTAAACACACAACACTTTGGGACAACTTGGGACATATTAGTAATCTTTAATTAATTAGTAACAGCTAATCTCAGGTGTTCCATCCTCTGAACTAAACTAAAATGATTTTTAAAAATCTTAAAGCCAGAGATTATCATCCATATAATTATCAAGCTTTATCTAAAACTCATTTAAATTTACAGCCTCTACAATATTTAAAAACAAAATATTCCAAAGACCAACAACCCTGTCAGAAAACTGAGACTGTCTTAGCCGAAGATGACTCCTATCCTGCCACAATTTATATTTCTGTCGCTTAGTCCTGTTATCTTCATTGTTAAATACGAAAAAATATAACGCATCAACACTATCAATTCCCTTTACAATCTGCAACACATCAACAGGATTCCTCCTAACTCTTTTTTTTTTCAAAAGAAAACATTTTGAGAGATTTCAGCCTCTACTCACATGAAAACCCCTTTGTCTCAGACGCTATTTTAGTAACTCTTCTCATAATTCTTTTCAGCAACTTAATGACTTTTTTAAAGTAAGGAGAACAAGACTGAACACAATATTCCAAATGTGGCCTAATCAGTGACCTGTAAAATGAAATTATAATCTCTTTAGACTTGTATTCAGTATTTATGTAGATGCAACCTAAAAACTTGTTTGCTCTACCACTAACAACAATACACTGCATGGAATGCTTTAAAGACTGATCAACTATTGCAACGTGATCCCTTTCTGTCACAATACTGTTAAGGCTATTTCCTTCAAAATTATAATTCAAATTATGATAACTCACATGCAATATTTTGCTATTATTGTAAATAAAACCTTTTTGCCATTTATTTGCCCAACTCAAAAATTATTTACCTTCTTTTGTGAATCAGTAATATCCTCTTTACATCTAGCAACATCTAAGGTTTAATACTGTCAGCAAACTTACGTAATTTATTGACCGTTCCTTCATATATGTGTTTGATGAAAATAATAAAGAGCAAAAGTACTAAGACTGAGCCCTGATGAACACCATTTCCAATATTAATCCAGTTTTACTGAATTCATTTACATAAGCAGTAACTCTTTCAAATAATATGAAAAAATCTATGTTCGACATTTTGAAGTGTGCGCACATTGCACACTTAGATAGTAAAGTGCAAGTGGATCTTTTGGATCAGAAAATCATCAATAGGCGAAAACGTTGTAAGAATTTGTACTTAAAAACATTTTTCTTGCGAAGTGAAACCGTTGTATCCAACACATTTGGGGCCTGGCATGGCCTAGCGCATTAAGGCGTGCGCTTCGTAATCTGAGGGTCGCGGGTTTGCGCCAAACATGGTCGCCCTCCCAGCCGTGAGGGCGTTATAGTGTTTCGGTCAATCCCACTATTCGTTGCTAAAGGAGTAGCCCAAGAGTTGTCGTTGGGTGGTGATGACTAGCTGTCTTCATTCTAGTCTTACACTGCTAAATTAGGGACGGCTAGCACAGATAGTCCTCGAGTAGCTTTGTGTGAAATTCCAAAAAACAAGAACAAACAAAACAACACATTAGAAAGGAAAGTTTATTTATTTAAGTCTCTCACCTGGTTAAACACACTTACGTCGTAACTAGCTCATATTAATGAGGCGCAGTTTAAACTATTCTGGTCTGTTTAATAAAAATAAAACTTTATGATAAAATTATGGTAATCGATATTGATAGTGAACTACTCTGCTGAACACAGTTTTCTTCCTGAAATAAAGATATTTTTATTCTTGTTACCTTAGGACAGAAAGAGCATGCAGTATGTTGTCAGATTACAAAGTAATTGGTCCAGCATGGCTAGGTGGCTAATTTGAGAATCGCGGGGTTGAATTCCCGTCACACCAAACACACTCAACTTTTCAGCATGTGACAGCCATTCCCACTATTTGTTGGTAAAAGAGTAGCCCAAGAATTGGCGGTATGTAACCAACAACCTGTCCTCTAGTCTTACATTGTTAAATTAGGGAGGGCAAGCGCAGATAGCTTTCATGTAGCTTTGCGTGAAAGATGGTGAGGCCTATTGAATTAAGAACTGTCACGCATAAACACTCAGAAATATCCTAAATATGCTAAACATGAAATAATGTAACAAGACATACTATTTTTATACCATTCGTTTCATGTGATTTGCTAAAAACAGAATAATAGTTAAATTTATTTGTAAATAATTTGGGTCAAACCTATACATATCACTAACTTATTATCATATTTATTTGGTAAATATCGCTATTTTAAACCATTTAGTTGAGTAAAATCTGGAAGTTCTGCGGACATACAACGCGAAAAACTGCGTTTCGATACCAGTGGTGGGCAAACCACAGCCATTCCAATATGTAGATCTGTGCTAAATTTTAATTAAAAATATTTATTTGTTAATAATACCAGACAAAGAAACAGTGCCGTGTTTTTGATAAAGTTTACCCTCAAATAAATAAGAGAATCACGTGTATATCGGGAACCTGTCGTAAGTAAGTAAAGGATTTAATCTATTCGGGTGTGTATCTGTGTCAAATAAAATATATATCACTGACGTAAGCAGTTCATTCTATTTGCATATCACTTCACTTAGTTCAGAATAATGATCCGATTTCTTAATACTAGTCTCATTCAGAATCACATTTCTCATTTGACAGTGATAACAAACATACTGGCACGCTCGATAATAACGTGATAACAAGTATCTACAATATAAAAAGGGTGAATGTTCTGTAGCAAAGTGATATCCTTTTCTGTATGAGATAAAATCTGTGCAGAAAACGTTCACAAGATGTCACTAAAGCGAATCTTTGAACTTCGTTTTATCGGAGTTGGTGAGTTAGTTTCATTTGTAATTTATGAACCTTTTTGCTTTCATTATTAATGTAAAGTACTTTCACGTTAGCAATAATTAAAATATTTTTATTCGTAATCTAATTTTTAGATTTTCATGTACTTAAAAGCTTATTACAGTACATATTGTAATGGAAATTGATCACCAAACGTTGCGACTACAACAGCGTCACTATTTCACACTCACTGCCTTTGACTTCAGCTCAGAAGCAAAAGAAAAATGAAGAATGAAATAACTTAGTGTCATCAGATTAGAACTGGCTATCTTTCAGCTATACACTGTCTTTATATTTTAGAAAATATCTGTTGAAGAAGTGAATAAAAAAAAGCAATTATAATGATATAAGTAAAAATTACCAGATTCAAAGTTTGTTACGGGATAGTAACAGAACTATGAAGTATTTTAGACGAAGTAACAAAAGTATTTTGTGAGAAAATAGCCGAATTTAATGCGGAATTACTTGGATTTTGAACATAATAATTCAATATTTGCTATACAATTGAATCATGATTAGTTAGGTATGATAAATAATAATAAGAAAAGTGCATTACTGTCCAATCCAGCTCTTTAGCTGCTCTTTTACTAACGAATCGTAGGATTAACAATCACAAAATAAAGGCTTAAAGAACGAGCATGTTTGATGGGATAGGAATAGCCCACAGTGTGCTAGTCGAGCGACCTACCAGTGTGGCTATTCTTGGGCGTGGAAGATAGCGGAATGTCTAAATATTTATAACGCAATGATTTACTACGGAATAGTAAATGAATCATTATGGTTTTAGGCACAGTAATAATATTAGAATATTCTTAATAATTTCCTACACAAGATCAAAATAACTTTCTGTAATGTTAACAAAATCAGTGAAAGTAAATGACGGAAACACAAAAGTGGAACGTGTACGCTAAGCTGTAGACGATATCATAATAGCATATTGTGAGTTAGTAAAAGATTCTGTGTAAATTAAACACAGACGCCATTACGTGTTTTATAAGAGTGAACAGAAAAATTATACATATCAAGTTATATTTAGGTTTAAAATACATTAACATACATGATTTTAAAGCATTGAAACGATGTTAAGAGGGTTTTTTAGATGATAAATAACGTGAAGTGTGTTGCGAAATATAAATGAGAATATTGAGGCGTAAGCAATAAAACATAATAACGTTTTATATCGAAGTAGAAGTATTACGCCTTGTTTAAACTGTAATATAAGAAAGTGTTAAAGTATAACTGTAAGATGACTTTTCAATGTCTTTATGTTTAGTGACCAACTGTGTTTTGTTGATGAGTTTTGCAACATCAAAGAACTTCACAACATATCCTTGCCCGTGTGAGTGTTGTATGATTGCTAGCAGAGTGGACTGCAGTCGCTATCTCTCGTGCGTGGACAAAATAGGATTTTCTAAAATCTGTTCTGATGGTCTTCTGTTCAATCAGGGAATACAGTCTTGTGATCACCCAGAGCATGTTACGTGTCCCACCAAGCCTCCAATACCAGAGAATTATAGATGCTCAACCACAGAGGGCCTTTTCCCATATGAACCAGATTGCTCCTGGTTTATACAATGCTCCAACAACGTCCCTTACATTATGTCATGCCCAGTAGGACTACTTTTCAACAAAATGAAGAATGAGTGCGATTACAAAGAAAACACGGACTGTGAAGAAGGTTGTACAACATATTAGTAATAACATTATTAACATAATGTTTTTTCTTAAACTTTTCATCTTTTATTCATAAGAAAATGAGTGGCTAGAAAGTATTGTTTTTATAACGAGTGAGGAGTTCGTTATTTATCAAGGACTGTTTACATCCTCTAAGTAAGTTTACATCTCTTCATTTTCTACCTGTTCTGTTAAAAAATCTTTAACCGTGAGAGGATAGTTTAACATCTATAAAAAGCAGATTTTTAATTATTGATTTACTTTATTATTATTATTTTAGTACTTTAGGAAAAGCAAGTTACCTAGATTTTTTGAACATCCACAATTTTTGAAATTATTGCAAAACACACTACTAGTCATGTATATTTACAAGTGTACCTCTTTACACAAATGTTAGGCGTGTACTTCAGGTTAGAGTTTTCTCCACTATAATGATAGTTAAGTGCAAAAGTGACAAAATGAGAAGTTATACTCACGACAACTTCCTATGAATGCCTCTGACAACAAAATTAACATTTACCGGGGACCTGTGCAACAATTTAAGTTGACCGCTATAGAAGTGGGAACGTCAAACACATATGTTATATATATATGTACCATATCAACACATGTATATAATTATGGTTATGTGATGGTAACACAGCCATTCAAACAACAAACTCCGTATGTATGGGTTGAGAGGTGATTCTAGTTGTCTCCTGTTGAGCATTCTCCTAAAATCCCCATAGAACATAAAAGCCGCAAATTACTGATTAAACATCTCAGTGATGTCGAGAAACCCACTTGTTGAGAACTTTTTAATAATTAACTTTTTTTTTTTGAGAACAAAATATAACATTCCAGTTAACACTAAATTTATTCAAAAACCAGGCACAAAACTAAGGTCTATACTATGTAAGAACTACACTGACAAACACCACACCAACATTATTTATAAAATACAATGTGATAACTGCCACGACTTCTATATAGGAGAAACAAGTAGAAAAATGGAAACCAGATTCAAAGAACATAAAAAGTCACCTTCACACGTTTTCGAACACTGCAAGTCAAATGGACACAACATAACCATAGAAAACACTAAAATACTAAATAAAGAAACAAACATAAACAAACGAAAAATTAAAGAAGCCTTACTTATACAACAACTTAAACCCAAAATAAACCAATATAAAGGAACACCATTATACCTATATTAATATTATAGACAAAATTATATATTCAAACCGCGCCCTCTACATTGCAACACTCAATTATACAACCCCTCCCAAACATGTGGTCAGCTTCCGACCAGTAACCCTTTCTTTGTGAACCTGACGATGACCGAAGAAGGTCGAAACGTTGTTCGCTCTTCTATTTGAAGTGTTTTCTGGGCCCAGAAGAGCTGATTAAACATCTGTTCCAACTTCATATACAAATAGTAAGATGTTTCTTGTTTTCAACGAAAATATAGCTACCACACATCAGTCGAATGAAATGAATCACTGTAATATTTGTAATAAAGAAAATGATTTCAATACATTAAATCGTGTTACACCTTAACGAAGATAATATTCAAAAGGATCAAACTGATGCAATGCTTGACAGGTTAGTCAAGCCAACTTGTATCATTCTCATAAAAGTTTTTGGTTTGCATCGTGCCGTTTCAGATTTAAAATAGTTGACTGTGTTAAGTTTTGATCTCTAGAATTGTATTAAGCTATTCGTCTGTCTACAATATATACACTAGTTTTGGTCAACAAAAACACTTGAAATATCTGTTTTACAAATATGTGCTATGCTCAGCTGAATGATAATTTGCCGAGCTTTCATGTGCTGTGAAAATTAATTATGCACAAACACTGCACTCACTTTTTCTCACACGTTTGAAGAACAATAATATATTTTTACTAATTCTTAAAAAAATAATAAAATTATATAAACTGTTTCTGAACAACAAGTTATAAACAACTCTTACCACTCTTTCTCCACTAGCATTTTTTAAACCAAGTTCAGACCATTGATTTTAAGAACTGATCTCATTTGAAAGTGAACGGACTTCCTCTGTCCTTTACAGATTATCCTTGGCCGAATGAGATCCCAGGAGTTTCAGACGAGGAACTTATTACCAAGAAGTGGAAATGCCCTCAGCTGAATGGTCTCTTTGAGTATCCATTTGTGCCCTCCAAGTTCATCCAGTGTAGGGGAGGTATTCCAAACATGAATAAGTGTCCAAAATCTCTCATTTTTAATTCAGTTGAAAAACAATGCGACTGGCCGAAAACAAAACGCACTCACTTGTAATGTATTTTTAGATTGTTGCTTTTTAATAGCCCCTGAATAATTACAATAATTTAAAATGTACTCAAAGTTATGTGGTTTTGTCAAAAAAATCAAAATATACATTTCTAACAAAAGATATTTGTTTTGTCGAATAATTTATATTTACAGGGTTTATGTTTATTCTACAGATTGACAAAGCGTATTAATGAATTTACTGAACACTACCGATTGTATTCTCAACAATGATGTAAGGCAGAAAGGTTGTTTTGAACCTTGAAAGCCTTAATACGCAAAGCTTAGATAAAAACATTTTAGCATACACATATTAGCCTGGCAAATTGCTTCTTGCCATAAATATATTATCGCTCTGTAAAATGTAATGCATGTAAATGATTCATACCAAATGTGAAAAAAAAATATTTTGATATCAGTTTATCGCTAAAGGTTTCTGGTGATTTTGGTAATACATTATTATACGATGAATATATTTTTTAATATCAGGGAAAAATTTTTTATTATAAATATTAATATTACATATGTTCACCTTGACAGTGGTTACAACCAAAATAAGCTATATGTATGCTGTGCATAGTTACAAAAAACAGTGGTTTGTTTTGATGAATTTCGCGTTGAACTATTTGAGGGCTAACAAATGTATTAAAGTAAAAAAAATCTAACGTTAAATCTTTGTTCCTACTCTTAAGTTAAGCTAAAGAATCAACCAACGGAATACTAACTAGTAGTTGCTGTAAAACAGAAAACCACTTGATACTTTTACATTTTTGTAAAGCGTAGAAACCAATAACTCTTGGTAAGTGTAGAAGACATTGTAAGTTATTGCATTAACTAAAGCTTGTGGCTCATTAAACACCTGTTAGATTTAATGTATTTTCAAAGAGACAACTGGGAATAATTATGTAGGAGTATTTTCTTTTATCGAATTAACTGTGGTAGAATGTTTGCAAAGTTGAAAATTTAGTATAAGCAAAAAATCAAATTAAGCAACAAGTAATGATGCTAACTGTAAAACATTTTTCAAAAGCGAAAGAGAAATAATAGTCTAAGTTAAACATGCAGAAAAAATGTTCTAAAACTATTGACAGATTCAATAAGTTTTAAACTGTTGTTTTATTTTAGTTACATAACATTATACCATTCTTATATTTTACATAAGTCAGTAATATGCTATTTAAAACGAAAAACGCAAGTTAATATCTGAAACAAGGCTTGAAGATCATAGTGATACAACACTGATATTCTAATTTTTTCTTTATTGAAGGAAGTATATAATGCAACAAAAATTGTATCATTTGGAATATATAACACTCTATGGCTGAATGTTGGCACAGAAATGTTTGACTTGTACTTACTAGCTAAATAAGGTTGATTTATTTTTAGAACTAACTCCAGGTGCAAATATCTATATATAACTATATTAGTTCTAGGAATGTCTTGTTGTGTGAAAGCTATATCAGCGTCACAAATATCAGCTGGCTATGATACAACTGTAACAGCCCTGAAAACCGAAATTGATGATATCTCATTAGAATTTGTGCAACAGGCAATGATTAATGAAGAAAAGAAAAACACCGCATCGAATGAAACATCAACTGCATTAGCCACTCGCAGCAACTTCAAACCACATGGAACACAAGAAACAAAGAAAAGGGGTAACAGGTTCAAGTGTTACAAGTGTGGCAGAAGACAAAATTTTGTGAAGAGCCTCTGACAAATGAGTATATCTCATCAAGTGAACAGATAGTGGACCAAGAAACAGAATTTAAAGCTAAAGATAAAGCTGAACGACCAGCAAGAAACATGAAACCCCCCCTCCGCTATGGATATGATGAGTATGCTGATATGGCAACAGCAAATGAATCACTTTGTTACAGTGCAAACTTATGCAGTGTGTTAATGCTAAGAATGTGGATATTAATGTGGCGGAATAATTATCTGATGGAAACAATGATGTTGCCTTTGTAAAAACCAGGATAAACCTTCTCCCCAGTGATGCGCTATGCATCAGTTTGCTCCTTGATTGTATTTGCTGTGCAGAACAACTTGAAAATTCACCAGATGGATGCCATAACAGAATTTCTGAATGGAAATCTAGATGAAAAGATATACATCAAACAACCAGAAGGCTACGCTGTTCCAGAGAAGAAAAACCTTGTCTGTAAACTTAAAAAAAATCACTGTATGGGTTAAAACAGTCACTACGCTGTTGGAACAAATTATTTCATGAACAAATGATGGAACTGGAACTTGTTCAGAGTTCAGAAGATCCATGTGTTTACGTACGGAAGGGTGAAAATCTAGCAATAGTTGCAGTATTTGTGGTTGCTGATAATGATGATGAAATAATCACTATAAATGAAGCACTGAAGGAAAAATTCCGCAGGAAAGACCTTGGAGAGCTTCATTACATCCTTGGACTCAGTGTTGTTCAGGATGAAAACAATGCTGGTGAAATATGGAATGACTGAGTGTAAGGCAGTTGCAACTCCATCAGATGTAAACGTGAAACTGTAAAAGGATGATGGTGTTAGCTCTCAGGTCGACCGCAGTCGTTGGTAGGCAGCCTTCTGCATGCTGCAATGGGAACAAGACTAGATATTGCATATGCAGTAGGAGCAATATCTAAATATTGTGCTCAGCCCAACACAGTACACTTGACAGCAGCAAAGAGAATATTACATTACTTGAAAGGAACAACTGATCTTAGTCTTAAGTTTGAAAAGATGCCAGGAGACGTCATTACTGGTTACCCAGATGCAGATTTTGCTGGAGACCTGGATGATAGGAAGTCCACACCAGGAAATATCTTCATTCAAGCAGGAACAGCTGTAAGTTGGATTAGCAAAAAGCAATCCACGGTGGCCCTGTCCATCTCAGAGGCAGAGTATATAGCCTTGAATCTTGCAGCACAGGAAACAGTATCGTTGAGAAGACTACTGCAAGAAATAGGTTCCGAAGTTGATAACCCTGTTCGTTTCATGGAAGATAACCAAGGAACAATCGCAATGGCACAGAATCCAGTGGGTCATGCAAGAACAAAACACATTGATATTCGTTACCACTTCATTCGCCAATGTGTGCAGAACGGATCAGTAAAACTGGAATATTGTCCTACAAACAATATGATTGCTGACACTCTTACAAAGCCACTTGCTAGAAATGCATTTGAAAGATTCAGAGATAATGTTGGATTGGCACCAATGGATAAATAAACCAGATAAAGTGACGATTATAATAACATATTGAAATTAATTGTAAAATATTTAAAATAACTGTAAGATTATTGACAGTCATTGTAAGTTTGTGTGAAACTTAAAATTAAGTGGGAATGTTAAGAATATTGAGATAAGTGCTGCCACCTGTAGTTAGGAATAACTAAAGGAGAACATTATTCATGACAGGAACAGGAAGTATTGTGATTTCATACTTTGTATTTTTTTGTACACGTGTACTCAATGAATAAACACATATCAACAAAGCTAGCATATTAATAACAGCAAACTAACTACAAAATTAATTAATGGATGAGACCGAGATGCTCGTCCTACCCAACAACGTCCCAGTCCAACTACGTAACCACTGTCATAGTTAGTTGTAGGCACGAGAGTTACTCGTTAATTTTAACTGCATCACGAGTAGCAATTAGTATTATGAGATGGTAAAATGTTAAAACAAGATAAGCATTCAGAACAGTTATTCCTTGAAGACAGGATTGCGATGACTTTATAATCGACTAATCTTTTTCGTAAAATTGAAGCAGATAATCGGCGGTCATTTTAAATCCAGCAGTAAAAAAAATGGAGGTATAGAAATGATTAAACTAAGAAGTAGAAAAAATATATTAAATATATCGTAAACTTTTCTAGAAACAATACGTATTCATGGATTTAGTCTTGATTTAGCAGGTAAATTTATATTGTATGGTCTTAATGGCTATTAAAAATATGGTCTAGCATGTATGGCTCACATGAGTCTTAAGTCATGTGACACATACATGATAATGACGTAACTTATGCAATATATAAATGTATAAACTTAAGAATAGTTAAGTTATGTAATTATCATCAAAGAGTACAAGAACAAATTTTCTACACTAGCACGAAATTCAAACAACCCTTAAAATATTTCACTTTGTTAATACCACGTAAAGTATCATAAATTTACCAGAGTGAAATGAACATAAATTTCTGACCAGACGTTTTAAATGACAGTAATTATGATTAATAAATAAATGTAGATACATTTTGTAAATTTTCGCTTGAGCTTGAAGTATCAAATCTACGAATTTACCCTAGAGGTTACATAGGTGCAATATTAAAACGAAAGACGAACAAGAATCTGGCGTCTTCTAAACGTTGAATACATACAAAGTTAATATTTTCATTTCCAAATAAAAAAGATTGCCAGTTTTATAATTTTTTAATCGTTTTCGTGGGAAATCGACTCAGACTAGATTATTCACAGTCGTGTTTAGAAAGTAAAATATCATAAAGTGAAAAAACGTATTTCATTCCACCTCACCGGGCCCGGTATGGCCAAGCGTGCGACTCGTAATCCAAGGGTCGCGGGTTCACATCCCCATCGCGCCAAACATGCTCGCCCTTTCAGCCGTGGGGGCGTTATAATGTGACGGTCAATCCCACTATTCGTTGGTAAAAGAGTAGCCCAAGAGTTGGCGGTGGGTGGTGATGACTAGCTGCCTTCCCTCTAGTCTTACACTGCTAAATTAAGGACGGCTAGCACAGATAGCCCTTGAGTAGCTTTGTGCGAAATTCCAAAACAAACAAACAAACCACCTCACCGTGAGAGAATGAACAATTATATCATAAATGTATTTTTCAAAGATTTACCTAGAGAGCCAACTGTAGCTGACTACTTACCATGGCCAAGAAGAGTAGCGTAAAATACTTTAATATTTCTATCTGACATTTTTTTTTGTAACTTTAAGAATAAGTGTGTTTGAGATAACTTCACATTTCTACAGTGCAAGATAAATTATAAAAAAGGCAAATTACTTATAAACTTGAAATGTGGAACACAAAACATATACTTCATTTATCGGTTCTACTTAAATACTAAGAATTCACTTATAACCAAAATTTTACTTACTAAAATGAATGACACCAATGACCAAAATAAAGGGCTAGATTCCTATGGCTACCATAGCATTGCTAGCGCATTATGAAGCTAAGTTAATAATGAATTAGTAAAGGGGAAGCATGATACGAAAACCTGCGTGATTGAGGTTGTTGTTTAGAATTAAGCACAAAGCTACACAATGGGCTATCTGTGCTCTGCCCACCACGGGTATCGAAACCCGGATTTGAGCGTGATTGAGAGAAAATCGCATGAAAGTGAAACAATTATTTTCAATATTTTTAACTGTAATTTTGATTAAAAATATATTATAATCTACTGAAAATAATATAATTTTGTTGATTTTATGTAAGCCTTGACCAACTCTATTTATATTAAATTAACTCAAGAAAAAATAAAATAAAAAATGTCCTGTAAAGGTTTTTATCTTATAACAAATGTAGATTGTTTTATACTTTCAAAGCAGATATTATTCATATGTGACTTTAATTTTAATGATAATTTTCTAAAAGGGGAAGCATGATACGAAAACCTGCGTGATTGAGGTTGTTGTTTAGAATTAAGCACAAAGCTACACAATGGGCTATCTGTGCTCTGCCCACCACGGGTATCGAAACCCGGATTTGAGCGTGATTGAGAGAAAATCGCATGAAAGTGAAACAATTATTTTCAATATTTTTAACTGTAATTTTGATTAAAAATATATTATAATCTACTGAAAATAATATAATTTTGTTGATTTTATGTAAGCCTTGACCAACTCTATTTATATTAAATTAACTCAAGAAAAAATAAAATAAAAAATGTCCTGTAAAGGTTTTTATCTTATAACAAATGTAGATTGTTTTATACTTTCAAAGCAGATATTATTCATATGTGACTTTAATTTTAATGATAATTTTCTACAAAAATCACAAATCAAAACTTCAGTTAAATTCAAAATTCGACTTTTTCCTTTAGCAACAAACGTATTTTAAAATAGAATTTAATCAAGTATATGCTAATTTATCTGATTTTGTGTAAACATCAAGAGATTGAAGTTTTAGGAGAACAAAGGTTCAGGTTGTGTGAAGAAAACTGACATAAGAAATATATTATTCACATGATATAAGACTGTTAAAGATATTTTCATGCAAAATGAAACTTTTTGAGATTTTGCTGAGATTTTTATAGATATAGCTATTAAATTACGAGAATAAACTTACAAATTATACATAAAAATTAACCTAATTAATTCTTACCGTATTCCCACACTAAAATTCAAAGATGTCTTCTCAGTCTAAAAAAAATCTTCGAACGTTTATTGTAAGAAAAAGTGATAATTTGGATTTTTTTCTTTTCGCTTTTAAAAGCATTACTGCACAACTGGCTTTCAATGCTTTACCTATGAGAACTATCGAAACTAAATTTGGGATTTTACTCCTAGCGTCTTTATTTCATTCTCATAAAGTTTCTTTGGAAGTAAACTTTAGAATTTTCCAGATTTTGATTTATAAAATCTCAGATCTGCTCAATTGGGTTGATATCAGGGCTTTCTGAGGCCCATTGCATCTTTATGATTGACATTAGCAGCTACTTTCTCAGCTAAGTAATTTTTGCATGGGTTGAATGATTGTTTTGGGTTATTACCTTCTTTGTAGTCGGACCTTAAACAATAATATACAAATCTTTGTGTGTACGACAACGGACTGTTATCTAGTGGTACTTGCGCTGGTTCATTATTTCGTCTGTTTTGCAAATATCCCCATTTGCCTCAGCAAAAACGCCCCATCTTACCATCACACTGCCTCCTCCATGCTTTATGGTAGGTCTATTAAAGCAAGTATCTTTTATCTTTCTTCCACTGGGAGTACTACTCATACTTTGAGCCAAATATTTCAAACTTGGACTTATCCGTCCTTAACACCCCTTTTCATTCATCACAAGTCCAGTTTTTGAACTTTTTAGCAAATTTCAGTATCTTGAGAATATTTAAAGATTGAAGTAAATACTTGCAACTGCTACATGATTAAATATTCCGTTCTCGTTCATTCGTTCTGATACTGTAGATCTAAACACTTTTGTGTCATTTAGTACATGGGTTTTCATCTTGTGCTTGAGATCAGTGGCAGTCTTCCTTCTGTCCAGTAGAATGCATGAACAAGGATACTTAACCTTAGTATCATTGAGTTTACGTGTTCTGCCTCTTCCTTTCATATTTTAGAATTTACCTGTCTCGGTCTCACGATCTAGGTTGGACCTGACAGTATTTCGGGAACATTTAAAGTTTGTGGAAATTTGTAGGAGAGTCCAACTAGTATCAGGTGAAACTTTTATGCGAACTCTCTACTCTACTGACAGTTCTCTGTACCTTTTGGGCTATGGCATGACAGTAAAACATAATATACAATGTTAAACACTGCTGTTACAAAGATATCTTTGTAGAGTGCTTTTAAATTGATTTCTTCTAGCATATAACGGTACCAAATGCTTCTTTCTATATAGTCAAAACACTGCATGGTGTATCACGACAATTTCATAACTATGTTTATTCAAACAGAACCTTTAAAAAATCCTCTTGGTACATATATTTTAGAATTCTAGAGAATGATAAATATTCTCACCCTGACTTATTCAGTTGTCAACATGGATCAGTGAAACATTACCATAGTAATGAAATTTTCTTTCTGTAATGGGATGGAAGAATTAGCCTCATGATGTGTAAAGAATGAAAAAAATATGCTCTTGCCCTAACACTTTCACACAGTACTGTAGGTAAACGTACATAACATGATAAAACTAAAAAATACAAAAATGGTTTAGAATACTGAGGACAAGAAGAAGTCAACATTTCATCAAAAATGACTTCCACTGAAATCAAGAATTAACATTTTTTTATTTCAAACAACTGAATGTTCGATTAACGCAAATCCTACATAAAATATTAAAATATGTAATAAGATAACTAGTAAAATTCATTCCAGTTTACATATTTAGGCTGCTTCATTTACCTACACTGTTTATGATGCCAACTGAAGTAGGGACTAAAGAATAGATTGAACAATCTATTCAACTAGGACGACCTTACTTTTTAATTGTAGTAACGATTCTTACTTTCCGTTAAAATTGAAATTTCATTTCTTTTCATTTGTTGAATTTTATATGCCCATTGAATGGACACAATGTATATAATCTATAAACTTTCAGTATAACCATATCTCGATAATTATGTGTTTTACAAGGTTGGTTAGTTGGTTGGTTGGTTGTTTAGAATTAACCACAAATCTACACAATGGGCTATCTGTGCTCTGCCCACCACGGGTATCGAAACCCGGATTTTAGCGTGTAAGTCCGCAGACATACCGCTGAGCCACTGGGGGGAGTAAAACTATTATAAAAAATATGTAAAAGGTAATTCTAATTTTGGCCTACAAGGAAATGTATAAGCTATCAAAAGAAGTCAGATTTTATTATTGTGATTATTATTCTAGTTTCATTATTTTTGTCACAAGACGCCTACTTCATTTTAAAATTCACAAATTCTCAAAATTTTTGTTTCTTCACTTAAACTTGAAGCTTCAGAAACTGCCGCCACTCTATTCATATGTACGCCATCTGTTAGGTTGAAATGGAGTTAAAATATATTTAAGCAAATGTATATTTTGTATTTACTTATCGGAATATTAAAAGTGGGTAACCATATATCAATAAAGAGAAGTCTTATGGCAATATTTCAAGCTGTTAGTTGGGTAGTAAATGAAAAAGTTACTGCTTTAGAAATTTCTGAATTGTGAAACTAGAAATGTTAACATTTTCAGCTCATTGTTAGTGCACATGCACATAAAGTATTTTAACCAGTATTGTGAGTAGTTGCTTTTCGCTCAGGAATTCAGTAGGGTGAAAACTTTAGCAGTCCATAGTATTAAGTTCTACCATACTTAATAATACCATTTTCTAATAATGTAACAAATGTTTCATGAAAATTAAGGTCTTGCAAAACAAATTCGTTAAACGACCTTGAATAAATTCTCTAATTGAATATAAATTCCTTTGTATACATATATGTTACTATTTGCGATAATAGGATACACTGTTGTAGCAAATTGATAGGTTTCTAAATTCAATTATTTTACTCTTTTCAAATATACTTATTCCATATGTTTACAACAAAGACATACAGCTATTATATCTGGTTGAACATTCTTGAAAATTTTCTAAAGTTTAATACAAGTTTCCCAACAGCAATGTGTTAGGACCTACATGAATGCGGTAATTTGATCATGTAATTAAATAAGGAATTAATTATTAATTAATTATTACTCGCCAAATCAGGTAGAGGAGTACGATAAAGGATTTGTTTAGGGAATTCTTGCGAAACTACACAAGGGCTATTTGGGATAATCCTCACTAGTTTTAAACTGATAAACTAGAGAGAAGGCAGCTAGTCAACAAGACCAACCGGCAATTCTTAATCTACTCTATTTGAATAGCATGCCCACAGCCCCACAGTGGGAAGCACGATTTTTCCTTTTTTTTTGGAGGAAATAAGACCAAGATCTTCTACCCTCAAAATGAGTAGCCACTGGTCAACGTAAGCAAATCAGGGGTTAGGTTCAGCAGATAGCCCGACGTGGCTTTGCTATAAGAAAACACACACACTACGTAAGCAACGCCAGTTTATTTGTGCAATTGAAGAAACTTAACTATGCAATTGTGAAACACAATCACTCTAGTAACACAGGAGCAACAAAATTGCAAAATACAAATAGCAAAGAAAAAGTTTGAATAGAAGCAGTTGGTACATAAACGACGATGATCTGTTAATGAAAATATTACCGATGAGATGTGTGTGTGTGTGTTTTCTTATAGAAAAGCCACATCTGGCTATCTGCTAAGTCTACCAATGGAATCGAACCTCTGGTTTCAGCGTTTGATTTATCTGTCTTTAAAAACTTTTAATTGTTGTTTAGTGTGTTGTATGTCAGGAGGTTTTCTTTTGTGTTCTTCATTTTGTAGATGAAAGTATTCTCTTGTTTGGTTTGGGGTATGGTTTCTTCCCCTTATATTAAGAATATTAAAAATTTGCTTTTCCAAAATATTACGATATTTAGTTTTACGTTCTCAGTATACAAATGTTTGAAATAGCCATAAGCCACTCTTTAGTTGCAATGCATTTTCAATTGGTTTGGAAATTGAAGTGAATCAAAGAAAGAAAGATTTTAAATTTTCTAAATCTGTTGCCTGTGGCGACACATTCCTTTATGTAGGTCAGTCTTCTAAATTGTAACTTATCTCACATATTGCAGAGTTTTTTTCAGGAAACGTAGTAAGGAGGGTATATCACTAACAAATAGAGCGTTTCAATTTGTGGTTTAGAGAAGTATTTTAGAATGTCACAAATGAAGCATATAAAAACTGTTGTTTTTGTGTTATCTAAAGATTAAGATA
This sequence comes from Carcinoscorpius rotundicauda, assembly GCA_011833715.1. Classification (NCBI taxonomy): domain Eukaryota; kingdom Metazoa; phylum Arthropoda; class Merostomata; order Xiphosura; family Limulidae; genus Carcinoscorpius; species Carcinoscorpius rotundicauda. Next base: position 25,977,087 of record CM022400.1, on the reverse strand, counting down.
GACATTTAGAAGTTTGGATGTTGGCATAATGTTAAAACTTTTTTTTTTATCCAGTGTTAGCGTTCTAGATAAAATAAAGCTGTCGGTAAATAATTTGTTGTTGTTGTTTTTATTTTAGTTTTGTTTTTTTATTTGGAAATATTGACATTTTTAAAATGGAAAGAGTTGATGTAACAGTTACAAAAAATTACAATTTAAATCAATAAAACTGAATAAAACACTCACATCGCAGTAATCAGTTAAAAAATGTCTAGAATATCTCAGACCTATAACAGCAAAGATAATTCAAAGTGTATCTTTGCGTTTAACAACAAACAAACAAAATTCTATTTATCAATTACTACTTTAAATTTTAAATCATTTTATTCTTGACTATTTTGATGGATTTTACTTTCATTTCTGTCTCTTTGCAATAGTTTTAGCGGAAAACGTTTGTGTTGCTGTCGTGTAGCACATATTAATTTTTTGCATATTTGTTGTTAAACACAATGATATACATTGAGCTATCTGTGTTTTGCGTACCACGGGTATCAAAACCTAATTTTCAACTTTGTAAACCAACAGACTTACCTTTGGGCCGCCGTGAGGTAACACATATAAATATCTTAAATTGAAAAAAGTGTTTAATGGAGATGATTGCTAATATAGTGTTATTAAATTCTTGTATTATGGGTTATATAAGAAATGATCCATCACTATAATCTTTATTGATATATAAGAATTATCCATCACTTTAATCCTTATTGGAAATATGCGTACAAATGTAAATTTACTGCAAATAATTTATACAGTATGGATTATTATCCATCTACGTGGAGGTTTTAACAGATTTATTGAAAATTTCATTTTAGAAATTTTTATGACAGAATAATCATGGGTATAATCCTTAGTATTAAATAGGCGTATTTGTAATCTTCCGTGCTAAACAGTAGTCATAGTTTTAATCCTTTGAAGTAAACAAGTGTTTATTGAAGTACTGTAATGAAATAAATAAACATGTTCTGTGTTTAGCATTTAAATCTAAAATGATGCTCTTTGTACGCCCCCTACTCTGAGGCTAAAACTTAAAACATAAGAAAAAGGATTAGATTTCTGTAGCGGGAACTTTGTGAATAGCTCATCATATAGCTTACCATGAATAGCCCATTACGTAGCTTTACGTTTTACCATAAAGCAAAAAAAAAAAATCTAATTTTGACATGATAGAAGATGGAAAACCTGTGAAGATTAAGTCACATACTTGCTCAGAGGTTGTAAGTTAACTTTGAATAAGTACCAGAAGGAAATTCAACAGTGTTTTTACCCTCAAATAAACACCAGAAGGAATTCAAGTCTTTAATATTCAGTATTTAAAAACATTGATACTTATTATTTTGTTAACCATATCCATATACTATTCAAAAATATTTTGTCTTTTTCTTCATATATAAATATATTTGTTGCACAATAAAAATGAAAGTAGATTTTGCTTTTATTTCTTATAACAGTTAAATTACTTTCATTTAATACTTCATTAAAGATGAACTGATCGATACATTTCTACATTGAATCAATGTTATTGTAATGTGTTGTGTCAAAAGGAGGCTTAACACAAATTGTATATGAAAACACATTCATAGCTTTAATAGGTGTATAAAATTTATAGCATTTATATCATCACTCAAATAATAGATTATCCATTTTTACTACAATTGTAACGATACTGTCTCTCCTTTATAATTGTTATATACATTCTTGTATATGAATGCACAAGTCACACTTCCCTGACGTGAAAATGCGCAAAACGACAATTTTTTTGTTGACCTACACGACAGTTGTTTGCTAGTTGAACCGGTATTTTCATTGTTATCATATACATTACACGAATAAATTCTATACAGACATAACATTTTTTTTGTAAATGTGAGTTACCATTTGGTTCATGATATAGAATTATAGGTCTATTTAGTTATTCACTATTAACTACACTTCTACTAATAGATCATATACTTAACCTAACACAGAAAAGAAGTGTTTGTAAAATTAGAATGTTGTGTGTGAAAAAACAAACAGTAAGCTTAGACTATAAAATCAAATTACGTTAAGCGTCTCTAATTTAGCAGGATAAGACTAGAAAGAAGGAAGCTAGTCATCGCCACCTTCCGCCACTCTTGAACTGCTCTTTTACCAACGAACAGTGGAATTGACCGTAGATTAATGCTCAAACGGCTGAAAGAGTGAGAATGTTTGGTTTAGAAAGAATCAGAAGTTTCTATGAAAGTAAAATAAGTTTCACCCAAACCCTTAGGATTCTCCATTATTTTGCGAAAATCCCTTTACTAGATTCCATGAAAGCGAACCACAAAGTTGGTATTAATTCACCTTAGGATATGTAAATAAGTAGACCTATTAATTGACGTTTCTAACTTGATTAAATGAATTAAAAATGTATTCCAGCATAAATTATAAATATACTGAAAAAATGCAAAATAGTAGTTCAGATTTTAAATTTGCATAATATCGGTCTTGTAAACGTGGGCCACAGGCTCATGGATTGACAAGCCTGGTAATACTCTTCACACAGAAGTGTTTCAAATAATAATTGTAATTAAGTCCAGCTCAAGTTAACTTTAAAAATTCGACCACTAAAATACTGTAGTTGTTTGTAGTAAATGACTGGAAATTATAGCAATTAACCCTTACAGAAATATATAAAATCTGTATACAAGATATACAATGGGTAAAAAAATATATTTTACACATATTCAGAATACAATTTAATAAAAGTAATATACGAAACAAAGAGAGTTGAAAGGAAATGGAGTGATTATTTAGAGTTGAATTCTCCTTTGATATACAGTACTGTACAAAATTATCAGGACAAGGGAATATTTTGTAAGTATATGAATTTTACTGGGTTAATTCTTCTTAAACGTCCAACAGAATACTACTTTTAATTCTATGGTAATGCTCACTGATCCATGTGAACAACTGAATGAACCAGGGTGAGAATACTTATAATTCTTTAAAATTTCCATGTACTTGTACCTAGGCATGTCATAAGAACTCTGCTCGAATGAACGTACCGATCACATTTAGGGTCAGGGTAACTGCCATGGTATTCCAAGCAGTGTTTTAACCACAAAGAAAGAATTAGCAAGGAATTAAAATATGGTACCGGTGTGTTTCAGAAAAAATCAGTTTAACAGCACTCCAATAATAAACCTTCACAAAAAGAGTACTAAACACTATATATTAACCTTTCTTGTTACGCTACGGCCCTAAAAGCGTAGAGAATTGTCAGAAGCGTAAAGAGTTCACACAAAAGCTTTATGCGATGCTGGTTGAACTTTTCGACCAATTGCTTCAAACTCGAAATGCTCCACAAATACTGTTAGATACACCCAAGATCACGAGACTAAGACAGGAAAATTCAAAAACGAAAGTAAAAGGCAGAAAACCTAACCTCAATGACACTGATGTGAAGTACATTCATCCTGCAGCCTTTAGGACAGAAGAAACACCGCGACTGACCTCAAGAATGAGATAAATAACTATGCATTAAATGTCAGAAAGGTATCGAGTATCAAAAAAATTCAATGAAAATAGAATATTTGGCCATGTAGCAGTTTAAAACCCCAATTTCCAGTATTAAAAAAATTCAATGAAAATAGAATATTTGGTCATGTAGCAGTTTAAAACCCCAATTTCAATCTTCCAATGTTTCAAAGTAGTCATTATAGAAGAAACCTTCAACACATGTACTTGCGTAAGGAATGTTGTTTTTGCAGATGTAATATTTCTTACAGTCTCTCTCGTGACGAAAATAACTGTCCGAAGAAAAACAATGGATTTCTGAAAAAAAAAAACACAACAACGTAACGTAAAGGAATTTTAGAGCAGAAGTTAGTACCTTCAGGCCATTTTAAATATTTCATATGAACTAAGCCCTTAAAAATAAATAATATCTAATTATTTTATGACGACGAGCAACAATCTGATGTCAAATTATTAAATCTCATTAAACATTTTCTTAACCTTCACCAAATATGATAGCAAAAAGGCACTGACGTAAACACAAATTTTTTTAAACTAGAAAACACGATGTGTTAAAATTCTTCGAAACAAACAAAAGATACTGGAAAACGGTCATTCCTATGGAGCGATGCGCTACTATCAATAGTAAAAGTTCTAAAATTTATTTTAATAAAAGTTTGAAAATTATGGAGAAACATTTATTTCAAAATTTAGGTGTTAAGTGGTGATAAATAATCCAATAAATTATCTTATAATAGGATTTGTAGATACTACCTTGAATGTCAAAAGGGTTATTTTGCGTTTTATTTATAACAAAATTTGTTTTGTTCTATTTAAGATGTAATTGTCAATTTCCTTTCTTCAAAGGGATTAACCATACCAACGAACGTAGACAAAAATGTATTTGATTAATTATTGTAAAATAATGTATTTTACGGATCCTGTAAAAATAATTTACATTCTTTGAGCAAATCGTGATTCTACGGAGTGAGGTTTTAATTTCAAAAGTTTCAAATAAGAAATATTACCTTCTTCTCTACTTCTGTTGCCACAGTCTACTTCCTTTTCACATGTTCCAAAGTAGTCATTATAGAATAAACCTTCAACACATGTTCTTGGGTAAGGAATGTTGTTTTTGCAGATGTAATATTTTGTACAGTCTCTCTCGTGAGGAAAATAACCGTCCGAAGAGGGACAATGGAATTCTGAAAAAAAAAAACACCGTAACGTAACGTAATGGATATTTCAAGCAGCAAGTTGTATCTTTGGGCCATTTTAAACAATTTCTATGGTCTTCCCTCCTAAAAATAGTTAATATCTAATTATTTTATGACGGCGTACAACAATCTGTTGTCAAATTATTAAATTTCATTAATATGATATTTACGTTGTCCAAAAATTTTCTTGACTATCACCAAATACGAGAGCGAAAAGGCGCTGACGTTCACATAGATTTTTTTAAAACTAGAAAAGCTATATTTGGAAATGAAATATATTAGTAATATACTCGTTTTCCGAAATTTATGTATTAAAACCAGACTTTCATGTCAAATGTAATTAAACACAACAGCATATTTTAAAATACATAAACTTACTTTTATCCTTATAACACAGATGCAACTTTAAGAAATAGAATAATAAAAGTTCAGAAAAGAGCAGTATCATTTTAGATTATACTGGAAAAGTATGTAAAACATAACCAAGATATCCAGTGGAACTGCCGGATTTCTTCGAAGTTACAACTTTTAAATCGGTTTTCTGTTACCGTGCTTAGTTAAAGACAGACCGTAACTTTGTGATCAACTTTAAACAAAAAACCCTTACTAACACAAGATCTAACAGATTTCATGAGAGATATGGAAAATAATTTACATCTCTTGAACTTTCAATCCACCTATGCAGAATCGCGCTTTTTTTCATATAAAATTATATCTTTATGATATGAATATATTTCGTTATTTCTCTTTCACTTTAAAATCACTTTTGGATGACCGAGAGAAAAATAGAGTACGCAAGTCAGGACAACTTGCTTGTTGTTCCAATAAATTTCGTGGACCTCTTCCATTAACGGTTTTTGTAACAGGATTATGCTACTAATATTGATAATATAAAATATCTCGTACACACGATGTTAAAATTCTTCGAAACAAACAAAAGATACTGGAAAACGGTCATTCCTATGGAGCGATGCGCTACTATCAATAGTAAAAGTTCTAAAATTTATTTTAATAAAAGTTTGAAAATTATGGAGAAACATTTATTTCAAAATTTAGGTGTTAAGTGGTGATAAATAATCCAATAAATTATCTTATAATAGGATTTGTAGATACTACCTTGAATGTCAAAAGGGTTATTTTGCGTTTTATTTATAACAAAATTTGTTTTGTTCTATTTAAGATGTAATTGTCAATTTCCTTTCTTCAAAGGGATTAACCATACCAACGAACGTAGACAAAAATGTATTTGATTAATTATTGTAAAATAATGTATTTTACGGATCCTGTAAAAATAATTTACATTCTTTGAGCAAATCGTGATTCTACGGAGTGAGGTTTTAATTTCAAAAGTTTCAAATAAGAAATATTACCTTCTTCTCTACTTCTGTTGCCACAGTCTACTTCCTTTTCACATGTTCCAAAGTAGTCATTATAGAATAAACCTTCAACACATGTTCTTGGGTAAGGAATGTTGTTTTTGCAGATGTAATATTTTGTACAGTCTCTCTCGTGAGGAAAATAACCGTCCGAAGAGGGACAATGGAATTCTGAAAAAAAAACACCGTAACGTAACGTAATGGATATTTCAAGCAGCAAGTTGTATCTTTGGGCCATTTTAAACAATTTCTATGGTCTTCCCTCCTAAAAATAGTTAATATCTAATTATTTTATGACGGCGTACAAAAATCTGTTGTCAAATTATTAAATTTCATTAATATGATATTTACGTTGTCCTAAAATTTTCTTGACTATCACCAAATACGAGAGCGAAAAGGCGCTGACGTTCACATAGATTTTTTTAAAACTAAAAAAGCTATATTTGGAAATGAAATATATTAGTAATATACTCGTTTTCCGAAATTTATGTATTAAAACCAGACTTTCATGTCAAATGTAATTAAACACAACAGCATATTTTAAAATACATAAACTTACTTTTATCCTTATAACACAGATGCAACTTTAAGAAATAGAATAATAAAAGTTCAGAAAAGAGCAGTATCATTTTAGATTATACTGGAAAAGTATGTAAAACATAACCAAGATATCCAGTGGAACTGCCGGATTTCTTCGAAGTTACAACTTTTAAATCGGTTTTCTGTTACCGTGCTTAGTTAAAGACAGACCGTAACTTTGTGATCAACTTTAAACAAAAAACCCTTACTAACACAAGATCTAACAGATTTCATGAGAGATATGGAAAATAATTTACATCTCTTGAACTTTCAATCCACCTATGCAGAATCGCGCTTTTTTTCATATAAAATTATATCTTTATGATATGAATATATTTCGTTATTTCTCTTTCACTTTAAAATCACTTTTGGATGACCGAGAGAAAAATAGAGTACGCAAGTCAGGACAACTTGCTTGTTGTTCCAATAAATTTCGTGGACCTCTTCCATTAACGGTTTTTGTAACAGGATTATGCTACTAATATTGATAATATAAAATATCTCGTACACACGATGTTAAAATTCTTCGAAACAAACAAAAGATACTGGAAAACGGTCATTCCTATGGAGCGATGCGCTACTATCAATAGTAAAAGTTCTAAAATTTATTTTAATAAAAGTTTGAAAATTATGGAGAAACATTTATTTCAAAATTTAGGTGTTAAGTGGTGATAAATAATCCAATAAATTATCTTATAATAGGATTTGTAGATACTACCTTGAATGTCAAAAGGGTTATTTTGCGTTTTATTTATAACAAAATTTGTTTTGTTCTATTTAAGATGTAATTGTCAATTTCCTTTCTTCAAAGGGATTAACCATACCAACGAACGTAGACAAAAATGTATTTGATTAATTATTGTAAAATAATGTATTTTACGGATCCTGTAAAAATAATTTACATTCTTTGAGCAAATCGTGATTCTACGGAGTGAGGTTTTAATTTCAAAAGTTTCAAATAAGAAATATTACCTTCTTCTCTACTTCTGTTGCCACAGTCTACTTCCTTTTCACATGTTCCAAAGTAGTCATTATAGAATAAACCTTCAACACATGTTCTTGGGTAAGGAATGTTGTTTTTGCAGATGTAATATTTTGTACAGTCTCTCTCGTGAGGAAAATAACCGTCCGAAGAGGGACAATGGAATTCTGAAAAAAACACCATAATTTATTACAATAAAGTTTTGTATATGTGACAGATATAAAATAAATTATATTATAACAATGACAGATGTGCAGTTTCAACCTTCAAAATTAATTACAATACAAAATGGTACTGGCCTTTCTCCAATATAATGATCCAGAATGAAAGTCTAAAAGTCCAGATCAGAAATCCAAAATTCCAGTTTAGGGTGTGAATTTGGTCCCACGAAGAAATTCCGAAGTTTGAATATAGAAGTCCAGAAACAATTCACGGTCCAATAAATTTGACTAAGTTCTTTTTACGATGTTTTTGATGAATGTCTCAACTTTGTCATTTTCCAACTTGCCCCGGTCTCCCCTAAACAGTCCTATACGTGTTGACCTTCAGTATAACCAGTAATTCGAATGAATCGTAAAGATTGACGAAATAAAATCACAGCTTTTGTAGATCTAGCTCCAGTCACAAATCCAAGTTGATTAAACACACAGCAAACGTTGAAAAGTTCTCAATCGACGACAACATCTCTTGAATCGAATGAAAACGAATGACTGACTGACTCTCTTCGCATCGCTGTCTGTTTATATACTAATAGGCCTACTGTATTTTCGAACAATCGCGTAACTTCCACAGAAATCCAGAGTAATCTGGATTCGTCTCGTACAGACACCAGGCCAAAATGCATTTTATTTATAGACAAATGATCAATCTACCTAATTCTAGAAATTTCTACATGAATAACAACATATTTTTTTGATTTGAACTTCGATACAATAATATAAACAACAACAACAACAAAAATTTCGACCGATAGATATGGAAATTCAAACACAACACGACATGGCATTCCAAACGCTTTATACATAACACTCTCCCCTTAAAAGCAAAAAAAAAAAGTTTGAACTTTGGAAAACATTTTTTTTAAATTTATTATACATAACATTGAACTAAAACACAAATCATTCAACCGATAATTATAACAAAACACTGAACAACTTAATTACCGTGACACCGTATCCGCGATGACATTGACTGAACCACGGGTATGATTAATGGACACATTGTATTGCTGCAGAATAATACTCCACCTGAGTAACCTTTGATTTTTGTTTTTCATTTTGTTGACGAACACGAGTGGATTGTGGTCGGTGTAAACATTAACAATCAATGGTGAAGAACACAAATAAACGCCAAATGTTGTAAAACTAACAGCAATGCAAGTGCTTCTTTCTCAATTGTTGAATAGTTTCTTTTGTGCTTATCAAGTTTTCTTGAAAGTAACACACAGGGTGGTCAACACCATTTTGCTCTTTCAACAACACAGCACCAACACCAATGTCACTCGCATCTACAGCAAGCTTAAATGGTTTGTCAAAATCGGGAGCTTTGAGGATTGGAGCACTCATGAGCATGACCTTGATCCTTTCAAAGGCAGTCTGGCAATTTTGATTCCAGGAAAATTTTACATCCTTTTTTAGTAAGGTTGTTAAAGGTGCAGCCACATTAGAAAAATTTGGACAAAATTTCCTGTAATATCCTGCCATGCCCAAGAATCTAATAACACCTCTTTTGTTCGTCGGCTCTGGATACTCCGCTATTGCCTGTACCGTAGCTTGGATAGGCTTCACTTTACCCTGACCAATTTCATGGCCTAAGTACACAATTGTTGCTTTACAGAAGTCACTTTTTAACAGGTTGATATTCAACTGAGCCTCGGAACGCCTCTCAAAGAATGCACGAATGTGACTTAAATGCTCAGACCAGTCACTGCTTACTGCAAGTGCATCATCAATGTAGGCATACACATTTTCTAACCCTGCAATGACATGATTTATCAACCTTTGAAATGTTGCACCAGAGTTTTTCATGCCAAATGGCATAACTTTGTATTGGTACAAACCATCGGGTGTTATAAAAGCTGAAATTTCTCTTGCTTGAGAAGTTAAAGGTACTTGCCAATAACTTTTGAGTAGGTCAAATTTGGTAAGGTACTTTGAGTTACCTACACGGTCAATACAATCATCCATCCTAGGAATATGATATGAATCAGTCTTGGTCACATCATTAACCTTTCTGAAATCTGTACAGAACCTAACTGAACCATCAGGCTTTGGTACCAAGATACAAGGTGAACTCCAATTACTGTTTGACAACTCAATGAAATCATTTTCAAGCATCTATTGTACCTCTGACCTGATTTGTGACAATTTCACAGGATTGGCCCGATATGGATGTTGTTTTATTGGTCAAGTGTTCTCAATAATGACATCGTGTTCTATGACATTGGTTCTACCAGGCACATCAGGGAACAAATGAGCAAACTCTAAAATCAAACTTTTCAACTCTTGACTTTGTTGTTGGGTTAAATTACTGAGTTTCTCATCTAAATTTGCTAATACTTGTGAGTTTTTGAGTTTAACGTGAGTGTCTGGAATGCTATTTTTTATAATTTCAGGAGGACAAGGAGGAGGATCATGATCTTCATTCACACCACTTGTCACATTCACAGGAACAGCATTCGACACATTCATTTTCTTTCGCACATGATAAAGTTTCAACATATTGATATGACAAAGCTGTTTGCTTTTCCTCCGGTCAGGGATAGTGATTACATAGTTTAGATCATTGACTTTCTTTTCAACTGAATAAGGTCCAAAATATTTAGCCTGAAGTGAAGAGCCTGATGTGGGCAACAAGACTAGTACTTGGTCACCAAGATTAAAAGAACGCTTCCTGGCCCTTTTGTCATATCAGGTTTTCATCTCTTCCTGAGAAGACTTCAGGTTTTCCCTGGCAACATTAAAAACATTGTGCAATCTGGTTTTGAAATCAGAGACATAGTTCAACAAGCTAATTTCTGAGTTATTGTCCTCCAACCATTTCTCCTTAACCAACTTCAATGGACCACGAACTGAGTGACCATAAACCAACTCAAAAGGGCTAAATCTAGTAGATTCTTGAACAACCTCACGAACTGCAAACAACAACAAGGGAACACCCTCATCCCAGTCCTTTAAGTGCTCGTGGCAGTAATTTCTAAGCATGACTTTCAGAGTTTGGTGGAAACGTTCAAGGACACCTTATGACTCAGGATGTTTTGCACTGGATGAAACTTGATAGATGTTGAGTTCATGCATGGCTTGTTGAAATAGCTTGGACATAAAATTTGAGCCTTGATCTGATTGCACAACTTTTGGAATCCCGAACATGGTAAAAAATTTGACAAGAGCCTTGACAATGTTGGGAGCAGTGATTTTTCTCAAAGGGATAGCCTCAGAGAAACGTGTAGAAGCACACATGATTCTCAAGAGGTATTCATTTCCTGCTTTCGATAATGACTCTTGAAAACTGTTCTTCAAAGGCAGTAATAAGCTGCAGTGGTGCTTTAGGAATCTCCTGATTTAGTTTTCCTGTCATTTGGCAAGAATGGCATGTCTTACAATAGTCAACAACATCTTGGCGCATCTTTGACCAATAGAAATGTCGTCGGATACGATCTAGGGTCTTTCTTACACCTAAGTGTCCTGACAACACATGATCATGAGCAAGACTAAGAATATCATTCTGATAGAATTTTGGAATGACGATTTGGTGAATAACATTCCACTCTTCATCAGCAGCAACGTCAGGAGGTCTGTATTTTCTCATTAACACACCTGACTTCTGGTAGTAACAAATAGGGACAGTTCCTATTTCATTTTCATCAACGGCCAGTCGTAGAAGAGAACGAGTTTCAGGATCATTGTCCTGTTCCTCAACAAGTTTGTTTCGATGAAGAGAGTTGAAAATGACTTGGAGTCATCAGTAGAACTCAACGTTGAGTCAGAAATCTCATCGATGTGAGACATGAACGTATCAGATAAAGGGAAATCCTCTTTGGACTCCTGAGAACGTGTTTGAGAACGAGTAACAGCACAGGCGGGGAAAACATCAGGAAACTCTTCAACGAGTTGCTCTGTACTGGGCCTAACTACAGGTGCTCCAACAACACGAACCTCTGGTACCACCTTACTACCAGCCAAATCATTCCCCAAAAGCATAGACACACCCTCAGCAGGCAATGAAGATTTAATACCCACAGTCACTGGGCCCGAAACTAAGTCCGAATGCAAATCCAATCTATGAAGAGGGAGAGAAACAACGCTACCTTCTACACCATAAATGAGCACATTGGCCCCAACGGATGACTTTTCAGAAAACGGAAGTACACTTTCCAAAATCAAACTCTGAAAAGCTCCAGTATTCCGCAGGATCGTAATTGGTTGTAGATGTGAATCGCCAAAAAAAGAAACAAAACCTTCAGTGATGAAAGGCTTAAATTTGTCCTCAACAAGATCTTCAGGTACATCAAGAATATTGGACTTGGAATCCACAGTGGACTGAACAGGGTCAAAATCATTGGGAACCAATGATGTATCCAACGAGGGCGAAATGAAACTATGGCGTGATGACTTGTTTTTGAGCTTACAGCGCTCAGAAATCAGATGGCCAGGTTTCTTACAATAAGCACATGTTTTAGATGAGAATGACACGTTTTTGGTAGATGATGAGCTTTGAGAATGAGATGAAGTCTTTGTTTGAGAATCAGAAGTTTGCTCTTTTTTGTCTTTGTCGAAATTGCATAATGTTGAATGAGTCATTGGGTTTCTTTGCTGCATGATTTGTTTTGCTTTTGTATGACAAATCTTTGTGAGTCAAAGCATACTCGTCTGCCAAGACATCAGCAGCAGCATGAATTTTGGAAGCTTTTTTGTTCATCAATGTAAGTTTTGAGCTCTACGGGAATACATCTTTTAAACTCTTCAACTAACATGAGTTCTCTGAGTTTTGTGTAATCATCTTTGATTTCTTTGGAATCACACCACCTGTCGAACAGAGTTTCTTTTTCACGAGCAAATTCGACATAAGTTTGACTGTCAAACTATTTGTAACCACGAAATTTTAGTCTGTATGCCTCTGGCACCAATTCATAAGCATTCAAAATGCATTTTTTGACGTGCTCGTAATCATAACTCTGCTCGGCCGTGAGATTGGAAAATACTTCCTGAGCTTTACCTTTGAGAACACTTTGAAGTAATATTGTCCAATATTCGGTAGGCCATTTTAGCCTAAGGGCCAATTTTTCAAATTGTTGAAATATTTATCTACAGCCTTCTCATTGAATGGAGGCACTAAACGAATTTGTTTCGAAGCATCAAAATTATCCAACCGCATTTGGACAACCTTTTCTTCTGTCTGTGTCTTTCTCATACTGATTTCCTTATCAGCTTTAATGCGTTCTTTTTGTATTTTGGCATCAAGGCGTTTGTTTTCCTGTTCTGCCTCAATACGTTTGCTTTCAATTTCTAAACGAAATTTCATTTCCAGTTCCATTCTTTTTAATTCAAAATCTGGGTCAAAATGAGCGGCAGGCAATTGTTGTACAACTTTTGAGGGAAAACTTTTTGGCTGACGAAATGTTCAACAACAATTCTTTTGATATCTGCTTTCTTCATTGCTTGCTTCACTTCCAAATTGAAATGTTTTCCAACATCAAGCAATTCAAATTTTTTTGCAATTCTTTGATCAACTCGAAAAAGGGATTCTGATGAAATTTGTCTATAAAATCTTCGAGTTGGAATGCCATTTTGAATATACAAGCTGTCGATCTGTATGGAATATAAATCTAATTTTGGAATAGTATTAAATTGTTTGATCTATCCCGGACGAGCCCTCAATTTTCTGTTACGTTTTTTATGTGGACTGAACGCAACAGAAAGACACAGATAACAGCTTATATAATTTATTACAATAAACTATTATATATGTGACAGATATAAAATAAATTATATTATAACAATGACAGATGTGCAGTTTCAACCTTCAAAATTAATTACAATACAAAATGGCACTGGCTTTTGTCCAATATAATGATCCAGAATGAAAGTCCAAAAGTCCAGATCAGAAATCCAAAATTCCAGTCTTGGGTGTAAATTTCGTCCCACGAAGAAATTCCGAAGTTTGAATATAGAAGTCCAGAAACAATTCACAGTCCAATAAATTTGACGAAGTTCTTTTTACGATGTTTTTGATGAATGTCTCAAATTTGTCGTTTTCCAACTTGCCCCGGTCTCCCCTAAACAGACCTATACGTGTTGACCTTCAGTATAACCAGCAATTCGAATGAATCGTAAAGATTGACGAAATAAAATCACAGCTTTTGTAGATCTAGCTCCAGTCACAAATCCAAGTTGAATAAACACACAGCAAACGTTGAAAAGTTCTCAAACGACGACAACATCTCTTGAATCGAATGAAAACGAATGACTGACTGACTCTCCTCGCATCGCCGTCTGTTTATATACTAATAGGCCTACTGTATTCTCGAACAATCGCGTAACTTCCACACAATTCCAGAATAATCTGGATTCGTCTCGTACAGACACCAGGCCAAAATACATTTTATTTATAGACAAACGATCGATCTACCTAATTCTAGAAATGTCTACATCAATAACAACATATTTTTTTGATTTGAACTTCGAAACAATAATATAAACAACAGCAACAACAAAAATTTCGACCGATAGATATGGAAATTCAAACACAACACGACATGGCATTCCAAACGCTTTATACATAACATCAAATTTAAAAAACCCTTAAAAACACAAGATCTCACAGATTTCATGAGAGATATGGAAAATAATTTACATCTCTTTCACTTTCAATCCACCTATGCAGTATCACCCTTTTCTATGTGAAATGATATCCTTATAATATGTATATATTTCGTTATTTCTGTTTCACTTTAAAATCACTTTTGGATGACCGAGAGAAAAAAAGTACGCAAGTTATGACAACTTGCTTGTTGTTCCAAGAAATTTTCGTGGACCTCTTCAATTAACGGTTTTTGTAATAGGATTATGCAAATAATATCGATAATATAAAATGTCTCATACACAAGATGTTACAGTTCTTTGAAATAAACCAAATATATTGGAAAACGGTCATTCCTATGGAGCTATGAGTACTATCAATAGTTAACGTTCTAAAATTTATTTTAATGAAAGTTTGAAAATTACGGACTAACATTTATTTTAAAATTCAGGTATTAAGTTGTGATAAATAATCCAATAAATTTTGTTATATTCGGATTTTTGGATTCTACCTCAAAATCTCAAAGGGTCATTTTGCGTTTTATATGTAACAAAATTTGTTTTAATCTATTTAACTTCTAATTGCCAATTTCCTTTTTGCAAGAAGATTCACCATACCACAAAATACAGATAAAAATGTATTTGACAATTTATTCTAAAATAATGTATTCTACAAATCTTCTAAAAATAATTTACATTCTTTGTGCAAATCATGGACCTATCTAATAAAAGGTGTTTGTAAAAGAATTATGCTAAAATATCCAAAATATAAAATATCTCGTACACAGGATATTACAATTCTTCGAAACAAACCCAAAATATTGGAATACGGTCATTCCTATGGAGCGATGCGCTACTATCAATAGTTAACGTTTAAAATTTATTTTAATAAAAGTTTGAAAATTATGGAGAAACATTTATTTTAAAATTTAGGTGTTAAGTGGTGATAAATAATCCAATAAATTTTTTATCATCGGGTTTGTGGATACTACATTGAATGCCAAAAGGGTTATTTTGCGTTTTATTTATAACAAAATTATTTTGTTCTATTTAACTTGTAATTGTCAATTTCCTTTCTACAAAGGGATTAACCATACCAATGAACATAGACAAAAATGTAATTGATTAATTATTGTAAAATAATGTATTTTACGGATCCTGTAAAAATAATTTACATTCTTTGAGCAAATCGTGATTCTACGGAGTGAGGTTTTAATTTCAAAAGTTTCAAATAAGAAATATTACCTTCTTCTCTACTTCTGTTGCCACAGTCTACTTCCTTTTCACATGTTCCAAAGTAGTCGTTATAGAATAAACCTTCAACACATGTTCTTGGATAAGGAATGTTGTTTTTGCAGATGTAATATTTTGTACAGTCTCTCTCGTGAGGAAAATAACCGTCCGAAGAGGGACAATGGAATTCTGAAAAAAAAAACACCATAACGTAACGTAATGGATTTTTGTAGCAGCAGTTGGTATTTTGGGGCCATTTTAAACATTTTCTATGGACTTAGCCCCTAAAAATAGTTAATATCTAATTATTTTATGACGACGAGCAACAATCTGTTGTCAAATTTTTAAATCTCATTAATATGATATTTCCGTTATCCAAAACATTTTCTTGACTTTCACCAAATACGAGAGCAAAAAGGCGCTAACGTTCATATAGATTTTTTAAAACTAGAATAGCTATATTTTGAAATGAAATGTATTAGTGATGTACTCATTTTCCGAAATTTATGTATTAGAACTAGATTGTCATGTTAAATATAATTAAACATAACAGTATTTTTAAAACATTAACTTACTTTCATCCTTATAACACATTAGCAACGTCAAGAAATGTACTAATAAAGGTTCAGAAAAGAAGTTTCTTTTAAGAATATACTGGTAAAGAATTTAAAACATTACCAAGATATCCAGTGAAACTGCCAGATGTCTTCGAAGTTACAACTTTTAAATCGGTTTTCTGTTACCGTGCTTAATTGAGGACAGACCTTAACTTTGTGATCAACTTTAAACAAAAAACCCTTACTAACACAAGATCTAACAGATTTCATGAGAGATATGGAAAATAATTTACATGTCTTTCAGTTTCAATCCACCAATGCAGAATCGCGCTTTTCTTCATATAAAATTATATCTTTATGATATGAATATATTTCGTTATTTCTCTTTCACTTTAAAATCACTTTTGGATGACCGAGAGAAAAAAGTACGCAAGTTATAACAACTTGCTTGTTGTTCCAAAAATTTTCGTGGACCTCTTCAATTAAAGGTTTTTGTAACAGGATTATGCTAATAATATCGATAATATAAAATATCTCATACACACGATGTTACAGTTCTTTGAAATAAACCAAATATATTGGAAAACGGTCATTCCTATGGAGCTATGAGTACTATCAACAGTTAACGTTCTAAAATTTATTTTAATGAAAGTTTGAATGTTACGGAGAAACATTTATTTTAAAATTCAGGTATTAAGTTGTGATAAATAATCCAATAAATTTTCTTATATTCGGATTTGTGGATACTACCTCAAAATTCCAAAGGGTCATTTGGCGTTTTATATGTAACAAAATTTGTTTTAATTTATTTAACTTCTAATTGCCAATTTCCTTTTTGCAAGAGGATTCACCATACCACAAAATATAGATAAAAATGTATTTGACAATTTATTGTAAAATAGTGTATTTTACAGATCTTCTAAAAATAATTTACATTCTTGTTACAAATCATGGACATCTTGAATTAAATGTTTTTGTGGAAGGATTATGCTAAAAATATCCATGATGTAAAATATCTCGAACAGAGGATGGTACAATTCTTCGAAACAACCCAAAGATATTGGAATGCGGTCATTGCTATTGAGATATGCACTACTATCAATAGTTAACCTGCTAACATTTATTTAAAAAAAACATACTTATTACTTTTTCTATGAATAAAGATAAAAGTGTAGTAGAAATAGAAATTTGGTACTTACTTCGTGATTTGTTTTACTCTGATTCAACAGAAATGATGCTTTATGTGCATTTTTCATTTTCAGTAACATGTACTTGAAACACAACTCACGATATTGTGAAAAAAAATAATATTGACTCACCCGAAAGGTATTATAAACGATAAAATTAGTAAATCTTTGGAAATAATTAAATATAAAAGAAAAGATAATGTTTGGTGTGAATATCGTGCAAAGCTACTCGAGAGTTATCTTCGCTAACTGTCCCTTATTTAGCAATGTAAGACTAAAGGGAAGGTTGCTAGTTATCACCATCCGCTGCTAACTCTTGGCCTACTCTTTTACCAACGAATAATGGGATTGACCGTCACACTATAAAGCTTCGACGGCGTAAAGGGCGAGCATGTGTAGTGTGACAGGGATTTGAATCCGCGACCCTCAGATTACGATTCGAGCTTCTTAATCACATGGCCGTGCCGGGCCCATTACATCAAGAACTGACAAAATAAATATGATATTTCTTATTATTCAAAGTTTACTGCGTTAAGAACTAACAACATAAAAATAATACTTCTCGTCATCAACATAACGTTAAAAACTAACAACATAAAAGTCATATTTCTTACTAAGTAGAACCGCAAAGGTAAACAAGGCGACCATGGTTACTTGGCTTTCTTGTATATATCACAACATGATATAAAAATTATATAAAGTATAGATGGCACTGACAGGTGACAGACTTCTAAATGTTCTGTGTGAAAAGTAATCCTGTTCAGAGTGATAACAAATATTGTCTTATGAGTCAAGTCTTCCTATCAACCGTATGGTGTTTAGATATCAATAAATGCAAGTTAGAGTGTTTTACTCAAGATCATTAGCACAAAGGCCACGAGAGTTGGTGAGAAAGCACTTGAAGTTTAAACCGTCACGTCTCAGCGCTACATTTTTGAAACAAAAATGCTTTGAATATCTCTCCTGATTATTTGCTTTCAATAGTTTGATATTTATGCACTAATATCAGTTATCTTACAAACATTTTTGTTTTAATAAACCATTTTAGAACAAACAGCGTGTCTGTTGTTTCTTCACGCAGACGTTTTTCAATTATGTAAAATTTGAAGCGAATCGCAAACTGATAATATTTCATAACTAAAATATCTTATTTTGGATATATTTTTATGCACATTTAGGAGTTATTTATTGTATTATAAATAATAATATACAATGTATTATGTAAAAATATATTTTACTCTTCATTGGAATATTTTTTTTAAAATCTTGAAGTAAAATGTTACTGTATCCATGTTTTGGCAGATAGTTTTGGATTTTATTACAAATAATAACCCATTAATAAAACTGGTCCTGAAACAGATCTGTATTACTTTGGTATTAAACGGGTTATCTATTGAAAGCCGAATCAATGGTCGTTGTGAGAAAAAAAAATCTATGATATCAGTGAAATAAGGAAATGATCCCCCGTGAAACAGCTTTAAGTTTACGAACTTACAACTCTAAAATTTGGGGTCTGATTCTCCGCGATTGATAGAGTGCTGTTTCTTAGTGCAAAGCTACACAATGGACTGTATGCACTCTCTATACTACGGAAAATTGAACCTTGTACTCTATTTTAGCGTTATAAAACTGTAAACTTACTACTGGCACACCTGAGGACTAAATGATAATGTAAATTAAATGGGCATCTAAGAATGTTGTGATCCCAAGTTAGTGGATTAAAACTTTACATAGAACTAAAGGCTGGGGATAATACGTGCATTTTTATATGGGTTAGAAATTAAATAACAGAAAAGTAAATTTGAATACCAGAACTATTACAACGTAGCAAAATTTCGAGAAAAACTCTAATACGACTATACTGCAATATGCTAGAATATGAAATGTATGATTTTCTGCTAAATGAAAATCTTGCTCTGAGTTTGTTGCCGTTTTGTGATTATAGCTAGCGGCGTATGATACAAAGCAAAGAACGTTTCCCACGCGTTTACCTCTTTTTAGAACGTTCAACAAATTACACAACTACACATGGAAATAAGAAAACTGGAACAGATCAATCCTTTTAAACTCATAATTTTTTACTCCCTGCTTAAATATTCCCCTATTCTCGGATATTTTAGCCAACCGAGGTGCCATGTCTTCAATAGCTGAAACAAATAGCTGGGAAATATTACCATGGTTTGTTATGAACAGCCTACATCTACCAACATACCATTAGAATGTGTGGACTGCACTCATTCTGGGATAGCTAAACCACCCCTTATGAGGGTGTTATCCATAGTTCTAACCTGACTTACTTTTTTGTTATTATTATTCGAAATTATTTGGTCTTTTTTTTTTTTTTACCTTTCAAAGTGTTCGTTTCCAGCGTTCAAATAGTAACACCTTTATTGGTTTGCTAAAAAAAAAAGCAAACTGTTTCATTTATCTTAAAGATATTTTATGTATATCAGTAGCATAATTAGCTATCGGAGTTGTTCTCGAACGTTTAGGGTAATGAAGATTACTGTTCATTCACTAAACAAGGTTAAAAAGTAGTTATTAGGGCCATTAGACTTCCAACAAAAATGTTACTATAATCCGATAATTATAAGCAGTAACAGGCTTCTGGTGCTGCATTAAACATTCCGCTTAATGATCTAGCACTTGTCATGTCACAGAATGAGGCTTATCGAAAAGGATAATACTTCATATAAGCTTTCCACTCATTGAGAACAAAATAGTTTAAATTTGCTATCACTGCGCATTAGTAATCGGTTTCTGGTAACAGAACATACGAAAATGTTTTATATATATTTATTTGTAAGGAAAATATTTGAGCATAAATAACTGATCAGTTAACTCGCGCACATTATTTTAAGATTTCAAAAGCCTACTCAAATAAGCTCACTGTTAATATACAGAAATGTAATAGATTAGAGTCATCAGTTAAAGACACTCTGTATTAAATGAGTCGTCAGTTAAAGCCACTCTGTATTAAATTGGTTTCTGAGAAGAAAAAAAAAACTTGATAATTTCGCCGTCTTTGAAGGCGTACAATAACATACAAGAGACTGTGTTTGTTGATTATTTAAGCTACAGGTTTGTACATCAGATAAAAAGCTTATCCATTGAATAATCTTCTCCTCGGTGAAATTATTTATTTGATTATTGATAAAGTGTACATACAAACACATTATAAGCATAAATATATATCATCACACAAAAATAAACGAAAGATTACTTTTAAATGCTTCGTATAGATTTGATAAGTTACTTACATTGATAATTAGCTTATATGACTTCAACAATTTGTTCGAGAATTATCATGAAATGTATTTGTTATGTTAAATTTGTAAATAGGTTAAAATAGGTGCGATAGTAATGAAAACGCACAAATACGTTTTGCTAATTGGAATACTTTATTTCTGACACAGTTCGCATAAAACATAAGTTACAGCATACGTAAACATAGTTAGATAGCTGTCAATGTATAATAGTGCACTGTAATTTTAATCATTTAAATTGATTTATAATTTCAGATGTAGTTCTAATCGTAATCATTACTGTCATATTGTTTAATTTTCTAAGTAATACTAGTTTCTAAAGCATTTACAATATTAGGACGAATCGCTCACTTTTTTCCCGATGCTTTTATTTTAAAACTATTTATTCCAAGAAATAAATTTATAATTTCATTCTATTTCAACCTATGAAGCAATTATTAGGTAGCAAACTGATGTTTTTAATTCGATTATTACAAAGATCCGATCAACATTGAACATTGGTTTTAAAGTCACATATTTGAACGGCTTCATTAAAATACGTTCCAGGTGGACAGCTCTGCTCAATTTTTTGCGCTGATGCACAGTTGATGAATTTGGAACAATCAGTTGGACTGCGAACTATTCCGAAACTTCTCTTAGCACATGGATCAGGAGGTTTGGAAGTAGTGGTCTTGGAAGTAGGTTTGATTTCTTTCACATCCCATGGTTTCTGTGCTGGAGCTTGTGTGATATAACGATAGAAATAATCTTCATATGTTTTAACAATTTAAAGTTAAAATATTTTGCGAAAATCTAAAAGTTTCATGCTAAGCTAACTGAAACAACACTAATAATCTCAGATTAAAACGGCTAAAAGAAACTCAATAATTGACGAGATTTGAAATTTCTAAAGTAATAAAACCAGAGGATGGAAAAATTCTTAAGTACTTAAAATGAGTAATAGAAAAATGAGTTCATACTACAGGAGATATGTGTGCGTATACGAATCTAAACGTTACTATTTCAGAATAAAATACTCTAAAACATAGTAAAACAAGAAATAAAGCAGCTGAACAGCCGGTGGAGTACATTATATAAAAACGATTTTGAATATTCAGATCAGCAAATTACCTGACAACCATAAGTAATATAAAGTTCGGCGGAACAACGTATATCATAACTATGTTTAACCATTGCCATCTTTAAGTAGTAATGCCACTGAATACCGAACGCTTTTGGGAAAAGTATACAACAGCTTTTCCGATGCAATATATTCATGTGTTCGGCTTGGTAAGATGTGTTCAGATTGGGAATTTAAAACATCATAAGCAGAGTATATCTCTTTTTACCTAATAGCATTCGAAAACGAATGGATGTGGGTCAACTTGGAGAAAAGAATCATCTCGAAAAGAATTTGAACTAGGTCATGCCCCATATAAGGTCTTGTAACAGTTGAGAATCCATGAACACAAAACGTAATGGTAAAAATTGTCCATATGCCCTAGACAACAGTACTAAGCTTACTCAGAAACATCCTGTTTGGAAAGTGATAGAAGTCACGTGTAACTAAAATGCCCCCACAACATATATGTTCAACTATCCCATACCTAAAACGCTGACACAGTTGCTGGAAAACTCCCACCCTCGTACACAAAAGGAAGCATGAAAACAAATAGAGAAAACTATTTTGGACATGACAGCACATTTCAATATAAACTATACTTCAGGGCTATTGTCAACATACACAGTCGTAGTGACATGAATTGCAATGATGTAGTGAGACTCCAGATCGTTTCAATATACCATACGTATCTCTATAGCAGCTACTTCTTCAACTTAAAAGTAACCGTTTTTTTCCTAACGAGTCCTTGTCCTTTTAATGTGCTCTAAACATCACTAACCCTGATGTTAATCCTCAACTTCAAGTCCTTAATCATCAGAAACTAAAGCTCTGGTTTTCATTAATGGTCTTTCCTTATGACTTTAGATCATTATCAGTACAAGTGGAATTACTTGTACATGATCCTGTTATCTAAAAACTTTTAATCCTACCTGTTAGAGTGCAATCACAGTTCTCAGGTAAGTCACAGACCATCTTTATGGGATTAAACTTGAGTCCAGCCGGACACATCATCTTACAGGCTTTACCGTCTGCAGTGCAATCGTAAAAGGAACCACAATCATATGGATCAGCCATTCTACATGCACTAGATGGACATTTTATGTTGTCACTAACAATACAGGTAGGATCTGGATCTGAAAATTAAAGTTAGTGACAAGAAAGATTTCTAAGAACAATGAACTTATCATGACACGGAAAATCTTTCAAAGTACACCTAAAAACACTGAAAAACGTTAACTCTTTACTCTTGGCATTTACAAAAGATATAATTTGGTGGTAATCAAGGTTTTTTTCATTATATAACTATTTTTAGATGGTTTTGGTATCTGGAGTAAGTAAGAAAATAATTGATTGATTGTTTGAGATTAAGCACAAAGCTACACAATGGGATATCTGTGTTCTGCTCACCACGGGTATTGAAATCCGGTTTCTAGCGGTGTAAATTTGCAGACATATCACTGTGCCACTAGGGGGCGAGGGAAAAATGTGTAGTTTAAGGTGAAAGAAAGACTGCAGAAAATAAAACTTATTAATTTAACCTAAGATGGATGTTTTAGAAAACAGGGAAAGTCAAATTTTATTTTGAAAAGATGTGCAAAAAGGAGTGAAATGACAGGTATTTAAAAGTTAATTTGAAGACGGTATTTTTAGTGTTTTATACATTAGAGCGCCTACGAACTAGAGAAAAAGACAAA
Source organism: Carcinoscorpius rotundicauda (assembly GCA_011833715.1). Taxonomy (NCBI): domain Eukaryota; kingdom Metazoa; phylum Arthropoda; class Merostomata; order Xiphosura; family Limulidae; genus Carcinoscorpius; species Carcinoscorpius rotundicauda. The sequence continues at coordinate 25,953,581 of CM022400.1, read as the reverse complement.
AATGTAAAACAACTGTAAGAAACATTCTAGTATTTGAAAATATATAAAGTCGTTCTTGAATAAGAATTTAAACTAAATATAAACTATAATAAGATTATAAAATGAGGTAAAGTAAAAAGTAATAGATCAAAGTTGAGTAATAATTAAAAAAAATGAGATAATCAAAGATAAAAACTACTGAAATAAAAGATATTTGCAATTTAATCCTAAGTAAACACATTAGAAAGAAAACGTAAGATCTATAGAAATAAATATTGTTTTCAAGATAAACAAATGTAAGAACTATAAAAAAGAGAATTATTTTCAAAATAAACACACATAGCTCTGTAAAAAATAAGAAATTACAAGATAAACAAGAGCTATAAGAGCTGTAGAAAGATAAGAAATATGATAGAATAACCCAAATAGGAGCAACTGAGGTAAAATGAGTCTACAAGATAAACTAAAACTGACAGTGAGTGTACGAAACTGAATAAAAACAAATTACTGTAATCTAATTAAACATGCAGCGACGAATCACTAAGATACTTATTTACTTGTGACAACTCCGCACTTGACAACATTCCAAGGCCAGTCACAGACCTGGAGATGAGGGTTGAAAATTAAAGACACGGGACAGTCTTTCAAGTAGGACTTGCCGTTAAAACAGTGGTAGAACTTAGTACAGTCATCTTTTTTTGGAAATAATCCATTGACGTATCTACAGACAGGATCCTTTCCCCAGTTGTCTAATGACAAAAGAACATCAAACAACACACTATGGAATTAATTAACAATTTGTTTCTTTCTTGAAGCATAAACTAACACATTGTATCATCGTGAAGAATCGAATCCCAAATTTTAGTACTATAAGCTCTCAAATGTGAATAAAACAGAAATTATAGTTAAAAGAAAAAAATTATTAATTAAATTTCGTATTTTATTGTTAAATCAACATAATATTTTAGTGTGTGTGTTTTCTTACAGCAAAACCACCTCGGGCTATCTGCTGAGCCCACCGAGGAGAATCGAACGCCTGATTTTAGCGTTGTTAGTCCGTAGCCTTGCCTCTGTACCACCGAGGTACCGATATATTAATGTATGTAGGATATTACGATTATTTGTTTTGTTTCTTTTTTTTAAGCTAGTCATTGAGACAAAATATTGTATTACTTAAAAAACATACAAAAAAATCATGTAATTACCACATCCACCAGTGAAAGAAACACAGGTTTGTCTGGATCTGTCAAACTTTTGATTCCATGGACACTTTCTGATGAAGGCCACACCGTTAACACACTCCACATACTTATTACAGTCCACGGGTACGACAAATTTGCCGTTTGTCTTAATTAAATTTCGTATTTTATTGTTAAATCAACATAATATTTTAGTGTGTGTGTTTTCTTACAGCAAAACCACCTCGGGCTATCTGCTGAGCCCACCGAGGAGAATCGAACGCCTGATTTTAGCGTTGTTAGTCCGTAGCCTTGCCTCTGTACCACCGAGGTACCGATATATTAATGTATGTAGGATATTACGATTATTAGTTTTGTTTCTTTTTTTTAAGCTAGTCATTGAGACAAAATATTGTATTACTTAAAAAACATACAAAAAAATCATGTAATTACCACATCCACCAGTGAAAGAAACACAGGTTTGTCTGGATCTGTCAAACTTTTGATTCCATGGACACTTTCTGATGAAGGCCACACCGTTAACACACTCCACATACTTATTACAGTCCACGGGTAAGACAAATTTGCCGTTTGGCTTTTCACATAGACAAGGATCTCCAACATCCGGACAATCGACGTTTTGCAGATAGTCACAAAGATGGGTGTTTTTGTTAAAGTAAAGACCAGTAGGACAGTACTTCTTTTCTCGAGTTCCATTTTTGCATTTAAAGTAGGACTGACAGTCATAAGGATTTTCAGAAATGCATTCAACACAAGGACATAGGGGATCACGTGTTGGCTCTACCGTAGTGCTGGTTGTTGGACAGACTGTGGAGGAAATAACATTGATTTAAATACAGTAAAAAATTATTCATGTATCAAACATTTCAGTTCTTTAAAACAAACGACTGTTTAAAAACTGCTGTTTTGGTCTGATAACAGAGTTACCAAACAGTATTTTTACTTTTGTTTTCAAGACAGTTCCTTTTTATGTATTTTTAAAATATTAAAAGCATTCCTTATATAACTGAAATAAATACCATTCTGTTTTTGTTTTTTTTTAGTACCACAGAATAAGTTGATAGATTTGGATAACATTCTCTGAGAATTCTTGAAAAATATAAATCATTATAAAGGAAATATATATATAAATATATACATGTCTCAAATATGAAATATATAAATATATCTACGTAAATAAATCAGAAAATTTACCATCCGTCACTACGTATACTCCAGGATTAAAAGTTAAAATCAGTTATTGGCTGAAGAACAACGTAAGTTGCAAAAGCGCTTCCATCCAACTAAATATATTATTTATTAAAAAAAACAAAAAACAATAAGAGAATTTTGAACCTGGTGGTCCTTTTAATATTTTATATATGTGCATATAGTTAAAAGAGTAAACAGTGTACGCACATAGAAGCTTTTAAACTATGCAAAAATGTGGCGCGGACAACTTCACCACATGTGTAAGAGAGGGGTTTGTGTAGACAGATGATAGTACTATGCATTGAAAAACAGTAGATTTTAAAAAATTTGATCAGTCAACATTCAGAGTTCTATTTCTTAACTCAGTGTTTGTGTAATAAAGCTCTGTGTGCGAGTTTTATCAGACACTCAGAATACCGGTATGGTCAACCTGTTGAGTTGTAATATCTGTCTCCCGATATCCAGGTTTTGAAAGAATCGTTACATCTGGTGTCTTTTACTGGATAAGTCAATCAGTTTGTTATTTCTGATCGCACCATTTGGCTTAAAATGTCTTTTGTACTACAGATGTTTGTTTGGTATCACGTATTATGAAATACGTTTAACCTCACAGTCATAAACACGCCCCTCCCGATTGTTAGATTTTTTTCAAAACTCTACACACGTGTTTTAATTACTCTAGATAAACAGCACTGTACTTCCATTTTGTATATTTCGTACAACTAAATACAAAATATTACATATTTGTCTCTCTCTCTCTCTCCATGTGTAAACAGATTCGTGCTTGTTTGTACCCCACCCCAATCGTTTGGGAAAAAACTGAATTTATCACCGACCAGGAAAGTCCAGGGTTCTACCCTCAGATATTTCCTGCTGTTTTAAAATAAAATTGCTCGCTCTTTCTTGTTCCCTTGACAACTGCTCTGCGCAAAGGATTTGTTTCGTCTTTTCTGCAGCAAAACCGGCAGCAAAGATGTTAAACTCAGCATTAATTATGGGCTCCAGTTAGGACCACTTAATGAAGTGGTGTCCCTGGTTTCCTTGTTGTGTTTTCAAAATTCTGCAGCCTTTTCACATGCATCGATGTATCCGGATAAATTAAAGGAAATTATACCCCGCTCCTCGCGGGTTGCGAGGTTATTTGTTACACTAGTGGTTGTTGTACATATTCTTAAATCTATATATACGTAATACCTACCTACATATTTATTATATACGCAAAGATAAATAAATAATCTTATAAGTGTTTTTCAAGAAAAATATATAATAGCATGAAATGTAATAATTTATGTAATGTAAAGTAAGACATGCGTATTATACACACACACGTACACATAAAAGCCCTGTATTATTGATACAGATGTCATTCTGTTATATATACACAACTGTTCGTTTTAAGTTTAATACGGTACTATCATGTAGCTTATAGTATGCAAGTGTTAAAGGAGTTATTTTTAAAAGTAATAGTTTACGAATAATTTGCTTTATGTGAATATTATTACATCACAACGTCTCATAGTTTCTAGAACGTTGTAAGCATCAGTCGGGCAATATATAAGCGATTAAACCCCAGTTGAAATAGCGGTAAGTCTACGGATTTACAACGCTAAAACCAGAGGCTCGATTCCTCGCGGTGAACACAGCAGAGAGCCAGATGTGGTTTTGTTATGAGAAATCACCCACAGATAGGCGACCAAGTTAGCTCACGTAAGTAAGTTACTGAAAGTGAAAATAAAAGTGAAGTTAGAATGCGTGTGAGTTTAGCTGCAAGGAATTATTTCTAAAGTAAGTTTCACAGCTTGTATTGTAGTAACAGAGATAAAAAAAGGATAATTTGTTAAGTTATGGAATGTTCTAAAGTAACCGGACCTGCCTGTGTAGTCTTTGACGAATAAAAAGACATTTATTGAAAGCTTTGGATACAAATATGGCAAACATGAGCTAACGTAAGTGAATTTATCATGTATTGTAATAACATAGTATAGAAGAATAATTTGTCTTGTCGACTGAGTTATAAAGAAACTACACCAAGCTGTGTGAACTCTTGACGAAAAGAGATGATTATTTAAAACTGTGTAACGAATTTTATATATACATTTGACTTAGCTATATGCATAAAAAAGTACTATCTGTTGTTTGTTGTATATTCATATTACTACTTCATAATTTGTGGATGGAACTTCACCAAAATTGGTATGGAGATTCATTAAATCCATGTGGGGTGGACATAAAAATGTTTGGTTTTGTAGTTTTATATGCATTTTTAAACCACTTCTTCGCCCCCAGTAATAGAATTTTGCCAAAATTGGTATAGAAATTCAATAAATCATTACGGTACATACAGATTTCCAGTTTTGTATACTGTGGTTTTATGGTTCTCTTTTGCGTTTTTCTCCCACTACTTGAACTGCTCATACTTGGTATGGAAGTTCATTAGGCTTCTGGGTAAATACATACAAATGTTCAGCTTTTCGTTTTGTATTTTGCAGATTTTTATAGACCTTTTTTAACCATTACCTCATCTCCTGTGTTAGATCTTCGCCAAACTTGGTATCCAGGTTCATCAGATTTACTAGTTGGTAAAAGAGTAGCCTAAGAGTTGGCGGTGGGTGGTGATGGCTATTTACCTTCCTTCTAACCTTACACTGCTAATTCAGGGACGTTAGCGCAGATAGCCCTCGTTTAGCTTTGCGCGAAATTAAAAAAAAAAACAACAAACAAACAAAACCATTCGGTCTATCGGGTGATACATGCAAATTTTCAGTTTTGCATTTTGCTGTTTTTATTGGCGTTTTTAACGATTACTTTGCCTCCTGTTGATAGATCTTCACCAAAACTGACATGAATTGTTTTTAATCCATGCAAAGATACATGGAGATTTACAATTTCAAATTTTGTGTTTTGCAGTTTTTATCGAATTTTTACAATTACATATAAAGGAAGCAACTTTTCTTGTCCTAAGATAACCTTTCATTAATCCTGAATTTACTCCAGCTAGGTTTCAATATTTTATTTCAAAACAAGTGGATTCTATTTTGTTCGCTCATATTTGAAATTTATTGTCAACAAGTAACAGATACCTACTGTAAAACAACTGGCCCTATGAAACTCAAATCATCTGAAAAGGAAACTTTGATATACTTATATATTTACACATTATACTGATGCAAGAAGTAACTTTAGATTAGTTGCCTAGTTATGAGTCAATTTGTTGTTAAAACAATAAAATAGTTCTGCTTGCCTGGTACAGATGGATCACAACGAGCAACACATGGCCACTCGCAACGTTGTAGAGCTTGGCTCCAGTGAAGACCAAGTGGGCAATTCATCAAGAAAGCTTTTCCGTTATTGCAAGACCAAAAGTAGCCACAGTCGTCTTCATTCTCAAACATTCCGTCGGGTATTGGACAAATAAATTTATTCATTTTACAAGAGGCCTCTTTCTCAAGAACACAGTTATTGACAGATGGTTCGAACATCAAACCTTCCCCACATTTAGCACGAACCGATTTTCCTGACTCACAAATAAAATACCTGGAACAGTCTTCTTTATCAGGCACAAGACAGCAGTCACAATCTTTACAGATTAAGTTTGAATTATGGTCTTGTTCTGTAACAGGTTTGATATTAGACATGTTTAAAAATAGTTTAATATAAGTTTAAAATTTCTTTGAAAATTATATGTATTCTATATTTCTTTTCTTTTATCACCTAACGAAAACTTTGAGTGATAACAAAATAAATTAAAATATATTTACTGACTGGAAGTTTGTCGAAAACTAAAATTATTCACATTATCTCTCGTTTGACAAATACTGGGTGGATTTTGTAACAAATATACATGTATTGATAAAAAGTATTAAGAGAGTAAAAGTAATTAACGTAATTAGACAGTAATATTAACATAATTGGGATATGCAACGAAAAACTATAAAATATTAAGCTCTCTTATAGGTTAATTTCTTAAGTAATATTATATATACAAGAGATGCAATACTTTTGCATCTTCGAAAATATAATATATAACCTTCTGAAAACCCACCACAACCGGCTCTATCAGGTCGATCGCAGGTCTTCAATACTGAGTTGAAATGCAATCCTGTTGGACACTCTTTAACTTCGGCAACATTAAGATTACATCGAATAAACCGGGCACAATCTTTGTGTGGGAAAAGTCCACAAGGTTTTGGGCATGTTTCTGGTTTGTCACAATCCACGTTATGCTGGTAGTCGCAGTTGTGTATTTTGGGGTTAAAGAGAAGCCCAGGAGAACAGCGGTCTTTGTATGCTTTACCGTTTTCACAACGTATGAAGGCTGCACAGTCTACGTTGTCAGGAATAAGACAATATTCACACAGATCACACTTTCCATTCGGTTTAGGCTTTATAGTTGGTAAAGTTTCTGAAAATATTGAAACTGTGAATCATACTTTCTTCGGACACCAAAATCAGCTTATTTAAATTAAATTGGCTCTTTTTATGTATCAGCATGATAACGTAATAAGGTCAGTTTGTGTTGGTAAGGGAATAACATTCCAGACTAGCCTAGCTGAAAGACTGCACTGATTTCCTGTGTAGTGGAACAATCAGTAAAAATGTAAAAACATGAAGTAAAAAAATTAGTACTTATTTATATACGCCAAATGTATTTAATATAACATTTGATCAATGGAATTTTTGATAAATAAATTGTATTTTTTTAAATTGGGTGTATCAATACAACCGTTAATAAATTAAATTCTAATAAACTTAATTAATAATTAATAAAAATTATATAAACTTTTGAGTGTTTGATAAATAAATATATGTATATTTATTTATTTACCACAATCCTTGTTAAAGAAGTATGATAATCGACTATTTTATCGAACAGGAGCAAAGTCTTGCTTTAAAGAAATCACTCAGCTGTTTAAGTAAATATTAATAAAGTCTTATTCCGTCTTCATTTATTAAAATATAGCAATGAAGGAAATGTAAAAGCTAAAGTTTGCTGCAATATGGTGCATCTTATCATTGTGTAGAAGAGCATTTACTGATCCCACATAGAGAGGATGTTTTATCATTATCTAATCCATTTAGTTAAACAATGAATGGAAGAACTTGCCATTACATCCAGCGTCCTCGGACCAATCACAGACTTCCTTTACCGGGTTGAAGTGAAGTCCACCAGGGCAAACCATAACGTGCGGTATCCAGTGTGAACATTGTATGAACTTCAGGCAATCCTTAGGATGAGGAAATAAACCAAACCTAGATGGACACTCCCAGTCGACGCCTACTAAGTCATCATGACATATAACATTTTCTGGTAGATCACAGTTTTCCAGATTACGGTTAAATAAGAGTCCTCCACTACATCTCCCACGTTGAATGAACCCTCCCTCACATCGGACAAATCCTGCACAGTCTCCATTAATAGGTCTAATACAACAGTCACAATCACAAGTTCCTGTCTCTCCTGGTTTCTCAAGTTTCGGTTCCTCGGTGCTGTTTCCTGTAATATATATGAAGAGAGTAAGAACAGAGTACGTATATAGTTAAAAGCAAAATACCTATCTTCACTGTGTCAACCGCGAGAGATCAAGTCCTGAATGTTAACATCTCAAACTTACTGCTGAACCAGCAAGAGATATTTGAAAGAAATTCAGAAAAAAAAATCATTGTATAAAAAATGTGTTACATGTAATATAGAAAAGATATATTTTATAAACAATACTAAAAAGCTTCGGAAAAATTGTGTAGAATAAGTTGTATTATATTAAACAATAAAAGAAACAAAACATAAAAAACGTAAGATGTATTGAGCACTAAAAAGCAAAAACCATTAAAATGAGAAACTGACTGTTGAACTTGAAATAATAAAGATTGCTGAAATCGTAATTTACAATACATTGGGAAAGATTTTCAATACAGCTATACAGCTACATGTGTCAACAACATTAATAAGTTGTAGATTTTGGTATACAGACTTCACGATATTTTTTTCGGTTATTTGTTTTTAGATAAATTCCTGAAAGCAGATATCTATTTTAAAGTTAAACCTCTACTCTTTGCTTACCAACATTCCATGGCCAGTCACAAATTCTGAGTAGAGGGTTAAAATGCAGAAAGTTTGGACATTCCTTGATTCGTGCAATGCTTCGACAACAATGAATGAACAGATTGTGTTTGTTAGGAAAAGGAAAAAGACCAAATGGCTTCCTACAATATGTCTCAGGAGGTTTCGTTGGCTTCTCGCAGTCCTTGTCACACGTTCTATTACAGTTGACATTTTTAGCATAGTCACAGTTCTCTGTATCAGGATTGAAGAAGAGCCCCTCAACACATTGCCTGTTGATAATATTTCCACTGATGCATAAAATAAACTTAGAACAATCATTGGGATCGGCAATGGCGCAACAATTACATGGACATTCCTTTTTGGCTGGATAAACGATGAGTGGTTTTGTGACATTCACTAATAAAGTAAACAGAATACAACGATATCTCATTTCTTATCAGTAATTTAAATATTAGGCTATAATCTAGATGAATAAAGGAGTCTATAGCTATACATAATATACGAAAAGAGGTTAGGAACAATTACCTCTTCATCAGAATTATTAAAAGATACATATCGTTTTTAGTCATGAAACTATTCACCAGAAATATTTTTCCTATTCAAGTTTTTGTAGGACATGCAACTATAATGAAATATTATATACAACTTGTTGTTTCCTCAATTTAAAACAGTTACTATTTAATACGATCATTATGTAAAGAAGTAGACAGCTGATGACTAAGTTTGTCACATCACACTCACACGTGACTGTAAATTCTTAGTTTGTCAAGTCACTTAATTCGAATGATGTTCTGATTTTATTTTGTGGGATCTGGTATATATATATATTAATTAAATATTCAGGAAGAGGGTCTCAGAGAAGATTCGAATAAACACCTTAATAATTCTGACACTTTATTTATATTCTAATTTCCACTTTTACACCGAGATAACTGTGTAAACATATAAACTAAAACTTAGGACGACGTTCTATTGAAGAATTTTTCTGCCACATCATAAGGCTTTTGCAAGTTTCGTTATTAGCCAAGGTAAATGACACAATTTTCTTGTAACAACAAAAATTATCGACATTTATTGTAAAAAACTAAATCCAACTCTGTCGGGCTGGCTACACCTCTGTTCGAATGTTACTATTACTACTGTTACAAAAACCTTACATGACATACTGTGAGGAAGTAAGCACATAGTATGTCAGTATATCACGTTATACCGACCAGTTAAGTCAGACAACTTTAGTTAATTTTAAAGTAGGACCCTCAAAGAAGTAAAATTGATTATTACGAAATGAAAAACAAAACAACAAAAAATGTTTAACTGATTCTTTGAATAAACACTCTATATTAAAATCATCATAATATACATATATATATTATACACTACGATAAATAACATTCTAGTTTGTATATTTTTCTTTAATCATTTTTATTCGTATCGTTTTTATTGTCAGCAAGCGAATAAAATGTACCAGTAGGAAAGGTGTACTCGAAATGATCGTATTTATAAGTTCACATGTCTGTCAGTTACAGCAATGGATTTCAGTTAAGATATCATAAGTTAGTTTCATCGCCTTGATCCAGTTTAGTGGCTCATATTATATCGGTTGCAATAAGTTATGCAGGATTCAAATGTTATGTAAATTGTATGTTTTTATTTCAGTTGCAATAAAGTAAATGTCGAGGTTCAACAATTAAGGTATGTAAATCATACGTGTAAGGTATGTTGTAATACATTTAAATAGTACGTGAGTTAAATATGGTCTATGGATCACACATGTTAAGTTCAGTTCAATAATTGATATACATACATATATACATATATATAAATATATATATACACGATTTATTACTCATATATTCTTCCCCAGTTCCTATCGGACAAAAATAACAAATCAAAACGACTTCTACACTAAATATTAGAACTGAAGGAAAAGCAATTTAAGCTCTTGTGTCAGAACAGTTACTCAATTTTAAAAATAATATACATTACTTACGGTCACAGGTATCTGGCCAACTGCAACTCATAGAGTTAGGGTCAAATCCGAGGCCCTCTGGACACTTCATGATCTTGGCCTTCCAGTTATCGCAATGAATGTAATAAAGACACGAGTCTGGGTGAGGAAACAGACCATTAGGTTTGGGACATCTTGTATCTTTGCACTGCACCTGATCGGAGTAGTCGCACGTGCCTGTTTTTGGATTGAACGCAAAGTCATGAGGGCATTTCATTTCATACAGCTTATTGTCTTTACAGAACTTGTACTTAGTACAGTCACTGGTGTCTGGTAGAAATGAGCACAGACATTCACACGTTTTGTTGGATGTCGGCATATTTGTGGGCTTTATATCCTTTCCTTAAAAGGCAGAAATAAAAACAAGTTATTAGAATAATGCCATGTTTTATATTATGTTTTTGTACAGAGTAGCCTATATGTAGTATACTAAAATGGTATACTTCGTTCTGATTTTTCTTTAATATAATCATAAATATGAAAATTTGAGGGATTTTCCCACCCTTTAAAATCTGAATCTTATTCTTGTTGTGTTTTTATTTTTAATGACATACAACATTCAAAACAAGAATAATACTTTTTAATAATCTTATAAAGCAGGAGTTTTCCAAAGATCTGCTGACGTCATGAAAGAAGATATAAATTTCCTCTATTGTATTTTTATCACATAGAATAAATATTTGAAAACAGCTGAAACACCATATATTAAAGGTTTCAAAGCTATAATTAATAGATGAAATGAAAGTAAAAACTGAAACTTACCACAGCCAGCGGTTTCTGGACGATCACAAGTTTGGAGAAAACTATTAAAATGCAAAAATGAAGGGCACCATTTATGGAAGAACATGCCACTAAAGCAATAATAATATCTTCCACAGTTTGTTGGATCAGGAAATACACCACATGGCTCGGGGCATTTGAAACCAATAGGTTTTGGAGTTGTTGTAGGCTTCTTTGTTGTTGTTGGCTCTGGAGTTGTAGGCTTCTTCGTTGTTGTTGGCTCAGGAGTTGTTGTTGGTTTCTTTGTTGTTGTTGGCTCGGAAGTTGTTGTTGGTTTCTTCGTTGTTGTTGGCTCAGGAGTTGTTGTTGGTTTCTTTGTTGTTGTTGGCTCTGGAGTTGTAGTCGGTTTCTTTGTTGTTGTTGGCTTTGGAGTTGTGGTCGGTTTCTTCGTTGTTGTTGGATCGGGAGTTGTAGTGGGTTTCTTTGTGGTCACTGGGCGTGACGTTGTAGTTATTTCGACTGTAGTTGTAATTGCTAAAGTTGAAAATCAATAAACAAACCACGTTTTTCTTTATTATTAATTAACAGTATGAACATAATGAGTGTAACAGAACATGGGTAAAAATTTATTAGAAACCACTTTTTAAAAAAAAAATCCAAAACTAGCCAAATATAGAACGAAAAAGTCTTAGCACAAATTGAAAAAAATAGATTTTAGGCAACTTTTAAATAACAGTGAAAGGTAAATCACAGATGAAACATCAAAATTGTATTCATTTTCACATTAAGTACAACTGAAACTAAGTGGAATTGCTCGTGTTCAGCACAGTTAAAATTTTGTGTATCTCTCTTTTGCCGTTAAAACTACAGAAATTCTTTAAGGTATTGGAGCAACATATTTAATGAACGTGTCTTTTCGGATTTTACTCTAAATATCTCTAATGCACTCCCGTAAGGTTGTTTGGAAGGAACTTTTGATTTGTAAAGCTTTTGATCTATTAAATTCTTTATTTGCTCAATTTGGTTGAGATCGGGGCTCTGTGAGGGTTACTGCATCATTTCAATGACTCCAGTAGCTTTTTGCTTAGCTAAATAATTTTTGCATTGGTTTGATGAGTGTTTGGAGCCATTGTCTTCTTGGTAGTAGTGTCATTTACTGATAATAAACAAACCACTGAATATACCATAGCGATTCAGTATTGGATGGTACTTGCACTGGTCCATTATCTCCTGTAGTCTCAGCAGACGAAACACCCCAAACCATTACACTATCTCTCTCATACTTCATGGTTGATGTTATGCATTGAGTTAAGCATCTTTACCCTTCTTATGCCGGTTGTACAACCTCCACTTTGAACCAAATATCACAGATTTGGACCCAACCCTCAATATTACCCTTTTAAAATAATCGACAGTCCAGGTTTCGTATTTTTAGCAAATTTCAGTCTCTTGACAATATTTGAAAATCAAAGTAATTTTTTTAACTGCTATACGACCAAATATTCCATTCTCTTTGAGTCTTCTTGATACATTAGATCTCGATACTGTTCTGTCATTTGATACCTGGTGGCTTATCTCATGATCGGTAACAGTCTTCCTTCTGTTCTGAAGGCTGCATAAACAAAGATACTTGAGATCAATATTATTTAGTTCAGGTGTTCTGCCTCTTTCTTATTTTCAAATATACCTTTCTCGGTCTCACGATCTATTATTCACTTGACAGTTGGGTAGAATTTCAAGTCTGCATTAATTTGTCTAATAGTCCAAACGGCATCACGTTAAGCTTTTATGCAAACTCTTGTCTCTACTACAGTTTGTTACGCTTTTTAGACCGTGGCATGACAACAAAACTTAATATGTAGTGTTAAACACCGTTTCTTTTTGTCAAGTTTCACTTGTGTAGTGCTATCAAATTGATTTTTTCTAGCATGCAGCAATATCATATGCTAGCTTCTTTGCGCGTAGTTAAGACATGGCATGGGATATCATGACAGTTATTTCACATCCTAAACTTGATCAGTATGTTTATTGAAACAAAACACTTATGGCATGCCCTTAATACAAGGGAATATGGAAATTCTAAACAATGATAAATATTCTCACCCTAGCTCATTTAGTTGTCAACAAGTATCAGTGAAACATTACCATAGTGTTGATATGTACATTCTGTGATGTCATGGAAGAATTAGCCCCATTAAATGGAAATATTGACAAAAATTCCCTTTTCCTAACACTTCAACACAATACTGTATAATCAAAACCTTTTTGGACTTTCTAGTAAATTTTCTCTATAAATGCACTTTTTGATCAAACAGATATTACATCTTTAAAAATTTATTGTCATTATCTTATAAAAAAGATACTGAAATTTAAAAATTCTGGACTTCTCATTTTCTGTTTTAAAGAGTTAGGTTCAGAAATCTAGTCTATGTCAAAAGGGCCGTGCGTCATTTCGTAGGTATTATGCAATTCTTGAGTAGATGAAATACTATATAGTTAACACATGCAAAATGTTTAATGCCTTAAGTAATTAACATAACTAAAAGAAAAAATTTCTTAACAATATCTGAAAGGTTCATTTTTATTCTTATAGAAGAGGCGTCACTTACAAATGTGACGTTTTACAACTAATTCTAATGTAGTCTATAATTTTTGTTAGTATTCATCATTCATTTTTAAAACATGAAAGTGTTAGAATGCGTCTACCTATCCTAAAACTAGGATTATATATATAACTTGTGTCAACTTACTACATTCGACGTCCTTCTTTGGACCGCAGATTCCTTTTATACGGTCATAGTACATGTCTCTGGGACAGTTGACAAGATATGCAATTCCCCTCACGCATCGGAAAAACTGTGAGCATGAAAACCATGTAGGATAAAGGCAGAACGAGTTGTTTGGGCACGTGATTAACTCGGTTATCACAAATTCTTCAGTACTGATCACAGAAAAGTGTACACCTTGTTTCAACAGATCTGAAGAAAACATAGTTAACAATACTGATGAAATAACCAAAACTGTGTTTCAACAGATCTATAGGCTCAAAAAATAAACAGTGCTGATTTCCTCACGTCCAGTACGTCTACAAACTTCAAATAAACATGTTAAGTTATAGTTTTGTTTGTTTTGGAATTCCCCACAAAACTACTCGAGGTCTATCTATGCTAGCCGTCCCTAATTTAGCAGTGTAAGACTAGAGGGAAGACAGCTAGTCATCACCACCCACCGACAACTCTTGAGCTATTTTTTTACCAACGAATAGTGGGATTCACCGTCACATTATAACACCCCCACGGCTGAAAGGGCGAGCATGTTTGGCGCAATGGGGATGCAAACATATATATATATGTTATTGTAAACTTTTCTTTATTGGAACAAAAAGCTGCAATGGTAACATTGACGATATAATTTGTTATTATTATCAACTCAGGTGATGGTAAGGGTCATTTTTTTCTGCCTTTATTCTCAAGATTTGTAATTTTTCCATTACGCATTACAGATTCTGAAAAGCAACAGTATATTTACTTTCAGCAAGCAATGACGATTAGATGATTGTTAATGACTTTGAATGTTTCGTTTTTGTAAAGCAACAGTTCGACAAATTTAATGTGGTTACTACATGCTTAACATCTTAAAAAACCATTTAAGTTAATTATGTTAAGGTTCTAAAGATGAAATGAGCATTCTGTATTTCTAATTTCAGGAAAATTCTTAAACTAGCAGAAATAGTTCCTACCTAAGTCTGTGGGATCTGTGGCCTTTTCTGCAATTTTCTAACAATTGTACAACAATGTACTCAAACTTGACATTTAATAATGTTCACCAGATTTTATTGAAATTCTAGCATTAAAATGATTCATCATCACAAAATAAATATTATTGAAGTATTACTTTGTAGATGCAGATATCATTAAAAATGACTTGCTTTCGTGTTGCTTTGCGCGAAATTTAAAAAAACATACCTGTTCCAACACTCAAGATATTTTTTCTAAGGAAAAACCAAATATTTTCAAGTTTGTTTTTGGTTGTTTTATATTTCAATCCTATTCTTTTTTGTAATTTTTATTGGTTAAATCTCAAACATTATCATTTTAATGGAAATTTAAACCGTTGTATTTGTTGTTACTCAGCTATAAAATACTGCCTAGTTATTGAAATACTACTCAATTATGATTGGTGATAATCGGTGCGATAGTTTCCGAGTTTTGAACATGTACATCGTAAGCTCCATTATAATAATATTTAAGTATTACTCTTACTAAGTTTTTGTTCTATTTATTTAAACTGTTTTAGTCAGTTTTTAAGTTGCCAAACCACGCTTGTGCCTGTACAAAATGAAGCTTTTTTTTTACTTATCAAACTACTTATCCAGTTATTTTAGGAATTCTAATTAAGAATCCTATTGCATTTTCTTCAGGAGCGAAGATAGATGTGTTTCAAATATAATAACGACTTTGCTCTAATTCAGCCTAAATTATAATAGAAGTAATCATTTTAAATATAATCTGTTGTGATAACGAGATGAATTAAAATATAAACTATTATTAAACGGCACCCAGCATGGCCAGGTGTGTTAAGGCGTCCGACTCCTAATCTGAGGGTCGCGGGTTCGAATCCCCATCACACCAAACATGCTCTCCCTTTCAGCCGTGGGGAGCGTAATTAATGTGACGGTCAATCCCACTATTCTTTGGTAAAAGAGTAGCCCGAGAGTTGGTGGTGGGTGGTGATGACTAGTTGCCTTCCCTCTAGTCTTACATTACTAAATTATGGATGGCTAACTCAAATAGCCCTCTTGTAGCTCTGCGCGAAATTAAAAAACTTCTTAAACGGCGGCCATCATCAGTTGATGCTGCTGCATACAATATTCCCGCTGTTTAAGGGTTAAGCCTGCATTCAGCTAGATATAATCACTGCTTTATGCATATATTACATTACAAAACTTCATTTAGCCACTAATAATATTTTAATATTCATGTTTTGTGACGTAATTTTGGGTCATCGATCGCTTTGATTTCTCATTAATATTAACTCCACACTTTAAACCAAACCAAATTGAAGTGTTTAACGCTTTTATTCAAACAAATTAATTTCGTACAGGAAAAGATGTTCATATACGTAACTTGTAAAATGTTGCTGCTTATGCTATTGGCCTCCCTCAGTCGTGAAAATCTACGTGTATCGTACAAGCAAATAATTACATATATATGTGTGTGAATTGTTGTTGTTTTTATATCTCACCTGATTTATTATATTATTCAACATGAAAAAATTGTAATACAACACTTACTTTCTTCTATACTTTTAAAAAAGTCAAGTGAATAAATAAATAACGCGTATATATTTTAAATTAAAACGATGTATAGCTTATAACGTTGATTTAATAATTATCCATACTGTAGATTTTGATTATTCTTTTGCCCAAATAAAACACATTTGAGGATTAACCATTTATCCATTTCACTGTAAAGAACTAAAAAAAATTCATCTTACAATAAAGAGAAAAAAAATAACGGATCTTATATAGCGACAATCTGTCAGAACCACATGAATTCACCCATTGTGATGCGCATTAGGCTTAAAAAATTTTAGAGAGTGGTCTAAAAGGAACTCAATTTATAGCTGTTTGCAAACATTACCTAAATGGATTTTGTTATCATTCGTTAGGAAACTTGTATGCTATGACCAAAACGAGTAAACATACGTGCTCAAAAACACAAAACATAAACTATATTACCAAGAAGGTAAGAGGCAAGATCTCAATTGAAGTTATAACTGAAATAAAAACATAAAAAAACGTCAAGAAAATAAAGTTGCCCTCTGTATATATATATATATTGTTTGCTATGAAATATCTTATATTATCATACATTAAACTGAAAATTTAAGACTAAAAGAAAATTTACAAAGTAGAATTTCAGGTATCGTGAATACACCCTATTGAATGAAAAAAAGAAACACTTTGTATATTCCTGCAACGTTCTTTTGCCAAATAACTAAATAAAATATCGAAAGAATGAGAGAGAGTTTTATACCTTCTCGGCATCCTGAGCTCTCTGGCCAGTCGCAACCCAGGATCATGTGGTTGTACTGTGTTAGAGGGTAACAACTTTCTACTGTTGCTCTCCAAGAATTACACTTGTAAAACGTTGAACAATTTTGTACTCGCTGATAATGGCCTGTTATTTCTGGGCAAGTAAAGTCTGACATTCTATTGTTTGAGGCACTACCAAATGTCCCTGAAACATAATTCAATATTGTGAATGAGACAAAGGGGGAAATAAATTATGGACAATATCTATGCATCTGTTTTAATATACGCGTATCTACGTCAAACATCTGTACTTAGCCGGAACACTATTATTCAAACTTGTCCTCAGGAGTGTTTGCATTAGAAATACACTGACATATAAATAACAGCAGAGAACACTTCATAAATTTAAGAATATGTGATTGATCTAATCATATTGTGCACTCCGTGAAGCATTTATCAAGACTCAATATTAATATTAATTTGCCAATTGTTAATCAAATTTAACAAATGTAACACGATTATAGATAATGAAGTTTTAGACATTGTACTTTAAATCTTAAAACACAAACTGAACGATTATTTTAAAAGCAAATAGAATTACCTTTGTAATTTATTTCAAGAACCATATAAAATGAATAATAGAATTTATTGTGTGAAGTAAACGTTAAAATAATGGAAGAAAATTATTATTTCTCAACATACAGAGTATAAGTTTAATAACAGAGAACAATTATTCTATAAAAATACAGAGAAACTACACTTTAAGAGGTATTGAAACTGAATATAACATGTTTTTCTGCGAGGAAGTACCTGAAACATATTATTCTGTGATATATGACACAGTTTCCATTATTAAAAAAATTAGGATACCAGTGAATGATAAGATTTAATATTGAACACTTTTGTAGAGGAATATTTTGAAACCTAAGAGCATGCTATTTAAAACAATGTGTAATCAACCACAATTCTCGTTACTGTTTGGTTACTCATTTCCAGAAAATGGCTTGCTTCTATAGCTGAATAACATCGGTTTTAATTCCTTTAAAAACAAAACATATCCGGTATAAAGCTATTCACATCAAACTTTTCGGTTACTTAAATATAACATTTAATAAAAACAGAAAGAAAAGTTTTTATATTCATAATAAAAAATTTAGAAAAATGATTAATTGACCAACACAGCATTATATTATGTTTGTTCAACCTTTTACCAACAAGAACGAAAAATACTGATAATGTTTTATAAAGCAGCCTTTAAGAAAGAGATTCAGCTGTTTCATAAAACATGATATATCGAACTATTTCTCTTCAAAAAGTATTGTGACTAGTTGAATTGTTATAAAAAACGATATGTAACGATTATGATAATGATCCTGATTGGTAAATTTCTGTACAGTAGAGCAATTTCAGGTGTATTAGTTAACTCACCCAAAATCTGATACCCAAGAAGGAGAAGTGTTCCAAAAACTATCCAGGACTTCATAGTTTTCTCATTGCATGTGCCAGAAAGTCCAGAATAATAAACGACAAACACTGCAGGTATATATATATATCTGCGTAGATTATATCAATCAGATATTAAGAAATTATGTGGGAGTATATCGAGCAATTCAATTGGCTAATTGGTAAATCTGTATTTGCAGAAGCAATTTGATTTGATACTTATTAAAATTGTGTTTTAGTAGTTATGGTTACAGGGTGACGTATTGGGTAGCTCAGTGACGTAAAACAATATGAATTTTTAATGTAATTGGTAACTACTGATAACTCAGTTCCTTTTTAAAAAAATGATATTTTGGTCAGCCTAAATGTATACTTTATTTATTATTCATAACTGACTGTTGCTAATGTCAGAACTGATGATGATTTATTGTTTAAATTTAATAAGCACTTATACCACTTAACATGATAACACAAACAGTCACAATCAGGACGAAAATTTAGTAATGTGACGTATATTCATTATATTCGCTATTCATACCTTTGTGAAGCATATATTATGAATTTGTTGTATTATAAAAATTCACTGACAAGGTCTGAAAGAACAATCATGTTCAAAAATCCATACTTGAACCAGAGGTCTACGTTTTCTAATTGCAAATGTTAAAAAAACCTGGAATTATATGAAAATAAAATTATAGATGAGTTAAATAAATAATGAAATAGATTTAATCGTATAATGTGTTCATCATTCTGATTAAACCAGTTAAAACCTTTAGTATAACTTGAGTATCAATGTGTGAAATAATGACAAACATAAGGCTGCGGTGAGGTACACTTGATTAGAAAATTTGTGTTCGAGAGAAAACACTTATAAATATTATTTGTTTAAAACACACATCCATAAATATTGGAAAGACGTGTCAAAACAGCCATCATAGCGCTTAAAACTTAATATTCATAGTTTTAGTTGTATATTTGCCATTTGTTTTCCTGAATTATTTTTTAATTAAACATTAAACTAATGTTCCGAGCTGCGATTTATTATAATTAGTTGATTATAGAGAGATATGTTGACTTTTTTGTTTTTATCAATCACTATGTTTTAACATAGACTGAATTTTAAACTATGTCAAGATTTGTTTCTGAAAATGATCTGAAATTTTACACAAAGGTACAAAAATAACTGCCTGCTCATAGACGTCCGTAATTTTTAAATAATATAAGGTAAGGTCAATAGTCGTCTGCTCCAGCCGCCAACAATTAGAACAACATTGTCTGACTGAATAGTTGAATTTGACCATCACAATTGTAGCGCACCAATAGTTCTAACCTTACCAAGTTTACTGTTAAACCCCTAGAAAATGGAAATTATCATAATACTGAAAACATTGCATTTCTATTATAGTAATTCGAGACTAAGGAACTTTATCACACTTCATACGAAAATTGAAAACACTATCAATGGTTTGGTGGTTTTTTTTAATTTCGCGCAAAGCTTCACAATGTCTATATGCGCCAACCGGCCGTAATTTAGCAGTGTAAGATTAAAAGGAAGGCAGGTAGTCACCACCATCCCACATCAACTCCTGAACTAATTTTTCACCAACGAATATTGGGATTGATTGTAACATTATAACGCTCTCACGGCTAAAAGAGTGAGCATGTTTGGTGAGACGTGGATTCGAACTCGCGACCCTCAGATTATGAGTCCAGTGTCTTAACCAACTGGCCATGCAAGGCCCGCTATCAATGACCGGAACAAATTTACATAATTTTATTTGTAGTCTTAATACAGATAATTAAACACTTTATGTATATATGAATTTAACCCGGTATTTACTTTTGTTATTTTCCATTCATATTTAATGATTTATATCTCAAGCCTGTTATGGTTTCAAATAATTCATAAGTACTTTTACATCAACACGAGAGCATTTTCTTAGATACTATGAAAGACATTAAATACATTTTTACAGAATACGTTATTTTTAGTGCGTATCGTTACAAATATAGTCAAAATTCGATCTTCTCGTATGGCATACACAATACTAAACTTTGTGGCAGAACACTCAAATTTGGTACCTCTTCGATGGTCAGCAGAGAGCTGTGAGAATTACAACGTTAAAATCCGAGGTTCTATTTATCACGGTGAACAGAACACAGAAGTCAGTCTAATGGCCAAGCGTGTTAAGGCGTTCGACTCGTAATCCAAGGGTCGCGGTTTCGAATCCCGGTCGCACTGAACATGCTCGCTCTGCCAGCCGTAGGGGCGTTATAATGTGAGTCAATCCCACTATTCTTTGGTAAAAGAGCAGCTCAAGAGTTGGCGGTGGGTGGTGATGACTAGCTGCCTTCTCTCTAGTCTTACACTGCTAAATTAGGAACGGCTAGCGCAGATAGCCCTCGAGTAGCTTCGCGCAAAATTCAAAAATAAAAAAATAGTTTTGTGCTAAAAGCGCACAAATGAATAAGATGTGACTGAAATAAATGTGTAATCGTAAGAAGTTAGAAAATTAATGAGGTGCATTATAAAAATCATACTCGGATCGAAATCTAACAATATATGTCATGGACATATGCATTTCGATTTCATGTTTATTTTCGAACAAAACCACATTTTAGAAAAAAGATGTTTTTGTTTTTATTTACAAACATACTGGATCTTTAATCTACAATTTCTTTTGAAACGTTTCACAAAACACTATTTTGTGTACTTTATATTGCCGAGTTATTTAATAATCTAGGTATTTAACAAATCAAGCTCATTAGATTAATTTAAATTTGAATATTAAGATGTGCTTTAAAATTAGAAACAAGAATAACGCACAATAAAAACTTCTATTTTTAGCTAACAGACAAATTATTTTTTACGGTTATCACGCGTAAAGCTGCCCAAACATTTAGAATCCCTTAACGTTGCTCATTGGCCAAATAGTTTTCTTATGTTACGTTGTAAATGTTTTCCTTTTTAAAAATAAATTTTGCCCAAGTTACCTTAATTGACTTTTCATAAGTGTGCTCTCTACCTATGTACATCACTGATAACTATGTCACAAGTGAAAGAAACGTGTATCTTTTATGGTATGTGTAGTAAAAAGCTTTAAAACTCTAGTTGTTCAAGTCCTTTATGTTAATGTTGACTCCTAAGCTATTCCCCACCCCTAGTGATTCAACATCGTCTGGAAGTTTGTGCCGCTCCCAGTAGAACCAGCATAGACAGTCAACGGTGTAGCTTGCCAGCAGCACCAAACCTAATATTGTGTCTGGTCAATTACACGTACGCGGTGAATTACATTAGCGTATTGACACTAAAAGCACTCCAGTGTTTAAAAGATGTCTTGCAAGGTAATGTCTGCGAACTTACAACGTTAGAAACAGGGTTTCGATACCTACACGTGGTGGGCAGAGCATAGGTAGCTCATTGTGCAGCTTTGTGTTTAATTACATGCAAACAAACAAGCCACAATGGTGCATATAATCTCAGTTAGCCTATTTCAATGTGTACGTGTATGTTTCTGAAAACCTAGAGTGCCTCAGGAGCTCAGTAGATAAGCAATACCACTGCTATGAATATTTCTCACTATTTCCTGAAAGTTATTCCTGTCAGTAACATCAGTCGATGTTCTTTATGGATTTATACTGATAGAAGAATATTTTCCATGTTTATAATACACGTAATTTATCACTGGTTTCTGTTTAAACCTTTAAATCTCCAGAAATATGTAATATTTTTTTATATTAAGCAAAAATTAAGATAAGCTGCACCTTTAAAGGCTGTTTGTTTTTAAAGCACCCATGTTTCAGCTGAGTATAATTTGGCTGATCAGATATAGCATTAAAATATCACTGTGTGTGTGTGTGTTTTTATAGCAAAGCCACATTGAGCTATCTGATGAATCTACCGAGAGGAATCGAATCCCTGATTTTAGCGTTGTAAATCCGTAGACTCACCATTGTATCAGCGGGGATCCTAATGTCACTGAAGCAGTGGTCTGAAAAAAATTTCATATTTGTTCAGCAAAAATTTCAAGAGATGTTTTGTAGCGCAAAGATAAGCTATGGTCATTATTTCAAAGTTCGTCAGTCTGGACAAGATGACTTATATTGTTTCTTTGTAACTAAGCATTAAGTTCAACAACGGGCTATATGTGCTCTGTCCACCACGGGGATCTAACCCCTGTTTTCGGTATTTTTTATTCGCAAACATACCACAATGCCACTTGGGTGGACCCATTTTGCTGATGCTACGCATTTGTTTATTTGTTAACTTTCGCCCAAAACTACCCGAGGGTTATCTGCGTTAGCTGTCTTTAAGGTATAAAGTGAAGGTAGATAGTTAGTAATTCCCACCGCAAACGTTTTGCTCACTCTTTACCAACTAATATTATTAGGAAGAACCGCCACATTAAGACGCTCTCGTAGATGAGAATTTTCATTGAAGGGATTCGAACCCGAAATCCACAATCTTTTGAAACAAGTGTTTTAATCATAAAGCCATGCCAGGACTAATGCTAATGAACTAGCTGCAAAATTAGCTTAAAAATAAAATAACACTGTGGAAATTCGTTAATGCACTTCTTTCTGAGATTTGTTGTTAAATTTTATTTATATACCTACGAAAGTTTCAGAAGATAGCAATTTATAATTGCAAAACAATATACTTTCACAGGCGGAATCTTCTTTTAGAGAGAAAGTAAAAGTCAATAAATTGGTTCAGAATTGTAATAACTTTAAACCTAAATATTTGGTGGTATTTAACAAGGTCACATAGCAATGACCTTTTTCCAAGGCTAATCAAACTTATTACTTGTAAAAAAATATGTAGTGTGAAACTTCAAATTTAACTAATTAGTCACAGTCGAAGAGCAGTGAAAACTTTTTATTTATTTCTCTGTCCACGGTTAACACCATAATTCAAACATCAATTAAAGTTAAGTTGCAATTTCTTTGTGTTTTTCATCACAAATTTTGTGCGTACTAATAAATCTAAGATGACAGTCTGGTACAAAACAAAGTTTAACTGACGATTGCAAAAAGTAAAGTTTTCCATGTAAAAACATTTTATAAATTCTACGCTGGAAGACAATTGTCACAGCAAAATATGAATTTATCCAAAAACAATATGTGATTAAACTGTATACAAAAACTAAGCAAGAAGGAAAATGCTTTAGGTTATTGATATTTATCATTGATGAAACTTTATAGACATTTCAACTCAGTTGGATACGAGGTGTTACGTCGTTAAGGTGTGCTTGTCTGTTGTTTCTTGAGAATGTTTTATCAGGTATATTTAATATTAGTTAATCAAACGTTTTTAGCTGTATAAACATTTTAAGTCAAACAATCAATTTCGTTTGCATTCAGCAAGTTATTGATCTACATCGTCGTAAAACATCAAAGCGAAACAGGGTGTCAGTTGTCATATCACTGATATCACAGTAGTCCGTTAACGCAATGTTTATTTAATACGGGTATTCCCTATTTGAAAAAACGTTCCGTATTTTTAACATTACAAAACTATGTAAATAAGTTTCAAGCTTTATATTATTTTATTTATTTTAATTTTATGATTTGCTAGTGGTGGTAATAAAATTTAATTACAAACAGATGTATCAAATTAAATATTAAAGTGTTATTTGATATTGCTTATTCAACTAACTTTGGTAGAGCATTTATTTCAAAGCAACCTGAAGCCATAAAAAATAAACTGGGTTGTTAGTCGTGTTAATTCAACAACAGTTTTAACAGATGCTTTAGAATACATTACGTTTGTTTGGTTGGTTGAAATTTCATGTAAAGCACTGGCCGTCCCAAGTTTTAAAGTGATAAAATGGTGAGAAGACAACCAATGAATATCATCCACAACCAACCGTTGGGCTGTTCTTTACAAACAAAAAGTGGAATTTCTACTCACATTATAACGCTGAATGGAAGAAATATTCGGCGACTTATTTAGATCTCGCTAACCACAGATTGTGCATCTAGCACCATAAACACCAGACCTAGACATTTTCATTTAAAATTGCATTGATTTACGAATAATTCCCATTAGGGAAGGCATAACTTTTCCTAGTTTGTATTACAGAATAGTGAGGCACAATCAATGTCTGTGTTATCATATAATCACAAACGAACTTTATTTAATGAATTAATTATTGAAGCTCATAAAAAATGCAGAAGCAAAATATTTCTGAAATTTTGGTAGCATTCTGCCGGGTTTGATATCTTGTATGACATGCATATCAATACGTAAGTTGTTTTCGCTTCATCTTCTACCATTACATTTTGAAAAACTGTTATAGGTTGAACTTGTTTAACTTATTTTTATTTTTTATAGTTTCTTTCCACTTTCACACAGACATTCACAGTCATCTTGCAGTTTCTGAAGAGAAAATGTTAGTTGTGCGTGTGCGTGCATTTTCATATAGCAAAGCCACATCGGTCTATTTGTTGCCTCCACAAAAATTTCAAGTAAATTAACGTTTTTAGGAATTCAGCACTGACACAGTCTATGCAAGGTGTTTTTTGTTGTTTTTCACGATTAATACGTAGTGGCATATCTAGCAAGGGCTAGAGGGGCCTCAATCGTAGGGTCCATAGTGTTATTGGGGGCCTGTTGATAATTTTATTATATGTAAAATTACATGAGATGTAGGGCCCACAAACATTATTAGTCCACACAACCTTAAATCCACCGGTGCTGATATTTCATCAAAATGTTAAAGTCTGAACAGTAATTAATAAATTGTATGTTAAAATAATCACATTCATATTATTTAAAGTTAACTTATTTCACCAAATTTTCCAAAATTCCACACAATAAAATTGTTAAGTAAAAATATTTATACAGCGGTTAAAATTTTAGTTCCCGTGAAACGTTTTGTACATACCTATGTGAAAAAGTATTCAGATTCGTGTTCAAGCTACAGCAGTTTTTTTATAAGCCCTGGAGATCGTGATGGTGTTAATCTTTTTTTATGTAAGTTACAGTTGTGTTTACTTTTTGTAAAATTCTCTGTTAAGTTTGTTGTGTAGAATATCTGTATTTAGTTTCTTCTCTTTACCCCTAAGTGCTATAGCACCAAGTTTGACAATTCATATGCCGAAAATCTGGTTTCAATACTTACGTTGAACAGAGTAGAAAAAATATTTTCAGCTTAATAATACAGTTTCTTCTAATTGTTATTCATCCTGATGATTAGAGGCTCTTGACTCATAATCTGTGAGTACGAATCCCAATCCCGAGCTACATTGCCTTTGCAGCCGTGATAACGCTATTATGTTACGGTCAATCCCATTATCTGTTGGTTTGTTTTGAATTTAGCACATAGCTACTCGAGAGCTATCTACGCTAGTCATCCCTAATTTAACAGTGTAAGACTAGAGGGAAGGCAACTAGTCATCACCATCCACCGCCAACTGTTGAGCTACTCTTTAACCAACGAATAGTGGGATTGACCTTATTTGTCGGTAACTCAAGAGTTGACGGTGGTGTTTATCAGCTGCCTTTCCTATAGTCTATTAATGCTAAATGGGGGACTGCTAGCGCAGGTAGGAATTGAACTGCAACGTTTTTTTTTCACTTGTTTCATGTTTAAGTTAATTTTTCCAGTCTGTGTAACTTTCCCTTGATAAACCAGATTAACCTCCAAACAAGCGGCATGGAGTATGAAAAACAACTGATCTAGGCGAATACATAAGGTAATTTCTATTCTTCGTTTCGCCGTTTAGCAACTGCCCGAAAGAACTTGCTTCTCGTTGATGCACGTTGGCAAATCTTAAAAAAAGTCACAATCTAGACTTTGTTTAATACTGTATTACTCACTAACTGAGACACACAATTGTTTATGCAATACAATATTGATTATTATTGCCAGGGCAATGCTGCACACTTGTAGTTTTTTCTTCTTTAATCTTGTTCACGTGTTAATTAAAAACATAAAAATGTTCCTGAAGATAAAACATCTGTGTTATGTATACTAATTTTGATGATGTGGTTGCTTTAATAACAGATGCCTCTTACATTCACAGCCTCATTACACTACTATATCATCTCAAATACATTTTACATTCAACAGCTCCAATATACTAACTAATAATACTTTAACTGGTGTGATTAATGGGATATTTATGTGGATGATGCAGATTTCGTTGCAGAATCCACAGTGGTTAAATGATTTATGCAGCAAAAGTAAGAAGAGTGTTTAAGTAAATGGGATTTTATTTAATCCAGTAAAGGTGAAGCTACATGATTATTCATGTTAAAATGTGAAAAAAAAAAAAAACAGAACAATACTTGAGTTCTTGAAATTTTTTTCATTTTACATCTTGCTCAAAATTTGCCACCCTAGTTAAACATGGCCTCGTCTGTGTACAGGATTTAGCTTTGTTCAGTTCTGTTTAATGGATTTAGTAGTTCAACTTCAAACTATGATAGATATGATTGTGTTAAGTTTTCTCTGTAGCATGGAGATGTATTCTCTAGCCTTTACTGTTTAGCTTACGACTGTGATTGATTCCTTTTGGAAACTGAAATTATTTCAAGTTCTAACTAAAATGTTATATTAATAGATTTTGTTTTCAAGTTCTCTAACTAAAATGTTAGTGTTAATAGATTTTGTTTTCAAGTTCTCTAACTAAAATGTTAGTGTTAATAGATTTTGTAAAACATGAATGTGTTAGTGGTGCAGGATCTGGGAGAGCAAGGTAATTGAGTTTAGATTTTTTAATATTAATTTTAGACCTTCAAGTGAAAAAATATGCTTAAAATTTACATCACTAAACAGCACAGAGTTGTAACTATTTTATAAAAATACCTATGAGAACTAATATATATTTTACATACCTCACCCATTAGAACCATAAAAAAAGACACTAGGAAAACAATGAGAAAAATAGATATACTTTTCTCATGCTTAAAGTGTCAACAAGCGTTATAGAAATATGTCATTTTGAAATAAAGCTTTTATTTACAGATACTAAACAAATTGTTTAACAAATATACAAATATGTCTTCATGAAATTGCAGCCTCAAGACTTAATTTCAGTTGCAAAGCAATCTTTCAAATAAAGAATTATGTACACTGAACTATGTTTTTTGAAAAGACTTGGGCACTGTGTTTTCAAAAAGTTCAATTTAATATGTAACTTCTCATAAAATGTTTCCTTCAAATAAAGACTACGATGGGTTGAACTTTCCACAGCTGATTGTGTTCCATACTGAAGTCTTCTCACTGTCCTGTAAGGCAATTTCTTTTTTAGGGAAAACTTCATATTTCATTATATGTTAATCCACAGCATTTTATTTGTCAATCAAAGTTCCTTTCGGTTTGGACTTTTTAATATCTTGGTCAATTGGTGCAACCTTAAGAAAAGATAGAAATAATGAACTAAAGACAGCCAAAAAAATGTTAACAGTGATCAATACATTATCAATCTTTCATCTAAAGCACAATTAAAATACTAGATAAACATAACACTTCAACTCTTGCATCATTATTTGAAATGCAATCTGATAAGTTTATAGTTGATAATTACAACCAGTGAAATTACTTACTGAAGATATACATTGCAATTACACTTGATGTATGTTAAAAACTTCTGCACTTAACACCATTTAAAAAGGTTCTTTAATTTATTAAATTGTTCTCAAAGCCATTCATATTAGAAACACCTTATCAACTTTATCTTTACATACACACAGTTAAGTAAAAACACTCTCAAAAGCGTACATATTGTTATTTTAACTTTTACCCTAACAAAACACATTTTTTTTAAAACCAATAATGGGTTTTAGGTATTAAAGATACCCGATATCTGTTGCTACTTGATAAAAGCTGGTAGAACTCCCTTCCTCAAAACTGCAAAGGGAGTTACTTTTTATTTCTGATAACAATTTTCTCTACATTATGACAACTTGGTATAATTACATTATAGCTTCAGAATGGTTTCTTCAAAATATGTACAAGAAAATTCTATATCTTAAACAGTAAATGAATACTTTTTAGTACACTACAATGTATCAAAGCAAAATATGATAATGCCTACTTAAAACTGACAAAAACTTTTATTTGTATGCAAAAAATTTTTTTAGACATGTAAAATAGGTAAAATAATGCTGTGTCCACTTCCTCTAGTCCATAGTTTTTGTTATTTAACAAAAATATGACAGTTTATCTGTATACTTAGAAGTTTGTTTTGTTTGGGGGGGGGAAGTAATAAAAAGGAACAAAATATGATTTTAACTTCACTAACCAAACATTTCACCTTTTGTTGAAAAATTCAGATGTCAATTTTATATACACAGTAGTTATCAAAAATGACTTGAATTTTTTAACCTAAACATTTCTGTTTATTTTAAGATAATAAATGTGACTACAGTGGTATTTGTTTTTACACTTTTAAAATTAAGGCATTTTGATTAAAAATACATGCTGTTAATAATAAATTATAGTATATTTCATACCAATTGATTTATATTAGGCATGCCAAATTAGATACATCGAACGAGATGTATGTGTGTATAAATTTTATTTTTATAAAATCCTAAATAATTTGCTTTTGAAAGCATCCTGAAAATAATGGTACTGTTTAATTGTATATTGAAAAGAATGTTATTGGTTAGTTTGATTTCTTTATGGATGTGTTTGCATTGTAAAATTAATGGTGCTCATTATTTCAGTTACATATTGAAATGGATGGTATTGATTAGTCCAATTATGTCATGGATGTGCATGAATAATAAATATTAACAGCTATTATTTGACTTAGATTAATGTACTTACCTGCTCCAGCAACTTTCTTTTACTAATTCCTTTTCTTTCCAGCTGCTTTTCAATAATTCTAGCATTGTTTGCATAGGAATCTGCCACTTCTCTCTGTAAATCACATTACAGTGATTTTATCACACACGATAAATTAACTGTTGTAAGTATGTATACTTAATTATATTAATGTGAAAAACCCGGAGAACCATCACATGAAAAAAAATATACACGTTTAAAATAGGATATGTAAAAACTAGCACCTGTTTTGAAGAAAAGTCAATGTCTTCATTTTCTAAAAACAAGTCCACTGATGTTATCTTAGTAATTTATTCATCATGTCCAGTAACTCTGCACCCAAAATTATGTTTTGGACAAGGGCTATCTGTCCTAACCATCCCTAATTTAGCAGTAAAGATGAGAAGGAAGGCAGCTAGTCATCATCACCCACTGCTAACTCTTGGACTACTCTTTTACCAACAAATATTGGGATAGTCTGTCCCATTAGAACACCCCCCACGGCTGAAAGGGTGAGCATGTTTGGTGTGTCAGGAATCCAAACCCACAAATCTGAGATTAGGAGTTGAGTTCCTTAACCATCTGGCCATGCTGGGCCTTAAACTAAAAAATCTATCAGTATAAGACAGGTAACAATTTATAACAGGATATCTTCAATTTTAATTGAATTTGTTCAATACCTCTAACAAAGCAAAAGATAATAAACATTGTCATAATACTTCATATATATTAGCACAAACAACAGCACAATTGCTAGAAATTTCAACAGGGTTATTTATGTTTCATCAATGTAATTAACCTGGTTGTAGAAATGGTAAGAATTTTACAGCAAATACTCCTTCATTAGTTATCCAGCCCATGTTTCTGCTCAACTTAGAGCTTAAGCTAATATCATATGATACTAAATGTTCTTTAACTAGGAGAATTTCATAATGTTCAGTAAAGTTGTGCTTAAAATTTGGGAATAATAATAATAACCCACACATGTGATTCTTGTGAAAACTTGAGCTGAAAACTACTAATCTAGTTTTCTTGGTCTAACCAATACTTATGCATCTGCATCTATGTTCACTCTGTTCATTGCTGTTCTAAATCAGTTATCTTTAATCCAAATAACTAAAAACAGTCCAATTTTACTCTTGGGTGAAACTATAGTAAAAAATTTTAGAATGATAGCTCAAATTATTTTTTTACATAGGCATCTTCAAAAATTATGTTCAAATTTAAGCCTTTTTCTTGAATAACTTTGTATGTATATTTTATATTTAGACCAAATTTGACAGCTAATTGTAAGTTATAAAAAAATCTATCAGTGTACTATATTTGAAAAAAAATCCATGAAAGCTAAGGATATTTTTCACACTTTTGGCACAGAGGAAAAAAAAAACACTTCAATCAAATTTGGAGATTTTTCATCTTGAGTATTTTTAAGTGCATTTCCTCAAAATCTGGTAAGTGAAGTAAAAGCTCAGTAAAGCACATCCACTTAAAATAATTCAGATTACCACAGTCTGAGCTACAGTAAGTAGAAGACTGCTAAACTATTACTCCTATTAATAGCACACTGTGTCCTGCAGGTTGTTTTGGCCAATGATATACTACTGTACGTCACAAAGTAAAATAATTTTCAATAGTTCGTACAAAATTTATCAATTCTTACTTGTTTTATTGAAACTGGTGCATTCTTTTCTTTCCTTTATATCAAGTTACTATTGGTCATGTTTTTAGTGAATGTTTTACCATAAATAAAGGGGTTCCTGTAAAACTAAGATTTTGAAAAGTAAAAGTGCAATGACACATACTGCACCATATTACCACTTAAAATATTTGATGAAAGCAGTTACATCCTTGACTACACACCTTAGAATTTCACACACATTAATTCTGTCTTGCAGTTGCAACTTTATGACAAAAATGCTACAGTAAAATGAAAGCTTACACTAACTCACTTAACCCTTCTGCAATCAATAATTTTCTATTAACAGGAACCGAGCAAACTTGAAAATATTTTTTTTTGTTTTACATATACAAGTGACTTTCTGCACAATTTATTATTGATAAAAACCCTACAATCCATATATCATTGGATTCAGTGTAAAAAACCCTTAACACAATAAATCCACATGGTTTCTTGAAGTAGAAATATAATCAAATATGACCTTATAGCAAGAAGATGTTAAAGAACATGCTTCTTATCTCGTCAATAGTGAAAGACACCAATATTTTCATACACTGAAAATACATTTCTGATAAATACCTCAACTCACAGTTACAGTTATTCCCACTTTGACTGTCCTCTAGTGCACAAATGTTTGCTTGCCACTAGCCTTTAGACTCTAATCTAATCTCAGATGTATACCACTTGGTTCAGCTTTATTAAAGTATGCAAATCAGCATGCGACAGTCCTCCATCAGTACAAGTGCAACAAATCCTCCAATCCAACTGTTTTCCCCGATACAGTTGAAACCAATCTTCACTTTGAGATTAGGCAAGAAAAACAACACTGGAAGTAGGATGGAAGAGTGGTAGGTGTGATAAGTAGTAAATATCTATCATAAATATATTTTTAACATTCGAAAGTTGTAGTTTTCCTATATTAAAAATCCAATAAGTGCTTAACTCTTCTCACAAAATTAGCTATTCTTGTTCAGTGCCACTCTCCATGTGCAAACATTTTTCTTTACACATGCCACACGCCTAACAGATCAAATGATTCCAACATGTCTCTCATGTAAATCATCATGCATCATTTCTCCACTAGCAGGAGTGCAGCACATACATGACATGTGACACCCTCTACATGACTCTGTTCAACTATCACTTCAAAATCTGGCAGAAGATGTAAGCACCAAAGGAAAGTGAGGAGAAGTGTGAGAAAAGGTAACTACCGTTTAGAAATACAATTTCAATATAAATAAATTATAACTTCTGATAAGGTACTTGTATCCTCACATAAGATTAGCTAAAATACCAGATTGAATAGGAGATGGCACTGGTGCAAGATAATGACAGAAGTAAGCCCCACAAGAGTCAGATCTAAAGATCTGATGAGGAGGCTGCACTACATGTGAACCAGGTATACTCTTTACCCATCCATGAAATGTGTAAAAAATAAGGGTGAAAAATGAGAAGAAAGAACCGTGGAAAGATAGTTACCCCAACTGTGAAATGTATGTTGGACTCAATCCCACAAAAAATAAATTAGTGGATGTGCACTTAAGTGTAATGTGGCTATGGTGGGATGGAATGTGCTAGATAAGTCAATTACATTCAACACCCTTACATTCAAGAACAGAGAGAGAGTTAAAGATAATAGAGATAAGGGACAGAAACCACAATTGAGCTGTCCAGAAGGGGACCACAAGAAGGACTCAACACAGAGTAGATTGGATGAGAGTAATTACTTG
Source organism: Carcinoscorpius rotundicauda (assembly GCA_011833715.1). NCBI lineage: Eukaryota > Metazoa > Arthropoda > Merostomata > Xiphosura > Limulidae > Carcinoscorpius > Carcinoscorpius rotundicauda. The sequence goes on along the minus strand of CM022400.1, from coordinate 25,920,754 downwards.
GAGTAGAAGACTGACATGCAAGAAACATGTTGGCATAGCCCAGAGGGATAACAACCTCCCAGTGATGCCTAATTCCCAAAAAGAGAAAGAGCCTCTTGTGCTGGGCAAGAATGTGTTGATAAGCACCTTCTGAAGAAAAAAAACTACATAGTTTGCACATGAAGAGGAAAAGGCTGGACTCAGCTGAGATGTGAATTGAAAAATTTCCCCAGATGTACAAGTTATTGGATAGGATATAACATTTCTCCAATCTGACAATCCAAACCACCCATACAGCTTCTCTAAAACGTTCAGTGTGTGGGAAAGAATTTCAAAAGGATGGAGCTAGAAGAAGCTGATCATCCATATAATGATGGAAATTGAGCTCAAAAAAAATGTGGAAAATAAGCAAATGATCAGACCACTTGACAGAAATCTGATGTCACTCCAAAAGGCTTGAAGCTGATAAATGTAACCTTTGTGGATAAAACAGAGATAACAACATGAAGCCCAAGCAACATCAGACACATCAGGCCTCGTTATCCAAAGCCATGGAAGAAAAAGACCATCTAACATACAGGTGTGGATCCATGATCACATAGTGACAACACCAGAGCAGATAGATTTAGCTGCAGTGTAAGCAAGCACATTCCCACAAATACCAACATGGCATGATATCCAGAAAAACTGGATACAAGTAGGTGTTGAAGAGAAATGGACCAGTTGATTTTGAATATTGGCAAGAACAGGGCATGAACTAATGTAAAGTGATTCCAGGGCTTGTAGTGAACTAAGTGAGAAAATATAAATAGTGCAGTTTTAGTACTGCTTAGCTTCTATGTGATCCAGGGCAAGAGAAATGGTGTACAATTGAGCAGCGAACACAGAAGCTGTAGAGAAGATTTTATGCCCAACCACTAACCCCCAATAAACCATGGCAGAGCCCACAGTCACTTGATTTCGAACCATCTGTATAAACAGGAATAGAAAGATGGTTCAAAAAACGTTCAGCAAATAACAGACAGTATTTTCAGTCGACAGTGTCTGCTTTCCTCAGATAACTTAGAGACAGGTCACATTTGGAAACTGTAATAAGTCATGGTGGGATAGGCTGACCAGTGGATACAGCAATGTTATCCAAGGACAGGCCCAATTCATCCAACTGTTCCTGGATACAAAGGCCAGAAGGAACAATGGCAGGTCATCTGTTCTGAAAAAGCATGGCCCACCAAGGAAGAAAAACATAACCCCAGGAGTGATACTTTGGTAAGAAACAAAGTTTTAAAGCATAGAGTAAAAACAATTGCAAAAGGCATAGGTGCAAAGATGAATCATGACTCTGTGTATAAGCTCTGAACTGGTGAAGTGCAGAAAACCCCAGTACATAGCCAAGGTCCTGTTGATGAACAAGATCCAGCATCTTTAAAGCTGAGGGCCTGGCAGAGCTGTAGACCAGTGAATGATTCATAGTCCAGTTTCAGTCAAATAAGAACACAATACATCTTTAACACAGAACATTGATACCCTCCCCAAGTGGTGGAAGAGAGGACACATAGGATGTTCAATGCTCTTATACATTTTACCCGTAGCTGTTTGGTGCGTGACATAAAGGTCAGCTTACACTCAAAGATAAGCCCCAAGAACTTTGTCTCAGGGATCACAGGTAGCACCACTTCACCAATACAGAGTTCTGAATCAGGGTCAATACCCTGTTGGCAACAAAAGTGCATGCCAACAGTTTCAGAAAGAGAGAAGTTAAAACCATTTGCTGTGGTCCACTTCAATAAATAATTGAGAGCAGTCTGTGTAGTTGCTGCTCAATATATCTCATGTTCAACAACTAACATAAAATGTAAAAATCATTGACATAGAACCCGTTTGCAACAGTAAGAGGGGGTTGTTCAGTGATGGCATTAATCTTTATACCAAAAAGTGTGTGTGACACTCAAAACACAGCCCTGAGGGACTCCAAGTTCCTGTAGAAAATAATGGGGAATTGTCGAACCCACATGAACATGGAATCACCCATCCATTAAAAAATGTTTCTTAAAAATGGGCAAATAGCCATGTAACACACATAAATAGAGGTCTTGCAAAATGCCATACCTCCATGTTGTGTTATAAGCCTTCATAATATCAAAGAATATTGATACAAGATGTCATTTGAGAAAGGTTTCTCTGATTGACAGTTCAAGTCAAATCAGGTGGTCTATGGTGGAGCTCTGTCCTTGGAACCCACACTGGGTGGGCAAGAGGAGGCTATTTGATTCATAGAACCAAACAAGACGAGCATTAACTATCCTCTCTGAAGTCTTCCAGAGACAGCTCATCAAAGCATTTGAACGATAGTTTGAGGGAATCTTGGGATCCTTCCTAGACTTAGAGAAAGGTAGGACAATAGTCTGGTGCCAGGCATCAGGAAAAACATTCTCCTGCCAGATCTGGTTAAAAAAAACAATTAGAAGAATAGCAAGAAAAGCAGGAGATAAATGGAACAGCATTTCATAATGTACATCATCAGGTCTGAACAATAATACTGCCAGATGAAGAGCCAGTGCGAGTTCCACCAGCATAAAGGGATAATTATAGAGGCAATTAGCTCAATAGGAAAGAGGTGATCACTCTGCCCAAGCCTAGATAGCTAAGAAAGTGGAGGATGAAGCAAAAGTGCTAGATACCTAGCAAAAACTTTCACCTAGAGTATCAGCAATGCTGCAGATATCAGTTATTTCCTGGCCATCAAAGAGCAAAATAAAGAGGGAGAAAGAATTATATTGTCCACTGAACTTACAAATCTTGTCCCACATGACTTTGGAACTTGTGGTACAAGATATGCTGGTTGTGAACTTAATACCTATGAAAAGTATCCCAGGCGCATTTTTGAGCCTTGCATGCCATATGGCAGATAAGATTCCACCATGGACAAGGATATCGTGGAAAATGTGTCAAGGTTTTAGGAATACAATTAGCAACTGCCTGTATAATAGTCAGTTACTGCTGATACACGGTCATCTATTGATGACTTACAAATTATGGTAGGATCAAGTTTTGTGAGAGCAGTGAAAGAGGACCAGTGTGCTTGATCCAGCTTCCACCACATCATCAAAATCTGGTGGCATCGACCACAGCCAGTCTCTCTCAAAATTATAGGAAAATGATCACTGCCTCCTGGATTATTGTCAACCCACCATGAAAAGAGGGAGAATAGTAAAGAGAAGTAAATTGAGAGATCAATAGTAGTAAATGACTGACTAGGTACATGAAAATAAGAATAAGAACCACTACTGAAAAGAGAAAGGTTGTGATCAGAAAGGATACACTCTACAGAGCACCACATTATTATTAGCACTTCTCCAGAGGGGATGATGTCCATTAAAGTCCCCAAAGTTAAAAAAGGGAGACAGTGCTCTGTCTGAGAGCATCAAGGTCTGATTGATCATAGGTTTCTCCAGGTGACAGGTATAGAGAAAAAATAGTGATGATACAACCCAAGGAAACATAAATGGCTACAGCCTCCAAGGATGTGTCCAGTGGCAAAGACAAAATGGGCACATGCTGATCAACCAACAGTGCTGCCCCTCCATGCACTTGTCCATCACATAGTCTGTTATTTCTGTACAAAGAAAACTGCTGAAAGGTGACTGTACTGTATTGGCGAGTTACAGAAATATTTCCTATGAGGAAAGACATCCAGAATGGTAGGAAATAATCAGTACTCTGATGTCATCCAGATTAGAATGTAAACCTCAACAGTTCCATTGTATCAAGATGGCCATTTTTATTTATATGTAAGCAAACTGGGTGGAAAGCCCTCCTGTCTACAACCACATCTTTTTTCTTTATTTTCTTTATTCGAGAGAGGTCTATCAACCTTCATGGAACCTGCCCTGGGTTGATTGTGCAGATCTTTGTTGTTGGAAGAGGATTCCAGCAACTGAGAATGTAAACAAATTATCATTTTGCATCTTGGGGTGGGAGAAGATGTACCCAAGGAAATGCCCATACATGGAACCAAAAAAAATGAATATTGGGATTTGTCCTGATGTATGTTACAGACAGAGATAGATGTTGATGTTGGTTCATCAACGTTTTTAACCACAAAGGTCCAAAACTTTATTTGGTTTGAGCATGATTATTTTGGAGGCACAGAGAGATCCATCTGCACTCCCATCGTAGTAGTGGAAATTAGTGCAGCAGCATACGTCTGAGATGAAGTGGTGGACAGCAACTTTTGAGCCTTAAGGTAAGTAATGTTTTGAATCATTTTTAAATGCTGTACCTCTTTTTCTTCCAACCATTTAGGGAAAGAACAAAAGTAAGATGGATGAGAGACATTGCAGTTCCATACTCATAGACATCGTGGTCCTTGCCATCACAATGAGCACACGTCAAGGAACTAGGACATGATGTCTTCAAGTGACTGAAGTGCTGACACTGGAAATATCTGAGAGGGTTTGAAATGTTTGGCCATACCTTGAAATTAAGATAACATGCCTTGATGGTGGCAGGTGGACATAGTGATGTAAATGTGAGAATGAGGACATTGGTCTACATCATTACTCCATCTTTGTATATGAAGATATGCCTCAGTGCAGAAACTCCTCAAGTGGAAAAACCAGAAAGAATCTCTGACTCAGGGATGTTCTTCAAATCCCTCTCAACAATAACTCTTCATAAAGAATTCAAAGTAGCAGAAGCTGTAACCTCACTAAGTATATCCCAAATTGCCTTTGAATGCAAGGGGAGTTCACTGTGTAAATATGTCACCAGAGAGAAACTTCTTTACTGACTCTGGAGGGCCAGCAAGTCCCTCTAGTCCATTCTGAATGAAAAAGGGAGACATCTGCCCTAAAAGTTTGTCTGAAAGAGAATGTAGTATAAGAAAGTGAGATATGGGTGAAGATTGCTGCTCAGAAACTTCAAAATGTGGACTATTTTTCACTATTTTATTTAAGTTTTTATTTGGAGATCCATAATAATAAAAAAAAAAATATTTCAGTGCTCACTGACCCCACTCATCATAGAGCCCTACAAAGGGAAGGGATGCACGACAATGCCAATAAAGAACACTGCAGCAACACCAGGGTTTTGTGAGCATTGTACCCAAACACCACTATCAGATACAACGTCCACAACACATGTTAAGAACATCCAACACTGGTACTTGGTTGACCCCAGTCTAAGTGGACCAGCTGATTGACCCTAGGGAGGCCACCTCAAGGCTGCCCATCTACAGGAATTTAAGGCCACAGTGGTGTATTATGGTTGGATCCCTCAACCTCCAGAATCCTCTCCTTCCCTTCACAGATCACCACACATGGCAAATACGTGGGTGGATGTTTATATCCCACAGGATGTAAACTGAAAGAACAGAACCTTTCCTGGGAGGTCCCCTCACATGTACAGGAATCGACACCTAGGGGACAGTAAAGATATGTGGTAGAGTCCAAATAAACATCAAACCAGGAACAATGCTATTAGGAACCAGAAAAACCCTGTTTTTGAAAGCAGCCCACATTTGATTTATTCAATCAAAATGTGAGCAGGAACAGGCAGCATTTCCCTAATGCTCTACCTATGAAAGTCTATGGGTTAGTACAGTCTGGAACTAGAATGTGGGTGAAGCCAGATACTGCATTAAAGCCTACTAACAATTTCGTGTATCACCCCATCTCTACAGTGTGCATTGCTGGGTAATGGGTATAGAAGGAGACTGGTGAGATTAGCCTCCACTGAAAGACAACTTTAGTGAAACATCCAAAAAATTATTTCCAAACTAATCAAAGCAACATCAACCTCTAGACCCCAATCCCACAAAGGTAGAGCATCAGGAGTAGTTGCATGTAACCAAAGCAACACCATCCTCAAGATGGAACCACACAGAGGCTGGAATGCATTTAATACCAGCAGATATCCCAAAAAACCACAGTCTGAAAAATTATCAAAGCTGGAGCCACACAACTTAAACTTCCAAAAACCACTGCACAAACGTGATGTGACTGAGTTACTAGGATGAAATGACTTAAGTCCAAATGTCTATACAATGCCAATTCTTGAAATGAACAGATAAGTAATGTGATCCTTCAAATATTAATTTGACTGTGACTTGGAAAAACTATCTGTTTCTATGTATTACTTGTGCTTACAATGACATGTTCCATTTAGTTCTTGGATCACAACAGGCATTAAGTTGTACACTAATAAGAAAAAATCAGCTACATGATGAGAGTAACAGAAGATAAATAAATGAGGTATCATTCATATGCCCAACTGAAAAAATTCCTCCAATATACAATGGAGGTGAAATGCCAGGGAAAAGGTAAGGTGCTGTATCAGATGCAACAACACATGAAATAAACTACAGGTGAAAGAAGATTAACAGGAATATATCAGTCTAATCAGCTGATGAACCAAACCTCTAGAGGTAGAAGAAGAAACATCAAGTAAGGAAAAAATGTCCAGGGATTGAAAAGATGGGTTCAGAAACTATGGAAGGAGGCTGTGTGGGCAAGATAACAACAACAAGCAAGGATGGGACATGAAAGTCTATCTAGATGAGACCAAAAATAAAGGTAGAAAATGGAGGGAAGTAAAATCAGCATGAATGAAGAAAATGCTAAAGTGTGAGCAAGAAAGATCCATCAAGATAAAGAAGAACATACGTGGAATGGAACAGAGTATGCAAAATGTCAATGGCAAAGATATCAGACCCACAATGCTTACACACTAAAGGAATATAAAATAAATCTTAACGAATCAATAAGATGGGAACAGAAAGACAAACACTCAAAGAGAGGGAGCATGAAACAGTGAAGAACAATACTGTCAATCCAATCCAGAACCACCATCCAATGAGGAGGTCAATGAATCCAAAAAACTGCAATAAAAGGAAGATGATAGGAAAGAAAAACACAACATGGCACCTGGAGAAAGGAAGATATTGGATAAAGCTGCTTGATAACCTACAAGTAAAGAAACAGAAGCCCCATGATCAGACAAGTAAGAAAATCTGTAAGGAGAGGAACAGTGGGAAAAAAGAGAAACCCCATGGTTTACTGACCACTAGCAGAAGGCTTTTTACTGACATTAACAAACTACACAGGAAGAATGGTGAAGAGACTGCACTAAAAATGAAGTGACATACACAGACAATCCAAATCTCCTTTGTAAGAGACCAAATAAATACCAAGTGTGAAATCAAATGGTGTGAATGGCAGGATGAATGACTGGTGATCAAGGTTGATGGAGGAAAAACAGTGAGAAAAAAGGTAATGGAGTTGTAATTTAGAATTAAAAGAGAAGAAGGCCATAGTTACGTAAGCCAGAAAGTTGCAATTAGAAGGACCTGATGCAGAGTGAAGTGAATGAATAAAATCACCCAAGAAAAGAGCCGGACAGGAAGGTAAACGTAAAAATACCAGTTGGTCTAGTTTTACTAAAAGCATCCACTGCCTAAGACCTGTAGATGAAAACAGGAGACCAAAAAGTGGTGACTTAGTATTGAGAGAAATGGCAAAAGCATCCATATAAAAAATACATTAATAAATGTACAGCCACTGGAAAAACTGATACTCAAAAGACATTTCTGTGGGGGAAAGATGATCAACCTTATGTTTGAAAGCACTCAGAACATGATGCACTGTGAGATATATTAGTAATGTGTTGGCCTCAATATAGTTCCAATATTCAACCATTAAGGAAACAAGAATGGCACCTCCCTGAATCAGGACCAACGACAGAATTGTCTTAATGGATCATAACAAGTCTATTCTATGCAACAAGAAGAAAATTATCCAAAGCACATCATACCACAAGAAGTTCCAAAACAACAATATGGAATAACATTTCCATGAGACCATTATCCAGAAACCTCCTGATAATTGACCCATATGTCCCCCAACCCTAGAGAGAAGATTCACGAACAAACGCACATCTTAACAAGAAAAAGGAATCAGTATTCCCACTGTAGTGTTATCTCTGTTCAACTACTAATGGAGAAAAATGAGAAGGAAAAGAAGATTAAATAGGGAGTCCTAGTGATCCCGAGAAAGATTCCAACTGAAGATGCAATAAATTTTTTTTTTGTTTTTTTTTTGGAATTTCGCACAAAGCTACTCGAGGGCTATCTGTGCTAGCCGTCCCTAATTTAGCAGTGTAAGACTAGAGGGAAGGCAGCTAGTCATCACCACCCACCACCAACTCTTGGGCTACTCTTTTACAAACGAATAGTGGGATTGACCGTCACATTATACACCCCCACGGCTGGGAGGGCAAGCATGTTTAGCTCGACTCGGGCGCGAACCCGCGACCCTCAGATTACGAGTGCACGCCTTAACGCGCTCGGCCATGCCAGGCCAAAGATGCAATAAAAATGATAAATATATATATAATAATAATAAATGTACAATACTATGACATTTAACCTACTTATATTAAACTTTTGTGTTTAAGTTATAATCTAAAGTGATTCTAGAAAAGAAAAGTGTAATTTACATTTACTTCCTAAAGCTTTATGATAGTTACAAGATTGGTAAAATCATATTAAACATGTACAGAGATTCCAATTTGATAATCAAAATATAGTTTTTTCTCAAAAAAACATTTAATAATAATCTGAAGGTTTTCAAAATTTCACATGCAAAATTTGAAACTTTTATGATGTATAAAAGTGCATTTAATCTTAAAATGAAAATTATTCTACATGTTACCTCATCAACATTCTAAAAGAATTTATGAGAAAATCTTTAATTAAACACTCTGAATACTTAATTTGAAAACCTACTATTTTATTAAAGCCTTGTAATGTATACTAATAACCTGCACAATTTTGTAAACATATACATACATTTCTAAAAATTATTGTGTTCTCTCATGGATTCCTTCTTGGTTACTAACTCGGTGGATTCCACCCAACCTACAGTTATGACAGAAAGTGTTCGTACTCCTGCGTCCTGAGTGGTTTTTTGCTCATAACATAAAAAGTATTACAAAATATCAGTCACTTATATCAAGAATGATGCTCGGAACTTGCGGCTTGGGCATCATTGGATCTTCCAGTACGACAATGACCCTAAGCAGACATTGAAATATGTGCAATCCTGGTTAAGATTGGAAGAAAATGCCAGCCGAGTACTATCAAACAATCATAGAGGGTTATGAGGAGAGATTGCACAAAGTAATTCACCTGAAAGGCTACACAACTGACCATTCAAGTAGATGCATGAATATTTTCTGCCTCTCCTATGTTTGGTTCAATTTACATAAACATTTATGTCGATGTATGTTACTATAATATTTATAATATACTATACCTTTTTTATCCTAATCATGATACTTTTTACATTATGAGGAAAACTACACACAACAAATGGGTAAGTACACTTTCTGTCATAACTGTATATGACAAAATTAGAAATATTCATAATTGTGAAATCATCACAAAACTTGGTCAAGACTTACTGCTTCTATTTCTTCTTCTTCTTCATCTATAGTTGAGACTGTCACAGAACTAAATTTGCCCATATTTTTGGTGTGTTTGGTGACCATAATCTGTAAAAAGAATATACATTGCTACAGCATTTCTTCTTTTCTGTGAATTGCTGCTTTACATATGGGTAATATATATAAATTAGAAAACAAAGTAATAATGATAATAAAATTTTTCAGTTATTTAATTTTATATATATAAAATTGTATTTTCATAATGCAGTCCACAAGATCTGTTCAAATATGATCTTAAATCCTAATTTTAATACTGGCTTTCATAAATACCTGAACTTTTCATGATTTTAGTGTTGTGCACCTGCTGTAGTTTTTAGGTCTTATTCCAGTTAGCATACAAAATGACCAAACAAGTTTCTCTGCAATTGTGGAGTCATTAAAAGATATCTTAGAAATAAGAAAACTGATGTTTTTGAATAGCCAGGTCAATCACCTGATATCAATCAGATTGAAATTTACGAGTTGTGTTAAACTAATTAAAGAAAGATTGCAAGATAAACAAGAAAGATGAACTTTTTGAAGTTCCCAAAGAAGCACCTTTCAGGAATAGCTATACAAGCACATTGAAAGCATGCCACATTGATGTGAAGCAGTTATGAAATCCAAGGGAATGCCAACTGAATACTAACTTATCAAGCCGGTTGTTATTTTGAGATTCATTTTTACATTCAGTTATAAGTGAATAATGGAAAGTGCATTATTAAAACCAAAATAATTTTCATGATGCTAAAATTCACAGGCCTGAGTTATTTTTCAAAAATTCCAACTGCATGGTACACTCATATGAAGGTAATACAGTATTTTGTGTTTTTTAAGACTTAAATCACAATTTTTTTTATTCAAAACATTCATGTCGTTCTTGTTTAAAACATGATGCAATTCATCAATCAGCCAATAAGTGTTTCTGTTAAAAATTCCAGTTATCCTATGGTCAAAGAACAAAGCACAAAAACAAATACTTTTCATTGTATTTACCAGTATTTGTATAAATTACAAATGTCACTTAATTAATTGCCCACATATTCCAATGACAAGTAATTTAACTTTCAGTGTGTCCCATAGCATAACCTTTAACCTATGATTGGCTTTCACCAAGTAACATAGCCACAGAGGATCGAGTTAAATTAACAAGCTTCTTTTTTGTAAGTTTAATCATAATATAATTATAACAATTATTTTACAAATTAAATAGATATATTTAATTTGATAAGAAAAAATTAAATCCTGAATAAGAACAGTTTCAGAAATAAAATATTGCAACACTAGGAAATTTAATTACATCTTTCATATTAAAATATACATGTCTACAACTTGAAAATGGTTTACTTAAATCCAAGTTAAAGGTAAATTATCTTGAAAAATTTGCATGTCACTGGCTTGTAGGGAACACAGAAATGTGGGTGATACATGCCTAAAGGTTTCTTAGAGCACTTTTCTCCTCAAATGTGAGGTATACCAGAAGCAGATTATTTACATTAAAATATGGTATGTAATATACATATACATACTACTTGCAATAATTTAAAATAGAAGCCTGCCATACAAGCGATTCAATGTTACATTTACAACTCTGTTACTGTAAATAATTGAACAAAAAATACTCCATTGATTAGCATTCAGTTTTCTGTGAAAAAGTCTGAAGTATTAGGTTGATATTTTTCATACAATAAATAAAAAATTTATAAAATAAAATTAATAAGTTTTATGAGCATTATTCATGTTACATGTTTCATATTACTTTTTGATAAAGTTTCTTTACTCTTTGGTCTTTACATGGAAGCAAAACACTTCAAAATACACACATCTTTTTTTTAAATTCTACACATTATACAATTAAATCAACATTAAGTATTACAGTGGTCTTAGAATTTAATTCTCCATTTAGTTTTTCATATTTGACAGAAAACCAATTTGTGAAAAGTTTGTTTCAAATTTTCAACTAGCAACATTTTTCTCACATCTACGTGGTTATTACAACAGTGTTTCTTTGTAGTATGACTCACTAATTACTCACAAGATAAAAGTGTGATATGATAACTCTTCAAAGACAATCTTTTCATTGCTTCTTACACATATCCCTAAAGGTAGACTCATAGAATTGTTAGACACTATAAACTTGTTTAGCAAGCTACTGCCAAGTCAAATAAATACCATAAGCACATTATACTAAAATTCTTGTGAAAGCTAATATTAGTTTATATAATGTTTCTTTACCTAAATAGGATGTTAATATTGAATATGATATGTCTAGATGGACAAACTTAATTAGTTACAGCCTTGGTAGTTCACATTTTAAGTATCAGTCTTAAAGCATGGTTGTGAACCTGAACGTTTTGGATTCAAGTCCCAGTTATAGATTACTTCTCTTCAACCATTTCAAATTATTATATCATGTACAACTTCATACAAATTATTCACATAGCTTATAATGTTAGGATAGTAAAAGCATACGTGTACATTGCATTTTCTGTTGTTGTATTTTTCTAGTTCTGTGAATACATTATGAATTATAGTTTCTTAATTCACAGCTTGAACCAAGCAGTCTTACAGAAAAAGTATTCCTTATAATTAATATCCATGTATCAATATTTAGCATGACTGATTACAGATTTTACCTTTTTAGGTTCTGAAGAAACTTGTGAAAAAATACTCGTTTTCATAGGTCCCTCTCCAGCCTTACATACAGCCCCTTTAACAATGAAAGTAACAACACTCTGTGGATCATGCATATAAAACAGTAACAGTCCACACCTGTAATAAAAATATGGAAAATTATTTGTTATTTTTACAGATATTCATTAAAAACTTAATCAGAAAATAATGATCCATTCTAACTTTCTGAAGTATTTTACAGTATGCAGATGCTATTTTTCAAGTGTTGAGAACAACTTGGGAAAGAAAAATTATCTATTATATAAGTATCTTACAAATGGCATATAAAATGTTATCTCAAACCATCTTTTCATTAAAGAAATCTTTTAAAATCCATTTGATGAAACTTTAAATTGTGCTCGCTTTTTTGAAGGTTTAATTTTTTTGTGGTATAATAACATTGAAATCATTTCTTTCCTTCTTTTCAAAAAGATGTATGTTACCTTTAATATCCTCTCATATATTTTTCCTTCTTTTCTAAAATGTTGCTTCACTATAAAATGTTTAATTTCATACTTACTTTTTACATTTCTTTCTATACTGACGTTCAATTCCTTCTGATCTAATGTAAAAATACACATATACCAATAAAATTAAAAACTGTTAAAGAATGAAAAAAAGCAGTAAGTCATTATAATGATTAAGCTGTCCATTCTATATACCTTTATCTTCAAAACTAGTCAGAAATTTGAGCAAAAGGTATTATAATGTTATAAGCTACTTACGAATAAAACCTGAAAGAAAATGGCAAAAAAATGTAATAAAAATTTCACCAGGGTCAGAAAAGGTTTTGATTAGGAAATTTGAGATTTATTTTTTAAGGCTTGCAAATCTCATACAAATACTTGAATATAAATATCACATTCAATGTTCTTAAAAACTAATAAAATCTTCCTTACTTTAAAAGCTGATTTATGAGTCATAGGTTCCCAATCAGGGTTATAAACATCAGATCTGGCTTTTGAATATTCTATGGAACTTAGACAATTTATCACATCTAATATCATTTGTAGTTATAATCTTAATCTATTTGCTAATTATGTAAGAAAAATTTCACTCTTTATACAATTATAAGAATACACACACACACACAACAAATAAACAAGGCAAAGTAAGTGATTTATCAAGTACAACAACAACAAAAAATAAATGTATTACTTTAACTTACCATAAACTTTTTCTAAGAATCAGTCCTTACATAACATCCATGTAATTTTTCAATAGCACAAAGATCAAATTTCTACAACCAATGTGTTTATAAAAAAATAATCCACATTAATTTTAAATTAAGTATATGTTCACAAAATTTAGCAAGTTATCAGTAAATATTACAATAATGTTTTATGCAAATTATTGTTTAACAAACCTTAAAAAAGAAAATTAATGTCATTCTGGTGCCTTTTTTCATTTTCAGATATTGCCTTTCCAATATGCAAAGTAATTTTCATTTTAAGATTAGAAATACTTATGCATTAGAAAATTTTCAAATTTCACATGCAAAATAAAGTTTCACATTATTTTCACCAATGAATCTCTGCATGGATTCAGTTGATTTGACTGATCTCACGACCACCATATGAAATTAGAAAAAAATATATAAATTATGCCTTTTTCATTCTAGAATGACTACAGATTGTAACACAAGAATATAAATGTTAAGACTAAACAGCTCAAATCTCATTACATTATACATTTATACAGACTTATAATTTTATTATATTGACCTTTCAGCTGTGCCTAGCTATCAATACAGAAGTTAGGCAATGTGTAACCTAAAAATTTGAATTACAATCTACAGTTGATCCCAAACTTAATGACAAATTCACAGAATAGTTGTTCAATAAATTTTTGAATGCAAGACAACAAATGTGAATGACATGGTCCTTTACCCACCTGAAAAAAAAAAGTTTAAAAAAATAAAGAAATAACCTTAATATGAAACTGGAAGTTTTCTATCTTTGTAATAATGTTACACATGAACACAAAAAAAATGTTTTACCTTTTCAAGTAAACTGTCTCATCTTGTTCACATGACAGTTTATGGGCATGTTTACTTCCATCAATAACACGTGCTCCATCTTTAGATCTAAGTGGAAGTTTCTCTAATGCACAATCTACCAGAAAAGTAGGGCAGAAAAGTGTTATAAAATACAGAATTCTGGTATTATTTCATATAACAGCTATCTGTTGATGGCTTATTTACTTGTTAAAATGAAAATCTATGAAGAATATGTTCTGAAATAAAACTACATTTATTTCTAAACCTCAAAGATTGCATTAAACAAATTTAATAAATTATCTGTCAAACACTTAGACTGTGATGTATCTTTTAGTTTACCAAAATATTGAAAATTTAGCATATGACATTCTCAGCAACCGTATGATGATGTCTTAAAATACATATATATATATATTAATTTACACAATAGGTAAAGCTTGTAACTGAAGTGCATGATACAATATAGTGTGCAATAATAAACGTTATTCATATAAAATGTTAATACTAGAAAATGTACCTGCATCTTTTATCATACATGTCTTCTGAATAATTAGCAATGGTACTTGTACTAGGTGAAGGATTTAATGTAACTTTTACTTGACATTGGCATTCAGAATAAAAAATTAAAACAGTTCGCAAGCTTGAATTGTTCATCTTACTGCTAACCCACATGATCTCAATCTTGGAAGGAAGGTATTTGCCTGTGAGCTTTTATCAAATTTTATCCAAATTAGTTCAGCCAATTCCTCATAACAATATGTGACGTCAATACACTAGAAAGAAATTTAGATTCAAGGCACTGTCTTATACATATATACAAAAGACAGCAAAAATATAATGATGACAAGAAACCTACTTCGAGCAAAAATGTATTCTAAAGATGGCTAGTATGGGTATTAAAACTTTAATTACAATTAAGTTTTAATACCCATACCAGCCATCTTTAGAATAAATTGAAAATACAATTGTGTAAATTATATTTAAAAATGGCTGGTATGGGTAGAAAAAGTACTAGTAGAGGAGCAAACAACGTTTCAACCTTCTTCGGTCCTTGTCAGGTTCACAAGAAAGAGGAATTACTTAAAATAAAGTTTTAATACCCATACCTGCCATTTTTAGAGTAAAGTAAAGATATAATGTCATGTATAGCAACTTCTCAGTGGCTTTACAGAGATCTGATAATATATTTTGGAACAACATGGGACCTACAGATCCAATAAAATTTAAAAAGTTTAAAACCAGCCCTTATCATACAATTGCTATTCAAGTATACTACAAATGAAAAGTGAGCATTAAGGCAATAGCCAGGGGGAATATTGAAATGACTGTAGCATACAAACCATTTGTCTGATTACTTATTCATTTAAACCTGATCTTTGGAGATATCACAGGAGTTTTGTTGTATTTCATCAAAATAGTTCCAGACAGTTCCTTACAAAGATTTGAAACACTAAGACACCAGACAAATAACTTTTCTTTATTTAAAGGTAAATTGCATAAAAGAAACTAGACACCATAGAAAAGTGTGCCATAAACTCAACAGAACTGTCAAAAAATAATTTCAATCAGTTTGTAAGGCCATAAATTAGATACATCACAATCTACCTGTTAAAGTACATATATAAATATATTCACATAAAAATCATACTCAATATTTCATATGTTTATGCAGGTTATTAATCCAACTATTAAATGATGGTGTAATAATTTAGTCTTAACAATTATTTTATAAATTGACATTATGGAAATACAATTTCTCCATACTATTAAACTTTATTCTTAGGGTTATAATATTTTTGTAGGTGCAAGTGATAACACATATCCTAACACACACAAAAGCATTTATCATACATGGCATTTAAAACTACACAAGCTGTTAACAAGTATTCTGGCATATTTTCTGATGTAACGTTAACCCTTAAACGGTAGCCATTATCAACTGATGCTGCTACCTACAACATTCAGGCTAGTTAAGGGTTAACTATGTAAATCTGATAGTAGTCATATTTGACAACTGCTGATCTAGTCTAGCATACTCAGTTGATTAACAATATAAATAATAGAAGAAACACTGGAGAGAGAGGGGATATTTTTCACACTAAGTTTAGTAATGGTTAGCTAAAACATCAAATTTATACTAAAGTGACTTATATGTGCTACTCCTACCCACATGGATAGTTTAGTACCAAATTCAGACTCTGTGACACAGTTTTTATGTTTGGGATGAGAGGATTCTTTAAAGTACTGTCTGCTGTAACTTGTTGGAAATAAATTTTAACAATACATGAAAAGCACATAATCCACTTGTTTTTAAATAATAAATTTAAACAAGTCAAATGTCTGTATAAAACATAGTTCATTACACTAATGTTTACCACAGTTATATCCAGAGCTTTAAATAATTCTCTTTTGATTCAAAAGTCTTAAGAGACTGTTTTAGTTACTTTAAAACACAACTGACAAAAGGAATTATTCTTCTCCGCAATAATTACACTGTAAAAGTCACCACTATACACTTTATATGGTTAAACTCACAATCACCCAGTCTCTGCCTATCTCTTTTTACAGTTACTTAACATACATAATTGCAGTAACTTGGTTACTTGTATACATATATATTTATATATATATATTGCCTGACGGAAGCCTAAAACTTTTTAAGAACTACAAAACATTATGCAGCAATACTCATGTAAAGTACTAAAGGAAAAATTCAAAAAAGTTTGAATAACACAACATAAATTCACAACTAAACAATTTACAAACAGTTATGTAAGATAACTTTCCATAATCATAGCTTCCAAGAATTTTTTTTAATCCTTGCATGATTAGAGCTAAATAATACATGATGACGAGAAACCCAATTGAAATAAAAATGTATTCTTAAACACATCTGGCATGGGTATTAAAACTTTCTAATCAAAATAAAGTACAGAACAGTACTTTGACCCTCTTAGGTCATCTTCAGGTTAACAAAAAGTCTGCAACTAAATAATGCTCTTGTATTAAACTTAAAATGAACAGTCGAGCACATCTAACATGCTGGATCTGCTTTTCCTTTTCACTTAATAGATCAAACAGGTAAAAGAAAAAGAATGAGATAAAGTAGCAGATCCAACCAGGAAACTTCAATAAATGTTGAGCTCAAGTTTATACTATTTTATTTGTAAAATAATAATAACACAATAAATATTTCAAGTAAAAAATTATCAGCACTAAACTAGTTACTGCTAGTACGTAAAATAAGGAGCTAAAAACAGACTAAACCAGCACTAAATTTACTAATAGTACTAACAGTAGTATAAGGAGCAGACTAAGCCTATTAATACTACTGATGATTTGAGTAAGTACCCAATATTAATGCCATTTGACCACAAAGACAATAGTAAACATTGAGAGGCTTTTCTTCATTATATTCTTCCTGATCTTTGGTATCTGAACATACTATACTTCGTGATACAACTTTCGGCATCTTATTAAATAATTTAAATACCTAAAATACCACGTCACAAAATGTCAACAATCGTTAGTGATTAACACTTCTTTAAGTCCACAGCGCCACCCATCACAAATATTAATAATATAAATTTGTAATAAAAATGATATAAATTGGAGATATGTTTCCATATTCCTGCTCGTTTCTCTATTGCAGATTCAAAATAAGAGACGTGTAAAAATATTACTTCAGTTCTATTTTTTGTCTCCCATTAGTCATTTCCAAAGAAATCTTTAGTAGATTAACAGACCTCGTTACTTTGGCTGGATGAAAAGAAACGAAAGATTTTTCAAAACACTACTTACTTTTTCAGTATAATAATCTTGTAACCAAATAAAATTATAAGTTTTACAATTATATAATTAAGCAACATCAGATCATGTTAAAATACTATCAAGCATTTTGTATTTTCTTTTCATATTCTCATCTTTCTCCCTCTTTCCTCTGTTTATTTTCATCTCTCTCCACTTCTCGTTGTTGTTTAACAGATTCTTGTAGTTCACTGTCTTTTAACCAAAGACGCTCTCCAGTTCCTTCCAATTTATCAAATATTACATGATTATATAGTGTAATTGTATTCTTCACATTAATTGCGATAGTAATTCATGTTTATTTCTATCGCTGTTTACCAATACAAACCTGGCTGCAGTTCGACAGCAGAACGGAAACTGATTTTATATTACACATACTTAGTTAAAATGTATATTGTGCTGTTATTGAGCTTAGGTATTTGTGAGCAATAAATAAAAATAATAAATAAATAAACGAACGACAGTCACTTCACTTGTTTTCAAAATAATACTTATATATGTGTGTGTGTGTTCAAAACAAGTTAAACTACATAAAACAAATTATTTTCACTGTAGATAATTATAATTATATCATAAACAACATATAGTTCTCTTCTTGCTGTCAAAATTCCACTAAAGCCTATTCACTTGCTTTAGAACTTCAAATAACAAACTGAAACATTCGTCTTTATTACCATCACCAAACTATCGAAGTATAGTTCACTCATATTTAGTCGACTTACTACGGTTGTATACTATGCTTTTAAAATCGTCTGCTCCTTTTTCCTATTTAGCCTGCGGCTAATAAATATCTACTTTCTGTTAAAATCCACACAGACAAGTTCAATTACTTTCGAACTCCTTTTGACGAAATGAAGTATTCTTCTTATTTTCAACACCGTTAATCTTACTTTTATATATATCAGCCGTTGGGTCTATGTTAATTGTTAGGCCTTCCTTCTCTGTCCGAACGTCTCTTTTACTGACTTTACTTTTTTTCTCTTGTGCTCGGTCAACTGTTTTCCACTTATCTCCTACTATTTATATCTTTGTTATTAAGTCGCTTGCTCACTATATATCCCCAACATCAATAAATTTCACTCAACTTTCTAGAATCCTAACATGAGCGAGTTTTGAACACAACATGCAACATACCAAGTTAAGAAAGTGAACTTGTCATAACATTCATTTAAAAATAATTGCATCTAACTCTCTTGTTATAAACAAAACCAAATCATAAAATATTCACTCGCAAAATAAATTAATTAATAGCATCTACACTAAACAGTCTTTTATATCATGACAATCATCCTAAGACATCAACAGTAAAATGTGTATTTGTAGTTAAGCGCAAAGACACACACTGGGTTATTTGTACCCAACCCACCAGGAGCATCGAAAGCGGGTTCCTAACTGTGTGAGTCTGAAAACATACCGCGGTACTAGTAGGTTACACAGTGGAAGGATAGAATATAGCATAAAATACGATGACAGGAGTTTATAAAAAATTATTGAGTATATTAAGGAAATTTCATAATTTCACAATGAAACCTAATTTTACTTTTCAGAAGACGAAAGCTCTATATAAATTAAAAGGTAACACTGACATTATTGTTAAAGAATCCGATAAAAGTAAAATATTTGTGGTTTTAACATAGAATAACTACGAGTAAAAGATTTGTGCACATTTATCAAATGAATATAATAATTTAAAATTGAACAAATATCTTACAAAAACACATGGAAAAGTGGAATTATTTTAAACAAATTAAAGAAAGGTACTCCTGTAGCTACACATCCAGTGGATAGTCTAAATTTACATAATAGTCAAGTCCCTAAATTCCACGGCAGTTCTAAAGATCATAAATCTGCTCAACCTCTTATATTTGCACTATCTACTTGCAGATTTCCGACAGAAAGTATATCATGGTTCGAGATATACTGTTGCAGTCGTTACTGGATAACTCCCTGCTCGTATAAACAGCACACATAATTTTCTCTCCTACTCACACCTTTCTAATAATAATTCCACGATGAATACTGTTGAATTATATTCTAGTATCCCAGTTGAAGAAGGGATATATTGTGTTTTACACTGATTAAATAAAGCAGAAATGATATAGAATTTTAAAGCATTTGAAAATTACTTAGAATAAGCTTCGAGGTTTGTGTTAAATAGCGAATATGTAAGATTTAACAAGAAATTTAGTTTTAAAAAATCAAAATAGTAGCAGTAGTTTTATTTGTAATTTTTATTAATGTGTTTGAATTGAAAGCATTTAATTCTTAGAAGACAGGTACACATTCATAGATGACATATTTAGAGGGTAGCACACTGAGTTAGAGTCTCTTGTTAGTTTCAATGTGTTCTTGACTACTATTTATCCATTCATAAAATTTGCAATTTCTCATGCCATATGAGGTAGAAATTTATCGTTTCTAAGCACTACAGTGTCAAGAATGAAGAAATCATTACTTGTATTTTCAGCAAGTCATCTACTAGTGTCTTTCGTTTGCATTTTCTTTCACATCATCCCCCTGTTTTAAACAAAAAAGTTAATGTTTATCTCATAGGATTGACAAAGTTTATAATAATAAAAAATTGAGCTATGGAAGACCTGATGACTCTTTTAAAGAAAAATGCCTGTTGTCAAGAATTTATAAGAAAATTAAGAAATTTTAACAAGCAAAAACAAAACAGACATGTTTTCTTGTACTATAAGAATAAATAAAGCACATTTAAAGCTCAGGTTATTTGGGTGGTTCCATATGTAAGGGATAATATCACCACAAAACTGAAGATAATAATTAGAAAATCAGAATTATCCATTAAAACAGTATTTAAAAAACATGCTTCTCCTTTCAGTCATTAATACCGAGTTCAGCATACAAGAAACGTGGTGTATTAAAAATAACTGCATTGTTTATGAAGTAACTTGTAGGAGATGCTCTAAAATATATGCTTGAGAAGTTTGCCGACCGAAACATGATTTTCGGTTGTTTTCTTGTTTTTGTTTTCTGTGGAAAGTATCATAAGTCTCCTGGCTAGATCTTCTAAACATGTTTTTATTTCTGAGGTTGGGATGTACCATGGTGCTATTGCAAAGTTGAGTCCTTTGTTAAGTAGATGTATCTCGTTTGTGTTTAATTGTCGGTCAGATGTGTTAATTATGAGGTTTGTCAACAGTTTGTTATGTTGATGTCTTGTCCATTGTTTGCATCTTAGTTTTCCTAGTTTTTTGTTTCTGTCATTCCTAGTGTTGATTTGGTTTATGTTTCGTTGTATAAGTCCGTAAATCTCTGGTTTGATGCAGCATGCCAGTTAATGGTAAAGGCTCATTTTTTGTTTTTGTAAGTCATGTAGTTCTTTGTATTTCGTGTTTAACATGGCTTTAAGTAGTTTTTTCTTTAAATTTTGGATAATGTTTGTGTATGTATTAAAATTTCTTGACAGTTTTACCTTTACAAAATTAGGGGTTAGTTGTTCTTTTCTGCATTGTTCAATGAAATAGATGTCATTTCTTCCATTGATAATTCTTTGGTTTAATTTCCTAAGTTTCTTAACCATCGTATGAGCATGTACTGTTAATAGTGTTGTGATGATGACCGAAGAAGGTCGAAACGTTGTTCACTCAAAAAATTTTCTCAACCCAAACGAGCCGTTTTTACATATATATTTCACTATTGCACAATATTATGGAAAAGAACACAACCTAAAACAAACGAATTACATCTTATCCAAATATTATAATTTTTTGGACAAAAAAATGTTAAATACATTTTAATCAAGAAAAAGAAACTTAAAATGAGCAAATACAAAAGTCCCTCTTCAGTGAAATGACCTTTTTAAGATTTTAATGTGCTGAACTTTGACGAAGTGTCTCTAGAGACTATGTGTTCAAGTACAGTTTTATGTTGATATAATAAGATGGACAAATGCTTGTCAATACTAATATAAAGAAATGTTTTCGACACCTGACGTTTTAAGATTTTAATGTGCTGAACTTTGACGAAGTGTCTCTAGAGACTATGTGTTCAAGTACAGTTTTATGTTGATATAATAAGATGGACAAATGCTTGTCAATACTAATATAAAAAAATGTTTTCGACACCTGACGTATTTTATTCTAAATTCAAATCTAAACGTTCATTTATCCCAGTAGGGTTTCCGAGTTTGTTTGTTTATTTTTTGAATTTCGCGCAAAGCTAGAAAGTTATAGAGAGTGTTGAGGAAGTATGTTTTGTGGTATCAGATTCCTTAAGATTTGGAATAATGTCTTTAACGTCTTTGTTCTAGGTGTAGCATGTGAAGATAGGGAAGACTTAGTAAGGAGAGTTTAAGGGTTTGTTTGCCTGAGAGATGATATCATGGAAAAATTGTTCCTATTCTGTTGAGCAGGCACTGATGGTTAAAAATTAAATATATATAGCACATTAACTGAATTGTTTGTGGGAGTTTTATAATATCGTCAATAAGCCAATCAAGAGTTCGATAACAGTGAAGCAACTTAATTATATATCATAAAAACTGGTAATAAAACTTGAGTCCTGTATTCTTTGAGAAAATGAAATACATTATACAATTAACTAATAAGCGCGTTATTCCAACCAATGTACGGAATATTTGTCGTTGCTTTAATTGAACCGAGCGCAGAGAGTCTTCGTGCAACTTTGCTCCAAATTCCAAACAAGCCAAATTAATTGGACCAGCATAACAATACTATAAAAGTTACACTTTACATCACAAACCAACAGAAACCAGTAGGCCTAAATTTTGCGATACAAAAAAAATGCATATAAATATTTTCCATATTATTTTTGGCATTTAAACTTAATTTTTAAAATATTACAATGCATGTGTAAATATCGTTTCAGAGACGTTTTTATCTCCTTTCGCTGTCCAACTGACGAGTTCTGGTATTTGAAAAATGGTCTTATGGGCAGTGATTTGTGGACGGTAAAAGATATATATGAAACGCTTTTTATTACTATCTCTTATTTTGTTTCTGCAATAGATGGTTACGGGGAATATGGAAAAAGCACCTACAGATAATTTTATTCTTATAACGATTTTTAGGGCCATTAACTTCTTATGATAATTTACATCTAGCGGTATTTAAACTGTATGTTCAATCGATATACGTGAATTATGTTGCTTGATAAATAAATAAATAATTAATCAGTTAATTGTTTTAAGTAAAAACTAAAATAAATGTCGTATATAAAATGTTAATGCTTTATCTTGCTTCGTTTGGTATAGATATTGAACCCAAGCCATAGGCACATCTAGGTGCTTAAAATATTTGAAACTCAAGCCCGTAAGTAGCGGTGGTAGATTTTCGATTGGGTATGATATCGAGTATGGCTTTCCATTCTGATTTTTCAAGACATCGATTGAGAATTGGGGATATGATCCTCGTGCGCTAGCGTCTGTTTCTTTGAAATTAAACACAAAGCTACCCAAGGGGTTCTATGTGCTCTGCCGACCACGGGTATCAAAACTCAGTTTCTACCAGTCTGAATCCGCAAACATACCACTCTACCACTGAAGGGCGCTAACATCTAGAGATGACTCTGCCCATGAGCTGTCTTTGCACTGATATTATTAACCTTTGTAAGATGTATTGTTTGTTTTGGAATTACGCACAAGGCTACTCGAGGGCTATCTGTGCTAGCCGTCCCTAATTTAGCAGTGTAAGACTAGAGAGAAGGCAGCTAGTCATCACCACCCACTGCCAACTCTTGGGCTACTCTTTTACCAACGAGAAGTAGGATTGACCGTCACATTATAACGCCCCAAAGGCTGGAAGGGCGAGCATGTTTGGCGCGAACTCGCGAACCTCGGATTACGAGTCGCGCGCCTTACGCGTTTAGCCATGCCGGGCTTGTATTAAGTAATAAGCTTACTATCACGTTCTTGATGGTTGGTTATTACTTCTCAAATAATAGACTTTGCAAAATAGTGCTTTCATTTGGAGTGGAATGTAAGTAATAAGCCAAGTACTTTAGTGTCCAAAGGATACTGCCACCGAGTGGGGGTAAAATATGGGAAAAGATAGTGATGTTATCAAATATGAAAAGCTCATATTCATGATGGATGATTACATAAAAGAACCATAAAGTAGAGAACTGGTTTCTATATAATGTTATAATTTCAGAGGCTTTTTGTTAGGCCGCCATATTGAATGATTATGTACTAGTACCACAATGTAGTGTTAAACACTTGTCTCAACAAAAATTTAGTGACTAATTCGTCCTAAAAAGGGACAACATCTTAACTAAAACTTACACTAGTGATTAAATATTTCATTAGTTTTATTATAATAAAATATCTGGGCACAATCATTCCTTTTAATACTTCGTTTTCTTACAATAAATATTTTACAACCTGATCTAAATATAAAAAAGTTTTGTAGGAGCTTTAGAAAGTCTACCTGTTCTTGTTACAATTTCACTCTTTTGAGCAGGAGCAGTATTTTGCATTTGATTTTTATTTTTAGCATGTGTAATACTTTGTTTCAATTGTGGAGATTCACATATATGGCTAGCTCTGGGTGACCCTGATTGAGACATATTTTGTCTTGGGGGTGTTTTAGGGATATTTGGCACATTTTCTGGGACAGACTCTTCTGCAATCAAATCATCTTGTGATTTTCTTCTAAGATATCTCTGTCGAGCACTGTGATAGACATCATCTTCATTGGTTTGCAATAAATGTCTACGATTTCTACAAATCATCCTGCCTGCTGGTGTTTGTAATATGTAGCTTCTCAGCTTGACCTAATAACTGAGCTGACATCCACTTGTTTTCATGTCTGTATCTTACACATTTTTCAAGATCCAGTGGTGGCAGTGGTTTTGAATTCTGATCATATCTTGATTTACTTTTCTGTTTCTGAATGTCGATTTCTGACGTCACTTTATCACTGTTTATCACTTGTGGAATAAGCAACTTCTCATTTGTCGGTAACCTCGTTCTGGTTCTACGACTTATGCACCTTTGCACTGGTGATCCAATTTTTGCATCTTTTGGTGTATTTCGGTAGTCTAACAATACTAAATGCAGGTCTGATTTTTCTTTCAGAGATTTTATAACAACTCTTTTCGCTGTCTGAACTGCATGTTCTGCCAGTCCATTTGCTTGTGGATATCTGGCACTGAATGTTTGGTGTTTAAATCCCCAGATCTGACTGAAATCTTTAAACTCTTTAGCATCACACTGTGGACCATTGTCTGAATACACAATCTGAGGTATGCCATGCGTAGCGAAAAGTTTCTTCAACTTCTGAACTGTTTGTTCGGATGTGATCTCTTTTTCATATTCATTGATCTCCAAATATCCACTGTAATGATCAACTACCACTAGATAATGTGTTCCTTGGTTTTCAAATAAGTCTGTTGAAACATATTGCCATGGCAACGTTGGTGTAGGTGTGCTGATCATTGGTTATTTTTGTTGTGCATTTCTCATTGTTTGACATGTGGTACATTTTAAGACAGTGTCTTCGATTTGTTTGTTCATTCCTTTCCAAAATAAAATGTCACGTGCAAGCTGCTTTGATCTCACAACTCCTTGATGGCTTTGATGTACGAGTTTCAGTATGTTATGTCTCATTGACTTTGGTATCATGACTCTCTCTCCTTTGAATAATATACCATCATATAGTGTCAGCTCTTCTCGGAAATCCCAATATGCCCTTGCTTCTGGTGGTACCTCGTCTCGATTTTCGGACCATCCTTTCACAATCTGTTCTTTGAGAATTCGATATTCTGTATCATTTTCTGTCGCGATCTTTAGCTATTGTTGCTTTTCTTCGGTGAATGCAGACAAACTTCAGTTGCGAAAACTTGACAATCTCGCATATCATCTATCAGGCCAGGATATTCATCTTTCACTGGAAATCTGCTCAATGCATCTGCGATAGGTATGTCTTTACCTGGTTTTCCGACTAACCTGATGTTGTACGGCTGTAGTTTTAAAAACATTTTCTGTAGTCGTAACGGAACTTGTCCCAATGGTTTGTCTTGAATACGGACCAATGGCAAATGATCTGTCTCCACTGTGATATCATTTTGGCCATATAACAAGTGATGAAATTTTCTGCAACCAAATAAAACTGCTAATAGTTCTTTCTCTATTTGTGCATACGCTCTTTCTGTTTGTGTCAGTGTTTTAGATACATAGACAACTGGTTGATTGTTTTGTAATATCACAACACCTAGTCCACCTTGTGATGCGTCACATGACAATGTCAACGGTTCATTAAGTGCATAATATCTCAGAACTGGAGCTTGGCTGAGAGCAGTCTTGAGCTTTGAAAACGCCTCCTGCTGTGGTACATAAAAATATAATCCATGCGTTTCTTCTGTCTTCTTCTTGACTACTTCTCGTAGAGGTTCAGTTAAATCAGAATAATTAGGTATGTATTTAGACAGGTACGTAGCTATTCCGAGCAGTGTTCTTACTTCATCGCGATTGGTTGGAGTATGCATTTCATGTATTGCACGCAGTTTTTCATCAGAAACTTTGATGCCGTTGCTTGTGATCACATGACCTGTGTAGTCTACCCTGGCTGGCCAAACAAACATTTTGATAGTCGAAATGTCACATCATTTTGTCTAGCGGTTTCCAACGTGTTGCGTAGCACTTTACAATGTTCAAGTAGTGTAACAGTATCGAGTAGCATTTCGTCAAAAATGTTATTCACATGACCATGCTCCTGAAATATTTCTTCCATTGCTCTTTGGTACAATTTAGGACTCGACTTAATTCCCATCGACAAACGTAAGTACATATAACGACCCCACGGAGTGTTAAAAGCGGTGAGTAATTGACTATTCTCATCGAGCTGTAGCTGATAGTATCCCATGTTCGCATCTAGGACAGTAAAATACTTGCTTCCATTAATACGGGTAAGTACATCCTCTAGTGTATTGATAGGGTGGTATTCTCTCAGTAGTGCTTTATTAAGAAACTTAGGATCAATGCAAATTCTCACTGAGTTTCCGTCTTTCTTGTGTACAACATGTAGTTGACTACACTACGGTGTCGGTATACCAATTGGTACTTTCGAAATGATCCCTTGTGACTCTAAAAAGTCTTAACTGTACTTTGATTCTGTCTTTCATCGCTACAGGAATTGGCCCAGCAGCCTGTGACACAGGGCCATCTTTGTAATCTGGGTCAATAGACAACATACATTTTCCTGGTATTTTTCCTACTGTCTGTAGGAAATCTGTCTTTATATTGAAGCAAAATTTCACGAATACTCTGTGGCACTTTGTTTATATTAGGAACCCGGGCTAGGAACTCGGAGTCTGACTGAGTCTGGGTTTTAGTACACTTATTTGATTTATCAATCAAAGGGGGGCGTACTTGTGTTGATTCATGAGGGGGGCTTTGAACAGTGGGAATCTCGGGACCTGGAGGTAGCCTATGTTGTGAACTCCGATCATGCGAGTATTTACCTTGTACATAAGTACTAATTGCATTTACTTTTTGTATTAACCCCAACTTAGTACTAGATTCACCTCCAAGAAGATTAGGTACATCACCATCAACAACTTCACAATCAATATCATACATTTTGTTTTTGTGAATAACAGTAAATGTAGTTTTTCCAACAGGTGTGATCTTATGATTACCAAATGCTTTTATGGTTACCTGTGACTTAGACAAAGATAATGAGCCATGAAGTGCCATGCGATCAAATGACTGTTTACTCAATATATTACACTCTGCCTGTGTGTCTATTTTCATACGCACTGCACCTCATATGGGGTACGTAATATGACAGTAGGTTTGTTTACACCAATGGAGTAAATATTCAAAGAATTCATACTTTCCTCTACATTACACATTTCATAACAATCATCATAATCATTGACATCTTGAAAATAATCATCACATGTGTTTACAAAATGTACATTTCTATTCTTATTTCTACACATGACAGCAAAGTGACCTCTTAATTTACAATAATTACAAGTTTTCTCTAATGCTGGGCATCTTTGTTGACTGTGATGTGGTAGTTTTCCACACCGAGTACAGTTCCTCTGTGGCGGTCTCCGTGTCGTGGCTCCTCTGTAGATCTGTGTGCCTCGTCTTTGCTGGTTTCTGGAACCTTGACTTCTGTGGCGACTACGATCTCTGCTTTGACCTCGACCTCGACGTACATAGTTTACATCTGTTACGGTACTTGTGGATCCTTCGATTTCCTTCAGTGATTCAAGTTTCTGTTCATGGTGATGACATTTCTCTGTAATTTGTTTCAGTGTCAGATCCTCTGACCACAGTCTATCTCTTAATGCTCGATCACTGACGCCTACCTGATTTGTTTACACAACTGTTGTTCGAGGGTATCACCATACTCACAGTTCTGTGCTATCTCTCTAAGTCCACTGATATACTGGGACACAGTCTCACCTGGTTGCTGCTTTCGGTCCTCAAACTTTTTCATGTACAACTTTGTTACCTTGGTTGGCTGAAAATAGTTGTCGAATTCTCTGATGTTTATAGTTCTTCTGTTGAGCTTCTGTCAATCCAAAATTGTCGAAAACTGTCGTGTATTTCGACCCGAGTGTGTACAACAATATAGACACTTTACGTTCTTCTGTTGCCTCTGATAATCCTGATGCCATGAAGAAAATCCGCAAATCTTGTTTGAGATTCTTCCATGCCGCACTAGCATTCGTCTTGTCATTAAAAACAGGTGGCTTGAAACTTGCCTCCGACATTTTTCTGGGTAGAACACGTGTGTTTCCGCAAGAATCGTATCTCGTACGATTATGTCAATTTACAGTTTGTGAACGTAAAGTTTGTACTTATCTTGACTGTGTGTCGCTTCTAAGGCACAATTTAAATAAAACTTCCACTTCTGACAACCATGTTATGTCTTTGGGTTCTCATAAAACACTTGTTATCAAGTAACAATAAAACTCAGACGTGCCGCAGCTTCCTGTACTATATTTAGAATAGCCTCGCACATACAAAATACTAAGTGCTGATTGGCTAATAATGTCACATACATAATAGAAACTAGAAGGATGTGTATGGTAAGGTTTTAATATACATTATTTTATACGCCGTCTACTTTTATTTATATTTTACCATTAAATTTACAGTGATAACAGTTTGACCTTTACAACAGACGAGATTAATTCTTAGACAACTCAAGATAATACGAAGTTTAAAAGGCTTATAACGGCGCATGACGACAGCCAAGACACAAATTAATACATAATGACAGTACATTATTAAAAATGATCCTGTTTACATACAATACATTTAAGTCTTCCAACCCTTGTGTCATATTTTACATACTTACATCTGTCTACATTTCCAACAACTTTTCGAGAAATATTTACATTTGATAATCGTTTAGTAAATTTATTTCAACTCTGTAGGGTTACAATTCTTCTGTTTTGACAGCACGTTGTTGAATAGGTCGATTATGTTACTGTTTGGAACGGTTTTTCACTAATTCTCCACGATAATTCTACGTTAGATTACCACTGGAGCATATCACGTTTATAGAATTTCAGCTTTATTATATTTATGAGGAGCGCTGACAACGATATCTATATTTTCATGATTTGTTGTTGTTTTGAATTAAGCACAAAGCTACACAATGGGCTATCTGTGCTCTGCCCACCACGGGTATCGAAACCCGGATTTTAGCGTGTAAGTCCGCAGACATACCGCTGAGCCACTGGGAGGCCATATTTTCATGAATCAGTGACTTCATTCTGACTTTAACATGGCTCCATGACTTGTGAATGAAAGATTTGATGATGTTATTGTAGTTGGTTCATCATCAATGCTTTATGATCTAGGGCAATGGTGGCGAACCTATGGCATGTGAAACAATTTTGTTGACACGAGGCATGCAGTGTCACCTCTTGATTCCCTAAACCATAACGCTTACCCATAATACATATATTGATTATTATTATCGCCAAATGCAGCAGCGAATGATTTTTTTCAACCCGACGAGTGCAGTGAAAAATACTCACAAAAGACGTCTCACGCCCTCTTAGCGCCAGCTTTGAGGTTGCGAGAACATGATGGATCAATGGTATCGGGGTATTTTGCCCTGGAGGGTCAGGTTCTCTTTGACCTCTTCCTCCTTCCTGAACTTATTTTCCCTAACTGTTTGTATGTTAGGTCCTTCTCAGGGCAATGTCCATTTATAGTCTATTATTCACAGTAGGTCAAGTTAGCTGGTGGCAATTTATTTATTTTATTTTATTTTTATTTTTTTTATATACATAAATATGTAAACTATAAATATAAGATTTAAAGTTTATATACATACATATTTTACTTTAATTTATTTTTCTTTATATTTAAAATACATGTTAATTGGGGAGAGGTATTTAGGATTTTCTTTATCATGTATGAGGTACCTGTCTAGTTCGCATAATAAATCATTTTTCATCCAATTTTTGTTAAAATATCTAATTGTAATATTTAGGAGTCTATCTGATATGGTTGGTATGTTCGAGTAATTATGAATGAATTTAGATGATATTGATCTCGGGACTCTGTATGCAGTTGTGAGAAGTGTGTTTTGGATTGTTTGTAGTTTAGTTTTGATTGTTTTATTACTTACAGTTACCCATGCTGGAGCTGCATAGTCTATTACTGGTCTAATATATGTTTTGTATATTTTCAGAATGTTATCTGTAGATGCTCCACTGTGTTTACCAGTTAGACTCCTTACATAGTTGGTTCTTCGCCAAATTTTATTTTTAATTTCGTTGACATGATTGATCCAAGTTAATTTTGAATCATAAGTCAGACCTAAAAATTTTGCTGATTGGAAAATCTGGAGTAGAGTGCCATTCATATATATTTCTGGCTGTTGTTTTTTGTGTTTTGTCGATTTCGTAAAGAGTACGAGCTGAGTTTTTGCTGTGTTTATTTTAATTCTATATTTTTCACAGTATTCACTAATTCTATTTAATTGTGGTTGTATGTTTGTAGCTGCTATCGTGGGTGTTGCAGCACTTTTCCAGATTGCCACATCATCTGCGAACTGTGATGAGAATCCATGATTTGGATCCTTCAATGGCATATTGTTTACATACATGATGAAGAGTATAGGGCTAACCACCCCTCCCTGTGGGACACCAGCTAGTGGAGTAAAGTATGCGGAAAAAGTTCCTTCTACGTTTACTCTACATTTTCTGTTTTCCAGAAAGTTAGATAACCAGCGAATAATTCCTCGCGGTAGTTCCATTTCATTCATTCGGAACCTTAGACCGTCGTGCCAAACGGTGTCTAATGCTTTCTCGATATCGAGAAAGTTAATATATGAATTGTATTGTTAAAATTATGTTAGCTGGCGTGGCATGCGTATATTTTTGATCAGTTAGTTAATTATAGATTTATTTTGATATCAATGAAGTAAATTTTCACCTACTTTTATGTTACGGTAAGTTAAATTATCGTATTTAAGTTAATTAGTTATATATTTTTCAACTGTATTTACCTTTTTCAACGTGTCAGAACGTCAGTTCAACAGCTGCCTTACCTCTAGTCTTGCACTGCTAAATTAGAGACGGTTAGCGCAAATAGCCCTCGTGTTGCTTTGCGCGAAATTCAAAAACAAACAAACAATCTAACGCACCACCAGTAACACATATAGAACGAAATTACAGACGATACAGAACGGAATAATCACCACAGGGTACAGAGTACTAAAAACTACAAACATCACTTCCATGAATAAATACGTAGATATCAAACCGATTATTAAAGACAGACTCGTATGTCACTTGTTCATTTACTTGGCTATATCACACAATATATAATGACAATCTTAAATAACTTTCCCACTTAATGTTTATTAAAATAAAAATATCATCTATTCTAGACGTTAACGTATCATTGGCCAAAAATATGTGGACACCCGACCATCACACCCATATGTGCTTGTTGAACATCTCATTCCAAACCCATGGGCATTCATGTGGAGTTGGTCCTCCCCTATACTGCTATAATAGCCTCCACTCTTTTTAGAAGGCATTTTGCTAGATTTTGGAACTTGGCTGCGGGGATTCGCTCCTATTCAGCCACAAGAGTATTAGTGACGTCGAGCACTTATGTTGGGCGAGAAAACTTGGCTCGCAGTCAGCGTTTTAATTCATCTCAAAGATGTTCGATGGGGTTGATGTCAGGTCTCTATGCAGGCCAGTCAAGTTCTTCCACACCAACCTCGGCACACCATGTCTTTATGGGCCACGTTGTGTGCATGAGGGCATTATCATGCTGAAACAAAAAAGGCTTTCCCCAAACTGTTGCACAAAATTGAAAGTACACAGTTCTCTAGAACGTCATTGTATGCTTTAGCATTAAGATTTCCCTTCACTGTAACTAAATAGCCTAGCTCAAACCATGAAAAACAGCTCCAGACCATTATTCTTCCTCCAAAAACATTATACATTCAGGCAGGTAGCGTTCTCCTGGCATCTGCCAAACCCAGATTCGTCTGTCAGACTACCAAATAGGGAAGCGTTATTCATCACTCCAGAGAACGCATTTTCACTGTTCCAGAGTCCAATAGTAGTGTGCTTTACATCTCTCCAGTCGATACTTGGCATTGCACTTGATGATCTTAGACTTGTGTGAGGCTGCTCGGCCAATAAAATCCATTTCATGAAGCTCCCGACAAACAGTTCCTTAGCTGATTGCTTCCAGAGTGTTGCAACAAAGAACAGACGATTTTTATGCGCTACGCGCTTCAGCACTCGGCAGTCCCGTTTTGTGAGTTTGTGTGGTCTATCGCTTCGTGGCTGAGCTGTTGTTGCTCCTGGAAGTTTCCACTCCACAATAACAGCACTTATAATTGAGGCAGCTCTACCAGGGCAGAAATTTGATGAACTCACTTGTTGGAAAGATGTCATCCTATGACAGTGCTACGTGGAAAGTCACCGAGTATGGCCCATTCTAGTGCCAATATTTGTCCATAGAGATTGCATGGCTGTATGCTCGATTTTATGCGCCTTAACAATGGGTGTGGCTGAAATAGCTGAACCTACTTATTGGAGGAGGGGCCCACATACTTTTGGCCATGTAGTGTATATGTGAAATATGCGAACAGATAATTATTTTCAATGGTCCTTTTAAGGGAACTGTTTTCAAGCATATATGACCAAATTAAAAGAAATGTCTATATAAAAATGTTTGCGAGTGTAAAAAAGAAAAAAATAGCACTAATACTATTGCAATTAATTCATAAGCATGGTCCTGAATTAGAGAAGTAAAATCAATTTGCAAGTATTCAGTGATTTGTTGAATAAACATGTAGTATTTTGAAGTTGATCAACATCAGTAAGGGATGGAGGAAGTGAATCTAGCCATCTCAGGTCGTGTGCAACGATCAGATAAAGATAATTCTCACTCGATCTCTAATAACCACACATCAAATCTGATACATAAGCAAAGTAGAGCTTTCTCCATTATACATAACGGGTAGAATTTTAGAAAGGCAAACATACTTGACGATAGGTACTGCAATTACTGAGATATCGGCGTGATAAACAAACGGCTTTCGATATTTACAGAATGAGTTAACTTTTGATAACCTCAAAGGCATTACATCTGGTGATAGTTATACCTGCAATAAGAATCCTGTTGTTCTCTCTTTTCCTTAATAGAATGCATGAAATAAATAAGTAAGAGAACATTAATGCTGTCAAAATTGTTTTTCAAAAGCACTTTTAGACTTTGGTTGTATTTTTTATTCTGAAGATGAAACGTCCAAACTAAAAAAAAAATCACTAATCTTATACACATACACCTTGTTCAAAGGATTACATCTGACCTACTGCTCAATGAGTACATCAAAGAATAAAGATACATTATTTGTTCTGTATAACAACTCGCGAGCCAAGCACATGTATAAACTGTAATTACCGTATTTTAAAAAAAATCATATTTGGACATTTTTTTCTCAACTTCTAATGAGCTGTTGATTTATTATAATGCAAAATTGTATAATAGGCTCTCTGTGCTTTATTTATTGCGGAGAATCAAACCCCAGATTTTGGCGTTATAAGTCTAGTGTCATATTGAAAAACCTTTCATATTAAAAAATATCGTGTCACCAAAATAATAAATTCAATTATTACTGGGAACTTGAATTGATATGACCCTTACTCAACACATTTATTTCACAATACTGTAAAGAAAACTAGCCGTTAGTGCAGTGGTTCCTAACCTTTTTGGAGGTACTGAGCCCCGGAAATTTCGTACTTGGATTCACTGAACCCTTCGTAACTGGAAAAATAAAATATGATTGTTTCAAATTCAAAACATAAGTAGATATTTTATTTGTGCACAAAATGAACCATGCATCAGTTGCACGCAATATCACTGTGTTCAAAGAGCAAAACATAATTTCACACAAAAAACGAATATTTACTGCAAATCAATGAGGCTTTTGCTGTTACCTTTCAGAAACAAGTTCAGAAATGCGCGGCTTCAACTTGGCAAGTGCCACTATCATATTATTTTCGCAACAAAGTATGTTCCTTTTCTTCCTTTTTATGTCTATCATCCTCAAACGTTAGATTGGTACAGAAATAACTCGAATTCAGAGCCCATTTCATTACATACCTCTTTGAGGATGCAGTGCTTCAGGGCACTATTTTGCACAAAGTTCACACATTCCACTATAATTTTTAATATTTCTGCCAGTTTTGAAGGCAAGGTTTTTGTTGCCAATGCATGGCTGTGCAGAACACAATGCGTTACCATGATGTGTGGTGCATCGGCTTTCACCAGCGCACCAAAACCAGAGTTTCGTCCCAGCATGACTGGAGCTGCAGAAACCATATCCCACGAAAGATCGTTATCTTTGAAGAAGTCATTCACAAGTTTCCTCACTTTGGCTGCCTTAGTTGTCTTTGTAAGAGGTTTACAAAATAAAAAAAATATTTTATCTCGTTGTTCTTCACATGGCGCACTAATACAGCAAGCTGACTTAGATTGGAAACGTCGGTGATCTCGTCAAGTTGAAGGCTGAATTTTGCTGGGCTTGAAGTCAGATCAGCAACTACTTGAGCCAAGATGTCATCATTCATGTCATTTATTCTACTGCTGATGGTGTCATCTGAAAGAGGAATTTGGGATAACTTATTTTCAGCAGCTTTTCCCAGCATGATATTTGCCATTTTCAACGTAGCTGGTTTTACGAATGTTTCACCAATGGTTTGTGGTTTTCCATGCTTTGCGATCAAGTACGCCACTTAGTACGATGCTGTGAGGATCGGTTTGTCGATGGGTACAAAGTCGAAAACAGGGAAAGTAGCTTCTTCATCGAACGTTGTGTTCTTGTATTTCCCATCTCCATGCAGCTTTAGGGAGTATTATCTTAGTTTTGCCGGTGCTAGACTAGAATTGCTCAACTTGACATTGGAAATCATGCATTGAGAACGCTGACTCCCATCATGTTCCTTTATACAAGTGAATCCATATTGTACGTATTCGTCCGACCACTTCTGTTTTTGCTCGAGATAGTTAGTATGAAGGGTTTGAAAGATTGGGAAAAAAATCACAAATGACCCACGATTAGTACAGTCACAAGTCGAATGCTAAGAGCACAAAGTTCCTTGCAGCACAGATATTAAAGCCAAGAGATGTGAAGTAATCAGCCGCAGCCAATGATGGCCAAGTGGAACATGACGTCACGAATCATACAAGTGGGGTGAACGGAACGGACACACACAAAGTGAGTGTATCTTCTGACTCACTGAATGACTGGGGTTCGATTGAACCAAGATTAAAAACCACTGCTTTAGTGATAATGTTTCAAAAACATTTCTCTTTTAGAACTTGAGTTTTCGTGGTATGTTAGCATGCTAAAAATAATACACTTTTCCGTGATCTAGAAGGTGAATGAAATACATGCAATTCGAAACTTTGCAGCTTATACAGTTACATTATACTGTTTATTTCTTCAGGCGGAAATACATCTTAAAGAATGATATACCATTTTCAAATAGTATTAATTAATTTATGTTTGTTTGTTTGTTTGTTTGTTTTGGAAATTCGCACAAAGCTACTCGAGGGCTATCTGTGCTAGCCGTCCCTAATTTAGCAGTGTAAGACTAGAGGGAAGGCAGCTAGTCATCACCACCCACCGCCAACTCTTGGGCTACTCTTTTACCAACGAATAGTGGGATTGACCGTCACATTATACACCCCCACGGCTGGGAGGGCGAGCATGTTTAGCGCGACGCGGGCGCGAACCCGCGACCCTCGGATTACGAGTGCACGCCTTAACCCGCTCGGCCATGCCAGGCCTAATTAATTTATGAGTTCAATTAAGTTGACAGTAACAATTGCTTTTATAAGCGCCATTTTAGTAGGTGTCTGTACATTCCAGTTTCCTGTATTACTGCTTCAGAAATATGAATATGACGATCCACTTCCATGAAAATGAGCTCCGCATTTGGGACTTTGGGTGTGCTATAAGAGTAATAGTCAAACCCAACTATTCGATCAGACCATAGTAACTCAATAGATGGCATTGTGTGCTGTTGACCAGGTGTCTTCTCTCTTGTCTACTAATTAATAATTAAGGACACTTAACACAATTACCTACTGAAATAACTTTGCACAAAACGTCTGAAGGAAAAAGCACGATAAATAAATTTTCAGGTCATGTTAAAAAGGTAGGAGCATTTATTTGAGACATTATGGAAGATGTTTCAAAATGTTCCAATACAATTTTACGCAATCGTTCGGTGTCAATAACTGTTAAATAAGAGATTATAAAACGTTTCAAATCGTTAAATAAGTTGGCTTATGCCTGTTGTTTTAACCTTCAGTTCGCGAGTGTTTTAACTTTTGACAGGTAGATTAAAAAAAAGTTTTCCTTGGTGTAAATAGAATATAAATTGTCCAAGTTAGCAATGGTTTTTTCAGTAGAAAAATCAAAATTCCTTTCAAGTTTCCAAACAAAACACGGTAATGGCCGCATATGTTGCGCAATACAAAATTTGGTTTCTTAACTCTATAAACCGGTTTTGTTTACGGTTTTCTCTAATTCTGGAAATAGAGATATACAAGAAATGAGTCCACCATCAATATGCTCAAAAGCAGTACTGTGGCATGTTCAACCATTGTTAATTTTGTTGTGATACTTTCCACTTGAAATCGCTTGTTTGTTTGTTTGTTTTGGAATTTCGCACAAAGCTACTCGAGGGCTATCTGTGCTAGCCGTCCCTAATTTAGCAGTGTAAGACTAGAGGGAAGGCAGCTAGTCATCACCACCCACCGCCAACTCTTGGGCTACTCTTCTACCAACGAATAGTGGGATTGACCGTCACCTTATAACGCCCCCACGGCTGGGAGGGGGAGCATGTTTAGCGCGACGCGGGCGCGAACCCGCGACTCTCCGATTACGAGTGCACGCCTTAACGCGCTCGGCCATGCCAGGCCCTTG
The DNA here is from genome assembly GCA_011833715.1 of Carcinoscorpius rotundicauda. Lineage (NCBI taxonomy): Eukaryota > Metazoa > Arthropoda > Merostomata > Xiphosura > Limulidae > Carcinoscorpius > Carcinoscorpius rotundicauda. The sequence continues at coordinate 25,883,380 of CM022400.1, read as the reverse complement.
AAATCGCAGATAAAAATCGGTTTCAGGATCTAGTGTGATGTGTGAAAGATAAGTTAGCAGCAATAATTCTAGCAGAGGCATTAATAGTAGAAAAGATAGTAGTGGCATCAAAGCAGCGTCAGTAGTCTTGTTCATGAAAAAAAAAAGTTTTATCTCTGTTTTGGATGAATCAGGATCTTATATTCACAAGTACTTATTATTAGACCAGTCATGCCACATCAACCCGAACACATCTGTTTTGTGCAAGAGGAACACGTCTGGCTAACTCTGTAAACTTCACATCTTTGCAGTCGAATACTTTCGAGAGGCAACTTCCTTTCACATCAAGGTTTGATTTTGAGTTTGAATGATCCGAGTCTTTGTTGAAGTAACTTTGTTTGGGAAGGGGGGTTAGGGTTCCAACTTGATTTCCAAAAATCCTGACCCTGTCTGTAGCCCACACCATCCCTCGAATTTGATTTCATCAGTTCGCAGTCTAGATATTAGTATATTATTATAAGTTTTTTTTCAAATATTACGCACAGAATTACTTTATTGTGCTGAGAATGGCTCGCCTATAGAAAAGTGAGAATTTTAAACTTAAAATATACTGTTAAGAAATGTAAAGGTAACAATGTGATAACATAATTTGTGTTCCTATCTTGTGAGCTCAGAGTACAGCCTCATTTGTACTTAAGTATTATAGTATTAGAAGATCTTGAAATCACGGATAACACTACGTAAAAGAATGACGATAGCTTCCAGCAAAATACAACTAAATTAAAAATAGTAATTAAAAAGTTTCAACACTAAAAGAGCTGTTAATACTTTTATTTACAAGTGCAAATACATGGAGTGTTTACATAAAAAATCTTGTGCTTAGACTAATACTCAATAGAATAAATATTCCTATAATTTAAATACTGACAGCTGATATATATATATATATATACACACACACACACACACATTCACACAAGTACAAGTCATAATAACAACTGTATATACAAAACGCAGGCCAAGAAAAGTTGCAAAAAACAAAGGAAAATTACGTAAAAATTTGCAGAATGTTGAACTCAATAGTGTACTGTATTATACATATTTTAAGATATATATGTAACAATAAGTTCAGGTAATGTAAATACAAGTTCACATTTGAACAAGCTAGGGTCATAACTGACCTGGTTTAATCTCGAAGAGTAGTAACACTCGATCTTATCCTAGCACACATTGTCCTCGATAAGTGACAAACACTTGATGATATCTATAAAGACCTAAGCCAACATTGTACTTCCTAAAATAGGAATACAACAACTAAAAGAAACATTATCAAGGAAGCAAACACATCACCCCTCAAACAATCTTTGGTTTCACTCTAAATACCTTATATAGCTAAGAACTTTCAGTTTCCTGGTCAAATCCACAGTTGTTGAGGGGCGAAATCCTCTCAAGATGGGGTTACGATATTTATTCTGATAAATGATCATGTCATTTTATATTATTTTGTAGTGTACCAAATTATAAGAAACGTTTGTGAATGTATTGACGTAAGTTTTACATTTTAAACACTTAGCTAATATACAGTATTCTGAAAAAGAAAACTGTAGTCCAATATGCTTATCAACTTTCTACATAAAGTGACATTCTGTAGACGAATATACAGCAAGTTTAACTTTGTTTTTATATATTTAAAGTAAAAGTGCATTTAAAAACATTTGCGCTGCGAACAACGTTAAAAATAATTTAATAATATATATCCATTTAAAAATTCCAGTTCATCATGGGTAACTTTCATTTTTTTAAGATAATTGAGCAAACTTTTGTTCATGGAATACCCGCATGTGTATGGTATACCTATATCATAAAATTTACCTATTTCAGTTATACTTGTGACATATGTTCTCATATAAATGTATATGTACAAACTTTATACAGACATATTTTGAAGTAATCTGGGTTTGGGGGAAAATATATATATTTAATTTATTTTCTTTGTGTCATTTGTTGTCATGTTTATAGCATTATTTAATTTAAAGCAAGACTACTTAAAACTTACCAACTTCAAGCAACACACCTCAGTAGTGATGTCATCATTTCATATTTCAAGATGACAATAGAGTCTACAACTTGATTAACATAATTAAAGACTATTGTTTATGACTACGTTGTAAATTATTAAAACATTATTAGAAAATGAAAAGAAAACATATAATTGACACTAAACTATTAACATGGCCTCCTAAAGTAAGCATTCTTCAAAGGAAACCACCTGTTTTTAAAATAAAATGTTCTTTTTCAAACAGAAGTTTATATTTACATAATTGTATTGGTAAAATAGCAAAAAAATGTATTTACTGTCTCCTATTATGTATAAATTATTACCACGTGCACTCCACTTCAAGAAAAAAACTAAAATAAAATTACCCAAACAGAAAAAAAAGTTATAATATAAGAGTTATTTCACTGTTATTTCAAAAGTTATAAAAGTTATTTCACTGTGTTTTGTTTTAAATGGACCTACTGTGGAGACTACACAGTCTTTTTTAGAGAAAAGTAGATAACCAGGTCCAACATATTTATAACAAATTTTCAATTCTGCAAAGCCAAAAATGTAAGCTCAAATTTTAACAGTATTACCAAAACTTAATTTAGTTATTTTATCTATTTTGAGAGAAGAGATTCAATGTCAAAGATTAGCAATATTACAACATTTTAGTAAATGTTTTGTTGTTTTTTAAATCTGAAAATTCTTATATTCAGAACTAACAATGTTTCTCAGGGTTATTAATTTTTTGTTTGTCAGAAAACTCTTCTTTTTAAAGAGTAAAGAAATAAGAGTATCTCAATGACCATTTTGTTCATTTGTGCGGCCCTCAGTGGCTCAGCGGTATGTCTGCGGACTTACACGCTAAAATCCGGGTTTCGATACCCGTGGTGGGCAGAGCACAGATAGCCCATTGTGTAGCTTTGTGCTTAATTCAAAACAACAACATCATTTGTGCGACTTCATGAAGAATCTATGGCTGTATGTATTAAGCTTAAAATGTGGATATGGTTTCAGCAATGATAAAATTTTCAATACTGAAATCACAGAAAAATCTTAATACTTATACAAGTCAATGAAATATTATGACTTGTAATCTCTCACTCCATAGCATTTTGAAAATCTAACATCTTTTCTCCTCAGTTAGTCTCCATATCTTTAAGCAAAATATTACTAACCAAGTAGCACAAAACACATAGTTGTGTCTTCATTTTCAAAGCCTCTAGACATTTATAAAATATCTAACTCTATATGAACATCAAAGCAAAACATTAATATACAAAGTAAAATATTTTGTTTCACAGAGCTTATGTGGTTTTACAAGATAACAAATACAGTTATTATCCTATGACAGTCAAGATGAAAAGTACATAAATGAAAATACCCAAAACAAAAAGAATGTGTGAATAAAACTATTACAGCTTTCAAAACTGTTTGAGAACATGATTTTTTACACAATCAATACATACATGTACAGTAGCATACATTGACCTGTGTGAATAAAGCAAAACTTTTCAGGTGGCCCACCAAAGATGCTACAAAAGTAATGAACTGCATAGAATACATTCAATGCCATGAACAAAAATGTGAAAACATGAAAACAAAACATGGCCAAGCATCAGTAAGTTTAAGATGTATACTGACATACTGTTAAGTGAATTCAAACACAGATGATGTTCTACTTAGAAGTAAGTTTAGAAGTTCCATATATATGAGCTTCAACAGAAAAGAAGAGTGTTATTAATATGTGCAAGATAAAAAAAATATTCAATATTCTCTATGTTTCAGATCAATGTTAAAGTTTCATAAAAACATCCAAGCGATGCTAAGATTATGAATACTATGAACTACTAAACACAAAAGTTTATTTTTACTATATTGTAAATTTCTTTTCTCTTTTCCTACTGGGTAAAGCAAATGGACTTTTGTGGTAGATCAAATGTGAAGCACCTGTACAGCAACATAAAACCAGTAAAATAAAAACAATGAAGTACCTAGTTGGAATTAAAAACAGTAGACTAGTTTCCCTACTTCCAAATAAAGTACAGATTTTGGTCAATGTATGGGTGAGAGAATTTTGAACATTTAATGTCTTATTTTGATGGATAGAACAACAAATAATACAAATGTATTTTAATTGAAATCAATCTCTAAATATCACTGGTAACATCTGATTAACTAAAGCAAATACTCAGCAATTTCTGGGAAGTAATTAACGTAATAAAAGTATACAGGGTATCTCCTAATACCATTGTTTTACATTTTAACAGCAACCTAGAGTTAGTAAGAAGTCCAATGATAAGTGAAGGTTTACAAGACTAAAAGTTAATGGATGTATACCATACTATGCTACAAAACAGGCAACAATTACACACTGAAAGAGTCATAGAAAAATCAGCATAATTTCAGGATTACAAGAATTCAGATAGTTTTCACAGAAATTACAAAGAAAGAATAAATAAAACTCCACTATGCAAATTTAAGATCATTGGAATTTTGAAAAAATATTCAAACAAATTGACAACAGGTTTATCATATGTATCTAAGGAACTGAAAAAAATATATTGTTGATTCATCCTGGTGTGTTTGAAGCTGTTAAAAGTTCCCAAATAGTTTACATGAGTGCAAAAAAAAAGTTTGTTCCTTCCAATAAATTATCTTTCTTTCTTGCTATTAAATTTATGGAAAAAAAATCTTTGTATCTACAGTTTTAACAAGAACTTGAGAAAAGTCTGGTGACAATGGAAGATTCTGGTAGTCATTTGACATTCCAATTATAATACATAATTATAATCATATGCATCAATGTAAAAGAGATACTACTAAAAGTACAATAAAAATAACAGCACTCATCTACTTAAGTATTCATACAATATTGCATTTGTTTTTTTGAAGAAATCATATCATTAAATTTATTTTGAAAACCAGCAATCACAAAATGTGACGATTTTTTTTCAAAAATCTCAATGCAAACTACACCACTGACTGATACTTTTAACAGCAACAACTTGTTAGCACCACATCCTGGAGGCACAAGTCATCTAGGTGGAAGCCTTTAAGTAAACTGACATTCAACTGCATTTAAATTAGCAGGAACTACTCTTGTAAGGAAGTTCTCCATTTTCCATGAGAGCTACTTTTAATGGAGATGAATTTGATAATCCATTTTGTCCCTGAAGTTTGTAACGTTCCTTCAGCTGGCTCAGTGCATTCATCAGTCTCATATTAGCACAATCAAGAGAATGGATTTTTCTCTCTTGTGCTTCAATCACCTTCTGCTTGATTACAATTAGCTCTTGCATTTCCTGCTGTTCACGTCGCAGCTCTTCTTCTACAGTTATCAACCTAATAGTCACAAAATTTCAATACATATGAGCCAAATATAATTGTCATCATCTCAATAAATCTCAAAAGTTTCATCTAATAGTAACTGTAATAATTACTAAGAATACTAATATGTAAGTACAGCTGTAACCTGATTTATTCATCTAGAATAGTGTTTTCTAAAGTGGGCGCCATGGCTCCCCTGAGAACCATGAAGCCTTTTTGATTGCATATTAATTTGTATATATAATATTTAATTCTGTATTTTTGTTATCATTTCTTGTTAATCTTAAAACTTAAATTACAAGAATGCTTCACACTTTAAAACAGAAACAAGATAGCCTTACATAAAATTAAACATGTTTAATTGCTCATTAGTCTCATTTTAACTCAAACATAATGAATTGTTAATGATCTAATTATAATACATATAAATGGATAAGAAAAGGCCACATTAAGTGGTTTCATTTTTTTTTAATTTTAAGCAAAGCTACTTGAGAACTATCTGTGTGAGCTGTCCCTAATTTAGCAGTGTAAGACTAGAGGGAAGGTAACTAGTCATTACCACCCACAACCAACTCTTGAACTACTCTGTTACCAACAAATAGTGGTGGGATTGACCATCATTTTATAATGCCCCCGTAGCTGAAAGGGTGAGCGAGTTTAGTATGATGGGAATTCGAACCCATGACCCTCGGGATTCTAGCTGAGCACCTTAACCACATGACCATGTCAAGCCGTCACATTAAGTGACAACCATGCAACTTAATACAGAAAGTACTTCATAAATATCATTAAAGTTCATTAGTAATTATTTTTTGAAATTGATAAATCACACTTTAAGGATTTTTTACAGGTAGAGAGGGTTCAAACTTTTTTATTCACATTAAGGAAGACTCAGACTAAAATAGTTTGAAAACCACTAATTTAAAAATATATTTAGACAAACTAGCACAAAAACAAATATGGATCTTAGATATGTTGTATACACTTTAAAGAAACTGTTCTTATTATGAGTGATTAAAGAAATATGCAATGTTTATATAAATTTTCAACATGCTTCATGCCTCTGATAAAACTTAAAACCCACTCTAATTTTATCTACCAGTTTTTTTACAGTTAGAATATTTAAAAACAAGCATCTAATAAATAACCATATGAAAGTTTCTAGACATTAGTTTTACCTAGATAGATATAATTTCTGAAAGCCTTTTAATACAGAAAAAGATGCATATCTACCTGGTAATGATACTTTTCATTTGCTGATCTTTTTCTTCTTGCTGTTTCTTCAAACGTTCCTCACCAGCTTCTAACTTGGCCTGCCAGTCAGCCATAACTTGCTCTGTGGTGAACTCTTGTAGAGACATCTTCTCTTCTGCCTGATTCAGTTTACTGTTTAGCTCAGTCATTAAATGTTTTAGATTTTCTATTTCATGTTCATACTAGAAATGAAGGGGGAACCTTTGGAATTATTGAATTCATCAACAGTTTGTAAAGCAGTTATAAAAATCCTGTTCACTACAATGATTTTTTTACATATTAAACATAAATATACAAGTTACACATATTTCTACAATAGGAATAATTAATCTTAATTTCAAAAGGCATTATAAGGAAACCATGGGAAGGTATGCTTCTAAGAGAACAGCAATGTTTTAAGATCCCAGTATTAGTGCCACTGTACATAGTGTGCCTATATTAATGCACCTAATGTAGCTATACATTCAGCAATATCAGTAATACTTTTACTACTGGTCAATCTTAAATAGTCTATTGTGAAACAGGATAAATCTTCTACAAAGATTTATTTGGAAGCAGTAGTTACAGTTTACTTTTACAGAAAATGTAGTCAGATGTAAATGGTTTGACACAATTGTTTATGTTTTCCTTCATCAATATTAATCATTACAATATCTAAAACCTGTATACTTGCAACTGGGCCAATTCTTTGAAGATTTCTTTTATTATTATGCCAAAATCCTGCTCCCTCTGCAAGACTTTTGAACAATTTTATCACCAAAACATTCATGTGTACACATGTTACATTTACAACCTTAGAGGCTTAGAGACAAACAGCACATAACACAGAGATTACTGAAGTTCTTACTTAAACATCTTTCAAACAAAAAACAGAATGCCTTACTTAAACATCTTTTATACAAAAAACAGAATGCAAGTTTTAAGAAAAAAAATTATCATGTTATAACTGATTTAGTTACAAAGTGTATACTATCAATAATCATTAATTCTTACTCATGGTTTTAATGCACATACCTCTTCAATGGTTTTCTTTACTTTACAGTTTTTTCTTTGAAGAGCTTTCCCCCTCTGAGGTGATTGTTTTTTTGACAATGCTTCTTGAAGTTCAGAGGCAGAATCTTGGGAATCACTATCCCACAAATCCTCTCTGTAGAGAAATGAGATGAATAATTAAAATAATTTATGTATTCAAACTAAAAACAATTAAAATTAAATAATTGTGCTCTTTTTTTATAAGTTGCAGAAAATACATAAAACAATTAGCATAGAAATATTTAAATTATAAGTACACAGGAAATATTACAATTACAAAGTGTTTAGGAGTCTTAGTTTTTTCAAATCTTATAAGACAAACACGTACACATTCCTAAATGTTTAGCAGTATTGACACAGATCTTTGAGATTTATGTTTTTTTTCTGTCTTTTCAGTTATGTCTTAAAATTTATTAAAACATTAACCTATATTCAAATAGTATTTTACTTTTCATTTAGAACAAAACAGTTAAAACAGCAAGATTCAATTGAATTTCTTCTTTGTGGTCACTTAATCACTAATATTTTGCTATTATAAATGTTAACATTCATGATGGTTATGCTTATGCACTCAGTGACATATTAGAATTAGAATAAACAAATTATCTTGCTTTTTTTCATAAAAAGAGACAATCAAGTTCTCTAGCCAATGGTTAACAGCACAATTGTAAAATCTTCAGCAATGCCTGTAACTCCTGATAACTAGAGAATTAATCATTCCTTGCGAAAATATAGATGTTTTTCTGTTATGAAACTGTTATATGTAATAATTAAAATTTCAACTATAAAGTTAAAAAACGTTTCCATAATTAATATTTAAAGACACTGTATGAAAGCTCTTTTCAATAAGAATGAATAACTTTAAAAAGAAAATAACATATTCAAGAACAATCTTTATAAGTGTTCCTCAATCAGTTAAAGATATTGCACATGGTGTATTTATATATATATATCATTACGAATAATTCTAGTAATTTTACATATCAAGTTTAGGTATTTGGTATTAATTTATCCTCTTAGAGATGAAGACTATATTAGATACTCTTTGTTTCTACTATAGTTAAAAGCTCTTTACTCACTCTTTTTTCCCATTTATTTTGTCAACATCAACAGAAATTCGACGTTCATCCTTATGCCTGCGAAGACCAGTTTCCCGTGGACAAGTATTACAATGATGAGATGCTATTTTCGTTGATGCAACCTGATGTAAGCTGGAATATCGGGGATTTGTGCGTGGAGCAGTTGATTTGAAAGGAGCATGACGATCTCTTCGAGGGCTGGACTCACAGCTGTCTCCTTCCGAGGAAGAAGAATTGGGACAACAATGAGGTACAACCATCGAGACCACTGGTGCTGACTCTGCATTTCCTAAAAGTAAAATAAAACTGCACAACAATTTAAGTATAATGGGAAATAATTAAGTTTAAGGTGGCCTACAAGGCTGGTTTTATATAAAACAAAATATAAATAATTACTTTCGTTTTCTTGTAAAGTGCTTGTAAAATTTTAAAGTGCCTGTACCAATGAGTGGAATTTGGACTCACTTCTCATGTAAACACACAAGACTCATGATTTTTAACTGTTTGTTGACAGGTATTACTTCTTCATCCAAACTAATGGATTTGTTTGCAAGTTCAATTCATAAGTTTATTTTTCCATACACTTAAGCCTATATACTCATGCACACTATAGCTCATGCTAACTTTACAACAATATCATTTTCATGTATTCCAGTATTATTTACTATTTGCTATGTGAAAAGTGTGTGTTTACTTGTATACAGGTTTTTCATATGTACCTACAAATACACAAGATCTGTATGTGGTTTTGGCTAACTGGTAGGCTTTGGCCAGAATTAACTAAGTTTTTACTGTTACTTACCAATGAAGTGTAGTATTAATTTGTTGGGTGTGCCTAGTGCTAATGTTAGCAAGGATTTTTTTGTTATTAAAGGTATATGTATTTAAAAAAAAATATGATATCTAAACCAAAAATAACTTGGCCTTAAAAAAAGAAACTCAAACAAAAAACGTTATTTGTTATGCAATTAGTGACCAAAAGAATTGATATCAAAATACAATCAAGACAATTAACTAGCCAATATTTTAGTCACTCATTGTGTGACAAATAAATCGTTTCTTGGCTGCACTTTTTTTTACAACAAAGCTATTTTTAACTTAGATTTATTATTAACAAAAACAAACAACAAAAAGTACTGCAATAACTGAAAAAACCCCAAAATACAAGCTATAATATGGGATGTAAAATGTATCCTAGGTTTTGGAGATCAATGTGGAAATAGGACCTGCATTGAGGTGGGGATACACTGTCTATCAGTCTTAATCTCCATTTCCTAGTCTCACACAAAAAAATAAAGAAATAACAAAATAAATAGCAGATATATAGAAATAAAAAATTGGAGAGCGAGATGTGGGTGCTCAAGCGTACAATGTTCCACATCTGTATCACCATTTACTGCCTGCAGATAGTTGTGGGTAGGTGACTGTTCCCTAAAGTAAAAAAAATTAATTGAAAAATAAGGTACTACCATTTGTGGGTAAGTAAGTTAATTAAACTTACCTCTTGAAGTTATCATTCTAGATGTCATTATGGTAAAAAGTACTAACTGGTAGCACAGCAAATGAATTATCATAATACGAAGGGTCACATTCAGTTATCTAAATTAACTGGTATAGCTCCCAACCACTACCCACTTATTAAGTCTACTGTAACTATCACACTTTAAATAAGTCTTTATATGTGGTAGGAGGTTCATCCACATAAAGTAGTGCCAAGTTGTTAAATGACCTTATTCACAAGGTAATTCACATATATACATGTATTGCTACAAACATAAAACTACTCATTTATAACATACCTAAGCATGGTCTGCCAACAATAGACAAATCTTCAACACTGTGGTTGCTACTTAGGGAACTGCTCACAGATTCTCTGTCTCTAATTGGTTGATTGGGTTTGGCGTTATCATGTGGTGGGCTGTTACTTTTACGAAAGTGATACATAGGATTGTTGAAAGCTAGAGGTGGTGCTACCTGATGGCAGGTGTGTGCCTCCAGATGAAGCAGATCCACAGGTGAACTTGACTGGCTATAGGCTATAGATTGGTAGCCAGATGATGCCATAGTAGAAAGCTGTAGCAAAATAAACTAATTGATACATTCTTCCTTATTACATGTAAATTTAATTTTTATCTTATTCTGCATATAAAACTTTAAACAATACACTGATAATAAGCTATTGCAAGTTTAATATAGAGGAAATATACATTTACCTGTTGAAAGGTAAAAACGTATTTTTAAAATTACTTGTCTATAAGAGTAAGCACACAATATTTTTATTTGTAATTGTGCATAAAGAATTTACCCAAATTTTATTAAAAGAAATGGAGATTAAAACTGGATTACTACAGCTTTAATCATAATTTCTCTTTATAAATGTGAAATCTACTAGATTTATTTATTGCTTTTGAAGTTCAATAAAATACATCATAAAATATTAGCTGTTGTTCTGCTCTTTAATTGTACAAAACATGAAATAAATGCATTTCAATAGATACAGTAGTATATCGTGTGGCCAAAACAACCTACTTGACCAATTATGTGTTATTAGCATTTTCAATGGATTTGCTCAACTAAACTTTTACTTCACATTCCAAACCTCCAGGTAATCCTTTAAAAATTACATGAGATATGAAATACCTACTAACGAATGAATTTTTTCTGCAGGAGATGGACCATATTTTTGGACTGATTTAAGTAGAAATGTTATCAGAATAATTTATGTGAATTTTACAGAAAGGTTTGCTGCCACTGTGGGGTCAAAATAAAAATTCATCATGTGCTGCCAAGTATACTAACAAACAAAACAAACTTTCTTTGTAGAACAGACAAGCTGATGAAGCTTCTGCAAAAATAAATTGTTTTTTACTCACTTTATTTCAGAAAGTGAGTTAGATATCACAAACATTTTTGATGCTGATTATGTTCCTCAGAATAAAATGTTTAAAAAAGAAAAAAAAAAGAATTCTGATTGTCAATCCAAAGAAGCTGGACATATGTAACAAAAGCAACAAAATGAAAATGGGAAGCATGCCTTGACAGCAAACAAAAAAGATAAGCTACTCGTCCTCAAGCTGAGATGAGTAAGAGCAGCAACTTTGCAAAGATAATGACTTCTTGCATCATGCAGAGTTCTGTTTAAAAAGCATCAAGAACACAAGACTTCTGTTTGATCCTTTATGTTTAAAAATGGCTATATATTGGCTCCCCTTTTTAGATAATACTCAGGCAATGCTGGATAAGGATGGTTACTTTGATCTAAATATAAGCCACAAGTATAAATTTATTCAACAAAAAACACTTAATTTTGATCAAACTTTTTGAGCATACCTACACAAAAAGTCACATGAGCTATTGATCTAAAATTTTCAATACAGCTTCACCTGAGAGTAAAAGTGGATCACTTTTGGTATGTTTTTTTCTGACTAAAGAAAGCTAATTTAGAGTAACAAAACATTTAGAGTACATGGCGAATGACATGTAGATACATGAGTATTAGTTAAGGAAAGAAAATTAAATTAACGTTTTCTATCTTAATTTTTCAAAATAATCATAATCATAGGGGTGAAAAGTTGTTATATATGCTAAAATTTATTAAATTCCTATTCAAGGGAGGTTAGTGACACATAATATTAGTTTAAGTAATTAGCATCAACAGTGACGTTTGATAAGACTAAACCATGAACGTGGTGACAAGAATATGTTAATCTAGTTTCCATGATGTAATTATAAATGGAATTATTAACACTGTTTTAAAGAAGAAAAACTAACACCATATAATTTAAAGAATCTGATTAATTTTGTTCCTTTTAATCACATGTTCAGTCCTTTTTTGTCTGCAGTTTCTTTTTCACACCTACAGTGTTTTTGCTGAGATTCAAATAATTTGATATGCAATGTCAAGATAAAAAAAAATGGTTCTCTGAGTAGTGTAGCATACCAAAGTAGACTAGTATATTAACTATTTCCATTTTTAAATTCTTTTAACCAGGTAATTTGAAAAGAAAAGAAAATTTCTTGACTAGGTGTCTATTCTTAAGATGCTAATACAATGATGGGCAGTCTGATTAAACATCATTGTCATAATAAACATTAAACATAGTTTTCAGTTGGTACAGTCTGGAATGTTCTAATTTCGTAAGTCATTTCTCAGTCTAAATGAACAACAGTTTCACTACACTGTTCAGAATACAAAGTCAAAACAGATTCCGCCTCTGTTTCTCCATATGCACTGGCCACATTTATTTACAGTCAGCGTGCTGGCATTGGCAGTTTGTTTGGCAACTATTACGTCACAGTACCTTTCCTAGCGGCAAACGTATAACTAAAATGTTCAGATTGCCACTCGGAAAGGGCTCTTTCTGCACCAAGTTCTATGTTTCATTTATTAGCACATAGTTTTTATAAAAAATGTGAACCTGCAAAATTAATCAGTATGAGTAGTTTTTTTAACTGCAAAGTTTTCTTTTTTCTGTAAAATTCATCTTTAATAAAGAAAATAATTCTGATTGTAAGGTTAAAGAAATCCTACATGTAAAGTTATATTTCAAAAATTGGACTTAGCAGATAGACCGATGTGGCTTTGTTATAAACAAACACACACAAAAACATCTTTCATAAAACTTGTAACAAAGCACTTTTTTCAAAATGTTAGATCTTAGCAACTGTTTTGTGTAGACCTAAAATTCAGATAACTTCAGTCAGAAATTTGATAGGTGTGTTTGTTTGATAGGAAAGGAGATAAGTCTTTCTTGACTTATCATAATTGAAAAATATGTTGCAACGACAGATGGTTTTGTAGATGCTGTAGTAATTTAGGAAGAAGCAGTGTTTGTTCATTATGTGCATAATGGTACACCAGCCACTAAATTAGCAAACTTCTTGCTTTTGATTTGTCTTTTATTCATGATGTATATCTTGGCATACAAATTATTTTTTTCATCATTTGGAATAAGTCTCAACATTGTGTCAAAAACAGATATGCCTGAATTTTGAGGGAGCAAGTGTTTACATGGGTCACAAGTTAGGAGTGCAGGTCTTAGCATGTGATGATGTCTCCAAGCACATTTTCTGAATTTAAAAGACAGTGCTGAAGCCAAGGAAATACTGGGATCTTTTTTAAAAACAACAATTGTTTTTCAGTTTATTTTTTATGATAGATTATAGTGCTGTTCTCAGTACAATGTCTCAAACATTTCAGGCTGAAGACATGCTCATCACTGAAGTGATCCCAAGATTGACATCTGCTTTTCTTAAATTAATAAGCCTCAAATCCACACCCGGTTCAAATTTGAAGATGCTCTTGAAGAAGCACAAGGATGGGGTTTCTAAGACTTTAAACCTAAAGGAAAACAGGATGAAATAAAGTGTGAACCTCTGATTATAGTGCTGTTCTTAGTACAATGCCTCAAACATTTCAGGCTGAAGACATGCTCATCACTGAAGTGATCCCAAGATTGACATCTGCTTTTCTTAAATTAATAAGCCTCAAATCCACACCCAGTTCAAATTTGAAGATGCTCTTGAAGAAGCACAAGGATGGGGTTTCTAAGACTTTAAACCTAAAGGAAAACAGGATGAAATAAAGTGTGAACCTCTGTATAATGAAATGATTGATGAAACTATGGTTTATATTGATATGTTTGGGAAACTACAGAGATTATCACTCAGTAATTTTACTGAAGTTTTAACTTCTGCACCTAACCACAGAAGTTAGTGAACTATGGCAATGAGGAGTAGGAAGGAGTTCTAGACTACTTTACTACACTTTTTCAGGAGGAATAGAGGGAAGCTGTCTTGAAGAAATAGTTTCCATTCAAGCTACATATGTCAACAAGAGGGAATCATCAGTAGCCATGGCACTTGAAATTTGTTTAAGCATTTTGTTTTCCAACAATACCAAGTATGAGGCACATACATATATATACATATATCCTATTTAGTTTTATCAGCTATCAGGATGTCTACCAGCTCACCCTCAGATTTAAATTCTTTTAAGGAGGATTAGAATAAATTAACCTATAAAACATTAGATGTGGTCAAAGAATCAGTCAAAAGGGCTTAACCTCCTAAATCCAAAACTGCAATTAGATCTCAAATCAGTCAGAAGATGATAGAGCTCTGAGCTGAAAGCTTGTACTTGGAAAAAACAACACAGAACTATTCTATGAGCCACTATGCCATGTCTAAAAATGAGAACTTTATCTCAACTTCAAATGTATAATGACTTGTTGAGAAAAATACCTGCTTAATTTGTCAACATTTTGCATATTATTGAGATAATGTTGGCCACTTCAGTCAGCACAGTTGGTATTAAGAGGGAATTTTCAACCATGAACATCAAGTGAATGGTTCTCCTGTGAGAGAATTCAATGTTTTACCTTCAGTGAAGCGCTGATTAGATTCTTATTCTGGCCATTGGCATATAAAAAAGCATGCAGTTACTGAAACAGTTACCTTTGACACAGATCTGACAAGTTCTAGTGATGAGGACAGTTCCACGAGTGAGAGTAGCAGAACTGTGAGTAATACTGATAGCGCTCAGGCCGATTGCAAGTCGGTCATACCTCCAGTGGAAGAATGGTAAGCCTAAGTCATGACAACAAAAATGGTCTATATTATTTCATGTGCAATTTTAAGCACCTCGAAACCTGTCTGGTGTTTATAAATTATTGGTATCACAGACTACCTTTTATTTGTTTATACTTTGCTGACTATGGTAACCAATACTCAGCCCCTCAACAATCATTGTACCGGGTATTTATAACTCGTAACAATATGGTGAGGATGATCCTGTCTACTGTCAATGGTTTTTTCAGTTTCAACCTGCCTGGTTTGAAATCCACAGAATCCAAAACAGTTGGATCTGACACAAAACATGAGCATTCAAAGTGATTTTGACAAAGCTTTGCATGATATGAAGGAGTCCAGTTCTTCTTATTGACCATCTGCACCCACTGTTGCCACCTTGCCAGTTCCTTCTCCTTGCACGGAAACAAAAAAAAAACTTTTGCACAATGTAGACTATTATGACATAGTTGTAAAATGTCACAGAAACAGCCAAACGACCAAAAGGAACTTGAGTTCGAGGACCCACATATTTTGTTTCATTTTTTACTTAAATTGTTTAAAAATATGGCAACCCCACAGGAATTATACCTAACCAAAGTACAGTTTCTTAGGCAATTATTAAATTTGTTGAAAATTCACCTTTGAGCATGTACATCTTTTCTTTTAAGAACTGGGAAAAGTTTGGCTATCAATAATCCAATAATTAAAATTATTTAATTTGCAGATTGACTAAAATATCAACATTATAAAAATAAAACCGTGTCTTCTGATCAAATATAATTATTTTCTTGTGGAAGTAGCAACTGATATAGTTTTAAAATAACTATACCTTGTTATTTTGCAAATCTACCACAATTTACCAGATGGTATATAAGTAGAAACATTCCTTTAATATAAGGTGGGTTACTTATAAAATAACAACTTATTCAACCATCTTACAGAAAGTGAAAATTAAAAAGTAGTCATTCTTTTTGGCAAACCAGCAGAACGCACTCAAAATTTTTCATTTGGATTTTTTATTTTTCAATAAAATGGATACCTGTTTTGTTTACAGGTTAGCTATTATAAACCAAAACCCTGTTCTGGAAACTAGAAAATGCATTAACTTCTTGTATTTTATTTGTCTTTAATTGTAAGGAAGAGCGTGTGTGTTTTCTTATAGCAAAGCTACAATCAAGGGAAATTGAACCTATGATTTTTGAGCTGTAAATCTTACTGCTGTCTCAATGGGGGACACTGAAGAGAGTAATTTGAAAAAAGATCTAACAGACATCAAAAATAAAAAGTTCAATCTTGTTTTTCAGTACAGGAGTATAAACAGCCAACTAATGGCTACAAGTCAACTCTGCTTTCTCAACTGCTTAAGAACACACATTACAATCATAGCCAGCTCTTCTTTTACAAGTGCAATAACAACATAGAAACTGTTTTCCACAGTCTTTGCCTACTTTGCCTTATTATTCATATGAAATCCTATCTTACCTGACTAATGGACATTTGACTTCCTTGAATGTTGTGATAATCCAGTTCCCCAGAAGAGTTTGAAGGATCATCATCTGTAGCTAATGTTATATCTGAATAATCTTTTCTGTTGGGTCGACCAAATTTTTCATTTAATCCCTCTGCTTCTCTCCTAAGCTCTGACAAAGAGTAAGTTGAATCTTGATTTGGGTGAATGATAGGACAAGGAGCATTGTTGTCTGCACACTGAATTCCTTTACCCACACAAACAGACTCTGATGGATAAGTTCCACTGTACATTGATTGTGTTAGTTTAAGTGGAAGGACAGTATTTGGTCGACAGTAGTTGCCAAAGTGTGTTTCTCTACTACTACATGCTGATTTCTCTTTGGTGGAAGAAAACTGCACCTGGTCAGACTTTAGGTCATTTTCTAATGCACTGAATAAAACATAATCATCAGCTGTTGATAAGTCTTGTGCTGCTTTTTTACTGGGTCCTGGGAGAAAAGTATTTCTGAAACATTAAGTACAACTTTGTTAGTATCACTACTGTTCTGTTTTTATTCAATTTTGTGCTACATATCTGTGTAAGCTTGTATTTTTATATATATTTCTGTGGCTTTTAGGTGATGCAATAATATCAAGTATAAGAACTACTAAGTACACTTACACTGCACAATTTAAAATATAGTAACACTATTTGTTACATTCATAACGTGTTTTAATATATCTTTGTTTAATTTGTGCCACACTATACTATGAGACTGTTTATTGCATCCAAGAATTTAATAGTATTCATTTATTTTGTCATAGGACTTACATTCTTTGTGTGGGTACAACAGATGTGCATATACAACAGACTGATTACAAATACATATTAAGTGATAAAAAGAAGAGTCATACATAGAAGGGTGTAAAATACCTGGGTAGAGTAGATGACTTGTGTGGAGATTTTGGTAAAGAATTTTCTGTGTTAACCAACTGATGTGACATTAACATGGAAACACAGCCATTCTTTGGTATTTGAGTTGATAGTTCTCCACTCATTTTACTCTTGGAAGACGACATTTTTGTGAGTTGTAGACTTTGGTAATTGGGTTTTTCGGTATCCTGACAAGCTGTTCCTAACTGTTCTTCCACTTTTTCACTTGAAGGAGGGGCACTGATCTGTCGGAAATAGGTTGGTTGGGTCGTTGCAGATGAAACTCCATCCAAGATGCACTCTAAAGCCTCAACTTGTTCATAATGACACTGAAAATAAAAGTCTTTAGCTGAAACAAAAAACTAAAAACAGGTTATGACTGAGGATCTGAAAATTTTCAAAATGATGATAATATATATGGCTTGGAAATTAATACAGCTTTAGTTTTCAAAACAGATTAAAACTGATGATCTAAAACTATTTGAAATTCGAAATATACATGAAACTTGGGATGTAGCTTTAGTTTTTGAAAATGTATCATGAATGACGACCTGAAAATACTTAAAATGCTGATAATATGTGTAGTTTGGAAACAACACAGCTTTAGTATTCTTTATGGTAAACAAATTACATGAAACATATAATTAGTCAAAATGTTTATTTTACCTTTATAATACATTATTCAAAAATAAAAAAATACATTCTAAAGATAACAAAAGAGAAAAACCATCTTTTCACTATATATCTAGTAATTTTATGTGTAACTTGAAAAAATACATTACAATTATATGCAAAAACGGCTCGTTTGGGTTCAGAAAATATTTTAAATAGAAGAGCGAACAACGTTTCGACCTTCTACGGTCATCGTCAGGTTCACAAAGAAAGAGGTAACTGACCGGAAGCTGACCACATGTTTGGAAAGGGTTGTGTAACTGAGTGTCGCAATGTAGAGGGCGGGGTTAGATTTTTGAATATATAATTTTATCTATAATATTAATATAGGTATAATGGTATTCCTTTATATTGGTTTATTTTGGGTTTAAGTTGTTGTATAAGTAAGGCTTCTTTAATTTTGCGTTTGTTTATGTTTGTTTCTTTATTTAGTATTTTAGTGTTTTCTATGGTTATGTTGTGTTCATTTGACTTGCAGTGTTCGAAAACATGCGAAGGTGACTTTTATGTTCTTTGAATCTCGTTTCCATTTTTCTACTTGTTTCACCAATATAGAAGTCGTGGCAGTTATCACATTGTATTTTATAAATAATGTTGGTGTGGTGTTTGTCAGTGTAGTTCTTACATAGTATAGACCTTAGTTTTGTGCCTGGTTTTTGAATAAATTTAGTATTAACTGGAATGTTATATTTTGTTACTAGTTTTTGCCAAATGTTGGTTATTTGTTTGCTGATGTCAGGAATATATGGTATACCGCAGTATATGGTTTCGTGATTTTTTGATTCGTGAGATATATTTACTTTTGTTGGTTGATTTTGCTTTCTGTCTAGGTGTGTGCGTATAATGTTTTCTACGGTTTGTGGAGGAAACTTATTGATGTTGATGAAGTATTGTTTTATTTTGTCTAATTCATCATTAATTTTATCTGGTGAGCATAGTTTTATGGCTGTGTTTATCTGGTTTCTTAGTATGTTGAGTTTTTGTTTTGTTTCATGTGCCGAGTCCCAAGGAATGTATAGTCCAGTATGAGTGATTTTTCAGTGGATTTCTGTTTTGAATTGTGTGTCGGTTCTTATAATTTTGAGGTTAAGAAATGATATTTGATTGCTTTCTTCCTGTTCACATGTGAAGTTAATGTTGGGATGTATAGAGTTAATGTGAGTGAAAAAATTAAGTATGTGTTCTGTAGATTTGAATCCCACAACCGTGTCATCTACATATCTGTACCAGTATAGTGGTGGATGTAATGCTGTATTAATTGCTTGTGTTTCAATTTGTGTCATAAAAATATTGGCTAGAACTGGTGATACTGGGTTGCCCATGCTTAGGCCATTTGTTTGTATATTGTTTTGGTTGTTGAACACGAAGTTTGTCTTTATTGTGGTGAATTCTATGAGGGTTGCTAACTGGTTACTGGGAATGTCTATAATTGGGTTAGGGTCTCGGATATAGAGTTCTAAGGCTATCTTGCAGGCTTCTGTTGTTGGAACCTCTGTAAAGAGGGATATAACATCGAAACTGGCCATTAAGGCTTTATGATTAAGTTGATTTAGATTAGACTTGAAATTAAAAGAGTCTTTGATGAATGAGCTGGCTGATATTGCATATTTGGAGAATGCCCATGCTATGTATTTACCAAGATTGTAATTAAACGATTCATATGTTGACATTATTGGTTGTAATGGACAGTCTGGTTTATGAGGTTTGGGGATGCCGTATATTTGCGGTGTGCGTGAGTCGGTTTTACGTAGGTAGGAATAAAGTGTTTGTGAAATTGTGTTGGCTTTTTTCATTTGTAGTAGTAATTTGTTCAGTTGCATCTCATGTGTCTTTGTTGGATTTGTGTGTATTGGTTTAAATTTGTTTGTGTCTGATAGGATGTTATTCATTTTTTGTATGTATTCATTCGTGTTCATTATTACTATAGCGTTACCTTTATCTGCTTTTAGAATTTTTATGTTTCTGTCTTGTTTTAGGGTTTTAATGGAATTAATGTCTCTTTTTGTAAGGTTGTTTTTTAGTTTTCTGTTTTGTGAAATTATGTTGATGGTTTTGTAAGAAAATTCTTTGAAAAAATCGTTTAAGATGTTGTTTTTAGGTGTTTCTGGAAAATGTAAATTTGTAATTTTACTTGGGAAGTTTGGCTGTTGGATGTCAATAAAATTATCAAAGTTGTCTTCTTTCTGTTTGTTGTTTTTGTTTTCTGTAGAAAGTATCACAAGTCTCCTGGCTAAGTCTTCTAAACATGTTTTGATTTCTATGGTTGGAATGTACCTTGGTGCTATTGCGAAGTTGAGTCCTTTGTTAAGTAGATGTATCTCGTCAGTGTTTAATTGTTGGTCGGATCTGTTAATTATGAGGTTAGTCAATGGTTTGTCATGTTGCTGTCTTTTCTGTTGTTTACATCTTAGTTTTTCAAGTTTTTTGTTGTGGCAGATCTTTTTGTCTCTGTCCTTCTTAGTATTGATTTGGTTTAAGTTTCGCTGTACAAGTCCGTAAATCTCTGGTTTAATGCAGCATGCTAGTTGATGGTCTAGGTTCATTTTTTGTTTTTGTAAGTCATGTAGTTCTTTGTATTTTGTGTTCAACATGGCTTTAAGTAGTTTTTTCTGTAAATTTTGGATAATGTTTGTGTATTTATTAAAATCTTTTGAAAGTTTTACCTTTACAACAGAAGCCTGCAAGATAGCCTTAGAACTCTATATCCGAGACCCTAACCCAATTATAGACATTCCCAGTAACCAGTTAGCAACCCTCATAGAATTCACCACAATAAAGACAAACTTCGTGTTCAACAACCAAAACTATATACAAACAAATGGCCTAAGCATGGGCAACCCAGTATCACCAGTTCTAGCCAATATTTTTATGACACAAATTGAAACACAAGCAATTAATACAGCATTACATCCACCACTATACTGGTACAGATATGTAGATGACACGGTTGTGGGATTCAAATCTACAGAACACATACTTAATTTTTTCACTCACATTAACTCTATACATCCCAACATTAACTTCACATGTGAACAGGAAGAAAGCAATCAAATATCATTTCTTAACCTCAAAATTACAAGAACTGATGCACAATTTAAAACAGAAATCCAATGAAAAATCACCCATACTGGACTATACATTCCTTGGGACTCGGCACATGAAACAAAACAAAAACTCAACATACTAAGAAACCAGATAAACACAGCCATAAAACTATGCTCACCAGATAAAATTAATGATGAATTAGACAAAATAAAACAATACTTCATCAACATCAATAAGTTTCCTCCACAAACCGTAGAAAACATTATACGCACACACCTAGACAGAAAGCAAAATCAACCAACAAAAGTAAATATATCTCACGAATCAAAAAATCACGAAACCATATACTGCTGTATACCATATATTCCTGACATCAGCAAACAAATAACCAACATTTGGCAAAAACTAGTAACAAAATATAACATTCCAGTTAATACTAAATTTATTCAAAAACCAGGCACAAAACTAAGGTCTATACTATGTAAGAACTACACTGACAAACACCACACCAACATTATTTATAAAATACAATGTGATAACTGCCACGACTTCTATATTGGTGAAACAAGTAGAAAAATGGAAACGAGATTCAAAGAACATAAAAGTCACCTTCGCATGTTTTCGAACACTGCAAGTCAAATGAACACAACATAACCATAGAAAACACTAAAATACTAAATAAAGAAACAAACATAAACAAACGCAAAATTAAAGAAGCCTTACTTATACAACAACTTAAACCCAAAATAAACCAATATAAAGGAATACCATTATACCTATATTAATATTATAGATAAAATTATATATTCAGAAATCTAACCCCGCCCTCTACATTGCGACACTCAGTTACACAACCCTTTCCAAACATGTGGTCAGCTTCCGGTCAGTTACCTCTTTCTTTGTGAACCTGACGATGACCGTAGAAGGTCGAAACGTTGTTCGCTCTTCTATTTAAAATATTTTCTGAACCCAAACGAGCCGTTTTCGCATATAAAATTCTCAACAAGTGGGTTTCTCGACATCACTGACATTACACTTAGTTTGGAATAATTAACATTTGAGATCTATGCCCTCATTCTTATTTCATAAAAAAGTTATGATATGCCACAACTGATCCATAAACAATTCTTTACCTTTTTGTTAATTCTAGAAAGACAGTCTGTTAGTAGGGAATGAAGGACAGACAGTTCTCTTCCTAGGTCTATATAGCCATCAAACTCTAACTGAGAATGGTGATCCTTGGAGAGATGACTCTAAAAAAATATATACATATATACACTAAAGATAAACAAATACAAAAATGTACCATTTTTAACTATTTGATAGAATTTTTTTTTAACTATGAGATATAATACAGGTTTAAATACATTATATGTAAACCTTACAGATGAAGTGGGAATGTGGATAGTTTTTGAATATTAAACAAATATATATATATATATATTTTTGGATGGGGGAGAAATAATCACAGCAATATTTACAAATTATGTTACCTCCATGTATAATAATATATGCTAAATAAGTTTATATGTAGATAAATCTTAGCTTACAGAAATCTGCCAAAGAAAGGTTTTCATGGTACTCCATTCCTTTTCAACAAACTCGTTCATGAATTCCATAAAATTTTCTTTACCACCAAACCTAAATATGGAAAAAATAATATAAAAATATTTACCATTAGACAAAACTTCAAGCTTAAACATTTATTTGATTTGCTTAAATGTGAAGTATTCATTTGTTTACTGTTTAAAGTACATTTTTTTTGCTTATTTTGAAACAAATAATATCTTAAATTATTAGAATATTACTTTGGAAAAAAAACAGTTCTTACAATAAGTAAAAACTTTTGTATGTAATTTTAATCTTGTGATAAGATTATATTTTCATAATTTTTCTTTGGGGTTTCTTTCAAATTAATTTTAAAATTTTAAAAGGATAATAATGTTTGCTTACTTGGTAAAATTTGCTAACGTTTGAATAGTTTTTGTGATGAGGGTCAAGTTTCTGGCTGCTTTACCTTGTGGGTATTCTAAAAACAAAGCCAAAATTTAAAAAATAACAATTTTAGAAATAGTTAACAAATATGTAACAATGTATTCGAAAAGAGGTAATATAACTTTTTTCAATTGAGTTTATTACTTATCTGACAACGTATTTAAATTACTTTTTAATCTTGACACACAGTTCATTTTATTAACGATTATTTTTAACACAGCAATTCAAAGATTTTTTTAAACACTGTCTCTAATTTGAACTTGTGTAAATTAATGAATAATGCTTGTTTATGGAGTGGGGGTCATTTGTTTTTTTTATAGCAAAGCCACATTCAGTTATCTGAGGTGTAAAGTACTAGAAATTGAGGCATGAATTATATTGAAGATTTGTAAACTTCACACCTTCACTCCAGGGATTTGCTGATTAAATTAATTAGTAATATGTGCAACACTTCATCATATCACAGGATGCAAAGTGCAAATTAATTACAGTTTTTTTACAATACAAACAGCATCAGAAGTTGGCTAACAAGATCTTTAGAAATAATGGCAATACAATATTTTTATAAATATGTGTATTTCATATATATTATCAAAATTATATAATTTCAAAATATTGTAGAGATTCTATATAACTTTTGGTACCTTGGGTTAGGTTAAAGAGACTTGGTGACAAAATGGCTGGGCACAAAAACCTTAGAAAAATTGATGCACTGATCAGGTTGTCACTAACATCTTCTCTTCCCATGGCTGCTAATCTTTCTCGATACTCACAAAATACCTGCCTTAATTCACTGTGAAGAGAAATTACCCAGTATTAGTATAGTCAATATACCATATTATATACAATAATTTACACATCAGAGCAATAAGAGTAACCAAATTTGGACAGCAACACTTAGCAGCCTTGCAAAGAGAGTCTAAAGGCTTTTAAAAAAATAAATAAATTATTTAATTCTCAGTTACTTTCAGTTTTTTTTAATTGTAGGTAATAATAAAAATGATCAATTTTAACTTTTGTATGTTACAAATATTAATAATAATAGTCTTTTGAATACAAGCAATATAAAAATATCAATAAGATGCTTTTGAACCATGTATAGTAGCATGAGCAACTTCACAAGATGGAAGGCTGTTTCCCATATTTATAGTTTTGAAAATCTCTAATGTCTATAATAGATTAAAATCAATTATATAAAAATGGTAACAATAAAAAACATATGAAAACTTACTAAGGGAGGTTGTGGGCAGAATTGATAATTTTCACCCATGCCATCTCTACATAAGTTAAAAGATTGGACTGGTGCCGCTGGAGAACTGCGTTATTAGATACCTTACTGGGATCCACCTTACAAAAGAGCAAAGCAAGAGATAACTAAGTACTATATTTTATGGACAACATAAATAGAGCCTTGAATATATGGTATATCAGATATTACAAACAGTTATTAACAAAAAATAAATTAAATAAGAAAGGCTACAAAAATTTAGCTACCTTACTGTCATTACATAAAAAAAGGCCTGAACTGGCTATGAAGAATGTATTATAAAAATAAAGAACTATTCTCACCTCACAGTCATCTAAACCTTCTAGAATTGTCCGAACAAACTCTCCCAGTGTATCTTGAAGATACTAAAACAAAAGGTTTATACTGATATTTCAATTTGTAACCTAAGTTTTTCTTAACATTGATCTTCAAGAATTAAAGAACCAATAAATGTGTCATCAACTTTCTCAATCATACCCTTCAAAAACTGCTCAATATCTTTAAAAATTAAAAAGTAATTTTCTTTAAGGCTAAACAACACTTGAAATTAAGTATTATCTTGATGGCATTTGTTATTTTTAACTTAATATAAAACCTGAGCTAAATGGCCAAGTTAAAACTTCTAACTAGAGAGAGGGAAACTAATTAATAGCATTGCCACCAATGTGGTTATTCTTAACTAAATAGTAGAACTGACTGTCTCAGTTATAACAGCTCAATATTTTTGTTTAACTGTTGTCAAGTACAAAGTTAAAAAATGGATTATTTGTGTTAAGCCAACTACATGCATCAAAAACAGGTTTTTTTTTCCACTATAATACTTCAGACAAACTGCTGAACCATTTGAAGGTTGTATAATGCTGAAAATGCAGTAGCCACTTTATATGGTACACCAATTCTTTAATGCAAATAGTTAAACAGCAAGAGATGTGGTTGCAATTCAATAAATAAAACATGCAGAAATGGTAAAGAAGTTAATATGTTGTTTGACCAAACATTATAATGGGAAAGTCACATGATCTAAGCAACTTTGACCATGGAACGATTGTTGGTGCCAGACATTATGGTTCAAGCACCTTAGAAACTACAGTTCTCCTGGTATTTTAATGCACTACAGTCTCTAGAGTTTACAGAGAATAATGCAAAAAAACAACAACACCCAGTAAACAGCAATTCTGTGGTTGAACACATCTTGTAAATGAGAGAAGTCAAAGAAGAATGGTCAGACTTGTTCAAGCTGACAGGAAGGCTACAAATACTTACACAACCAGTCATTACAACAGTAGAATGCAGAGGAGCATCTCTGAATGCACAGAGTGCATCAAACCTTGAAGTGGATGTACTATAGCAGCAGAAGACCATGCTGGATTCTATTTCTGTCAGCTAAAAACACGAAGATGAGACTACAGTGAGCACAGAATCGCAAAAACTGGATGATTGAACATTGGAGAAATGTTACCTGGTCTGAAAAATTTAGATTTCTGTTGTGACATGCAGATGGTACAGTCAGAATTTGGTGTAAACAGCATGAATCCATGGAAACATCTTGCCTTGTGTCAATGATACAAGCTATTGGTGATTGGGCAATGGTGTGGGAAATGTTTTCTTGACACACATTGAGATCCTTAACACCAATTGAGCATCATTTTAATGTAACAGTGTACCTTAACACTGTTGCTGACCATGTGCATCCCTTTATAGTCACAGGTTATCCATTTTCAAATGGCTACTTCCAACAAAATAATGCTCCATGTCACAAAGCATGCATCATCTCAAGCTGGTTCCATGAACATGACAGTGACTTCACTGGTCTGTACAGTCTCCACATCTCAATCCAATAAAGGACCTTCAGAATGAGGTGGAATGGAAGGTTCACAGCATAAATGTGTGGTTGACAGATCTGCAGGAACTGCATGATGCTAATGAGTCAGCATGGACCAAAATGACTAAGGAATGTTTCCAGAACCTTGTTGAATCTGTGCCATGAACAATTCAGGCCAGAACTAAATAGGTGTAACTAATAAAATGACTGCTGAGTTTGTAGCTGTTCAAATGTTGGATTATACAAACTGCAGTTTGACATTCTAACCACTACACCATGCCCAGTATAACTTTTATAACTTGAAAGATTTAAATAAATTTAACCTTCTTTTTTTTTCCACATGTGATTTGTCAGTCTTATGAGTGCTTTTACTACCGAGACACTTTGTTATTAATTTAAAAATTACTGTTAGTTTTACAACAAAAGTAATGTGTACCTTATCTCCCAGGAGCTTCATATAGGCTTCTGTAGCCTTTGTGGCAAGAGAGTTACCTCGGAACGTCAAGTGTTGGTCATCTAATTTTTAAAAAAATTAAAAGTTGAAAAGTGGTAAAAATAAATTTTGCCACAGATTTACAAGCAATTTCTTAATGGCAAAAACTTCAGATCTTAGAAAAGACTCACACAGGAAAAGTAAATTATAAAATTATAAAGTATTTTAGCCTAGAAAGTACACAGGCAAAATTTTATAAATAGAAATTAAAGAAAGCAAGCTGATCAATAATAAACTTTGTAGTTATACTTGCTGTACAAAATTTGAAAATAATTTAACTTATTGAATCATATAAAACTGAGTGCAATTAATCATTAATGAATGATAAATAATGTATTAAAAGTTCAAAAGATGAATGTACAGTTTATCTTTGTTATTTTACATCAGGTTCAATTTTAATTCACTTTATTTAACTATCTATACACTACTGAACATTTCTTAAAACAAAAATTACATGGTATAAAATTAATACTTTAATTATTGAAATTGATGTTTGAATTTAATTTTCATTAGTAATGTATAATAGATAAAAGTGTATTTCTTTTACCAATCTTTTCAATATCATCCATTACTACATCTGCAAGAAAATCTTTGACCATATTTTCTCTCTGCATGATGTGGACTAATGTAGTGGCTATTTCCTCCTATAGTGACAAATGAGTTCCAATGTCATTAAGCAGTTAATAATTCACTAGTTTTTTTTTCATAAGACATTGTATGCAGAAATCTTGACAAAATATTTCTAGCTCTGTCAAAAAAGAAGTAAAAACAATTTATTTTCATAACTTAAAAAAAAAATCTGTTGTTAACTGTACTTATGAATACATGAACTTTGTATTCTGTAGTAAAGAGAATTAAAATCAATGGAAATCAACATTAACTTACCTTTGCACGAACACTAATAACAGGCTCTAAAACTTCACAAAGAAACTTGTACTCCACCTTCAGGTACTAAAGACAAAAATGAAATAAATTACATGAAATTGTACTGTTACAAATATTATGAAAATTAATATAAACCTAAAAAATTCTTAATAATTTTTAAAATTTCAAAAGACACGCACCATATTACTAAGATAAGTAATAAAATCACATGTTATAACCATTCTGCTATGAATGTGAGTGTATTTTATTGGAACATTTAAGTATACATAATTGTCAGGATGTTTCTTAATTGTCTGTTTTTACAATTATAAGCCATTAATATACAGTAATGAATAAATAAGGGCAGATTCCTCTTGAATTCAAGGTATAGAAATACAAGAAAATAGTGAATGTTTATATTAAAAGTAATATTTTTTATTGGATCATACTATAAATATTTCAAATATCAAGCATCTATTGTTGGATAATTTAAGTTTTATAATGGCAAAGAATTTAAAATATTACCCAAAATAAAGTTATTTGTATAAATATATTTATACATGAAAGTATCAGAGATTTAGTTAGATTTCTTTTTACCTGTAAAAACTCATGATATAAGGAAAGGGGTAGAATATCTATTGTTTGAAATCGTGCTTTAATCCTTACTGAAGGGGCATCTTTGTTTCCAGCATTTTTTTCTGTCAAAACTTGATACCTAACATGAAAAATATCAAAACTATTAGAAAATTTATAATATTATTAAGATTTTAGACATAATTCACAATGAAATAGACATTCATCTATCAGGACAAAGAGCAAAATATTAAAACTGTTACTTCATTAAATAAAGTAAATAATCTCCACAAAATTTACTTTGAAGCATGAAAATCAATGAATGGTTTTTACTTTATCTTCAATTGAAAAGGATGTAAATATTGTATCCACTTTGGAAATATAAATCAAAATTATTACCTGTCTTTGATTGTTAATCAAAACACATGGCACGATAACAGTAGAATAAATTATGCTACAGAACTGAGATAAAATTTATTACTCTGTGTAAGATATGTATGGTGATAATACGATTGTAATTTAACAAATTCAATTAAAAATAAAATAGCACAGCTCTGTGATTGTTAAGTAATAAAATATTACCAAATTAGGATAAAACCGACCTTATATATTTAAAGGTATAAAAACTTGCTAGCTCCTTGTGGTTTGGTTTATTTTGAATTGTGCACACAGTTACATAAGGACTACCTGCATTAGCAGTGTAACACCAGAGAGAAGGCAGTTAATTATCACAAACTACCCCAACACTTGGGATACTCTTTTACTAACAAACAGAAGAATTGATGGTCACATTATAATACCCCCACAGCTGAAAGGGTGAGCATGTTTGGTGTGATGGGGAGCCAGTTCCTCATGACTCTTAAATAAAATAAAACTGTCTTATGAATCAGAAATAAAATCAAGGATGTTGAAACTCAATGAGATATTTTCCTATTTTAAGAATATTAAGCTCACCATTTTTCTATCATGTGCCTACTATTTACGCTAGTCACAGGAATTTGTACTGCACCTGTAAAAAGTAATTAAACATGTAATAAGGATTACAAAAACTATTTACAAAATAATAAATGTTAAGCAGTGATACTGTATATTCAAACTTATAATTATGTAGTTTTGCTAAAAACATTACTAAAATGTTAATAAGCCCTTTTTTAACTTCAATTTTTTCTTGGAAAACAGAAAGCAATATTATCTTCTCTAGTGGTTTGTCTTTCATTATAATAAATACTATAAAATTACAGTAAACATTAATTTAAGAAAATGAATTTCTCTCACCTAACAGTGTGTTCTTATCCCGTCTTTTTTTCTTGTCTGCTTCTCTATACAAGTTGACTGTGATAGTATCCACTTCAGGCAAATTACTAGGAAGAAAAAACTCTTCTCATTGTAAAGCCAAAAATGTTTATAATACTTAAAATGTATTTAACTCTGTATATGTTCTTAAACATTTACGTGATTTTTCACCTTCACTCTGAGAAGAAACAAAACAAATTCCAACAAAAGTAAGTAAAAAGTAAGACAGAAATTAATTCTGGGTAAAGATATAAAACCTACAAATAAAAACAGTGATTTTAACATGTTAACCTGAGATCCACACAATTCTGAAAAAAAGAAAAGCTTCTTTAGCAAACTTTCGTCAAACAAATATTTTAGTACTTTTTGTTCCCATGTTAATATAAAACTATAAATGAATAACATATAAGTAGCTTCTATCTTTATCAATTAGCATGACAAACATTTTCAAATAGACTAAATCAACTTTTTATAAATTCATTTGTAACATCCTTAAGGAAAATGTTTCAAACATTACACTGACAGATGTTTAATAGATAAATGAGTTATTTATAAACAAATTTGATGATGTTTAATTAAGTTCTCATCTTCAATTCTTTAAAATTATTTACCAAAAGAGAATTATGTTCAGGTACATCATCAAATCAAAATCACTAAATGTTGTCTGTTTTTGGCTGTTTAATACTCTTTGTTTTCTATTTGCATAAAATGTATCATAATAAATTTTCATCAACTTGAACAGACCAAGAAATGGTACATTTATACACTCTTACTACTATCTACCACTTTTTGTTTGTAAGAAAAATCTTAAAAGTTCTTTACCTTCACATGAGACTTTATTTTCAATTTATTAGATATTGCAGATACACATATGTTAATGCATTACTGTACGAAAATAGGATTTGATAACAACTTACTTGAATTCAAAATGCTCTCCCCAAAAACAAATGTCAGCTTTCTGTTTGGAAGTTGTCCTTGCATACAGAGTTTTGTCTAAACATAACTCGCAGAAGTACCTGTTGAACAGAGATAACAGACATAGAGATCTCTTAAACAGTTCTTTTTTTGTTAACTGAGTATCATATTTACATTGCATGTTTATGTGAATGTAACTGACAGAACGAAATGATTAAAATAAATAAACAGAACACAGCAAATGCCATGAACTGTCTTAACGAACTGATGTTTTGATTAGTTATCGATATTTTTACTTTATATTAAACCAATTCTACTTAATCTGTTAACTAAAGCCAGCATAAATGTTATTAAATGATGTGTTTGAATAATCAAATATTTTAAACATCTTTTTCTCTATTACTTTTCTCTTATCTATATAAAATTTAATGACATCAAAAGAAAAAGTAAAAGTCTTTGAGAATCTTTCATGATCCTTGAAATGAAAAATATTTTCTTCACCTAGATTCCATTCATATAAATTATATATTAGAAATTTAGGTAATATCAGTGTTGCACCATCAGTTGTTGTAAGTAAAGAATGTATCAAAGATACATATGATGTTATTTTAAAAATACTAATAACTGACATTATTATTTGTATTTATTTACTTTCTTCTTTCAGATATAATCATTGATATTTGTCAATCTGCATAAAAAAGGATATACAAAAAATAAATTTTGAGAAACTGTTATTTGTATTCAGTGAAATTTTTTGGTCAATCACAGATATCCAAACACGATCTTTGATTTGTCAGTATAGAATTTCAACCTACAGTAAAGTCACCATCATTAACTTCTTAACACAGAGTTAGATGAATGTTGTTGATGGGATTAGTCTAATTCTGTTTGATTAAAAATTATATATATTGCAACATCAAGCAAATTGAAATTTGATGTATAATTAATATTTCAAATATAGTTAAGTTTAATTTTTGTAGTAAATGGTAGTAATAACAAAACAAATAATTTAATTGTTCAAAAGTTGCTAATAGAGCTTTAGAAAGAAACAAAGATATAAATATTTATATCTTTATTTTGATAGTAATTTAACTTGTGAAATTCATTTTTTAATTCTTAAAACCTAAGTTGATACAATAAAATGTTTTCTAAAGTTATAGACACTGTAATAAAAAATATTTGTAGATTTCTTAAGTATTCTCTTTTACAGTGTGTCCCAGAAGTCTGGACATATGGAGAAAATAGACATTATATTCTTAAAGTTAAACAAACATGTTTCTAATGTAAGTTTACATATTTGAGGAAATAGTGCACCCTGATGGTACAGGATAGCAATAATTGATAAGTGTATGGTTGTTAATGACATACAATTTGAATAATAAATAAATTGAGAAAAATTTTGTATTCTCCTGTAAGGGTTTAGACTTCTGGAGCATCCTATACATCCACATGTATATTAATACTTTGAAAAGTGAAGTGGTGTGCATCAAATTGCTATATTAGTAAAATAGTAAATGCACATGAGAAACTGCTTTCAATTATCATTTCCCTGTCAAGTATTCAGCATTTATGAAGATTGGTTTTATTGGGATATATTCTCACACACACATATATGTATACATAAGTTATTCTGTTTACAAATTATGATGTATTTATTGAAAGATATACTTTTAATTTACATTGCATTAAAATGTCTGTGTGGATATAATACAAGATCTACTACTTCATTTCAGTATTCTGATTGTTTTAATACAAGATAATTGTAGCCTTGAATATTATCAAATTACCTGGTTAATATTCTTATGGAAAAAAATGCAACTTGCAAAAAAATCAATCAGTTATTAGTTGAAATATAAAGCAATTTGTTTTTTTTCATTTATATTTCTAGGACTGGTATACTGTTGTGTGAAAAACTTCAATAAATACATTTGAGATATCTGAAAAAAAGGCATAGAGAAAAATCCACTTGGAAACCAGCATTTTTTAATGTGGCTTACCAGCTTTTGATTGTGCTGCTAGCATCTACTAAATCTTTTGATTTATTAATAACAGAAATAAGAAATTACCTATTTCCAAGAAAGCATATACCAGAAATAAATTAACATTATATTAGCCCTTCAAAATTAGTGGATTGTGATTTGTTGTTATTTGCTGTTGTTTGAAACTTTGAATATATTTTTGTTTACAATTATAATTATTTTCTGCCAATGAATTCTGTAAAAAAAGATCTAAAACTTGAGCACTTTTGAATAGTTGATAACTCTTTTGAAAAGGAATAGTCAAGTGTTCAAAAGTTCTCACACTTTGGTCTCTTTTAGAAATTCATTGCACTTCTTTTGTGTGATCCTGCATGCTAACTCTTTTATCAACATTTATTCTCTGCCAAGTTATACATCTTTGTTATGTAGTTTCTTAACAAAACTTTTCTTATAATATCTACATAAAGATTTGTTTTGGCTTACTTGGATCATTCTGGTAGAGAGTAGTAAAGAAAGGTTGTTGACAATGTGTCAAGGTAGTAAATTATTCAAAACATATATCTGGAATTACAGGTCATCTTGGTTACCATATGTGCTCTATTCCACTGTGTTTTATATTGTAAATATGCACTTTCAAACACACAGTATTAAACAGAAAACATTAGTTTTCCTACTTTTTTTTTGAAGAAATTCCTTTTGCTTCCAGTATCCATATTTTTAGGGAATTTTCTGTTCTTCTCACATTATCTTGTTGAGGATTAATAGACTGACGTAAACTGTAAGAAAAAAAATGTGCATAGTTACACTGTTTTTATTAAGAAAGATGAAGCCTTTAAACGTTTTCATACAAATCAATTAAAACAAATTGCCAATTTAAAATAAAAACTTTTAAAAGTGAAACAAAAATTATTTTTATCATTCAGCCAAATCTATAAAGTATATAAAGTTTGAAAATATTTTACACAATATAACAGTAATTATGTTTCATAGAATTTATTTGGAATATTGTTTATTTCAGAAGAGTTTTCTCTTTTACTAAGATTTGAAATGTGAAAACAAGCACATTCTTCATCAAAATATTTATCTATATTATTTTAAATTGTAACTTCTTTATTTTCTGTTTACCTGTTAACCCATTTATCTCTCTCTTCTGCAGTGCGACAAGAATAATATGTGGTCCCTCCACTAGAGGTTAGCTGGAAGCAATGATCCTGACCCAAAAGACTACCATGTAGTGACATCACCTGCACATCTCCTTGAGAAAGGTCCAGCCTTTGAAGTACACTTGGACTAGACTGCAATAGAGATTCATGGGACCGAGAGGTACGGAGCCGAGAGGGTGGAACACTTAAACCATGCAGAAAAGAAATAAATCATTTTTCATGAAACACCAAATATTAGTCCCTGTTAAACATATGCCATATGTCTTAATTTAATGGTAAGTGATCAGCACAAATATAAAAAGTATTTCAGATAAAGTATTCACTAAGTATGTTTATAAACAATAATAAATGTGCATCCAATTTTAAGATATGCTTGTATTTTAATTCCAAAATTTTGTCACTCTACAGATTTTAACTAGATAAAATTGTGTAAATATTTTTATTATTATCACACAAAATGCAAAAACCTACTAAAGAGCTAGGATAAAGTTCTTCATATTTATATGCAAAAAACAACATACATACCTATCACCATCTATTGTGCAACGCTTCCTTTCTAGTTTGGTAACACTTTTTGTCCGTTTCAAAGGGTTGCTTTTGAAAGATCTCTTGGAAAAAAAGTTCTGTGAATACAATACAAATGAGAATAAATGAATACTCATCAATATTTTACTTGAATAAGCATGATTTACAATT
Source organism: Carcinoscorpius rotundicauda (assembly GCA_011833715.1). Taxonomy (NCBI): domain Eukaryota; kingdom Metazoa; phylum Arthropoda; class Merostomata; order Xiphosura; family Limulidae; genus Carcinoscorpius; species Carcinoscorpius rotundicauda. Next base: position 25,848,932 of record CM022400.1, on the reverse strand, counting down.
TTAAAAAAGCATACAATTGCAAATTAATGTTTTACCAAACATCCAAGTCATCATGTTATTGTGCATGTTACAGTTTCAGAAAAATACATTTCAAAGGTTTAAGTTATCTTATATTTATTTTTATATTTTCCAACTTTCAAAAAACAAACACATTGTTGTTCATTACTAAAACCAAACAAAGCATTATAGATAACTTTAAACAGTTGAAATATAAAGAAAACATTATAACATTATTCTATTAAAGATTTAAGAACCATTTTAAATGTGGAAGCTTAAATAAACAACAAATGTGGAAATATATAAAATAAAATACATAAAACATATTACTTTAATATATACAAAATTTATTCATTACATGTTCATTACTCATACAAAATTTTAGAAATATAGTTTAATATTATCATTGTTGCTGTTATTAAGTTTCCAAAAATAATTAATTTTGTTTTCTTTAGTCCAGAGCTATATTTACTGTGGTCAAACCACAAATTTTAATGTTATAAATCCTCAAATTTACACCTGAGCTCTTAGAAAGCTATGGGCACATAGCCTTACAATGTGTAGTTTCCAATTAGTTCTGTTAAAATCTGTGTTAAAAGCAATGTAAAACTAGCATTATTTGGTATTTTATATTCACAGTCATGTGCCAGTCACTTGGTAAGGTTTAAGACCTTTCTATTTTATCTTAACTTTTTAAAATCACTTTAGAAGTTTCAAAGCAAGTACATGTGAAATACTACACATTAAAATATACTTCAATCTGCATGTGGTAATTAAGAAAAAACAAAGAAACTATCAGCCATTCATTAGACTTAGCAGTTTTATGATTTTAAAATGGCTCATAACTTTTTCTGTAGAATTGTGAAAAATGGTATATCAGAATAATATATTTAGTATTTACCACTAATTTGTGATTACAAAACATCTGCTTCCCTCCTCTAAGGTCTCAACCATAAGCTAGGAAACTTAATAACGCTAAAAATCGAGATTCCATACCTGTAATTAACATAGCACACATAGCTCATTGTGTAGCCATAACTTAAAAACAATAAATACAGAACATTTAAAGTATCATTTCTCAAATAATGTGAAACTTGAAGAACATTACGACATGATTTATAAACTGAATGACCATTGTGTTATTAAGTTAATTTGAACATTAAACACTAAGCAGTATAAAAACGTTAAATTCAAAGCATGTTTCCTTACGTGTCTATGATCAACGGTTTCTTACATATGATTAACCAGAATTTGTTTATGTTGAAATTTCGCACAAAGCTACTCGAGGGCTATCTGTGCTCGCGGTTCCTAATTTAGCAGTGTAAGACTAGAGGGAAGGCAGCTAGTCATCACCACCCACCGCCAACTCTTGAGCTACTCTTTTACCAACGAAAAGGGGGATTGACCGTCACATTATAACGCCCCCACGGCTAGGAGGGCGAGCATGTTTAGCGCGACTCGGATGCGAACCCGCGACCCTCAGATTACGAGCAGATTAACTAGAACTGATCATTGATCTAATTCGAATTACATATGGACACACTTCCATTAGTACACAGAATTAATATATGCATATGGGCCACTTACGCTTGGGCCCAGGCCATACAAGGGATTTGCTAACCACCAAAGAAAAAGTTATGGTTTGAAAAATGAGCAAAACAGAGGCAAGAGTGAGTTATTACTATTATTCCAAAATGTCACTTAGGGTCTCACTAAACCTTAATCCAGCTCTACTTGCTGTACAAGGTATATTAATATTTCGTAATAATATCTCACATTAAAATAAAATGTTCGTAAAGACTAAAGGCTAGTGGATCACACGTTGAAAGCCGATGTATTCAAATTCTTGTTTGTTCGTTTTGTACATTATAATTCCAAGGTGTTGCGTATATTTTCTGAATTTTTTTACAATGATAGGTTGATAAGAACTTCTTAACACGCAATTGCTCAAATATTTTTTTTAAATAAGCCTACGAAATGGTCGTAACTATCGTTATTTAACTACGAGTACCCTATCTCCAACGTGATGTTTGCTTTCAAGCTGTGGTTCTAACGGATGTGTGGTCTTTTTGGTAAATGAGGTTAGTATCAGTCACACAAAATACGCTAGCAATGGAATAATAAGTGTACTAGCTGGCTGATAATTATAACAATTATTTGCATGACCTCTTTCGTATTTTAAAGAAATTTAAACATAAAACAACATATTTAAGGTGTTTTATATATATTCGCAAATTAATTGTTAGAAAATTTGAAAAGAATGGTTTCCTATGAAACTTGCTACAATAAAGAGCTGAATTATATAATGATTTATACATTTAAAATCCATGTTTGTTTTTCATATAACCAACCAAACGATGTCACCAAACTGCTCGATTTCCAAGATATGAATTTCATTTTCACAACAATATTGTACGAGTATCGTATTTATATATTTTGTGTGAATTGAATTCACAGCAAAATATGAAGGTGAAGAGAGAGAGAAAAAGGAAGTTGTCTATTATATTTATGGAAATGTAATGCAAACACATACATATGTGACTATATGATTTGAAGTGCCACATATATATATAATAATTAATATATCTACAAGGATGCTTACTCTTTTTATTATTTTTCATTTCTATTATTCCGCTAGCACTTAAAGATTAGAAAATTATGTTCAGTATTGTGATATTCATGTAATCGAGGAAGTACCACCATTCAACTTAGATACAGTTTATTCAAAAACATTTAGATCGTCAGTATGGTCTGACAGACTGAAAAAATATTAAACAGCTCTTCGGAAGTATACCAGTTATTGACGTCAAATAAGCAGACATGGCTATGTTTGAAAGTAGTCTATGATGTTAAATAAACAGACATAGCTGTGTCTGTAAATAATATTTAGGAAGCTACTAAAGCAGTCTAAAACACTTGATTTACGTTTCAATCCTCATTGATATACACCATACTATTTTAACTGTTCAAATATTTTCAATGCTTTTGTTTTACCTGCTTCAGCTGTACTGTACGAAAACACACTGAAGCTAAGTAATCCATCAACAGATATAAAACATGTTACATATTACAATTTCAAATAGCCTAAAAACTGAGTTGAATAGTAATTTAGATTTAGAAGTTAATTAAATGTCGATGCGTATCAAATTTATAACGTTTGCCAACACGATTGATACACACAGTTTTCTTTCTTAATACAAATATATATTAATATACAATCAATAATACAATTTATAATAACAGTTATTACAAATAATGATTTATATACAAAAAGTTTTACAAACGTACAAACAATATTGAATCTTCTATTTGATCCGGAACTTCCTTGATATCCTAACGAGGGTTCACCGTGAGCGTATTAATTTCGAATTGATATTGATACAATTCACTTAACGAAGAGCTAACTTCACACTATGTTTTCTACCGCTAAAGTTATATAATTTCTTCTTAAACATACTATTAATCTGCTGAAGTTAAACAATTTGTCATAAGTGATGACGAGAAAACCCACTTGTAGAGAAAAATATACATGTAAAAACGGCTGGTTTGGGTTGAGAAAATTTTTATGTAGAGGAGCGAACAACGTCTTCGACCTGACGATGACTGAAGAAGGTCGAAAGGTAGTTTAATTTCGCAATACAGATTTAGCAATATAAGTTACTTTCATTTCTAAATATCTATTGAACTAAAACGAACATCGATATTAAAAATAAATATGTAATAGTAAATCTGTCACAAACAATATATATAAACCAAAGCTTGAATCCGTCTTATTAAAACAGTATTGGAGCCTCACAATGTTATTACAGACCATAACAATTGTGCGGCCCCCCAGTGGCTCAGCGGTATGTTTGCGGACTTACACGCTAAAATCCGGGTTTCGATACCCGTGGTGGGCAGAGCACAGATAGCCCATTGTGTAGCTTTGTTCTTAATTCAAAACAACAACAACAATTGTGCATCTTATCAGTAATCCTTCAGCACAGTTTCTTTTGCAAAAGGCTGGGGTGTAAGGCTATCATACAGAAAGCACACCATTCGTTGCTGTGTCTCTCCCTAATCTGTCTTGTATAAAAAGAAAATGTTTTCTTTGAAGTCCGTTTCAACAGTCCATTTGAATATACTGCGTCCAGTGACTTGGTTTCATGTACCTATATGGAATGGCAAAAATACTCGATTTACTACTGTTTGAGGTATGCAGCTGTTGAACTCGGGATATGATTAAAAACTTTATCTTGGTAAATCCTTTCTCGACAAAGTCTTTTCTCAATTATGTTGCATAATATTGATAGGGGGCGTGGATGGCTTTTGCGTCTAACTTTCATTGTTCATGGATTTCCCAATAATTTCGAAAGGTCTCGGTTCTCTAGCCACGTCCAGAATATGAGTTTCTTTCTGGAAGTTCCTGATGTCTAAGATGATTCATATTGCTTTGCTTTTTAATTCCACCAAATAAAAGAGACATTCTCGCATTCGTTATTTTAAATCCCCAATCTGAACAAATCTTTATGATTTAAGTGTATGGGTATTTTGTGTTGAAAATGGCTTCTACATATCATTCGCAGGTGCTATAAATTTTAAGTAGTATCATACCATCCAAGAATCGCCAAATAAAGTCAAAATATAGTTCTGATGCATCCCATTCCACCGTGATTTTATATCGACTGTGGTTGTCACGTAATTGGCTGATATGCAAATTAAATATAAAATATTCAACTCTAAGTATTAGGTTATTCTAATTTAATATCCATAGGATATTATATTCTGATCTATTCAATCGTATGTGGCGATTAATTTTAAGATTCTGAGTATTCGAGTAATTTAGGTAGTTATTATGATGTTTATAGGCGATAACTTGATATGAAGTCCACAAAAACCTGTGTAGTCTAAGTTTTGTTTGTTTTGGAATTTCGCGCAAAGCTACACCAGGGCTATCTGGGCTAGCCGTTCCCAATTTAGCAGAGTAAAACTAGAAAGAAGGCAATTAGTCATCACCACCCACCGCCAACTCTTGGGCTCCTATTTTACCAACGAATAGTGGGATTAGCCGTCACATTATACAGCACCTGAGCTGAAAGGGAGAGCATGTTTGGCGCGACTGGAATTCGAACCCGCGGCCCTTAGATTACGAGTCGAACGCCTTAACTCACCTAGCCATGCCAGGCTAGGTTATCTCCGGCATGAAATGTTGCGAGTTTTTTTAACATATAAGACTCACAGATACCTTAATAATTAAAGAAGCCGATTTGATGAAACAGTTTTGCAATGAAAAAAAAAAAGACTCTCTTCTACATATTCAATGAGCAAAGGATGCGCGAGAATAAAGATATTGAGATTTGTTTGTTTCAGGGTTTCTCACAGAGTTACGTTAGGACCATTTGCGTATAGGCTTCTTAATTTCGAATTGTTACTTCAGAGGGCAGATAGCAGGTCAACAGCATCCCTTACAACTCTTACGTTACCGTTGTTTTACCGAATAGTGCGATCTGACCATCTGTTTTATATAACACCTTTAAAGCTCCATGGTGTGGAATGCGTTTTTGAGAGAACGGCACGTGAACTATGAATAGTCGGATACAAATACTGGGAACACTAACCGTAGTAACATCACATGTGGTTGTATGATCATGAAAATACGAAATAAATAAAATGTCTTCTAAAATCCTTTATTCATTATTTCACTTAAATGAACCTCTTGAGAACAGAGATCTTAATAACAAAGCCATATAGTTTTTATAATTATAGGTTTTCCTTATGTCGTTAACAAGAAATTTTACTGAATTTTACAAGTATTTTTAATACATCATTAGTAGCACTAGGATTACAATATATCAAAGATATTCGATAAAAGATTTTACATATCATTACTCTACACCCCGAAGCTCCTAACTATTCCTCGCACGTTCTTTCTTATCATAAAAATAAAATAGTTAAGATTTGTATGCACGTGCGTGTTTCCTCCCAAGAACCTTTCCCTGCTCGAGAGTAAACGCGCAGAACACGCTCGGGTCAAGGCTACTGAGCCATTAAATACACTTACCCAGTTTACATTATACATATGTTTCTTGCAACATACGACTATATAAATTGAATACACATGAATGATGTTATTAGTCTTGTTATCGTGGAGAAATCATACACGATGTCAGTCCTAAATGACCAGAGTTTGAAAAAGTTTTTGACTGGAGTGCTCGCTCCAGACCCCCTATTTTTCTCTCTTACTCAAATAAGATCTGTTTCATACTGTACAACAATAGATTATGTCGACCCTACAGGGTTTATTATCATGGCTAAAGTTTTATTTGTCAGTGTAACAGACTGACTACATAGTAAGTACATTTTCGATGCTACTTCTCTCAAACTGCTGATTCAGTGCATTATCATACCTACAGAGACACTGTCTTTTGTTTAAAAAGATTCATGAAGTGCAATAATGTTTACAAAGTATTGTTTGTTGAATTTTGTTTAAAGCTACACAATAGACTAGAGAGAAGACAACAAGTATCACACATTGCAACTGTTGGGCTACTCTTTTCTGACTAAATAATGGAATTTGACAGACATTCTTAGAACACATCTACGGCCTCAGAGCGCGAGTTTTTTGTTGTTTCTTTTCAGTGGCAACAAGACACGAACCATGGACCCTTAAATGCATAGTCAGGCAAGCTAACAACTGAAAAAAACCACTCGACTCATGTACTCTGTAACAATATATTCAGGTCTTCCTGAAATATAATCAAAACTAGTTAAAATAAATCCACAACTTGACACTATTCTAGCTATTCTTCACTGTAGGAACAAGACCTAAAGCTTCCTGTACACTCTTACACTGTCATGAATGTCCAGTTATGTAATTTAATTTCACAGCATGCTTTAAAGCTGTTGCCGACCAAAAAAGGGATAATTTTGGGTTGGTAGGCCAATGTTACACATTAGTATGTCCAGTTGCTTACTATTTCTTTAGCTAATCACGCACAGTGGGTTTCAGTGTGTGATCTGCACATTCATACCACCAGTGCTCCACTCAAAATCCATTTCTCTTTGAAGGTCCTTGTCCTTGAAAGATCCTTCCTAAGGCAGCTTCTGATTTCACATACAAATTTTACGCAATACTGCAGTGCAACATTCTCGTACATGTTCGTAAATTCCACTATTTGCTGGTAAAAGTTTAAAATTAGTGGCTTTGATTAAATGCCTTTCCTCTGGTCTATTATTTCAAAACTAGGAACTGCTAGAGCAGATAGTCCTGGAGTTGTTTTACACAAAAATCCGACAAATTAATAAATCCTATTATTACATTCCACATTGAACCAAATATTTGTCTGTTGAATACAAGTTTCTTAATTTGTTTAAGTAAAAAGACATCGTTAACAGTGTTCTAAAATGTTCAGTATTCAACATATTAAGCGATTTTAAAAAATAAAGAATTTGAATGACATTACCTAAGGAACTTTATTATATTGCTTAGATTAACTTCGATTCAACTGAGCTGCGTGGAAATCAACTAATCTTTCATCATACTTACATACATACATACAAGAAGTAAAGCCATGTGTATCAAAACTTCCTAAACCTAAACCAACACGACAATATACATTATCGTAAGACTAATGTTTGTGTAATTTACGAATTTGTTTCTGAAACAACAAATTACATGTTAAAAGTTTAACTGCAGTTATATGATATAAAATTAAAAGTTACGCTGATGTCGCACTTTTGTGTGATTGCAGTGTATATAAAATGTTTCAGATCTAACAAGTAGAAGCGTACAACAGATGTGAAAGACAGACAGACATTAGAAACGTTTATCTTTAACGAAACGGGGCAATGCTCATTTTCCTTTCTTACAACGTTGTCCCCCGCTGAGACAGAGGTAAGTCTTCGGATTTACATTGCTAAAATCAGGGATTTAATTCCCCTCTTTAGTCATAACAGATACCCTAATGTGGCTTCTATAAGACAAAAAACAAACAATTCTCACAACGTTGAATCCTCCTACGGTTCTTTAGTGGGACAACGGTAATGTCACAGATTTACAATGCTCTAATCTATGGTTCATATCCACACGATGGAAACAACAGATAGCCCAATATGGCTTTGCTCTCACAAAAACAAAATACTGATAACCTGGAATTGAAACAAAACAGTTAATAGAGAAATACAGAACCTAACTAAATGACAAAAAAAAATTCCAAAAGAAGAGTTCTGAAAATATAGCACATTAACCCTCTATTGCAGATTGTAATCCATAAGTAACAAATTCATCTTTATTGCTCAATACACTTACAATTGCTTCAATTCTTAATGCTTTTACTTCCAGGTAACAGTTTAAATAAGCCAGAATTGTGTTTGTTGGTTCTTCGATTGAACAATGGTGCCTTTAGGTAACGTACCCATTTATTAAAACTTATGCCACAAAAACGTTTTGTGTGTGTGTGCAGTACAAAATTATTCAAGTAAGAAATTCGAAAAAGTTTGTTCTGCCACATTTTCGTAATGTGTGCCCGCAGTCGGTTAAAAATAAAACTTACCACAAGAGAAACATAAGAAAACAAAATGATACGTTAGAGGAAAGGGTGCGTAGAAACGTTAATGAATTTATTCAGTAAAATCTGAACATATTAAGGATAATCTGCTAGAACATTTTTAGAATTGATCCAAAAACTTATGCACATGTTATGTGATGGTATATATAACGATATCCTTGTTCCTGTTTTAACTAATCTCTCAGCCTATTTTCATACACGCATGTACGAAATAGTTATACTTAAAACATAAGTTTGCACTAGTGTTTTTAAGGCAACATAATTATATATATGCAAAACTTATGTCAGCTTAAAATATATTATCTACTTATCTTACTTATCGTTTGCTTCAGCATTCCTTCTATGGTATCGTGTGTGTGTATATATAGAATAATTTCCAAACATAGTTCCTAGTGTGTAAATGTTACAGACTTCAAACTGCCGATAACACAAGAACGTGATGGATGTGTGGCTGAATTTCATTGACAGCTTAGCCCTTATACAGAACTCTAAACTATTCATATCGGTTATTTATCACAAAAAAAGCTTCAGACAGAGACGGAGGTACCTTTCGTTTGTTCTTAATCGATTGAAAAATAGAGCAAATGTTTTAGGTTTGCAGTGAAGTTTCAAAAATGTGTATCTGTTGCATTTCTTAAAACAATTGGAAAAGAAAATAGTCAACCCAAAATGTAACTTGTATGGAAGGAAATATCCCTGAACTCAATAACCTGAAGAAAGAACATGAGGGGTCAAAATTATATAGTCAGTTCTTATAGACTTTTAAAAGGGCGTTAAGTATGTATCTAAATTACGTACATTTAAGTAAGTGTAACAGATCTGAGAAATGACTTAATTTTATTCCTTGCAAATGTATTTATTTTTCTTGCATATTAAATCACAATGTTACAACTTTTTTGTTTATTGTTCTAGTTAATTAGCATTTTAATGTTTCTCTTTGAAAGATCGCTTGGATTCAATGAAAAAATGCATTTTGTATACTGAGAAGGTTTCTTATTTGCTGATATTAACTGGAATAATTTAATATCTGCTTATCACATGATTTCAGCTTTCATGCTGCCCAATTACTCATTTACGATTTGTACCAACAAAACTGTGCTATTAAAACCACGCACCTTTTATTCCAAAATACTTCGTTATTTTTGATATCACATAAACATGTTATTTGAAATATTCCATTGTCACAATAATATGTATATATATAAACACTTTATCGATTTTTTTAAAATATCGATTCTTGCTGAACAAAAATATGTTCAAATGTAAATATACTCTATGAAAATAAATTATAATGTCGTGTTTTCAAGTGCCTAATATTAAAAGAATAAAAGTCATAAAAGTAGCTAGCATCTCCCTGACAGTGGCACAGTGGTATGTCTGGACTCATACTACTAGAAACCAGGTTTTCATACTCGTAATGGGCAGAGCACAAATAGCCCTTTGTGTAGCTTTGGACTTAATAACAAATAACAGCAACGACAGACCACGAAATTACCAATATCTCAATGTCATTCTGTAACAGTGCGTTACCACTTAAATGTTTAAGTACATTATGGATATTATTGATTTATTCAGAAAACATTAAAATACCACATAATATACAAATGTGCGAAATAACAACGAAATAAATACTAAGTATGTTATATTTCAATGCCATCTTTTATTTACGTTTTGCATTCTTCTTAAATATTCCAAACACTTTGTATAAATGTAAATGCGTGTGCATTAAATATTTTGTGACGTAATATAATAATTATTCAAAATTACTTAGTTAATAGGGCCTAGCATGGCCGAGCGCGTTAAGGCATGCGCTCGTAATCTGGGGGTCGCGGTTTCGCATCCGAGTCGCGCTAAATATACTCGCCCTCCCGGCCGTGGGGGCGTTATAATGTGACGGTCAATCCCACTTTTCGTTGGTAAAAGAGTAGCCCAAGAGTTGACGGTGGGTGGTGATGACTAACTGCCTTCCCTCTAGTCTTACACTGCTAAATTAGGAACAGGTAGGTGCAGTGGGCTAACAACCAGTTACGGAAACCGCAGTGACTACGGCCCTATGTTCCTTAAAGGAATTGAGTGGCAAAATAAAAAAACTTCGTTAATATTTAATTTCTTTCCACAAATAGGTGCGTTGCTTCCATGAAAAAAAGTTTAATTCATTTATCACATACTCCAAAATATAAATTTAGGATTAAAAAGGAACATTCATATATGTTGTTTTTAAAATATTCGTGATTGTAGAGTGATTGATCATGATAAATCATCTAAGCCTATATCCTTTGAAAAAAAAAAGATTTTTTTGCATTTTCTTTGATCTATAAGTTACACGTACAAATACAGAGGCAATTTTTTAGGCTTAGGTTTCGATTAGTTTTGATCTTTTAAAACAATCAATAATCATAGCTTCAAGATTAGAAAGTCCCTCGAAGCTGAAAGTAAAGCAACTATCCTGGAGTTCATAAGTACTTTTCAAAGCATAAAATCTCATATGGCATATCTAACATTATCAGACAAATATATTTTCTGTTTATTCAAAATCAGAGTTTCAGTGGCCAACCAACCATTGACATAAAGAAAAACATATGGCTTTCATGCTTTTATAAGTAAGTATTTACGTACATAAATATGCACAAGTATTTATCCATATACGTGTACAAAATTAACCACTGCACTCTGTAAAATACCATAGTACAAATAAAAATCAACCATGTTAAACATGATGTAACCGGTTGATTATTTAAAAAGGAAATGCGTGACAATACTTCTCAAAAAACTATTAAAAATAGCAGAAATGTGGCCAACCTGCAACAGAAACGAGTAAACAAAGTACAAAATCCATTTTACAAACGTAACGATCCGATGAGCATGAATTGTGTAATCCGACAATACATTTGTTTGTCATTGTCCTTTCTTCCGGTACATTATTTGTACTAAAAGGATCACATTTATTTGACAGTAAGTACTTCGTAACTAGAAGATATTCGACTGTCTCATTACAAACTACTTAAAAATATTTGAAGCTATATGACAGTAAATTATTAAGCATATCGCTAAAATTCGAAAATATACAATGTAAGCAAGTGAAACCAAAAGTGTAACCAAGAAGGGAAATATGTCGCAACAATCCATTGTTTATTCCAATCTTCAACAAGGGTTTTCCGCTATGCAACATGTATTATTTGTCATATATCCAGACAATCTTTTTTTCTCAACATGATGAATTGGAACACAATCAAATGATGTAAAAAAGTGATAGTCTGCAAAGAGCTTGAACAGAAGACAAGAAGGCTAGAAACGGCATAAAAAAGAAATTCAATTAAATATTATTAATGTAAATGAGAAAAGATTAACGGAGCAAAACACGGATAGGAATGAATGAATAAATAAAGATATACAAAAGCAAATATAGTTAGAGGGTTAAGAAAAAAAAAGGACCTTTACTCTCTAGACAAGTATACTATTTTATATTTATCTGGAGAGTAAAGGTCGTTTTTCTTACCTTTTATCAAAATGTGTAAATACCTTCAGTATGCATTATAAATTTTGACAGACAACATAAACACAAACATTACAGCTAGAAAGACTGACAGACAGATACAGACGGCTAAAATACGGATGTATAACTGAGGTATTTGAAAGTATGATAAATTATATTTTCTTGTAACTGTTTCACAATAAATAGCCAATAGATGGAAATAAATTATCCAATCCGTCGCTCACGCGCCAAAAGTCAATGGCTGTGCTCGAAAGCACGTGTCCAAACACGATTTAGCACAGAGTTGAGATGAAAAGAAATATCAAATATAGATGAAAATTAAATATACTGTTGTATAATACACAGAATTTTAAAGACTAAAACAATAAGATAGGGTTTGTTTGCTTATAATTAAGCAAAAAGCTACACAATGGACTATCTGTGCTTTTTATATATGTAAAACATGGCTGGTATGGTGTTATGTAAATGTCGTGTAAATGTTTTGTAAACGACAACATGTCGTGTTGTGTTTAAATTTTCATTTCTATTATTTATATTATTGTTTCAAAGTTTAAACTAATAAAATATGTTGTTATTCATTTAAAGTAACATTTAGAATTTTCTAGAATTAAGTAGACCGATCATATGTATGTAAATAAAATGTTGACGGCCTAGTGTCTAGACGTTGAGTCTCGTGCAAGAACGGACATGCGCGGATTGCTCTGGAGTTCTGTAGAAGTTACGCGATGGTTCGAGAAGTCTAGGCCTACAAATATATAAACAGACGAAGATGCGAAAAAGAAAAGAGTCAGACATTAGTTTTATTTAAAAAAGAGTCATTAGTTTTTATTCGAAGAAAAGAATAAGAAGAGTCAGTCATTCGTTTGAGAAAGTTTAAGTGTTTGCTGTGAGTTTATTCAACTTGGATTTGTGACTAGAGTTAGATCTACAGAAGCTGTGATTTTATTTCGTCAATCTTTACGATTCATTCAAATTACTAAGTATACTGAAGGTCAACACGTGTAGAACTATTTAGGGGAGAACGGGAAAATTGGAAGGCGATAAGTTTGAGACGTTCATCGGAGGCATCATTAAGGAGAACTTCATCAAATTTATGGAACTGTGAATTGTTTCTGAACTTCTCCATTCAAATATCGGTATTTCTTCGTGGGACCAAATTCACACCCTAGACCGGAATTTTGGATTTCTGATCTGAACTTTTGGACTTTCATTCTAGATCATTATATTGGACACAGGCCAGTAACATTTTGTATCGTAATTAACTTTGAAGGTTGAAACCAGTACTATTTTGTATTGTAATTAATTTTGAATGTTGAAACTGAATATCTGTCATTGTTAATATATAATTTATGTTATATCTGTCATATATATAATAGCTTATTGTAATAAATTATACAAGCTGTTATCTGTGTCTCACTGTTGCGTTTAGTCTACGAAGAACATAAAACATAAAAAAACGTAACATATGGGTATAGAAAACACTATGTAGGGGAGCGAATAACGTTTCGACCTTCTTCGGTCATCGTCAGGTTCACAAATTTGTGAAAATTGTGAACCTGACGATGACCGAAGAAGGTCGAAACGTGCTTTTTCTATCCATACCAGCCGTTTTTTACATGTATAATTTTCTATACAAGTGGGTTTTCTCGTCATCATGGATTATCTGTGCTCTGACCACCAGAGATATGGAAACTTGGTTTCTCCTGGTGAGTCTGCAGACGTGTCGTTGTGCCACTGGTGGGCACAAGAAAAGAAAGAAAATATAAAACATGACTAGAAAATTAAAAATCTAAAATGGTGAGCTACTTTATTTAAAGTAAAACTTCCTGTACGCGTTTTTTGCTACATTATATGCCGTTTATTTAACATTAACATGCTTACACTTGATATACACAAAACAGTAAAGAGCAAAGGAAGTAAACTGAGAGAAACAGTCTATAATTAACACGGGTAGGAAAGATAATTCAACAAATAATTGGATCCTTTTTGTTACAATAACAGGAAATATTTTACTTTTTTAAATGTTGGACTTTAGTTACCTTCTTCAAAGGGCCTGGCATGGCCTAGCGCGTTAAGAGTTCGCGCCCGAGTCGCGCCAAACATGCTCGCCCTCCCAGCCGTGGGGGCATTATAATGTGACGGTCAATCCCACTTTTCGTTGGTAAAAGAGTAGCTCAAGAGTTGGCAGTGGGTGGTAATGACTAGCTGCCTTCCCTCTAGTCTTACACTGCTAAATGAGGGACGGCTACACAGATAGCCCTCGAGTAGCTTTGTGCGAAATTCCAAAAACAAAAACAAACCTTAAAAAAAATCTGTTTGACATTTTACACATATAACCTACTGTCAGTTTAGCATAATTAATTAACTCGACGCTTGATTTTCCTTTCACTTAAAGACTATATTTACGGCTTGCAAACAAATATAAAAATGTGATAAAGAGTTAAACATACGACTTTCATTAAACTATTATAATATTTTAGCAGTGGACATTAAAAGGAAAAAAGTAGGTTTTTTTTCAACTTTGGTGTGCATCATCCTTTCAATCACAAGTTACAAAAAGATTTTCATAAATAAATCTATATATGCTCAAATAGGATGTAATATTTTGTTACATCTTTAAGATTGCAACATGCTCAGTTTATTTATTTGTTTATACATTATAGTCTACCTATAGTCTACTACAAAATCTGTGATAAGAATTCGAAATAACTCGTAAGAAAAAACAACTGATAAAAGCATTAGATAATCAAACGTTCTTGGAGTCTCGAAAGAAATAAGAGAACCGGGCAGAAAACCGAAATCGGTGCAGACGTGATGTTTAAGATCCATGAGTTGTATTTGTCAGGGCTGGTTGCTACATCTGTGGAATACTTGAGACAACCAGCTGTATCGATCAGAAGTTACGTGGGAACAGATACCTACCTATAGCAGTTGTATTTATAACAGGCATGAATAAAACTAAAACAAAAAAACGTTTATTGTTGTTTGTTTCACAAAGTGTAGCAGGAACGTCGCTCTATATCTGTGTAACAGACTAATATACCACCACACATGCCTATTACAAAATACGCGAATTTTGTTTCTATTCAATAGTTTCTTACGTGATATATATGTAGCAAGGGTTCCGATACAAGGAATAACAGAAAATAAAGAAAATTAAGAATGTTGTTCAGATTCTCACTATATACTGATTAGATGGGAGGATGTCATTCAGAATTTGGAGTGTTGCGGTGGAGGGAGAATTGCCGAGAACGTTTAAGAACTCTTGCCACATAGCACCAATGACAACAAGTGCCAAAGTCAGAAACAAAAACACCCGAGTCCCTTAAATACTGATACATAAAGCTACTGCTTCGCTTCTTGGAGCAAAGTTTTCAGTATCTCGATGGGTTTCATATCAAACAAAAAATAGTCATCACTGCTTGTTTCCTTTCCAGACAAAAAGTATTACTAAATGATTTGATAAAGAGCAAAGTCATGATGGTAAGTGGCCACACCAGGAGTGTACTAAAACGTATGCAACAGAAGGGGCAGGAAAAGAGTTAATAATTAAAACATTATATTTAAAGTTATTACGTGCTATATGAATGACAAGATAATTCGATTACTGAAAATACTTGTAAGCTTCCTTTTACCACACCCTATTCCGCTAGAGTGCTTATCACATACTTATCACAAGAAAAATTAATAAATAAAAGCTACCCAACTGGAACATTACAAACAAAATACATAGATGGTATAATTATTTATAATTTTTACGTATAACGTACTCACTTTTTGAATAGCTTAGGAAAAGAGTACGTGTGGGTAAGTTTGTTCACGTTGGGCCCAATTATTCAGGAAGTTTTACTCACAGTATACATGTGCTCATAGGCGTAATAATCATGAGGTACATGTCCCCGGCACTTTCTCAAAAACCTCAGCTATATACATGAGCATTGACACTTTGAGCGTTGTGAGAACCCAACTTGTAAAAAACCACTAAACGTGTTAATTTCTAGTTTTATAAAATAAAACTTGTAAGAGTCCCCCTCCTAAAAAATGTAATTTATCAACATTAACAAATTCCCTCATTTCGAAAGGTAATGTATGTTGTGGAAGACCTGACAAGATTAGTGAAAAGATTTGTGAGTTAAAGGATTAGCGTTAATATTACGTCTATCCTATTTTTCATCTTGGCCAAGATCGTTGACGTATTAGAGACTAAAAGAATAAAACACAAGGAGACAGAGAGTTTATAGATTTCCCGAGACGACGATCAGACATTGTCTGGACAAGATCAATTAAATGCTATCAGTTGGTAAGCTAAATCGACGAGTACAGTGTCAAATAGTCATTGACCCAGCGTCTAGGTTATGGGTTGAAATATAACGACTGTTCAGTTAGATGGGATTACTTGCAAAGCTTACTTAATAATCAGATACAACTAGTAAAGTGTGATTTTAAAAGTACTTCATATGTCCCAACAAAGTTAATATACGAAAGTATACCCATTAGACTTCACTCAGGTATCAAAGAGATACATTTTTTTTCTTTGCTTTTTCTTTCTTTTTCAGTTCTGAAACCAACGCATATCATTGTCTGAACTACATTTATGTTCCACATCTCCAAACATGATCCCAATTCCACTTTGGAAAGTGTGTGGACTTATGGGTGATTATAACGCGAGGAAACTAGGTTCGATACCAGTGATGAGCCCAACACAGATAGTCTGCTATGTAGCTTGGTGCTTAAGTAGAAACAAACAAACAAGGCACAAAGATTTACTACAGTTAAACTCAGTAACAAAACAATTAGTCTACGAATCTTAACCTGGACACATACACACAATAATAATTTAATATTTTATATAATATTGAACCCAAATTACACAGCTATAATATATTCTTTGTTTAACGCCATGCATAATAGAATAGATAAAAGTATTTTCCTGGCACGTATGATATAAGAATAACTTACTCCTTGTAACGTTTCACTTTACTATACAGAAATAACTCACAGAACTACAGAGGAATAACACTCTTACTAAAATATCCCATTTTACTTGTACAGAAAGAACTCATATCTTTTAAACTTTAAAGTGCGCAATACAGAAAATAGTTAAGGCAGCCCAAAGAACGACGTAAAAGCAGGAGCGCTTTGGAATAGTGGTCTCCTTTTCATCAGAAGCAAAAAACTCTAGATGACGAAAAAAACACTCTTTGAAATTATATACTTTCTTTACATATGTAAAAACGGCTGGTATGGATAAAGAAAGCACTATGTAGAGGAGCAAACAACGTTTCCACCTTCTTCGGTCATCATCAGGTTCACAAAGAAAGAAAAAGTTACTGACCACATATTTGAAGGCGGTTGTGCAATTGAGTGTAGGAATGTAGAGGACGTGCTTAGATGTTGGATATATTTATTAACATAGGTTGTTGTTGTTGCTGCTGTTTTGAATTGAGCACAAAGCTACACAATGGGCTATCTGTGCTCTGCCCACCACGGGTATCGAAACCCGGATTTTAGCGTGTAAGTCTTCAGACATACCGCTGAGCCACTGGGGGGCTATTAACATAGGTATAAAAGTGTTCCTTTGTATTGGTTTATTTTGGGCTTGAGTTGTTGTATAAGTGAGGCTTCTTTAATTTTGAACTTGTTTATATTTGTTTCTTTATTTAGTATTTGAGTGTTTTCTATGTGAAGGTGACTTTTTGTGTTCTTTGAATCTGGTTCCCATTTTTCTTCTTGTTTCTCCAATATAAAAGTCGTGGCAGTTATCACATTGTATTTTATAAATAATGTTGACATTGTGTTTGTCAGTGTAGTTTTTTTATACTTTCTATTGATTTATAAATCATGCAATTTATTGTATTTTGAATTGCTAAGTCCAACTGTTTTATTTTGCCCCAAATAAAATATAGAGCAGGTTTGTATAAGGACAACAGACAATGTCATAAAAAAAAAGATAATAAGGAGCACTATATACAATCTCAGTGAGAATCTTTTCATTAATGTAGTTTTCACTATCTAAGTAGGCTTCATTTTGCTGATTGATCATTTTTGTTATTCTCTTGTATTCTCTAACATCATCATGAATAGCAGACAACAACTTTCGGTACTACTAACATTTTTAATGATTCGATTTAACTCTTTTCAAACCTTACATTGGTTAGTTTATGGATGCTGATATGATTGTATGAAATGCTGTTTTTTGTTTCCTATAAAATTATCACAAAATACTGTTTGTCATTTCTGTAATTAGACCAAAATGAATTATACAATTTACAACTAAAATTGTTTGTCCAAACGCTTTCAACTGCAGATAATTAAGCAACTTAAAATCATGTAATTACTTTTAACCTAAGTTTGAGGATTGTGGATTGCAATTTAATTAGTTAAAATATTCATCACATGGCAGTGAAGATGTAAGAAACCAGAATGTTAATTTTTCAACAGAGAAGAGCTTGCATCTAATAAATAGTCTGATGTTCCAGTCTTAATTTAACTATATTTCAGAAATTAGTAAAATTAAAAATGTTCTATCAAATACCATATTTACAAGTCCATGATGATACGCAGTCTCAATGAGCTACCATCGAAAAAATTTATAGACTTTTGGAGTCATAACTTGACCAATTTTGAGACAAGAAAAATAGTATAGAAAAAGGCTAAATCCAACATTTTTGTTTATCAATGTATGTTGCCTGTAAAAAGCATCTTTGTATAAAATTCAATGTAAACTGGTCAAAATAAAGCTAAATAATTAAACAAAGTTCCTAACATTATGTGTTTATTTAACTTTTTGACCCCTAAAAGTTTCAAAAATTGGCATATCCCACATTTTTATATGTATATATCTGTGGGACCTGTAAAAACTATCTTCATACCAAATTCCATGTAAATTAGCAGAAATATGGAGCAGTAATTGTCAAAAAGCTTTAAAAGTATGTATTTTATGACCATTTGACCTCCAGTAATAACTAAAAATTTTCAAGTCCAACATTTTTGCTTGTCAGTATGTGGAATCTGAAGAAAAACTATATTTGTACTATATCCCAAATAAATTGACTCAAAACCCTAAAATTAAACTTTGTAAGCTCTGACCCCTCCAAGAAATAAAAAAGGCTTAAAACGAGCAAATTTAATTGGTTTATGTCAATGTCTTAGACACGTGAAAATTTATACTTATGTCAATTTTCAACTTGATTGTTAAAAATATAACTGCATAGGAGCCCACACAAACAGTTTTCGGTTCTTTGGCCTCATAAAAGACTTTAAAATAAATAATAAAAAAGAAAACATGTCTGACCTTAGGTATAAACCTACCAAATTTCAAGTCAATCGGACCCGGCATGGTAGTTAGGGCACTCGACTCGTAATCTGAAGGCCGCGTGTTCAAATTCCTGCAAACATACTCGCCACTTCAGCTGTGGGTACGTTATAAGTAACCGTCAATCCCACTGTTCGTGGTAAAAGAGTAGCTCAAACTGCTAAATTAGGGACAGCTAGCTTTGATAGCTCTCGTACAGTTTGCGCGAAATTCAAAAACAAACAATACCTAATACTTACAGTTTGCTACTTAGCGACCCGTACTATAGTACCGAGCCCGGTAGGTGTCGTTGGGTTGTTGTCATATCAAATATTATACAAACAAAGAACTTAAGCGATGATTTAAAAAAACAATATAACATCAAAAACTTAGTTTCAGTCCCAGGCATATACGTATTAAAGCACAAAGTTCATGTGTACATATAAACTTTTTTTGAAACAAAATTATGTATATGTGTAATTTATAATACATTTAAAAAAAAATCTAAAAAGCATGACCCGCACATCTACGTAGTAATTACTCCTTCATAAATTATTACATAGACAAAATAATTATTAGATATTGTGACAAATGTATTATTATAAATCTGTTTGAACATCGATGTTTAAGTCGAATTTATATTTAGAAATGTATATAACGTATACGGTTAATTCTTTATCAGGAAATTCCCGCCTATTCACATTATATCGCCCCACGGTTGAAAAGGCGAGCATGTTTAGTGCAACGGGGATTAGAATTCACGATCCTTAGGTGGCGAGTCGAACGCCTCAACCCACCTGGCCATGCCGGGCACAATCTTGTTAGCAAGTATTATCAATTTGATACTTTTCGACATTTAATTACCTTATAAATCTAAATTACTATTTAACTCAGTTTTAGTCTATTTGAAATTGTAATAAGTAGCAGTATATAAAATTATTTGGTCTGTTTTTAGTTTTACTAAACTACCCTTCTACATTTTCATACCATTATGGTTTGACTTCTGTGTTACAGTATGAGTGACCCTTTATTTTCATTACACTTTTGTTATCGTGCTTTCCAGGTTTTTCGTTACATGACACATTACGCTTCAATTGCACATCATTCAATTTCTTCATTATGTCACTGAAAAACCCTACTTTACAGTTTTATTACTCTGCTCTTTATCACCTTTACTATTTTATTAAAGTGTATTTCAATTTTATGTATTTCCTTTTAATTCTATACTTTATTTTCTCAAAAATTTGACAAATATTCCTTTCAGTTTTTTATTTTTAATTTTTGAAAGCATTCGATTAACTGTTATATTTTTTAGTGACGTTGAGTAATGTTTATAATGATTACCACACAAGGTTTACTCTTATGAGTAAACTCAGATCTGTTGATCAAATACAACATGAACATTTACACATTATGAGCGTGTTTAACTTAAGTCATTAATAAACCAAAGCTTTCTACACTCTTATTAATTAAACACATTATTGTCGTATAACTAGCTACGGTCTTCTTTATGTCGTTGTAATATGTATTCTAAATAACATAAAAATAATTTTACTGTACATAATTTCCTTTTTGCAGCGATACAGATACAGAGTTCGAAATACTTAATCATTTGGGAAGAAAATATCTTACCGCAAAACGGGAAGGAGTTGATGCATCCATGTTTCGGGGCCCAAGAATGGGAGTAGTGGGGGCGCTGCCTCGGCGTTCCGAGCAGGCCTTTTCATATGAGGATTCTATAAAAATCACATGAATTTTTTGATCGACAGTATAACAACACGCCTTTGATATAGAGACATATAAAAATTTTGATTTGATAAGGTAGAAAAACAGGCTATTTACATAGATCACACTCAAATGATTTAAAAAACAAACGCAAAACAACCTTCAAAACCGTAATCATAATTAATAGAAATATTAAAATATACCATAAACAGCATTTACTTCATAAAAATATTTATAAGCATTAGGTTTGGTTTCATTAGCCTATCGAAACAACTCAAGCGTTAAAGAATATTCAAATACAGAATTCATGAATTAAAATGACCTAGTTGTATTAAACTATAGAAAATTTTGCCTTATTTGAGAAGAATCTTGAAGTTAATTTAACAGAGTTTGAAACCAACATAATAACAACTATACTAAAATAAAAAAAATACACACAGAACTAAATGCTTAAATATTTTTATTATATAAAACACCAATACAATATAAATTTTATATGAAACACATTAAAAACATTTTTATATTACATTAGGCTTATACTATTTAAAAATACATTCTTATACATATTATTTCACTACATAAATCAGTTGTAAGATAATAGTAGTTGATGGGATTTTTGGGGTACCCTCAAAATCTGTTTGAGGGCAGTTTTAGTCTGAAATCGCTTAAAAAAAAAAAGATATATTCCAAAAGGTTGGATTAAACTCTGGTTAACATGCAGACCATCCCAGTTAATCGTATCTTCTTCAAGAAATATTTTGAGCATTTCAGCACCGTGGAAACGATCATTAACATCTTTTAGCTTTATTTCAGGAGCAAATACATAAATTTATAACAACACAAAGAGCAGCAATATGTGCAATATGTTTGGCATTGATGTTACCATATAACAAGAAATAATACATCACACTTCCATCTACTACGTATGTGTCATGTTCCTAAATAATGTTATTTAAAACTTGTTTATTGTCGAATATACAGAGCATAATACCTATGGTTACAACGTTTTACCAGGTTAACCTTGTATCATCAACTACAATTACAAGGAGAGAGCTCCTGATCCAGTTAATACGAAAAACTGGCGGATGGATATACCACTATTTGATTGGATGAACTTACCAAGTCTGCTTAACATAAAAAAAATATCCAAATTGATATATAAAACTGGAATTTATGTAAAAAAAAAAAAATCTGTGTAAAGTTCGTTAATCGTTTGCTAAGTTTCAAACACAACTGAAGCTGAACTACTTTCTGACGTCTTACACCGTTAAAGGTTAGGAAACTTTCGTTATCAAATACACTGCAAGTGTTATAATGCTTCTCTGACAGCTGATCGTTGGACAAATGGACACGCGAAAGTGTTGAAAAGTGTCTTTCTCGATGACGAGAAACCCACTTGAAATAAAAATGTATCTCAGAACAAGTGGTATGGGTATTACAACTTTTAATGTTAAGCAGAAAACAACGTTTCGACCTTCCTAGGTCATCTTCAGGTTAACAAATCAATAAAAGTGTTAATACCCATACCAGCCGTTTTAAGATGAATGTTGAAAATCGCATACAAATAAAGCTAATACTGTTCGGAAACAGGGGTTCAAAACATTAGTTTTAAGTTTACCTATTATTGTAAAATATTAATATCCTTATAATCGTTAAGAAAATATAAACTAAAAGAGTTTCAAGTATCTTGCAGTGTGCGGCATGTGTTTCATATGCAATCATAATGTATGCTATGCGTTTTCGAGGAGTTAATACAGTCTGTTTGTATTACTCGTGTTATAAATTCACCTTAAACATATAAAAAATAAAACATATGTCTATGACAATTCAGATGTAGAAGTTTTAAACAACAGTTAAAAAAGACACATTTAACTCTATACCAGAATGGTTATTCATTTTAGGATCACACTATTTAATTATTAAGACTTTCTTTATTTTCCGGCGGTTTATATTTTTTTCTCTACTTAGAATTTCAACATTGTCACGTTGAAACTAATAACCATACTTGGCATGTATTCATAAACATGAATGAGGTTTGTTATGTTCTTTAACAGTAGTAACAAGTTTTTTTATGAGTGTCTTTAGTGAAGCTTCCCAGTGGCACAGCAGTATGTCTGCGGATTATAACGCTAGAAACTGGGTTTCGATAACCATGACGAGCAGAGCACAGACAGCTATTGTGTAGCTTTGTGCTTAACTTAAACAAACAAAATTCTCCAGTGAAAAACTCATCGCACTGTTCACAACTTATTTAATGCATGAAACCAGAGGTATTGGAAACTTTTTTTTCAAACATAAATGGCTTTTTTTTTGCGAGGAAGAAGAATGAATTTTACAGACAAATTAATTTGAGATTTGATGTTTACAATATTTTTCCAAAACGTTATGACTGAATGTGACAGTGTTTGGGCAAAAGGAAAAGGAATCCTGCAATAAATAGGGCGTTCATTGTAACCTGGCTTGTGTTGAGACTTAACTTCGGATATCTTATTAAGTTTCCTCAGTGAACTCAGCAGATAGCCTGATGTGGCTTTGCTATAAGAAAGAAACACGCACCCACACTTATTAAGCTTACACAATACTTTAGGAAGACCTTTCTGATTTATGATTCTGTTTTCAAATTATCGCATTCAAAATTGAAAATGTTCGTTACTGGAGCAAAGAGTCTTCGTAGAATGATAAAGAGTTTTTAAGATGTCTAATTTGATTATCGTGTCCTTTATAAAGAAGGTTCAGGAACATAAGTTTATAGTTTCTTTAATGGATGAGAAATAATTAAATCCAGTAAATATATCATCAACATATCTTTTTCAGAAGACTGGTGGATTGAGGGAAGTGGATATATCATCAACACATCTTATTCAAAAGATCAGTGGATTAAGGGAAATGGAAACAGCTCAATCGTCAGTTTTAACTATGAACATGCTTATATCCAACCGTATTAACTAAATCAAAAGTTCATTTCTTGTAGTAAGTGTATCTAATGATTCCATACTAACATGGAGAAACTTTAGGCATTATATTTTGTATATCCGATAACAAACAAATTTCAAATGTCATATAAAATCTAAGACAAAATTCGATTTACAAAATGTTCTTCTACATATTGCTACTCCAGTAAACAAGTTCCTGACATCATTGAAGGCCTGCTATTTTGTGTCTTGCCTCACGTAAAATGTACCTTAAGTGGCATATGACACACAGACAAACTTTATGCTTGAGCACCTGATTAGCAAGCACCTTATGATTTTGCCAAGCCAGAATCAACAGATAGCGATCGTCTACTTGTGAGGTTTGACTTTTTCAAGTGTCCGACAAACTGTTGTTTTGATATGGAAGAGGTTCGATATTCTGCTAAAGTACTTTGAAACACACGTAGCCAGTTTTTAACAGCGTTTGATGACTGGCTTACATTTGTCAGATGTTTTTTTCCACGTGAGCGAAATATCCTAATAATTCTTTGGAAGTCTAACCCATAATTCAAAAACATCATGAGGCACATTAAACTCTGCGACACATTTCACGACGACATGTTTTAGTTCTTAAACTTAGACTAAAATCTTCTTTAATACAACAGAACCATTAATTTTGGAAAAGATGACAAGTAAGTCATGTACCATAACGTTTCATTCAAAGTAAACTTGTAAAAGGAAAAACACACATTTGTACTCGTTGTTTCATGAAGATGCACAAATGCAGGTTACAACTCATTAACACCAAGAACAAAACAAAAACTAAAGTCATAAGGCACTTTAAAGGCATAGTCTGGCATGAAATAATGTTAGGTAAGATGTACTTTATTAAGAAATCTAACATAGGATAAATCTCGTCATATTTAATAAAAGAAAAGTCGGAAATTACTGAAATCAAATCCTAAAAAAACATGATCAAAATAACACAGTAGGATAACTAGAATACATTGCCTTTTATACTTGAAAAGTGTTTTTCGACTGGATTTCTGTACAAAGTTTAGGAAATTTCTAGATAGATGCAATTCGTCTCCCAGCGGGCCAATTATAACTTACCGAGCATAAAGTTTTAATATTCGAGTTTCAATTCCCTCTAATAAATAGAACACAGACAACCACTTTGTAACGTTGCGCTAAAAGACTACCAACAACTTTTAAGTCTACTCTCCTCTGTTGAAACCGTATTTCAAGCAAAAACTGTCTTTATATGTTAAAAGTCAAAGACCGATGCCTGTAGTGCAGATAGCCCTTATCGTACAGCCTTACGTTTAAAATATAAACAAAGAAATGTATAACATCTCATGATATTTTAATTTTATATACGTATGTGCACCAAGCTCAACATTTTCCAAAGGGAAAATAGATAAGGGCGGAATTCGAAACACAAGAGCTAAACTGACTAAAAAGTATTTGACAAGCCGTTTGTGAGTTCGACATTCTCCTACACGATCCCAATTTTTAAAACTGCAGAAGAATTCTATCTTAAAGGGTGTGATACAACAATTGAAATTTAAATTTATCTCACATCTATATAATTAACTTCTCTTCCCTTCTGTAGTTTCGCCCCCTATATTCCAGTTTCGAAGTGTGAAAAATATTATTCACAATACAAGTTTGAATGTTATATACATTATTTTATAATTGATTCCTTCGGGTCTTCTAGTAACATTACAAGAGATCTGAGTTTCTACGTTTCATTTCTTTAAAATAATTTTGTATAATTACGAAACCAATGATATCTCCTATTTTCGACTACTTTCATTTTGTGAATAATAAGAAAATCGTGCACTTGTTGTTGTGTAAATGCAATATTTAATTAAATGTTGAGTAATCAACAAAAAGTGACAACATGAGATATTGCAATTGATTTAAGCTCAAAATCCAAATATTTGGATAGTAAATAACCTAATGAAATATTTCTTTACATCCGAAGGAATAAAACGGACTAAACCATCGTTAAACTCGACAAGCCAATCAATATTCTAGGCGTCTTCTGAGTAATCACGTTTTTGAGCGTAAAGTTTTTGCTTGGCCTAATTGTCGTCCATTAACAACAACTCTCTCGCCCTCTACTTGTGTGTCTGTAGAATTTTGTTTCTGAACATCGGGAAGATCAAAAATGACATGTTCATGTGACAATCACGTACCACCACTAGAAGGCTAGATCACCATCACCATCAATGTCGTCTTGATTTAGCCACAATAATTTTCTATAGATGAGGTTAAAAAAAGAAAAACGAAAGTCACAGAAAAAAAAAACGACTGATCTGAGACATGTTTCCCCATTTATTTTGTCACTGGCCTGGCATGGCCAAGTGCGAAAGACGTGCGACTCGTAATCCGAGGGTCGCGGGTTTGCGCCCGCGTCGCGCCAAACATGCTCGCCCTGCCAGCCGTGGGGGCATTATAATGTTACGGTCAATCTCACTACTCGTTGGTAAAGGAGTTGCCCAAGAGTTGGCGGTGAGTGGTGATGACTAGCTGCCTTCCCTCTAGTCTCACATTGCTAAATTAGGGACGGCTAGCACAGATAGCCCTCGAGTAGCTTTGTGCGAAATTCCAAAACAAAACAAACAATTCTTTTGTTACCCAATGAAAATTTTGTATTACCCAATACTCTTTAACTCCTAATCTTTCATAATGTACACGTATATCTGTACACTTTAATCATTTTCTTTAAAAAAAAATTTAAATTTCCCTCAATACCTTCAAGAAAAAAAAACGTTATGTAAGGAGCTACTAGGTAAATGATTGCTAGTATAGTCTGTCTTTATTACTCAAATTTTAAAAGGGATCATTTTAAATGAATACGCAAACAACAGACGACTAATTAATAACCAACTGATATTTGCACGTTCTTCAAACACAAAGTGCACACACCTTTTCTTCGTGTGACTTTAAATAACGTGGAAGAAGACACTCCTCAAAAGGAAATAGTTTATAAACTGATCAGAAAACAAGTAACAAAATAATTCTTATTAATACCTTGTGCCTTTCCAGAGCACTGATTACTGCATTGTATTGTTTCCTAATGCTCCTGATGAGCCTCTGTGTGATGACTTGTAACAGATATTATTTTTCCATGAAAGTATCTTGGTTTATGAAAAACCATGAACACTGGATAGTTTCATATATGGATCTGTGTTTGGAGATCAAACTGATTATTCCATGTGGACAGTCGCCTCTGTCTTTAGGAATTCCTCTCACTCTGAGCACAGTGTAAGCAACATTTTCATCCATAAGAAACGAAAACATCATCAGTGGCGCCGATATACTTTCTCAAGAAAATTACTAAGGTCTCATTCCTCTACTGCACAGATGTTAAAAGAACTATTTTAGGACACACGGAAGTCAGTCTTTTTACTCCAGACTATGATGAACCCAAAATGGTCACGTTCAGCTGTGCTCAAACTCTGGTATGACACAGGTAGTAGCAACAGTAAAGTGTTGAAATTCGTCAGATGGTAACATGCCGAGTCCATGTTATAATTGCTTTATATATAAATACCTTCTGACACATACTTGAACCATAATGGTGTAGAATGCGTTTCAAAATAAAAATTAAAAGTAAAAATTAATTAAAAATAAAAATTCACGTAGCATGAAAAACCTCATTTAACGAAAATCTCTTCACTGGAATGGTCTGTAATTCTCATGAGAGATAAATATGAATGACTAACAGTAAAAACCATTTAATCATCAATGGAAACTAAAACCTAATGATTCCCATTCCCGTCATGGGCTGTAAACAAACATCAATAATGATTATCAGTGATGTCGAGAAACCCACTTGTTGAGAATTTTATATGCAAAAAACGGCTCTTTTGGGCTCAGAAAACACTGTTCGCTCTTCTATTTGAAGTGTTTTCTGAGCCCAAAAGAGCCGTTTTTTGCATATAAAAATCAATAATGATTATTCGTTTGCACTCAGAAATAATAACCGATGGCAGATTGTGAGAGCGATATAATTAAGTCTATCAATGTTTATACAAAAAACCTGTCTCTTGGCTTTTTAACTTCATATGAGAAAATAAATAGCAATGAATTTTGTGTGGCATATATATGCTTGCTATTTTTGCCTTTGATAGTGTTAACGGTAATTTGCAATTACGTGATAAAACAAATAAACAATAACGAATGGAGTGTAGTTCACGCCTTCTTTAGTTTCTCCGTTTTTTTGAAAATCGACAAAGACAAACTGAATGAAGACTAAATTGTTCCCCCTATGCCAGTATACAAGTCACATTTCAAAAGAAGCAAAGAGGTAGTTTTTCGCGTGTAAAGTGAAAGTATATAAAAATTAGCATTTCTTTCTCTTCATGGCTTTGAAATACTTTATTTGATAATTTACAAGAAAAATCATGTTATAAAAATCGCAAAGTAAACATGGCTTATTTACTAATCGATGCTCTTCACGGGTCAAGCAAAAATCAGTTGACGAGTTGAACCTAATTACGTCCTTACTGCCACTCAGTTCGTTAAAACACTTAAAAGAACGAAAAAACACACTGCACATAATTTACTAAAATCGCCATATGACCGATCACCAACTAGAGTACTTTTCGTCACGGGCTGTATTCTGTGATGATAACATTTTATATACAACGACTATACGGTTTTTGTCTTATTGCAATCATTGTTGACATTTCTATCACACTGACAACGCAACACAATGAACCAGAAATAGAATAGAACAGATCAGATCTTAATCTAAGTAATTTCCCTCTATTGTTTTAGGTTTACATTAAAGTTCAAAACTAAACTGGTCCTTTCTTTTAAAGCAATATCCAGAATTTACTTTTATGCATTTATTATAATAAAATAAAGTGTAAATAATCACTCCATATAAAATCATTTGATTTTTTGCAACTCACAATGGTGCCTATCATCTTCTGAAACGTCAACTTTCGTTCGAAAACAAAGTTGTCTACTGTGGCACTTATAAAATCTTGCCTACGCTACAAATACAAAAAGGAATTAAAGCGCGGGAAAAAATTTCAGGTTGTGCAAGTATATTCTTCTTTATAACGCTGTTTTCTTATAGGAAGCAGACATAAGAACGACGGTCATTTATCATCAACACTCACCATGGCACATACGTGGCACACGCAGACGAAGCTGTCATGCTGCTTCAAAATGAAGCGCTCGTGTCCATGCAGGAAGGATACAGGATAACACACTGTGACATTAAATTTACGAAGCACTGCTAAGATCATAAAACACAAAAAAGTATAATGACGTCTCACACATAGATAGAATGGTATAGTGGTAAAATTATTTAAAATAGTATATACTTAAAGACACGCAACTGGAAAAAGCATGAAGAAAAAAAAAGAGGTAATATTTATATGACTCCTGTGGAGATATCGGCAGCTTTTATCTCCATTTTCAGTTTGTTTTGCTTTCAAATATTCTTTTTGAAATAGAGAAACTTAGTGCTTAAATAAACCACATTTTTACGAAGGCAAAGCAAGCGGATTTTCCTTCATTTCGTTAAAATAAAAAAGGGCATTATAAGCACGAATTTCTCGCTGAATATGTTTTTATACAGGAATCTATAAATATTTTCCACACATGTGCTCAAGATATTATACAAAACGAAAATGTCATCTCCTGACAGATTATATGAAGCTAAGATATCCTGAAAATCATTTTATATAAATATAAATATATATGTATGCAGAGATTGAAAGAGATTAGTTTTTGCATGATTATTTACGATTTTTTCTATAAGTAGAATAGATTCGTTATCCCCACCAAACAACGATTGCTGGTAAAAACCTAAAGTAAGCCTAATAATGGAGAACGGGGGTGAAGTGATGGATTGTCAAAACCGTGGGAGTCTTTGTGTATAAAAGTTTATGTTGTTTCTACTCTATGAAACAGTTCAAGTGGTAAAAGCTAATACTCTCGATGCAAATTACATGGGAATATGCAAACATACATTTAAACATGTACACGTTGAGCTTTTTCATCACACCCATTTCTAACAGGGTTGACCAAGACATTGCAGTTAATGATGCATTGTCATTATAAGAAAATTTTACAAATATTTTTGCTGTTATTTGACAGTGTCATTCCTGGTTCGCTATTATTTTCTATAGCAATGACTTGTTACCTTTAAAAATGATTTTTTTTATTGATCTCAATATATACAATACAACACAATTGTCTTTTAGCACAATGAAGCATATATTTTGGCTTGGCTTGTTTTGAATTTCGCGCAAAGCTACACGAGGGCTATCTGCGCTAGTCGTCCCTAATTTAGCAATGTAAGACTAGAGGGAAGGCAGCTAGTCATCACCACCCACCGCCAACTCTTCGGCTACTCTTTTACCAACGACTAGTAAAATTGACCGTCACTTTATAACGCTCCCACGGCTAAAAGGGCAAGCATGTTTTGTGCGACCAAAATTCGAACCCGCAAGCACATACTTAACCTCCTCGATATTTCTTCAAGTATACGGCTGAACGCAAATCGTATAACCAATGCCAGATGTATCACTGGAAACATAATTTTCTTAACTTTATACAAATAGTTGTAAGAATCCAATTATTATGTTTCAGCAGTGTTCAATTAACGAAACGCTGTCTGAAAAAATTATGATGATGTTATATATGTGAAAGGAAATGATAGAGTGTATGTTTAATGATAGAGTGTATGTTTATGGTTGGAGCACACCCAGTTTTCTAATATATAAACTTAATTGTTGTATAGTTTTTTTCTCTCCTTTGCCATTTGTCTGTGGAATAAAACGCTCAGTTTTTTGACGTCTTATAAGAGATTTTAAAATACATACATCAAAATAAGAAAATGTGTCTGGTCCAAGGCATAACCCTACCAAATTCCATAT
This sequence comes from Carcinoscorpius rotundicauda, assembly GCA_011833715.1. Taxonomy (NCBI): domain Eukaryota; kingdom Metazoa; phylum Arthropoda; class Merostomata; order Xiphosura; family Limulidae; genus Carcinoscorpius; species Carcinoscorpius rotundicauda. The sequence continues at coordinate 25,818,054 of CM022400.1, read as the reverse complement.
CAATCTGGGCCTGCCAGAGCCAGTTGGTTATGGAGCTCGATTCGTAATCTGCGGGTTGTGGGTTCGAATGCCTGTCACCGAATATTTTCGCCTTTTCAGCCGTGGGGACGTTATAATGTGATAGTCAATTCCACAATTTGCTGATAAAAAGTACCTTAAATTGGCGGAGGGTGGTGTTAACTAGCTACTTTCTTTCTAGTCTATCTAATCTTAAAGACAACTAGCGCTGATAGCCCTCGTATAGCTTTGCGCGAATTTCAAGTCGAATTGTTCTCGTTATTTTCAGCATCGGATGTAGATTCTAAATGAAGCATAAAAATAATATATTAGTTAGTATTAATATGGAATTACTATATTATCTAACTAGTTCAAAATTCAGAACTTATAAACTTACTAGCTTTCTAAATACAGAGGCACCCTTTACAGTTTCTTTACCCATCAAGCAATAACTTTTAAACTCAAATTTTAGTTTATAATGATAGACCACAGTCTAATGATAAAAATAAATAACAATGAGCATCAAGTTTTCAAATATTAATGCAGTTGTAATTACATCTCCAGTATTTTTAATGAAAGGGATTTTTTTTTTTGTCTAGGTTTCGTCACTGAAAGTTAAACTGTCTTTACCCTGGTCAAAGAGAATCTATTTATGCTCTCCCGAAAAATATATATGTAGCTCTCATCGCCCCCGTGTTAATTTTTGTATAATTTATGTCTCTGCCTATTGTCAACTTGTACTTAATTGTGCATTCCATATGATTATCGTGAATGCAGTTAGGTTAGACTAAGTTTAATTGTGCTTTACCCAGTGAATATAATGTTCAGCTCTGACCAACTTTTTTCGCCATGTCCTATCCTAAGATTACAGTTACAACCTTAACCTGTTTTTAAATGTTTATACAGTCGAATAATATACAATTCCTTAGCTTCAACCGAACAAAAATGTACATTTTTTTTCAATTATATTCAGTTTATTTGTGTACATTAATATCCCTAAGCATTTATGACATCAAATTATATGGCAGGTGTAACCTGAGTCACTGATGACCTTGACTTTTTATGTATATGTATATGTATGGTTTCATAATCAGACAGTTTTTATGATAGTGGGGAGATCACATATTATACAATACATTTTGAGAATTTATCATGCCAGAGAATAAAAACCCGTAATCTTACCGAGTTCCTGTTGTAGGTCGAAGTGAGGTAGACAGTTTATATTAATTAAATATGTAGAAACACATAATGTTTTTTTCTTCACTGTGACAAAAACGATATAATAAAGCCCCTTCAAATGAGAGTTAAACCATGTGGTATATATGACAAACTTTCACCGTACTAAGAGTTGCATACTATTCAGTATTTCCAGACAAGTGAATAAGTTTTGTAATTCTCAGAACTTTACATATTACTTGAACCACATTAGACTTGCTGTGTCCAGTGCTAAGGCCTATGGCTGGCTCATCAGGCCATCTGGCATACGAGAGACAAAGCAGTTAGTGAATTCTACATATTATATATTTTACTTGTCATCCAATCAACACACTTTAAGAGTTAAGATTAGGAACACAGTGGCGTATATTTATTTTATTCTTAACACCGATTATTTTTTATTATTATTTAGTCTTGAATTAACTTAATTTTCATTCAGAAGAAGCAGTTTCCTTGTTTCTGAAGCACGTCAAGCAACTGAAGAGTCAATGGGAGAAAACTGTTAGTCGTTATAAGAACCTGCAAATAAAAAGTCAAGAAGAATATGTTATAATACGTCAACATCTCCTATATCCAATACCGACAAGGCTTTTGGTCAGTACCAGGTCTCATTACGCCGGCTGGTACAGGACAAATGTATCAAATCATCCAATAAGTAATTCCCGAACATTTAATACAAAAGGTCATCATTATTTCTGTCATTGTAGAAGGGTTTAACGACTAAAATATATAGTAGGATGTTTATAAAAATGTTCAGACAAATAAAAGAAACTAACCCAATTCCACTTTTTCAAATCATTAATCAAATAAATCCTTATGAAGATGGATGTGTCTGAGGAACACATTAGGCATATAATGCTTTATGAGATTAAAAAAAAAACGATAGTACAGCAGAAACTACATAAAACATTAAAGGTATTTATGGTGCGGAGTATCTCAATGAAAGAAAATGTGAATGGTGGTTTCAGAAGATCAGGTCAGGTGACTACAGCTTAACTGATGCGCCACGTTCAGGTTGAGTTTAATGATAACTTGCTGCAGGCTACATTTGATAAAGACTGTGCTATAGCAGCAAAAGAAGTAGCACGGAAGCTTAATCCAACCCATTCAACAGTTCACTGTCATTTGGAAAATGGATCCCCCATGATTTGACAGAAGTCAACCTTAGAGCAAGAGTAGACATTTGCACATCTGTGCACTCTCGTGAACGTAACTCATCTTTTTTGGACAGGTTAGTGACTGAAGATTAAAATTGGATATGTTATAAAAATGTTAAGAGCCGCAGACAATGGCTCAGTGCAGGTAAACTGCTAAAGCACAGCCCAAAATGGACCTCCACAATAGGAAATTTTGATAAGCATTTGATGGGATATTGTTGGTGTGATTCACTTTGAGTTGCTGCCACTCAATGTAACAATTACATCAGACTTCTACTGTCAACAGTTAGAGTGCTTGAATGTTGTACTAAAAGAGAAAAAGCCTGCTTTGATCAGTCGTAAAGATGTTATGTTACACCAGAATAATGCACGACCCCATACAGCAAGGATAACATCTGCAAAGACTAAAGAACGAGACTAGAAAAAACTTCCACATCCTCTTTATTCTCCAGAACTTGCCCCAACTGATCATCATCTATTCCAAACTTTGCAAAACTGTGATGGAAAAGAGCTCGAAACACATGATGATGTCAAAACTACCCTCTCTACATTCTTTTTCTCCAAACCCCAAGAATTTTATAGAAGTGGCATTTAGAAGCTTGTGAGTCGTTGGCAGGAAGTAATTAATAATAATGGAACATACAAGCCTGGCATGGCCTAGCGCGTTAAGACGTGCGCTTCGTAATCTGAGGGTCGCGGGTTTGCGCCCGAGTCACGCCAAACTTGCTCGCTCTCCCAACCGTGGCGGCGTTATAATGTGACGGTCAATCCAACTATTCGTTGGTAAAAGAGTAGCCCAAGAGTTGGCGGTGGGTGGTGATGACTAGCTGCCTTCCCTCTAGTCTTACACTGCGAAATTAGGGACGGCTAGCACAGATAGCCCTCGAGTAGCTTTGTGCGAAATTCCAAAACAAACAAATAAACAATGGAACATACATTATTGATTAAATAACATCAGCCCCCCGCTAGTACAGCGGTATGTCTCCGGATTTACAACGCTAAAATAAGGGGTTCGATTCCCCTCGCTGGGCTAAGCAGATAGCCCGATGTGGTTTTGCTATAAGAAAAACACACTCACGCACAAATAACATTAAAGCATTTCAAATCCTTTCTCTTTTTGTGAACACAAAATTGGACATTACTTAATGGATGACCTGATAACAGTGGTTTAAGCGCTATTTATATAAACAATTTCCATGAACTACATCAACTTACGAAAAATTATTATGAGTATATAACAATAGTGATAATGGTAAAAAGTATGGTCATGGTTGCGTAACTGTGACCTTTTTATTCGTTTACTTATACAAATACACCAGGAATAGATCTCGTTTACATCCTGATACTATTAACTGGGAAATTTCATTCTGATTTTCAAAATACACTGTAAAGGTATATAACTAACAAACTTTTGATGCTTGAGTAATATTTTAAATTATTTTGGCCCATTTCTTTGGTTTTTTTCAGTTATGCTTTTCCTTACAATACATTTATTGTTGAACAAAATTAACTTCGTGCAGTTAGAATTTCTTGCTTGGTCAAAAAATATAATTTTCCTTCCTTATTATACTTTAAAAATTACCTCCTCAAAGCACAGTCCGAGTAAAGGGTGGGCGAGTCGAGCGGTACTTGATACAGAATTGCATAATTTCGTGGTATACACCACAACATTTAAGAACCCGGATTCTCAATGTACATCAACATTGAAAAAACTGCTGCTTAGTTCCCTCCGTTTCACCCCACCTACAGTGTGACCAACTTCTTCCATGTACCTCACTCTCTCCCACGTGTTCACACCCAACGGCCCGTGCGCTCAAAAAGAAACTTACGTGACCTTCTGTCGTCAAAATGGAATGTGTGTCGGTTAGAAGCCCTTTGTGTTGTTGTGCTAACATATTCCCAGCGCCTCGAGCCACTACTATCTTTTCCCTACCTACTTCAAATCCCGGCTTCTCAACCGCTCCTACTACTAAAGATTTAAAATGTCAAACCAGTCAGTCCTCTCCACTATTAAAATCTTATTAGCATCGGATGTTTTAAATCTTTCTAATAAACATCAATTTGCAATTACGCTCGTAATAAACACAGGGTGATTATTCAATTTTTTTTAATTAAGCACAAAGCTACACAATGGGCTATCTGTGTTCTGCCCACCACGAGTATCGAAACCCGGATTTTAGCGCTGTAAGTACCGCTGAGCCACTGGGAGCGATCATTCAAGTGACCGACATAAAAATGATTTGGAATTTATATATACAAATTTTGGTGAGTAAAAATGACACTTATTCTTAGTTTTGTCTACTTACAACTAAAAAACCATGTATTTTGTAAATTATGACTGATTAGTGTAAAAGCCCCTGTAAAATGACAGGAATCCATTTTGAATAATTAAAGAAAATTCTAGAACTCAACTAAAACTACTCTTGACCATTTCATCAGTCGCGAAGTATTTTTCTAATCAACATATCTTTAGCAAAAACTATGCAGATAACGTCATTGTATGCAGTTTGAAAGACACCTAAATAGCACTCTTGAGCTTTTTCATTATATTATACTCCAGGAATTAGAAAAACATAGTGCGAACATTCTTTTAACAGACTTTTAACTCTTTCGACCACACAAAAGATGAAAGATATTTGGTAATAATAAAAGTTTATTTTTCTTTACGTTTTAAGGCCAAGTGGATAATAAATGTGTTAAAATACCAAAATAATATTTAACTAACATTTATCCACCACTTAAAACGTTTAAAACACTGACTTTATAATGTTAGTAATAACAGGCCTATTTGTAGTCTAATCTAAGCTTTAGACCTAATACACGGCTCCAGCTGGTACGCCGGTAAGTCTACAGATTTGCAATGCTAAAATCAAGGATTCGATTCCCCTCAGTGAACTCAGCGGATAGCTTGATGTGGCTTTACTATAAAAAAAAACACAAACACACGTCTTTTCTCGAAATACATAATAAAACATATACACAGTGTGAGAATTAAGACACACGGAATAAAAAAACACAATGACCTAATACATAAACAACGTTTTTTTTTTTATTTCATGCAAAACTACACAAGGGCTATCTGTACTAGCCGTCCCTGATTTAGCAATGTAAGACTAGAGGGAAGGCAGTTAGTCATCACCACTCACAGCCAACTCTTGGGCTACTCTTTTTACCAACGAACAGTGGGATTGACCGAAACATTTTAACGCTCCCATAGCTGAAAGGGCGAGCATATTTGGTATGACGGGGTTTCGAAGCCGCGACCCTAGGATTACGAGTCGAGTGTCTTAACCACCTAGCCATGCTGGGCCTTAAACGTAACGTAAAATAAGGCTTAGCTGAAACAGTACATGCTTAATTGTATTTCATTTTTGGTAACAATTCAATACCATAAAACTTCTATATTAAACTATTTTCCTGTTATATCATTGAAGTTATCAAAAATATAAGGAATAAAACAAACCTTTCTGACAAATCAAACTGAATATTGAGCATTCAACATAAACATCAAAGGTGGCCTAAAAACGATCAGGTGGTACTTTTGTTGCTAAGCGACAATGTATATTATTGAGCATTACCCATGAAAAAATAAAAAATAAAAGCGTGAAAGTAAGTGTTTCCAACAGTAATAAAGGGAGTAAGCCTCTTATAGTTAGTTAGTGATCATATTAATTAGTAGATAGAAATTTAGACAAACTAACAAAGAAGGAAGGTTTCAGTTTTGTTTTTTTTTGTACTGGAAATATCCTACAAATACCCTTCGTCAAATATATGCTACACACATTTAAAATCTACAAGCAACGCTATAATATGTTTTCAAGCACAAAATATGTCTTGGTGAGTCGGTTTATCTCTAAAACAATTTGACAAGAAAATTAAAAACTCCCCATCAGTGAATATTGAGTGGAATCTACTCTTTTTTTTTCATTTGAACTTCTGATTTTATCATTAGAGATAATAAATACATATCCAAAGCAGTTACTCGGTCTTTTCAATGTTTTTATTCTATTTAATGCTCTCTACACACGCACGCACATATACACACACAGAGTGCAATCTCGGATCACTGTTATAACAAAAAACACAGAATTATGGGAAACTTAAACCGAGTTAAATTATAAACACGAAAATATACATTACTATATTGAGTAAAACCACGAGTACTTTGTTAACTTGAACCATACATAGAAATATGTCTTTTAAATTAAAAACTCAAAACTTAAATCACGGAATTAACCCTTCAAAATCAAGGTGAAAATACCATTACTGTTCTGTGAAAGTATGAATTTCTATAACAATTACTCATCAGAAACAGCAAACGTTTTGGTAGAGAGTGTAATTAAAATAAGTTATGGATCCTGGCTATCTGCCAGTTCTTAAAAGACAGTTTCTTGTTAGAAAGACATTTTACAGACTTGTCGTTTGAGACTTTTGAAATAAACAAAGAAAAAAAGAAAAAAGAGAGAGGCCATAGAATTAAAATCTGTCAATCACGTCGTAATTTGAGTCAAGGTTAGGGTTAAAGTCTGATTTATTTCAGTCTCTCCAGGCCTGCAAATCTATCGTTTTCCTACGTTGGCTCTTAAGACCCACGACCGCTCCATATATATATCTAGTGCATTATGCTATATACGTACCAAAAACACTTGTAAGGAATAAGATGTAAGAACTGAGCCTTTTTCAAGATTTGTAGAAGAACATTCCTAAGTGTCATTCCTTTAATGAATATCTGATGCAATAGAAGCAAGAATTAAAGCGAAAGGGTCAAGCGGTTGTTAATGTTCAAATTTGCTTGTTATTTTTTCTAAATCTCAAGAATGCTGAAACCGGGGTCGTCATTTTGTTTTATGAAGAACTTTAAAGTGCTTCAACAATTTATCTCTCATAAGACAGAATTCTTAAAAAAGGAAAGCATTTGTCAATAACTTCTAATCAATGCAGGTTACCTGGATCGGTGATAACTAAATACATATACAGTAAGCAGCAAAGTTAACTTAATATACCTGTTTAATTACGTGTATGTAATGTCATAAGGCTAAAAGCTATAATAATTAGAATCACATCTGTAGAAAAAGCTTGCTAGCAAGAAGTTTACTTCTTTACTATGATATACTACTTGTAATTAAGCTATACATGTTATGCATTTGAAACTAAGCAGTTAATATTCCTATATAAAAATTCAAATTCATACAGAATTCGAGTCATAACATTTTGTCCTATTTTTCATGGAATCGTTTGTCAATCTTTGGCGCGAATAATTACACAGTTTCGTGAAGTATAGCCGTTTGATTTTAATAGCAGTTCAATATTTTTTAATTTTTGAAATAGGAATTCTTAGTATTTGGTTCGTTACGTACACTTCATGAACATAAGCTCAAATGAAGCGAACAAAAGCTGTACAATAATGTTCTTACTTAATCCTACAAATTTATACTTAAATAGAAGTATATATACTATTCTTTAATACATGCACTTGCTTAACAATATATTCTAAGATTATAGTTTTACAGAGCTTCGAGATATTAAGAAGAGCGCTAGGTGGCGTTATATAACAGAGTTAATTATACTGGTTACTATGACACAAACACGTATGTTGACACTTTTTGTTATCAATAAACTAATCAATCATCCATGCTGAAATCATGTGTTTTTGTAATAGAGTTGTGATTGGACTATTTAAGTTTGACCTTTACTCTGTGATCAGTATCAGTACTTATGATTACTTAAAAACAGAATAAGAATTAACAACGGACGGCTATCAGTATCTTACCTCGAGCAGCGTACTGAAGTGATAAAGATTTGACCACTGGCCTTCACACAATATAAGTTAAAGACAAGTAGCCTCTATCTATCCAGCATGAGGACACAAATGTTCAAACTAAATTTTATGGCGCCACTGATTAAACTACGAGCTCTGGTTTGTCTACTGTCCCATCACGACTGGAGCTGTTTGCAGTTGTATTCTCTACTCAATACGTTAACTAAACGCCATCTGCTGCAGGCGCGTTTCGGCACACAAGCGTTGAACATCATAAAAATAAGCACCATCTATCGGTATTTTGAGTAACGTTAACAAAAGAAAATATTAAAAAATTAACAATATTTAAATAGCTTACATAAAAAAGTAAGAATGAAGAAAAAATACTGGAGAAGGATTTATGTGGTATGACAAGTTTGTAATTTTTTTTTAATTTTACCTTCCAGCCCGTAAAATGATTACCAGAGACTATGCGATCAGTCTCATAACTATCTGTTTATAGATCTAAAATGTCTATCATCATCGAAGCAACACATAAAGTATCATTTGTATAGACATGGCAGGAAAATATATGTTTTGGATTATTGTAAAATATTAAATACTAATAGATTAGATAGCCTTAAATTAAAAAAAGCTCATTTTAACAAAATAATATTTATTAAAAGGTAGAATTGCAGTAGTTTCGTATTACAAAACATATCATTTTAGAATAAATGAAAGATTAGTTGGTTATTTCTGAACTTCACTGAAAGCTACACGAGGGCTATCTGCCGTCCGTCATATAGCAGTGTAAGACAGAGGGAAGGCAGCTAGTCATCACCACCCACCGCCAACTCTTGGACTACTCTTTAACCAACGCTACATAACGATATGGCTTTGCTATAAGAAAAACACAAGCAAAAAAACAACTGTAAGAGAAAGAAATCAACATTGCTCCTGAGCCTTCCATGTCTTAAAATAAACCTAAAAACCTATCATGAAGGAAGTTCTCACAGTTTTTGTTGATTACGTCCAATCATCACACTACAGATGAAAGAATATTAGTTCAGTAAATGAGCCACAAAGAAGCTTTCTTTTCATCCAGACTTACTGCTGATGTCTTAAACTAAATTAATTTATAAATAAGTACGTAGTATAGCATAAAAACAAGATTTTAGATAGTTGTGTGAGAAGTTCCTGCAGTAATTCATATGTCATAATGTTCCTCATCCAGTTGAAATGTCTGTATATCATTGCTAAGAGTCTAGAATAATAGAAAACGGAGTTTCCAAATACTAGTTTGTGTTAAGGAAACAATATATTTCTGAAAGTGTAAAAATATCTAATTATTTTAAGTATTTATAGGGGTTTTAATCAGCACTATTTTGTCTCAACCGCTAAAATCCCCCGCTGGTACAGCGGTAGGTCTACGGATTTACAACCATAAAATCAGTGGTTTGATTCCTGTTGGTGGACTCAGCAGATAGCCCGGTGTGGCTTTGCGATAAGAAAAACACATAACAAATACACAACCACTAAATTAAAACTGAATAACAAATATATACATATATTTGATAACATGTATTACAAAAATTATTAATTATTGTGTCTCGTATTTTAAAATAAAATCATGTACAAGTGATAATGTTATGTTTTTGTTCTGTTTATATTTTGTTGTTGTTGTTTTGTAGTAAAGCCACATCAGACTATCTGTTGAGTTCATCGAGAGGAATCGAAGCGCTGATTTTGGCATTGTAAATCCGTAGACTTACTACTGTACCAGCGGAGGACTGTTCTGTTAGTACGAGTAGGAATGAAATATGCTTACCAAGAGTGAAACTGATTTTATAGACAGGAAAAAGTGCAATCAAAATATCTGATGCATTTGTTTAGAGTTGGTATAGACAAACCAGGAAATTCATAACGTTAAAGTAACTCTTTGAGACATTATATATATATTTTAGTAATACCTACCTAAAACCTTTATTTATTTAAATACTTCTAAAATATAGTGTGCAGTTTCAAATTATTATAAAAAATAAGATAAAAGAGTATCAGAAGTGGACTTATATGTTTTTGAAAATAGTGTGGTTAGTACACTAACGTATAATACCAAATAGCATTCCATACATTTATTAACTTTCTGTTGTAAAAGAATCAAAAACATTTTTGTCTTTATCGTTAATGTTACCACCTGCAAAATATATAAATATTTCTTTAGTCTATGGCTATAGCATACCTTTACTACCTTTTGATACGGACTAACGATCCAAGAAACTACGTTTTCGCAAGAAAGTCTTTGTTCTGGGAAGATAACAACAGATTGTTTGTTTGTTGTTGTTGTTGTTGATTTATTTCACGCAAAGCTACGCAAGGGCTATCTGCGCTGCAACAACAGAAGGTACTTAAGTTTGCAAAAATACAAAATAATGGACAAATTATTTGTCGAAAAGCGTACTTTGGCCTGATGAATTGTAGTTTGAAATTTTGGAAAATAACAGACGCCATTGTGTTCGTCGTTGGATTGACGAAAGATTAAAGGAAATTTGTCTGTAGACTTCTGTTAAGCATCCAAGTAAAAAAGAGTTTAACTACAACTAGAGTTGATGCTCTTTAACTTAATGATCGGATCATGGACTTTACCTGATATAAGAAAATACTCATTCACTACGCCATTTCATCTGGGTTTTATTTAATCAGACAAATTTTCTAGCAGGATAGTGACTCCAAGCACATAGTAAAGTTACTAAAACTGTTTTAATATAAATGAAGCAGATGGGATACTTTCATGTTCAGTGTGACATCCGCAAAGCCCCTATATCAATAGTATTCAATGTGTATGTGGAACTAACCTGGTCGCGAAAACAGCAAATGCTGGGTATTAATACTAATATTAATTTGTTTGTTCGTACTTTATGGTGTGATAGGTAGTCCTTAGTTTCCTGAGTTCGATTCCTCGTGGTGGACAAACCACAGATAGCATATTGTGCCAAAATGAACGAAAATTCAGTAGAAGTTTTCGATGACCTAGCGGCGTGTAACAAACTTATACAGTCTCCAACAACATCTTTACATTACAGTTACTTTACTAATTGTATCAATAAACCTAGATTTGCAGGATTATAATGATAAAAATCGGGTTTATATACCCCTGGTGGGCAAAGTACAAACAGCCCATTGCGATGTTTTGCGCTTAACAACAACCAAACTTCGTGGGAAGTAGAGAAGGTGCATATAGGTGATTACTTTATAGTCCTTTTGGCATATGTAACGGAATTAAATGCAAGTTAGTGTCCTATAAGTTTTTGCCACTGTTGCTTTTGAACGATAGTACATTTTTAAAAAGTAAGATAACTTTTGAAATCATTCTCTCTTAGCGATTTCTTTAATTGTTTTGTTTGTTTTTTTAATTTCGCGCAAAGCTACACAAGGGCTACCTGCGCTAGCCGTCCCTAACTTAGTAGTGTAAGACAAGAAGGAAGGCACCTTGTTATCACTACATACCGTCAACTCTTGGGCTACTCTTTTACCAGGGAATAGTGAGATTGACCGTAACATTATAGCGCTTCCACGATTGAAAGGGCAAGCATGTTTGATGATTTATTTTAATATCTGTTTTATTATTTGGTAAAAATCGATAAAAACAGCCTTGCGTTTCTCAGGCTGAAGTCTCGAAATTCTTCCAAGTTTTTATATGATTTGCTAAAAACTCTGAAGGCTTAGTAAAAGTTGGTTGAAAGTTTATACTGACAGCTTCCGCCTTGTTACATTTTCACTTCACTGAGCTCGAGAAATCCAATCTTCACAAATCCGTAGAAGAGAACTTGATACCAATCACATCTTTGTGACGGTGAACAGATGAACCACTTGCGTTCATATTAAACTGTTCCTTTATAAATATGTATCCATACACACATTGCAGTGAGACTACGGAATGAATCAGACAGTCACTGTATCGCCTTGATCAGCAAGCTATTGTGTTTTCTTCATCTATCTCACACTCAGCGACAGCCGGCAGACATATGAAAAAAGTATAGCCGCCTTTATTTCCTAGACAGTTCTTTCTCTTTACTACAAATGGTTTCATACAGAAATATTTAAAATTCTCTACCCATGTTTCTTTTCTGGTAAGTCCTCGAGACTCCCTTTCTCTACGTAAACTTTTGAAACGAGTTGTGCTTTTTAATTATTGACTCTAAATACAAAACTTAAAATTTATATGTCTCTCCCTAGTTACAAAAAATTTCGGCCTATTCTGAAACGTTGTATACGTATATAGTATTATAAAGTGGTTATCACTTGTTAACTATAATATATAAGCTCACTCGATGCCTGTAGTCTTATCGCTTAATTCTGTGATGTGTTTAAATCTTTAGGTGAGACTATATACAAACACTTGTGTGTATGTGGAGATCTAACAAGAGAAATGTTTACACCTTACGACCGTGTATTGTTAGTAATGACTGGGCAAGACTGACATGAATCACAAATAAGTATAGAAGGAGTGGTAATAAAATTAAAAAGAATTATTGCAGCAAGGAATGTTTTATAATTTAACCCTCCTAACACAAACACATACGATAAATAATAATAATAACTAAGAAATTGTAAAACTTTCAATGCGTTTACACTACAGTTTAAATAGTAGAGATTAGTTCGTCTTTGGACAATAAAACTAAGATGGCATAAATCTAAATTTTAAATTTATCAAATTTTACTTCACTACGTGAAGGGAACCGATTATAGAGTCATGGATAACCTACAGATGTCCTTTACGATTGTCAGATACTGAACTTGTGTTGATATATATTTTATAAACCTAAAACTTTACGGTTAATGTTATTCAAGATAATAATAGCCATTTGGTTAAAAAAAAATTCGTTTAGTCATCTACATAGTACAGACTAGCAACATTCGTTAATTTTACGACAGGAAATACATGTTCATAATATCTCTTTATAGGTTACGGAGCCATTTGTGGATGTACTTCTATTCAAAAGAGGAATATAATGTGAAAAACCATTCACAAATAATATTTATCAAATCTTACAACTTTGTAAGTGTACAGCCTCGAGTAACAGAAGCAAAAATTATTCAAGTAATATTGGTAAGTATTAATTAAAAATAAAAGAACAGTTGTTATTCTTCAAATCTCCTGTGTTCCCTATGAACAATAAAATCTGTTTTTTTTCCCCTCCTGTATCCCGTGTTTCCTAAAAACAATGAAAACACAAAAATGTTATTCCACCCCTATCTTATGTACTCTAAGAACAATTAAAACAGTTTTATTTCTCCTATATTTAAAGTTCTCTATACATAATAAAAACAGCTGTTCTTCAACTAATGTTTTATGTTTTTATACACAATTAAAACGGTTCTTGTTCAGCCAACATCCTAGACACAATGACAACCCAGCTGTTGATCATCCTATTTTATATATCTATACATTCCACGGTACATCTTGAAGTGCAACGCATCTCTAAACTTTATTTTCAAACTTGGAGTCCTATACGAATGTGAAATTAAATGCTAAACTTCTAGTCAGTTTGTGGAATTAATGCAGACGAGGCTGTGTAAGGGCATAGTATAAAAATTAAGATTTACTTCCGAGTTTAAAAAATCGATACCAAGGTCACTTGAACAGGGAAGTGTCGATGAACGACGAGACTATTGTAATAAGCATGTTGAAGTGGTATATTTATTAACCTCTACACCATCCTCGCAGGAAACAACCCCTTTTCTCCATTCTTGCGTAACTCCAGACGATACATCATATGGAGAACCCGGCAGGACTCGCACTCTGATCTGTCCTAGTTCTACCAACCTTAAACCAAGGTGAAAACTCAATATTTTATTAAATAAATTTATGCATGTTATATGTACATTTTACCCCATTTTCGTAATTGTTTCCTTATGGATCAACTCTAACCACTAAAGTAAAACAAACTTTGAACTACGAGTTTGTTAAGCTACTTTGATTTATATCTTAGAATATAATGTTAGGATTTTATTCAACAAAACCAAAACATTACTGACTTCTGGAGTTCCATGATCTATACAAGTAACCACCATCTTTCGTGTGATTTATCACCACACAAAGTCCCCTACCCACACACGCATGAACAACGGTCGTCTGATGTATTTAATGGGGCCGGGCGTGTCCCAAAGTTAGCATTTTAAGAATTGTGATTCCAGGTTTGCGACACGTTATGTAATAAACCGTCCCCTCCTTTGTGAAGTGGTAGTCGAACCATACTGTTCGATCAGACAAAAATAGTAGTGTACTTGGCATCGGGTATGCTGAGAACTAGCTGCCTTCACCTAGTCAGTCAGTCCAAACTTAGGCGACCATGAGCAGATAGCCTTTGTATAGCTTTGCACAAAAAGAAGAAATAAAAAAAAAACATTTCATGAACTAAAATATACTGGTTGTTACACAAATTAAATCCTTCCTTTTTATTTTAAGAACTAATTTTATGCAAGGTGTTACCCAGATATAAAAGGCCGTTTCAAAACCTTAAGCTTTTTCAATTCCTAATTATGCCACGTTTTGTGTCAATGTTGTTATCTGTTTTATCGGAATATTGCTCAATAATTGTCTTTCTGCAATATGTACAATTCGAGGAATCGAACCCTAGATTTTGTCATTAAAAGTCTGGAAAACTTACATCTGACTGAGTTTGTGTCAGCGTAATGAAGTTATAAACCAGTTGACAAGATTCTGTGGTCGAAACGAATTCTTTACAAACGAATAACTCAGAAGAACGTTGTGTTCACCAACACATCAGCACTGACGATATCTGTTTAGTCTTTATTTTGTTAGTGTAAAAATGTGTGATGAAATATCTGAATAACACCAATTATAACTTCAAACACTTCATTTTTGATTGGCTCAGTACAGGTTTCTCCAATAAGAAGAACATTCCCAGCGTGAAGTCTTGTCATAATTGACTGAGAGCGCATCATGTAGTATGGAACATTTTCCAACGTATCCTTGAAAGCTGGACAACAAATAACATCAACGTATTACTAGCAAAACCTTGCAGACGGTAATGTCTTTGCAGCACAGCGAAAATACTCAGATTAATTTACAATTTACCTAATGTGCCAGTTTACAATGTTGGAACTCTAGCAAGTATTCTAGGCAAATTTTGGGCTGAAGTAAAGTTGGTGCTCAATTTATACGTTTATTGGAACGATCAAATGATAATGTACTGTTATGTTTTCTAGATCTTGTTATTTATTATCAATTCTCTTAATCAGATCAAATTCTTCAACGAAATGTTATACTTTAAAAGTTATCTGGGAGTATTGGCAAGATATACTATGTAACTGCACTAATTAGTCAGATTTAAGAAAACAACAACTGAAAACAGAAGAGAGGTGGCGTAGAATGAAATGTTTGCTGACTAGTGATTTTGGCTTACAGATCATTTGCTGCTTGCATAACAAGTCAATAAGTGTTCACTGATTTACATTTCATAAGATGTAAACTATTCCTGAATTGTTCACTTTCTCAAGACTACAACTCGTTATCCTTTGTCCTCTAAAAATCGGTTCGCTGACTTCGACTCTGTTCACCAAACTTTCTTAAAGTGTATTTCTTGCTTTAGTCTCTCTGATATAAAATCGTCCTACGTCACAAGTAGTGTCTGGTATAACCTGTAAAAACTGTGGTTTTTTTTTTTAAACTGCTTCATTTCTTTTTGGTTAGTATTCAATCATCGTGACGGATGTTGAATCATAACTCCATGTTCCTCAATTCGTGTAGAACTTACCATCGAATCGGTAGCTCGCAATGTCGAACTTGCTCTTCTTCATTACACGGTAATGAAGAATAAGCACCGTGTTTGATTCGAATATCACAATAACAATATCAGGCACAACCTCCTGTCAGACAAACACGTTAAAAGGAAGCTAGCTTAATGGTCATTATGTTCTTGCAGCTACGTGATAGTATACAATAGTGCAACGGACTTCCTTTTGTCGCTTCGGTGGTTTGAGGGTCGTATCTCTTCATAATAAATATAATTTTCCTCAGTTTGGTTAGCAAAAAGTCCAGAAAATACGTAACTATGGATTAATTTTCCGTGACTTTCAGATAAGAGAGTTTTGCCAATGTTAAGATAATAAGTATTTTAAACAGTTGAGAAAGAGTAGAGTTTTTTTATTCAGAAGTTTATTATTTAACTTTGGCATAATTTTAAATTACTACATAATAAATACCATCTATCGAAAGAAGCATCACAGCTATATAAATGTTTTTTCAATAAACTTTTCATTTACAAATTTTTAACACGCAACTATATAGAGTGCAAACCAACCAGTGTACAGGTTTCAGAAAATATTTTTACTGACTTGATGTAGTGGTTTATTTCGTTGTTTATTTATTTGTAATTAAGCACAAAGCTTCACATTAGGCTATCCGTTCAAGTGCTAACACGGTTATCGGAACCCGGTTTTTAGCGGTATAAGCCTGCAGATAAACCACTGGGGGACTCGAGCTATTGAAACAAGCGATGAACGAAGAGTCAATATTTAATCTCATGCTTCTAATTCTATCTTTCCTTTAAGCATTTTAGGAGCATTTTAAAGAGTTTTCATTAATTAAATAGTAAAAAACATAAAACAATTATTTACATTAGGTGTTTTCATTTGCTAACACATAAAACGTGCTAATATGAGGAAAAAAACATCATTTTAAATCGGGTCAGGTACACTTATTTCTTTTAGCACTTGAATATCAAATTTAGTTTTAATATCAAGCGAAAAATATAATGTATGGCTGCTTTAAGTTTAAGTCGAAATATATTAAAAGTGTAATTTTCTACAAATGATTACAAACTATTAAAATCCGGGAGTTAAAATGTATAAAAACAAAAAGAAAAGGCGACTCATATGTATTGGACTTTGGAGCAGTCGTTGATTTATGTAACGTACATCACAGAAAGATAAATGGTAAGAACGGGACGTGTTAGATAGCTGGAATCAAATGATAAACACTTGGTTCATGTGAATACTCCAAGGGATTCTTAATAGTCGCGATATCATAATACCCATTAACCAAATTATGTTTAAAACCTATGTAATTGAGCTATGTTTTCCTTTTTCAAGTTTACATACTTGCGAAACAGGTATTCTTGTGTACTAATTGACTGTTAAAATATCTAATATAGAAGAAGAAAAGACTGGACAAATAATTGGAGTCCACCATTCTACGAAAATATAATGAGATAAAATAACGTTTGTCTTGCAAGAGCACTTGACAATGTTAGGACTTATATAAAAGTAGAAAAACAAGATATCACGTCAAACTCTTATGACCAGATTAGCTGTTAATCCAGTACATACCCGACTTTTCCTTATCACATGAAGAAAGCTAAATTCTGTGCAACATCAGTGTACACTCAGTATAGTACAAAGAAATTGCTAAAAGAACTTTCCTAGAAAGAAAAACACTTTTAAACACTAGAAAACACTTCTTCGTGGTAATATTTTTTTATTTACTTCATATACTTGTCAGTTTACCATCGACAAAAGAGTGAATTGAGCTTTCTAGTCTCATACGTGCCTGCTACACACTTAGCTAAATAGTTTGGCGATGTAATCTCTGTACGCGATTTTGTTTTGCAGTGATACTACTGGACTTAGGGAATAAAACCAAGAAAAATAAAAGAGATCAATAATCAAAAAAAAAAATCAGTTTTAATCTCACTCTACTTGACTCGCTTCTACACAAGTCGCACTTACTCGGGTGAAAGTTCAGAAGAATTGCGTTTCGTCAGTTTCGTCCCATACAACGTTAATTTCGTTTACGAGTACAATTCATGGTTTATACGTAATGTCTGTTGAATTAAACGGTTCTCACGTCTCTAAGTGCAGTTGTTCTTCCGCACTCGTAAGTGGAAAATTTCTGATGCACACCTCTGAGAAATATATAATATTTTTAAAAAAGGGGGTGTGAAAGATAAGAGAAGAAGCGGTAAAGACATGATAGAATTGGTATCTATAATATATAAATAAATATTTCTAAATATTGAATACTTTTTAAGTCATGCGGTGTGTACATATATAAAAGGTATATTTATTAATTAACGATCTTTTCTACTGTCGTATGTTATACATAGTCTTCTGATGCTGTATAAATTGCTCGATACCATGATGATGTTAAACTGTTAAAGAAAAGATTCATCTTGTTTTCACTGCTTAAAACAATACAACAATAATTACATTTAATGTTTTGTATGTTTGGTATTCATCCCTACGTAAGCAATAACTGCAAGGTGTAAAATTTCGAATGTAAATTTTATTATTTTTTGTTCTAAATAAATATTTACTTCTCATATATATATATATATACACACACATGTCATAATTATTTTACAACGTAAATGCCATTGCACTTACCGCAGATGAGTTTATAGATATTCCATGAAGACATGTGGATAGACGAAATACCATTCATTATAATCATGTTCACAAGTCACTCGTTTATTACGTAAACATAACACTATATTTAGTATTCCCCTCGGGAAAAAACAGCATAATTGATTCACAAGTTAAATTATAATAGGTTTACAAATCCTCCTTCAAAATTCGGCGTTTATTTATTTTTAATGCATGGATTAAACAATTAGTCAAGAGGCATCTAATGTTCAGGTACAACCGGCTGTAACTTTTAGCCCCTCCCCATAGACCAAGCACTTACCACCTACATGGCGATTCTTAATTGATGTTTGAAGTTCATGTTTTGTTCTTTTCTTTACATTTTGAAATCGTGGCGCAATTCAGGCCAATACTCACTCGTACTGAGTACCAGAACGTATTTTTGAAAGCGTACGGTACTAGTACCGCGACTTATTTGAGTTGCTTTTTCGGATGCACGTGCGTTTCATTGTTCCATCTGAAAGTATCTATTTATTGATACTCAAATTGCCACTTGTTTCTGTTCATACGTAGTTTTTTTCATAAACAGATCTACCTCACTCACCTGAGTACCTCTACTTTTTTGTTTTTGAAAGTTTTACCTCTATTCACAAATCGCCCAGCATAGCCAGGTTGGTTAAGGCTATCTGTTCTAATCATCCTTAATTTTGAAGTGATAGACGAGATGGAAGGTAACATGTAAGTATCACACGCCGTCAACACGTGAGTTTCTCAAAACGACTACTGCGGTTTGACTGTCACTCTTATGATGTATCTATAACACAAAAGTAATTTTATTATTACTGTTTTCTTCTTATTTTTTGCGGCAACAGGGCACGAACCTGGTCCGCGTTTACTAAATTGCGTAAGAGTTGTTTTTTGTAGCTGGTAAGAGATTCTAGCATTATAATGTCGTCGTATTTCCAAAAACAGAGAATGACGCATAAAAAACAAGAGACGGGGAGAAAATCGCGTTTGCTTATAAATTGATGTTCAGTACTACTATTGTGTTAGCGTCACAGTTTTCTTTCATTCGACTGCTGAGCCTTCTAGTAATTGATCTAATAAATCCCAGGTTGCACCTCGTGCACATGAACACATATTCATACTAATGCTGAGGTGTTCATTAGATGTTGTGTATCTTTACAGAGTTGAAAAGCTCGATTAATCTCGACTCTGTTTGCAGAATACATTTTAATCGAACTTGTGAATACAGCTGTTCGACAAATTTATTAATTTTCACCTTAGACATAAAAGAAATAGTGCCTAAATAGGGTATAATTAAAGTAGTATTCATATTGTTTTACGCTTACCTTTTTTTGCAAAAAAGAAAAAAGAAATATATATATATATATATATATATACATGTATAGCCGTGCTACGTTTTAACACTTCATAACTTTCGATAAAAAAATAGGAAACTTATTTAATATAATACAGTTTCACTTACCTAATGTTTGGAATTAGTATCATACATTATTATTGTCATGGTTTATAAATTATAAAATGTTTTGTTTATATATATATATATATATACACACACACACACACGAGTAGCTGATACTTTATGAACTCAGGGAATACAACTTTGGTCATCATGAACACTTTCAAGTAGCACTGATGAAAGTGATGAGGGCAAGCTACTTCTCTAATCAACATTTTAAGGAAAATCGTCTAATTGGTATTAAATTATCACAATGACAAATTAAAATTAAGAGAAACTGAGTCGTAATATTTGAACAAAACAATATTTTCCACTCCTTTTAACTCATGCTGGGGGAATAGAACTGAAACAGGAAACTCTCGCCCGGTCTGAATCATTCAATATATTTCATTAGAAGAAAAGTAATTTCATACCACTGCTACCATCAGCATATTCGTCCCAGGAAACGTCCCCGCTGCTGGGAGCAATACAGTAAGTAATGGCTCTGCTGACTTTCTTCTTGGATCTTGTCCTTCCTACAGAGCTACGAATAATCCGATGCGTCATGTTGTCGTCACACACACTCAGTTTAGCAGGCATTAATCAAGTGCTTGTTTTTGCTAACCTTAAACCTTTTTTGAAATATACTGAGCAACAGCTTTATTGTACACGATTGTGATCAAAATAATATCAAAACTGAAACTCTTGCATTCAAGGGTTACTCGTCTGGTCACAGTTACACACACGTGTATACAGATCGGGCATTACTACATTTGTTTGCATTAAGTTGCTGCTGCTCCGCGATTTAAACTAGGTAAGTGTAGTTCTGTTCGTAATCTAACACCATGAAACTTCTCGAACGTGGGTCTCGACAGGCCATGCAATCGTGGTAGACGATTTTTGACCGTTAACGGGAAGGACAAGAATCAGGTCACACACATCCGCGATGTATCACTTACGAAAAACGGTTAGTGATTTTTTTCGGTAAAATCATATCAACAGTATAAATAATCCACTTTATGTGCCGTTACAATAATTTTCACTGATGGAGGATGAATACTAGTGCATTGAGTTCAAATATAATTGAAATTACAAAAAGTACAACAAACTAACAGCCAGCATCGTCTGTCTTCGACTCCACACTACGTTTCGTGACGTTAACAAAGGTATGCACGGGTTGGCAGTGGCTTACAGGGACTTGTTAGAAAAAAAATGTTACTGCGAGACAGCGACTTCCGTTGAGTCTAAAGTTCTCCAGACACACATGACCAATAGGGAAAGTCTTTAAACAATGCACGTGACGGATTTATCAATACGACAGTGACTGTGGTGGTTTAGACAAACTGATTTTCTGTTCGGTAGTAAAACTGAGCTCAGCCAAGCGGTCATTCAGTGGTTCGTAGCCTTCCAGGATTTTTACTTGCAGGGCGAGGCTGGTCCGTGGTTTGAAGCGTGTTTCCTGTTCACCCCCACCCAGCCTACTTCGCAGGAAGTTGTCAACGTTAAAATAAAAACAAATAAGTTTGAATATCGACACATGATCTTCTGGTGATGACATATTGACAAGTATACTCAAGAATGTGTGTTTACAGCATTCAACTATTTGTTACTAATGTGAGTCGGCAAACCAAGAAGACCAGTTCTCAAAGATGAATTACCCTGTTCATTCATCAGAAATGGTGAAAAGAAACAAAAACTGTTTAGCAGTGAAAGTGAGTCGGTGGTCCAGAAAGCATAGAGTCCAAAAAATAAGTTATCCTGTTCATCGAATACAGACAATAACTATAATAACCTCACTAAGAAGAGACAAAAAGTATTTAACCTGGTATTTCAATAAGAAAAAAAAAAGGAAAAGATACACTCTCGTTGAAAAATGTTTTTTTAACGTTTTATGACATTGCTTTGTTAGTAATGTTTCCTTGTTAAACAGCAATGAACACATCTTATAAAAGGATCGGCTAACATTATTCTAATTCACTGTTCTAAAACAAGATTAGAGACCAGTGTATACTACACTATTTTGGAAAAGACATCAAAACGCTGTCATAAATATATGAGTTACAAATGTACGTGAATCTCAGAACGGCTACTCCATTTAGAATCCAATCAACACATTAGTGCAATGTTTTTTACAACTAGAAACTGGAATAATTTTGCTTTTTTAACTGCTCTATTTCGATAAGATTTTGTAGACACTGATTAGTCAAGGGAATTAGCCTATATTTGTTTTTTCGTTTAAAATCCAATCAACCCAACAAAAATACAGACTGTTAAATTAAAATTCCAAGTTATAAATCATTCCAACTAAAACACTTGATACGATTATCGATCTATTCTTTCTAATTGATTTTCTAGTCACCGTGTTTTCTCCCGCGAGCTAGTTGCATATATGATACTACGCATGCGCATGTTATCGACAGGCGTTTCAAGATCGAAATTGCGTTCCTTTCTCTGGGGAGACTTTCACGTCCATTTGTACTGGTTAACTGAGAGTCACATTCAACAAGAGATGTTTGAAATAATGAAAATACTTATCTTTATTGCCAGTCCCCATCAATAAACATTGTTTACCCACCGCATTATTCACAATTACATATTCTATGGCACTCTAAGAAAAGCCTTGACACAAACAATTTCATCTTGTTACAAGATCTATTCCATTTTTAAACGCTAGATTCCTTACGAAGTTGCCCCCCAGTGGCTCAGCGGTATGTCTACGGACTTACACGCTAAAATCCGAGTTTCGATACCCGTGGTGTGCAGAGCACAGATAGTCCATTGTGCAGCTTTGTGCTTAATTCAAAACAACATCCTTACGAAGTCCTTCATAGATTTTCAAGAATTGAGTCGTCGGCCATTATTATGACAAATATAATGTGGTCGGAATGCTATTAATATAAGCTCTATTAGCTCTTGAAAATCCCTAAAGAACATAAGTTCTTTAAAATGTAACAGGCCTAATACTACTTTGCTATGACATGTCTAGCTGTAATCATTCTTCACTAGCTTGTAAAAGGTTACATACAAAAACAATATTAATTTTTGTTAATATTCACTAACACCATGGGTAAAACTATGCCGGTACTCGTACTGAATACCGAAACTTATTTTTTTAAGGAGGTACTAGTATCGGGACTTATTTGTATGTGTATGTTTACACATAAGTTTTTTCGTTTTCAAAAACAGTTCCATTTTATCCAGCTACGTATCTCTACTCTTTTTTCTTTTTTTTTTGAGAATTTCACTCGTATACATATATGTTTATGGCTGATTCAAGAAGGCTTTCACTAAAATTTACCTGTACTTTGCAACATCCATCTTCTCTTCAATCTTGACAAGTTTCCCAATCCTTAATGACCAGAAGCATTCCCATAACACGATGATGCCACCACCATGCTTGACAGTTGAGAAGGTGATGACTGGGTGGCGTACTGTGTTGGGCTTCCACCAGAAGTAACGCTTTGAATTAAGGCTAAACATATCAACTTTTGTTTCGTCTGACCATAAAATCTTCTGCCACATGCCTGCAGTGTCATTAACATGCTTTATCACAAAACCCATACGAAATTTGAGATGATTATTTTTCGGTAATGGTTTCCTTTTTTGATACTCACCCATACAGACCAGTTTTGTGTAGGGACTTGGATACTGTCGAGGTGTGAACGCTGACGCTTTATCACATTATCCCTGGGTTGTTTGAAAAGCTTCTTGTTCTTCGTGGTTGGTTTGCCTTTCACTCTGTGAGTTGTAGCTTGAACAGATAGATGCATTTGCTCTGAAGCCATATTAAATAATTTTGATTACACACATACAGAGAACGTTACACTCATCTCGTGACCTACCAAATTAATATTTTGCACCTGAACTGATACAGGATTGTCGTAGCAAAGGAATGGAATACTTATGGAATTGAGAATGTTCTAATATTATTTGAAAGTCTAACTCACATAATATAAGCGTTTTTATTAGCTTTCGTATTTGAAGTAGATTGTGTACATTCTAAATATAACACCCAATGTGAAAGTTTCATGATTGAAAGCTCAGGTGCTAACAAAATGTGGAAACTTTGCAGGGTTGAATACTTTTGCAAGGCACTGTAACTAGTCTAAATATGTAACACAGAAGTATTTGTAGTGTGAAAAGAGCATTATTGAACTCAGACAGAAATGGAGGGAAATAAATGACGATAATATCGAACTAAACAAGTAACACATTCAGGAGTAAAATAGCCAATTGTTAAATTAAAAGAGGTAAGTTTATATTGCATTATAGTTCTTGTACTCCTAACCCTGAAGAAGACTTATGAAAAAAATTTTTATTATTAGCTGGGGAGTAAATATCGTTTTGCTTCTTCCCTCTTTCTTTATTTTCATGTTGTTTTTGAAAACAACGAAGCTTTTAACAAATAGTGTAATCTATTTGAAAAGTAAACTTGAAAGAGAGAAATGTTGAAGTTAATCGTATTTTATAATACCGAAATCCTTAAGTCCCACAGAATAACAATGTTAAAAAAATGCTTCCATGTTGATATGAGACAGCAGTTTTCCATAAATTGCCAAAGGCGAAAATTTCATATAAAAATATAATTAATTAATACATACATAACGATAAAATGATTTGAGTGTGTTTTTACGTAACAAAACAAAAAATATTAAAATTTAACGGAATGTAAAACCTTCCGAAAACGTATGGTTTCAACTTTATGATATGTTCGGGGCAGAAAGTTTGTTACCAGGTTAAACGTAATAATTTTCACTGCAATGATATCCATCAGACAAGAAACGCTGTTTTGTGTTGCTTGTTTGTTTGTTTTTTCAGGTGAAACATGATTTTAGACTAAAAGCACGAATTTATCAAATGCAGTTATTCCTCTGTTGAAGTTATTACTTGTGAAACTTGCGGAGTAGAAAAAGTCACATTATGGTGAAAGGCAGTGAGTAAATGCATAGCTAAATACATGTATTGTCTATGATAGCTAGTATTTTCGAAGTACTAAATATTATGTGGTAAAACAAAACTACTCAGCTAAAGTAACTTATTTTCTGATGGAATGATGTATTCAGGAACACAGAATGTGTCACAACATTTTCGAATTTGTAAGTAAGTTTGTGTAAAATAATGCCATCCGACTTCGATTAATTGTTCCTGAGTGAAATATTTCAAGCAAGATATAACTGACAAGAGGCAATAATATAATCGACATATTGTTCTTCTATGTAAGGAAATCTTGACAGATGTATTGACTGTTTTTCTTCGTTCTGTGGCATTTTACCCACAAAAAAGTAAACTTTGGTTAAGAACGATAAAATATAACGATTTTAATTTGTTTTTACGTAACAACAGACAAAAATCGTTATATTTAATGGTGTGTAAAAGCCTTCCGAAAACGCAAGGTTTCAACTCAATGATACGTTTGGGACAGAAAGTTTGTTACCAGGTTAAACGTAATAATTTTCACTGAAATGATATCCATCAGACAGGAAGCGATGTTTCGTGTTGTTTCTTTTTCT
This sequence comes from Carcinoscorpius rotundicauda, assembly GCA_011833715.1. Taxonomy (NCBI): domain Eukaryota; kingdom Metazoa; phylum Arthropoda; class Merostomata; order Xiphosura; family Limulidae; genus Carcinoscorpius; species Carcinoscorpius rotundicauda. The sequence goes on along the minus strand of CM022400.1, from coordinate 25,792,590 downwards.
TTTTTTCAAGTTATACAGAATAATAATGTTATGTAAAAAACAGAATTCTTTCTTTCTTTATTATTTTGTATATAGGTCATAGAAACACCAGCGCTATTTCCTGTTTATACTTGTAATAAATATGTTCACAGCTAAAAACGTAAAAACAAGTTTTAATGCAGACTTAAAAATCTGAAGCTTAAAGAGGAAGAGGATGCTTGCGCGTGCGTTGAAACACAATAAATATATTTTTTTTTCAAAACGAAAAACGTAAGCGATGGCGAAAAACAATGAAATGGTTTAGCGTTGTTCAAATCACCCGCAAAGATATTCAAGTGTAAGCTCATGATAAAACAATAATATAGAACGAATAAGCCAAGATAAACTTCCTTTTGAAATAGCACATGAGAGTTTTACTGACAAGAATATATTTACTTTAAAAACGCATGAAATGCTGACTATACTGACTTCATTTACGTCTTTGAACAGGATGCCAACAATTACTGCGTTTTTTCTCGTTAGAAATTCAGTTCTTAAAATATGAGACAGCAGTTTTCTTTAAATTGCCAAAGGCGAAAATTTTATACAAAAATAATTAACTAAAACAACCGTCGATCCATAAGATGGTTGAGAAAAAGTTTCAAAAATATGCATTGCAGTGTACTATTTTAAAATGTAACGCCAAAGCACCTTTTCAAAATTAATACCATACGAAGTGATTCGAGAAATTCCGGGTTAGAACCAGATGATTCACATGTAAAACGAGGTTAGAAACCACTGCTACAGAGCATAAAGATCATGAGCAGTAAAGTATGTCACACATACCCTCAATATATGTATTACATAACAAGTTTTGTTATATAATGTTATACACCTGGATGGGTGTTACGTTTTTGATGCGGACTGAACGCAACAGAAAGACACAGATAGCAGCTTGTATAATTTATTATAATGATCTACTTATATGATAGACACAAAATAAATTATCCAATAGCAATAACAGATATCCAGTTTCAACCTTCAAAACAACTTACAATACAAAAAGGTACTGGTCTGTGCTTAATAATATGATATAGAATAAGTGTCCAAATCCGAAATCCAAAGTTCTAATCTAGGCGGTGACTTTAGTCCCACGGAGAAATTTTCGAAGTTTGAATGGGTAATTTCAAACAAAAATTCACAGTCCAATTCGTATTGACTTTCGGTATAATCTGTAATCCGACTGAATTGTAAAGATTGACGGAATAAAAATTTCACTGCTTTAGTCGATCAAGCTCTATTCACAAATTCAGTTTAAACTTTCTCAAACGAGACAAACTTCTTGATCCGAGTAAAAATGGATGATGACTTCCCTCGCATCGCCGTCTGTTTATATACTAATCGCGTAACTTCCCAGAATTCCACAGTACAAACACCAGGCCAATACAAGTGATCAATCTACCTAGTTTTAAAAATTTCTACATGAATAATTCTAAATGAATTTTAATTATTTCTAAAATGTTATTTTAAATTTCACTGGTTTAAACCTCGAAAATATAAATATAAATAATAGATATGGGAATTCAAACACGACATGACATGATTGTCGTTTACATAACATTTACATGATATTTACATAACACTCTCGACATGGTTGTCGTTTACACAACATTTACATGATATTTACATAACAATGGGTAACAAAGTTCCACCAATTAAATTATTTGTCTACCGGTGACACGGCGACATGTCTGTAGACTTATACTGCTAGAAGCAGGGTTTCAATACCAGTAATGGGCAGAGTACAGATAGCCCTTTGTGTAGCTTTGTGCTTCATAACAAGCAAACAACAATTGATTCATTTATCTCAAACTTAAAATACTTTAACCATGTGGGTTTTGCTATTGATTTTTAAAGTATGATTTGCATGTATGTACCTATGATTCCTCCCTCAGACTTCTTCGTTAACCAAGTGCTGACAAATAAAATATGAAAACGTTAGGGATGTTTGTTTATTTTGAATTTCGCGCAAAGCTGTTCATAATTTATCATTTTTATAACCACCCACCGCCAATCCTTATACTACTCTTTTACCAACGAATAATAAGATTGAACGCTCCCACGGCTTAAAAGGTGTGCATGTTTGATGTAGCGGGGATCCAAACCCGCCACTCTCAAACTACGAGTCGAGTGCCCAAACCACCTGGCCATACCGGGACAAATCGTTAAAAGAAGTTAACATTTCTTAACGTGTAACTAAACGTATCAAAATGATCACTTGCACTCAAAGATTTGTGATTACATCCTAAGTTGTACTGTTCTTGTTGATCCTATATTTTATTTATAGGCGGATGAACTTGAAACAACTCTTATTGATAATTTATTAAACACAATCTTCTTCTAGAGACTGATGCTGTTACCTATTGTAACACTTTATTATCCATTCATTCGACTAAATTTCCCATTAAAATAGTGTTTGCTCTGAAACATTTTCAGTAATTGTAAAACTACAGTCTTGATTATGGGAGGTTTATTTGTTTTCAAGAACAAATCTACAAAAAAATTGGGTTTTTTGGTCTTCCGACCGCGAGTATCGAAACCATATTTTTACCGTTAAGCCCTCGGACTTACCGCTCAGTCACTAAAAGTTTCTGGGAAGTTGTTACGATCTTATGGTGAGTATAGAAAAAAAACATTTTATCCGTTTTTTATTGAATTTGAAATTGTTTAAAGACAAGACAAAGCTGGCAAGGTCAGTTATTGTTCTATAATTTGATTATTAAAAGGGTTAGGGCAGATTTCAGAATTTCAAGTCCTTCATCATGTAAAATATTAGCGTAAAGGGAAGAAACATCCATTGTACATAAAGCTGTTAACAATAAACGTCCGTTGGTATTGATTTCTTATACGATATAAGAAGGTGAGTCGTGTTTTTGTGTGCAAGAAAGGAGAGTACAGTGAATACTTTTTATTTGGTGGTCGACAAAAAAAGACAGCTTTTGTGAACTCGCGATTTTGTTAAAAATTATGGGTCAACCAGGATTATCAGGTTTCTGTGTTTCGGTAGGAGATAAGATCTATTTGGACAAGCGTGTCTGGGTGTCAAGTGCTGGAAAGTTTTTTTTCATTTGGATGAGTTATTTTGGTGTTTTTTGTAAACTGAGGTACATGGTCTTGCATATGTTTCTTGTAGAAACTAATGTGCTCAAGTTAGCGGTTACTTTCAGTGATATAGTCTTCTGTTGTTAAAAATAACAATAACACCATCCTTATCTGATGGCTTTATCAAAATTTTGTTTAAGATCTCTGAAATCAGTTTCTCTTTTTGGTTTAGATTATTGTGAAACTGCTTGGAAGATTTTAAACTTTGTATTTTGTTATTTTTTATAGTTTTGATGTACCTAAATGACATTCTCTGCTTGGTGAAGGTGTTCGAGTACCTAAATGACATTCTCTGCTTGGTGAAGGTGTTCGAGTACCTAAATGACATTCTCTGCTTGGTGAAGGTGTTCGAGAATATTCGTGTAGGTCAGAATGAAGTTTAAGTTCATTAACAAAGTCATTATGGTCTCCGTCTGAAAGAGGTGTGTTTAAAAGAGTAATTACATTGGAGACGTTTAGAGAGAGTTCACTCCAGCCCAGTGTTTCCCAATCAGAGGTGCGAGATTTCATTTCTTGCATGGATGAAAATTTATTTTTTTAGGCCATGTAAGGTTTATGCAACTTTCAGTTTGTTGTAATATTTTTTTCTTTTCCAAATGTTTCGTTTTTGTTTATATATCATTAAAAACTAATTATAAAAATTGTTTTGGCCACCTTCACTTTTATTTTTAAATACATAATTACTGTGAGGGGCGCGAGAACATATGGAATTTTTTTTAGGGGATGCGGGACATAAAAAAGGTTGGGAACCACTGATATGGCCAATTGGGTTTGTACGTCAGTTTGAGAAGACTCATGAGTGGTAAAGGATGAAGGTTTCTAAGCATTTATTCGATATGTTCATAATCAGAAAGAAGGATTTTAGTAGTTTCTAGTAGAGTTCTTGCTGTTATAGTAGATTCTTTATGATAAAGAGGAGGTTAAAAAGTCCTGTTAGAAGTAGTTTTTGAATTGGTATTATTGGTAAGGGACTGGTTTTATTATTTTTTAAAGAATAAATATATTGGTCTTTTTTAAAACTTGTGAAGTTTTTTTCATTCAGCGAGGGATTGTAGAAGTGATAAGAGTAGGAAATTTCTTTATCTAGAATATTGACAGAATCTTCGCAGAAGTTCTTAGTCATGTTTATGAGTTCTAAAGGGGTATATTCGAAAAATTCTAGTTATGAACTCCTACTGTGATAGATGCTTGTAATGTGCGTTTCTCAGTAAGTTTTCGAAGTTTCTGAAAGAGTTGTTTTCTGCTATAGTCAAGAGATTTGCTGTGTTTTAAATTAAGTGTTGTCAAATACTGGGTTAAGAATATTTCTGTAATCATAAGATAATGAAAGAGAAAATTGAAAGTAAAAGACAGAAAAGTTGCTGTCTTCCTCAGTGAGTGAGTAAAAAAGTGATGAAACATAAAATGCTGGTTGAGATCTGATGCTAGTGGAAAAAAGTCTAACATGTTTCGATGAAGGAAACTCTGTAGGATAAATGAGGACACTGTTGACTGGTGAAGACTGTATTGTACAGCATACATTACTTATACTAGAATCGGTTTTATGTAGTTTTGAAAATAAGAAAATGGAATATGAAGGATATCTGAATAGATAAGATCGAACAACAGGAGCATGAGAAGAATGAATGTTCCTATTGGTGGAATCTTATGTTGGTTAAAAAGTGTGATTTATGTTGGGTTCAACAGCAAAATCCAAACGAATGTAGAAGCTGACTGTGAGACAGTGAATAAGTTATTAGATAGGAAGATGATGGGACAAAAGTACTAGAGTTGGTAGCTTTCGAGATATGAGGGGATGTAGAGTTTGGATAGCAAATGGTAGAAGAACTGCTTAAAACAGCAAAGTGAGATGTTGGGTAAAGTTGGAAGGGGAAGACAAGAGCATGAGAACACAGTGAGAGACAAAGTATTTAAAGTCTGAAGTCAAAGTAAGAGTAGGGCTTTTTTAATTCTTAACAGCAGAAAACTATATTGCTGAAATTAACAACCAACTTGAAAATATTAGTTTCTGCAAGAAACTTACACAGGACTCTACAGCACAGTTTACAAAAACTATAACTTGTGAACTTGAGGAACTCCTCCAGATAAAAAGAAAGATAATAATAAAGAAACTTTCCAGTGCTTAACACCCAGACACGCTTGTTCAGGTAGATTTTATCTCTTACCGAAATACAGAAACCTGATAATCCCAGCCAACCCATAATTTCTAATGCAAACATGAGTAGACAAAAGCTGACTTCTTTTTTCGACCACCAAATAAAAAGTATTCTTTGTTCCTTCCCTACTTACACAAAGGACAGAACTCACTGTTATATTTCGTAGAACAAATCAATACCGACGAAAGTTTACCGCTAACAGCCTTATGTATAGTGGGCGTTTCTTCCCTTTATGCTAATATTCCATATGATGGACTTGAAATTCTGAAATATGTCCCAAACCTTTCTAACTAATCCTAATCTCAAACAATAACTAACCTTGTCAGTTTCGTCTTGTCTCTAAACCACTTCGAATCAATAAAAAAATTACCCTCAAGTTAATGCTTCTGCAATGGGTACGAAAATGGCTCCAAATATTTGTTGGCTCTCTTACCAAATTCTGAAAAAAATAGCACCGATAACAATACACACTAGAAAAAAAACACTAAAATAACGCCATTTCTTCTAAAAAACAACAGGGAGAAAATAAAAGTAATTATTTGTGATTCACCTAATGAAAAAAGTTCCCATTCTGACTTATCGATAATGCCATTATTTTTTACTGCATTTCTTCCACTTTGTTATCACACTATGTAATCAAATTTTTACTTTTTCTTTTTCCTTGGCAGAAAGTGTTATTTCCCAATTGTTTATACCTAAAGTAAATGGAAAAGACCCATTTTTCTCTTCAAACTTTGCTTTCGTGACCTGGGTAATGAAATTTTCAAATTTACCCATTTTCCAGAACTTTCCAGGTGGATTCAGTGCTGAGTAGCTGATAGAGATTTTTCTCTAACTTAACAAGAGTTTTCAAGAAATTTCTAGAATGATGTTGAAGCCTCAATGTTGTGCTGCTCCATAACGAGAATAAGTATCCGTCTTTTCCCCTTGCTCATTCGGTGCACTTCAAAGAGGAATACAATAGCGTCAAGACTTAAAAATGGTGACATTCCTGATGGTTCTCCAAGGATACTTTACCAAGTTTCCCTGCTATCTTTGTCTTTGGGACAGCAGGGACACCGCAGCGCACTACAACAGAAAACGCTGGCCACAGCGGACCGAATTTTCTGTGGGGAGACATAATGTCAAGTCTGAACAACTAGTGAACCTCCAGAAGGTCTTGTTCCGACCATTGCACATAAAATTGGGTCTTATGAAACAATTTGTCACAGCTCTTTATAAGGAGTCTGCAGCCTTTAAGTACCTTCAAGACTTCTTCCCTAAGCTGTCTGAGGCAAAGGTCAAAGCTGGTGTCTTCGTTGGACCACAAATAAAAAAATAAAGAAGATCCTTGAGTACACAGAATTCTCCAAGAAGCTCAGCAGAAAGGGAAAATAAGCTTTTCGTAATGGTTTTGGGCTTCTTGGGCAATCACAATGGCAAAAATTATGTGGAACTACGGTAAAATATAGTGCAGGATGTCCCTGAAAGTCTATATCCTTGACGCTCATCTTGATAAATTCAAGAAGTACATGGGAGCATACTTAGAGGAACAAGGCGAGCACTTCCACTAAGATATACTGGACTTTGAACGCCGCTACCAAGGAACATATAACGAAAACACGATGGGGAACTATATTAGGGGGCTGATACGTGAAAGTGATTTACATTACAGTCTCAAATCTCAAAAAACTACTCACTTCTAAACATTTTTGCATAACTTTTGTATAAATACATGTACATTTTGATGCATGTGTCGTTTTATTCAGACTTTATGTAAATGAAATTGTGCAAATTTGCCCGCTTTTACATAGGAAATAGGCTAATTTATAAATTTAATTATCTAGGTCACAAAAGCAAAGTTTCAAGAGAATAATAGCAATTTTCTGTACTTTTACAACATAAGTAATTAAGAAATAACACATATTATCCAGGAACAAAATTTGTGTTACATCGTGTTGTTAATGCTCTCATTTTTAGACAACCTCTTGTCACCCTGCATTGTTGTCTCTGTTAGAACGCAAAAGTATATACGTTTTAAAATTTGCCAACAATCCTGAAGTTCTTAAGCTTCCGAAATGTGGTATTTTCTTTATTTGGAGCAAACAATTTGAGCCCACTTGTTTTCCTATCATTATAAAAGTGTATTTATAAGAATTAAAAACAATTTACTAGACCACCGTCTTAGCGACAATAATATAACGAATGTGAAAAGAAAATTTTATTTTTCTATGGTATTTATTATCTGTTTGTATTTTTTATACATTATTTATTATTGTTATAATAGTTATTTTCGCAGTTTCTGATATAAATAGCTCGATCTCTTCTGAATACAAAATACATAGCCAATTAGAAAAGAAATTCTTATGAAGCAGGATATCACATATATAAATATATAAAATATGTTAATTATATGTGCATTACGTTGTTGGTTTAAGGCACGTAAATTTCTAAAACATCGTGTTATTAACAAAGTTCGTTATGGATCACGTGACACCTTATTGCTTTGAGTGCCTCATTCAAAACCACAGATACAATTAAAACAAATAGAAATGACTTTGGCAAACAAGGAAGTTGAGTTAGTGAAAACGTCATAATATTAAAATTCTTATTATTTGAACAAACAATTTAGTAAGAAATTGTGGGAGCCAAGTTACGATAATATTGGTTTAATATATCACAGAAACTAAATAAGTAATACATTCAGAAGTAAAACAGTCAAGTGTTAAATTACACGAGGATGGTTTACATCGTATTACTGGGAACTTAACTTATCCTTGAAACATGAAAAGAGAATTATTATCTTCGTGATAATACTGTTCTAGCCTATATATCTTCATTGGCGGCGGCGTTCAACTTGTTATATGTTTCAGTTTCAACTAAGTAAGTATAAAGATGAAGAAATGCTATCATGTTAGTGAACATATTGTAATTGGTACTTCAATAATTACAATGATAATTTTTTTGCTGAAAGATATTTGGTACCTTAAGAGCTTAAGGAGTAAGTTATGCCAGCACTTCTTAACTGAATATTATAATGGACACTTTTTGAGGTACAGTTCTAAGAAAATGTCCATTGGAGTGGTGTGTAATGAAAATATACCCTTATTGGGATCCCTACCCCATCCCAACAGCATCTCCCATCTGAGAAAACTTGATTTTAAAACCTTCTACATTAATATTCCCACTGACGTGAACATGTCAATTGTTATCTGTCCTCTAACTAACCTTTCACTCCTTTACGGCTCTCCAGTAAACAATTTTAAAAACGCTGCCACTTGAACTACGTGCTACAATGAATACTACAGAACTCAAGTCATAAGTAAGTATCTCAAGAAAACGCTGAAATGGGAACTTAAGTACTCAAAGCATGGGATAGCATTTCAAGCAGTAGTAAACTGGATACCAGAGGACTCGAGATATGGTTCAGTGTTTCAAGCAAATACTACAAAGGAAATTTGAGTACTCAAGGCATGGGTCAATATCTCAAGCAAGAGCTACAATGGATAATAAAGAAGTTTAGGTATGGGTTAGTATCTCACGCGAGTGACAAAATTGGAGCTTAAGTCCTCAAGGCGTGGGTTAGTATCTCAAGCGAGTGATACATTGGTTATTTAACTGAAGATGAAGTTTGGTATCTCGAGCAAACACTACAATGGATTTCTGAGAACTCAAAACAAGAGTAGGCATGTCATCGAGTGATTTCAAAATTGAAATTGAAATGTTTGTTTTTTCTAGTATGTGAAATAATATATTCTCAAAATAAAATAAAAACGTTTAGGTTATGCAAATAAACATTACCAAACCATCACACGTTCAGTAAAGTTTTATAAATTGTCAAACATATTATGATATATGGACTACACAAATCAACAGTTTTTTTATTAGAATTATAGACTGTTCAAACAAAGATATAATACTTTACAGACTAAAGAAGGTCTAAATGAGTTGGAAATATATAGGTAACGCCAGGAAAGACTGTTGCAATTCAGCCCAGTCCGACTGCCTAGAGGAAGCAACAAATAAATAATTTAAAGGGTCTGATTTCTAAATTGTTCAGAGGAATTAATAGGTTCTACATTTACACATCTCAAGAAACATATAAAACTTTCAAAACGGTCAATGAGAACACTTCATACATAAAAGTGTGGTTCTAAGTCGAAAGAATACAATAAATCTAACATCATAGTCTAAGTCTGGTTGAGTACATATAAAGATTTAGAGATAATGGTAGAATCTTCTCTAATGCCATGCAATTTCCATAAATTTCGACTAGGTTTTTACCTACTCACGAGTTTTGGCACAGTGTAAACCTACAAAACACAATAAAGATTTTTCTAAAAGTCTGGTTCCGAGCACTGAATTTTTTTTGTTTTGCTTAAATGAAACTAGTCATAAAGACATGTCATTTGACGAACAATTACTAATTACAACGAGTGTTTTTTTCATATTACTTTCAGAATTGTCACATGTGAATTTTACTCTATCACATTTTCTAATAAACAGTTCAGTGTCATTACCTCTTCGACTTTTGCTTTTAAACAAGCCGATTTGTCTTTATAATAGCTATCTTATAGCATGTCAAACAACCTTTGCTATTCTACTTTAAAATTGAAGTACAGTTAATTCTCACAAGTACAACCTTCACATTAACACACCTACAACCTTATCATTTAGCTTTTTAACTTTAGGACAAACAGTTTCAGTGTTTACTAAAATGACAGTCTTTTTTCGTCTCAAAGTTTATAGATCAAAATCTTTGATATTTCATTCTAGAATTATGTTAAGAACTAAATTTGAAGGCTGTCTGTTCCCTCATAATTATGTAAAGAAATCGTGCACGGCCTGAATCAAAGAATAATCATACCTTCTACCAAACATATATTTTGTCACCTCAACATGTAAAGTCTAAGTAACGGAGAAAAAGTTTTATTTATTATTTTTCTTCACGCTTAAATCTTTTCCAAAATAACTTCACACGTGCTTTGAATGTTATCTTGTAATACACATACAAAATATCCAATTTCACGAGTTCTGTACACGTGCCAGAGGACTTCTTTACGCCTACCTATAGTATATAAAACTCTTTTTTAAACCTTGTGTAATGACTGACGTATTTACTTAAGTAGACCGGTGAATATTCATCTTTCGGGCTTACTTAATTAGTCAACTTTTATAGCATGTTCAAAGACAGAATTACTATCGATCTCTAGAAGAAAGATAGACAAGTAAGTAGAAGGATGGCAAAAATGGTTAGAAAAACTGGAAGAAAGTTATATTTTATTTTAATTCCCAGATGACAGGTTTGGAATTGGAACAGAATGTGTTATACGTAGAGAAGCACATAACTCTGTTTAGATAAGTACTAAAACTCGGGTTACTGGGTCACCCATAAAAATCTTTATTCGTACGTTAACTACTAAAAAGTTCTTTTCACATTAATGTGCTCATACAAAACCGTGAAAATACTTCTAGTTCATAGAACATCACAAGAGTCGTATAGTGAGCCTGTTACTTGATACAGCCAAATAATACCATAGATATATCGTTGAGGCAGTCGTACAGGAAAAAACCAATCTATGTGCCAGAAGCTAGAACGAGAATGTTCATAAATGTTATTTCAAATGAACTGACACAATTGTCTGAGTATTCTAGCAAGACTATGTATAGAATTATCTTAATAACAAGTCAGCAGAAATAAACAGAATGTTACAATAAATTCATTATCGTTTTCTCTCTCTTTCTCCATGACACTAAGACATTTGTGAAGTGCAACGTTTATTAATCTCATATAAGTAATGCACAACATAATAATGTAGCACAGGTCGTTTAAATGACTTCACTTGAACGTAACGAATAGAAGCTAGGCAGAACTGGAAGAATTTGTTTTGTGCAATCAAATGTTTTGTGTCGAATCGTTTATTCTACGATACAGCTGCAACAATGTTGAATTAAAAATAACAACACGGTTATGATTTTTATTGCTTTAATGGTAGCTTTATTATCTTTGTTATTATTTCATATTATATAATTCTATTGTATCTGATAATCTAGGGAGTCATTGATGACACTAAAAATGATATATAAACTAGTCATATAATGAAAAATAACCAATAATATCAATGGCAAATCTAATTATTACCTACACAAGCAGTTATAAGTATTCTAATTATTACCTACACAAGCAGTTATAAGTATTGTAATTATTACCTACATAAGCAGACACAGAAATATTTATTTCCCAATAACAAATCATAAGTCTAATTATAATCTACGTGGTCAGTCAGAGATTTAATTGTGTGTATTTCAATTCAATGTAGAATGTGCGAGAGAACATTGAACAAAAATATCTAACAAAACGTTACTAAGTTTAAAATATCTTCTATTTCAGTAGCTCAGAATATAAACCTACATTAAAATAATATTATAATAGGAACTGGTTTTTAAATATTAATTGACTAAACATTTTTTATAAGATACATTATTTAAAAATACCTTAGTAATATATACTAATGAAAAAGATATGTACAAGCAATAAATTGTAAAGGACAGAAAATACAAATATTTTGTTTTTAAATTCATACCATAGTGACTGACTATTCATCACGTTGGTCATAGCTGCTGAGAAATGTAGGTTTTATGAATAACATTTTGAATTGTCCAGAAAAATATGTATCTTTACCCTCATAAAGTTTACTACGCTTCTAAACTTAGTTTCTTTTCGTAGAAAACGTAACGGTAACTGAGTACAATATGAATAAAGCACTAATTAACAATGAAAACGGGATTAAATGAAACATTATTATGTCAATATTAAAGTGACATCATTAGGGACAAGTGCGTTCCTTTTTTTTTTGAGGGGAGTATATAATTGTTAGACACATTATTCAATCACTTTATAGAGTTCTTTAAAAAACTGCTTTTGTATTTAATCCCGATAGAACATTCATTACACAACACATTAAAATTAAACGGAACATTAAATAAGAATAAGAAAATTAGTTAGTATAAGATTTCATATGAAACATTTAGCCTATTAGTCATAAGTGCTAACGACTTACGGCTGTTACGGCGCTTACGGCGGACAAGAGATGACCAAAGACGTCGATAAGACATTATGTCCTCCTCACACAAAGACAGATATGAAAGAGCAATGTGGACAACAGGTCAGTTTCCACTAAAGGTTAGAAACACTTAAAACGATAAAACAACTGGTCAGTGTCCGACGATTTTGTGCTGGAAAACTCGAGGGAATAAAATAACTTATTGATGTCCAGTTTAGTGGTAGGAAAACTCCGGATGAAAGAAAAAGTAATTCGACCCTGTCTGTTCTGTAGAACACGAAACGATTGTAGTTAATGTATGAAAGAGCATCTTAAGACACTAAAATGGTTGCCCACTGTCCACTACTTCGTTAGGATATTCTCAAATAAAAGAAAAAAATCCCGTAAATTGTTATATATTCTTCCTACGGTCCGTTTAGTGGAAAACAATGAGGTCCACAGCAGGCAATGGTTTGTAAAGCCGACAAGGTGTGCACTCGACAAATTATCTACCATAGCTCCATTTGTTTTACACATAAATTTGGGTTATTTCAGGTAATTATAGAGCCTAGAGAGCTGTTAGACAGACATTTGACTACTGGATAAACTGCACTACTTGTAGCAGGGGATTGTTGAGGAAATGATTACAAATCTGAAAACAAACTGATGCTGTGAAACTAAGTCACACCCACATGGTATCAGCATTAGTTTATGTTATTTCTACACCAGAAACGAACAGAGTGACGGCCGATTAGGTTTTAAATATAAAATAAATTTTTCTTTACAGGATAGCGGAGGAGGAGGATGAATTCCACCAACAGAGAAAACCGTCCTGTTGCCTTGACTGCCTACACAGTTACGTCACGAAGCACGAGAGCATGCACCGCCCACTTAAAAATTTTAAGTCTACGTAAACAAATATTCGCGAGTCACTTGGGCGTTTAAACAACCCTCCAGCATCATATACGTTCATTGTACATTAAACACGTCGTTTCTTAGACGCAACCCATATATTCAGGTAACTTTCAATGGTGATTCTTGAGACAAAAGTTTTGAATAACGATGAATCGGGGCTTTGATAAAGCAGTGACTTTTAAAGATTATATAAATGCCCTAAATAAACAACTTACTATTTCAACAATAACAACAAAAAGAAAAACAGAGTTATCATAGGTTTACACAAGTGGTGCAAATTCCTTCTTCTTTACAAGCAGTATAAATGTCTGATAAACTGTGACGGGTTAAATAAAACCCAAAATGCGTGTGGGCGCGTGCCTGTGTATTGATTAACAAAATCTGAAGTAAACAGAAAACTCAGTTGCCAACACTGAAGTTGAAACAAATAACAAAACGATTGATTTCAATTACAATATGAAGTAGAAAAGCTTCGAGTTAAAAGGTCGTTTTCGATTTATGTACGCGTCAAAAAAAAAAAAAAAGTAATCTCTCCACACGTGTCGCGCATAGTTCGCTAACACGTAAAGGTAAAGGTTGAAGAACGAACAATATCTGGAAACGATTACACAACTTGATGCATAGTATAACATGTTTTAATTTAGAAGGTTAAAATTAGACCCCACGTTTCGTAATAGCATCGAAACGTGTAGAGCCTAATTTTAACATTCAAATAAAACATGTTATCGTACTTCAAGTTCTCCAGTTCTTCTTATATCACCTTGGAGATCAGATTCTCCAGTACTTCTCATATCACTTTGTATATCAAGTTATTTAATACTTCTGATATCACTTCGTATGTCGAGTTCTCCAGTACTTTTCATATTACCTTGTACGTCAAGTTCTCCAACACTTCTCATATTACCTTGTACATCAAGTTTTCCAATACTTCTTATATCACCTTAAATAAGTGCAATTTTACGCAATGTAAACAACATAACACTAAAAGATAAATAGACTTAAGAATAGATAAACAAACCAGTACACAACATAATATGAAGGAAAGGTTATCTTAGCTAAAATATACCTACATTAGAAGAACATGGCTCCTTTCCACAAATCGTGTTTCTTTGTTTAAAACCTGATTATTCGATGGTTCACTATGTAAACACAAACGTTCTCCACATATCATATTAAAATGTCTTTTCTTTAGTTAAAGCATTTATGCAGATAATAATGCTGTAGAACGAATATCTGATATACATATTTAAACACCATTGCAAAACACAAAAATAAAATTACATAGCAACATTTTCTACAATAAACTATCACTTCAAAACCCACACTTCACTTTAACGAGTAACGAAAAACTAATTTATATATAAATACTTTTCCTCTTGTCTTATTACAAATGCTTATTTTACCATGACCTATTAAGCATCAGAACCTTTCATCCGAGATTTCAACGGAAACAACTGTGATAAGGGACTTAACTGATTCTTAATTTAGAACAAACTTGAAGAACCTTGTTACTTGGCGAAAGGTCTCGTCAGCACTGGATATAACAAAATCAGTGTGGTCGGCGCATTAATATACACTCTTTTTTGGTTTTACTCAGAGGCTTCGCTAGGTGCTTAAAAGATTCACATCTCGTGCCCATAGGAGCTGGGATTTTCGGCGTTTCCGCATAACATCGATTATGGTTTTTCTGTTTTGATTTTTCAAGACAAAAACTAGGGATCTGAGGAACCATCAAATACTGTCGGGACACATGCCCTGTATGTCAGTACCCATCTGCTTTCACTTAATATCAATATTATACTCCAGTGAATTATACATTCTGGATATTGTTTACTCATAACCCTTTATTTTACAACAAAATATTTCAATAACCACTAATAATATACATGTTCAGATGTTTAATCACAAAGCAAGGAATGATAATTAAACAGTCCTTTTTTCATCTCTTTCTGCTAATTAATATGTTTAAAACATGATAACTTTTTTTAATAACATGTTTATTCAACATTCGGAAAATACAAGGTTCGTCTCGAGACGATCAAGTTAAAGAAAAAAATATATTAAGCAGCTATTAAGATATTAATATTTCAACAAATTATTTTTTTCATATCTTATAAACTTCGTATTGTCATTGTGCAACCCTTTGGATTTCCATTGACTATAGATTTGATGTTCTCACCTACGTCAAAATTAAAAACAAAGAGAATCTAAACCAAACATAAGTAGCGCCGTGACATTCTGGAATAATTACAAAATTTCAGTAACGTCGGCGTTCCTCACATACTTTGGTTTTAAACTTAATCTTACACTTAGAAACCAAGTTTTTAGTCTCCATTAAACTTTACTAGAAGAAGAATATTTCATTCGGTAGAGGGAGAACAAAAACCACACGATATAGTTTAAAATGACGGATAGTATTAACTCGATGGAATATATCAGCGAGAATGGTAATATAAATTTGTTGTGTTTGTATGTCGATTATATACATTTTTTGTACATGAAAGATGTTGCTATTCTACAACAATATAGCTTCAAATATCTAAACTTCTTTCTGTTTGATTAAATAATCACAGCAACATATAAAAAGCAAGAATCTTTAAACTGTTTAGTCACTATTTAGTCGTGTATAGTTTCGGCATTGGTAACAAATAGTAAATAAATTTCCCTTTACATTTATTACGCTGATACATGACAGTGGGCATCGCCATATTGCTTCTGAAATTTGCAGGGAAAAGATCACAGAGTATTCCAATAGAATCCAGTATAATAACAGGTACACTGGTTCCGGAGACTAATATCCCTAAAACCTACCCAAGATGAGACACTAAATGTGTGTTGGACGTTTGTTCTGAAGCATAAAGCTACACAGTGGGCTATCTTTGCCTTGCCTACCGCGAGTATCGAAACACCGACATTTAGCGATATAAACCCACTAACTTACCATCGATTCACTGGTAAATTAAAAAAAAACAACATTTGGCAAGCAGAAGATCTGTGTAATTTTATTTTATTTTAAAAACTTTATTTATTTTACGTCGGATTATTTGTACATTTCGAGAAACTTGAGAAGAAACTAACTCAGTCACCGATTGTAAAATATTATCCGCTTTAAGTGATAAAACAATACAGAAAACTTTTTTGTTAAACGTAAACGTATAATTTCAGCCAGGTGAAAATTAACAAGTGTTATTGGGTTTAAAGCACTACACCATAATTAGTGTGAATATTAAAATAACTTTAGTTTTAACACTAATGTGTTGATAAAACTGTTCACACCGATTCAACCCTTAACCATCTTAGTTTTTTCATCGACATAACAAAAAGCTTTAATTTTCTCTCATCTTTAATTACAAAAAAATATAGAGACGATGTTCGATTAACAAACTTATTCATAACTTTATTTAACCTAAAATGGAGGTTATTCCGAGACATTTCTGAAAAAATGAACAAGATTATGACAGCCATTGACAGCTCCTGACGAAGATGTAAAAGCCGAATTTCATTCACGAGAATACAACAAATTTACTTTATTTAGTGTTAACCTTAAAACAACGAAATGTGTTTTGAATATAAATTTCATGACAGATCCAAATTCTTCAAATAAAATTTATTATTATTCTTTCTTAAATGATCGCTTTTGTTTCTATCACATATAAATACCCCTAAAAACGTGTTGCATATTATGAAAAATATGTGATTAAAGTTCTCGCTGAAACTAGTTTAACTTCAGGAACATCTTGACGTTTGTTTTTGATCTCAAGCAGTTACTCAAATGGAAGAATCAAATACAAGATTTTGTTTGTCCAAGATGTTCCCGAAGCGTTTAATTAACTTTATTGATGGCTTTATAAACTTGCAATGTTTCCAAATATTTGTTCAAGTTTCAGAATTATGTTTTGTACCAAAATGCTGCATACAATTTTTACTTCAACTGTTTGATATAACCGAAATAGACCGTTAGAACTGTTCTGTATATTTTTATTTGTTATATATCACGAGTTTTAACTTTCTACGATAGTTTATCCAAACTACAAAACCTGTACTTCATAAGCAGTCAACCAGCATAGTATCTAGACTTCAACAAGTAGACTCCAAAGTCCCTTATCTATGTTATCATGCCTTCAACGATTTCTACTAATGATCTCCATACTCGAAATGAATGTTTGAAATATTAACACATTAACGAATATTTAAAGCACAATTAGACTGGTTACGAAGATAACTCGCATTTTAAATACGAGGTGTGGTAACATTACACCCTTTCATACACCTAAAGTCGTAATAGAACATTCTTCAGCTCTAAAATTCAAATTAATAAGAGTGAAATCTCACATATGTACGAAGCGCAATTTTGGGTTCAGACTCATTACGAATAATATTGAAAGTTGACTTCAAGAACAACAAAATTTTGACGAAATTAAGCTGCACACAATGTCATTCTTGTTCAGTCAAGCTATTAGGTATGTTTACCATACCTTATAAGGTTACTACAGCTATTAGGCTTGACCACCTCTCCGATTACTCTTAATTTCATTTGCTACCCGTATTGTCTCTACTAGCAAATTCCTCAGATGGAGTCCATTTTTATTTATTTTATTTCATCGTAACTTTCACTTACTTCTCCGCCACTTACGATGTTGTTTTTTCTCACACATTCACTAAATTAGTAGCCACGTTGTGGGGTCAAGAAAATGTCTTCCCTTATCGTACTTTGTGTTCCAGTACAGTTTATTCAACACGTTTCTCGCGCTGGCATTTTTAAGACTTGTTTTTAGCTGCAATAGTACAGAAATGGTCTAACAAAATCGCTTTTTGTTATAATATTCAATCGAATGGCATATGTAACATGCAGTTGAGCAAATTTATATAAAACCCTTTCGTATCAGTTTTTTTTTTCTGGCAGTTGTAAATTTTCCTGACATAAAATACTCACATTTATAAACGATACATTTTTCAAAAGCTGAACTTTTTTCTCCATAACTAGTTTTAAGATCTAGTAAGTGGCCCCAAAATGTCTTAAACTGTTTTCAGAACTTCTACTAATTATATTTATATTTCGCTAATTATCAGAACAGTAAACATTAACCACTTTATTACCTTACACTGCATTTTCTATTAGCACTGGCCCGGCATGATCAGGTGGTTAAGGCACTCGACTCGTAATCGGAGGGTCACGGGCTCGAATCCCCGTCACACCAAACATGCTTGCCCTTTCAGTAGTGGGGATGTTATAATGTGACAGTCAATCCCACTATTCGTTGGTAAAAGAGTTGCCCAAGAGTTGGTGGCAAGTGATGATGACTAGCTGCCTTCCTTCTAATCTTAAACTTTCATGTAGCTTTGCATGAAATTCTAAACAAACCAAACTATTGGCATTCTTAAAATATTTGTATAATTCCTACTTTTCCACTTTAAATGAAAGTGAAAGATATTCAGCATTGCTATATGTGGATAGTATTATTCGTTTTCTACTCTAGCTAGAACGGCATTTTTTCCAGTGAATGAGAATCACATAAAACATAAAAGTATTAATTCAATATACATATACATATATATTTATTAGTGAAATTAAATAATTACATTCAAATAAACCCAAATAAGTAAACAAAATCATGAGAAAAACTGCGTTAAAAACAACAAATTCCAACCTCTAATTAATTATATTATAACCATGAATTTTAAGCCATAAGCAAAACACATTAAAATTAAACAAAATATGCTGTATATTTTTAAAAGGGTCGTAAAGTACAAGCTACAACGTGGAATTATAAAATGTATTCTAGGATTTGGAGGTGACTGAAAAAGTAGAACCCACACTGCGGTAGGGGATACACCGTATATCAGTCTTAACCTCCAATTCTCTTGGTCCACTGAAAATTGGATAAACTGGACGATTTCATCAAACAAGACAATCCTGGAAGGTGATTAAAAATATACTGCTTTATCTTAATTTCTATCTTAAAAGATATGAAAACTTTTGGTCAAAACAAAACCCTGTCACTGATAAATGCCCCACACTGAAAAGTTTCCTTCCTTAAATAGATTAACTACCTTCCCACTTCTTATAAAGGAAAAAGAACAATTATCAGGTTGGTAGATTCGCTACAATTCCTAACATCTACACAAAATATCAGTACCTTATATAAAAAACTAGTCAAATAGTGAGGTAACATAGCGTACTTCGCAGGGATATGTAAGTAATGATCAAACCGCGTGTCATCCACCTATCCAGGAAATACACGCGCAAGAGTTTTGCTTTTTTGCCATTCCATTGACGAACGACACTAAACCCAGTTCACTTGACCGCACATTAATTACTTTTGATAACGCTCTTTTTATGTTGAAATACATGAGTTCTGTTGTAATAAGATGATGTGAATTATAACAGGATAACAAAGCTATGTCAAATTACTTAACATTCCCCGATATTCTCCTAGCAATTATGTACGTAATCTGACAGCAGACAGTAATTAGATTTTATCATCTGCTCTTTAAATTGTCTAAACCAGCATATTCAGTATAAATACAAAAGATATTTCTTTATTATCAATGTTTAAAACTTCGTGTAAAATGACACAAAAGTCTAATTTTTCTGGCAGAAAAAACATCATCACACACAGTGCACGTAGTTTGTCCAATAAAGTATCGAGAATTTTCAGCAGATTTATGTTTTTAATGCCTTATATACAGTTTCAAAATGTGTTCTTTACCTTGTTAGAGCAGGATGTGTTGATGCGTAATAAAGGCAGTACATTCTTAATGAGTGAAATGCGATACAACTTGAAACGTTCCAGATAATTTAAAATAGTAATAATAGTACCTGCTCTCCCACTTACGGGGAAAAACACGCTCTTTAAACGATCGATTTCATCACACTTACCTATGTTTTAATGTTAATACGCAAAATTGTCCTCTCTTTTGTTTTTATCTCGAGCTATCGTCAAACCTCAAGCCAGGGTAAAAACAAATTCTCAAAATGACACAACCAGGAAACATTCAGTGAAGAAATTTCTACTAAGATACAAATAAGAACAGTTTGGTGAAATCAGACCACTTTCTATTCATACATCGTATGAAACCTCAAAGTATTTACGGTAAGTTAGCTTACAAGTTGTAAACGTATAGTACTGGTCATCTTAAGCTTAAGTACTTTCGGCGGCAAATAAATGGCTTGATATCTTATCCGCTGTTAGATCAATCGAGTACGACTACTCTTTTCACTCAAGCAGTCTACATTTGTTTACATTACCACAGGAGTTTTGAAATATTGTTTATATTATAATTCTATGGGGAGTTGATAAAGTTCCCATATCACAGTCAAAGTTTATAATGTAAACATATACTGCACTTGTATATTACCTGTCCTAGTTTTCTGTCACGGCTGGTAAGAAGGAAACGTTTCAAGTTGGTGCTGACA
Organism: Carcinoscorpius rotundicauda; assembly: GCA_011833715.1. Lineage (NCBI taxonomy): Eukaryota > Metazoa > Arthropoda > Merostomata > Xiphosura > Limulidae > Carcinoscorpius > Carcinoscorpius rotundicauda. Next base: position 25,771,960 of record CM022400.1, on the reverse strand, counting down.
TACAATTTCCATAAGTCTGTTACATACACATATCAATATATTAAACTAACAACGATTTTCGAACGATAAACACTAAAATAGCCACAATCAATCTGTAGTACACATATGTACATAACAGTGTAATAACAATCATTTAGCGACATGAAGATATACTTACAACAGTCTAATAAAAACATATAACTTTGATCATATATAATACACAGGCGTACATAACAGTCTATTAAAAGCGATTTGGTTTGTTTTGAAATTTGCACAAAGCTACTCGAGAGCTATCTGCGCTAACCGTTTCTAATTTAGCAGTGTAAGATTAGAAGAAAGGCAACTAGTCATCACCACCCACCGCCAACCCTTGGGCTATTCTTTTACCAACAAATAGTGAAATTGACCGTCATATTATAACGCCCCCAACGCTGAAAGGGCAAGCATGTTTGTTGTGACAGGAATTCGAATCCCTGACCCTCAGATTACGAGTCCAGTGCCTTAACCGCCTGGCCATGCCAGGCCTACTGAAAACAGACAACCACGATAATCATGTTGCATTATTAAAATATTGCCATGAAATTAATTAGCTGCATACCAACAAAACGTCATAAATGTTAAAAGCAAATTTTACTGAAGAAAATAACTGTTACAATATATCTATGCATGTACTTAATCCGTCTTGATTCAAACAAGCAAGTGACTAGCTTATTCATATCCACTCTACCTTATACCCATATTCTATTAGCCTAGCAGCTGATTTAGGTACTACGACCTGAGATTAGATAAAATTACATGTGTTCTTTTTTGTTAAATACTAATTATCTGAATATCGTAACTCTTTTAGTTGAATTGTGTTGAATCGTATTAGATTCGAAATATACATGGTATAAAATAAATAATAATCGGGAAATACATGCAGAAATATGCAATTATCACATCTAAACAACTGTAATTATCATGTAATACATTCGTTAGTGTACGATACAGAATCGTTCTGGTATTAAAAGCAATAATACATCTTCACGTGTATCGTTGATAATCGAATATATGATATATTAGGGAAAAAGTCTGAATCGAAGTTTAACGTGTACTATTTTAATTTTCGAGACAGTACATCTAAATAAAATGGTTTAATGGGTAGTGTTCCCGAACTGTGAATCCATAGAGGGCGTGAGCGCACTACAAAAGCAATGGTCAAATCCCAATATTCGATCCAACAAAAGTAATAAAACATTTGGCTCTATAAAGATACTCTAATCCATCAATTCAAACTTTGAGACTGTTATGCGTAAATAGCCTTTATGTAGTTTTGCACGAAATTCTGAAAAAAAGTATACAGACACAAATATGTGTAGACCAATATGTACCTTTCCTAATGGCCTTTAATTAAATGTCTTATTTGTCTCGCATGCTCAGTATTTATCTAGTATATTTAGAGCGATTCAATATTTCGTTCTTGACCCTATACTCCAGAAATATCTTTAAAAATCACTAAAAAAATAATACTACCATTCAAAGTATGCAAAAAATTAACACAACTCGTCTTTCATTAAGTATATCCAATAAATTTCTATAAATTATTCAAAACAAACAAAAATATCTTGAGAACCTCGCATTAAACCAAAATTCTCAACTTAAATCAGACCAAAATGCCTAAAATGTGGTAATAAATGTTCATACAATAAAGTTCAGTGGTAGTAAAATTTCGTTTCTAATGATCTTTACAAAACGTTTGAGTAAGACGAGCTACTTTTTTTTGCCCACTTTTCCTTGATAACTTTCTTCCAATGGATAACCCATCCTTTCCTTGATAACTTTCTTCCAATGGATAACCCATCCTAATCACACCCACATTGACTGTGTTTATTGCATTTGAAATACCATTTTACTTTGCAGATGCAAATAGCAGAAATATTAGAATAACTTTTCCGGTGTTTTCATTGTGTTATATAATGGGTGTCTGTGTTTCAAAACAAGAGAAAAGCAGAGAGGTAAAAAATAAGCAGTTTGCTTTAACTTAGAAAATGGAACATCCTGGTCAAAAGGAGAGCAAATAATATTAAATAGTTTTCCAATGAAAAATAATACTTATATTTTTCCTTCATAAAATAGAAGCCCTAATAAGCAACTATAGTTCTGGCATAATTTTTGGTAAGTTCTAAAATTTCATGGATACGAAATATCGAATCTGATGTCCTTGTTAAGTCGCGAATTTATTAACATAATGAGCAAGAAATGATTGGTAACTTGAAACTGCTTACAATATTATTGAAATCTGTTATTTTAAAGTATTAATTTTGTTCATAAAAACATGGATGTAAGAATACGCTATCCAACAATTGCAAACAGTGTGTTTACAGAAGCTTGTGCTTCACAGATGCCCCCCAGTGGCTCGGCGGTATGTCTGCGGACTTACACGCTAAAATCCAGGTTTTGATACTCGTGGTGGGCTGAGCACAGATAGCCCATTGTGTAGCTTTGTGCTTACTTAAAAAAACAAACAAACAAACAAGCTTCACAGATTCCGCAGACACAGTGTGTGTGTGTGTGTGTGTGTGTTAATGGGTGGGAGAAGGGTCTAGAATTTCATTTTAATAGTTTAATACTAATTTTCTACAAACGCTGTGTATAGCACTTTCCTAGTAAATTTCAGACTGCATAATGATTGCGTTGTAAGTATTAAACAATAAAATAAAACTATTTTAACCATTGTTGTTACAGTTGGAAAGATATAATCATTCAATTTTTTATAACGAGAAAAGCATACAGCTTTACTTAAGTGTATTTGGGTTATTTTATTTCACATTGTTTATGTAGATGTTCTGCATTTCAGTCCATGATGTTTTCCTTGCAACTAGGATGTAAGAGATCGTAAACTTACGCTAATCTTGTCCTAGATAAATAATGCATACCATAACAGTAACGCTATCATGATTTATAAGTTTTTGATCACACTTCTATATCGTCACTACTGTAGAGAGCAGGTCCTACCAGGGATAGTACAGAAATGTGTGCACGTTAGTATGAGCCGAATTTATCGCTATTGAGTATGTGTATAACAGAAATTATCTTGAACGAGTGTAATCTATGATCATGAGATTCTGCACCTAGTTAAACCTTTCGTCCAGACTTAACAGTGTGATGTATATCGTTATTCCTACTCTTATTTCGTTTAGAGAAGAAGGTGAACTTTTCTTCACTTATTTATAGCAACCAGCCATTATAACTGAATATATATAGAAACCAGCGTGTTGTGGTAAAGCTCTAACACGTCCTACTTGTCGAAAAAAAATATTTTTTTCTTCGTCCCATATATGTATGTCTCCTTTCTTTACTGTTCTTTCATTTTATTAATTGCCCAACATTTCCTAAATCTACTGTTTATTATAAGTGCTCATAACTGCCTGTAATCCCACACTGTTATGATTACAATTTGAAAACTCTCTGGCTGAACTATACAAAATAGTAGCACACATTTTACCATTCATATCGCTTGTTTCTACAGACCTGTCAATCAGTCGTACTGCAATTATTGAACGGAAATAAAGAAAATGTTATAAACTTGTATATATTTAAAAATTTTCTTTTGTGTACTCTTTGTCCTGAATATTCAATTTCTTACATTGTACTTTTATTCATGTTGCATACCTTTTTACAAAATTAACAAATATTTGGAACTTAATGTGAATGGTATATGAATGAAACCATAGAAGGTATAACTGTTTGTTATCATAGTAATTGTAAAAGCAAACTTCATTTTCTCTATAAGTTACATTTTACAACTTTTTGTTTGTTTTGAAACCTCACCCAAAGCCATACAAGGTTCATTTACGCATAGATACTTTTAATTTTACATTGATAGACCAGACGGAAGGCAGATAGTCAAGAGTTCTGACCGCCAACTTTTGTGTTATTGTTGTATAATCAACCTATGTGATTTTACTATCACTCTTACAGTGCACCCAAGGCCCCACTGGTGGTAAAATTTCAAAATCTTCCAACTCGAAACTATAAAGTCGGAACTTTAATGTAAAATGTTGAAACCATAGCAGTACCAATACTTAATATTTTGTAAATAAACCATAAAACTAATTTTAATATTCACTTACTGAGCCTTAACAACATTATTATTAATGTTTTATCATTAAGACAACGTCACAGTATTAGCAGAAATATTTTTACAATACTAATTTGAAACGTCAATAATATTGTTTTAGCCATATTAAAATACACGTATAATAACAATTCACTATATGATCAAATGCACCCTGATATCTGTCTTTCTCAGGTAATAATTAACTTGTTTCCACTGAATTTGTTGTAGGTTACTACAATAAAACCACTGTGTATAATAGATAATAAGTTTCCACAATCACCCAGACTGTGTCAATACATCATAACAAAAGGAAAACTTGGATTGTTAAAGAGAAATAGTAAATGGATGCAAAATTGATGATACGAGAAGCTAAGACATTTTCAGTCCGTACGTGTAATATAAAGTAGAGGACATATGGACGTTGTAATGGGATATTGACCTGTCAACCAAAAATTTATCTTTTCTTGGGTCATACAGACTTTGTAACGTGTTGTCAAATAAATGAATAAACCTGGTATTAAATCTATCATGCAGGACTTTAATAACAGCTCAGGATTAATGGTTAACACATCACCACGTACAACCTGAAAGCTGCTTAGAATAATTGTAAATCCAAATGACCACTTCTTATGTTGATTTGTATATCGAAACTGAGATAAAAAACAATAGTAACCATCATTTTATTGTTTTCATTGGACTGGATTACAATGAAAACTGATATCATTACTATCTTCTAATCCAAACAAGCTACCTACACAGAGCAGAACTAAAGATTCACATAGTAATTAAAATAATTAATTTAATATGTCTTTCCCACCAGATGTATGCAACGCCATAAAACGAAATTTTATAATGAGTAAAATGCATTAATTAATTAGTTTAGAATTATGATGTGTGTCTCTTTTAATTAAGTTGTATTATGATGTTGATCTGTTTCAGTTAGAGTTGAAATTGGTATCATTATTTACGTTATGACAAGTTAAGACATAATACCTCTCATACCGTGACATGGTGAACGTTGCCTGAGTGTGGTACTACGGAGAAACACCATACCCTATTGCACTCCGAGTCCAGTGGTTTGATTCTACATAAATAGCATATGCAATTTGCTTTGGCTAACTCAAGGTCGCCACCTGAATCATTCTTAAACTCTTGAGAAAGCCTGTCTGAGGAACAACATAAACAGAACTACAAAATCTCACTACACATTGAATGTAAGAGGAGTGAGGTTTGTTCTAGCAATTGTGAACAAATAACTGTTAAAAAGAATTCATAACAAAAGTTAGGCTATAACTAACATCAAAGGCAGTCCGCTATCTATTAAATCGTGCCCCGTAAGTGAAACATGAAATTATTTATCAGAAGTGTTTTTCATATACTCTTGGGTTTATATTTTGTATATAGAAGGTTCCTGTCATTGATAGTATGTATACCAATGTTATCGATAACAATACTCTTGTAAATATAATACTTATTAAACCCTGTTCTTTATGATAAATACAAATTGCTGAAAGTGACTTTTAAGATACTTAAGTGATGTATAGATCTATTTACAACAGTGTTTATCAGATTCTCTGCAACTAACAGCTTACATTAAAATAAATAGACAAAGTTAATAATATTTGTTGACAACAAGCTAAGCTGCAAATTGATCTTGTTTACGGCCACGTAGCAATACGATCTAGTAGTTGGAGAGTGGGTATGACTCGAGACGTGAGTTAGTTAGAAGAAAGAAATTGGAATCTCAAAGAAAAGCAAAGAAAAGAAGACATGGGTATAATTTATTTGACGCTGTCGTTTCTCGTATCCCACCAGTAACGTTTCAAGAGTAGTAGAAGCTAAATAAAAATAAAACTCTAGTTTCTCGAATGTCTTCCTGCTTTCTAGCAAAATATTAGTTGATTACCTCAGAGATACCGTTTCAGGTAGTTAAGGTTAAAATACATGGTATAAATGGAATTAGTAAACGACCTATAAAGTTGGATTGACGTTCATTTTGACTTTCACGCACAAAACTATTGCATGACTTATTATCGTTAATTTACCATTTTTTACTTTAATTCAAATGTGCAAAACTTTTCGTTGTTGCTGTTAAGAAACCCCGGTAATGATCTCGTTGTTTTAACACAAAGTCTATAAGGAAGTTGTTAGTACACTGAAGCAGTGTAATATGTAACATTTCAATAAGACAAAACAAAAGGTTTATGGCATTATTGCTGGTATATCTTCCTTAAATAGAAATTACTTTTAGGTAAAATTAACGATATTAAAAATTTAAAAGAAAAGTAACTGTAACGTGGGAAGACGAAATTAAATCTTACACAGTTTAAACTGTGTTATGCTTCCCACTGTATCGTGCTTCATGTTACATACTTCTTAAATGGTTAATTAAACACACGAATTAGTTATAGCTATGTAGCCAATACATGAGCCTTCAAATTTAAATAATATGGATACATCTCCATCTAGTTGGACTTATTGTAATTGAAACTCGTACAAGATTCCCCACTTTATTTAATAATCGGCTGAATTTATTCTGATTTGTTTAAACCCAAGTGTATCAAAGCAAGACAGAGAACACAAGCAAAGACAGCACAGTTAGTATTAAGAGTCACATGACCCACCACTCACCTCTCCACCCAATCGTAACGCTGCTGCCGTCTCGGTTTGTCAGGATTGATGGAAACGGCTTACCTGTAGAAGTAACAAGGATTATAAGATATAAAACTAATATACTCTCATGTTATGATAAGACAAACAATATCTTAAGTACTCTAACAAATAAAATGTTACAACAAATCTAAACATCGCAAGAATGATGTAATCAATCATATACAAGAAAAGAATGAATGGTGTTCAATAGTAATACTGACCAAAACATCAACAGTTAAGTATCATACTAGCAAGCATACCTTTTATACAAACGATGGGTCAGCAGTGTTGGAGAGGTGCAAAAAGTGGACATGGCAGAAATGTGACAAAGACAAAAACTTAATTTTTAATACCTCACCCCAAATATGCATTATAGTAAGATTAAATCGTGCGCTTTGCAATTAGCCATTTGCTCTTGACCTGTGATGAATCATTTTACCAGTTTAAAGAACTTGCGAATATATTATAATATATTCAAAGAAGTATATATTATTATACGTCATCCACATTACATTTGCAACGTACAGCGCCATCGAGGTCTTTCACTTCGTCCAATACCAAGCCGCTTAGAATACAAGACATATCTTTTTTATGTGTGTATTAAACACTAAGCTATACATATGAATAGGCTATCTGTTCTCTGCCTGCAGAGGGTATTGAAACCACATTTTTAGACCTACCCCTGAACCACCAGAGAGCAGACATAGTAGTGATATAGGAGTTACTGATATCAAGAACATTAAGTCCAGAGAGGGGACATTTGGATACCCCTGCTCTCTAGGATTTAGTATCATGGTTGATTTTTCTGCTGTTCAGACACAGCGGAGAAAGTTGTGGAAGGAGAGAAAAACAGAAAACATGCTTCATGTTAAGTAATTTACATTGAGTTTCGTTGGTCAATCTGAATGAACTTAAATACAGCACATGAATGTGGTTTCGATTAGGTCAAATATATTATGAGCACTATAAAAGGACAGTTGTTCACTTACTAGTTCTTCCATAAGAAAAATAAACACAACTAAATTTTAAAAAACTTCATGAAAAACGACGTGTTTTTTTCTCCGATTGCTATATAACTGTGTATTTTGAGAGATAGTGAAGATTTTATGAAACTCTAACAAACTATCTATTCACACTGGAATTTTCAACCACATGGTTGGCGAATATACTACCACAATTGTAATCTACAGCGATATGATTGGTAGTTTTAATGTCACATGGACAATACGACCACAAGGTTCGCAGATACATAACCACAAGTAAATCTTAACCCACGTAACTGCTAGTTATAACGCCACATTGAACAAAGAAACCAAACATAAACTAAAACTAACCTTGATTAGTACTATCACGTATAGTAACCATAACTAATACAGCGAAATATAGTAATGTAAGCTAATAAAATCAGGTGTAGCGAAACTTTATAGTTCCTTTCGCCTAAGGTCAATTTTATATGTTACAAACAATACTCAAACCTAGTAGTCCTAGTCGCCCTATTATTTCTAATTGAGGTAAGCCTAATGAAAAGTCATCTGCTTATGTTGATCACCACATTAAAGATATTCCTCCAGGTTTGACATTGTATATTAAAGATACGAAGCGTTTACTGAAGATGATCTCCAACATCAAGGTAATGGAAAGCTTTCCAAATACTATTTTCTGCACTGCAGACGTTTCTTCTTTCTTCATAAACATTTCCCGCGGCGAAGGCCTGAAAGCTCTAGAATATTCTCTGTTGAAACTATTGTAAACTTAGCTAATCTTGTTCTTACACTTTATAGGTTTGAATTTAATAATGAGTTTTATATTTAGACAAAAGGCATCAAACTATACCAACATTTTTATGGAGGATTTAAAGAGACTGTTGGAAAGTTGTGCAGACAAACTAAACTTCTGAAGACGTCACACACATGATATCTTTTTATATGAATAGGAGACGAAGTGTCCTTACTACCCTTCTATAGACACGCTACTATTAAATTCATTCAAGGTTACTCCACTATCCGCATAGGTTTCTTAAATGTAACTCTAACATTACGAGGTGATATTATACATACTGATTTCCACCGAAAGCCAACTGAATGACAACAATACTTACATTTTCAGTTGTCGCTCTCCATACACCACACAATTTTACATTCAATCAAGTTGTCACCCTCCATACACCACACACAATATTACATTCAATCAAGTTGTCACCCTCCACACACTTGACACAATATTACATTCGATCATGTTACTTCCCTCAACACACCAGACACAATATTACATTCAGTCATGTTACTTCTCACAACACACCAGACACAATATTACATTCGATCATGTTACTTCCCTCAACACACCAGACACAATATTACATTCAGTCATGTTACTTTTCACAACACACCAGACACAATATTACATTCGATCGAGCACTTAGATTAAAGAAAATCTGCTCAGATAGTAATGATCATCATATTTATTCGTTGAGACAGACAATAAACAAAAGAGGTAATATGCACAATACAGCAAATCAACAAGTTGACAAATCTTACAACATACGTAGCTAATATATTCATGTATAGTAGCCTTAGGTACACAGGCCTTGGCTAATATAATTACGTATAGTAGCCTTAAGGAGGAAAGTTGAGGTATAGCACTCTTAGCATTTAATATGATGAGGTATAGCAGCCGTAGCTAATATAAATCAGGTATATGTGTGTATGTGTTTATATAAACGTTGAAAGAAATTTGGAAACACACAAGTGATACACTTCAATCAAGTGTTATAAAGTAAGATGGTGAATTTATTATTGGTACATAAATGACTATTATAAAAATTGCAAAAGAAATGCGGATAAGTTGTACCATGCTTTCGTATTAGAATCTCTTACTTCACACATAGTATGGCATCTTGTTTTAATCGTAAAATATTATTTCATTTGTCTTAACATATAACGGTAACGCCCTATAACATGAACATTTTCGAAAGATGGACCATTCTTATTTTTGGGTAAACTGGGAACATTTCGTATGTCTTGTATTACTCCACACAATTAGGGTAAGACGTTTGGTCGCTTTCGGAATTTCTCGATTTTCACGTAAGCTCACACAGTTTCAAAAATGTTCATACTGGGACTTTCTGTTGGCCAAACTATTGTAAGTAATTCATTGGCATGTTTACAATAAAAATATAGCTCTACCGCATTTTCTGTTTGCCTGGAATCACAATTTTCCTTGAATACGAATCCCTACACGACGAGTCGTGTTCCTAAGGGAATGTATGATAGATGAGTAGCTGTTTGTATTTGTCACCAGTCAGAGTGCAATCTATTTCGTATAGGTCACTGACACCGTTAACTGAGATGAGCCTCCAACTTACACTGATACCCCACCACTCAATGATCCATCAGGGAAAGAATACTTTGGTATTCCTCTGTAAAATATACATATCTCCAGCTTTGATCATTACACTAGCTGTGGTTCGATGGCCATTTCACCCCTTTTGGTTTAGTTATCTCTTCTCAGTTCTTAGCAACCGTTTACACTTCAATTTAGACCACTTCTTGCAATCTTACTATTTATGAGATGACATTTATATCCCTATTTAGATCAAAGTCATTGGCAAAAATCTGTAATCAATCGTCATTTGTCTCGTAAAGTACGTATTTAACATTAATTTTGAAAAATTTCAGTTTTCTACCTCAACTACTTCTATTCGTATGCTCTCTTCGAGTTATTACATTTATTTTCTTTTGAAACACTAAAATATTGTTATCGTCTTCTGCACAGAATTCCATAACCAACCAAAACTTTCATTTCTACACGGTTTTTCTGGGGGATTTCAGCCTTGGAAGCTATAAACAGACAAACACTACAACTACTGCTGGACGTAATATGACTACGTGTGTTTTTGTTGGCTTAATACTGGTGAGACGAAGTCCTAATTCATTGTCATACATCAGTCACTTTTAGAAGTAGTCACTTGATTCAAGTAAAATTCTATAAAGCTATAAATTATTATTTATTGTTACAGTTCAATTGAAATTGAAGGTTGTTAACCACCTCTAAGGCCAAGTAACAGTTATCCATTGTTACACACCATTTAAAACTAGATATCTTTACATCCAGTTAATGCAATCATGTAATTATCTCACAGTTGTATCTAAACCTGGACTTCAGCTGACATTCTCAGCTACCTACAGAAAACGCTATACCTGTCATGAAACATTAATACAGCATGACTTGCGATACATCATGCAACATTTAGAAACAATGACAGAGAATACAGTAGAGAATGAATGATAAAATAATAAATAATTTTTGTTTAGCCTAAAGTAAAAAAAAAAAATTAAAACAAAAATTAAACCATGACATTGACTTAAGCATTTTTATTATATTAATTAATCTTAAAACGTTAATAACTAAAATAGTTCTGTTGAGCGATGGCGTTGTCAACTGACTGGAGGTACTAAACAACATTTTCGGTCCCCTTCACCCCCTCATTATAAAATTTTAACTGTATTATCACTACAAACTAACAGGATTTACCAATACAAAACATACTCGTTAAAAATACATGTGAAATAAGAAGAACGTTTGGAGTATCGCATTAATAAAACACACAAAAGGTGTCTAATTTTCATCAATATCGTTTCAAAACCACTTTCGAAAAAAAAGAAAGTTACGTGATCGTATAAACTTTCACTTCCTAAATCATAATTGATACAAATGACTAGCAACTCAGACAAACGAACCTCAGCCAATGCTAACCGCATGAATGTTTTTAATCATCAGTTTTAACTTAGTAAAAATGAAAAGACTCTCTTCGGACATTGAGTGTTACAACAATTATCATTGAGTTGTTTTTATATCTGTTTTATCAATTAATTAATTAACATACGACTAAAGCGGGCAAAAGCCAAAGTTCTGATTAAAGAAGACTGAACTTATTGGGGTCCTAAGCAATTGCTTAATCTGCTTATGCCTAGCGCCACCATTGTTGTTGAACGTCGCTAATAAAAAACGAAGACCGTAACCAACTATTCTGTGTGAAGTAAGTTGAGTGTTACTCAATTCTTTCGATCAAAATACTTTCAAGCTCCTTTGCGTTTAACTCTCTCTACGCTTCTTACATACGCTTTACGTAATACTGTCCTCGTAATATTCATCATAAAGACCTGCACAATAGTAAATCCTAACAACTGCAAGCAACAATGGCAATCTGCTTGAAAAGATCTTTTATGTAAGCCTTCTTCCTGCGTACAGGTTCTGCCATATCACAAAAAGAAAAATGCACATACAAAGGATTATTTGGAATCTCACCACCAGGAGGAACTTATCTATTTTCCCTTGTACTCTATAAATATAAAGAATAACAAGGATGTCCTATCGAGACGCTAAAGTTCTAACAAAAAAAAGAAACTCTACTTGAATGATGGGTGTGATCTGAAGAAAACTCTGAAGGAAAAATGCTTTACGTAGACACTTCAACATGACGTTTTTGTCTTAAGTCATGACAAGTAATATACAAAAACACAGTTCTCAATAAATGTTTTGTGAAACATAAAATTAGTTTATGTAGTAATACGAAGTATTAGTTCTGTCACTTTATTGTTAATCTATTGTTAGAACAATTAAAATATCAAAAGTCAACAAACAAACAGCTTTTCGTTCACTAAATTTGAATTATAAACATATACAAAACTAAAGGTAAAATACTGTGATTTATTAGATTTCGTAATTTTTTTCCAATATTCAAGAAGTAATGATTAAATCATTTCCACAGTTTCACGAAGTTCGTGTCTGAATCTGTTTTTGAATATAGATTACTATTTCTCACACCAGTTCACTAAAACCAATAGCATGCAATTACTTTAAAGAACAGGGGCCGATCAGGAAAATAACACAAACAACCAATAAGTAAAAATCATTTGTTTAATTCAAACCAAGTTTTGGCCAGATACACTCGCTTTTCTTTAGATAAACTCCTTCAGGTGAGTTTAATAAAGTTTATTTAAGTTAGTGGTTATTCGTTTTCCTATCCTTGACCTATTCTTTAAGTAAGAAATTCACTCAATAAGCTGGTGTTGTTGATATTGATGGGTTTTTGAACACCAAGCTACGCTAGCATCCTCATGTCAGAAATGCATTCAATAAGCAGGTGTTGTTGATATTGATGGGTTTTTTAACACCAAGCTACGCTAGCACCCTCATGTCAGAAATGCATTCAATAAGCAGGTGTTGTTGATATTGCTGGTTTCTAACACAGAGTTTCACTAGCATCCTGAAGTCAGAAATGCACTCAGCAAGCTGGTGTTGTTGACATCGATTGTTTTTAACACCAAGCAACACTATGATCCTAACGTCAGAAATGTGCTGAATAAGCTAGTGTTATTGATATTAATGGTTTATAACAGCAAGCTACATTAGGATCCGTAAGAACTTATAATCCTTGGTATTACAAGTCCAAGAACGTAACGCTGGAAGAAACACTGGTCGTATAAAATATTGTCAAATACTACATTTGCGAACTCTCGACCTTGAGTTTTCTATGATTTGAAGAAAACTGAGTTTTTGTTGTTTTTTTCTTATTCAAACCTGTGATCGTATATGGTGTAACGTTCCACCAAAACTGAAGTGTACCAAACTTCCTTATCTTTATGTTTCGTGGGAGTTGATAGCGTCTACGCCCGACAAACTAACTGGAACAGCCCAACAAGTTAGCCTACACAGTAAGGTTTTTCTCTAAGAAATAGTATGAACAAATAACAATAGGTCATGAAGGTATCAAAGGTTATGGCACTTTTTCAATAGTACTCATGAAATAAATTGTACATTCAGCCTAAGTTATCGTCTGGAAACACGTAAACGCCTTTTTCTCTGTTGTCCTCCTCCCAAGTTTATTCACTTCTTCTCAACTGTCCAACCACAGGAATTGAAAATAACTATTATAACTTTCTGGAACATATTAATGTGGGCTGACAACACAAAAAGCACACAAGATACACCTTGAATGAAAGTAAAACGAAGATCTTCAAATATTGTTTCTGGAAAACAAGCAGATGCATATCGTAAGCAAAATGGCTAACTGTAAATTCAGGTAGCTTCTTTAAATAAAGTGTAGCATGATATCAGTTAGAGCTGGTCTCCAAAGACCGGTAATACCAAAGTCAATATCAGAACTGGTATTTCAGTATTATCTCATTCAATACGCAAAAAGATCCATTTCCTTACTAAATTGTGTGGACACTGTGGTCAACTTAACTGAATGGCCGAAGTTTATATCATCTATGGAAATAGTTTTGTTGTGTATTTAAAAAATTGCAACCGAAAATAGAATTATTATACAAAAATGTCATTTTAACATATTTGATCACTTTAAATATAAGAAGAGTTTGCTTACATTATGATTCATTTGAACATTTAACTTTTTTGTTTACACTTTCTCATCAATTCTACCTATTTAAACTGCAATCATCCATCGTTGGGTGTAGCCATCTATCAAACCAGTCCAGTATTTCCTATTCTTAGCATGCGGAGACCATCCGGTTCTTCCTTCCTACACTGTATCGCCTCTCCATCATCTGGTTTGCTTCACTTAGATTTTCTTCCTATCCTAGGTTGCCATTGCATTATTCTTACTGTCAATCTATTATTGGAATACCTTACTACATACCCAGTCCATTTCCATTTAATTTTTAGAATGCCTCTTAATGCATATCTTATATTTATTGTTTGTTTTTAATTTTGTTATTCCTCCATCTGTCTTGTAATGTTTTATGAAATATTTTTTCTTTCCATAGCTTTCTGTGGGGTATTTTTTTTTGTAAGTGCCCATGTTTGGGAGCCACAAATTAATTAAATTTTGTGATACACACTGATCCATGATCTTCTTTTCTTTGCAGTAATGGGAACATCTTGATCCTCTTATAATTTATTTATACATTCCAAACCATTGCCACGTTACCTTTGTTCTTACCCAATTTCTTCCCTTGTTGCGTTTTCCATTTTGAAGATTTGTCATAAGTGTTTGTACTCCAACATTCTTCTGTGTCACGATAGTTCGTCTTACTCTTACTTATTATTAATCCAGTTTTCTCACTACTGGCATTCAAACTGTTTCCATCTGTTTTTGTTGAATTTGTAAAGAGGGTTGCACCATCTGCAAATCTTAGATCTGTTCATTTCTCGGTATCTATTTTTATACCTTCATCCGCTGACTCAATTTGTCTGAATATTTTTTGCAGTTACTGTAAACATTGAACTACAAGTATATCAAACGAAAAATTTTGTTTGATTTTGTTTAAGTTCTCGCAAAATTCTTTGCTAACGTTCTTCTTTGGAACTGATACACTACAGGGAAGACAGCAAAGGCTACTCTTGTCATACCAAATACTACGAATTGATCGTTTTTCTTATATTGCTCCCACGGTCCCAGAGTGCAAAGAAATTTTTCAGCAACGGGACACAAATACGAAACCATAGATGCATAGTTCGGCACGCTAGCTACTCGTTTCTAAATAAAAAGGTGCAAGTTTAAACCATTTAGATAGATCAGCCCGTGTGAAACAAATTGACATAGTCACAAAGATAATTTATTTATTGAGTATTTTAAGTTAGGGGCGCAAGTTACACGTTTGAATACATCTGAACAATTTGAGAAGAATTCAAATGAAGTTATTCGAGAATGGTTTTATTCAAACACGTTTATTTTGCTTAATCAGTTTCAAATGTATTGTTTTCATGGTATAACCTAAAGTTCTTAAAAAGAAACAACCATGTAATAAAACAGTTATCAGAAATCTTCAGTAGAAACTTACAACAGAAATGAGAGATTGCAGTTAGCTACTAAAAGTAAGCTTAACTTAAATGACTCCTGCAGGTACTTCACGCTACAATTTCTAATATAATGTGGTGCTTTATTGATGCGTCTCCAAAATTTTTTTTTCTAAAACTTTAAATTTAATACAAAAATGTTTCACACCTACTCTTTAGTTAGATTTCTCACTGCAACAAACTTGTGGTTTTTAGCGTTTTCAGTCGTATAATCAATATTTCTCATTTTGAGAAATTCGCGGTGTCCCGAATACCTATCACGCCAAACATGCTCGCCCTTTCAGTCGTGGGGCGTTATATGTAACGCTCAATTCCACTTTTCGTGGATGGTGATGACTAGTTGCCTTCCCTCGTGTCTTACACTGCAGAATTAGGTACGATTAGCATAGATAGATCTGGTGTAGCTTTGCACGAATTTTGAAATCAAACAAACAGTTTCCCTTTCTCAAATAGTGGATGAGAGGTAAATTTTAATCTACATCTACCTACGCTTGTTTTCTTATATAAAGTAGCTAAATTTAGATCGGAAGGAAAATTTGAAAGTAATTCTCAGTTTCCCCATATAACACATAAAAAATTCATTAGAAGCACCTATTAACTTACTAAAAATGGTGGTCACTGAGAGTTGTATCAGTGAACTGAATATCCTGCGACTCCATTCAAAATGCGCTTCAGTTAATCCGAATATTGTTTTCAAAACAAAATTGCGCGTTCTCATTATTTGATATTATGAACCATTTTCCAGTCGATTTTTTTATTTTGTGAAAAAGTTGTGTTTTGTTGAATTATCCCGAATAAAATTTAATAATTTACGCAAGATTCTATAATACAGAAAGTTTACACAATCTTACTACAACGAATAAATGGTAGGTCTGCCTCTGTTGGAGGGCCTGGCATGGCCAAGCGCGTTAAGGCGTGAGCTGCGTAATCTGAGGGTCGCGGGTTCGCGCCCGAGTCGCGCCAAACATGCTCACCCTCCCAGCCGTGGCGGCATTTAATGTGACGGTCAATCCCACTTTTCGTTGGTAAAACAGTAGCGTAAGAGTTGGCGGTGGGTGGTGATGTCTAGCTGCCTTCCCTCTAGCCTTACACTGCTACATTAGGGACGGCTAGCGCAGATAGCCCTCGAGTAGCTTTGTGCAAAAATCCAAAACAAACAAACAAGCCTTTGTTGAATTTTATTACTAGCCTTCGAATAACTTGTCATACATGGATCCTGTTTGAAAATATACGTATTTTTTGCAACAAAAAACGCATTTGTAACTAAATTTATTGGTTTTCAACTGTCATTTTAAAGTTTTATTTTAGTGAACACAATGTCTAAAATACTTACAGAAACTTCATAAGTTTATAAGTGTAATTTTTATCACTTATAGTTCTTTAACTTTCAGGTAAAATGCTATACCTAGTTTTTAATGTTTTTTTGTTTTTTGAAATTCGCACAAAGTTACTCGAAGGCTATCTGTGCTAGCCATCCCTAATTTAGTAGTGTAAAACAAGAGGGAAGGCAGCTAGTCATCACCACCCACCGCCAACTCTTGGGCTACTCTTTTACCAACGAATAGTGAGATTGAGCGTCACATTATAACGCCCCCACGGCTGGAAGGACGAGCCTGTTTAGCACGACTCAGATGCGAACCGCGACCCTCAGATTACGAGCGCATGCCTTAACGCGCTCGGCCAGGCCTAGTTTTTAATAAACCAATAACAGTAAACAAAATAAAAAAATAAACTGTGATGCTAAATCTATTGTATATTTCAGCATTTTTTGAAAGAAAAATGAGGTAAAAATATGAAAATGTTTCTTTTGGTGCCTTTGGAATAAAACAGATTATTTTCTCCATGCTCTGATTTTGGCCATGAAAAGGTCTTGGGAAATTAGTTAAACTGGACCTCACCTATTACAGTGTTCAACATATAAGATATGTGGTCTTAGTGCATAAAAGAATTTGAGCGTCATTATAATAACTGCCTTTAAAAAGTTTTTTTATCTTGAGAATATTCCCTACAAAAAAGACCACAATAAAAGGATATCAAATAACAAAATTAAATGAGTTAAGGTACAAATATTTTTTGCTTATCAGATAGTTACTTCTTCCCTATTAGTTTTATACCAATACTGTGTTTATCCACTACTCACAACTTCTAGGACAAAGCAGAAATCCTATTACACAAACCCAAGCATTGGTCCCAGTATTAAACACTTAGCAAATATCACATCTTAAAGTGAGAAGTGATACTACTTTGAAACTGAATAGTATTTCAACTTTAACACCATGCAATCTGATTGAAATGAGTAATGGTATTACTTTAAAACTGAACAATGTTTCAACTTTAACACTTTACAATGATCACATCTGATTAAAGTGAGTAATGGTATTACTTTGAAACTGAACAATGATTCAACTTTAACACTACACAATGGTCGTATCTGATTGTCAAAAGTGAGTAATGGTATTACTCCTCATAGTTGTGGTTCTGACTTTAAAGTCACAATATTTTAAAACTGAACAGTAAAGCTGCAGCTATAAACAGAATTGGATTATTTACAAGTAAACATTGATCGTGACTCTAACACAAAGCAATGGACCAAACCTATAATGGTGAAAGTGGTCCTTTCTTTTAAAACCTAGTTGCAGTCATGTTCCTTAAATTTGACAAGTAATCCAAACCTTTAAAATAACTGTTTGAAACCACGTAGTAACCTGAAATGTCTCACAATCGAATAGTGATCCAACTTTTATAACTAAGCAGTGATATTATCCTTTGAAGATGAAGAGTTCTCATCCTTTAAAAATGAACAACAGTTTCTCCCATAACAAAGAATGGTGTTCCTATCCCATAAACTTAAATAGTAGTCTTGTCTCATAAAACAGAATAATGATCTTATCTAACAATACGGAAAGTAGTCTCATCCCATAAAACTGAATAGTGTTCCTATCCCACAAATCTAAATGATGGTCTTATCCCATAAAACTCATAAGTGATCTCATTCCATAACTAAACAGTGGACTGATTGTATAAAATTGAAGAGTTAACTTCGCCACATATCTTAGTACTGAGCAATGTTTCATAATTCAGTATTAATACTCTCATTAAATACTGATTTTTATCTTTTAAAAGGGTAATTTTTGTATCCTCTAACACTGAAGAGTTATCATACCTTTAACAAAAGAAAAGTAGTCTTATACAATGGTTTTATCCTCTAAAATATATTATTTTTTGGTAGTGAAAAGTGATCATATTGTAACAAATTATGTAACTTTTATCGTCAGTTATTTATGGTTAAGAAATGGTTTTACATTCTGATATTGAATCAGTGATCATAAAATTTTAAATTAAGAAGTTTGTCTTCAAACGGTGAAGAAAAAGTTTTATTTTTTTGACGTGAAAAACCTGAAATCTTGTTAAAAATTGAGTAATTATGACATTTGGAGTCAATATTCTTTGAAAATCTATACATTTCAGTCGTATACCATAAAATCAAGACATTTTTAAAGTATCTCTGCCCACACAGTAATGTGCTACCATCTAGCGACTTACTTTTTAACTAATTAAATATCAGAAATAATTTATAAATTGTTAACATTATTTTATTTTAGAAAGCACACATTTATTATAAAAATAACTTCATAAAAAATTATTGTTAATTAGGATAAAAATATTAGTGGTTAGTTAGTTCTCAAATGAACAGGTAACGTTTGTTGTTATTACGTGTAATCCGGAAAAAAACACACCAATTTTCGAACAACAGGTGTATGAACATTAAAACTCACCTAAAGGCGAAAACCGGAGTAACCGTTCATCTCGAAGTGAAGTTGTCTCTGAAAGGTCACTGTCTTCGTCTTCCTCTAATAAAGGAGGTGGCGCTGATACCTCGTACCCCCAACGCCGCCGAAAAGCTTGTCGGCCCCCGTCCAACCTAACACGCGGGAGGTCCACGAACAATCGGTCTCCAATCTACCAGAACAAAAACACATATAACAGAAAATTGTCTTGTCAAAATATTTTTGCTCATATATTTTAATTTTCAGAAATAGATTTTTTTTCAGTCGGAACTGAACTAAGTGTTTAATGTCTCGGCGGCTCCCATCAAAATCAACATGCTGCATATGGATCTGTATCAGAATCTGAAAGATCAGGTACGACAGAAGACGACTTCTTCCCTCCTTTACAGTTGTTATAATCATCGTGCAAAATAGACCATTATGTCTGTTAAATGTTAAATTAATTAATTTTATGTGCAAGATGTGCACCGTTTACAACCTATTTCAAAGTCATATCCATTCATATACCAAGTGTAGTATTTTGTTTCGGAATATACAAAATTTATTCGCTTGTCATGTATAGCACTACATGACAAGTAGTTCTGTGCATCGCAATACATTAATTTCACTAATTCATAACAAAAGTATTAGACATAAATACCCTAATTAATACGTTTACTATAAATCAGTTAAATGATACTTTAGTGGCCTGTTACTACTCTTAAAGTATATATTAACTGCACAGAGGTACTTTAGCATATTTTCATCATGTATGAAATAGCGAGACAGTAAAGTCTTGTTTGTTTGTTTTTAAATTTCGTGCAAAGATACACGAGAACTATCTAAGCTAGCCGTCCCTAATCTAGCGTTATCTAGATTGATATGGATTTGAAACCACGAACCATAAATTATAAGTCAAGCGCCCCAACAATCAGGCTACGTCAGGCCTATTTTAAAAAGAAAATCATAGCTTGTGCTTCACTTGCCAATACATTCCATCAAAGACACACATGTCAAGCATTCCATGAAACATTTTCTTTCCACACCTAAAACTATCTCACGTATCTTAAGCGTCAAAATGCCTCTGCTGGAAGCGAACTGTAAATCCGTAAGTTCAGGGTTTACGTCCCGTTGTTTCAAAAGCGCTTTTCACATTTTAAGCCTTGAATCCCAGTCGTACCAAACATTGAGCGCAAATATTGAGGAAAACTTAAAGGTAATAATTTATTTTCTTATTAGAATCTATTCTTTAAGATTATATTCAGAGGCCTGGCATGGCCGAGCGCGTTAAGGCGTGCACTCGTTATCCGAGGGTCGCGGGTTCGCGCCCGCGTCGCGCTAAACATGCTCGCCCTCCCAGCCGTGGGGGTGTATAATGTGACGGTCAATCCCACTATTCGTTGGTAAAACAGTAGCCCAAGAGTTGGCGGTGGGTGGTGATGACTAGCTGCCTTCCCTCTAGTCTTACACTGCAAAATTAGGGACGGCTAGCACAGATAGCCCTCGAGTAGCTTTGTGCGAAATTCCAAAAAAACAAACAAAACAAACAATTATATTCAGTGCCTGGGGCGCCTGAAGGTAGATTTACAGTATCTTCTTTTGAGATTCA
This sequence comes from Carcinoscorpius rotundicauda, assembly GCA_011833715.1. Taxonomy (NCBI): domain Eukaryota; kingdom Metazoa; phylum Arthropoda; class Merostomata; order Xiphosura; family Limulidae; genus Carcinoscorpius; species Carcinoscorpius rotundicauda. The sequence continues at coordinate 25,751,037 of CM022400.1, read as the reverse complement.
CGAGTTACTGGAATGGAAAGCCTGAAACTCACCACGTGTTTGTGTGACACGTATTGGCACAGGAAATGCACGATTAGGCATTTGTTTTAGAATTTCCGCACAAAGCTACCCAAGAGCTGTCTGCGCATGACCGTCTCTGATACTAAGTGTACTTGAAGGCAGCACACCCACCACCAACAGTCGAGCTATTCTTGTACGGTAGAATACTGAGATTTGATCGTCAGTATGTCCTAGGCTTAAAATGTTTGTTTGTTTGTTTTTAAATTGCGCACAAAGCTACTCGAGGGCCATCTGTGCTAGCCGTCCCTAATTTAGCAGTGTAAGACTAGAGGGAAGGCAGCTTGTCATCACCACCCACCGCTAACTCTTGGGCTACTCTTTCACCAACGAAAAGTGGGATTGACCGCAACATTATAACGCCCCCACGGCTGGGAGGGCGAGCGTGTTTGGCGCGACTCGGGCGCGAACCCGCGACCCTCAGATTACGAACCGTACGCCTTAACGCGCTAGGCCATGCCAGGCCCCCTGAAGTAATCAAAATGTATAATCAAATCATTATTTATCCGAAAAACGTGTTCAGTGTTTTATATGTAAAAAAAATATATATATATTACATCTATTATACATTTTGTAAAAGGAATGTTTAATATGCTTAAAAGTGCAAATGTCAAAATCACTTACTTGGCCTTAATGCTTCATAAGACTTAGTAGCTGCTTTGTTTCAAGGTTACTTAACAGGTTTGTTTTATTTTCGACACATTAAATTGCTTAAACTTCTTTATTAGTATGTGTAACACGAACATAATGAAAGAAAACTAACTTTTATCGTATTCATTTATTGGGATTCAAAGATCAAAATCTGCAATAAAACTTAAAATATGAAATTTACATTTATTCTAGTTTTGTCAGTCGTCCAAAACAAAAGTGGTCTCAGGAGATAGGCTGATGCGACTTTGCGATAATGAAAACGCACACACAATCGAAAGAAAAGGGAAGGAGTTATTTTCAGTAGTTTTTATTACATTCGGTAGATGGCAATAGTCTTGTGATCTCCCTCAAAAAAAGCGTTCAGGCACGTGATACAATGATGTCATCTAAAGTTTAAACACCATTTTAAAGGGCAGACTAGCAAAGAAAGCGTCTTAAATTCACCTACTGGCTCAAACAAAGGTAGTTATATCCTTTCTCATATCGTAAAAAGCTTAGGCGAAAATTTTTAAGATCAGATCATTGCTAACTTAAATTTTGCTGGAACATCTTATCTGAAAAGTTTACCAAAATATTTTTTTCTAACAGTGGATAAGTGTCAGGCCAATAATTAGCAACTGACACATACAATTATATGTTATCAATTTGTTCCAGTAAAGTAAGGAATTAATGAAAGCTTTTAAAAGTTTCGACGTATAAAAGTGTTTTAAAACTGATAAGGTGTATAGCTGTGTTGTATGGGAAACTTTTATTTTTAACTTCCATCACAACATATTTCATTTTGTTTTTAGTAAAATCTAGGGTAAATAAATATAACAGTGAACTGCACACATTCATTTTTATTTATTTGCACGCAAAATGAATAAAGGTTTTTCAGTTCGTGTAACCACTCTAGACGTGTAAAATTCTAATATTAAACAGCATGAGTAGTACAACTAATAATGATATGCAATACTGTGAAAAAGTGTTAGGACAAAGGATATTTCGTCATTACTTCCATTTTATGGACTAATTTTTCCATGTTATTACAGAATGTAAATTTCAACGCTATTTTAATGTTTTACTGATCCACGTTGACAACTAAACGAACCAAGAAGAGAATACTTATCATTCTTTAGAATTCCCATATACTTGTACTAAAGACATGTCATAAGTGTTCTGCTTGAATGAACATACTGATTAAATTTTAGGTCTGAACTAACTGTCATGGTATACCATGCTGTGTCTTAACTATACAGAAAAAAGCTAACAAGGAACTAGCATATGATACCGGTATATGCTAGAAGAAATCAGTTTAATAGCACTTCACAAATAAACCTTGATAAAAACAACAATATACATACATTACATTTTGTTGTGTCATGGTCCTAAAAGTTTGTTTGTTTGTTTTTTGGAATTTCGCACAAAGCTACTCGAGGGCTATCTGTGCTAGCCGTCCCTAATTTTGCAGTGTAAGACTAGAGGGAAGGCAGCTAGTCATCACCACCCACCGCTAACTCTTGGGCTACTCTTTTACCAACGAATAGTGGGATTGACCGTCACATTATACACCCCCACGGTTGGGAGGGCGAGCATGTTTTAGCGCGACACGGGCGCGAACCCGCGACCCTCGGATTACGAGTGGACGCCTTAACGCGCTCGGCCATGCCAGGCCGGTCCTAAAAGTGAAACGAATTGTAATAGAGACGGGAGTTCGCATAAAAGATTTTAGAAAGTGTTCACAAGAGGGTTACTAAAATAACACCTGGAATGGAAGGGTTATCAAATGAAGGCAGAGTAAGACCCTTAAAATTGTTTTATCTTGTAAAAATAAGAGTTAGTGTAGATCTGACTGAAGTGTTTAAGATTATAAAATGAAATGAAAAATGTAGTTGCATCGACATTTTTCATACTTAACAGTGAGAAATGTAGAACTAGGAGATATAAGTACAGATTTGGGCAAGGTAGAAGCCGTCTCAGCTAAGAAAATTTTATTTTTCAAATAGGATGGTTGGTGGAATGAGTTGCATTCAGATTTTCAGGAGATAAGAAATTTGAGTGAGTTTAAAAGGACGCTTCATATTTATATGATATAAAAGCTGGTTTTAATTTTCTTTATTTAATAGTTTTAGTTTGACAGCTGAGGTGGACTAACAGATTCTTTGTTGTTCCTTAACAACATGTTATCTGCATTCTGATTGATAAAAAAAAACGTGACAAATCAAAAGTTACTTCCAAAGAAACTTCATTGGAGTGTATTGGAAACATTTGGAGCAAAATCCCAAATAAAACTTCAATTAGTTATGTTGCAACAATCCCTGAAAGACTGTCTGCAGTTATTGAAACAAAAGGAGGACCCACAAGATATTAACAGTCTTTTTTTTAACTCAAGCATTTCTACTGAGTGTCTGTCGTACTAAATATAAAGATTAACAACATTCGCCTTCCACTGTTCTTTGAAAGTAACCGGAAATCTAATTTTTGATTTTGTCCTGACACTTCTGTACAGTAATGTGTATTTGGCCTAAAAATGCACATCATTTTGAAACGAATTCTAAGCAACAGCTAAAAAAAAAAGTCCTTTTCAAACATGCTAGCAGTATTAATAAAACATTAACTAGTATATAATTTTCATATGAGAATAGAAAGAAGTGTCGAGGAAACATCGCAGCAAGCGCTACGAAATTTTGGAAACAGATATTTAGAAAGATTTCATAAAAACTTCATTTAAAGTTCAAACATGAAAGTAAAAGATTAACACACATTCCACTAATACACGTATGCTAAATATCAAAATATCTGTAGAACCCCCGCCAAGAATTGTCAGGCAAGGCAATGGATATTCAGTGATCACATTAAACTCCGCTTTTATAGGCAATATCAAATAAAATATAAGCTTCTTTCAAATAATCTGACATTGGATTTATGGATCCCACCATAAAGTCCAGTAGTGGGTTTATCGATCACAAATAATTAATAATTTCAAATTATTTTTCTTTTATGTCACGAAGAATTCTTCGTAACCCTTTTACATCACGATCGAAAAGAAGGAACTTTTCTTCGTTTCTGAGCAATTAGAGTTTCAATTCCTAATTTCTAAAACTTTAACAATAAGTTTCCTTAATAAATGTACGGCTTGTGGCTGCCTTAATGAGTTAATGTTTGAGGTGAGGAATCATGATATACAAACGTCATGAGCACCACAAAAGCTAGCTTTTAATAAGAGTCGTAGCTTAAGGGGCAAGTACGTGCTGAGTTATAAATATTCCGTATATATATCCATAATAATAAAAAGATATGTCTGTATGTCTGTGAATGTCATAACTCTTAAAGAAAGAACCTAAAAACCTGAAATTTTGTATACACACTAAGTGGGCAACGAGGATGTGCATTATCACACATCCATGTACACACTAAGTGGGCAACGAGGATGTGCATTATCACACATCCATGTACACACTAAGTGGGCAGTGAGGATGTGCATTATCACACATCCATGTGCGAGCGCATCTTTTTATGATAGCAGAGCAGGAAAAGAACACATAGAAAAGAATATATGATCGCCATATCTCCGGGGAATACCTAGGCAACTGACATCTTGCACCATGCTTATGGTGTGCATCTAGGAATTACTTATCTTATCCACGTGCAAACTAGTAAAATACCACAGAGAAGAGAAATTATTCTTTATATTACAAGGAGACCAATCGATACATACGTGCATGCGTGAGCGCATCTCTTTAATGAGGTAAACTAGCGAAAGACTACATAAAAAAGTGGTTCCTTATATAACATCCTCCAATAGAAAAAATAAGTGTTTTAGTAAAAATGCGTTCTAATATGTGTGCGTTTTTCTTATAGCAAAGCCACATTGGGCTCTCTGCTGAGTCCACCAAAGGGGATCGTTCTAACATAATCCTAAAAACGTGTTTAAACTTTTTCACTACAAACGAGAATGAGTAGGCAGTAAGATTTTCCAATATAAAACTAATGAAAAAAATCTAAACACGAACTGGACGTGTTAGTTATTAGTGTTATGAGATGAGGATCGAAAGGTCAAAGATTCGAGATGTGTTGCCGCTGAGTCCGCACTTATCAGCTGAAGGCTTAATAGATGTAGGCAAAAACGGCAGCTCTTACTTTTAGCTTCTCCTGGGTCCTACTAGACACAAAAAAGTCCGGAATTCCTCAAGAGAGAGGAACCGATGTGCTCTTTAGTACTTTGTACGCCTTTTAGGAGTACTAAATGTTTCTATTATTTACTACTTGGATGATGATAAATAAACATTGCTTGTTTGTTTTGTTTGTTTTTTTCGCACAAAGCTACTCGAGGGCTATCTGTGCTAGCCGTAATTTAATAGCGTAATACTAGAGGGAAGACAGCTCGTCATCACCACCCACAGCTAACTCTTGGGCTACTCTTTTAACAACTAATAGTGGGATTGACCATCACATCATAACGCCCCCACGGCTGAAAGGGCGAGCATGTTTGGCGCGACGGGAATGCGAACCCGCGACCCTCAGATCATAGGTCGCACGCCTTAACACGCTTGGCCATGCCGGGCCATAAACATTGCACTTTCGCTATTTTAACCTACTCGTATGTTCCAACGATCAGTACTACACACAAGTTAACACACAAACTGATAATTTCATGATAAATTGAAACAATACTTATTTAAACCAAGTTCCGCAAGAGCAGATTTGTTAACCAATCATTTATGAACTAGGTATTCTAAATGGTAGCTAATGATAATTCGATCCTCTTCCTGAAAAACAAATTAACCAAAATTAAATAGGTGTTGAATAATTTTTTGTGAGCTTGGAATTTCCCGATCCCCTTATTTCGCTCCCTTGTGTAAAACATAACTTATAAGCCTGAACATAATTTGAGGAGCTGTAACATTTAAGCCATTTTTATCAAAAAGCTCTCAGTTACTGAAAACGATTTCGAGAGTCTTGTTATATACCTACTTCCTTTTCGCAAACTTTCATTAATCATGTCTCTGTCCCACTTAGTTTATTTGATTTTTATGTAATCCTACTGGACAAACAAATGCACACTGTTAAGACAGATGGTAAAAGATTTAAATCCTGTCTTTATTTGGTGCTTTTCGATCATCGCACATTATAATTTGATGAATTCGTACATTTCCGAGCTATTGGAATAACTTAGGCTTGAAAAATGGTTTAGGTTTGTTCAACTGTTCGTCAATCAACCAGTTATTATGAGCCTCACGCAACAATTCCGGCCTCGCATTAACACCGAGGAACAGACAACTCAATCTCGGATTAAACCTGGTATTAATGTCATTTCGATTCCAGCCCAAGTATTCTAGTCTTCCAATATTTTTTCTCCCTGGATTTGAACGAATTGGGTGGATGGCTAATTTGACAATAGAAATGCTAGAAATCCGCCAAATGACAGCCAATTATCATTCCTAGATGTGATAGGCATTCCCGTTATTATGTTCAAAGAAATAAACAACGCCCTTGGAGTGTGTAGGTGCTCCTAGTTTCCTGCCCCTGGCTCAGTAGTTCACAATTATAGAATGTCTGAATATTTGAGGACCTCTAGCTCGTCCTTTAGCCCATGCTACATATAACGTGCGTAGTTTTACATTTAAAAATATTTTCAGCCATTAAAATAATATATATCCGTAACATGGAGAGACTTTCAGGAATTTTGTAACATTTATCAATATTTAACAAGAGCGACAAGATAACGTGTTGAATAAAGAAATTATGAAAAATTGAACTTTACTTCAATTTATATCTTTCTGAAACATTTGTTTTCATAACTAGCGATAAACAAATACTTTAAACAAGTTGACATTTAAACGTCTTTTTAAGATAATGTTACACTCAAACTCACCAATAAGAAAATCGAGAGCACAACCTAACATACATTTCCCATGACTTTGCAATGTTCAAAATGATTAACGTCTTAATAACCAAAGTCAACACACTTGAATACTACGAATATGAATGAAAACGTAATTAATTAATGTGAAAAATGGCATAAAATCATTTATAACTGCAAACAAACTACAAGGTGACTTTCTTAACCCTAAACTATTTTAGAAAACTACCTCAAAAGTTGCTACTGGTTATGCCATGTCTCCTCTACCTTGTAATAAGGTTTACATCCTCATCTATAGAATGATCATAAAGGCAATAGCAGCGACTGTACCACATCTGTACCTTAAAGTAAATGTATTCATACAAGATACACAACTTCTATTAAGATATATACGATATCACAAGATACTAGAAATCATGTGAGATATCGAATTTCTACGTTACTTAAACTTACAGCCATTAATTGAAATGGGAATTATTAATAAGAGAAATCATAATACTGAATAAAGTTAAAAGATCCGAGAGATCGTGTAAAAAGAGAAGGCGTAGCCAACTATTGAAGTTTCAAGAGCATTTCTTCGACCCTCCAGCCCACTTAACCATTTCCGCAGTATACTTACATGAGTATTCCCAAACTATGTAGTTCAATTGTAACAAGCACTTCCTTTGACATTGTGTCCCACAATGGCTCGACGGTAAGTCGGAATGCTTATAAGGTTAAAAACCGAATTTTAATGCCCATTGTGAGTACAGCAGAAACAAACATCTGTCCACCATAGGTATCTAAATCCGGTTTTTAGCACCGTAAGTCGGCAGATATACTAATGTACCTAACTCCAGATCTACAGTACTTACCAACTTTAATGGAGTCAAAATAGGAGGAAATATAAGTCGTTTGAGGAAATATAATGTAAATTATTTCCAGTCTAATTTGTTTAATTTTCGTAGATATCCTGGTTGTAAGCTTCAAAATATAATTTTTGCACTCTGATTCAATGTGTTTCTGTTTTTAAACGATCCCTTTTCAATGTGTTTCTGTTTTTTATACGATCCCTATTCAACGTGTTTCTGTTTTTATACGATCCCTATTCAATGTGTTTCTGTTTTTTAGACGATCCCTATTCAATGTGTTTCTATTTTTAGACGATCCCTATTCATTGTGTTTCTGTTTTTTAAACGATTCCTATTCAATGTGTTTCTGTTTTTTAGACGATCCCTGTTCAACGTGTTTCTGTTTTTTAGACGATCCCTATTTAATATGTTTCTGTTTTTAGACGATCCCTATTCTCCTTTTTAAATTAACAATTTTTTATCATCTTGTTTCCTAATTTTGTTGTGTCCATTTATGAAGAATAAATTTTAAACGACACACGTGCATATGCATTCAGTTAAATGTTACATGTTTTTTAAGTTTGCTGTTGCATTTGCTTTTATTTTTTTCAACGACCATTACTTACTGAACCAGATAACTTTGTGCCCGCGGTATTGTGTAAGCATGCGTTTAACAAGCAACGTACGAAAACCAGTAGGATAAATCACCTCTCACACGACTAAGAACACTCGCATAAAATGACGAAGGGACAAAATTCAACAGCGAATTTAAAATATGATGAATCCTGAATGTGACAGTTTCCAGATGATGCGGTATAAATTGCACAAGTTATTTTCTAATTAATGAGCATCGTTTAAATTCCAGACTTTTGCAATGGCGGAAAGTGAAGGAGTTAAACAACTTCTTCAAGGCGAAAACAACGAAGACACTTGAATTAATTTCAAAATATAAGTTTTTCTTAAGTTTTTTGTTTCTTGTTGCTTTTTTCATGCAGTGTTTCAATAGACATAGGGAGATTATATTTTCAACCAAGTTCTAAACACAATGAGGTTCCAACTGTTCTATTTATTGTTTATCTATTGTTGGATGTAAGAAAGCCAACTTCAAAAATGATGATGACATAATTCATACATTAGAATTATGATTTCTTTTATTATAAGTTAATAATACTTATAAAAACGGATACTCTGAAAATATGTAACCTCAGTAAAACTGGTTAGCATTATTGTTTTGTTTTGAGTTATGGTGTAATACAAAATCAGCAAAAGAAAGAAGTACAAGAAATTCAAACTTTTTTACTGTAACATTTACAGATATTACCAGAACTTGTGACTCAGTCCTTACACAGATATTGTTATATAGCATTGTTAAAGTTTTGATGACATTTTGAGGAGATACATAAATATCATTTCGATTAACAATCCTAGCTATCCGTACATAGGCAGTGCTACTGCCTGTCTGGTATCCACCATGATTTATGATAATGAGAAACCCACTTTAAGTAAATATATATATATAAAGTAGATATATATTCAATAATCTCATACCTCATTTTTGTATGTGTCCATAACCTTTAAAAAGAATTTAACAGCTATAAAAGTAATTCTGTAAGTCAGACGAAAAAATGAGTTAATGTTTTTCGTTTATTTAACTTAATATAAATAACACATGTAAAAAACTATTAGCTCTAATGGCACACGTACAGGAACTATTAATCTCTTATAACATATACAGGAATTGTTAACGTCTAAAAACACAAATTAAATAGTAACTTCTAGTTGCACACACAATAATTATTAATTTTTAGAGACGCACACAACAGCTATTAAACTCTAATAACATATAGTAAATATATATAGAAGGTACAACTGATAAGGATTTTAATTTTTTATATAAAAATATAAAACAAAGTTTCGACCTCCTCAGGTGTCAAAAAAAGTCACTTTTAAATAAAGGTTTTAACACCTATATTAGACATCTCTGCCATATAGTGAGCGGTTTGAATATGCTGCTTTTAACGCATTTTTTCCTTTTGATTTTGTTTTAATTTAATTTACTTAACTGTATCTATACTCTCTCTATACATAAATGAAGCATTTCCGACTTTGAAGAGCTTATGTTCGTAGCGAAAAAGAGCTTGGAAAATTGACTTTCAAACATTAACTTAACAAATAGCTCTACAACCTACGCAGGATTTTGTTTAGTAGCTGTGCTTAGATTTTTGCGCAGTATGCCTAATAGTTAGGCCTGGCATGGCAAAGTGTGTTAAAGCATTCGACTCGTAATCCGAGGGTCGCGAGTTCGAATCCCGGTCGCACCAAACATGCTCGTCCTTTCAGGCGTGGAGGCGTTATAATGTTACGGTCAGACCCACTATAGTAGCCCAAGAGTTGACGGTGGGTGGTGATGACTAGCTCCTCTCCCTCTAGTCTTACACTGCTAAATTAGGAACGGCTAGCACAGATAGACCTCGAGTAGCTTTGCGCGAAATTTAAAAAAAAACAACCTAACAGTTTTTCTGTAGGCTTCTGTACTTGAATGTCTATAAAGAGAAACTTGGCCAAGAGCGCTAAAAAAACTAATAAAATATCTCCTTCTCTTTCAACAGTCCAACTTTAAAATAATCCTATGATGTGTACGGGAGTTTTCAGTAGGTTTGCCCAAGTTTGAATAAAATATCCATTGCCGTTTTTTCTGTAGACTTGTAAAACAAGAATGATATGAATAATATTAATATGAAGAAAAATGGATGAATTTTGAATTTTATCTAGCAATCGGAAAAATTATTTCTTTCTATTAACAATATTTTATTAACCTTAGCCATAGAGATAAGTTTGGTTTGTTTGTTTGTTTTTTCTAATTTCGCGCAAAGCTATACGGAGAGCTATCTGCAGTAGCCGTCCCTAATTTTGAAGTGTAATAAGACTAGCGCGAAGGCAACTAGTCACCACCACCCACCGCCAACTATTGGGCTACACTTTTACTAAAGAATAGTGGGATTGAACGTAACATTATAACGCCTCCATAGCTGAAAGGGCAAGCATGTTTGGTGTGATGGAGATTCGAACCCGCGACCCTCGGATTAGGTAGGAGTCAAGTGTTTTAACCATCTAACAACGCCATAGAGATAGAGGATTTGGTGTTTTGTTTCAAGAATAAGTCTATTTTTAAATGGGCTTTTGCTCGTATGTTCTATAATAATTGTTGTGAAATTCCTGGGCGACCCATATTATGAACCGCTATTTTGGTTCATGACTAGTTTTGGAAGTGTTTCGAAGCTTATTTCAAATTTACACAGATTTGTGAAGTTAGTACCATTATTTATGTACTCCTTGAGCTTTGATTATTTTTCAGAGTAAAGTGATCATCTTAAGACTAGAAACAAACAATCATAACACTAAACTTATTTTACTTGTACTGGACACTCAACGTATAACTTTTCAGCTTCTTCATAAACCGTAAATGAAGAAATGTTGAGTGTCCAGTTAAAAATAAATTACAGATTTGTTTTTATGAGGTCCTATGTTTCTGGTGTTAAAATGTCTTTTACACACCGATATATACTGTAGAGCTTAAACAAGTAATCGTCTTACTTTTGCTACGATAACTGCCGCATATGGGAAACTTCTAAACTATAAACTGGAGAAAACATCGAAAGTAGACAGTGGTTATTATACGTACTTACAACGATGAAATACAGAGTTTAATGCCCTGCGGTGGACACAGTAGGAAACCTAATGTGACTTTGTAACAAAACAAACAATACAATATTTAAAGATAGCAGGAAGATTCCTCTATTCAATATTCTAATGTTTCCAATACAACCATTTAATTGAATTGTATTTTCTAAGTTTTTTTAGAAGACAGTTCAATGGAGTATGTTTCAAACTGAAGTCAGTAAATTAAGCAATTTGTTACGTAATCAGAAATGGAAGAAAAGCGAATATTTTCCAAATATTATCAAACTTTACTTCAATTCTTTCGATCATAGCGAAGAGCTTTTTTTCAAATAAAACTTTAAGTTCTGAGAAAACAACTATTACGTTCAATGAACCTCTGTGTTTCGATAGCTATCGTGTTTTAAAAAAAATTTCAAACTTCAGTTTTTCTTCTCGTCTCGTAACTTTTTCTCTCTATTTATGAGTTACTGAATACCAAATAGATGATAATGACGCCCCCCGTTAGTACAGCGGTAGTCTACGGACTTACAACGCTAAAATAAGTGGTTTGATTCCCCTCGGTAGGCTAACTAAATAACCCGATATGGCTTTACCATAGGAAAAACACTCACACACAATTCTAAAACAATGAGATTAATCAACATCCTTGATGAGTGGCCCTAAAGTTCCAAAAAGTAAATAAATAAACAAAACTGACATTCTGGTTGAGTACCCTGAAATAAATATCTTACTCTTAAGCCCCCCGCTAGTACAGCGGTATGTCTTCGGATTTACAACGCTAAAATCAGGGGTTCGGTTCAGATAGACCGATGTGACTTTGCTCTAAGAAAACAAAACATATTAATGACACCCACTATGAAAGTTTCCGATCCCTCAGAGGCTAAAATCGAGGGTTCTATTCCCTCCATGGTGGACAGAATGCAGATAACATATTATGTGGCTTTATGCTAAAACAAACCAGCAAATGAATATTCCGCGACACGTTATTATAAGTACTAGGTAATGCTCTCAAAATAAAAGCTTCTAATTATTAAAAAAATAAAAATCACAAGCCACCATAACAGTAATCATGCGCTGTGTCGGAGGATATCCAGTAGGTCAGACGATGTCACGTCCTATTGTTTCTTGTACTATGGCAGATTAGTCATCTTGGGTATGTTAATTGGTAACAGACATCATCAGGTGAGTTTATTTCAGGCGTAGCAGTTCCCACACGCTCGGCTAATAACTCGTGCGAGGATCCGCGTGATTTCATGCTTTAAAAAACGTGGGAAAGAATTTCCGCCTAAGACCTCTCTCACACAAAGGTGAAAGAAGACAGAATATGGTCGGTAAGGCCACGATGACGTCACCGCTGAGATTGTCAAAAATTGGGATAATTAATCAGAATATTAACTACGGCTAGCATTAGATTTTTATTAGTGTTGCTGTAAATATATGCATAATTATATGTAGAATATAATTTATATAAAAGGTAATCCGAGTAAAAGTTTGAAAGAATGCGTGTGTGTTTTCTTATTGCAAAACCACATCGGGGTATCTGCTGAGTCCATAGAGGGGAATCGAACCCCTGATTTTAGCACTGTAAATTCGTAGACTTACGCTGTACCAGCGAAGCACTTGAAAAGAGTGTTTTTTTTCTGTAATATAAAAGCAGGTCGTAACGAATTATAAGTCCAAAGCAGCTTAGAAATAAAATGATCGTCTTAAACAAGGGGCAGCAATACAAGTGTTGTTGACTAACAGGATTTAATTGGGTAGGTTTTACTGAAGGCTGAAATCAAGAGACGCTTGAGGAGCAAACTGCCATCCTTTTCACACATGATCTAGCATTGAGTAACGCAATAAGACGCTGTAAAAACAAATACAGATATTTTGAACAATGTTTATAAAGCAATGATCCTAAAATGGTTTTCATTTGTTTGTTTTGAAATTCTCGCAAAAGTACACGAAGCTATTTGCGTTAGCTATTCTTAGTAGTATCGCATATTGTGTAACTTAATCTCTAGATCTGAGTTGGCGGTGGGTGGTGATGACTAGCTGCCTTTCCTCTAGTCTTACATTGCTAAATTAGGTACGGCTAGCTCAGATAGCCATCGTGTAGCTTTGTGCAGATTTCAAAACAAACCAAACCAATCTTTTTTTCCTTCCAGAAAATTGTCTGGCTGGCTGATCAAATGGATTGGAAAAATCAGATCTAGAGGTTAAGTTACACAATATCCGATACTACTAAGAATATGAACATTAAGTTACACAATATCCGATACTACTAAGAATATGAACATTAAGTTACACAATATCCGATACTACTAAGAATATGAACATTAAGTTACACAATATCCGATACTACTAAGAATATGAACATTAAGTTACACAATATCCGATACTACTAAGAATATGAACATAAGTTAAAATGAAGAATTTCCATTGAATAGAGAGAAGGATGACAAACTTCTTAATTAAGTTTTCTTTATATGATAAAAAAGAGATTATATCATGATTAAAAAAAAACATAAGCATGACCCAATTTTTAATTGAACCGAATACTTGGCAAAGCTGAATAAGTGCTATCTGCGCTTAGCCGTACCTATCTTTGATTCGGGAACCTAGAGAAAAGACAGCTAGCAAGTAGCATCCACAGACAACTCTTGAACGACACTTCTCTGACCGAATAATAAGATTTAGCACAATCACTCTTATAGAAACAATACAACCCAAAAGTGCAGGATTTTTTTTATGGTGACGATATGCGAATCATAAATATTTGGATTTATAGTCTAAATATTCTAACCAGTGGTCCACGCCGAGTCTTCAAATTAAAAAAACACGATTAGAATGCTTTTTAATGTTATAATTTACAAATAAACAACAACATTCATCCAAATGAACTATGTATAAATAATACCCCACGATAAGCATTTGGTTATTTTTATATTCGTACTAGGTTTAAAATGTCATAGATTCCAATCGTACATACTGTGAATAATGACAAAATATGCCGATTGTACGAAACTCATTTACATATAATACGTTTTTCAGTAAAAAGTATTCCACTACGAAAACATGACGAACCAACAACTCTTCTTTTATATTAAACACCGAAAACTCATACTTCTATTTCATATTAGGCAACCAAAACACATTCTCCTAATAGCTATCCTTTCACCTACTGCAAAAAAAAAAAAAAAGATATATGTATATTTGAGTTTTTATTAACTACTTGATGGTGGACTGCACGTGCGTATTCTCTTCCGTTTGGCTACCACAAATGAAAGAATTTAGAAGGTCAATTGCACCTGAAAGTTGTTATTCCACTAAAGTACAGACAGCAAAGGTTACCTCCCACCAGAATCCTTACAAGTCTCGATGAAGGGTAGCTGTAGGATTATTAGCTATAAGCAAATAAAGTGTCATAAAGGGTTTGTAATAACAGTCACTCTTCATTCAGGGCATTTCTCTTACAAGCAAGAACATTAGGCTGAAGAGAAACCAGTAAAGCTCCACCTCGGATGTGACAAGCACCTTGCGTTCCTATGGTAACCTATAACAATGGCTTTTAGACCGGGTGTTTCAGCACAAGTTCACTATGCAAAAGTTTTCAGAGCATCATTACAAGAAGGAGGAAAAGTAACGCTGATGTTTCCTCCATGGCGATTTTTGACAGTCAGTTTTATCTTAAACACTTATCTCTTCAAGCTGGTCCAGGCTCAGACTTTAAAACAGCGAATGCATATCTAAACAAACAAGGGTCTAAATAACAATCACACATGTATAATTTCGAAGTGTGGATTGCCTTATTTTGTTTACAGGCTTATATTTCAAATTTCGACACTAACGTCTCTAAATAGAAACATCCAAAGAATTCGACGGTACTTTCAATTTTTTCTGTAAAAAAACTACTTAGCTCTAATACTGTATTGTGGACTTCACTTAACAGTGAATTAATAAAGTAGTTCATAAAATTATAAAATACTACAATCAAGCTCCCACAAGCACATGAACAGGACTGACTATTTACTGCTTTATGTGTAACGTGTTTTAAAATGTAAAAAGTGAGAAATGTTCAAAAGGTATCTTACGATATTACAGTCTTTGACCAAATTTTAATTATAGATTAGAAAGATAAACTTGTAATTCAATCAGATTGTGGAACAATGTTTTATCTGGAGTTAAGAAAGTTCTTTCATGATCCCTGTTTTATAAATACAAAACAAATTGATGTTTGTTGGGATGCAATTAATATATTGCAGCCAATAAGAAGTAATCAGAGAGAAATGGACAAGAAAAACTATTTAAAAATGACCCTTTTCCCTGTGAATCATGATCCATTTGATCTGAGGAACACAAGTAAACAATGTAAATACATTTTTTTCAACAATTTCCTATTTCTGCCAGGTTATAGCTTTGAAATTGTAACTGTATGTTATCATTGGTCGTGAGGCATTCAGTGTTGTCTGTTTGATGTATTGTGTAAAGCATTGGTAATATGAATGTTCAATAAATTATGACATCTGGGAGCTGAACCGCAGAATACGAACTCCAAGTTAAAATTTTTACTTCACTGTTAGAAAATACTGATATATTTACTTGTCTGAAAAAATAAATCACTGTCTCTCCACAACACTCTGGCGTTTCTAGCAATAATCCACTAAGAACTGCTATCCTTCGATGGGTCAGTGGTAAAACTACGCACTTTAAACGCCAAAATCCGGGGTCCAATTCACAACGGTAAATCAAATAGCCCAATGAGGTTTTGCTATAAACCAAACGTACAAACGCTGAAATAATTCCAGTTTCATCCTTGGGTGACAGTGAAAGCTGGTAGAAATTTCACCCTTGAATTCTGATACTGGTGGTTATACTGCTAAGAACACCTTTTTTTGATGTAAAAATGTATTTCAGGACGGTTGGAATGGGTATTAACAATTTACCCAAATAGAGCAGAGAAAAACGTTTCGACCTTCTTCGGTCATTTTCAGGTTAACAGGTAAACTCTTTCTTTGTTAACCTGAAGATGATCTTAGAAGGTCGAAACGTCGTTCTCTGCTTTATTTTGGTAAAAGTGATAATACCCATTCCAGCCGTCCTAAATTACATTTAATGTTAAGTCATCACGAAGGACCTTCTTGGACGGATTATTTGTAACGACTGTGCCGTTCGTGATCTTCAGGTATAGAATGCATCATAATTCATGGAGACCTGATTATTTTAAGACCAAGATTTTTTTTTCAGTTACTGAAATAAAGGGATTAAGTTAAGAGGTCCATGACAAATCAGGTCACTTGGCAGAGTGAGACTATGGTTACTCGCATGACAAGTTTGTTTCGGTTTACTGATTCATAAACGCACAAGTAAAAATCAAAGATAAAATAATCTGGTGCTTTTTCTTTCATGTTTGATACAAAATTATAACGAATTTTGGTACTTCTGGATCTCTGTCTTCAAATACAACGATTCTGAAAGAGGTTTATTTGTGTTTAATACGGCACAAAAAGTTAGTGTAAATTACTGATACCAACTAAAAGATCGTATTTTTTCAACTTAATACGAAGTAATATCAAACGGTTTACAATAGGACATCTTTCGCAACTTAAGCTAAGCTACTTCTTTGAAAGTACGAAAATATCGTGCTTGAAGTAAGATTTTTTTAGTCTAGTGTTATCTTAGTACTCAAGTGATGTCTAAACTCTAAACCACTGCAACAAGAAATATCAAAGAGACCGAGCTGCTTTAACTTTGAGATTTTAACAATAAAGTAATTCTTGATTTGTTTGTTTGTTTGTTTTGGAATTTCGCACAAAGCTACTCGAGGGCTATCTGTGCTAGCTGTCCCTAATTTAGCAGTGTAAGACTAGAGGGAAGGCAGCTAGTCATCACCACCCACCGCCCACTCTTGGGCTACTCTTTTACCAACAAATAGTGGGATTAACCGTAACATTATACACACCCACGGCTGGGAGGGTGAGCGACGCGGGCTCGAACCCGCGACCATCGGATTACGAGTTGTACGCCTTACGCGCTTGGCCATGCAGTAATTCTTCAAGTCCGGGTTGAACAGTAACTAAGATACATGCTTCTACAAGTGTGTGAATGTAGATAATTTCTCCATATCAACAGGTTAAATTTAATATTATTCTATGAACTACAAACAGGACATCATGTTTTGTTTTAAGGTATAAATTCTTGAATATTAAAGAATTTTTAATATAGATGTTTAAAATGTATGAAATACGTATAATTATACTAGTACACATGCCTTTAATAGTTCCATTTTGAAATCCAGGACAACTATTTAATATTTCAGTTAAAACAATCTAAAAACCTCCGATAGAAATTGCATTTGACTCCATCCGTTGTTTCGGCTATAAGCCTTTATCAGCAATTGTTTTCAAAGTACAAACTTCATATTTCAAGTCAGCACCAGATTAATATTGGGAGAAACAACACACCAGATCAGTTTCCTTAATACAATCGTAGAGCGGAACAAAGAATACTGATCTATATTATGATACTGACGTCACCCAGTGTTACGAAACTGGTAGCTCAAACTACTTTACGTCGATGATATATTATTATAAAAAGACAATAACTTGATAATTTTGGGGAAGAATAATTTAAACTTACTGACGACATTGTTTGTAAAAAATAATGAGTATAATGACTCAATTAAACATGAATAATATATAATCAAACCACACATTTACAGACGAAGAGTATAATAAACGCATATCTCTATAAAACAGGATGAATGTGGCACATAAAACACATCAGAATGTTTAACTATACAAAGCGCAGCACACTCTGCTTACTGCGCTTAGTTTTCACGTACATAACATACCACTTGTAAAGCAGTTGATTACGTTAGAAACTAAGTAAATATCGAAATCTTAGAGCATACTTAAACCTTCATAAGTGTATTCATATTCAAGTGAATGTCGCCTTGGTGATGTTGTACAGCCAAAAGTGAGAGAACATGAAACCGAAAACAGGGTACCTGTTCACCTAAACACTGTTCTTCTGTTAATTCACAACACATAAATACTCAACACGCACAGAGAAACACTTGTGTCTACCCATCAATTTATGGTGTTCATTTGTCGGAACTAACGTGATCTAAGAAGATTATAAATGAAATTATTATTGTTCTATGAAAAACATAGTGATATTTTTGCACTTTTCATTTTCAGTAACAAAAAATACATATCCTCTCACACGTAAGGTAAAACTCGCATACACACACGCACACACATTTTATAGAGGTTATTTAGTTATCGTTCGACTCGCAATCCAAGGGTTGCGGGTTCGAATCCCCATCGCACTAAACATGCTCGCCCTTTCAGCCGTGGGAGCGTTATAATGTTATAGTCAATCCTACTATTCATTGGTAAAAGAGTAGCCCAAGAGTTGGCGGTGGTTAGTAATAACTAGCTGCCTTCCTTCTAGTCTTAGACTGCTAAAATAGGGAGGGCTAGCGCAGATAGCCCTTGAATAGCTTTGCGCGAGATTCAAAACAAACAAACAATATTTAGTTATAATTAGTACGTAGTCTATATTGATAACAGTTTATCTACAAACCTTTACTGATCCTTGAACAAACGTACACACAAAAGCCACAGTGTGTACATGTGTATATTATATGATCTGACTTTCAAGTTCACATTCTTGACAGAGTTATATGATGCTGCACTTCTCTTGATCTTTAAATCACGGCACTCTTCATATACCAGATTAGGAAATCGGAGTTGTTAGATCATGAGTTATAACATTAACCCTCAGCTAAATATATTTGTTAGCAGTGGAACAAAGTAAATACTAATTCCAAATAAATCGTTTTATTTAATTTTTCAACTTTTATTATAAAATCTGATATCTCATTTTCACTGCATAAGTGAAAAACAGTTCGTCAATCCAAGTTATAATATAGGTGGTCATGTCCAAGTGAAATATCAAACATCCTCTATGTGTATATGAGTTCAATTCATTTAACATGACGCTTTTGTTCTACTGTGGTCCACCAAAGAACAGGCATATAATGTATTATACAAATAAAGTTGTTTCGTTACAACTAAAACGATATGTACCTAACCAGCCACCCGCTAGACCAGCGGTGAGTTAACGGGTTTACAACGCTAAAATTAGAGGTTCGATTCTCCTCGGTGAACTCGGCAGATAGCACGATGTGACTTTGCTGTAAGAAAACACACACAAACACACGTACCTAACCGTTATCTCTATGAGTTTACTGTTTTATACATTTTTATATGAGAGACGCGCACGTTTACAATATTTATTACGTATCAAACACTCGAATAGGTAGTGGTAAGAATTATATGTAGTGCATACATTACACTCAAAACTTAAGCCATACTGAATAACGTATGTAGGAAAAACCAGAACGTCACATAGGTTCCTATTAATCGTCTGTTTACTTATATCTTTGAAAGGTTTCTAATCTATACTTGCAAATAACACGACGTTATGTAAAGAATCCAAGTTCCTGTGCATTGAAGGAAAATCCATAAGATGTTAAACAAATATGACACGAAGCTGGCGGCAAATACCACGTTTTTTGCACCTGAAAACCTGCAATTCACTAACCTCCATTGCGGATAGCGTCTTAAACGAGGTCATAAACGCGAAATATACTAATATACAATGATGATATAGCGAACTCGTCAAACTTGCACACGTTCCTAAGCAGTATCTTATCTATACATTAACCAATACATTTATAGACATTTTATGAAAAAAACGAAAAACTAACTCAACATATTAAAGAAAAACAGTTTACGCTAAACTTTAAAGTTAATGTTGAAAAATGAGAATGTAATATTTTTTTGTGATATACTGAAGAAAGAACTGTAATGTGACTGTGATATTTATAGACCTACGTACTTATGAAGTACATGTACGTAGATGACTTACACGACCCATACCAAAATAGGAAGTCGTCACTATAGAGTTGGATAACTAGCACAGCAAAAATTAATAACTTTGGGTTAACACACTAGCACAATCACCTTCAGATACTTTTCATCTAATCGGCGCTTAAACAAATAATATTTAACAGAGTTACGAACATTCGGTTTACATGTAGTAAACAAGTTTCAATAATATTATGTTTCAAAGTGCCAAGAGCTAAAACGATGCATATGAAAAATCGCAATTTAACATGCTGGCATGTTTTTATGTACATAAATTTACATGTAACTGAGTGGTTAAAGTGATATTTTGAAATCGTAGGGAACTCCCTTTTGTGGTCCACTCTACAGTATCACCAGCCTTAGAATATACAAGCTTCATCAGAAGTCAGTATTAGCAGGCTGAGAATGTACAAGTTAGGTAGAAGTCAGTATTAAAAGGCTGAGAACATACAGGCCTAGGCAAAAGTCAGTATCAACATGCTAAGAATATATAAGCTTAGGTAGAAGTCAGTATCAACAGCTGAGAATATACAGGCCTAGGCAAAAGTCAGTAGCAACTTGCTCAAACTATACAAGCTTAGACAGAAGCAAATAGCAAAAGGCTAAGAATATGCAGGCTTAGGCAGAAGCCAGTAGCACCAGGATAAGAATATACAGTAGAAATATCAAACACCCAGTATTGTTGCAGTAGATATACTTCTTTACATTGCTAATGAAGACAAACTTTGGTGTGCTCCACCAGAACGTTGCTTCAACCGTTCTCTTCCTGATAATTATCATTCATAATTCTACCAATCAAAGGACGAGGACCACTAATGGTCTGAAAATAAATTAGAAGGATTCGGCCCAATTTTACCCCTGTTCTAAATTGTTCAATCTCTGACCATATTGAAAGTAATATTTTAAAGTATGAATTCTGATCACGTGAACATCGATACACTAATTACATGTTGTGGAGGGTTATTCACGTAATTTTAACACTTTTATCCAAAAACTGAATAGTTATATATTCTAATTACAAAAATAAAACTACGTAAATTTAATAGAATATTCTAAAGTTGAGAGGCACTTTTTTATGGTAAGAGTCCCACTTCAAGTATTTTGTAAAGAACAATATAAACTTTTATCTTTAAAGTAAGTGTTAATAGCACATTGAAACTAGAGTAACACTTAGTAGAGCACGCGCTTCCGCTTCGCAACGTTGATCATACTCAGCTCTCAAAAAAATACAAAAATGTATTTATATTTATCAACGGACAAGCACCATGTTTAGTGGGACAAAGAGAATAATATTCTACACTTGCGTACCAAAGCTCATCAAAATCAGATCATTTTTAATTGATTTATAAAACGCAACTTGCGTAAAAAAACCGGGCTCCATGTTAACAGATAGGGATTTTTTTCGTAGCTTTAACCCTCCAAAAACTATTCACTTTCAAGTTAGGTGATAATCATAATGTATACCAACTTTCGTCCAAACTGATTCAGCCTTTCTCGATGAATCATTTTGACGAATACACACAGAGGGATGAAAACATCTGTTCATCTTCGACAGAGAAGGTAAGAAGCAAAAATTATTCTTTGAGAATCCAGTACGACTTACTCATACCTAGGCTTCTCATAACATGAAGTTATGAATGTATTTTAATATGATACTGTTATCATGGTTTTGTTTTTAGAAGCCGTGGAATGTTCATGACCACTGAGCATATAGAGTGATGTTTGGCAACTAACACTACACTGAAAACAGAATTAAGCTGTTTGTATGTTTTATTCGGTACAACACAACAAAACTAAACTGAAAACATGATGTTGGTACATTATGTTCGATGTAAGAAAGGTATATATATGATAATTCCAAAATTGAAGTATATAAGTATTGTTGCTCTCACACAACTTGTACAAATAATTCGTACTAATCAAAACTAAACTGTTTGTTTTTTTGGAATTTCGCACAAAGCTACTCGAGGGCTATCTGTGCTAGCCGTCCCTAATTTAGCAGTGTAAGACTAGAGGGAAGGCAGCTAGTCATCACCACCCACCGCCAACTCTTGGGCTACTCTTTTACCAGCGAATAGTGGGATTGACCGTCACATTATACACCCCCACGGCTGGGAAGGCGAGCATGTTTAGCGCGACGCGATGCCAGCAGTAATAAAATTACATATGACTTTATGTAACTGGTATATTTCTTTATTTTACTTTTCTCTAACGCCAGACTCACTGAATTTCATTATTACAAAGATATTATTTGAATACATATAGTTTAATAAACTTTTGACTCATCGGTGTACTTCTTTAAATTTTAATGACGTAGAAAATAACTCAGCTACTTACGTGTGATCGTCTGTAAGTAAATTTAAACATCACAAAATTTTCTCCTGCGTGGACTTTGTCCTTGTAAACTGTATGTTTGCCATCGGATGTTTTCTTTGGCCACGTGAGAAATTTGGGTCACGTGTGTGTTTCTTAACTATTTCAAACAACCTTTTTATGAAGCTTTTAATTTAAACATAAAACGTATATTTGCAAGAAAATTGTAAGTTGAGATTCTGACGAAGAATATTTTTAAAGCATCATTTATTTATAACATATTTCAGTAAAGTGTTCAAAAACGAGAGAGTGAAGAAAATGTTACTTTCTATTGTTCACGAGATAGTGTAACTGCCCCATGGTGTAAGTAAGTTTTCCGAAATATTTCAAATCCGAACTATTAAGAAGGAACCATGTAAAGTATCAAAACTATCCTTAGTACTGCAAACTCTCTTTGTTAAGCTGAAGATGACTTAAGAAGGTCGAAACGTTGTTCTGTATTTTATTTTTATTAAGTTTTAATACTCATATAAGCCGTCTTTATAATACATTTTTATCCTTAGTACCGTTTTTTTCCATCTCACAGAAAAAAAAATTAACAGTTTTACTAAACATTTCACGTGCACAGACTACTCGAGATTCAAATCAAAACAAAGATCGCTTAATCTCAAACTTACATCTTTTAATTCTTTCGGGGAGCAGCGAAGATGTGCCCGTGGGATGGGAACCATAGTACCTAGTTCACACACAGGTTCCGGGGAAGGTGGTCTACAAGTACAGCAACGGTCACTAAGCATCCGGTGACCCTCAAACCAAGGAATGAACAACAGATCCGACGCACATGTACACATGATCAAAAGTGCTGATAACTAGAGAAGTAACTTTCTGTCTTTTTATATATATAAAGAATTAATTTTATTTGTTAATACTCATATAAATACGCCTGTGGAAACAGGTATTTCCTTGTATTTAAAATGATACATTTTAAACGTTGACACTTTCCCACATTCCTTCGAATGATTCCTAAACCTGTACTGTTGCTATAAATTTCACACATACGACACGGGTTGTTGATCTGTCGCAAGATTCTCTGTTTCGTTTCAAACACTATTAGTTGCAACGAATTCTAAACACTCTGAGGTAGCACAGCTCATGTTGCAAGAATCCGTGATCTTGAATCCATGGCGTTCAAGTGGAATTTTAAGAAATCTACACCAGCACTTTACAATCACGTGCTTTACCCCGTGAACTGTTCTCTAACTTCTAACCACGCGTGCAACTATCCAAATTTTTCCCACACCAAAGTAAGCACGTGATTATAAGCAGAACAAGCTAACGATAAATGCTCGTACTACTTCTAAACTGGGCCGGTCATGTGTCACAAACGGTGATCCTATACGATTTTGAAAGGTGTACTCTGATTGGCCGAGAAACACCTGGTCAGACGAGTTCAACAACGAACCACAGCAGAAGCAGCTGGAGTGTTGGACACCCTCCACTACGACGGACTTATCGCAAACATAATACTGCTGCCTGAACAGATGGTTACATAATAACATGAAATATAAACAACTCTAATGTAATTGTGTTCAATCTACAAGCAGGGGGGAAGCCCCTTCTTTCCGGTACACAACTCCCCACATTGACTTGGACAGAAATAAGATTTTATCTTAGCCTCAACATTTTATTATGGAAATACATGAAAACCATTTGACCCACATTGAATGTGTACTTGTGAAATAAGAATTTTAAAACATGTTGCTTGTTGATTACTGCTGATTGAATTTGGTTTATCGTAGAGGTATACAATGGCCTTTCTGGTTCTGTCCACCTCAAGCAATCGAATCCCTGATTTTCGCGTTGTAAGTCTGTAAATCTTACGGTTTACCACAGTTTTAACTTACCCGTACTGAATAGTAAATCCAGTTCAATTTCTACCAGTATTTTACAGTGAAACTGCGAACCAATTTAATTCAGTGAATTGTATATATTGTACTCACATCTACGAAGAATTTGTACAATTCAAGATTAGTCAAAATGCTACTGAAAATCTTATATCGTTTTGTTTTGAAAATATTGACAAATGTAAAAACGTTGCTATTTAAAACCTATTTTCATCTTTCATAGGCTTGGGTCAATCCTTACGAAAATTTTATCCGTTAGGTAGAAGTAAACGTATTTTATGAAATCACGTGAAATAACAGAAATTATCGTAACTGAAAATTTAATAATTCGAAATTTTCTAAGTTTTCACCATATTTTCATATGTTGATCACAATGTTTCATTTTCCTGCTACCTTGAAACAATATGAACTTAATCTACTTAATTTAGAGTTTTGTTTGTGTTTGTGTGCATGCCAACTAGTATTAAAACTAATAAAAATATTTTGACATCCTAAATTACAGTACTTCAATTTACGTAGAAATAATTTTAACACAAATATTTATGTTTACAGTGAGGCAATATGACGAACTGAAAGCAATGACTGTGATGGTATCATTGATGATGGGTTTAGGATATCAAACAATTTCGGAATAGTGATAGAAATTGGACATTTCAGCTGGATTTTTAAGAATTTGACCTCAAAGTGCAATTGACACAGTTTACAGTATTTTTACAGTTTTTGAATTTTTTTACTTTAAATATTTTCAAGTCTCGAAAACTGAATCCAGTATTTACACCTGAAACTATGTCTTGGTTGTTATGAAAATCGACTGGAGATTCGGGAGTTGCGGAATTGAATTCGATTTCCAAATACAATTGTGTTTTCAGTAGTTCTGGAAATTATAATGTAACTGTCAATCCTACTAATTTTTTGACAAAAAGTATCCCAAAAGTTAGCGGTGGATGGTGTTAAATAATTGCCTTTCTCCTAACTTATTACAATAAAATTAGATAGAGAGCAGATAGCACTAAAACAGCTTTGCTCAAAATTCAAAAGTAATAAACTTTTTTACAAAAAATAGACTTTCAAAAAGTTTTTGCCTGGAATGGTCACGTTGTTATGGTGTTCAACTCACCATCTGCGAGTTGTGGGTTCGAATCCCAATCCCACCGAACATTCTCGCCCTTTCAGTCATGGGAGCGTTATAAAGTGATAGTCAATTTACTCTGGTAAAAGAGTAGCATAAAAGCTTGCGGTGGGCGGTGATGACTAGCTGCCTTCCCTCTAGTCTTTCACTGCTAAATTAGAGACCGCCAGCACATAGTGCCCTCGTGTAGCTTTGCGAGAAATACAAAACAAACAAAAGCAATAAACTTTCTAGTATTAGGACTAGATCAGGCCTAATTTATATGCAGAAGACTGGGAAAAATAATACTTAATTTTACACAAAATATAATTCTACCTTTTTAAGAAATCGAAAGATAGTAATCCTAATTCTCTGCACGGGGCTTTTGATAGTTTGAAGTCACACACCAATTACTTCCTGTGTTACTGTGCTATCAGTAACAGTGTTTACTTTCAACACATAACAAGTTAAAACGTTTATTACCACCAGACAACACTTTTTACTTCAAGACTCTGTTCGTTATTCTTATAAACATTAGCAAAGGCAGTAAGACGAACTTATGGTTCGTCTTGTCTCGGATTACATTCTGAATAATACTGTAGTCTTAAGAGCTGTGGGAGAGAAAGTAAACAATTAATAATGTAGACGGCGCTTATACTGTTACAATACACTGATATTTAAAATTTAACAATATTTACTTCATTAGTTGTCGTAACAAAAAATGCATTTTGTATTGATTTCATTGTTACTTACGTCTTTGTCATTGCACACAAAATCGTGCAGTACTTCATGTTTCTGAAATCTGGTCATATGTGTGTGTTTTCATATAGCAAAGCCACGGAGAAGAATCGAACCCCTGATTATAGCGTTTCAAATCCGTAGACTTACCGCTGTACCAGCGGAGAGAAAGTCTGATCATTTAAAAATACCTATTTTTTTGTATTTTAATAGGAAATATAAACATTCAACAATATTTACATGTTTTACAAGTAGTATGGAGTAAGAAACACGTGTGATAATAAACCAAATTACGCCAATCTTAACTGATCAAATAAGGTTTCCAGTAAGATAAATGAATGTCAATATTTGGTAATACTTAAATAATGACCATAATTAAATATGAACTATCGTCACTATTTTTACACTTTGAATTTAACAAAAAGAGCAAAACATACACACAATTTTTTTACAAAGATTTTAAAAGCTTTTTATTATTTATCTTAAAATTTCATCACGTGATGTTAATCGCATTTAATGTTACCTTCCTAATATCCTAATGTTTAATTCTATCAGAATATGATGGGAAAAAAAATGAAACTTAAGTGAGGGACCGAAGTTTCGTAAAATGATAACGGCCGGTAAGACGCGTCTTGTTTCGAGATTACAACAATGCTCGGAGAGTATTTTTGTTTGTTTGTTTTGTTTTTTTAGCACGCTATTTCATTTTTTTCATGATAATCATCATAGATAAGAATTATATTCCTCACTGACAATTCGCGTGACCCATCGCCCCACACTCTAGTCTTTTATTCCCACGTCAGCGGAAAATCAGTATGCTGAGTTAGTTACAAAAATGTATGATAAAGAACGAAACTTTCTTTACTAATAAAAACAATCTGCTAATCTTCCCTGCGTCAGTAAATATGTATACACACTTATATGTATATATATATATATATATACATGGAAATACTTTAAATAACTAAATTCCAGATATAAGAAAGAAATGGAATACTATTAAATATCGATAGTAGTGGTACGTGTGTAAAGAGCTCTTATGAGTCTTGATGATATGTATATGTTTACACTGAATAAGTTTTGCATTAAAGTATCGCTTTCAAAAATATTCTGTTTCAACACCTTCTTCAAGGGCGATTTGATTTGTTTTCAATTTCGCACAAAGCTACATGAGAGCTATCTGCGCTAGCCGTCCCTAATTTATCAGTGTAGGACTAGAGGAAAGACAGCTAGTCATCACCACTCACCGCCAACTCTTGAGTTACTCTTTTACTAACGAATAGTGAGATTGATCGTGACATAATAATGCCCCCACGGATGTAAGGGCGAGCATGTTTAGTGTGACGGGGATTCTAACCCGCGACCCTCGGATTACGAGTCGAGTGGCTATGCTGGGCCTCTTCAAGGGCGGAAATTAACTTCCTATGCAAAGCTTGAATTTCAGAAAAGAATTATTAAACTACAAAATATTCAAAGGATGTGTTCAGAGCTTATCACAGTAACATAAAGTAGTGTGGTAAGTTGTAAATAAACGTAAATAAGGTTAACATCTAGTTCTAACTGGCTGAGATCAAAGGTTGTGTGAAAAAGAACCTAATAATGAGCTATGTGTGACATACACAAATTCAGCATATGATCTTATTGTGACCCCTTAATAACTATAACAGATTTTCAACGACAGGTCGACGACAGGGCGAAGTTTTAAAACATTACGCTGCTGCTTTAATAATGTAACTTCGTTATATATACGATTACTCTTAATAAGTCATTAAAAATAAGGCGTCAGAGAACTGTTTACCCTGTTTTTATGGATCAGTAATAACGAAGATATATATATATACATTTTTTAAAATAAAAACCCTTTAGGATTTTTTACCATGAAACCCAATAGGCCTACGCGCATACATCGAAACCCACATTAACCGTAAATATGCGTCCTGGTCTTATTTCAAGTGAATTAATTACTTCCAAGAAACCATCAGTCATTCTGCTAATTAGTTGTTCTGATTACGTTAGTTTACTTTCAAGCATAAATAAATATCCCAGTTTTTCTTTGGCTAAAATCTGAAGTATAATTTTGAACACTGACAAAACTAGATGAAAGCTTTCGAATAAACCAAAATAGTTTCGGCAAATTCCACAGACTTGCGCTTTTCCCACTACCATATTATTTTTATTATGAACTATTGCGTTTTAAAAGTACATTGAATAATAACAAACGAATAAAAAATGTATTTATGCGATATCAACATGCTTTAGCTACGTTTACCAAAATGAACATTTTTTGTTATTAAGCCTATGGATTTGCAACGCTAAAGTCATGGGTTCGATTCCTCTCGGTAAATTCAGCAAATAGCCCGATGTGGCTTTGCTAAAAGAAAACACACATACATTAAGTTTGTGTTCTAGAACGATCGATGAGACTTTCACGTCGTAATTTGTTTAGAAAAATCTCCAGTCAGTGGTGGTCAACATTTGAAACATAAAATGTGTAAAACTACATATGATGTTTTGAAAAGATCTGTACGTGATGGATAAAAATGGATATAATTTACGGATTCAACGTACACGTATTATTGTAGAACACTTAAGAATTTCAAGACAAAACTATCACGGGCCTGTATTATTAACTTAACTAGTGTCAACTCACACACACACTATCGAATCCCAGTTTAACAACTCAAATTATTGAAACAGTGTAAGTATAAACATTTTCCTTAAGTTTAATTGAAATATTGTTTTAAAACCGCTTTATTATAGGTCCAGTTCCACATGTTCGTATCAAAGGATGGAAGAACATTTTTAGTACATATAGATATATATATATACGTGTGTGTTAAGAAAGTTTAATTACATTCTTAACCACAAAACACTTGTGATTTAAAGCTTCAGATAACCAACAACAATTTTCACTGCTACTTGCCAAGTTACTTTTTCACTACGTACTTTGATAGGTATTGGCGTTTTTGAACATGAGCCAAATGAATATACTCCATAAGGTTCGGGTACATTGGTCCCTTATCTTGTATTACATGTCAGAGTAAAGATAACCAGTAAGAAGTATCCTCTGATGTAAGGACTTCTTCTGATGTTAAACTGATTGCTGAAACTGTCTGTCACTCTTATAACACATTCTCAACTAAACATGAAAAGCAAGTTCAGCAGCATCAAGACGCGAACCTTGGGCTTTCCGATGCGACGCATGTCCCAAACATTCGAATAATAATAAGTGTGTGACAATAATGACAACACCAGAATACGTTTTTTGTTTTGTTTTTTTAATTTCGAACAAAGCTACTCGACAGCTATCTGTACTAGCCGTCCCTAATTTAGCAATGTAAAACAAAAGGGAAGGCAGCTAGTCATCACCACCCACCGCCAACTCTCGGGCTACTCTTTTACCAACGAATAGTGGGATTGAACGAAACATTATAACGCTCCTAGGGCGAGCATGTTTGGTGCGACGTGGATGCGAACCCGCGACCCTCAGATTACGAGTCGCACACCTTAACGCGCTAGGCCATGCCAGGCCCGTGAACCCAAATACCTTCCAAATCATACATGATATTTAAACTTCACAAACACACAGTCATATATTTTAATATCTATTAAAACATGAGTTTCATAAGAAATGCAAGGTTGATTAACAAAACAGAGAAAAACTTTGTTTATTTGTTGAGTATCGCGCAAAGCTACAGGGGCTGCTTTTGTCAGACTAAAAAATGGGATTTAGGCATCACAACGCATCCACATCCCAAAATTGTGAAGTGAGTGTCTTTTTTTTGTGTAATCCAGTGGAATGGTAAAAGATTAAGGGTGTCAAATTTGAGATTCGTGACATGTAACATGTAAAGCAGATCTGGTTTTACAATGACTCAATGCTATTTCCGAAATCAGATGAATGTTAAATTTCAGCACAATTGGTGAGTTTTAAAAAGGTTGTTGTTGTTTGAAGTTGAACACAAAGCTTCTCACTGGACTATCTGCATTCTGCCCGTCTCGGATATCGAAACCCGATTTCTTGCATTGTAAGTCCGCTGTGCGCCTGGAGGGTATAAAGGTTGGGTGAGAGATTTAGTTATTTTTTATCAATTTTTTTGTTTTTAAATAAATACCTCAAAAGCGATAATTTTCAATTTCCATTTTGCTTCCTCTTTATTTAGTCGAAACTATCTTTTTCGTTTTATTCTAACAAAAATCTAACATTTTCTTTATTTCCCCACATTTGTAAACGAATTTTTACATATTTTGTATGGACTTAATATTACAGCGAACTACAGAAAGAAGACCTGTGTTCTTGCGTAAGAAACCACAGAATCTTAAAATGTACAATAAGTTGCATATCAGTGCCCGTCTGCTTGGTTACTAGCAGAAAAGTTAACTTTTGAAAAAAAGAATTGTTATGTATCATGACTCTCTTAGTTATTATTTATTTATTCAATGTTACAGGGTAAATACTGCTCAAATGAGCATAAATACGGAATTGTGGGCGTGTCTAAACACACAGAACGTGCATCTGCGAAACAGACATGTTTGCCAATTGTATTGTTATAGGTCAAGGTCGTCAGTTCGTAAAAGTTGAAATGAAGCGAATACAATACCTTATTTGTGTTCACTACACGTAAATAAGTACCGATAACAATTATTAAAAACATTAATATTATACATAGTAAAACAATATGAGATAAGAAGGAGATGACTCTATTCACAGCGGAATTTAGTAAGAAAGCTGAAACTGGGCTAAGTTATCAAACCAAAGTTTGAAAAACATTCGTCCATTGCTCGTTACATTTCTAACTTTTATTTGGTAACACAGTTATTTAAAGATTCAACATTCGCAGAGACTAGTACCACAGTACCTCCAAACAGTTTTTTAAAAAAAATAGGTGTTATGAAATTAAGTCTGGAAGCAATTTTTCACGAAATATAGCTTAAAACCATTGAATGGCTGTTCACATTAAATTCACAAATATCTAATAAAAAGTCAAGAAATTATCACCTTGTTGTAATACACGTGGATTAGCATTTAATTAGACTTTAATTAGCATAAATATGTATGTTTTATTGTAGAAACCTAATATACTATTTGTATTCAAAGTATTTATAAAGTATTAAATTATATTACTAGCCTACACAAGTTTGGACACGAATAGTACATTATCCATCATATATTTAAGTATATGCATTACTGAAACAACATGTAAGCATGCTACATTTTTTGAGGTGCTTTTCCACAAATAACTTATATACAATTTCATATTAACAACAGTGTGAGGCCCGGCATGGCCTAACGCGTAAAGACGTGCGCTTCGTAATCTGAGGGTCGCGTGTTCGCGCCAAACATGCTCGCCCTCCTAACCGTGGGGGCGTTATAAAATGTTATGGTCAATCCTACTATTCGTTGGTAAAAGAGTAGCCCAAGATTTGGCGGTGGGTGGTGATGACTAGCTGCCTTCCCTGTAGTCTTACACTGCTAAATTAGGGATGACTAGCAGAGATAGCCCTCGAGTAGCTTTGTGCGAAATTACAAACAAACAAACAACAGTATCATAATTATTATATACTAAACTTAAAACATTCAGTGGTTCTCCAGTCTGTGTACATCTCAGGTAATTATTCAACCAGCGGAAAGCTGATGTCAAACGTTCGTATAAACACGAATTTAGATTTATTTGT
This sequence comes from Carcinoscorpius rotundicauda, assembly GCA_011833715.1. Lineage (NCBI taxonomy): Eukaryota > Metazoa > Arthropoda > Merostomata > Xiphosura > Limulidae > Carcinoscorpius > Carcinoscorpius rotundicauda. The sequence continues at coordinate 25,719,313 of CM022400.1, read as the reverse complement.
TTGTTTTTACATCACTAATTCTACGAATCAGTTATATGTCACTTTTTACCATACTGAAAAAAGTCAAATTTATTTATTTCTCATGTCTCAAAACAAGCAAGATAAATCCTCAGTAGCCGCGGCTGTAATTACGTCTCAAATCGGTCAAGAGATGGAGCTACACCTGTACTCTACCTAACACGATATTGAAAACTGGTGCCTACGTGTTTGTACCTGTAAAAAAACCTTAGAGCCATTCTATGAACTGCTGTGCTGTGGCTAATAAACCGTTGAAATGGTTATCAATGCCCGTTATATACATAACAACATTCGAAAGTACGTGTACTTGTACTATAAGTCTAACATTCCATGCTTCAACTGCATCTCAAATTAAAGCAGTCAAAGAACAGACGTGTGAGTGACCACAAAATCATATCTTCATCACGTAATCTAAAAATCATCAAAGAGTTCGATTTTATGTTACTAATGAGATTCATAAAATAACATAGAGGCATTTCACACGTGAAGTTTGACTCATTAGTCTGTAACGAGGGTTCGATTAAACTTTTTTTTAAGCATAGCTTGACATGACAATAATGTTACCACTCAATCACATACCACACTAATTATATCAGACATCATCTGATCATCTGGTGCAAAGGAGAAAATAAAACCGAGTGAGAATTGAAATTATTCTCAGTCATTCACTAATGGTCAAGACGTTGTAAGGCAGGACATTTTTGGAATAGACATTTTACGCTATTTTTGACATGATTATTATACTATAGTCATTTCATACACGTTATTATGTTGTCCCTTATTTGTCAGTACTTGTCATGTATGAAAATAATAATGTAATACAGACTGTTGTATGTATATATTTATTTATATATATATATACACTTACCCATAAACTATTGAATATCTCCCAAGGCAGTTTTTAATCAAAGTAATTTATCAAATCATCATTTTATGAAATGCTGTGTGTTCTTTTTAGGCTAAACAAAAGTAAAATACGGTGTTATTATTTCTCGATTTAAATCTAGGGTAAACACAAATAAAATAACATTGCAACCATAATTCGCATTTAAACAAATTGAACTAACACGACCCCATGTTTTGGCCCAATTTTGTCTGACAGTTCCACTAAAGTTTAGTTTACCCGGGGCCACGTGTACAGTGTACATGAGGCTATGAGCAGGCCTACGTTGCTGACCTAACAACATATTTAGCTGAGTGCCTGCAGTCACATTTAATTATCGTGATGAGAAAAGTGTGGAAGTGTGTTGATAGCTTAAAGGCAGGGGTCATACAACTTTCCATCACGTTGTTTAAGTTTGTCTCCATGGTAATGCACGTGGCATCATCTGTCGTTGACCGATTCAAGTATTTAGGGGTATTTACTTCACTGATGAACAGTTCCCAGGGAAAAGGCATTTCCAAATGCACGCTCGAGCTGTCATGTTATCCAAAATACAGAAAAGTTAAAAATTGTGTTGTTGTGTTTCGACAGACTGAGGAATGTGTTGAGATACCTGAAATATTCCTCCTCTTCGAAGTCTGAATGGGTAAGTTATATTCTATCTTCCCCTTACTCCATTTTTGTATGTACTTCAGCAAGAAGATTCTGATTTCGTTTCTTGCCTTACTGAAATATATAGACCTAACTGTAATTACAAAATCTAATAATCTCAATCGTAAATTTGTGGAGAAAATATCGATACATGCAAGTTTAAACAGTATTAAGCAATAAGCTTTGAACAGGATAACTTCTAACGATATGCGTCCAAATTTGTATACGCAGACCAGGGGTTCAGTAAGCAAAACTGTTGAATGGTAAATAAGCTAAAATTCTTCTTAAATAATTCTGTACATTTTTACACTAAAATAATTCCGAATTCTTATTACACTGAAAAATAAATTTATAATGGTGCACGACTTACGAATTTCACTAAAAATGAATTGTAAATAAGCCAGAAGTGCATTAAAAGAATTGCCGAAATTGCAAACGCACACACACACAAACAAAAAAAGAGTCCCTGATGACGTGTAATTAAGGAAAACTGTAAAAGTACCTCCTGAACGGTAAAAAAGAAATGTATAAGTGTACAAACAAATCTTATGAGCACAAACACTACCGTTCAGAATATGTGTGTATCTCTCATGAAGGAACAAAAATAAATTGGTCTGTTTTTCGAACTTTAAACCATTTACGTCAAATACACAAATTCACGGACTGTAGAAATTCCCTTCTTTTCTGTTGCATGAAAGAATTAATAAATTATTTGTAAGCTTATCTCTCCCTGATGAACCATTCAACATTTTTATGGTAATATATAAACAAATATATATATTTTTAAATAACAATATTCACACAAACTCGTAACAAAAGTGACATATAAACACACATGTACATAGATACATGCCTATATTAACTAGCACGTATGGACGAGATATCACTAAAACACCTTCAGATGATTTACTAATGCTGTAACCATTTGTTTCTTTTTTTTTCTACTTAAACATAAAACTACACAATTGCGAGAATCAAAACCTGATTTTTTGTTAGAAGCCTTCGAATTTACTGCTAAGCCACAGGAAAGGAAGAGGACAATTTGTGACTGAGAGAGCTCTTAGAGGCTATGTGTGTTTTCTTACAGCAAACACACATTGGGCTAACTGTTGAGTCCACCGAGGGGAATCGAGCCCCTGATTTTAGCGTTCTAAATACGTAGACCTACCGCTATCCTAGCGGGAAACAGCTCGTGGAGTAAAGCAACAACATAATAGAAAATCTCATTATGTTTTTTTGCCAATTTTGCTGTGATGAAAGTAGAACATTGTTATGTTTCCAACTCTCGAAAGAAAAACATTAAGTCTCATTTCATTCTGATAAAACTACGTATTTAATAATTAAATAACTTGAAACAATTCGCCGTATTATTAGTTTTAGACAAGAAGAAAAAATTGAGCTATATTATGATATGATAACCATTGTGCTTTATCCGTTTTTCAGCTGAAGCAACAAGGTCAATTACATATCAGTATATACTAGATTAAAGACGTCACCGACCTTGACTTCCTGTCGGTTTGTGAAATACCAATTGATCCCCACCCATCCGGAGAGGAACAATTAATCACGTACTATCAAAACAGATCCTTCTGCAAACAACACTTACTAAACGAAGTAATCCATGCACAGCTTTCCACGTAATACAACGGTAGCTTCACCCCATATGTTTTAATACCTAATCTCTATAAGTTATTTACATAGAATGCTAACATTGATTTGAGCGGTTTATCTTACTGCGTTTTTAAGATTAGATCATGTTTAAGGTCAATAAAAACTGTATACTAAAAGCACCAGCTCTGTAAGACACACATGAATTAATTTTAAAATCAAACTTTTAAAATTCACTTACACTCAATATGTTACTTTTTTCCTGATAAACAATCCAATTCCAAAAACAGAAATATTAATTCCAAGTCTCTTTTCAAGATCAGAAAATAAGCATTTTTGTTCAGTTTCTCAAGTAGAAGTGTGCCATCGGTCCAAAAATTAACTTTAACATAGAACGACGGTTAACGTTATTTAATTAGTTGCCTTTTCCTTCTAAGCCTCAAGCCTGAGGACTTATAACGCTATAGTTGTAGATGCGATCCCTTGGGGCGCAGATAGCCTGGTTGCTTTGTGCCATAAAACACTAAATCAATCAATCAATCAATCAATCCCTTGGACACAACACATTATGAATCTTTGCTCTTAAACGATAACAAAGAAACGTAATGATTACAGAATAGCATAAAATTATTCATTCTGTAATAGCTTTAAAAGCATTTTAATTAAATATTATAGGTATTAAAAATATTTTAAAAAATAACTGACATCTGAACTAGTCAGCCACGATTATCAGTATTTTTATATTTCTTGTGCAAGGACTACTGTATTAATGTATTTATTCACTGTTTTAGGAACTTTATCACTTATTTAAAGCTGATGTTGGATTTTGTTGTAGTTCTACCTGATGTCAGTTGAACCTATAAAATTTACAATAATTTGGTTTGTTTGTTATGAAGCACAAAGCTACAAAATGGGCTATCTGTGTTTCGCCTATCTTGACTTACGAAACCTGAATTTGGTCGTCGTAAAACTGCAGAGTAAAGCACAGAACCTTTGAGGTGCATTTACAATGAACCAACGTGGGATTACAGACCCGATTTAAGTCTATCGCTGATCAAAAATTAACAGTCATTTTAATGTGTTTTTAGGTTGTTTTTTTATTTATATTGGAGGCTGCGACAACTTCCGTCATTTATTACATGTTTTTTTAAACTTCTATACATATATACGCAAAAATTTAGTGGTTAAGTACATAGATCAGGATAACGTGTTTCAAGACCGAGCGAGGAGACAAAGTCTGAAAAAAAATGAAATCTGCCTCTTTACATCAGACACAAAATCAACTTTATCTTCAGAGAGTAAGCGACATCTGAGGGATCTTACGAACAGTAACTATGTTTGGTAAAACGTAAAATGATGCAAAAACAAAATAAAGTGTATGCTATTAAGAAAAACTTTACATTGAAACTAAAGAAGAATGTTTAATAATGTGAACCACGCCATATAGACTATATTCAGTGCAACCTTTCCGGCCGTAAGGGATAATACTACAGTTATGATATTTGTCCAATAATATGTCAACTACGCTATATACGCAATATTCAGCGTAAACTTTCCAGCCGTAAGGATTACGTCAGATATAAAACTAGTATAACAATATCTTCCGCCTATTTGTGTTCTGCTAACCACGGGTATCGAAAAGACAGTAAGGGGTGTATGACTGATATAATAACTACTGAGACGATATATATATGTATATATATACACACACACTAATTCCGTCACACTAAACATGTTCGCCCTTTGAGACGTAGGGACGTTATATTGTTACGGTCAATCTCGCTATTCGTTGGCAAAACAATAGCCCATAGTTGGGGGTAGGTGGTAATGTCTAGCTGCTTTCCCGCTAGTCTTACACTGCTAAATTAGGGACGGCTAACGCAGATAGCCCTCGTGTAGCTTTGCACGAAATAAAAACAACAACAAACAAACAAGATAGTGGTGATATTGGTAACCCTACCTTGGGAACAACATTATTTGTAGTTGTTCTGCCCTCACACACACAGCCTTTGACTGCATACAGGGTTGTTTGTTAATGGTGAAAGGAGCTCAGTGGCATCGTTTAACGACCAATCAACATTAACGTGTGAAAATGGAGAAAATGGTGCATTCAATAAGAAACGTGGTTTGGAAAAGCACAAATAAAGGTGTGAATTTAATAATGTCAAATAAAAAATCTAGTATTAACCCATACAAGGCCCCAAAAATCTGATTTTAACACCATGGTTTTGAAGGTGTTCAATTCAATTTCACGCTAAGCCGTCCCTAATTTAAAAATGAAAGACTAGAAGAAATGGAGTTGGTCATCATCAATCATTACTATCTCTTGGACTATTCCTTGACAATTAATAGCGAGTGGGTTAACCATGACTTTATAATAAAAGAGAGCGCATGTTTGATAACACATGGATTCGTCTGAGGTGTGAGTCAAGCGTCCTAATCACCTGGTCATCCAAACATGCATAGCCTTCAAAATCCACTGGCTCGTAAAGAAAATTTCGCATTTGCATTTTCCCATCGCATCGTTAAGTCTAATTTTAATCAATTTTTCAAACCTTCTTGTGCATAAACACTTCAAAAATATACACGTAAAGGCATTTTTTTTAACTTTCTCATTCAACACTCAAACCTTGAAAACGATTAAAATGATTCTCTAAATAGTCCAAGAGTGTACTCCTTTTCTGGATGTTTAATAAGTAATTTTATATACAGAGTAAACATCTGCAATTGTTTAAGAGTAGTCAATCTATGATCAAGCATGCTCACACATGCACAACTACCTGAAAACAATTTTGCCGTAGATTTAACCATGTGACCATGAAGCCGCTAAAAAAAAAGAATAATTGGAACTGAATATATTCATTGCAGCAAAAATCATGTTATATAGATAAGTTGTAAATTACAGACACGATTCCCATCATATAGATTTGTTTCACTGCTGCTGACCACACGTTTCGTGGCTTAAAAACATAATCTCAACTTCGTTCAGCATTAATCAAATTCAACTAAATAATGACGACAGACAGTCTAGCTTTACGAGATTATTGGATAATTTATAATGGTTATTTTAGTTTCTACGAAAACGAAACGTGTCGTTTCTGTAATGGAGACAATAAAGTCACGTGAATTTTGAACTGTATTCTTCATATGGGATATCAGTAACTGAGCTTAATTTACTGATTGACTAAAATATGAATAAAGTCTAACGATTTCAAGAATAAAGAATTCATGAATGATGTTTTATCAGACTAAACACCATTAACATAATTTATTTTAATGTTTTCAGACTTACAATTCCAGAGAAAACAAAAACTTACAAGTTGATACTTATTTCACCTATAATTTACATTACAATAATCAGATTACTAAATAAAGAAATCGAATCAAAAACTTAGGAAATTATGAAGTATGTTTTTCGCAACAAGTGCTTTTTATTGGACTTATAAGAAAGAACTTAAAGAAAATTATATACAATTCATTAATTTCAACTTTGATAGCTTTTTCTCTTGAGGCGACATCTATCAAGAATTATTTACATAAATAATACATTCAAAACTATTTAATCCAATCTCTGAGTTGTTGTTTTTTCTAATTAAAATATAACTTCCAAAAAAAAGCCTTTTAATGTATACCAACACGTATAAAAATGTTTGAAGTGTGTGTGTATTTATACACAAATATTTATTAATGAACTTTATCACCTCAAGCATGATGAAATAAACACTGAAAGATTTGAAAGATTTTTCAAATTCTTTTAGAAACTGATATTTGACCTCAAACAAAATTCAATGAAAATACATCATGTATATATATATACATATTAGTAATTTGAATTGAAATTAGCTGTGAAAAAAACATTGACTGTGTATGTACTTTCACCGCAAAGATTATTTCGTGTTCAAAAAATTAAAAAATTAGAATTCCTAAATTTAAGTATATTTACTTAAAGTAGGAAAGAAACATATATATGAAGTAATTAATATAACTCTAATTCAATGAAGACAGTGAAACCCTATTCACATTGTTAGACCCGGCATGGCCAGGTGGTTAGGGAATTTGACTTGCAATCTTAAACTCGCGGGTTCGAATCCCCAATCCCACCAAACATGCCCATTCTTTTAGGAGTGAGGGCGTTATAATGTGATGGTCAATTCCACTATTTGTTAGCAAAAGAGTGGGTGGTGAAGACTAACTGCTTCCCTTTAAGTCTTACACTGCATATTTGTGACGGTTAACGCAGGTAGTCCTAGTGTATCTTTGTATGAAACTTAAAAAAAACTATTACATTGGTGTTATAACAGCTTCCATAGTTTAGTAATTTAGTCTTTATTTTCCAAAAGATTAACTGTACGGTTTGTAACGATTTTAATCATAGCATAAACAGTTACGATTATCTTTATAGTTTAAGTTGTTGGCTTTACAGTATTTTACATTTACATATGTTACTTCGCTTCCTTTCAATATGGGTTCGATTCCCCTCGGTGGGCTGAGCAGATAGCCCTTTGTGGCTTTGCTATAAGAAAAACACACAAGAAACACTCCTTTCAATATAATGTATTTACGCCTTATTTGGTTTGGAGTTAATTTTACATAATTAATTCTTATTTATTTTACTACTAGATTGCGTACAACAATATCTAACCATGCTTGTTTTGGAGTAAATAAGCGTAATGATTTCTTTAAATTGTGTTCGCTGTGAGGAACGAACCTCGATTTTTAACAATATAAACCATCAAGGTTTTCGTTCCTTGAATTTCACGCAGTTACTCGAGTGTAATTTACGTTAGTTACTCCTAACTAAGATACGGTAGACCAGAGGGAAAGTAGCTAGCCAATGCCACCCACCGCCAATTGTTGGGCTACTCTAATCGAATAATGATAAATTTCCAACCATCGACAAGTAGATTGTGAGTTGAGCGCCTTAGCCATCAGTCAATATTAGACCGGCCCTCAAGCATACCGCTAAACCACCGGGGTATTGAGTTATATGATCATGTTTTACTGAGAAATTTTTATTTTATACGATTTAACCTACACTTTATGTGACGTTACATACACCTTTTCTTGCTATTGTTATATCCCTAATAAAAATCAGGTTTCTGTTTTCAATATTTCGATGTAACACTAATAATACAATTTCTACTACTTCTTTAAAATATTAAAACTGTTTCTAAGCTAAGATTTAGTGAAGTGTTTTTGAACACAATGTTTCACTATTGCGTTAAAAGAACTTTTTAAAGTCATACTAAGAGATATAAGCTTATGCTAATTTTAAAAAAAAATAAAAAAATAAAGCAGATAGCTCCTTATTCATGATACACCTATAAAATTCTATGATATGAACTAATTACTTAATAAAGCAAACACATTAAAAGGCTTGTGACTTCAGAACAGATGTTAGGTAACGAAAAATACGTCGTAATGAAATTTCACGGACTCGAAATGAACCAACAAAAAATCACCATAATTCACTTTCTCACATTAGCAATTTTCAGTTATTTGTTCAGCCACACTAACACAGTTTGGGAGTCTATGTGTGAGTTGAGCTGTGTAATAAGTCATTCTTTCTCTGAACTCATTAAAACGGAAGATTGGTCCACAATTTGTGATGATGTTATTTCGATGCGTGTGAAATATGGAGAATACTAAAGGAACTTGACTGTCCAATCGTCGATTCATACCATAACTTTAATTTTAAAAATATTATAGTTATATATAGAGCTACTTACACTCATTTCCTCTGTTGAATAGTGGGTGAAAGTGTGGTCATCTTGAAGCAACACGCAGTAAAACGGTTCCCAACGAGGTTCAGATTTAGGACAATGACCCGAGCGCCATCTTCCGGTTGTTTGTTGTTCTGGGAAATTCTCCTTGTCTGCAAACGAAAAATTAAAACCATTCTTAGGCACAAAATTTCAAAGGTAATTTTTTTATTCGTTACGGTTATACTGTTTCCTCACGATTTTAATATCTTTGAAATACTTCAATTTTTCAAAGTATGTATCAAATTAATTACAAACAGTTTAGACACCTGTCACACACAAATGGCGGATAAGCATCATTCTTTAGGCCAAATTTTGAAATGCATCAGTTTTTGAACAAAAATGATATATATTTATTTGTTTACAACTATGATTAAAAACATGTTATTTCCACTGCAATTAAAGTTTAAATAACGTGTTTCTTTGCTTTAGAGCAAAATCACATTGGGCTATCTGCTATATCCACGGTGGGGAATCGAACCCAAAATTTTGATATTTTAAGTTCGTATTCTTACCACTGTCACATCAGAAGACCTTAAGTAACCACAAATATTTTGTTTTGTTTTGGTTTTTTTTGGAATTTCGCACAAAGCTACCCGAGGGCTATCTGTGCTAGCCGTCCCTAATTTAGCAGTGTAAGACTAGAGGGAAGGCAGCTAGTCATCACCACCCACCGCCAACTCTTGGGCTACTCTTTTACCAACCAATAGTGGGATTGACCGTCACATTATACACCCCCACGGCTGGGAGGGCGAGCATGTTTAGCGCGACCCTCGGATTACGAGCGCACGCCTTAACGCGCTCGGCCATGCCAGGCCACCACAAATATAAATTACTGTTTTCAATAACTGTAAAGCATAATTTAATTATGTGAATTACCCCTCAAGATTAATAAAAGGTCTTTATTCTTCCATCGATAATTCACGCTATAAACTGCAGAGAAATAAAGTGCAAAGATGAATATCTACTTGTAACCATTCTGTCCCATGCCATCTCATCCCTTCCAAATCTGAAAGATGTTTTCACTCATTTCCTAACTACGCCCAAAATAGAGATATATTTATTACTAAAAAAAAAGTTTCTATGTGTGTGCGTTGTTTGCACTTTCTTCTTCCAATGGTAATATAAATACGAAAACATGTTGTAATGGATTGCATATTATTTTAATATCTATGTTTGTTTCAGTTTAATATAAATTTAGAAATGTATGCAACTTATATTATTAAACATGTATTGCGCAAGTCTGTTCTCTAAATTTGTAAAAGATTATCGAGAGTAAGAATCAGCAATATATGTTTTAAAGAACGTTATCGTGTTGTTGGACTAACTAACTTTTTGAGAATCTCGCCTAATGTGTATAAAAGACAGCTATCATAAGACACGGGGAGACAGTTGAATATTGTTAATAAACTATAAATCTCAGAAACTGTAATTGTGATAAACGTTTATTAATCGTGAAACTACAAATATATGACGACGAACGTATATAGATTTCGAACTTTACTATTCGTTTAACTTCAGTAGATTAATTTTGGTCGTAAATATTTCTATGAGCACAATAGATATTGTCGTTGGTGAAACTCTAATGTGTGCATCAAGCTAGCTAACTGTTAAGAGAAGTACATAGGTGTATCAGCAAAGAATGAATTCGCTTATCGTGAACCGTCGATGAAATATTTAGTTCCAGACCAAATAAACTCAGTATTTTTTGTAAGTTTGTTAAAATTTTATATGTAAATCATTATTTGTAATAACCGTTATTGTAAACTACATGGTTGTTTGTATATTAAAATATATTTTTTGTTATAAAAGAAAATTGTGTGTATCAATCTTGTTGGCTGATATGATAAATTTGATTCATGTTGACATTTAATTAGCTTTTAAGTTAAAATTCTAATTTCTTGTTACACTATGTAACAAAATTTTTACTTTTTCTTTGGCATAAACTGTAATTTCCCAATTGCTTTTGCCTAAAGTAAATGGAAAAGACCTATTTATCTCTTTAAACTTTGCTTTTATGACCTGGTGTTATGTATATGTGTAAATATTTTGTAAACGACAACATGTCGTGTTGTGTTTGAATTTTCATTTCTATTATTCATTTTTCCATATTGATATTATTGTTTCGAAGTTTAAACTAATATTTTGTTATTCATTTAGGGTAACATTTTAGAATTTTCTTGAATTAAGTAGACCAATCATATGTTTGTAAATGAGTGCTGGTGACTTCGTGTCTAGACGTGTAGTCTCGTGCAAGAACGGACACGCGCGGATTGCTCTAGAGTTGTATGGAAATTGCAAGATTGTTCGAGAAATAGGCCTACCGGTATAAAAGACGGTGACGAGAGATAGATGCAGTCATCAGTTTTTATTCGAAAAAAGAAGATAGATTCAGTCATTAATTTTATTCGAAGAAAAAGAGTGAGATTCAGACATCAGTTTTATTTCAAAAGAAGAGAGTTAGTTATTTGAGAAAGATTAAGTGTTTGCTGTGAATATTCAACTTGGATTTGTGACTGAAGTTAGATCTACGGAAGCTGTGATTTTATTTCGTCAATCTCTACGATACATCTGAATTACTGCTTGTGCTGAGAGACGGCGAATTTATTGAACTGTGAACTGTTTCGGAATTTCTTCGTGGGACCAAATTCACACCCTAGACTGGAATTTGAGACTTTCATTTTAGATCATTACATTAGATACAGGCCAGTACCGTTTTGTATTGTGATTAATTTTGAAGTTTGAAACTAGTATTATTTTGTTTTGTAATTAATTTCGAATGTTGTAACTTAATATCTGTCACTGTTATTATATAATTTATGTTATATCTGTTATATTTGTTAATAGTTTAGTATAATAAATTATACAAGCTGTTATCTGCATTTTTCTGTTGCGTTTAGTCTACAAAGAACATAAAACATCAAAAAATACGTAACACCTGGAAAATGAAAATTTCAAATTTATCTAGTTTCCAGAATATTCCAGGTAGATTCAGTGTTGGGTAGCTGATAGAGAGTTTTCTCGAACTTACAAGAATGTTCAAGAGCTTCCTAAGTTATAGAACTTTACTCGTCAAGATGGGCTCTGCTTCTGCCACAATGTATCCAGTCTGTACGAGGCAATTGGTATTGCCTGTAACCCGAATGAGTGGCGCCTCTTCATTGATAGCTCATCCAGAAATCTCAAACTTGTGTTTCTCCATAACGGTAATAAGTATCCGTCTCTTCCCCTGGCTCATTCCGTGCACCTCAAAGAGGAATACAACAGCGTCAAGACCTTGCTAGAAGCCTTGAAGTATGATAAGTATGGCTGGGAGGTTATCGAAGATTTCAAAATGGTGGCATTCCTGATGGGTCTCCAAGGAGGCTTTACCAAGTTTCCCTGCTTTCTTTGCCTTTGGATATAGCAGCTACATCGCAGTGCACCACAACAGCAAGTACTGGCCACAATGAACCGAGTTCTTTGGGGAGGCACAATGTCAAGTGTGAGCTACTAGTGGACCTCCATAAGGTCTTGTTCCGACCATTGCACATAAAATTGGATCTTATGAAACAATTTGTCACAGCTCTTTATAAGGAGTCTGCAGCCTTAAAGTACCTTCTTCACTTAGCCGTCTGAGGCAAAGGTCAAAGCTGGTGTCTTCGTTGAACCACAAATAAAGAAGATCCTGGAATACCAAGAATTCCACAAGAAGCTCAGTAGAAAGGGAAAAAAGCTTGGAGCAACTTTGTCGCAGTGGTTTGGTGCTTCTTGGGCAATCACAATGGCAAAAATTATGTGGAACTGGTTGAGGCTCTGGTGAAGAATTATGGTAAAACATACAGCAGGATGTCCCTGAAACTCCACATCCTTGACGCTCATCTTGATAAATTCAAGAAGAACATGGGAGGATAGTCAGAGGAGCAAGGCAAGCACTTCCACCAAGATATACTGGACTCTGAACGCTACTACCAAGGAGCGTATAACGAAAACATGATGGGAAGCTATATTTGAGGGCTGACACATGAAAGTGCTTTACCTTACAATCGCAAATTTTGTAAAACTACTCACTTTTAAATATTTTTGTATAGTTTTAGTATAAATATACATGTAAATCTTGATTCATATGTTATTTTATTCAAGCCAAGTAAAAGAAAATGTGCAAATTTGCCCATTTTGGATAGAAAATTTGGTTAATTTCTAAATTTCATTATCCAAGTCACAAAAGCAAAGTTTAAAGGGAATAAAGGCCATTTTCTGTAGTTTTAGAACATAAGCAATTAAGAAATAATACATACTATCCAGGGACAAAATTTGTGTTAGATAGTGTTATTTGAAATCGTAATAAATAACATATTAAATCGGAGACTCGTCCAAGATCAATTTTAATACGTAAAAATGTATAGAACAATAACCTATCTAATTTGGAGCCCCGTTATTAGCCATCTTAAAATTTGAGTTAGCCGTTGAAAATATGTGAAAACGTATAGTATCAGTTGAAAATATTAAAAGCTCAGAAAACATTCGTGTACTAATATATGAGTCAACCTCATAGCAAGTCAGGGTAATAACCGGAACTGTAGTTAAATGACTCATCATACTTCCATGTAGCCCACTGACAAAAAGCAACAGAAACAATTCAATTTTTATGATGTCTGAATATAATTGACAAAGTTTCAGATTGTTGCTAATCTCTTCATTGAAAATACTCTACAACATTACTGTATTTCATGTCAGATTTGGTAAGATACTGAAACTGACGCAGAATGAGCGTTTCATCACGCAACACAGATATCGTCTATTTATTAACATCACCTGCGGGAAGTTAGTGAAGTTACAACGGTTTTTCCGAGAAATAATAGAAAGTCTGTTGAACGACGTTCATTATTTTCGTTTTTGTTATTTTTTAATTTCGATCAAACAGAAAAACTATTTTTGAAAATGGATTCTTCAGCGACTTTTGTTGTTGAAGGTGGTGATTTTTACAGGTCTTGTAAATGTATCTGTTATCATGGTAGCAGACTGATTTGGTTGTGGAGTTTCGCACAAAGCAACACGCAGCCTATCTGCCTTAATCGTCCCGAATTTAGTATTGCAAGACTATAGGGAAGGCAACTAGTTAGTTAGTTATCACCCATCCCAACCAACTTTTTTTTACCAACACATATCGTCCCCACGGCTGAAGAGGCGAACATATTTGGTGTAGATTCAAACCCGTAACTCTTAGATTTCGATTACATTGCCTTAACCACTTTGCCATGGCGGGCTGATAGAGTAGAAATGATTTCTATAATTTCAACAAGACCTTAAGGATGGGTGACAAAGCGGGCCTGGCATGGCCGAGCGCGTTAAGGCGTGCACTCGTAATCCGAGGGTCGCGGGTTCGCGCCCGCGTCGCGCTAAACATGCTCGCCCTCCCAGCCGTGGGGGTGTATAATGTGACGGTCAATCCCACTATTCGTTGGTAAAAGAGTAGCCCAAGAGTTGGCGGTGGGTGGTGATGACTAACTGCCTTCCCTCTAGTCTTACACTGCAAAATTAGGGACGGCTAGCTTTGTGCGAATTTCCAAAAACAAAACAAACAAACAAAACAAGGGTGACAAAGCGAACCGTAAATTCTAACAAATGCATGAATTAATGATGACGTAGAACTTTTTGGAATTCATACATCAACTATACGAACAATGAAAAAGCCAGATGGTTAGGAGGAAGAACAAGGACAAGAAGAAAAACATGGAGAAACTTCGACTATCGAATTTACATATATTTATAACTTCCAATAAACGTAGCCTACTGACCTGACGTTTTACATTCATTACAAAAATAAGGCTTGGGTGGAGAGGCTGCAATCTGCACCCCCAAATTAGCACCACTGTTATTTAATGCATTTTTCTTTGCAAAAGCAATATTTCTTTATATATATACAGGGTGGTCGCTAGAAAAGCGGAAAATTTGTCAAACAGCTATTTATTTTTTACAAAGAATAACTTTTACAAAGTTTTTTAAAGGCATATGTTATATTACACTCATAGATGCTCAAAATGCATTTTATGATATTAAAATCATGCATTTTATTCATGATGTAAAGAAATCAAAATAGAAATGAGTAAGCACGCATTTTATTCATGATCTCATCTGACCCTCAAATTTTCCGCTTTTCTAGCGACCACCCTGTATATATGTATATGTATGTTTAAGAAAAAGTTTTAAAAATTGTCAGAATATTCTATTTAATAGTTGCAGTACATGTATACATAATACAGTTTGAGAAAGAACGCAAGATAAATGATGCACAAGAGTGTCGTGAATGTGGATAAAATACATCATAACGGAGATCTCATTGTTAAATTTCTTGCTCACATTAATTATTAAGATTACATCCCGTTTTTACCATAAAAATTGGTCGTTAACCATAACAATAAAGTTCATTTGAGAACACTTTCCATTTTCCTTTTACCATGATTTTTGATCACTAAAAGTATCTAGTTGTTATTATTCTGTTACCAGTTGTTGTGATTCTGCGTGATAAATACATACAGCGAATTTCACAGCAAATCAACAGTCGAAGGCTATGAACCAAATATTAAAGATGGGTACGGATTAAAATATAAACTTTTCAAGGACTGGGATAATTTTCAGGTCTTTTCATAAGTTTCACTCTTTTATTTAATGCTCTTTTATCTTGTTATGTAAGGTTTTTGTTTTCACGTTGTTGCTCAACAGGAATTTGAAATACAAATTGTATTAATGAAATAAATAGAGCTATCAAGTTTTTGGAAAACCTAAAAATATTTCAAAAGCTTACACCTGACGAGGTATGGTTCGAAGTGAAGAAACATGAGATTTTTAATTTCAGTTTCATATTGAATAAGAGATTGAAGCTTGACACGATCTGGTTTGTGAGTCTCGTGTATGACTAAATACTTGTATTACATGTCATTATATTTCAGTAGTTAATCTGTTAAACTTCAAGTAATTTCTAAACATTAGCCGTGACTCATACGCGATGAGTAATGGATGACGTAACCGAGTTTATCTTTTTTTCCTAACGTGGTTGTTTGTGGCAAAACTATGTTATCTGCTGTCGTCCCTAATTTTGAGCTACTGACCACAGGGAAAGTAACTAGTCAGCAGCACACTACTACTTACCATTCATGCTACGTGATTGACCGTCACGCTTATGATTCTCACACAGTTTTGTGTGTTTGCATGGAAGGGCGAGTATTTTGTGGTATTGCACAAATTTGAACTGGGATCGTCAACTCTGAAAACTAGAACTCGCCGTATGATTGTTGTTGTTTAGAATTAGGCACAAAGCTGCACGATGGGCTATCTGTGCTCTGCCAACCACGGGTATCGAAACCCGGATTTTAGCGTGTAAGTCCGCAGACATACCGCTGAGCCACTGGGGGCTTGTTGTATGATCAACCGCATCTATCTTATTGTGAAATAATATTGAAGTCTTAAAAACTACCCCAAAAGCTTAGTGACACTGAATACAGTAGATTCTGTAATAAAAAAAAATGATGCAGGTTTTACTTTATTGTAATTAAGCACAAGCCCACACTCTCTGCGCTCTGCTCACTACAGGTATCAGAGCCAGATTTCTAGCGTTTTAAGTCCACAGACATACCGCTGGGTCACTGGGGCGTGAGCATTATACAGGTAACAATGGCACTTATAAAAATAGCATAAATTAATGTAAAGTGCGGGGGAAAACACGCTAAAATGGCACCTTCTATTTACGAGGGAAAAAGACAGTAAAATCGAATATTTATTGATTCTACAAAGTAAAATGTTTCACAAATAATGTGAGAAGTGGTGCGATAACTACCGTTAGCATTTGTAGTGTGTACATTTATTGTTTGTTTGTTTTTGCATTATTACTGATTGGTTTATTTCTTTTGCATTTTAGTGATACTGTTGATCCAAACCTGTTGACAAAACACGAATGTTATTAACAAGACCACTTCCGGCAAGTCCACGCTGCAATGTATTCAACAGATCAGTTCTTGAATGTCCACCATTCTTCTTCAGTTATTTACGTTCTACAGTTGTGTTAAAATAAAAAGACTTCACAATAACCATAGTTCGTGTAGCTACTGCAGCTATTTAGCGATAATATAATTAACATTACTCGTACCTAAAAAACGTAAAACGTTTACACAACTTCATACCATTCAAGAATAAATTCAACGACATAACATCACGTATAGTAATAAAATAGCAAAGTTGTAACTTAAATATTCTTAAGTTTCCTGGGTCTTTTGTTCAAAAATATCAAAACCAGTTTCAATGTATAAAGTAATATTCAATTTTGTTTTGAATATTCATAAACATCAGCACTAAAATCAGGAATCAAGGGAGACTTTAGGATACAGCTAATTTTTCAGTACATAAATTATCACATACCAACCTAAATTTCTTTGTAGATTTAAAGAGGTATTTGTAATTCATATGTGTTTATAAAATAGTTTGTGTGTGAATCTTATATTTAAAAATATTTAAATTTATCACGACTAAGTGGAACCAAAATTTAGATTCATTGTTGCGGCACACAATGTAAAGATATAACATTTAGAAATGGCGATTCGATTACGATCTCCAACGTAACTTCAAAAACTTTTGTTTAAACTATTAATTATATATTCATTAAATATATAAATTCTCCATAGATGGCGGGACAAACGCACTTTGTTTGTTTTACCAGCTAAAAGTACAGATTTCTGTAATCAATCTCTTCATACATTTATGTTTATATATATATATATGTATTTAGCACACTTTTTGCTTTCATACCGCAGTATTGTTATAACTTTTTTTAATTTATAGAGCTATTTTATTTTCTCTACCTCGCGACTACTTCAACATTTACCATATTCAGAAACCCTCAGCAGATTCCTTACAACCCTAATACAGCTGTATTGTTTTTTGTTAAGAAATACAGAACTACACAAAGAGCTATCTGTGCTGTTACCATCACAGGTATTAAAACCCAGTTTTTGATGTTAGAAATCCGCAAACATACAACTATGCCACTAATACAGCTATAAACAAGTTTGTTTCTTTTTCAACTCCACGCCTTCTGTCCCAAAGTCATAATCGTATTAGTACGTACTAAATGAAATTATATGCGAGTAATAAGAAAAGTACGAGAAAGAATATAATATTTTACATTTTTCCTATTATAATTTTAGTTGTACGTTTGATTATTCAAGGTTTTATGTATGGTCAGAATACAACAAAAGTGGACATAGCAGTCACACAACAAACCTGTCAATAACATTGCATTTTAGTGCATTTGTTTACTTTAATTCATGAATAAGTTCTTTTTAACTTTAACGTACATCAAGTGTGTATTAATTGACCTGTAATAGAATGCCACAAAGAACAGAAAAGTGTCGT
The DNA here is from genome assembly GCA_011833715.1 of Carcinoscorpius rotundicauda. Classification (NCBI taxonomy): domain Eukaryota; kingdom Metazoa; phylum Arthropoda; class Merostomata; order Xiphosura; family Limulidae; genus Carcinoscorpius; species Carcinoscorpius rotundicauda. The sequence goes on along the minus strand of CM022400.1, from coordinate 25,701,007 downwards.
AAAAATAGCATCCTATTCAACACAGGTAAAGTGTTTAATTATATGTTATAATCAAATAAAATGTATGAAAGTTTTATATAAAATTCATCGTTACATAAAGATGAAAAAGTTTGTTTTCATGTTTAACACATTTTTAGTTTTATAAAAGTTTTAAAGACAGCTATCCAAACTTTACTGTTATTCGCTTGAGCTTATGAAACGCAGTGAATATTACTTAATAATATTGCAACTGTTGCCTTTCTATGAGTCCCCTACATCTAGTTTTCTTTTCCTAAATATCTCAGGTCTACACACAGACAAGATAAACAGTTTGTTTGTTTTGGAATTTCGCACAAAGCTACTCGAGGGCTATCTGTGCTAGCCGTCCCTAATTTAGCAGTGTAAGACTAGAGGGAAGGCAGCTAGTCATCACCACCCACCGCCAACTCTTGGGCTACTCTTTTACCAACGAATAGTGGGATTAACCGTAACATTATACACCCCCACGGCTGGGAGGGCGAGCATGTTTAGCACGAAGCGGGCGCGAACCCGCGACCCTCGGATTACGAGTGCACGCCTTAGCGCGCTCGGCCATGCCAGGCCAAAGATAAACAGACAGATGGATAGGCGGAGTGTACTGAGCTGAAACTCTACATGGTATATAAGCCGTAAAATTTACCACATAGCCGAAGAAAAACATAGTGTTTATTGTATGGTTATGTGTTTAACCTAAAGAATATCTTTGGATCTCGTGCTGCAAATAGCATGGAAGCGGCCATCAAAATGGTTCAATCTGTCAGTGTGTACTTCGTGATCAGCTAATAGCTCTGTGAAGCCGGTATAGCATCCCGATGATCCATGCGTAAAATAATTATGTATTTCCGCGAGCTTGAACTACCACAACTACGACTCAATGGCGTGTTGCTTTTACTGACAACAAAATCACTTCCTGGATGTTCTGCAGGTGCAAGACAAGAAAGAACAAGTGCCAGGACACTCGCACTTATCACGATACCGTGCCCTTTGGGCATGAACAGGGAAAGGTAGGTGAGTGACCTCTCAACATTTCCTTTTCAACACATGTTCGTATCCAGTTCACACCAGGATGTATTTAGAGTGAAACAAAGATAGATAAAAAGATACATTTATTTTGTTCGTTTAACTCATAAAATTATAGTATTTAATAAAGACTCAAACATATATTTCCAAACTTAATATAGTGTGGTAAAGCTAATACATTATTTACGTTAAACCTATTTCGAAATCATGAGACGTTCGGATTAAAGCCTATAAAAACACAAGAGTAACTAGTAAGCAAACAAATTGAACAACGAAAACTCTTAACCTTTGGATGTAAACAACTCAGTAAAACATTCTCTCCAATACAGTTGTTGTTGTTGTTTTTGAATTAAGCACAAAGCTACACAATGGGCTATCTGTGCTATGCCCACCACGGGTATCGAAACCCGGATTTTAGCGTGCAAGTCCGCAGACAAACCGCTGTGCCACTGGGAGGCCTCTCCAATACAGATATATTCTTTTAACTCAATGACTCTAAATATCTAGAAGGAAAATACATTTATATTCTTAAAACACACGAAAAGACCTGATATTCCTATTTAATTATTCGCACCATCTCTAATCATACTGGACTATCTTCTCGTCTCTAAAAGTTATAAGAAAAGCTACGAATATGAAAACAGCTAAAAATGATTATCCATAGTGTTTTCACTGAAAATATAAATCACACTACAAACAAAAACCGATTAATTCTTACTGTTCTATAAAATTATTTCAAACATTTTTTTATGTGAAAGTCAATACTTAACTCTTGGGATCCAAACACGTTTGCGCAGCAAAGTACGTCAAAGTATATCCTTTTCTACCTAAATGTACATTAAAACAGTAACGTGAGCTTAAAACTTCTGTAAAACAGTTTTACTGCGCCAGATGAGGCTTAATTTAAAATGTATTCCTGGTTTGTTTTTTGTTTTTTGAATTTCGCACAAAGCTACTCGAGGGCTATCTGCGCTAGCCATCCCTAATTTAGCAGTGTAAGACGAGAGGGAAGGCGGCTAGTCATTACCACCCACCGCTAACTCTTGGGCTACTCTTTTACCAACAAATAGTGGGATTGATCGAACATTATAACGCCCCCACGGCTGAAAGTGCGAGCATGTTTGATGTGACGTGAGGGCGTTATAATGTTACAGTCAATCCCACTATTTGTTGGTAAAAGAGTACCTCGAGAGTTGGCGGTGAGTGGTGATGACTAGCTGCCTTCCCTTTAGTCTTACACTGCTAAATTAGGAACGACTAGCGTTTGTAGCCCTCGTGTAACTTTGCGCGAAACTCAAAATAAACAAATAAATAAACAAACAAACTCTCTACTGTCATTCGTACAAATTATCTGTTTGAATGTTTAAATTGCAGCGCGAATTTTTTATTTTGTTACGGCTGCCTTTGTTATTGTTTGTTTTTTGGTTTGTAAGCACAAAGCAATATGGTGGAATACTTGTGCTGTGCCTACCACAGTATCGAAACACAATTTCTAACAGTATGAGTTTGCAGACATACCACTGTGCCACTGGAGACATACTATTTGTGCTTCTGTTAAACGAAAATTTCCTTCTAGTGGTTCAGTGGAAAGTGAGGGTTCACACTGCTAAAACCGGGTTTCGATACTTTAATGAAAACAAAACTCAACTTCCATATTTTAACCCCCAGTGATGGAGCTGTAAAATCTGGAGATTCACAACGCTAAAATCCTGGTTTCGATACCCGTGGTGAACAGAATACAGATTGCCCATTGTGTAGCTTTGTGCGTAACTTCAAAACAAACAAATAAACAAATTACACACAAACACAAATCGTTGAAAAATATGGATTTGTGGATCTCGTATCGTAGCCAAAGAATTATAAAAAATCATAAGAAATAAAATAATTAAGACTATTTAAAAGGAATTATGTATTTAAAAACGAAAACAAAATAAAAAAATATAACTTGTAATATTCATATGAAGCTGTACATTAAGGAAAAAAATAAATACTCATCCTGTTTGTCGTTCTTCAACTTTAACAAGCGGTCTATTAATGAAACAAAATCCACTGATTAAAATGAAACTGGTCTTAATAGAGAACCAAGTTAAAGATCTTACCTTGAAAGTGAGGTATACGTAATTAAGAGAGAAAAAAAATCTATCAAATGGCTACAACGTTATAAACAAAAATATTTCTTTAATTGCACATTAAGCCAGAAGTATAGTAATTACAAACATAAAATTGGAGACCAATTAAAAGTTACAATGAATAAATTGGACTTGATGTTTCAAAAACAATATATTCTATAACGTATTAAATCAAACAAGTTTAAACTTACACTTTAGGAAACAGATTGGTTAATTTTGAGTCTCGGTTCAACGAAGTGTTTATTTCTAATATGTATAGGGTTTGGTTTTAGATCCTGTTCTTAAAATTTTGTTTTATTTTTTCAATCTAAATGTATAGACCGACACAGACATTACAAGTACAATATTAATTAATCATCTTTTCACGTTTTTACCTCGGCCACCGAAGGTGAATGGAGGTTGTTTACACCGCTCTGTGTGTGTTTATCAAAACGATTTCTCGAAAAAGGCTAAATGGATTTGGATGAAAGTTTGTATACATTTTAACTTATCTGAGAAGTGATTAGTGCTGAATAGTCAAGGCCATGCAAATAAAAAAAAAATCCTTATCTGTTAACAAAGGGAGTGATTTTTCACACTATATTTGCTCTATAACTCAGTAAAAATTATTGAAATTTATGAAACTTGGTTGACATATGTGGAGTATATCTCATTGTGCGATCACAAATAGTTCGTGATCGTTGATAACATGGACACATATTCGTATTTTTTGAAAGTCGAAAAATGATCAACACTGGGTGGCGGAGGTATTCGCTCTACTGAGTGTGTGTTAAGCCACATCTCGCCAGCCATCTGCTATATCCACCGAGGGAAATCAAGCCACTGGTTAGCATTGTAAATCTCAAGACTTATTTCTATTGAGATCGTCAATATTTATGACATTAATCAAGACTCAGGCATGATCTGGTGGCTGGAGTGTCTGGACCGAGAATACAATATTCATGGTTTGATATTCTCTACTTAAAAAACGAATTATACGCTTTTGTGCTATAGGTTCGTTATAAGAGTGAAGTTGAATCCTTCCATTCAATCAGATAAGAAGAGCCCACAATTTGAAGGTGATTGTTCTAGTTTACTAGCTCGAAATCATGGATGTTGTGAGTAAATAGCCTGTTTCGTATTCTAATTTATCTCGGACAAGTTTCCGAGTTATTTTGTTACGTACGTTACGTCATACGATTTCAAATAGTCGGAAATTTGAATTTAGAAGTTAAGTGAATGTCAGTATGTATCAAATTTATGATGTTTGTCAACAATATTGATACACACAATTTTATTTCTTAACACAAATATATTTTATTATACAAACAACAATATAATTTATAATAACAGCTATTACAAATAATGGTTTATATACTAAAGTTTTACAGACTTACAAACAATACTGAGTCTTTTAACTGGTTTGAAATTTAATATTTTATCGACGGTTCAGGGAGAGCGAATTTATTCTAATTTATATGTAAAAGTTTTACAAACTTACAAACAATGTCATGTCCTATCTCTCGCCTGGAACTGAACACTTTGTCGACGATACACGAGGCGCAAATTACTTTTACCAGAATGCTAGCTAGTTCTACTCTTTACATGATTTTGTTTTCTTTCTCTTCCTGAAGGAAACATCTAATGTTACCGTTGAAATACTAGCGTCCGAAGTTAATTCATGGACATTGGTCCAACAATATTCGAAGATACACTAATTCTTTCGTAAAACATATATTATTGGTTCTTACTCTCAAGAATATTCTTCAAATTTAGAGAACAGGCGGGACTTGTGCAATACACCTCAACAATGTAAGTTGCATACATTTCGAAATATTAAACTGAATAAAACATAGATATTAAAATAATATTAAATATGTTACAAGCCTTTGTGTTATTTTATACGAAAAGCTCTAATAAACAAGTTATTAATATCATTTACATTATTTAAACTTTTATTACTAACCATTATAGAATCATACTCCATTGTTTATTTAAATAGCCTTATTTTTCTTCTAACGTTACTATTTTCGTATTTATTGTGTTAGCATGTTGCCTTGTTTTATAATATCCAGGTACATACATGATTCAGAATCTCGAAGAACCACAATTTACTAAACGTATCTGTGTCATTAAGAACGAAATAAATTAACTGATGTTAGTGGAGTAACTTGTAATTCCATTTTAAATTTGCAAAGATTTGTAATAGAATTACTGAAACAAATACTTCTGCCAAATATGATTATACAACAGGTTATTTCATCTGAAATGTATTTTTGCCACATAAATTATTTAAACGTTTACTTTACCAGCAATATGACATCGAAATTTTTCTCTGTACAAGTTGAGCAGGAATATTGTGCACCAAAATGAAATAACGAAACCGAGACAAGACCGTGTATCTCAAAACGGCTGCTGTGGATATTAACACTTTTATTAATAAAGCAGAGAACAACATTCCGACCTTCTTAGGTCATCTTCAGGTTAACGAAACAAAACAGCTTGTTGAATAAAATAGAATAAGTCAAATATATTGAAATGCCGCTCAGACATAATTAATTTTTATAAGTTTAAAAATTCAGTAGAATTTTGAAGCAAACAACATTTTCCATCATATTATCTTCAACTAAGGTTCTTCGTTGTTTGTAATTAAGCACAAAGCAATACAATGGATTATCTGTGCTCTGCCCACCACGGGTATAGAAACTCAGTTTCTAGCGTTTTAAGTTCGCAAACATTCATTCCGTTGTGCCACTGGGGACGTAATTTTAAAAGTTAAATCATATAAAACACAGTAATGAATGGCTATTGTTCCGATAGATGTGAACAGAAATAATTTACATAAAATATAACAAGTTTTCATTTGCACGTGTTTTAATTTATCTTTTATTAATTTTTAGAACATATTGACGCTTGGCGATTCATTCATGACACAAATACAGTATATATATATATCTGCGAGATGATTAGTTGTATTTCCTACACTCACAAGAGTTTCATATGAACAGGTAAGAAATTTATGTTAGAGAACAAACCGTATTTCTTCAAGTATAGTATTTACATAATAATAACATGTAACCAGTTAGTTAGTTTGTTTGTTTTGAATTTCGCACAAAGCTACTCGAGGGCTATCTGTGCTAGCCGTCCATAATTTAGCAGTGTAAGACTAGAGGAAAGGCAACTAGTCATCACCACCCACCACCAACTCTTGGGCTACTCTTTTGCCAACGAAAAGTGGGATTGATCGAAACATATAACGTCCCCACGGCTGAAAGGACGAGCATGTTTGGTGCGACCGGGAGTCGAACGCCTTAACACACTTGGCCATGTCGGGCCTTAACCAGTTAGAAACGGAAATCTCACTGTTTAAAAGTATATATCTCAAGCTTAAGTGTAGTGGCTTTTGCAGAATTATAACACATAACCAGTTAGAAATGAGAAACTTATTGTGTCTAATGGCTAAAGCATTACAACTATAGTCTCCTAGATTTTCTTACATAATCGTAGTAGTCAGCCAGAGGAAAAGCACGTGGAGATATTAAACGAAAAAATAATTTGTTTGTTTTTCTTAAGAATCTTTTACAAGGCAACACATTTCATCATTTACTCGTGATTGTATGAAGCAACCCATTTCATTATTTACTCGTGATTGTATGAAGCAACCCATTTCATTATTTACTCGTGATTGTATGAAGCAACCCATTTCATCATTTACTCGTGATTGTATGAAGCAACCCATTTCATTTTTACCCTTGACAATATCAATGACATACAAAATCCAACACACATTTTGAATTAAAACTGGCTAAAAATAACGTGATTCAAACTTTTCAAATAACTGTGATTTGTTTTCTGAAATCAACCAATTATGAAGCGAGGTGAAATATGTGCAATATAAGTAGGGAAAGATAAAAGAGTGGCGTAAAAGATAAACATTGTATCGTTCCTCAAAATCGTGCCCTTATCGAATAATAAGCCCATCTTTCAAAAACGGTCTTGATGTGGAAAGATAAACAGTATCAGTGAGGATAGTGGATACTTTCAGACATAAGTCCCCTATAGAAAACGTAATTACTTGGCCTCAGACTGCCTTTATTTTGTGTACAGAAACAAGAAAGAAAGAAAGCAAAGACGAAAAATACCACATCCGTAAAGCTGGATTTAGTTCAGTTATACGCACTAGAAATCTGTGTAGAGATCGAGGGAACACATCAATCTTGTACATCAGCAAACTGGTCTATTCATCTGGAGATAAAATAAGTGATATATATACGACTTTTGAGTTATTTCTCCGCGACGAACGTTATAATCTTCATATTTAATTCTCCATTCTACCATATGATGATATCTGATGTAGAATTATTGATACTTTCAGTACTGACGAGATTCGATTAATTATCGTTATATATACTAAACAGCCTTCAGTGGAATGTCTGGAAAGTCACCACTAAAAATTGAGTTTCGATACTCGTGATTGGCACAGCATAGCTAGCTCACTGTGTAGTTTTGGGCTTAACAGTAAACTAGGAAACAAAAACTGTAATTAAGAGTTTCAGTTTGGTAGTAGTTTAACATTGCCCCCCGCTAGTACAGCGGTATATCAACCGATTTATAACGCTAAAATCAGGGGTTCAGTTCCCCTCGGTGAGCTCAGCAGATAGCCCGATGTGTCTTTGCTACAAGAAAACACATACACATTAGTTTAACATCAGTAGGATGCTTATGGTGTCGTGATTTCGTTTCACACAAGACGCAAATATTCATTTATAAAATAGCAAACTGGACGAAATGCAAAAAAAAAGATAAAAAATTGAGACCTTAGTAAGGCAGAGTAACATAAACAAAATTAAACTTCCTGAAATTTAAGAACTGAAAAAGGCCTAATGGTTTTAAACAGCAACACTCTGATAATTTATTTTTGTCTTTGCAACTTTAACGTAATTATATGATTTCTTAAATTTCATATTAGTTGTCGGAGCCCTTTTTCACACGTATATAACGGAGAACGCAGAATTCTATTAAATCTTTGTCGTTTAGATAACAAAGAATTAAACGCAATTTAAAACTATTAAAAACATATAGAATGTGAAAAAAATATTTCTTAAGTTCCAATGAACCCGTGAAATAAGGCACCCAAAATTTAATATGTGAACTATTTGAGTAAAGACCCATCGAAATAAAGTAAATAAGAAACCAATCCTCCATTTTGTTATCCATTAGATATATAAATGGTGATAATATATATTTAAGTTGAATTTTTATTAATCACTCAGTAATTTTCAACTAAAATGTTACCAGTGTATAACGCAGGGGCCTGGCCTGGCCTGGCATGGCCGAGCGCGTTAGGCGTGCGACTCGTAATCCGAAGGTCGCGGGTTCGCATCTCAGTCGCGCTAAACATGCTCGCACTTTCAGCCGTGGGGGCATTATAATGTGACGGTCAATCCCACTTTTCGTTGGTAAAAGAGTAGCCCAAGAATTGGCAGTGGGTGGTGATGACTAGCTGCCTTCCCTCTAGTCTTACACTGCTAAATTAGGGACGGCTAGAACAGATAGCCCCCGAGTGGCTTTGTGCGAAATTCCAAAACAAACAAAGTGTAACGCAGTACTTTACTGCTAAGATTTCCAGTTGCATACGAGTTCGATCTCAGTAGAATGTTTAGATATAGAACTCCAGAAATTCACCTCAGCGTGGCGGCAACCAACTTTTATGAAATAGTGAATTGAAAAACTGAAAAGTACAACTTTAGGCACAAAGACATCCGTGTCATCATGAATTATAAAATTAGAACATTTGGATGATTAAAAGAATAAATCAATAACAATGTTAAAACTGGAGTGAAATCAAGGTTTAAGAATACCCTGAGAAAACCCAGCGTTTGTTATTATTACGTTGTAAACAAACCACTAGCTCAAAAAGCACAAACACTGTATTTTCAACTATATTGTTTGTAGTTTGTTTTTCTTTTTCCATACCCAGTGGTACAGCAGTATGTCTGCCGGACTCCCACCGTTAAAAACTAGGTTTTTATACACATGGTGGGCAGAGCACAGACACCCCATTGTATAGCTTCGTGCTTATTTTCAAATAGATCTTTTTATGAAGGTTCTTCTGTTATTTTTAAAGCGACAACTGGTTATTTGCACTGTTTTTACTGTAAGAATCGAAACTAAAATTTTATCATTATAAATCCTCAAGCTCACCTCTTACTGGAAAACTGTAAACGAATAATGGTTATAACGCAGTTATTACTAGTATTGTAGGAGGTGACAATTACGTATCCTGAAACTACAATAATGTTTTGTTTTTCTTTTGCTTTTTACAAGGATAATGCATTTTAACATTTTGTAAAAAATATGCTTTTTTCGTTTAAAGTCAGAATCGGACAAACTGCAATCAAATTTTTAAAGATAAAAGTTTTCAAAAATTAAAAAAAGTATTCCTAATTAAGTTACACTAAGTGTTTTCTGTCTACAACCTCGAGAAAAATGAACGGAACGACAGCTGGTAACAAACCTCTACAATCGCACTACTTAAACTTCTTTTAGGCAGGAATAGAGTAAATTAATCTACGAGACCTTCTTTTCATTTTTATTAGCTGTATTTTTAAATGCAATTAACAACAAGTGTGGGACGCGCGTACACCTGATACGATTTTATTACTCATCAAGATCTCTACCAGTCCATCCTAAATTGAAATTCTTTTAGGCAGGATTAGAACAACCTAATCTGCGAAATCTTTAGCGTCGTGAAATAGGTCAATCCAAAAGGTATAACCTCCCGAGTCTTAGTGGCATGTCTACAGACATCTAGTACTACAAACCCGTTTCGATACCCGTGGTGAGGAGAGTGCAAATATGCCGTAGCGTATGTTTGTTTGTTTGTTTTGGAATTTCGCACAAAGCTACTCGAGGGCTATCTGTGCTAGCCGTCCCTAATTTTGCAGTGTAAGACTAGAGGGAAGGCAGCTAGTCATCACCACCCACCGCCAACTCTTGGGCTACTCTTTAACAACGAATAGTGGGATTGACCGTCACATTATACACCCCCACGGCTGGGAGGGCGAGCATGTTTTAGCGCGACGCGGGCGCGAACCCGCGACCCTCGGATTACGAGTGCACGCCTTAACGCGCTCGGCCATGCCAGGCCCTGCCGTAGCGTAGCTTTGCGCTTACTATTAACAACAACCAAAAAGGAAAAAGGGTCTCGTGAGTCCAAAACATTGTAATTATATCTCAAATCGATCAAAAGATGACTGAGCTATAACGTAAAATTTTGTACGTGCAAAAACAACAACAAAACTCATAGCTATTCTATTCTATAAAAATTCAGCAATACAAAAGGTTCTTTAAAAAAATAAAATAAATATTTTAAAATTGAAATAGATGGCTCGTCAGTGCTTTTCTCGATTTAATAATTGATATTCAGTTTCATTATGTATATTATTTTCTGGTTTGAACAAAAGAATGTTCTGTGATGTTATAACACGCCAGCTATTCGCGTAATGTGTTCGCAATAGTTTGATGTACAAAATAGTCTGTATTCCCTCTAGCTGATTTGTTGTAGTTTAACTTAACGTTGTTCCATTGTGAATCACATTCTTTGTTGATGTTTCCTGTTTATCGTAAAGCACAGTTTGATTGATCATGTTTTCACTGTTTTTTTTGTGTTGTTTTTGTATTTCCTTTACAGAAGTTTCAACCCATTGTCTTACACTGATAGTAGGCCTTAAAGATATTATTTACAAGTAATCTGCGATCTAAAAGATAGAATGCCTCAAGGGTGTATACAAAATAACACATTGTATTGATAGATATATTAATATCCAAGGAAGGTAAAAGAATACCGAGAAATATTCAGAGGACAAAGACAAGCTTTCTATGCGTTTATTGCACGGTACATTTAATATATAGTGAAATTTGATATTTACAACCCTTAAGCGATATGCAAGATAAGTAACCAGGTCAGAGCCAAAACATTTCAGCCGTCCCTAATTTAATATAGACAACCAAAACAATCAATCATCAGCACATGCTGTCTGCATAGAAACAATTAACGGAATATCAGAATTTATTATCGCAACTAAAACCTGCGAACATTGAGTTGTGTCCTATCACCCATCTATCCGAACAATAAGCTGGGTGCAAAACATTATAAAAAAGTATGAGATCATAAAGTATATAAGTGTAGCTAACTAATTATTATTTCCCTTAACTTCTTAACGAAAAAACAAGAAAAAATGTACTAGGGAGAATTCTAAACCTTGATGAATGTACCCATCTTGAAATGGCTTCTATAAATGACTCTCAAAAACGTCTGGTTAACAACCCAAGCCCTCGTGAAATCCAATAACTGCGCTTAATAAATACAGTAGTGATGTTGCTCACGTGCGCTACAGATGCCCACGTGCAAGTCCCAGATCTCTCGTGTTCAAAGGGCTTTGTGCATGCTGTTAGAAGCTCCTGTGACGTCAGCCATGTAACAATACACAAACTTTCCATGTAATGGACCTGATTACTGCTAATCATAGCTATCTTCATTATTATCCAAAGGGTACCAGCGTTCTCAGTAAAAACGAGTTACTAAAGATGGAAACGTAATGGCTTCTTCTTCTTTTTTTTTAAGGATGTGTTTATAGTGTAATCATGAAACGCATATGACCGAATAATCTGAACACACTTAAAATTCAGATCACTTCAACTAGCTTTCAGTTCCATGATTAATAAATGAAACCATAATATTAAAATACGTACTTTTACCATGTTACATTTATTAATTTAAACATTATTTAATCAACCACCAACTTTATTACAATTTATTAAAAAGATAATTTTACTAACCCATATGTTTTTGTTCGTAAAGTCGAAGGGCTATTAGATTTGTTACTGAAGGAAAAAAACATGGTATGTTCTACTATGTAATATGTGTAGATTATTTTAAAAGTTATGGTTACGGTTAAACCTGAAACTCCAAGGTAACACCAGATGTTTTTTCTTTTCTTTTTTTCCAAAGTAGATTTGGACACATTAAAAGAAATGTGAAGAAAGTTACTCAACTGACTTACTATAACAAGATGTATATTCTGTTACTTTGGAAAGTGTGTTAGAGATTTATAGGCGATGAACATTTACTTTCGCTATTTTATAACAATGCCAGTAAAGACACGTAAAGACCAACTTGTTTATGTATATTACATACAAGCCCCCCTTCCGCTAGTACAGCAGTAAGTCTACGGATTTACAACGCTAAAATCAGTGGTTCGATTCCCCGATGTGGCTTTGCTTTGAAAAAAAAACACATCCCTCCTGATGATGGCCAATTGCGACCGTGAAATGTTTCAATGTCTTTAGTTTTTCAATTAGAAACTTAAAAACGAAATTAAAGCAAATAATTTTTCACAGCTTTCTTTGTAGTGAAAAGAAACTAGATTGAAATTCCACCTTTATTAAAACCTAAAATAATAATAAGTATTCTTTTTCGAATGCTTGCCCACCACCATCCAGCGGCACAGCAGCGTGTCTGCGGACTTACAACATTAGAAGCCTGGGCTTTGAAACTTGTGGTGGGCAGAGCATAGATAACCCATTGTTTAGCTTTGTGTTAAATTTGAAAACAAAATAAACCAAAACGAATATCTGGCGGAAAAAGTTACATACACAGCCTATGCTATGGTTCGGGTTAAACATTCCATTGTCACCCTAGCTATGTGTTAAAACCTAACAGCTGTTCGTACGGCGGTGAAGTGTAGAACATAAGCTGTAACATTTAACTGCTACTCGTGACATAAATAAACTTATTCGACTAACTAACTTCTTCAACATGCCATATTTCAAGTTGTACCTAAAAATATCTGTATATCTACATGCTGACGCAGAATTTCCGTTAACAAAAAAAAGCACTGCGAACGTCTATATGTCTTTTAGTAATTCTTTTGGTATCTTCAAAAGCTGCTATTCGAAGAGGGATAATCATACCAGAAATCGTTCTCAAGATTTCTAAAATACATTTACAGAATGTCATGATTTCAAACCAGAAATGAGTGCTGAAGTACATCCACTTCAAGTTTTAAATATCTTCTTAGTTTCCCATTTCATTCCTAGAAGGTTTATTAAAGTAATTTATCTAGGAAAAAAAATTATGCACATGTTTTCAGTAATTAAAATACATCAAAAGTATACATATTGCCTTAATTATTGGCACAGCTCTCATAGTGGTGGTGTTTTGCTGTTAGGGAGCTATTTTAAAATGAAGAAAGTCTACTTTTGGTATAAACTATACTACTAACACTTACTACTTACTAATCAATGGTTCACAAATGGTGAAACAGACCAACAGTCCTCATGCAAATACTTCAGGGACTATCTCTCAGGTAACAGTTTAAAAAGGGTCTTAGAGTGGTTCATTTTGACCCAGGCCGTGGATCTGGGCTTATCACAACAGATGCAAAGCACATCTGTCTTTAATTAATGCTTGACATGGTGTGCAATATGACAATGGGCATTCTAATGACTAAAAATATATGATTCTTCGATAATAATTGAGTAAAATTGTCACAAAACGATCAATTCTTTATTGTCTTAACTCTTGCCAATAGATAAATTCAAGCCAGCCATAACAGCCCTGCATCATTATATTATTTTAGTCCAATCACTATTTCTCTTTAAAGTTCCATAGCATCTTTAATATAACCGTAATCCCATGGCAACTTCTAACCTTGAACTTCAAGTACGGATGAGTTTCGTTACTGCCTGAAGTATGGTGTTTCATTTACCTTTGATAACGTAGTACACATCTGTCACACTACGTAATGTGGGGTGTTACAATACAAAATGATAACGAGCTATTACTATTGTCAAAAAAGGAAAAAAATTGCTTCGAGTAGAGAGCAACAGTTGTTGTTGACAACAACATTTTAGCTGCCGAAAAGTGAAATTACTTCAGATCAAAAGGTTTTTAAAAGCTTCTTTAAAGAAAGTTTCACTAAGGCAAACGATTATATTAGAGATCAGACAATAAACAGTTAACTTCAAATTTAGATTTACAAAGCCTGTAGCCCCCTCTCCCATTTCGTGTTATGCTGAAAATTAAATACTAGGTGTCGCTCGAAGCTGCCTGCTGTATAGCTGATTTTGAAACATTTCCGTATATGAGCAACAGACGTACCTGTTAATAGATTTGTTTATCCGTCATATTTATTTAATTAAAATAATACAAAATTGTTCAAGTTTTCACAGCCTAGACATTTCATTACGATTTAAAGAATGTGATATGTCCTTTTCTTTAAAAGAGCATGTACATAAAATGTTATAAATTTGTAACTAAAATATACTCTACATGCAAACATATCACAGTAAACTGATAAAAAATATTAGTTTTATAACACATACTCGCAGAGAGGTGTTTTACCGAACCACAAAGCAACCATAATACTTTTGTTTTCTGTTTCTTTTACAAAATAAACGTTTTCGATAAATGCACACAACGTTCTATTGCTCACATTTAATCTATCTTCGCAACAAACATTTCTTACCACGTTTTTCTTTATTTTGGTTCAACTCGGTTAATTGTATAATTCCTTTATTTTCAATGCAGAAATAACGGCATCAATTTTAGCAAATACACTTACAAAATACAGTTTGTCGTTAAAGTTCGTTATCCCAAAAACCGTTCATAAACTTTGTGTACGCCCCTTAAAATTTCATATCCTGTTTAAAACAAAAATACTCAAATTTTGCTGTATAACATTATTGTAATTGTTTTCACTGATCTTTAAGTATGCACAAACAATGTAGTAAATGCTCATTAGACTAACAGTTTGATTAAATTTTCTTATCGAAGTACCCTAAATTCTTTCATTTGTGAATCGCAGATGTTACTTGATACACAGAGCAGCCTGAAAACATGAAAAACTCTCACTCGGAGACAGTTTTGAGACAATCCGATCACACATCTTACGTGAGCATTCGACAGTTTGTCTGGCACGTGTAATCTGTTCCTCCCTTCTTTCTTCTTTTTTTTGCGTTTTTTTCTTTCTTCTTTTTTTGCGTTTTTTTCTTTCTTCTTTTTTGCGTTTTTTTTTCTTCCTTCTTTTTTTTGCTGTTTAAGCGATGTGTCTGGTTCGTGTGTTCATGTTTAGTAATAACGTTAAATGTTGGAAATGAAAGGTTTGTATACTACATATAAGGTGAATTTCTTACTGAATAGTTAACAGCCATGAGCAATACTCAATGATAAACGACTCAAAGAGACTGGGATGTGGGTCACCAGCTAGGTATATTTAATTATCTGTTTGTTTAAATAAGTAATCGTGGTAGTTTGTTTGTATTTTGCGCAAAGCTACTCGAGGGCAATCTGTGCTAGCCGTCCCTAATTTATATATTTTATATAAATTTTATTTTATCACTGATCGTCCTTAATTGAGTAGTGTAAGACTAGAGGAAAGGAAACTAGTGATCACCACCCACCGCCAACTTTTGGGTTACTCTTTTACCAATGACTAGTGGGATTGACCGTCACATTATAACACGGCTGAAAGGGTGATCATGTTTAGCGCGACGGGAATGAATCGTGGTAGTTAACAGCCATGAACGGTTCTCAACTATCAGACGATTCGTGCAACTTTTAAAGCAGAATGTAGTCTACATTTCGTTTCTTGTTTAAGGACATAATACTGTCGTTAGTAACCTTGAAATCTAATTATGTCCGTGAATTTAATATCTTAGATATGAGATATATTGGGTCTGTCATTAGATAGCTAAAAACACATATACAATAATAAACAAATGTAATATAAAAGATCACTCTATTCACTATTTTGACATAGTAATACACTCACCTATTCAAGGTTCTATCCTAATGCAATGATTCGAAAAGTCATCATAAAAAATAGACATTGTTAAATCGTAAATTAAAGCCTGAACGTAAAAAAACAAACTAGTTCATCAGTGGACCTACTGTTAAGTTTAAGTTCCAATTAAATATTATTACATACTAATTACCAATAAGTTTATACCCTATTTTTCAGTCGGTAATGTTCTCCCGTCTTCATGGATGTCCTTTAAAGGGCTGTACGTGTTGTCAGGAAGCAGAATTCAGTCCTGGGTCTTCTAATTAAAATATCAGGTATGCTTCATGCTCGTAGAGTTCTTTCCTTAAAGATATAGCTCGTTCAATAAACTTGTTGAATGTTTATAGAAGGCCTATCTAGATTGGCTGGCTGTGTTATAGTTAATTAGATGTGTATTTTTTTCTCCACCCTGTATGTGTGCACTTTATGTCGTATTTTAGTGTTACTCCATTTAATTATTTGTCTCATAGGTTGGATTACTGCACGTTGGCAGGCATTATAAAGTATTGTATGCCTGTTATACTTTTTATTTCTAACTTTTATTTACATCTTTGTTTTTTCATCAATGTATTGGATGCCACTTTCATTGGATATTTCCACACTTTGTAATAAGTATGTTTTTTGACTTCAGGAGGATGTGACTTTTTTGTACAAATTCTTTCAACGTCTTTAAAGAAAACTTGAACTTAAAAATGTTCAAGTTATCCATTGTCAGTAAAGGCTGTACTGGTGTGTTTCTTTTCTTCATTCTTCTTAGCATCTTGTACAGTACAAATCATGTTTATTATGGAGACTATGCAGTCTATGGTGTTCACCTTTACACTGACGGAGTAGTTTGTTCTATATGTGGCTATGTTCACTACCTATCGTAACGAAACTAGTATCAGTGCTCAAGTCTTACAGCCCCCTTCTACCACTATCAAAGATGTAAAGACATTAGTTAAGAACTATTGCTCTCGAATACAAGTTCTACCGCATGATGCTTTTTTTGCAATACACTGAGATTGAAATCGTTCCCCTTTCCTTTAGACGATTCCCTACAGACACTTGAGTCTATTAATAACAGTTTGCAGGGGAGCAGCCATGATGATTTGGACAGGTGCATTGATACTTGATGTAGCCCTACCTTATTGTCTAGTGCAAAAGCTGTACATTCTTCGCGGCATTGTGGTGTCATCCCGTTCGCCTGATAGTATGCAGAACTCGCCACATAATTTTATCTACTATCGGGATCTCTAACTTAACACTAACATCGGAATGTTCCTCTATCATAAAACCTTTAAGAATATCTTGTGACATGCTATGTGCCATTTTTGAGATACTGTATCACCAGCAGGGCGCGAAAATGAATTGCCGTAACATTGAGGACACTTAAGTAGTAGGTGTAACTTCGTACATTATGATGTCATATCTTCATTTATTACTCGCCAAGTATCTTTCGTACAGCTTTCAACAGTTGGTATTCTGCTCAGTTAGGTGGTTTGGGAGAAACTTGTGACAGTTTCTTAGGCTTCAAATCTTAACTTTTTTTTTTCTTCTCACAGGGTTTTCGGGGTTTAATTCTGGTAAGAATCTCTTTAACATTCTTCGTTACTCCCAGCATGCAGTTGTTAGCAGGTTATGAAATACTATTTTTTCTTTCTTTCTTAGAAAACACACCTTCTCTTTGCATTTCCAGTACGGTTCAAGCTATCTACAATTACTTATTCAAAACGCTACAATTTGATATCTTATAAGTTTTTATTATCTTTGAACAGTAGAATTTGGGGCCATGAAGTTTTGCACTGTAAATTTTCAAGAAAAGTTTAATTCTATGAACTATTTGCATTTACAAATCATCGCACTTCAAATGAATTGCAGCAAGAAGCAAAAATGAGGAAGGACAAGATTACCGGGTACAGAGATTGTTATCATAGATGGTAAACAAGTAGTCAAGATTCCCGGGTACAGAGATTGTTATTATAGATGGTAAACAAGTAGTCAAGGTATTTAACGTCATTCGTTGATTTTCTATATATTTTTGTGGTATACGACTTGTGTATCTTAGTGGCCATTCCGTCTAACATAGTAATTTATTATCAATTGAATAGAGGCTTGGGTTGTTAATATAGGATATAAACCATAATAACGAATGATATCAGGTCGTCAAAATATCCTACGTACTTAATAGAAATGAATAAACGTATTATAGTACTGTACTGGTCGTACAGCAGTAAGCTTGAGTGTTTATATCACTAAAATTCGTAGATTAGATCCCTATTACTGATACAGTACAAATAACCATCCTATTATGTAGCTTTGTGTTTAATGATAAACAAAGAAACGTAATAATAAATACATTTTATTTGATAAATCCAAAGTGAGAACTTTTGGACACAACCCTGAGTATGTTATGTTGGCAGGCAGTAATAGTTTTGTATTCAAACACTAAATTATAACAATAACACAAAAGTTACTACCCCACAAGCTGTAAAAACGCTGTATTAAAGTGTAACGCAATTAATAATTCAATGATAAATTTCTTTATAAAACTTTTTCCGGAAATACTTAAAACACGAAGTTACGAGATTTGATAAATTGTTGAGAATTTTGAAACAAAGAAAAAAGTACTTACACCCGATTTATAAAATTAAATGAGCCAACATTACGAGGAAGTTGCGTGAGCAAAACAGAATTTGGATTTCGAAATCCATCTTACTGGATTATGCAACGTGCTTCGTTTTCTTGTCTTGAAAGAGAACGTGTTTGTTTTTAACCATTCAGCAAAAATTCGCTCTTACAGAGACAGGTGTATGAATTATTTTATGTTCTGGACGTTTTGCCCTTTTCATAATATCTTACGTGTTTCTGCTTTTAATGTTATTTTTTCATAAAAATGAGCTGGGATATAAACAATACTTCTCAGACTGGAAAATAATTTATTGCACTGCACACACTTTCCCATTTCTTACCTTTTTAATAATTTGTAGACATTTAAAACTTTTCAAGAACTTGTTTGTTATAGTTAATTACAGTTCAATTTTCAGTTCCTGTAAACGAAAGTTTTTAAAACTATAATGAATATGTACAAAAAGCTTACTAAACGTTAATCTTCGAGTGTTCACTCTAGGTCAATAAATTACATTACGTGTTTCGTAATGTTTTCACAAGCCGATATAAGAATTCCTTCTGTGGGAGTTTAAAAGTAGTTATCTATTATTTCTATGTGTGATCGTTATTTTCAAGCACGAAAGTAAAAAAATTCAGACTGTAAGAGATGAAAACCTTTTTCAAACTAATAAATGTAACTACAGACTTCCTAAAGAAATGTTTTCAATATCTAATAGCATATACTTTAAAATGTTTCTGTGTAATAAAACGTAACATTTACAAACCTTCAAGGAGAGAAAGTTTATATAATTAAAATAAATTCGATTAATAGGAACTGTTGTAAATGCTGTATACAAAAGTCGAGTCAAAGAATAGTGGGTACTAACAGCTCCCACATAGGCATTATTAGCGACTCTTTGGAATGTAAAATAACCCAATAATTTACGAATGCAAAATATACAGAACAACGCAATGATTTCCACAAAGTAATGTATTGAAAACTCAGTATGGTAAAATATGATAATCTAGCAGCTTTCATACCAGAATATCTAATTGCACACTATAAGTGTACAAGAAATTGATAAAATAAAAAAAAATTGAAAAAGGGATATTGTAAAATTATTCGATACTTTGAAGAAAGTAACGCAGTGGTTCTCAGATCTGGTAACACAAATGTGTTAGCTAAGCCACCTGGAAGCATAGCAAGCTGATGAGATTTAAATATAAATGTTGAGCGTTGCATTTTTCTGTATATGAAGTAGCACTTTGATACTAATGTGTTAATGCGTTAGCTCATGATACTGTTTAGATTTTACGCACGATATTCTCTGATTTTCAAAGAAAATTCAGTGATAAAAAAATATTACGCTTATTCGCATAAAGGTCATCATCATGGTTGACTAGTTTCCGGCAGGAGAAAATCGGTGTAATCCATTTCTATGACAAATTCCGAATAAATATATATATAATTACATACATATATACGCGTGTTCTAAAAAAAGTAAACTTCATGTTGATATCTATTTAGCTGTACATATATAAAATGGTGTCATTTTTGTCTTGTTAAAACGACTCTGCACCGGATCTAGTAGAAAACTTATTATTTAAATTTATATTTACACACAGCTAGTTCAGGAAAAAAATAGTCGAACAAAATTAACTGGTTTATTATTTCATGAAAAATTAAGCAAATAACTTACATTGAAAATATATGATTTCACTTGATGTTAAAACAAGGGTCCTGGATTTCCGAACGATATTCGAATTTGACAGTGCATACATTATTTTGGCAGTTAGCAGCCCAGTTTTCTGTATATCACGTTGTTGGTGCCAAGCGAAAAATGTAATAACACTGTCATAAAGCCGCAGATGTGGATATCATTCATATGTCACTGATTTCCATTGGAATAAAAAACATGAAAATGTCATGGTCTGACTTGTGCTGTAAATGTTTTCCCATTCCTATTAAAGATCATTGTAAGCCGTATTCTATTGTAAAGGTTTTTTTCCCTTTCCTATGAAAGGAAATCGTTGTAAGCCGTATTCTATTGTCAAGGAATTCTTTCCATAGGACAGAAAGCGTTTGATGTAAGTTCACAAGAAATTATCTTCACCTTTGTTATCCGATACAGTTTTCTCACCACGTATTATACATCATAAGTTGATACTAGCGGCCATAATGAGTAGATTTTTAATTTTATAAAAGTTCTTTCAGCACAATTCAAATAATGACTGGGCTCGTTACACACCCAACCTTATAAGGTGTCTTTTTGTATAAACTGAAACAGCTCACAACTACGTTTAAATAAAGCCGGTGTTCGAGTGGGAGGAATGCTTTATTTTCAAGGCCATGTCAATTCTCTGTTGTAAAGATAACCTCGCTCGTTAGTTGATGATAATAACAACAACAAAAATCACCGAGCTTGCTCAATAATATAAAAGAAATATAACAATGCAAGTGTTATATTTCCTGTGACTGAGGCCTCACACGCAACCAGGTGTGATTCCTGTTTAACAAGATATTGACCTCAATAATAACGTTCATACATATAATTAAAAGTTTAATGAACAGGATTGAAGCAGTAAGGCAAGACAAAGCAGTTAAATGACGAATTTTATGATCTTCTGTTCTTATCTTAGCAAAATTTTCATAAACGAGTTCAACTTTGAAAGTGATAAAAATACAACTGACTTGGCATGATTATGACGCAAGTCTGTAACGGTTTCTGGCTAATGAGACATAGCCATTGATATGTGAACGATTAGATTGTTACGATTATCCAATCAACTAATAAGATCTCTTTTTTTTTCCTCCTTGTGTTTAATGGATATGTTGCTACACCTAATTCATAGACATGGAAACAAAGAGAGAAGGTAACAAGGATATTTTTATGTTAGCAACCCAAAACATGTTTTTATATTGTTATAACGTAGAGATAAAATATTGCAACTACTTCACGTAGATAAAGGAAGAGAGAAGAGTTACAATCAAACATTTCTTATTGATTTATGTACATTCGCTGCAATTAAGTTTTTAAGTTCTTTGTATGATATAAACATTAATTGGATACAATTTCTAGTTTTGTAAACCTGTCCATAAAATATCGTTTCTTCATTTCTTCATTTATTTTGTTTAAACCGTAAATTAGATTCATTCATAAAACTGTCTTTAAAACTAATATAAGCCACATCCATCTTCTAGTTCATATTCTTGCAATATAAGACTACTTACGACAAAAAGACCAAGTGTTGAAGATGAGTTTCTTATTGGTTTAACTGCTGTCTCACTTCGAGTGGAGAGAATATTCCACTTCTCTTCTGATCGTGCACAATATCAGATATTGGATCAGCTTTTAACTTTAAACACTTATATTTAAGCAGCTTTATGGAAACCTTCATCAACTATTAAATGTTCTTTATGTTGTCGTTAAAAAGTCTAGTCTTATCAGTTAGAGGACTAAGGACTAGCAAAATCAAGTTTCACAATTCTATAAGATATACCAATGTTTGTTGCATAATTTAACCTTTAGAAAACAAGCTTACTTAATGTCAAATCTGTAACTTGTAATAGTATATAATTATACAGAAAACAGAGTCCAAACGAAATAAAAATATTCCAATATTTTTATGTGTTTTATTTTCTAAGTTGAGACAACTGATTGAAATATCATAGAATTATATAACAGCGTAATGACGCTACATTGCTCGTACCATTTAAATATTTCAGGTTTCGTGAGAACACTCATGATAAAGATTCTTTCAGAAATAAAACAGCCTTATACCAGCTCCATAAAAAGAGCATGGCCAGGTGGTCAGACCGTTCGACTCGTAATCCGAGGGTAGCAGGTTCGAATCCCCGTTACACTAAACATGCTCACTCTTTCAGCCTTGAGGGCGTCATAATGTTACGATCAATCCCACTATTCGTTGGTAAAAGAGTAGCTCAAGAGTTGGCAATGGGTGGTAATGACAAGCTGCCTTCTCTCTAGTCTTACACTGCTAAATTAGGGAAGACTAACGCAGATAGTCTTCGTGTAGCTTTGCGCTAAACTCAAAACAACCAAACCAAACCTACACTGCTAAATTATTGACAGCTATCGCAGATATCCCTCGTTTAGCTACATACGAAATTCCAAAAACAAACACAACTATGAAAAGAAGTGTGGTAATTTTACATAGTTTTATTTTTAAAGTACTGATGAGAAACATTGTTTTATTCTGAATGGAGACTAAAGGTTTGAATTCGGTTGAGATTTATGCCAAAAATGAAAGATCCATCATTGCTGTTCAAAGAGCAGAACTAGTAATGAATGTTGCTCTTTATGAACATGTCATGAACGGCAATCTATGTTCCGACAAGATGGAGCAACCTGACACATAGAACGAGCAACGAAGGCAATACTGTTTCTTTTTGAATTTCGCACAGAGCTACATGAGAGCTACCTGCGCTAACCGTCCCTAATTTAGCAGTGTAAAGCTAGAGCAGTGGTTTTTAGCCTGGGGGTCGTTTGAAGTTTCTCGGGGGTCACGGAAGGTTTGGGAATTGTTGGGGAAATCACGGAGCAGTTTGTAGTTTTTGTGGCAAGTGCCCGTAACTGCCCACCAATGAGAAACACGCTGAAGTGCGGCAGTTGAACCGCGTCGAGATGTTTGTTGCGAAACCACCTGTTTAATTTCGAGTAAAAAAATTTCATATATTACAACGTTTTGAATTGCCTAAGATTTTTGAACTATATAACATTAATACATCGAACTTAAAATTTAAATATCAAAGTTTCCATCATATTTAGTATAGTATCTCATTATATATATATATATATATACTGGAAGCGGAAAATTTTTGACAAGATAATTTGGCCTCTGAACAATTCGGTCTCAAGGGAATTATCGTCATAAAGATAATTAGGCCTTGAGATAACTGAATCTCAGGATATTTCTGCCTTAATTCATTTGACCATCAAAAACTTTGCCTGATAAACATCAGCAATTAAAAAGAGAATTAATTTGTCCACAAGATTTATATTAAATTAGAAAGACGGATAAAATTTTACCATACCATACTTTACATATATATATATATTGATGGCTCTGAAAACAAAGGCACGCAATAATCTTGTGACTGACGCCGACATGAGGTGTTGTCTGTCGAGCACTTCACCTCGCTTCGATGTACTCATGGCTGCAAAACAAAATCAACCCTCACACTGAATGAATAAGTAGGTTTTGTATGATGTTCAGTAATTCCATGGATTTTGCATTTGTTTAGCACTTGTAGCATTTCTCAAGATCATTTATTTGTAACATTTTCAATAAATTAGGATCTTTATATAGTTTTGTTTGTTTGTTTTGGAATTTCGCACAAAGTTACTCGAGGGCTATCTGTGCTAGCCGTCCCTAATTTCAAATCTACAGAACACATACTTAATTTTTTCAATCACATTAACTCTATACATCCCAACATTAACTTTACATGTGAACAGGAAGAAAGCAATCAAGTATCATTTCTTAACCTCAAAATTATAAGAACCGACACACAATTCAAAACAGAAATCCACCGAAAAATCACCCATACTGGACTATACATTCCTTGGGACTCAGCACATGAAACAAAACAAAAACTCAACATACTAAGAAACCAGATAAATACAGCCATAAAACTATGCTCACCAGATAAAATTAACGATGAATTAGACAAAATAAAACAATACTTCATCAACATCAATAAGTTTCCTCCGCAAACCGTAGAAAACATTATACGCACACACCTAGACAGAAAGCAAATATATCTCACGAATCAAAAAATCACGAAACCATATTCTGCTGTATACCATATATTCCTGACATCAGCAAACAAATAACCAACATTTGGCAAAAACTGGTAACAAAATATGACATTCCAGTTAATACTAAATTTATTCAAAAACTAGGCACAAAACTGAGGTCTATACTATGTAAGAACTACACTGACAAACACCACACCAGCATTATTCATAAAATACAATGTGATAACTGCCACGACTTCTATGTTGGAGAAACAAGTAGAAAAATGGAAACCAGATTCAAAGAACATAAAAAATCACCTTCACACGTTTTCGAACACTGTAAGTCAAATAAACACAGCATAACCATAGAAAACACTAAAATACTAAATAAAGAAACAAACATAAACAAACGCAAAATTAAAGAAGCTTTACTTATACAACAACTTAAACCCAAAATAAACCAATATAAAGGAACGCCATTATACCGATATTAATATTATAGATAAAAGTATATATTCAAACATCTAACCCCGCCCTCTACATTGCGACACTCAGTTACACAACCCCTTCCAAACATGTGGTCAGCTTCCGGTCAGTTACCTCTTTCTCTGTGAACCTGACGATGACCGAAGAAGGTCGAAACGTTGTTCGCTCTTCTATTTAAAATATTTTCTCAACCCAAACGAGCCGTTTTTGCATATATAATTCTCAACAAGTGGGTTTCTCGACATCACTGAAATACAGCTTTACCACAAGCTGATAGTCTGGAATCTTTCCGCTTTCTTTGACATACATCATAGTGGGTTTCATCAAAACAAATGTCAGTTCCTTCCCAAATTCAGTACTACAAGTTAAATTTTGTGTATCCAGGAATATTTTGAATAGATATATTAAAAATACTATGCCGCTGTTATTTCGTATGAGTTATATATTTTTCTTGAGCAGTACATTGGTGTGAAAAAAATAATTCTTATACATCTCATCATTACTTTAAGAATGAAATAAACATTTTTTTTGTGGTATTTCAGTTGCGACAACCGAGGAATGATGACTTGAATATTAATACTAGAAACGGTATTCTATTTGTACAAATTCTTGATCTACTGATAAATAAAAGCACTTATTTAAATGAAAACACCAAAAATTCACACGATCCAAAACCAGAAAGGAAGAAACTGTAGTGCAGGGCAAAAAATTCTTGGGTTGCAAAGCCATAAATATGTGAGGATACAGTTAGAGTAATCAATGTACATGATCTTATAAATTATATAGCGAGTTTATTTGTTTTCTCACTTGAGCGCGTGAAAATAGATGGTTACGTGTTGCTTTACATTGGAGATTTGTCTATGTGTAAAACCTTTGTTCTTTGACTCTCAGCTAATAAACTGAAATAATACACATAAACACACATATATTTATAATAATGTCAGAGTACCCCACGTGGCTGGGATGAAAATTACTTTAAATATCTGGAATTATTTTGTTTCAATAAACCATATTTTACGAGATTTTTTTTCAAATCAAAACGATTTCTTTATATTATTAAATATTTTCATTAACATCGATAAAAATAAATATCTGAGAAAATATGTTAAAGTTTGTTTGTTGTTTTTTTAATCAAAGGTAAACCACGTGCATTCCTTCTCCTTCTTGCGTTTGCTTCGCACCATAATTCAAGTTTCCTAAACAAAATTCATTTACCTTCTGGTGTCCTGATTTCTGCTGTGTGGTCAAGCGTCGTTTGTACCGTATTCTGACTTTATTATAGCTCTACTTAATGAAGAACTGATTCATTCTTTTCTCGTTGTTATGTATATGTGTAAATATTTTGTAAACGACAACATGTCGTGTTGTGTTTGAATTTTCATTTGTATTATTCATTTTTCCATATTGATATTATTGTTTCGAAGTTTAAACTAAAATATGTTATTTATTTAGGGTAACATTTTAGAACTTTCTCGAATTAAGTAGACCAATCATATGTTTGTAAATGAGTGCTGGTGACTTCCTGTCTAGAAGTGTAGTCTCGTGCAAGAACGGATATGCGTGGATAGCTCTGGAGTTGTATGGAAATTGCAAGATTGTTCGAGAAATAGGCCTATCGGTATAAAAGACGGTGACAAGAGACAGATTCGATCATCAGTCATCAGTTTTTATTCGAAAAAAGAAGATAGATTCAGTCATTAGTTTTATTCGAAGAATAAGAGTGAGATTCGGGCATCAGTTTCAGTTATTTGAGAAAGATTAAGTGTTTGCTGTGATTATTCAACTTGGATTTGTGTCTGAAGTTAGATCTACGGAAGCTGTGATATTATTTCGTCAATCTCTACGATACATCTGAATTACTGCTTGAGCTGAGAGACGGCGATTTCATTGAACTGTGAACTGTTTCGGAATCTCTTCGTGGGACCAAATTCACACCCTAGACTGGAATTTGAGACTTTCATTTTAGATCATTGTATTAGATACAGGCCAGTACCGTTTTGTATTGTGATTAATTGTGAAGTTTGAAACTGATATTATTTTGTTTTGTAATTAATTTCGAATGTTATAACTTAATATCTGTCACTGTTATTATATATAATTTGTGTTATATCTGTTATATTTGTTAATAGTTTAGTGTAATAAATTATACAAGCTGTTATCTGTGTTTTTCTGTTGCGTTTAATCTACGAAGAACATAAAACATAAAAAAATACGTAACACTCGTTGCAACACAGTGTAAATAAAGAGTTGCTTACAGCAAACGTTTGGTAAAGTTATCGTATAGCTGAAACATGTGAGTTCACGCAAGCAAAGGAAAATACATGGTAAGCCTATTTAGTTAAGGAAACGTGCGCGTATGTTCGAGAGAAAGCACCAATCTTTTTTACTTAAAAGAATTAGACATGTATGTGTAGAAAAATAAAACCAAAGAGTGGAAAAGAGCAGAGATGAAGGCTTCGCGAAAATCTCAGATCCTTTTAACACGTAATTAATCACGTATAGAATAATTAGGAGCAGTTCTCATGGGGAGAAAAAAAAAGGCCTTTTCAATTTGAAACCAGATGGTTGTCCTATGTGTCAAATATTGCTATGTTGGTCATTTTGTACTCAAAACGGCCTCTAAAGTCGCAGCCACATAGCTCATGTTACTTCCTGTACAAAGTTGTATTTATATCTCGAGTCTGTAGTTTTAAAGATGTGGCCCATATCTATATACATAGAGAGAGACATTCGCGTTTATGTATATATATATCGAGATGCGCATTAAAAGTATAAAAAATGCAACGAAATGCCGTGAAGCAAACATTCTTATCAAAGAAGGCGAGAATCTAGTTTCAGTATAATGAAAATATTAAATGTACTATTTTTAACTGAAGTTAATTATCGTGCTCTATCATGAGATATACTTAAGTGTGTGATAATAGTGCTTTATCCGTTTGACCATGAACCATAAAATTATTTATTTATTGATGCGAGTATCTTGGGAGGGATTCATATGTAAAACATTATCCTTGTGTATAAAACAGATTTGTTTCTTGAGGAGGGATTCGTACGTGAAACATTACTCTTCTATATAAAATAAATTTGGTTTTGATAGCTTACCACACCTTACATGCAACTACAAATGTAGACTTTAACTCTCGCAGCCAGCGAACAATCAGATCTATATGTGTATTTTCATTGATTCATAGGATTATGTATAGCACAACCAAAGTCCATATAATAAATGTGAGTAGATTTAAGTAACTTTAAGAAAACTTCTGTTAATATATTTTTAGTTACACAGAAGTCCGGTGGTATTATCAGTTACATCTCCGTGATCTCAGAAAAATAATTTTGACAACTTTAATAAGGCACAGTTGTGTTGAGATCTTTCCAAATAAAGAACAGAATGTAGTGTCGCAAAATGGAGGTTTTATAGAATTAATTTAGTGAGCAGAAAATATGGTTAATTTTTTCTTTCCATAAAAACTAAAGTTATAAAATCTTCTATTTTATTACGTCATTTTATATTCCACATTCATTCTTTGTGTGTGTGTATGTGTGAATAAAGGGTTATTTTTTGTTAGTTAAAATAAGAATTTTAAACTTCATTAATGTGAGAGCTTACCTAACAGGGACCTATCTAGTCACGGAATAATTGTAACAGTAATCAATAGACAACATATTTACATGTGTTTGTGTGCGTGTTCAATATAGCTTTTTCTTTATTAAACTTGACAAATAAAATCATCCTCTTTTATTATTTCACTACATTTTATATCATTCTTATAATGCATATTTTGTTATAGAATTCAAAGTTTGTCTCATTTGAAAATTTAAACCCGAAAGTATCGGGTTGAACCCAATGTTGATTTTCTAGCTTAGAATGAAATATAAATTTCATATGAAGACCAAGAATATTTTGACAGAGAGACATTAATGCTGCAACTATACAGTTCAGATAGGATAATGAAAACAAAAATCAAATTTAAGGAGTAGAAATATTTAAATGCAGCTTTTAATCATTAAAAAAATTATTTCACACACATTTATAGTACTTTGTGGAAACCTTAACAACTTTACACATCATAACAAATAAAAATGTATCGCATGTTTTTATATTTCTAACGCAAAACTCCACTCACACAACGGGTATATCTTTATCATAAAAAGCTTTCCGGCAGTACAGGAATTGTCTGCTTCATTATTTTAAGCAAAGCTACACAAGAACTATCTACGCATAGCCGTCCTAATTTGGAGCTGATAGGTAAGAGAGGAAACAGCTAGCCAACAACACCAATCGTTATTTCTAGAGCTACTTTTATTTGACTGAATAATTGGACTGTACTGTCGCTCTGTTAGCGCCCCCACTATTCCCAATAAACAGCGCAATTTTTGCAGCAAGGATCATTAGATGTGCTAGTCTTTTCTGTCTTCTTACCAACCCTTAATAAAGTATACTTTGAATAAATATTTTATTTCTGTCAGCATTTCGCAACGTTGATTTTTCCCATAAAGCAGCAAATGTAAAAATATCTATTCGGTAAAATTCTTGAAAAAAACAAAAATAAAACGATACAAATATTTTTATGTGAATTCACTTGTTAAGTATTATTATTTAACTTGGACGAGTCTCCGATGTATTACGTTTCGTGCGTTACGTATTGCGATTTCATGTAGCCCGAAATTTTAATTACTTTAGGGGCCGACAGTATTGGTGAGGTTCCTGACAAAGAACGATCCAACCCCAAGCCCCCAACGACCAATCCCGACGGAAGAAAGACCATACCTGTAATCCTCAACGGCAAGAAAGGCGGACGAGGACTGCAGATGTTCACCAGGTTCCAATCGTCTTGGTTTCCTTGCCATTGGACTCAACTTGTTGACTGTCAAGGACCGTGTGTCTGCTGGTGTTTCAACATCATTCACACCTTAAATCAACTCACGCATAGGCGTCTTCGAAGTTTAACAAAGTTTCGTGATCCACGACTCAAGTCTTGGGGCGATCAGCAACGAGAGACAGGAGCAGACAGCTGACGCATGACACAACCTCCTGTATGGTCAACTGACAGACGAAGCGGTTCACGGATGGCTTGAAGACAACACTCAAGAGCTGCAACATTGATCTTAACAACTGGGAAACTCGCTCACGACCGAACCACCTGGAGATCCCTTATCCATCAGGGGGCAGAATTCTTTGAATCAACAAAAAGACAACATTTTGAAGAGAAGCAAGAGAAGAGGAAACAACGACAGTTACTACTAAAACCTCTCCTTTCCTCTGAACTGACCTGTCCTTACTGCCAGAAGACCTGTGTAGCAAGGATTGGCTTCATTAGCCATCTCCAGACCAAATTATGAACTTGCAGGACCGTCATTCCCTCGACCTCGAGGGATCGTTACGACAACGATAACTGTCTCCTAGCATGTTGATTCATAATATTTAGGCGAAATTCTTGAAAGTTCACTTGGCCCAACAATATTGGTAATTACTAGTATTTTACATAGATCGTATATTGTTGATTTTTAAATTCGAGGATCTTTTACAAATTTAGAGAACAAACGGGACTTGTGTAATACACATTTAACAATATATGTTGCATGCATTAAACTGAAACGAATGTTGATATTAAAATAAATGTATAAAAGTAAATTCATTTTACACTCAAATATGTATTTAATATTATACACAAGAACCAAAAAATATATCGATTTATGTATTTGTTTCGCAATGAAGAATACGACACAAAGCACAACCATAAAGAATGTTAACGCGTTTTATTTCAAAGTTACTGGTGTATTACGAATTATATAATAACTTCAAACAAATTGTCTTGTTTGCTAGAGATTGTGCGGACATCGTGAGTGAATTATGAGAAAATAATTAAAAGTTATTTGTACTGGGTTACATAGTTATAATTTTTTTTCACACTTGAAGAAACATACTTCAATTACAAATAATTCATAATAGAGGTCAAAATATAAGAGCGCTACCGTACTGGAAATCCAAATGTTTTCCTTTTATATTCTTATTAGTATGTTATAGTCTTCGAATTGTTGAGTTATATTCCAGTCTTTCTTACACATTTTCTAGCTAGTTTCAAGATAAAAAGTAAATTAAATATTATTCAGTGTATACAAGGGAATTTCTAGTTGGTCTAATCTTTGCTCGTATACATTTGTTACGAGTGTGTCGATAGGTCAACGAACAGTCTGGGTTCACAATTTGTGCTCTGACCTTTTGTTGTAGATACTGAACAGCGGTTCGTTTACAAAGTCAAATATAAGAAATTCCATTCGCAGAGAAAATACTGTTTATCGAAGAAAGCAGGAAAAAGTAAGTTTCTGAATGCAAATTTTTTATATATTAATGGAAATGTTCATAAATGTACATTTCGTTCTATTTATTCTCCAGAAGTTTTATTTAAGCCTTTTCTTGCGTCAGACACTGTCTGCCAAACACGTGCAGGGGTCGTGTCTTTTCCCATAAGTATGTGGAGGTACGAAGATCAGTAGTAGTCCTCTAGCGGGATGGATACGTTTATCACAATGCCTAAAGCATCAGCTGTGGGCTTCTGGGTGTACGTTTTGAACACTGTACTTCACCCGCAACAATCAAATGGCGGCAGCCGGAGCCAGCCGGGCGGGCGTCGTCAATCGCCACGTACAAGGTGAACTATCGAGACATAGATTACTTTCACGAACAAAAGAAACACCATGTACTCTGTGGTGTAGTAGTTCCAAGGGTGCGCATCATTTCTGTGGGAGTGAGACTATTTTTAACGAATAAAAGTACAAACTTCAGTGCTAACAAAACACATTAAAGTTTAAATGAAACTTCCCTAGTTGCGATATTAACGTAAAACAGTTCAACTGAAACTGTTGTTTCTTAATTGGTCATTGCAACATCAAACTATTTAACATGAATATTATATACTTGATACAAATAAAAAAACACATCAATGACTAAGGCACATTAATACAAAACAACATATATATAATATAGCACATATTTTTTTTTTCTGATCTGATTAAGTGAAGTCCGGCATGGTCAGGTAGTTAAAACACTCGACTCGTTATCTGAGGGTCGCGAATTCGAATTTCTGTTATACAAAATATGCTCGCCATTTCAGCCGTTGGTAAAAGAGTAGTCCAAGAGTTAGAGGCGGGTGGCGATGACTAGCTGCCTTCCCTCTAGTCTTACACTGTTAAATTATGGACGGCTAGCGGAGATAGCCCTCGTATAGCTCAAAACAAACCAAAATCAAACTAATTGAGTGAAACATGACAGTTGTAGGTATTTTACACTACCAAGTTACGGCAAATTTTAGGTTTCAAATGAAAGAAACTATTTCCATAAACGATAAGTGCACTTACTAATCAAAAGTGGTCACTGTTCCCCCTTTATTATCACTACTAAACACATTTGGATACGGGCCTATTTTTTTAATTGGCTGAAGGACCACAAATAGACAAACCGATTTATGAAACTTGCTTACATTAGTATCTGGTCAAGGCTTTACGAACCTGTATAGTTGTCGGCTAACCTTCAAATCAACAAAACCATACTGACAACGACCGTACACACGCACAAAAATACAAGGATCCAATATTTTACCAAAATTTAATTTTTAAAAAATCGGTTATGCACGAGGAATGAGTATGAACTATAAGTGTAGGTATGTGCGTTCCTACAAAACGGCCGACAAACTTTAAAGCAATGCTGCTAAAGGAAATACTTCTCTTTAGTTCACATGTCACGTGTGCACAAAAGGCATTCGATACTTTACTCGGTTAAGCCGTTAAAATGAAACAATGCCAACGATATACTTAAATAATAACACGCCTACCCCACGCACAATTACACAGGCGTAGCGTTAGAAAAAACTTGATTAAAATTAACTGAACGATCCTGTGAAATGTTGCACGTTATATTGTTATACACACGTGTAAGTCGTTGTTGTTGTTGTTTTGAATTAAGCACAAAGCTACACAATGGGTTATCTCTGCTTTACCCACCACGGGTATCGAAACCCGGATTTTAGCGTGTAAGTCCGCAGACATACCGCTGAGCCACTGGGGGGCTCGTGTAAGTAAGTGGACACTTAAAAACACGCATACCTCATAGAATGGACAGATCTTTAAAATATTTCACTCAGGATTCATAACCTTTTACTGTATAATATCTTAGGCTAATATATTCTTTATTTTGTAATTTTGCTGTCTATCTACTTGCAAAGAGGACAGGTACTACAGATTTAATGTTTCATCAGCTTTGTGACGAACAGCATGAAGAAGTGACTTAAAGCACTTTTATCAGTTAGTTTGTAAAATAATTATTCCACATTTCAAAATTTCAAAATAGTAATGCTAAAATAGCACTTTATATGTTATTATTAAAAGCACACAGATGACACTTGGTTAAAAGGAAATATCAAAATTCACGTGCCTCACGACACGCAGCCTTTTGATACAAGCACAGTTAGATCCGTTTCAAAACGAGTTTCCACATTGAAAGTGAGTCGGGTTTGGTTTATTTGTTATTAGCACAACAAACTGCAGATCGAAGGATCCAAGATTCTAAAAATGATCAACTGGACGTGTTCCAAACTTTCAGGTATGGGTAATTATGATGATAGGGACAGTTATCTCTGTTATACAAGGAGATAAATAAAGCTCTGGGTGCGGCGAACTATCTTGTTTTTCTCCCTTTGGTCAGTAGTTCAAAATTAGGAAAATCTACATATGAACTTCAAGAAATTCTGTCTTGACCGTTTAATTCACATGCACTTAAGACGTACTCAGATTGAAAACACCAACTTTAAATCCACATTGAAAGATGTTCGTTTAAGATTTTAAAATGTATTAATTATTAAGACATGATGATTAATAATATATAACTAGCTACAAAAATCAATAGATTTGGATACCTGTCTTTGTCAATTTGACTAGTCGCTTGGTCAGATTAACCAATTAGCCTGGTTAAAATTTAACCAGTTGAGATAATGGCAAGTAGGTTTTGTTACTTTGACCACTAATATGTTCAAAACAACCAACTAAATAAATTAATACAAGAAGGTCTAAAATGATTTGGAAATTTTGATTACTTTTTTTAAATATGTTCTAAATGACCAGCTACATCTGATAAGAGCTAAATATTAACCTTGTCAGTGATATAGTGATCAAAACTTTTGTTATATTATCCAATCTACTTTAGGAATATAGATTAAATACACGTGCAAATCACTAAATGCATTTTCATACCGAATTGTATTTTACACCTTGATCTTTATATTAGAAAATACAAAGTTAAGATAATCTGAAGCTAAATGTACAAAGCATTTCGTATACTGATGCAAAAATGCATAATGCCTTTTTAATACGCAAAATAAGCTGCCAAAACGATCATTAAAAATCAGAAATGTTAAAAGTAATCACGCTTTCTTAACACTAAAAGAAATCAACTTTTTAATCTTTCTAAATAAAACTCCTATGACAAACAAAACACTGTGTACTCGTTGGTTATTGTGCAAAATTATCGACCACAAAAATCACTGATGAAGCACAGTTAGTCCTATTAACGAAGTAATTTTGATCTTTTTTTTTTGCAAGTTATTTTCAGAATATTGTAATTTTAACGGCTGTTAAAATAAAAGGTATGTTACTATAAAGAACCATTTGTAAGAGTTACTGAACTGTACGACTTCTGGAAAATAGTTGATTAATTTTACTTCCAGTAGGTTCGGCATGGCCAAGTGGTTAAAGTACTCGCCCCCTAATCTGAGGGGCGAGGGGTTCGAATCCACGTCACAACAAACATGCTCGCCCTTTTATCTATGAGGGCGTCATAATTTGAAGGTTAATTCTATTGTTCGTTATTAAAATACCAGTCCAAGAGTTAGCGGCGAGTGATGATGGCTAGCTGACATCCCTCCAGTCTTACACTACTAAATTAGTGAAGGCTAGTGCAGATAGCTCTCGAGTAACATTGCGCGAAATCCCAAACAAACCAAACCTTACTTTCACCATAAATATACGGTAGTAACGCATTCTTTCAAGTTCTTTTAAAACGCAAAAATAGTTTGTTTAAAAAGAATGCAACTAGAAGCAATTACTTCAATTGAACTTTCATTATAACTACCTCACATTTCTTGTTTGAGGAATCTGTTGAAACCACAAATGTTATCTATGTCAACGTATGTTGAATTACACTGTTAAAGTTTAAGGTAAAGCCTACCTATATATACAAGCACACTTTCTTTCTTGTAATTTTTTTCCATTTGTAAAGACATTTTAAACGACTCTAGGGATGCATAAACAAACACTGAGTTAAAAGAGCGTCAACGTCATATATGCAGACCATAAAACTTCTTGGAGAATCAGATGCATATTTGTAAGACTGAATATTGATCGTAAGGTGATCAATATGTTTCTAGCACGTGAGCAACCTATAGAGTTTCCTGCATATAGGGACCTTATTAAAAACAAACAAACTCGCCGGTGCTGTGTTCTAAGATGAAAAATAAAGAGACATCTCAACACCAAAGGTTTAAAACTTGAGATCAACTATTCTAAGCCTGTATTAATAATAGAAATATAATAATTCGTGTTTTGTAAATTCCTTTGAAAACGTAACATTGTGTACCGCACATACACAGTGGAAAGAACGTGCGAAATTTCACACAAAAATCTTCGGACAAGTTAGAAGATTTATGCTAATAAATGTTTCACCTTACACTTAGTATTATTTTCCAGTGAAACCAAAATACTTACATAGACAAGAAATAAACATACCCGTCCAGTAAAAAGTATAACTAATTAAATATAATATTCAAACTAAAATACCTTTTCATGATTAAAATACAGTTTCATCAGTTGAATACTCTCGCTGTTAACAATATTTTCGGGCAGAAACTTAATAATATCTCGTCAGTTTCGGCCAGCCCAGGAGGCTTAAGTTATGGACTAAGCAATGTCAAATAATCACAATAATAAAGTTGTTATATTAAATATTATAACCAACACTGTGTAACCGTAGTGTGATGAAAGTTTTATCTGAATACGCCGATGTCCAACTAAAAACTGTCACACCATGGTAAAATGTGTACGTTTTCAGCAGTTTCGTAAATTAGGTCTGTCATAAATTCATAAACTAAGCAAATAATAGAAATAAATAATACTATTCAAGATCAGTTATGACAAATCTAATAACCAATATTGTTCATCAAAGTAATCTTAAATAGAGAATAAGTCACAACTAACTTGGTATTGTCGCTTGGAAATAAGTAACACTTACTGTCCATAAAATACACCCCAATTAGCAGAGGAAAGAAGACAAAGCAACATGATGGAGTAATATTAATGACATTTCCTGTAAAATACCACATCTGCTCGACTTCATACAAAGTTAGTGCAAGCCATAAAGTATGCTCAGTGGAAGAGAAAAAATATATTTATTTTAAATATAAATGTTATTCATAATTCTCGCAAATTTCGCATTTCGAACATCCACGCTAGGTGGCAAATAATTCATAGTTACACAGCATAACTTGCATCAAGAAAATGATTTACTTCTATTTTTTTCAGTGATTATTTGCAATGCATTTATATATATATGTATTAGGTATTACAAAATAGGTAGTCAAAGTTCTACAGAGTCATAGGAGTTCATTGCGGTTATAGTTACAGGGACTAATAATAATATAGTTGCAGCCGATATCAGAAAGCAGAGTAAGTTGCAGTAAAGTCCTCAGGGATTTTTCAGTTTTAACCAGTCAGAGAAAAATTGTCAGAATCAGTTTTAACCATTAAAGATTCACAATAACATTGGACACCAGTGAATAGAAAAGTTAATTTTTTCTTCATATGAAAAGACCCCATCGATAGGTTTTGTTTGTTGTTGTTTTTTTAATTTCGCGCAAAGCTACACGAGCGCTACTTGCGCTAGCCGTCTCTAATTTAGCAGTGTAAGACTAGAGGGTAGGAAGCTAGTCATCACCACCCACTGCCAACTCTTATGCTACTCTTTTACCAACGAATAGTGGGATTGACCGCAATATTATAACGCCCCATGGCTGAAAGGGCGAGCATGTTTGGGGCGACCAGGATTCGAACACGAGACCTTCATTTTGTAATTTTTTATTCCATCAGATCACAAGATACCTCAATCATGACTTAAGATTTGTTTACAGAGCATATATTAAAGGGCACATTTACTGTTGAATACAACATCAAATGATCCTAAATTGAGAATACATACAAATACTGCGTGAAAAGAAAGTAGTCTTAATTCTCACACTGTGTATATGTTTTATTATGTATATGGAGAAAAAGCGGGTGTTTGTGTTTTTATTATAGCAAAGCCACATTGGGCTATTTGCTGAATCCATCAAGAGTAATCGAACCTATGATTTTAGCGTTGTAAATCCGTAGACTTACTGCTGTAGTAGGGGGGACACTAGGAAAAGGCAACAAAATGAATCTATACAAATATGATAGTACTGTCTGTTGTTTGTTGTATGTCCATGTATTTACGTTGCAATGTCTAGATAGATCTTCATCAAAATTAAGATGGAGGCTTATTAGGTCAGTATTGGGGACATTCAAATTTTTAGTTTTGCATTTTGTGTTTATTGGCGTTTTTGCGGTTTTTACAATTACTACGTTTCCTGTTAATGGATCTACACCAAATTTAGCATCAATATTTTTGGGTCCATACGTAGATATGTGCACACTTATCAGTTTCAGATTTTGTATTTTGCTATTTTTGTGTACTTTTTTGCGTTCTTTACAATTACATATAAGGGAAGCAACTTTTCATGTCGCAAGATAACCTTTCATTAATCATGAATTTACATAACCACTACTTTAATTATTGAAACATATTTGTATTAATAATTGATCCGTTTTAATAAGTAATGTTTTACGTTGTAAACATAGGGCATAACTTCATCTATATTTCTCTATTTTGTTTATGGAGTAGATTAATGTTTTAAGCATAAAGCAATTTAAGTTAGCGTTACCCCTTATTATTTACTATAAATATTGAATTCATTACAATTTTACATCGGTCTCGCAATCCTTAAGTTTTATAAACAAGAGAAGGAATAATACAACATTATTTTATAATTTTAAAAGTATACCAGCAATGGTTATTGAAAATAGAGCAGCTTTTGGAGGTATTTCAATTCATCGGTAGATGGCGATAGCAACAAGATAGCAAGAGTATTTGATTTCATTATTTGAAATTAAGCCCAAAGCTACACAATGGGCTGGCTATTTGTGATCTGCCCACCACTGTTATCGAAATCCCGTTTCTAGCATTGTAAGTCCGCAGACACGCTACTTAAAGACTATACACAACTAATCGAAACAGAACACCAAACACCATACTAATTTCATAAAGTTAAAGCTGAAATAAATTAATAGCTTTTGACAAAAAATCAAACAAGAGATACACAGAAATGATAAAGTCATTGATTTAGAAACACACATACTGAAAAACAATACGTATTTTAAAATATAATAAAATCGTTAAACATTGGACAGTATAGTTAATCTGTATTTATCAGATTTAAATTTTCATGTGACTTGTTTTGTATTATTTGTTCTGTATATTCACAAGCTGTACAGACTTTTTAAAAAATATGAGTAGCTTCCTCAATCACCAAATTACTTTTGCAGTTCATTTAGCACTGGGAAAAACAAGCATAACTGATATATCGAGAAGGGAAAAATGATGCGAACATCACATTATGCACTGAATATTTCTTACGATAAAAATTTCGAGCCGTAAGCTTGAATAAATTATGTTAAATGTGTTTAAAAATATATCACACGAAAACTCAGAATCACAAAGATACAGTCCTCACATCACCGTCCTTAAAGCGCCATAATTCACTAGATGACCTTTAACATCCATATGTTTTCTTCATACATATATGCTAAAAAAATTCCTTTAGGACTTGCAAAGCAGAAGTGTTAAAAACGTATATATAATACACGGGCTTCGTCAATAATTCTTTTTATTTTGATACATTAAGAAACATAAATATATTACATGTAAGAAAGAACTTTTTTCATCGTCCGTTGGAAACAATACAATGTCAATAAGTAGAACAAGTGCACTCTATTTATTATTCACACGTCTGATGGATAACACTTATACTAAGAGCAACTTCTATTCTTTCTACTTACCACAAAAACATAAACTTAGGCAATGTAAGCACAGTATTAAAACACAAATTACTCAATCCTCTTATGACCTATGAGCAGTGGTACTATTCATTGCAGTTTTCTTTGCCTTCTCTGTTAATAATTTCTTGTCACGATCCGTACACAAATTAAACCTATACATCACAGTCTAAAAGATCATCCTTTTGTTGCCAGGATAGGACAACCATGATTTTATAATAAATATTCAAGGCACTTAGGAGTCTAATTATACATTTTGTATCTTTCTGGAGACAGATATAATTCCTACGGCTTGTACACATATCTGTCTTGCCCTGTATATGCTTATTTATCACTCCCTGTTGATTTACGACGCTAAAAATCGGGTTTCAATACTAGTTGTGAACGAAGTACAAATAGTTTATTGTGTAGCTTTGCAATTAACCGCATCGCTGTTATTTCACAAGACCAATTTACGATGTCCACTATATATCTAGTTTCAATACAGTCCGTAATTTAGGAGAAAGTGCTTTAAAAATGCAAATACGTTTGAGTTATATATATGTGTAATTACAAATATTGGTGTTTATTAGTGTTTTACGAGTTTAATTAACAACTTATAAACATCTAAGTTTTTAATTTTATCAAATCCTTTATGGTAAAACAAGTAACACATTGCATCATATATAAGTGTATGGTTTTTCTCTACGCAAAATTATTTGGAAGGGAGTTAACGCAAGAGAGCACTTCTTACCTCCTTAATTAAACGCGCATGCGTTAAAGATACAAAGCAGCTATGAGATGAGGACCAGAAACTCTATCGATCGGGGATACTTGAGACACCGGTGTTCTTCTAGCTTTAGTAGCTGATTGGTTGGGGTTTTCCAACTGCTTCTATTCGATTCTAATTAATACTTTTCGACAGAGAAACGACTGATCCTTTAGGTTCATTGAAAGCAATGAATACTTTACCACATGTACTTTGGAACAACGAATGTATACATAATTACGTTAACAATGTTTCGTTTTGAAATATCCAATACTGAAGTTAAATAAATTAAACATCCATGTAAATATTTTACATGTCAAAAAGTAATTACTAACACTGTGTCATTAAAGAATCATTCTGTATTGTCATTAATTCAAGAGACTAATATGGCTATATATACAGAAACACCTTGAAACAGTCAACGATTGCCATTATATATTAGAATGTTTGGTTCCAATATATTCATAAAACAAAACCATTGTTACCCAAAAGAAAACGACAAAAATGCTAAATAACTATTGAAATATCTTGTATGAAACAACTGTTTTAGAGACTTTGTTTATTTGTTTAGAAATACGTACAAGGATACACAATGAATTATTTGTGCTCTGCTCACCACGGATATTAAACCCGGTTTTTAGTGGTGTGAGTCCTCAGTCATACAGCTGTGCCACTGAGGGGGAGGTTTCAAAAACATAAAAACAGTAAAATTGTGCATATGGATAAAACATCTTTTCGTAAATGCGTTCTTTTAAATGTTTCTTAGAGAAAGTACAAAAAAGTGAGTGAAAAAGGGAGAAGAACAGATGGACAAACGGACGGACAGACATACAAAAAAATGATTTCATATTCTGATATTACTGGTGAACACTCAAAGCGGAAACTATACAGCGGTACATTTCACGACTGATTTACTGTGCTCATTCAACGAAATATCATAATACTTCTTCTCCAGTTTGTTTGTTTTTTCAGCAATATAAATGGTATTAACACACTATTAATTTTTTTTCGGTTCCCATGAGGGAGTACCGAGGGAAACAAATACGGGAAAAAAGAATTCAAGTCACCATGATTTCAATGTTGGGTCAATCTCTGGATGTTCGTTTTAAATGGTTTCTTGAGTTATATGAGATTTAATATATGTTCGTCATTAAAAGATAGGGATAATAATTATTGCAGTTTAAATTGTTGATACAGTATTTTTGATACAGCAACCTCAAAAAATTATTTGTACCATTTATCGCACAAATATACAGTTAAATTTGTCACTCACTGCTTACAAGGTGACCTGTTTTAACCACTCGCACCATTATACATTAGAGTGTTGTCTGTCAATCAGTCAGTATACGCTAAAATGACGTCACCTCAGAGACACTTCACGTTAAAATTTCTACTGTCGTGATGTCAGTAAAATGTGCGCATGCCACGAATCACGTAAAGAATTATGCAATCTATAATGTAAGTTACGATGGCATATGAACTTCAAAAGCAAGAAATAAAAATATTTGCTACTCTGAACTTTGGTTTTGTTCTTTCTTAAAACAGAACACTTTCGAGGACTCTACGGTAGTACGTCTAGTCGGTGACTACTAATGACCATTAGAATGCATTTATTGTTGTCAGTTGAATCATGAGTAATACGCATAGACAGGCCGTGAGTATAGAGTTCCGTCAGATGTTGGATAAAGGTACGGCCAATTATTAAATGGACCAAAGCTAGGACTTTTAGTGCTGTCACTCGGGTCACCCTTTCAGCTGTGGGAGCGTGATGATGTTATGGTCAATTACACTATTCGTTGGTAAAAGAGTAGCCCAAGAGTTGGCGGTAGATGGTTATGACTAGCTGCCTTTCCTCTGGTCTTACACTGCTAAATTAGGGACGGCTAGCGTAGATAGCTCTCGTGTAGCTTTGCGCGAAATTCAAAAACAAAACAAACCACTCGGGACATCGGTAAAAGCCAGGACAAGTGTGTTTATTCCCGTTAATCAGGAAGTCGTTACAGTGCTATAGAGAATGAAATTACGTTTATTCTTTTTATCTCGTAATATGACTAGACTGCAAACCAGACTATGGCTACGAATCTCAACATCAGAGTTGTCTTAGATACTCCAAGAACAGTGCTTTCAACGAAACGTAGACTAGTTTTTACATATTATTCATATTCATACGAAATAATTCCTGATAATTGAAATCAGGGATAGTAGTGTTTTGGTCATGTGTATCATGTAATCCAGACTTTACATTAAATCACGAACATTAGAAAAATCACTTTAATGTAACTCGAATGATTCTGGAGCTACATCCGCCCTTGGAAAGACATGCCGGAAAGAAGTATATCACCGTGATGTCTATGTATTTAAAGATTTTGATCCGTGTTTATTAGTTGATATTCATATATTAACTTCAACGGAAACTTGATGTTATTCAACACAAAACAGCACGATTAATGAATGGTATTACTACAGTCTGAAGAGATTAAAGTCATAAAAGTCACATTGAATTT
Source organism: Carcinoscorpius rotundicauda (assembly GCA_011833715.1). Lineage (NCBI taxonomy): Eukaryota > Metazoa > Arthropoda > Merostomata > Xiphosura > Limulidae > Carcinoscorpius > Carcinoscorpius rotundicauda. The sequence goes on along the minus strand of CM022400.1, from coordinate 25,658,749 downwards.
CATTTTAATGAGCTTGTCAAACTTTGATTTGTTGGCATCGTGACGTGACAGAAATTTTGATCAAATGTTATAACCATGAAATGACGACTGTTATATTACATTGAAGTTGTGGCTCTAAAACATTTAAGATAATAACAAATATAAGTTTGTATCAATGCACAAGGCACTGGTCTTATTTTCAGATAGACTGACACGTTAGCACTAAACGAACACTCAATGTCGTAACTGTTGTTGGTTTTTACAGAAATGTGCATTTAAACACGATCTGAAAATAAATTTTTCTGATCAGTCTCCTGTTTTACATTTCTAAAGGCAGATTAAAGAAAGAATTGCAACTTACATGTAATAGTTTTACAACTACAATGTAAACTAGGGAGTAGGATTCAGGTCACTTCCGGTGTAATTGAAACTTTAGCTCGGCTTAACATTTTGTTTTGACGTAATAATATACGAAGTAAAACATAAGTGTCCGTCATTGTTACTTGACAAGCAAACAGAATCAACTATATCTATCCCGTGAAAATTAAGTAACTGGGGCATATTCAGATATTAAGATAACAAAATATGCCACAGGTAGTGGATTAGGGTGTGTACATTTTGTTGTATACGAAATGTATGCTTTTCAATAACTGACATATAATTTATCCTTAAAACTTCATTGTTAAGTCTGCTATTCAATACCCATGTCACATTTAAGTGACTTTCTGTGTATATATATATAATCATAAATATTTATGTTCGTAAGCGATTATTGTACTACATATCCTGTTCAAATAAAACTAGATTGTTATTACTTTAAAACTAAACATCAACTCGTTTAAAAATATTCATTTCACGAGGCTCACTCACAATCTATGACGAACTAACAGCCAGATAAGGACGGTTCAGTGGATTTCTGTGTCAAGGAAAGACTGTGGCAGTGAGAAGGAAAGTTATCAACTATGTATTGTAATCATCGTTTTTGCTCCGTAACTCGGATTTCCGTCTTATCTGCTGAAGACTCTACTGTTCGTTCTTGCAAAAAGAAGAAAATTATTATTGTTTTTAACTGGTATTTTTTACGTCCTACAGAAACAATCTATTATTATTATCCAACTCTCCTCTGATGAAGGATGTATCTAAATACACATGCACGCATTCTTTCATGCTCTCTCTGACGACCGTGCATCTTAACAATAACCCTACAGTACAATTCTCATTGCAAATGGCTATGTCATAAGGTTGCTATGTCCAAAGCATACCACTCCATAATCCACCTAGTATACCAGAGCGACGGTTTCCCGATGTCTGTCTCAACAGTTTCAATGCACAGAAATCTAGAGAAATATGGAATAGTTGAACGGATATTTCGTGGAAGCAATTTAAGTACCCGTGGCTTGTGTCGCTTTTCTGAATGGATATTCTTGTTGATTGTGTTGTTTATTGTGGTTTGGGACACTTGGACGAGTTATGACACTTGAATGATGTTACAAATCGTTGCACTTTGATTATCACATCAAGATTATAGCTGGTGACTTTTTAAATAACTTTTTCTAGATGGTTCTTGTATCCCAGAATGTTCAGTATCCTTTGTTTTCCATTGTGGTTCAGTACAATGGATATTCGTCGATCAAAACATTTTTGTTATTTGAGTACATGAATATTTTGCATCGGAAACAGCTGTAATATATCCTTCCAAACATCAGTCACTTTCTTTATGGCATCACATAACCAATAAAATGTCAAATAACATCAAAATATAGTTATTGTACATTCTATAACACCGCAACTTTGTATCTGCGGTGGTTGCCACGGGACCTGTTGATTTGCATATTCAAAATCACTTTTATATAAGGTGCACAATCATCTGTATCCTTGTAATCTAAAATACATAATAAAGTAATACTACATTCGTGTAAACTTGAGAAACAACATGATATGCCGGACATGGCTTATTGCTTAGTATGGCCAGACTGTGAATCCGAGAGTTCCTAGTTTGCGTTCAGTTGCCACAAAAATACATTCAGAACTTGTTATTCATGAATCAATACCTCAAGTTTCTACAGGAAATGAAAAACTTATTCTTCAAGTAACAACAGACTAAGACAATAGTTTAGAGTGGATGTTGTTGACTAGCAACCTTCCCTCTCGTCTATCAACTCAGAATGAGGGACGGCTACGTGTAAACAACTTTGAGCAGTTTTGCGCGAAAATTTTAAAACAACGATGTAATATTTTACTTACTGTGTATTATATAGTTAAAATAATATCTGAGTCTTTCTTTATCAATTAGATAAAATACAAAATAGTGATTGTACTATAGCTTCTGTGTGAATATAAAATTCATAGTTACAGTAACTTGAATCGTGCAATAGATAAACAGTTAAATTTTAATTGAATTTTGGATGTGACGGATTTTGTATTATATATTTATTTTAATACTGATGTTTGTTTTGTTAAATATATATTTACAAATGCATGTAACTTATATTGTTAATAATACGTGTTGCGAAATTTTTTACTATTCTCTGAATTTGTAAAAAAGATTCTCGAGTGTAAGAATCAACAAAGTACGATGCGTTAATGTAAAATACTGGTGACTGCCATTATTATTACTATGTGAACCTTCGAGAATCTCGCCTGAAGATAAAAAATAGACGCGACAATTTAATAATATTATTCGTTTCCTATCGTTAGTATACTATAAACTTAGGAAGTTATAATTATGACAAACGCTTATCAATCGGGGAACTACGGACAATTAAGCAAGTATGTTTATAGCTTTCGAATATTACAAACCCTTTAACTTCAGACGTTGGCATTTCTACGAAGACATTAGATACCTTTCTCGATGAAAAATTAGCTTGTAAACCGCACGAGGACAGCCAAGAATATAGCTAGATAGCTTCCTGAATTGTACTTATGTATCAACGTAGAATTAATTTGGTCATCATGAACCGTCGATAAAATATTCAGTTAAAGACCAGATAGAAGACTCTGTATTGTTTGTAAATTTGTAAAATAGTTTGTATATAAATCAACATTTGTAATAACTGTTATTAAAAACTGTCGTTTTGTTTGTATACTAAAAAAAATTGTATTGAGAAAGAAAATAGTGTGCATCAATCTTGTTGGCAAATATCATAAATGTGATATATAGTGACATTCAGTTAAATAGCTGCTCCCTCCCTCCTAATTAACACCACTGGTTCACTGTAAATATTTTAAACAGGTCTTCTTTCAATGATCTGGTATTTCATTGAATTATTGAAGTGTATCAAGTACATGATAATCTGTATTACTTATTAATATTATCCACTTGCTGCCTCCTAGCGGCACAGCGGCTTGTCTTCGGACCCACACCGTTATAAACCTGGTTTCGATACCCATGGTGGGTATAGCACAGATAGCTCCTTGTGTAGCTTTGTGCTTAGATTTAAAACAATTAAACCAACAACTATCCACTTGCTAACAAACATGTGGTGTAGCTTAACGCTCTCCAAATATATATCAAAAGAAAATTTCATTTGTTTTCTCTCAGTAATAATAACTGTACACTGGTGGTGCTTTTAGACATACAGTTCTGTAGACCATAAAATAAACTTTTTAACAAAGAATACAGAAACGAAATATTGCGGAACTAAAGAACTTCACTTTAAAAATAAAATATTGTCGAACTGTGGTTTGTTCACCTACCTCCGGAAGAATATTATGTAATTATAATGTTCTTTTTCAAGGTTGTTGTCGATTCAAGTTCAGCCTCTTTGGTGCACGTACTCTCAAACAAAATAAAAATGTAGGGGGTGTTTAGAAACTGATTCATTTTGAGCATCCCTGATTACAACTTAATTATTTTATTAAAAACAAAAAAGAGAAGATTAATGTTAAGTATTATCAAAATATGTTGATAAATAGTTGAAACCTCCTTAAACACCCACCAGAATGAATCAGAAAAACAATTCCTCATATCGTTGTGTTATTAAGAAAATCAGTAAGAATGTATTTCACATTAAAATAAAGGCATGCACTTAATAACGGTTGGCACAAAATAAAACATTCCTGATGTTTCTCTGTGACTTGTAAATATAGTAAATTACTATATATTTAAACAGGTTATTAATACTTACAGTTATAAAAAATATTACCACGTGACAACCGAATCGTTCGTAATTCTGCTGCGTTTAACTTCTGAATAAATTATAGTATTAGATATTTCCTCTAATAATAATGGCAGTTTTCTGTGCTTAAAACAGAATATTTATCGAAATTTTGTTTTTATGACAGAAACAAAAAAATGTTGAAAGGTCTTACTTACATGTGTATCACATATCACATTCTGTCTGAGGCAGAACTTTGTTAAAATGAAACCATGTTTCTACAAAGAATGAAACACTTGGTCTTAGATACTAACACAACAAGTTTCTACAAGTTTGAAACACGTGTTCTTTAAGTACAAACACATTTAGTTTTTACACGGAATAAAACACTTGTTCCTCAAGTACCAACCATTCAAGTTTATACCCAGGATGGAGCAGTTGTTCTTCAAGTACCATCATGCCAAGTCTTTAAACTTGATAAATGGGGCACAATAAATCCCATCTTGCTGAAATCAACTTTAACTTTCATAAATCCGATTCCTTAAGAAAATTGTACTTGTTTTACGTTAATAGAAGTATATTATTACTTTACAAAATTCAAGTGTTAACAGATATTTTCCTCATGTTGATACCACATTTTTACTATTTTGGTAATCGTGATTCAAGATTAGAATTCAGAAGCACGTGGTTGTTATTAACAAAGATGTAATTTAATTTTGCAAATTTAGAATAATTGTAAATGTTATATACGAATACTCTAATACGACAGTAAGCTTCACATCTGTTCGGCAAAGGTCAGCAACTATGGAAAAGTTACTGTTGTGGACAAGTAATTTGTTTTCAAGTGTTTGGTTAAACTAGTCTACAAATGTTCAATTCCTACACCATGTATCCATTCACGAGAGCATGTGTTTTACAGCATTAGATATCCTTTTATATGTTTCTTTAACTTTAGACAATTTGATTTTCTACTTAGAATGTACACTAGAAAATGATGCACATAAACTATTGAATATTCTGTCTGTTAACAAAACCCAATAAATGTTAATATAAATTGCAACTTTATATTAAGCAAAATAAAGGTAACGAACAGTAAAGGAATTAGTGGAAGCTCTGTTTCTGCAAGACTGGTTAACAAAACAGAATCTTTGTACCTGATTAATGGAAAGTGTTGGTTTAATACAGCCAGTATTTCATAAGTAAAACTTCGCTCGTCATCTAGTTTGTTTCATGTATAGTTGCACTTTACTTTTGAGCTTCACTTTCATTAAAAGTATAAATAAACGAACTGTAAACTAGATTTATCTGTACTGTACCGATTAAGATGCGAGCGAAATTACTAACCTCGTAATTACATGGTTTTCATTTATACATCCCGTCAAAACACAAATTCAATCAAAAAAATTTTAGTTGCCTACGTGTGACTTGTGAATCCCAAAATGATACGCGATACAGTTGACAATGAAGGTGGATAGACAAATTTTAAGTGATGGAAGAAAACAACCCGAAATAAATTGTAATATCTGTTATTAAACACAGTGGGCTGTATGTTTTGTGCCAATAGCTGGTATCGAAATCCGATGTTTATCGTTATAAACCTTTAGATTTATCGCTGAGTCAAGGGGGTCTCTTGATAGCCCTGACCAATAAAACCAGAAGATCAAAGATGATGAGAAACGTAACGTAAGTATATATGAGTCCATTTCAGTGTTAAAAATACACCATCTGTCGAAGTTGCTTAATTCACAAAATGAAGGTCTCCCCAGACCACAACAACAAACTAAATTAAATGTTTAAGATTTGGTGTTAATATGATTGCTAACTGCTACACTTTTACATACACTACGATTTCTTCCACAGATATGGGTCAACTTTTATGTCATCTCTTTTTCTACATTCTGTTTACAATTATTTTTTTTTGCACATTCAAATATCGTGAAAACCATGCTAATACAAATAAAACGATATTTACTCTCGTGATCTACGTGACAGCAGTTTCTTTCACGAGTACGTTCTTTTTTCTTTCAAACTAATGATAACAAGAATACAAGAAAAGTTCAGAAGAAACAAAAGATAGACGCATAAAAGGAAATTACTGACCACATGATAGATTTCATTTGAATAAAGCATAGGCAAGAAATCAAGCTTGAATATAGTAGTGAGCGATGACTGTGTGTGTGAAATGAACCAATCAGGCTTTTCTGGTATTACACACAAAACGATAAAATGAAAGTCTCTCCGTGGGTTAGTTTATCTTTGGATGACTCATCGTTCACTGACAATAACACAATCACGTGACTACTATCGCACTGCCTCCCAAAATTTCTTGGGATTATAGTATACTGGAGTTGTTTGTGGTGCATGTGCAAACGTTTCTTTCAATAAGTATTGATAGCACATAATAACGTGCTGATATTGACAGCTGTTGGTAAACTGAACACTGTGGCATTCGTGTAAATACATATATCTTATAAAGTTATATTCGCTATTGTTTGTTTGTTTTTTAAATCTTGCACAAAACTACACAAGAGCTATCTGCTCTAACTGTCCCTAATTCAGCAGTATGGGACTAAATAGAAGGCAGCTATTCATCACCACCCACCACTCTTGAAATAATTTTTTACCAACGAATAATGGGATTGACCGTCACATTATACGCTCCCACGGCTGAAAGTACCAACATGTTTGGTGTGACGGGGATTCGAACCCTCGACCCTCAGATTACGAGACAAGCACCATAACCACCTGGCCATTTGATATTAAATTTCAATAGCTATACCAATTTTTTTTACATATACTAGCTTTGTGATTTTTATAATCGACAATTCTGTTTGGCTCTTATTTGTTGAAGATCATGTTTGTTTGTTTTTATCAAACAAATAATTATCAAACAATTTTTTTAAAAATTTAAGAAAAAGTAAAGTTCAATATTTCAGAGTTTAAAATGGTCGGTGAGTTTACACAACTTATTAATAGATATATAATTTACTGTACAGAAAGCTGTTGTAAGATTTAATTTTTTTTTAAATGAGAAGTGTTGTAAAACCTGTAAAAGATTATATGTGAAAGCAAACCGGCTTGGTCTTTTGATCACGATAAAAAAAGCCTAATCAAAGTGTTTGATTTAATCAGAAATACAATAGGACAGATATCTGCAGAATTTAATGCTGTATGTATTACTGTACGGAGCTTTACGGTAAAACCGTATATATCATTCGGGGAATACAGATTGAGTTGTCAACCAGGCAGTATTCGATCGTGATTCACATGCATGCGCAAACTATCCCGAGTGAAGCCTTAACATTTTATAAACAATCGTCTCATGTCACCGAAATCTTGAAAAACAATTTATAAGCAAATGTTTATTTAATATTAAATGTCAGGGACTCTAAATATTAGAATTTAATTTTTTATTCCACTTCTAGAAAATGTGTGGAATGTTGGTATGATTATATTTATAGTTATATCAGCTTTCAACATGACTTTGTTCGAGAGCTATTGATTAACTCAGCTTTAACTTGATTTTGCACGAAGCACCTTCAATATATTTCTGACTTATGTGCTCTTAATAATTTGTTGATATTCATTTGATTGTGAAATTAGCTCTGATATAAATACGCGTTGCCGATTTATTTCTAGTTTAAAAATTGCAGCACAACTAAAATATTAAGTTGAAAATAATGAAATTAATCAGCAATTGGTGATTTTATGTGTTAAAAATTCTTATCAAGTATTTGGAATCAAAACGGAAGTAAAATAAAACACACACACACACACATATAGCCAAAGTTAGACTTCTAGAGAAAGCAGTGAGTAGAATGTACAGTTATCTAATACGGAAACAAAATTTTTAAAAATTCAAATATTCAAATACTATTTACGTTTTCTAACACTAATTGGTGGTCAGTGTCTACCCTCATCCTACTAGTGTACACATAATAATATACATATAATGTACAAATGTAATATACATTGTTATACCTGCTTTTTAGGCACGAAACTCGTATCCCCAACCCCAACACTATTACAATCTTATAAAAAGTTACTCTAAACATACAAAATATTTCAGATGAATTTCAGTTGTACCAGCTACAGTTCTAGACTCCATTTTAAACTAAATAATACTTTAATTGTGTTACTTAAGAAAGCAAATGAATGTTTTTATTTGAATGCTCTGTAAAAATGTTCTTTCAAATGTTAAAAGGTCTCCAGTCTACTCAGCGGGGCGAGGTGGTTAAGGCACTCGACTCGTAATCTGCGGGTCGCGGATTCGAATCCCCACTACATCTAACATGTTCGACCTTTCAGCCGTTGGGGCATAAAACGTGACGGTCAATCCCAATATTCGTTGATAAACGAGTAGCCCAAGATTTGTCGGTAGGTAGCTCTTACACTGCTGAATTAGAGAGGACTGAGCAGATGGCACTCATGTAGCTTTGCGCGAAATTCAACAACAAACAAACCAATACTGTAATATAGTCCAATATAAACTCAGTATGTACAACATTTTGATTGGAAATATCTAAATCTTGTTCTGTAAATATTTCATTATTTCGACGATTCTATCTCGCTAGCATTGTGCAATAAATATAACTACAACACTTTGTCAGGTGATGAACATAACTGAAGCAAGTTTAACTAGGCATAAAGCAGAGTCAGTAGTACATTTTTAAGATAACCAGTATAATACGTCTAAGTGTATTCTATTCTCTGATAAATATTAGATTTTTTTCTCTCAAGTCAGGGCAAGTCTTTTATGTTTAGTTAATAACATTTTAACATATGCTATTACTAACAAAAACTGATATACTTTTGGAACAACTATTAAATACTTTAATGGGTGAAAATTAGTACAAATATAGATTTTTACGTTCCCAACACACTAACATACAAAAATATTAAGTTTGCCCATTTTACTTCTTTTTAGAGGGTCAGAAACACTCAGAACTCACAAAAAGCGCAATTTGGGGATTTTTAGTCAATTACTCTGACCATATTTGACCGATTTACATGTGATTTGGTACAATTCTCATATATTGACAAAACAAAATGGTGGACTTACCCATTTTTTCGCAGTTATAGGAGGGATCAAGATGCCACAGAAAAAGCATAATTTTCAGGTTTGTTCGCAATTATTCTGCTGTATTTCGGCCAGTATACATGGGATCCGGTTAAAAGATGCACTTTGTACAGGTTCTGTATGTAAATTGTTTGTTTATTTTTGAAATTAGCACAAAGCTACACGAGCGCTATGTACACTAGCCGTCCCTAATTTAGTATTGTAAGACTAGAGGGAGAGCCACTTTTCATCACCACCCACCGCCAAATCTTGGGCTACTCTTTTACCAACGAATAGTGGGATTGACTGTAACATTATATTGCCCTATGGCTGAAAGGTCGAGCACGCTTGGTGCGACGGGGATTCGAACTCAGATAGCAAATGAAACGCTTTAAACCACCTAGCCATGCCGGGCATTTTCTAAGTGGAAAGCTACACTGTGAGCTAATGAATCCCCAATTTTAGTGTTATAAATCTATAGATTTATCTTAACTTACTGTCATAATTAAACGGCATTCAAGTTAGTGTAACACAGTAAATTTACAAAGTCCAAAAATATCGTGTACTCATAAAACTATACGACTTGATATTCAAGTTCACTTACTACAGTCTTTTGTTGTTGTTTATCTACACTCTTACATACGATATATGTACCAAGTTTATTACATTATTAAAACTAATAGTAATAATTTCTTAATTTCAAGTGGTTTAAAGGGTACCGCAACAGATATGCTGTTGTACGTTTACTTTAGTGCCTACGTTTGTTTCTGTTTAGCTGTGTTTTTTGCATGTGACGTATATTCTTAACTGTGTATTGCGCAAGTCCCGCCTGTTCTCGAAATTTATAGAAGATTCTTGAAAGTAAGAACTAACAATATTTGTTTTACGAAAACGCGTTAAAATATTGTTGAAATGTTGAAAAACTCGAGTGATCCATATAAAAACCAACTAGCAAGAGACAGAAGAATATTATTGGTGGGCTACAGTTTCTGTGCTATAGGCCTCGGAAGCTATAACTGCGATTAACGAGTATTAATCGAGAAACTACAGAATTTAACCAGAAACGTTATAGATGTTTGGTGTGACGGGAATTCAAACCCGCGACCCTCGTATTACGATTCGAGTACCTTAACCACCAGGCTATTTCGAACCCCCGTCTATACATAAACATGAATAACATGGGATATGCCCACTTTTGTGTCATTCTAATGGAGGAGTCAAAGGGTTAAATAAAACCATAATTTTAGGGGTTTCACTGAATTACCTAACCCTGTTTCGACTAATTTACTTGGAATTTGATACAAATATACTCTTTTCAGGTTCCAAACCGTAATATAGGTAATATTGAAATTTTTGTCTTTTTTACAATTTTTCAGCGAGGAAAGTACTTTTGGAGTTTCATTAAACTATTCATTTGTATATCAAATAACGCACATGGAATTTAATGAATAGAAACATTCTTGCAGATTTCAAGTAGTGATATAGAGAGTTTTCGATTTTTTTATTTATTTTTGTTCTTCATGATTTTCTGGTGTTAAAATGAGCCATGTTGAAATTGTGTGGCGGGGACAAATTGCGTTAGTACGCGATTGTTAACTTCTTCAATTTTGAACTACTCCTACATGGATTGACTCCTGTATTAATAAGCAATGCTTCATCCTCTAGCCTGAATTCGAATCGATTATGAGCTGTTTCTCTCTTCTTGTAGTCAATTAACTTGTTGTATCAATACTGTTTCTGTTAGAATTTTGCCAGGGGACAACGTTTTGTTCCTGTTCTGAAGCCGAATGTCTCTAAACTTCTGTGTAAGAATTTGTAGAAGACGATGTTTCTGTCTGCTTCCGCTACACTCTCGTAGTGAACAGTGCTTCTGAGCTCTTTTCTATGTTCGAATTTCTTGCAAACTACTGCCTTTGGAGCTTATAGAAAACAACAATTCTGTCGTAGTGCTGGTTCTGTAAGTATGTTGCAATGAAGAGTACTTTTGATAATGTTTTAACTTCGATTTTTTCTACAAAGTTCTTCTGACAATAATTGTATTCTTAAGACGGCTGGTATGGGTGTTAAAACTTTAATTAAAATAAAGTATGGAACAACGATTCAACCTTCTTGGATCGTTTTCAGGTTAACAAGGAGAAGCACAATATTTCTATCTTAATACTTTTTCTGTAACATTCTTGTGAAATCCAGCGTTTATATCACTGTTCTGGGTCAAACTTTCGTATACATTGCACTAATTAAACGTACTGAAAATTAGAAGTTAGAAAATTATCAACTTCTGTTATAAATGATGTCTGTGGCTTTATTCTGATTCTTCGTAGGCCCAGTATGGCCAGGTAGTTAGGGCGCTTGACTCGCAATCTATAGGTTCGAATCCTATCACACCAAAAATGCTCGCCCTTCCAAGAGTGGGGATGTTACATAGTGATGGTCAAGCCCACTATTCGTTAGTAAAAGAGTAGCCCAAAAGATGGCGGTGGGCGGTGATAACTAGCTGCCTTCCCTCAAATCTTACACTGCTAAATTAGTGACGGCTCGCATAAATAGCACTCCTGTAACTTGTAAGAAATTTTACCATGTTAACACACAGGTCGTCAGGCAACTAGATTTTAAAGTATTTAACTATTTACGATAAGGTTGTCATAGTTAGTAGCCTAAACAATCACTTAGGCGTTATTCATAGTTAGTAGACTTTATGTAATTAGATAATAACTATATAGCTAATTTACATCACACGTTTCGGCTACTTCTTTGTTGCCACCTCTCGTGAATTCTTGCGAAGAACTATTTTTTGTTTAGGTTGTGTCGAAAATTGAGAATAAATAATTGACTACAATTATCGGATACATCTTACCGCTCTAATTTACAAACGTTCATGTAAAATCTAGCACATTTGATGTATTATTTTTTATTATTATATTATTTTTCAGAACTGACAGTAGATGATAATAAAATTATTAAAACTTTTGAAAAACTGAAATAAAAATTTACAAATTTGAAGCTATGCCTTAATAATCATTTAAGATCTGTAATTCAATTTTCTTCCAAAAGTAACACGACTATTTAACTGTTTGTTTAGAAATTAAACAGAATGTTACATAATGCGCTATTTCTACACTCCCCACCACAAGTATCGAAGCCCAGTTTGTAACATTGGGAGTCTACAGACTGTGCTAGTGGGAAGCTGAGTATGGAATATGTTAAAATAATAGCTGTTAACAAACCTTCAGATGCATTTTAAAATTAGATTTAACGACTGAAGGATAAACGTAGTAGATGGTGGTAAAATAAAAATTACCTGTTTTTACCTAAATCACCTATCTCGGTATAATAACAAATCTTACATCCTATTCTAAACCTATATATAGAGAAGGAGCTTCCGTACGTAAAAGTATAACGGTTAAGAAGTCAGTTTAACAGGGGGCGCCTCATGATTTCGTCAGCATAATCGTGACTCATTACACTTCACGCGAGGGCAGCGCCCCCATCCAGTGACCGTGAACCCACTCTGTTGAGAGTGGTGGGAAGGTGCGAAGTTAGCTTCTTTGTGTGGGTGATTCTCCACAGATGGGCATTGTTAAAATTTTAAAGAATTGCCACAAAAGGGTGACGTGGCTTGCTATTTTAAAATGGGTCAGACGTTAAAATTAAAAAAACGCACAAAAGTTTATTTTAATCTCGCCCAACGATAAGTGTTAGAGTATTTCATTGACGATCCATTAGGTTTAAGATTTGTGTGCATCAGTCGATATAACTTTTCTTCTTAAAAAAGATTAACATGGACTCAAAAACTCCAGAGATCGAAGTGTCGTCTTTTGAAAAAATCGAAATATCGGAACGCCTTCCACGTTTATGTAATTCCACAAAAGGGAAACTTCTACTAGATTATTCTGTTCCAGTTTATTTAGTTTTTATAACTATTTTAAAGCCCACAATATATTTGGCTTATTATTCGAATCATACAAAATTTCATAACGACATTTAAGCTATGCTACGAAATAAAATAATTAGCAAACGTCCATCTAGCCACAAACAAAAATCACAATTTGGTGTTAACTTGAATGGGCCAAATTTTTCATTAAACATATTCTTATTTGTGGAGTTAGTATATTAATAGTTAAATGCTACAGCTTTTTCATAAAAAAAATATCATGTATTTGAATACCAGAAACATTTGTAGGAAAGTGAAGTACTTGTTTTGGTTTGTTTTGAATTTCGCGCAAAGCTACAAGAGGGCTATCCACGCTAATCTTTCCTAGTTTAGCAGTGTAAGACTAGAGAAAAGGCAGTTAACCATCATCACCCATCGCCAACTCTTGAGCTACTCTTTTATCAACGAATAATGGGACTGACCGTCACATTATAGCACCCCCTGAAAGGGCAAGCATGTTTGATGTAACGGGGATTCGAATTCAGATGCCGAGTCAATAACTGATATATATATATATATACACACATATATATATTTGTATACATTTTTGCATTAGCATAACTTAAATATAAGACCAGAGCAAAGGTCATAAAGTTATTTTTCAGCTTAGGGATTTTGAAAATAGACAATTGTGACATATGAAGTGTATGTAATAAGGTGTAACACATTCCAAGTTTGTGGTTAAAGGTATGTGCATTTCGCTCATCACACTGTCTGTTTCAGGAACTTATGTGAAAAATCACGTAATTTTAATTGGTGTAATTTGCATACATTAACTAGTTACTGTGATCAGCTAATTTATCTTTGGAAGTTTTCGTACTGCGCATGAATCACGTTTTAGTAATTATGGATCTCTCTACAGATGTTTAAAATACAGTTATTAATATATCCATCTAATTATTTTTAATTATTACAATTACTCCTTTCAGAACGAAAATGATTTTATTTTTAAATATATAAAGGCGAAAGCTTTTGTTACTCATATGTACCAACAATAAGTAAAACTAACGATATCTGTTGCATGAAGAATTTGTTGTTGGCAGAATTCACTTAACACGTCATAATAGCATGTTAACACCGAATTATCAGATTGTGCAACAGAGAAAATAAAACGAAGTCTTGCAAAATGTTTTATTCTTTAACTAAAGTACAAATTTTCATAGACAATTGAATAAATTTAAGATCAGCGCTAAATGAATATTTAATTACTTTTTGAACTATTAAAGAAGACGTCCATTTATTAAGCTAACAATACGTATTGCCTACTCAAACCAGAAAACCTTCATTACTTTGACTTTTGACCTCAATAACTGCATATATCTAGGAAATGTGAAGTCCAAACATGTGATATTAAAGCTGTACTCATTACTGGAATATCAGACAATGGCATATCTAATTTGTCCTTGAAACCGACCTAATCTTAATAGGCTTAGCTTGGTACGAACTCATGTTATTGAAAGTCCTTGAATTCGAACGGAACTCAAAATGACAGGTTTTACACATGAAAGAAAAATAAATGAATAAATATTTGCTTGTTTTAAACTTTCGTGCAAAGAAAGACAGCTATAATCAGTAATGTTACCCACTGCTAACGCTTTACCAACTCTACTTGTGTGATCGAGCGCATCCATGGCCCCAAATTTGTTGGGCAGTTCAAATCTACCTGAAGATGAATAATCCAGTTTTTCTAGGACCAGCATAGCCAGGTATTTCAGGCACTGAACTCGTAATCTGAGAGTCGAGGGTTTGAATTCCCGTCACACTAAACATGTTCGCCCTTTCAGTCGTGGGGGCGTTATAAGTCACGGTCAATCCCACTAGTCGTTGGTAAAAGAGTAGCCCAAAAGTTGGCGGTGAGTGGTAATAACTAACTGCCTTCCATCTAGTCTTACACTGCTAAATTAGGGACGCCTAGCGTAGATAGCCTTCGTGTAGTTTTGCATGAAATTTAAAACAAACGAAAAAAAATCCAGTTTTTGTTTCTATTATTCGAATAACTTTTCGCTTCAACTATTACATCACACATCTCAGAAACTTTACAAGTTGTTTACGTTCGTAGTTTGGACATAAAATTTCGAATGTTATAATATAATCGTTAATAAAAGCATCATGGAATATAGCTAATGACACTAAAAAAAGTTATAATATCTTGAAAGAAGTTGAAAAACAACAATGAAAGGATTGCCAAGTTTTTTAATTTAAAATGGGCGTCTCTTTTCGTATAATATGATGTCATACTAGAATAAAGACGCACAATAACTTTAAGCTAATAACATTCAGTTCACACACATGTTTTCAGTAGTTTGACTGTACAGAAAAAATAAACACATTCAAATTATACTTTAATAATCGGCAACGAAGGAAAGTGGACAAGTTTACTCTGGATTATCAGGAAAATTGTCACTCCTTACAGACTGTACTGTAGCAGTACTAAACATGGTGAAAATCAGTCATTGGATTTGAGGTAATTGTGGTGAATAATAGGTAAGGAACGTTTGTAAGGTAACACGTCTGCCAAATTAAGGAACACCAGTACTCATATAGGAGAACCCAGAGATGGTTAACTAAGTTTAATAATAATTACACGAGCATCTGTAATCCAGCAACAGTAGAAGAAACAGGAGACCTATGTATATAACTCGATAAGCTTGTGTCAAAACGAAAATACAAACATGTTAAAAAGACTTGGTTAAGCTTTATCGGATTTTTCTGAACTCTTATCAATAGCATCTATAGTCCTGTCTATATATTTTGCGCATCAAAAATAACCAACTTTATATATCTGTCATTTTCTGCTATTATACGTGCCACCCGCTGGGACAGCCGTAAGTCTTCTGATTTATAATGCTAAAATCAGGGGTTCAAGCCCCCTTAGTAGACAAAGAGATTGTCCGATGTGGTTTTGCTATAATAAAAAACACAATTATATGTTTATTCGTATTATCCATTCTACTCTTCTACAAATTATTTTTCTAAGTTCACTCTTAATTTTCAATAACCCATACTTAGAGATGTTACGTTAGCAAGAGGTTAAACTCTCGTAGCCTTTCACTGGTTTGTACTAATGAGTAGAAAAGTATTTTTTTGGGGTCACTACTCCAATTTTCACAACAGAGAAAATAATTCATTGTCTGACCTCTCGCTGATTTACCTATAAAGGATGACAATGTGCATTTGCTATCTAAATAGCTTCAGTCCAAGTTTAAGAAAGTCTTTCTCAAACAACAGTATAATGTGGCCTAGTACTGATCAAAGAACAAACCGGTTCAGAGTTAAGGTACAGATATATCAGAATAATTGCTGTTTTATCTAAGAAGTCTTGTAACAACCAAGCTGGATGACTCCGCAATAGCTATGTCTGGTGCCTCTTTATACGTCATATATTCGTAGGTTAATTTCTCGAGTTACTTGCAAGATTGTCTTTCTCATTCATTTTAAACTCCCAACAAACACCACGGGACTTTTCTTCATTTCCATTTATCTATTATTTTCCTGTCTTTGAACCTTTCTTTAGCCCTGTATGAAAGCCTCTTTAAAAATAATTTTATATCTAAAACTTTCTATGCAGTTATTTCATGTTTTATGTACCCTCTGTGCTTAATTTTATAAAGAAAAGGAAGGAAATCGATTCTCTGTTGTTGGGAGGATAGGAGAACTTGAAAGATAATGATTTACACGCTACTGATGCTCTTATTTAGGATGCAGTTGATGTGGAATAATGCAGTTGACTACATCAGTTAAATATCAATTCGCAATTCAACCAAGGCAGACATAAAAAGAATGATAGTGTTTCCGCCTTTAAATTAATATATATATATATATAAGTCAGGTTCGGGATTTCAGTTCCGTAGAGATGAGGCAGAAATGAGTGTTTATCTTACCGTATAATGTAGATCCGTGTTTAAATATTTTATGCAGTTCACGTTTTACTTATATCGTAGATAGGCACACATTGGAAATTTGACGTAAAGTTAATTCATGGTTTGTTTTTATTGCAGTACTTTTAGAATTTTGTGTTTCTTTCCTTCAATGAGATTATAATGTTGTCCTACAAATTAGGCGTATATCAACCACCTCAGTTTTGAACTGAACAAGTGAAGACCGTTGCTTTCAAGTATATAAAAAAATGTATTGTTTGCTTACAAACGAAACACTCTTAAGCGTATTGAAAATTTATTGCATGCTTTTCTTTAGGTATGAATAGAAAGTATGTGTTGAGGTATGGCGTCGCAATTTTTACATCGTGCAACTTTTAACCCATTTTACGTTAGCCTCAGTGAGAGGGTTTCTCTGGACAGATGTTTATTTTTAATATAACTATCACGTTTAGTAAGAACTTTGTTTCACTTGAACTCTTTTAACTGCAGTTCCCAAGGAAGAAAAGAATTGAGTATCTCACTTATGTACACGAGTACGTTTTTTCATGACAGGTACATGTGTGTAGCGTCACAACACTTACATTACACGTTCAGCGACAACATCACGACCAAATGTCACGACTACGTGGTCTTGTCTTCCCACCTCTTCCACCTCGCACGTGGCTATTGGGTTAGACTTCATCCATCAAGTTTAGCTCTTTAAATTCTTTTGGAAGCCACAACTACTTCGGGTTATGTACTCGTACAGTTTAAGTGAATTAAAAAACCCAGAAATTGAGGTTTCGGTGAAAGTACAACATACTCCTCTGTTTCCTACCTGTATGACCGTCAAATGAAGTACTGTCCAGAAATACTTTATATTAGAAAAAAACAACATAATAATGTTTAATATAGGCAATTTTAAAAGAAAACCTAACTTGTATTTTTGCTCATGTCTACGAAGTTCACTTTGGTGTCATAAGAAACTAATAGATTGGTGAGGTAATTAATCAAAAACATTTTGCACATTTGATAAAGTTTGTCACGACCATCAGCCGGTTTCTTTAACTAATATAGGTGTAGAATTCTGGTTCACCATAAGGCTAACGCAAATCAGCGACAATTTGATTAGCGTGAAGAAGGAATCATAACATCCGAGAAAAAAAAGTCTGCCATACTCTCAGTTATTAACAATCACAGTTTAACTTAGTCCTAAAACTGCAGATGAGATCAATCAATACCCATGAGCTTTTAAAACATATTTTGCTTGAACACACATGCAACACACATCTTATGGCACTACATGACAATAGGGTTTCTTCATAATAACAAGAATAATAGAAAACAGTTGAACTGGAGTACCATAATATTGCAATTAATACGTTTAAATACTGCCGGGTAGGGGATCTATACTCTATTTTATTTAGAAAATGAGTGATTTTGTTTATGTTTCTTCTGGTGAATCATTTATAAATGACATTTAGATAAACGTTTTGCAGAATGCAAATCATTTAAATCGTTAACATATACGAAGTTAACCAGAAGCTAAAATCTCCACCTCACAGCTTTAATACATTATGAAGTTATCTGAAATCTAACAATCCCCATCTCCCAGCTTCAATACATTATGAAGTTAGCTGAAATCTAACAATCCCCATCTCCCAGCTTCAATACATTATGAAGTTAGCTTAAGCTAACAATCCCCATCTCCTAGCTTTAATACAATATGAAGTTAGATGAAACCTAACAATCCCCAACTCCCAGTTTTAATACAAAATGAAGTTAGCTGAAATCTAACAATCCACATCTCCCAACTTTAATACAATATGAAGTTAAATGAAGCGAATAATCCCCATCTCTCAGCTTTAATACATCACGAAGTTGACTGAAACCTAACAATCCCTATCTCCCAGCTTTAATATAATATCACGTTAGCTGAAATCTAACAATCCCCATCTCCCAGCTTTAATACATCATGAAGTTAACTGAAAGCTTACAATTCTCATCTTCCAGCTTTCATACATTTCAAAATCTTAATCCTGATTTTATTATCTTAACCATGAGTCAGAATTATTGTTTTCTGCGGGGTTTGGTTTGTTGTTGTTTTTTATTAATTTTGCACAAAGCTACACGAGGGCTATCTGCGCTAGCCCTTCTTAACTTAGAAGTGTAAGACTGGAGGGAAGGAAGCTAGTCATCACCATCCACCGCCAATTCTTTGGCTACTCTTTTACCAACGAATAGTGAGATTAATCGTCACAATATAACGTCTTATGGCTGAAAGGTTGAACATATTTGATGTGACGGGAATTCAAACCCGCGACCCTCAGATTACGAGTCGAGTACCTTAACCACCTAGCCATGCCGGGCATTTTCTAAGTGGAAAGTTACACTGTGAGCTAATGAATCCCCAATTTTAGTGTTATAAATCTATAGATTTATCTTAACTTACTGTCATAATTAAACGACATTCAAGTTAGTGTAACATAGTAAATTTACAAAGTCCAAAAATATTGTGTACTCATAAAATTATACAACTTGATATTCAAGTTCACTTACTACAGTCTTTTTTGTTGTTATTGTTTATCTACACCCTTATATACGATGTATGTACGGAGTTTATTACATTATTAAAACTAATAGTAATAATTTCTCAACCTCAAATGGTTTAATGGATACCGCAACAGATATGTTGTTGTACGTTTATTTTAGTGCCTACGTTTGTTTCTGTTTAGTTGTGTTTTTGCATGTGACGTATATTCTTGACAATATATTGCCAACAAATCCCGCCTGTTCTCGAAATTTATAGAAGATTCTTGAAAATATGAATTAACAATATTTGTTTCATAAAAATGCGCTAAAATATTGTTCAAATGTCGAAAAAGTCGCGTGATCCATATAAAAACTAGCTGGCAAGAGACAAAAGAAGAATATTATTGGTGGGCTACAGTCACTGTACTATAGGCTTTGGAAGCTATAACTGTGATAAACGAGCATTAATCGGATACCTACAGAATTTAACCCTAAATGTTATAGATTTCAAACATTAAAAAAAGTTCAGCTTCAGCGAATCAACTTTGGATTAGGCCTAACGAACCAGCTAGCTTAAGCGAAGTGCAGCAATATCAACACGGAATTAGTTTGCTCGTCATGAACCTGAATCTTCGATAAAAATTCAGTTCTGAATAGGATATAAGAATCAGTATTGTTTGTAATTTTGTCAACTCTTGTATATAAACCATTGTTTGTAATTAACTTCTAAATTAAAAATAAAATTTCATATTATTTGAAATAGTTATACCTAACGTACGTAACATAATAAATCGGATACTCGTCCGAAATAAATTATAATATGAAGCAATAAAAATATATAAGAAGATAAAAATTCAATAGTTTAAGCAGGTATTGTGTTAGTGTTACAATAATAAGGGTCTTATGAACATTTGAAGTTCGAATGGCGTAAAAGTTTTATAGAAATAAAAATAAATCAATGCCTTGAGCTATTGAATATGATGATGAGAGTAAATTATGTCTTCAGACGTTATACTTTAGCTGTTATTCAGCGTATAAATAAAAGCATGAATATGTGATAAATTTGATTAAGTAGAAGCAGGCCTGGCATGGCCAGGTGGTTAAGACATTCGACTCATAATCTGAGGGTCGCGAGTTCGAATCCCCGTCACGCCAAATACTCGCTCTTTCAGCCGTGGGGGAATTATAATGTGACGGTTAATACCACTGTTAACCGAGAGTTTGGGGTGGGTGGTGATGACTAGCTGCCTTCCATCTAGTCTTACATTGCTAAATTAAGGACGGCTAGCGCACATAGCCCTCGAAAAGCTTTGCGCGAAATTCAAAACAAACCAAAACCAAGCATTGCGCAAATATTAAATCGTTTCCTCGTATTAACTGCCATATAATTATACTAGCTTTCACTTCTGATAAAGATATAATTATATAAGTTAAACTGTATTCATAAAACGGGAGAGGTAGACCAAAAAATTCCTAATTATCATCTTGTCTTCCAATCTGTGATGGATGACTTACTAATTCACATACATAGTCTTGCTTTGAATGAAAGTGAATATGCGTTTTCAATTTTTATAACTCAGACTAACTTATCTTTGTCGATCGTGAAAGTGAAATATTGTTATAGCCTTTGCAATTCACTATATGTTTAAAAAAAAAAGAAAGAAAAAAGCTTTCTTCAAATGGTATAAGATATGGTAAACAACGCAGTAAAATGACGATAAACTAGATACATATTTTCAATCAAAAAATTTTAGTTGCCTAGGTGTGACTTGTGAACCCCAAAATGATACGCGATGCAGTTGACAGTAAAGATGGATAGATAAATTTTAAGTGATGGAAGAAAACAACCCGAAATAAATTGTAATAAGTAACATAATAAATCAGGGCCTCGTCCAGGATAAAGCATAATACACAACAAAACTTTTAAAAAATTACCATTGTTGCAATACGTTAACACACGTTGACGTAAAACTATTTTGCACCAATCGAAAATCTGAATTTGAAAAGTTAATTAACTCTTAACATGTATTAAATTTATGTTATTTGCCAACACGATTGATGCACAGTTTTCTTTTTTAACATAAATATATTTTAATATATAGACAATAAAAAAGACAATACAATTTATAATAATGGTTATTATTAATATTTATCAGAAATGATTGTTTATATAGAAGAGTTTACAAACTTACAGAAAATACCGAGTCTTATATCCGGTCTAGAACTGAATATTTTATCGACGATCCAGATCCACGATGAACAGATCACTTCTGAGTTTATATTGCCACCACACCTCGTTTAAGCTCGCTATCGTGATTGGCCTCACACACTTACAAGCCGTTTACCGGCGAAGATATTTAATGTCCTGGTAAAAATACTACCGTCCGAAGTTAATTCACTGAAGTTGAATGGTTTGTAAATGTTCAAAATCCATAAACTTTCCTGATCAAATTCTGTAGTTTTCCGATTAATGGGAGTTAATTATAATTGTGGTTTCTCAGGTCTATAACACACTGACTATAGCTGACCAATGATAACCTTCTTCTGTGACTGCTTTTATAGGAATCAAGCGAGTCTCTCGAAGTTTCAACAATGTTTTGGCGCGTTTTCATAAAACAAATATTATTAATTGTTGCTCTTGAAAATGTTCTACGAATTTCGAGTACAGGCGGGACTTGCGCAATGCACAGTTGATGATATACCTCACACATTCAAAAAAGAAAAGTATACTGGAACAAGCGTGGGTAACCATAATATTCATATAAAGGTAAATCCTTTACACTCTCCATTTGTCTTAGCTCCACTTCTGTTTATTCTTTAACCTTTTCAGAGAAGACTGAATTTTCTAGTTATCAGGATTGTAGGTCGACTTGTTTTTGTTCTGGGTACTATCAGTTGAGGTCAAAATACTTTATCATATTAAGTAAGTACCAAAAACAGTTTCTGTAATCTACACTAATATTAAAAATGTTTTGAGAGTGGTCACTATCTTAAGGTTATATTAAATACGCCAATCAAATATGAATTCGTAAAGCAACTAAGATAGTTTTAACTTAATTACATTGTTTCCGCCTTTAGATTAAAAAACATGTTTCTTATCTCAGGTCCGAAGAGATCTACCAGAATTAAACAAAGATTCGATAACATCTCCAAGAGGGGACAAACGAACCTGTTAGTGTGTAATTCCTAATTTCTCTACGGTGTGCTTTGACTAATTTTTTCTTTCACTGTGTGCTGTTTTACTAAAAGACTGATCTTATCATATTACACAAGCGATACAACTTCTGCTATAAATTGTTGCTTCGGGTAGTCTCCATTGGCAACAAAACATCCAAAACACGCAATCTTTTTACAGTATCATAAAACCATCTAACGCATTTTGTTTTCCTTTGTTTGATGATACATGCTAAGCCTTTTCTTCAGGAGTACTTTTTGGTTTAAGTCACCAATGAGAACCACAGCTAAAATAATGCTAGCAATATCCTATGCGTGTGTCATAATAGTTAATTCCCAATTTTATCAATTTTATTCCACGTCAAATTAGTTGCTCAACCCATGGACATACATTAACAAAGGGAATCAACAACGCTACTTAAGGCTTACTTTTGTTCCCGTTAATTGTTGTTTTTTGAGGGGGATGATCCTAAATGATTTCTAGAGGCTTGTTTGTTTGTTTTGGAATTTCGCGCAAAGCTACTCGAGGGCTATCTGCGCTAGTCATCATCACATCGCCAATTCTTGGGACACTCTTTTACCAACGAATAGTGGGATTGACCGTAACATTATAAAACCCCTACGGCTGAAAAAGCGAGCATGTTTGGTGCGACGAAAATTCGAACCCGCGACCCTCAGATTACGAGTCGAACGCCTTAACCCACTTGACCATGCTGGGCCATTTCTAGGGGCAACTAATTCTCTGTCAGATCTTGAATGTTACTTAAAAGAAATTGCAAATAGCATATGGCCTGACACTGGATTGTACAATTCACGCACTAAAAGCGTCAAACTAGAACCTTATAGTCGAACTTTTACAAACTTTTTATGGGTGAGGCAATTGCTCTTTATGCTCACCCAATCAATGTAGTCTCTGAAGGAAATCCGTTAAATCGAGTTTCAGACTAAGTATATGAAGACTCTTTAAGAGTTCTTGAATCTGATAGAATTAGAAACACTAGACCACATTTAGTCGTATAATAAATGCTGTGTTCATACAAATTTGAGTGCAGCAGCATTATGCATCACAACGATACTATTGTCGATAATCAAAGTAACACGACATTTATTTCATCGCAGTTATATGTATACAGTTTGTAATATTTCTAAAACAACAAATGTTTAATATTCACTCGCAAAACTTGCCTAAAAAATTCCGTAATAGTTATAAGTTTACACAGATGAACATTCTTACAAACCTATTACTGAATATCGCACGCTGTTGGAACAAAACTTGACTCCTTAATGAAAGTACTAGTAACAAGACTCCTTATACGAAAGGTTAATCGCACGTTATAAAATCTAATTGAATATGCTAAGCACATGATGTATCGCCACAGGTGCTAGCCACGGTTCCACAGCTGGCACGTTTATATATTTGATTCAGCACGATTCACACCATTCGGTAAGGCATTTTTCTACATGTAGACTTATGTCTAGATTTTCACAGATTTTGAGAAAGAATATTCTTACAGTGAGTATGTCACATGACGTATGACATAAGGATAGAACGTTTAAAAAAAAGAAGACTTCAGCGTTTTCTATGGAAGTTGGAAAAATTCGCACAGCAGAGTGTTTAGGACAATAATAATCTCAGAAACTACACCACAAGTCAATCAGACTGGAGTACTGTCTTCATCTGTAAAGTGCAGATTGGCAACTGCAAAAGTTGGCAAAAAGGATTTGAAGTTAACAATGGTTTGTAAGCTACTATCATACCTCAAACCAACAGCTATTTTCATGAAAAACATGACCAAAGAAATTAAAATTACAACAATTCACTTCAGTATCATGCTTGTTAAGTTTTCTTAATGGGTTCCAATCGATCTTTGTTTTGCTTAACTGTGACCTTGGAAGACAAAGCTTAGATATACAGTGGAAAGCTTGTCGTGATGTTGGATCCAAGATAGGACTTGGCCTTCGCAGAAGTTTGCTATACACTAGAAGTTATGGTGCTGAAATATTATGACTATCAAAATATGCTCAACTAATGAAGGAAGAAGTTGTTCCAAGTACAGCCTAGAAATTGAAACACCTTTCTTGCAAACTTAACTCTCTATACATTTCGAATTAAGTCTTTCATACATAAATAACAAAACAACTGGAAGTTTCTTCAAAAGTTCCATATGTACGTTTATGATAAGTGATTTCATCTTCATAATAATAAATAAGTTAGGAAACTAAAAGTAACGCTCATAACGGTATGACATTCTGGTTAAAGAATAGACGCATGCTAATAAGTAGAATTGCTAAACAAAAGATTCCGGAATATTTCATTGGCAAAAGTTTTAAAGAAACTAGCATGAGCAAAAAGAAAAGGAAAGGTTTGTTTGTTTTGGAATTTCGCACAAAGCTACTCGAGGGCTATCTGTGCTAGCCGTCCCTAATTTAATAATGTAAGACTAGAGGGAAGGCAGCTAGTCATCACCACCCACCGCCAACTCTTGGGCTACTCTTTTACCAACGAAAAGTAGGATTGACCGTCACATTATAACGCTCCCACGGCTGAAAAATCGAGCATGTTTGGTGCGACGAAAATTCGAACCCGCGACCCTCAGATTACGAAGAGCACGCCTTAACGCGCTAGGTCATGCCAGGCCCTGAAAAGGAAAGGAAAAATGGACTTAATGATTTTTACAAAAACTGAAAATGAGGACGAAATGGTGTTTGACAAATCTACATGAAACAGGTCGTTAACTTGAAATAAAAATGCACAAGGACCTGGCATGGCCTGGTGGTTGCGGGTTCGAATCCCTTTCACCGAACATGCTTGCCCTTTCAGCCGTCTGGGCATTACGATGTGACGAGTAATCATACTATTTGTTGGTAAAGGAGCAACCCAAGAATTGATTGATAGTAGGTGGTGTTAACTAGTTGTCGTCTCTCCAGTTTGGCCCGGAATGGCCAAGCGCGTTAAGGCGTGCGACTCGTAATCCGAGAGTCCCGGTTTGCGCCCGCGTCGCGCCAAACATGCTCGCCCTCCCAGCCGTGGGGGCGTTATAATGTGACAGTCAATCCCACTTTTCGTTGGTAAATGAGTAGTCCAAGAGTTGGCGGTGGGTGGTGATGACTAGCTGCCTTCCCTCTAGTCTTACACTGTTAAATTAGAGACGGCTAGCACAGATAGCCCTCGTGTAGCTTTGTGCAAAATTCCAAAAACAAACTCTCTTTCTAGTCTATCAAAACTAAATCACTGACGGCTAGCGCAGATAGCCCTCATGTAGCTTTGCGCAATTTTCAAAACAAACCAAGACACAATATAATTAAATTCCTACCACACTTCTACGATTGGCTTCTGTTGGTGGCTGGAACCCATTCTTTCGAAACTGTTTTATCGGCCAGAAAGATAGTGAATGTTCTTTCCAAGTATTAGCCACTCACAAACAAACAAAAGATGCATGTTCCCATGTGATTGTTAAGAAGAAGCACCATAAGGCCAGCTTAAAGGACTTGGGAAACAATAAATCAGTCTTAAGACTTAAAATGTCAAGATTAGTACCTAACACACAGACGACCAACTTAAGAGTCACATTTTCTGAACATCCAATGTAAACATTCGGGTTTCTTAGAAACGTGTAAGAAAATTCAGAGTTTTATATCTAAAACTAACTAACATTTACAGAAAGGAATAGTTCTTGTCATAACGTTCCACAACAATAAACAGACTGAGTTCTAATTGGATAAATAAGTCTACAAAATTTGGAATAGATTTTCAAACGAGTTTTTTTTTTCGTTACTCGTGGGATTAAAAAAAATAAACTTATACTAATATAGGGTTAACTTATGAATGGTATATTGATGACAGTTATGAACAGCCAGACACACTCATGTACAAAAAAAAAATCACATCAGTTGACATAAATGGAAACTTAAAAACCTACAACGTCATCATGTCAACGGAAATAATAACACTACAACACTGGAGTGTTACCTATTCCTAAACGTAAATTAACAATAATTTTATTCGTAAACGCGTAAAGGTAATAAGTAAAGTGTTGAACGTTAATTTTCTTTTAGGTCATCGGTTTTAGGAAAAGCTGAAGCGAAAATAAATTGTTTTTCTGTTTCATGTATCCCTGGGTTACAGTGGACTGTTGTAGCCACTTGTTATGAAACACATTCATACCTGATACCAACCAGTCATAAGAGCAAACATTTATTTTGACTTTTCGGTGGTTCTTACATTTAACTTTAAAGTTGTTTATAGCAACGATTAAAGTGAATTAAAGTGTGTGTGTTCGTTTGCTTTTTGTCGTTTTCTCCTTATTGGTATCAATTATTAAAAATAAAATTCTTACTAATAGCTTAACCTAACCGAATAACATATATTTTTTTTATTTTAAGTTGTTAACAATGAAAAAAGTTGAACGTAGCTCAGTGCTTAGCATGACGAGTTGCATCGGGTGGTCCATGGTTCGAGGAGCGATACCTCTGAATACACCTCGCGATTTATACAGTTATTTTATTCGGTTCCAGGAGCTAGGCGAAGTCCTCTAACAAGGAATGACTGACTCTCAGGTCAGTAATTCAATGTTACAGATAGCTGGCTATACGGTTTCTGACTTTGTTTATTGGCTAACATTCACGTTAAAATTACCAGTAAACATATAAAGATAATACGTGGTTAATCCGAGGGGCAAGGGTAAAGAGGGTGGCTAGTCATCTATTTTCCATTATAATGTAGAAATAACGACTCGAGTCTAAAATGGAGTATCCGCTTTCCTTGATTTGTCACTTCTTTGCCTCAGCCGCACATTTTTAAAACCGAAGCTGTAAATGAAACAACATCCAAACTCATAGTAAAGACACATCTCCAAACTTCTACAACAAGGTTATTTTGAACCTCACGAGTAACGTGAAAGAGAATGAAAACATTTTCGAACACCCCAGTTGAGATAGGACGCATGTAGTGCCCTCTCCTTTAAGCTGAATACCCGATGAAGGTTTTGTTTGTTTGTTGTAAAATTGTTTTTTTTTTAATTTCGCACAAAGCTACTCGAGGGCTATCTGTGCTAGCCGTCCCTAATTTAGCAGTGTAAGACTAGAGGGAAGGCACCCACCGCCAACTTTTGGGCTACTCTTTTACCAACGAAAAGTGGGATTGACCGTCACATTATAACGCCCCCACGGCTGGGAGGGCGAGCATGTTTGGCGCGACTCGGGCGCGAACCCGCAACCCTCAGATTACGAAGCGCACGCCATAACGCGTGGCCATGCCAGGCCCTTGTTGTAAAATAATTAAATAATAATAATAATAAGTAAGAGAAGCGAAAAAGAAAAGAAAATCTAAAATGTACAGCCAACCCCAGCCCCTTGCAATATGTGCAACTTTTTGGAATTATCCAGTTTTCCGGGAAGCATACATCAAACCCCGTGAAGTAACCGCCCTTCTAAATAAAATTCTGTATCAGACCCGAAAATAATTAAGTTTTTATCATTGCAAGCCTATTCATATAATTCTGAGTACTTCAGCATTTTTATCAAAAGTGTTTTCAGATGAATCACACTGGATATATTTTTACTTATTTACTAATTATGTTATGAACATATAAGTTAACACATTTTCGAATCTGGAATCATATATATAAATATATATACACACATTCTTTGAATACCATAGGATAACACAGATATTATGATGCCCGACGATTCTTATCGAATCGTTACATTGTGTAATTGTTTCCTTTTTCTTGTCTGTCGTTCGAGTTATTGTTCACTGAACAAACAATCATGAGTAGAAACGTGTTTTTTGTTAAATAATATAAGGCTCCAACAATGCTATTATGTTAAACTTTCATTCTGAGACACACATTTTTGTAAAATTATAAAATAATTATGTGTGCACAACATTCTGAAATTATTTACCTGTGTTTTAAAGTCACGACTCTTGAACTTTAGCTCAGTGGCGATCAAAATTTTATTAGACCAATGAAGAAAGCATAGCACATCAGGACAGCGAGATAACTGGAGTTTTAACACATTTAAAAAGTTGATATAATTATGAAAGTTATTACCAGACATGCTGCGAATATGGATTAATAAAAGGATTCTAGAACTGATCACGAATAACTGCCTAGTGTAGTTCTTATTTCGTCAATCTGTTAATGTTCATGATAGTATAATTATTAACGGTGTATAATGTTATAGTGCTTTATTTATCTTGCCTCGTGACCTACGTCCGTGTCAATGTCACCTGGTTGTAACAACGTTAAAGAAATTGTGTTTAAAAGTGTTTTGAGATTTTTTAATACTACCTTAACATTTCTAGCAAAGGTGTATTTGCAGTACATCTTGCAAGATGTTTTGTTTTCAAAAACATTAAAAAATTGTTAAAGTAAAAGAAACTTAACGTTGACTAACTGCAAAACTTTATTCTAAGCATCCGCTTGGTGAACACTTCCCTTTTAATCACGTTAAACAAGGATAACATTTAGTGCAATCGCAGTTTAAAACAAATACTAGTTTATTTGTTTCGTTCTGTGTGTTTATTTATTCAATCTAATATTGATTAGTGTCCCACAAATCGGAGAGTTCTATGTACCCATTCTTTGTGAATATGAAAGAAAAACATATATTTCACAGGTATAAGTCACGTCAGGTGTAATGATTGAGCATGAAACAGAGACAGTGCCTTAAGGTTGTATATATAAAGTCAAGAAAATGGTTATGTTTACGAAACTGAAATATAAAGGTTTCGTTATGTCATGATTATTTACAAGGTAGACTTTAATAAAACAACAAGGGTTAAGTGATGTTATGTACGTTACTTGACACACATTTATTGGCATACCGTAAACCTCACCTTCTAACTGCACGTACCACTAGTGTATTATGGAGTCTGTCTCATCAGGTCGATAGACACCAGGTATCGTATTAACTCGTCTCAAACCAGACGTCGTTGTGTGTATGTGAGTAGGCGACTGCAAGTCTTGACGAGTTCACGTGAACGGAAACTCCCTTGACCTTCTCTTATTTTTTAATCTCCAGTGGGAGTTTGTGTTGAATATCCATCTGGTTACTCTAAGAAATCAGATTCGTGGTCGGTTGGTGGGTGTTTAACAAAATGCATGAATTTCAATAAGCATATTCAGACTGAATATGAGACCTATATCACGTTTTTTTTAAAGAAAACAGCTACAAGTAAGCCTTAGAAACTTAAGTAGATGAATAAATAGATAGTGGTGGATAGACGAATAGCCAGAGGGAAAGAAGGTGAACGAACAGGGCAGACAAATACATAATAGGGAAAACGGAATCATCTTACAAGAGTACTGCCACACAGTATTTTATGAACGAGTGTTACTTAGTGTTTAACATATCAGAATGCAGATCAAAGGGTCTAGGGTTCGAGATGATGCCACTATATAGATATGATTGCCTTTCCTCTGGTCATTAGCTCAAAATTATGACAGTGTAACAGAAAACCAGGGACATCTGACCCAGCCATTTAGCCCACATGCGCGTAAGAAACTTTTTCGGGTTTGAAATTTCAGTTCAAATGTTATTGAATAACCATTTAGACTGTGACTGTACAATTGGAATAGTAACCTATTGTAATTAGATCAATGATGACAAAACGTGCATCTTACCAAGAAAAATAAACAGTTAATAGAAAAAAATATGCTTTTTAAAAAAATCAAAGTTCTCTACAAAGCTATTGTAATTAAAAACATAGAGTGGGCACATTAAGTGGAAATAAAACAGCTGATTTTAGATTTGATTTATTTCTTAGGTTTGAAGATAGCGGAGACAGTTTGATCCTTATTCGGAGACAAATTCTAAAACATCGTGTCTCTATGTCGGTATGTCTGCGGAAGCACTCCTCTAAAAACCGGGTTTCGATACAAATGGTAAGCAGAGCACAAATAGTTCATTGTGTAATTTTGTGTTTAATTCTAAAAGAAATAAATCTACGACAACCTTAGTGCTTAATAATAGTGCACTTGTGTGTTACACATTTTGAGGTGTGCATCATGAATTTCTCAATATATTTGCTACCCCTAACTTGTCTTAATTCATGTTGCTAGTAAGAGTTTTGAAATTGTTATTCAGAATAAAAACTACCCAATGTCTTTGCAAAAGTCACACAACAGCTCACGAGAATCTCCTAACGATAGGCAATGTTTTGTGTCTGCCATTGTATTTTGAAATTTCATTTACACATTTTGACTGTTTCACTTACAGCGAGCGTCTAAGGCGAAAGAAAAAGAATGCAGTAAGTATACTATTTGTTATTTTTATTGGTTCATGGATAGGAAAGGATCTTTCATCTACTTACTTATTACGAACGTATAAAATCTTAAGAGTATATATATACGAAAAAAGTCTTAAAACTTCTTAAGACTTACCAATCATTTCTAAACGATTTTCTTTATTAAAATTGTTATAATCCTACCCTCTGTATTCTGTCATATGTGTATGTAAGTTGTGCTTTAGCTATTAAATATAAAAGATATACATATTTTAATTGAAACTTTTTTTCTTCCGCTTGAAGAACACTTTATCAGAGCGCCCCCACACATTTAATGAATACATTAATAAACCAGTATCTCAGTTCTGAATAGGCTTAATGCCTCTACACAGCAATAAACCAAGCACATAAGAATGTAAAATGTTTAAATTGTGAAACATCAACCTTGCTTATCTATATCTTGCTTTGAAGGACCAGTACATTAACTGCAAGGATATAACAACTTGGACCTGTTACACCGTATACTCCGGCTTTCCCAAATGGAAACAAGCTGCTATTTCCTTCGTAACGCCGTATCGAAGAGTGAAACATTTTTTATTGCTAACATTTCCATGCTTTACAGTTCATCCTTCTTCTTTCAAAGCCCGGAACGAAAAAACGTATAGAGCATTATTACACTCAGAAGACAGCTTTTAGCAAAGTTTTAAAGAAGACCATGCACTGCTTTCTTGAAGAAAAAACAAATGGTTGAGTGTAGTTAGAGAAATATTATACAATAACTTAATCAAGCAGTATTTATCCCAAGATAAAAATTAACTATTATATTTATATTTGTGCGTGTAAGTCATTTTAAGATATCTTTTGAAACAAACAAGACACTTTAAAAATGCGTAATAGTTTACGCTAACAATATTATATATTTGTTTCATGTAACTCTGACTAACCATCATTCGTCAACGTGAAATGGTAAATATCCCCCTGTGACTAAGTGGTGAGCCTCAGGGCTGATAATACTAGAATTCAGGATTGGATGCTCTCAGAGAGCATTACGAAGACGTTAATCTTTTTAATAACAGGTACATAGAATAGGCAAATCAAATGTTTATGGCAGATTTAATGTTGAACGAGATATACTGAACAAAAAACAGCATAACTTGTAGAATTGACAAAACACATTACAGACCTTAAGGGCTTTTCCTTACATCTCAGAATGAATTGTAATAAAATATTTTCATTACCACTAACCCTTTTTGTAGGTTAATTTTAACCTTCCAATTTACGGATCGATGTGATAGTTTTTGTACGTGTTCTCGTTTAGTTTCTAGTATGTCTATGATATACAGGACCGCTTTTGACTAACTTTGATACAAAAAAATATTCCCGTAAAATTGATAGTTGTATTTTCACATGATGTAATAATAAACAGACAATCAGCATTTATTATAAATACTGGTATTGTGTTATTAACACTTTTACTAATTCTGATTCGTTAATCACATAGATGAAACTAATAATAACTACAACCAAATTAATGAATTAATTATAATTTTAGCAAACGAATAGTCAACCAGTTTCATGTGTGCGCACGTAGAGAGCAGCACCTCTATACGGCAAAACTTATAGCAAAACTATAATTCAAGCTTATTCATCGTTACCGCTGTTCATATAAAATTTATAGAGACACATATTTTCTTGTTTAGTTTGTAAGACACACACACAGCTCTCTGCCACTTTCAACATATTAGACTAATTTGAAAGTATATTTATACACTTGGAGAAGAAATAATTTATAAGTAAAGATAGAAATTTCTCATATAAATATTACAGTAACTACGTAAGAATATTCTTGGCCTCTGTAGTTGCATTCATTTTCTCTCGTTGCTCGAATTTAAATTTTAACTATTGCTTTTCCCTTTGGATTTTTAATTAGTTCAGAAGAACTATGCCCTGTGAACATTCACAACACGTGCCTTTCAGGGAACTTAATTATTTGCATTGAATCAGGTTCACTGGAAGTTTATTTTCCTACAATATAATGGAATCCTCTCACACAGAAAGGCGTTCATTTGGTTATAATGGAACGAAATAAAGTTAGCGTTAGCCTAACTAAATCGTGTATTCAGAATTAAAGTAACAACAAAGAATATCATGGTCGGCATTTACGCTACAGCTGGCCTTGTTGGTTTTCAAGCCTGAAGTCATAACAGTTTTCCAATTCTATTAGACGAAAGTTTAATAAGTTGCTGAACAAATAGCAGCACAGCATTAAATAAACTGAAATACTAAAGATAATAGTTGTGTATAGAATAAACTACGAGAGCTCAGAGCATTAATTTGAAAGTGGAATGACAAAATACAGTCAGATGTTTTAAGTTTATTATATGCTTAATTTTTATCGTTTTGTTATCAAGATAATCCTTACAAATCCACAAATATGTCAGATAATAATAGAAAGTCAAAAAAAAGGTTATGAAATTACCACAAATAATTTATCGTTAATTTTTATTCAATTAAAAATTCAACATGCCTGTAGATTAAATTATATACTCTAAGAAAGTTAAGAGTTAATGAATGTGCACGTAACTATTAAACTAAGAAACAAACAGGAGAAACGGCGGCGATCTTGCTTGACTTCTAGCACAGGTACATAAAAATAAACAGATCATAAAACAGTCAGAAATGCACCAGCAAACACTAAGTGCATAAAAATTACAAAATAAGATTTAATATTACAGTACAATAATTCATCTAATTAACACCATTAAGAAATAACATTTATAAATTATGATTTTACATACATTTTATTCAATGCAGATTATAAGAGACAGTCAGCTGACTAGATATAAATGTAAAACCAAAGAACCGGTATAACTTCGAGTCGTTAACCAAAGCCTTTAGGTCTAACTATATTATTCTGTCTGCTTAAATTTCCTTGACAAGAGTTAGGTTACACGTATACGTAACCCATTAATAAATGAGTTTCGTACAGGCAGTAGCCAGCAGGTAGGGGTACCACCACCACAACAACAACAAGTTATTTACCCTCTTTCCACATCGAGATGGAAAACTTGTTCTCATACATAATGTCCTCGTTTATGTCGGGTCAAATCTACGTCAGGTTATAAAGTGACGAAAAAATCTACAATCTTTAGAAGGTTGTGCTGCCATAGCAACAGAACTTGAACTTAATTTATAAGTTAATCTTTCTCTCGCTAATTACTGATAACGTTTCGTGAGCCTTACGACGTAAATAATTAAATTAGTAAACATTTCTTTAGTGTAGAATTTCAATGGCAGTGACTTTCTTTAAAAGCAGTGTTTCTTATTTAAATATTTTATATATTTCAAGACAAATTAAAAGAATAATAATAATAAATAACAAACACACGCGAATAGAAAAAAACATATCCCTAAATGCGTAATAACTGTTCTAATTCGATAACTTGCAAACACTTTTCCACTGGAAATTAGAATGCGGTGGTTAAATCCAAGTATGTTAAGGAGTATTCCACCATGTAGTGGACATATTTACTTGTTGGTGAATTTTTCCTACTGTGTTTAGATTTTTTCATTCGCAATGCAGCTGATCGTAGAAAGACTCTGTTCATGTTTTTCAAATACAAACTTTGAGCTCATAGCTCCATCTCTTGACCGATTTGAGATCTAATTACAGCCGTGGCTATTGAGAATTCTTTCTTGTTCCCAGTGAGAATGTTATCACCAACATTATATTAATAAAACAAGTACAATATAGTACGCACCATCTCTTTTAAAGATCCCAGTAGTATTTTATATTTCTGAATATGAGTGAAATTTTAGACTATTGCACTAGTATTTTATATTTCTCGACACTCTTAAAATGGTAGCCTATTGCACTTTCCATTTTTACATTTTTAAAAACGAGAAATGACAAGTCAATTGTTCAGTAACTCAGCTGTTCTAAAATGTAACCCACGACGCTTATCTTAGATTAATGATCGATTCTTATTCTCTTTTTGCAATTAA
This sequence comes from Carcinoscorpius rotundicauda, assembly GCA_011833715.1. Classification (NCBI taxonomy): domain Eukaryota; kingdom Metazoa; phylum Arthropoda; class Merostomata; order Xiphosura; family Limulidae; genus Carcinoscorpius; species Carcinoscorpius rotundicauda. The sequence goes on along the minus strand of CM022400.1, from coordinate 25,623,885 downwards.
ATAAACTATCACTGAAGATCCTCCTGCTCCTATATCACGCACCTTCCTTCATCGCCATCTCCTAATCAGCACCATCAACCCTCAATTTTTCGTAAACCTTTTCTTAAGTTAATTCTTGACCTTGTTATTTTCTTCCTTTCCATAAATGTTTGATAGTTTCTTCCTCATTCATATCATATTATTTTCCAGTCCTTCCATTCATATCACCCACTAATATCATATTATGGGCTTTCTTTCCTGAAAGATTTCCTCAATTATTTACCTTTTCTGATTATTATAAACCGCAAAAATGATTCCCTCTTGTTTCTGTTTCTTGTATTTTATTGGCGGCCCCATATGCTCTTCTTCTGCCTTCAATTTTGATCACAAAAGTTACCTTTTCTTCTTTTATACTACCTCCTTTTGCCAGTTCTTTGTTGTTGTTTTTATTTCTCTCTGTCATTTTAATTTCTCACTTGTACGTGATGTCAAGTTTATTTTCTATTATACCTCAGGCTTCATGTTTCCAAACATAAACTTAAACATGTCCTTATTCACATTAAATATTGATGCCACACTTCACATTAATATTTCAGAATTTTCTTCTTTTACTTGTTTGTTTATTGTTTTCTATTATCTGTATTGTGTAGATCTCTTTTTTTCTCTGTCCTATCACTCCGGTTTTCTGCCTCTTTACTTACCCAAAATTTCTTGTTCTTCGTTTATCAGCTTCGTATATTTTGTTATCTAAGTTTTCTGACTTTCATTTAAAAACTTCGATTCCCCTCGGTGGACTCAGCAGATAGCCAAATGTGGTTTTACTATAAGAAAACACACACATTTAAAAAACCACTTCTAAACTTTGTCCCATTCAAAATCTTGGCTTTCAATTCTTCTCTTTCCATATTATACAATCACGCCCTTCCCCTCTTCGTTAATTTTTATGAGGTAGTTGTCCTTAAGATAGACTGATATACTTACATACCTTTTAAATTCCTTCAGTTACTGTTCTTTGTTTTCCAAATATTTTACACTCATATAATTATCAGCGTTGGGCACTTTCTTCTTTGTGTTCCAACTCAATGTGTTCGAGTAATTCCCAATGAAACAAATTCATAAGATCCGTCCCATATAAATGTACTTATTAAATCTATCTCTTTACTAGTATTCAGCAGTCTGTCTTTTACATATATTTTCCAATCCATAATTTTGTTTGTTTGTTTGATAATGGGTCAACTCCTGAGCTATTCTTTACCAACGAATAGAACTTTGTAATTATAACTATTCTACTGCTGAAAGTGAGAATGTTTCCGTAGATGGGATTATATTCCATAACCTCCAAATTGCGACTCGAAGGTCACAACTACCAGGTCATGCGAGGCCCTTTTTTTGCTTGCTCTGCTAACTTTTCTCTTTAGACCGAAAATTCTGTTTCAAATTACGTCTTTTCTGTTTTCCTTTTTTAAAGTTACATTCAATTCATCCAGTTGTAATTTAATTTCTTCGCTCTCTGTTTTTACTTTGCTTACACTTTACTTTTTATTTCCTTTTTTTGTAAGTAACATATCTTAAATGGTTTGAAAACTTTAATGGACTGCAATTGCCTTTTGAAAGAAACAGAGATAACTTCCAGCTTCTATGATAAGGTCTTTGTCAGATATATGTTTTTATATCTTTTCAAAGTTTCTTTAGCTGAAAACATATCTCTCTCATTTAGATAAACTCGCCTACGGTAGCTCAGTGGTAATCATGTGGACTTACACACTAAACACTGGGTTTCGATGCCAGTGACACACAGAGCACAAATGGCCCACTACGTATATTTCAGCTTAACAGCAAACAACAAATAAAACTGATATCTTCTATTTTTAACCAAATCTCCTACCTTCATTAAATAAGCCAATTTTTCATGACGTATTCAATGGTAATTCTGAAGACGTATACCCACAAAAAGGAGTTTCGATACCCGTGGTAGGCACAGAACAGATAGCCCACCGTGTAGCTTTGAACTCAAAAACAAACAAACAAAATCATTTGTGGCGACTTTGAACTCAAAAACAAACAAACAAAATCATTTTTGGAAATTCCATTGGTTTAGCATCCTCAACTTTACTACACGTTTCGTTACAAAACATATCTTCTCTATACGTAACAAACTTCTTCAACACGGAATCATCAAGCCCTCCAAATATTCTGCTTTTTAACAACTTTCTTGTGTTATTTTCAAGTGGAATCTTGTTAAAACACGTCTACCCTCTCCTCAAACAATCAGTGCCTTTACAAAATTTGAAAATACTTGTGAATTCTTACTTGTATATGAATGACTTCAACAAAACATTTATATCTATTATCAACGAAACAAGGTATTCTGTTATCAAACTTTAAATGTATACCATCACCATAATTTAGCAAAACCTAAATAAGCTCTTAATGAAATTATTGAATTAGCAAGCATAATAAACATAAATAACAACTAAAATAACTGCTTCAAAATACATTTATATTATTTTTGGCAGTAGTAATTTTTAATTTTATACTTATATATTTACAAATGTTAAAATATTTATGTTTTAAATACATAATATACGTACCAGACTGTTCCAGATTTCACTCATAAATATTTTATAGCGAAAGAGAAACAAAAAATGAAGTGTGTGTTTTGTATATATATATATATGCATAGAAAATCACTATGCATACTTATTTCTTTTGAAGCTTAAAAATTAATAAAAATATAGAATTTATTTCAGAAATGTTCTATTTTAATTCTATAGTGCATGAGGACAGAGAAATAATGAAATTATAATGAGATGTTTAAGATCAAAGTTTTTTAATGTGAATTATAGTTAGAATTAAATAATTATTTGTTCAAAAAAATAACTAATGAGCTTCAATCGTTATGAATTTACAATGTTAAATTTCCTGCTAGATGAAGCTCGTGTGAGTACCGTGAGTTCCGCGTTTCGAGCTACAACTACCGCGAGCACTTACCGCATACGTTCATCCAGCCCTCGACTCGACACGGAAAATCGTATCTTCCACGTTTAAACATGATGAAACGGTCCATTTAAAGCCTTTTATCTCAGTTGTTTTTCATTTCCATGGAAGTCGCTTTAACATCTCCCAAATGTTATTTATGCACAGAATTTCAGTCTCAGCATCTTTAAATATTCAGTCTACACCTGCACCAAACAACCGTTTAGATATGGACACTGAAAATCTTCTGGTGATAAACACTTTACGCTTTTTGAAGTGTAAGCTATTTCGAATCCTAGAGGGCGCCACAAATTAGTACCCGCAATACCGGTTCACCCGCACGACTTTTGAATAGAGCATGCGTATAAGACGTAAGTATAGCCATTTCTTACAAAGTGTTCGCCATAATAATATAAACATCAACAAGCAATAACCCATACGAAATACCAGTTTGTTTTTTTCTAAACTAAACCGCAAACTTATGTGTAACAAAAGCCCGAGGATTAGTTTCTCTTATGATTTTTTGCATCCAAAGTCAGAAAGGAGAACATTTCAAATGTCAGTATAATGAAATATGTTTTATTAGAGTTTTGGGTGCATACTACTTGGTCTGGCATAGCCAGGTGGTGAAGGTGCTCTACTGGTAATATAAAGATCGTGGGTTCGAATCCTCGTCGCAACAAACATGCTCACCCTTTCAGCAGTGGTGGCGTTATAATGTTACGGTCAATCCCACTATTTGTTGGTATAAGAGCAGCCTAAGAATTGGCGATAGTGGGTGGTGATGACTCTCTGCTTTTACTCCAGTCTTACACTGCAAAATTAGGGACAGATCGCTGTCGTGTAGCTTTGCTTGAAATTCAGAACAAATGTGGACATACCCCTTAAATATTTACGGTGTTACAGGAAAATATTGTTATCGAGGTAAGTACACACAATGGTTAATATTTGAATAGTTAATCGAAACTCAAACATAAATAATTTTTTTATTATTATTTCAATTTCTGTGAATCACATTTTAATTATTTATTGTCGCCCATTATCAACCCGGCAACTCTAATGAAGTGGTGTTGCCCAGCGAAATCTGGGTTTTGCCTCTCAAGCAACTGCTTAACACAGATTTTTCACACTATTTTCAGTAAAAAGTTTTTAATTTTTATTTTTGAAGATAAGCAACTGGAGACCATCACTTTTGATATTGTAGTGTTAAAGTTGAGGCTTGAGTTGCTCACATTAACCTATTTTTCTGACTCTACTTATCAACTGTAGATATTATTGTCACTGAGTCAGGGGATATTCAATCAATATGTGATCATAAGAGTGTGTATAACGCTAATGTTTGGTGTTCGATCTTTGCAGTAGGTACAGCTTTGCGCTTAACGACAATCAGACGAGTAGTGCACGAGGATTCAAATCTATCTTTTACTGATATTTATTGGAACAACTACAGAACCTATTATAACAGACTCATTGATTATTTAAAGTTAAGCTCAACCTGCCTTCCCTCTAGTCTCAGACTGCTAAATTAGGGACGTCTAGAGCAGATGGCTCTCGTGTAGCTTTGCGCGAAATTCAAAAACAAACAAACAGACTTTTCCGCCTCCAGGGTATGAACATGTCTTACCCAACACCGAGACAGAGAGAGAGATCGCCTAATATAAAGAAGTGTCAGTAACGAGAAGAGTTAATTCATTATTAGAAAAATATATAGTTTTTTGTAGATTGAGACGATGTAATAAAAGTCACTTTGAAGTAATATTCTGTGAAAAGTTGAATTAATAAATAACGGTATATAAGAAAATATATTTAACTGACACTGGTGACAAATGTTGAGAATGCTGAACACTGACTTTTTATCTTTGTTTGAGAAACACGTGTTGAAACAAAGACCGTGAACACAATATAATGTATATAGATTTGAAATAACCATTAATGTAATATTGTTGAAAGATTAAATATAACTAACTAATTCAAACCTTGTACTTCACTCGGTTTGTAAAAGTGAGGGGTGACCGTTGTGTTGTTAAATATATTTTATTCCTACAAAATATACTAAAGCTGCTCTTTCTTCACAATGATAACAAGTAAGAGTTTTAATAGTTAATACGGTACTAAAAGTTTATTTCAGAAAAAACACAGTTATTAATGATATTGAATAATTACGTTGCTTCAAATTCTTAGAGTTAAAAGCTTTACCGACTTATTTGATACTGTTCTTCAATATGGAAGATGTTTTTTCTTTTCCACCGAGAAGCTTTCTTTTCAGTAATGTTTACTTAATATCTCATCTTCTCTGAATTTATTGCACGAAACAAAGCATTGTTTAGTCAACACTAAACATACGATATGTAACACAAATTTTGTTCCTGGATTGTATGTGTTATTTCTTGGTTGCTTACATTGTAAAAGTATAGAAAATGGCCATTATTCCCTTCAGACTTTGCTTTTGTGACCTGGATAATAAAATTTAGTATTTAACCTATTTTCTATGTAGAAAAGGGAAAATTTACACATTTTCATTTACATAAGGTCTGAATGAAACAACATATGAATCGAGATGTACATGTATTTATACTAAAGTTACACAGAAATGAACAAAAATGTTTAGAAGTGAGTAGTTTTTCGAGATTTGCAACTGTAATGTAAATTACTTTCAGGTATTAGCTCCCAAATATAGTCTCCCATCATGTTTTCGCTATACGTTCCTTGGTAGCGACATTCAAAGTTCAGTATATCTTAGTGGAAACGCTCACCTTACTCCTCTGAGTATGCTTCCATGTTCTCATTGAATTTATCAAGATGAGCATCAAGGATATGGACTTTCAGGAACATTCTGCAACCCATTTTGCCGCAGTTCTTCACCAGAATCTCAACCAGTTCCATTTGGAAGTCTCCGATAACCTCCCAGCCATACTCATCATGCTTCAAGGCTTCTAGCAAGGTCTTGATGCTGTTGTATTCCTCTTTGATGTGCACCGAATGAGCCAGGAGAAGAGACGGATACTGATTCCCGTTATGGAGGAGAACAGCTTTGAGGCTTCTGGATGAGCTATCAATGAAGAGTGAAAACTGTGTTACGTAGTGATATACATATGAGATGAAAACTTAGGTATATATATATATATATATATATTTAATATGCTGGTGCTTTTATTCGTGGCCCGATATGGCTAAGTAGTAGTGGCATTCAACTTACAATTTGAGGGTGGTACATTTGAATGCCAATCTTACGAAACATCGGGGCGTTATAATGTTATGATCAATCTCACTACATGTTAGTAAAAAGTAGCTCAAGAGTTTGCAATGGCGGATATGATATCCTTTGTAAAGCACTGCGCGAAATGACAACCAAACGAAATGATTTTGCTAAGGGAACTCTTGAAAGAAAAACCAATGCTATTTCTTTGAATTTTTTTATTTAATTATTTTTTTATGTTGTCGTAACAAGAGCAAAATTTTCTCTTGAGCTTCATTAGCAGTAGTAAAGCTTGATGGTGCACTGTTTGTTGGTAAATAAAATTAGTTTTATTCAAGCACCAAGAAAGAGGAGTTTAGCACTTGTAGCTTGTAACTAAAGTTTCTCTTACTCTATGATACCATAAACATTTTGGTATAGATTTGTTTTTCTTTGATAAAAGATAATCTGGAAAGAAAGGAGATTTTATAAAAAAAAAAAAATAAATTTCTTACCATCCAACTTTTTTATGAATAATTCTTTGCTTTTTAATGATTTCAGAAAGTGTTCTCCGGAAAATGTACCAACGATTGCTATTTAGTATTCTTAAATAGAGTGAAAATTGCTAAAAATAAATAATTAGTATTAAAAGTTAAATTCCAAAAATAACTTTTTTGTTCCATATCTCGATTTGGTACCACTCAACAGGCAGAGCTATCCGAATTCAGTCACCTTAGCTGAACCACTTTGATTTACTTCTGGCGTTCCTCACACCGCTAAAAACTGGGTTTCGATACTTGTGGTGTGCAGAGCACAGGTAGCCCATGGTAAAGCTTTGTGCTTGATTACAAACAAAGAAACTTACTTCTGGCAGAAGTCATTCCATTATTAATTTTGTTGGTAGAAAGATTATTTATTTCTTTGATTGAAATTCGAGCAAAACTACCCCAGTAGCAGTAGCCCCTAGTTGCTTTCCCTCTAGTCTTACACTGCTAAATTAGGGACGGCTAGCACAGATAGCCCTCGAGTAGCTTTGTGCGAAATTCCAAAACAATCAACAATCAAACATTAGCCCCTAATTTTGAAGTGATAGACGAGAGAGAAAACAGCTAGTCAAAAACATCTACTGCCAATTTTTGGGATACTCTAATAGAATAGGGGTATTTTTTGGGGGATTCTTATATCGTACCTTCAGTTGGCTGCAATATGTGATGTATCTTTTTTATTTTTCGTTTTTATCGTCATAAAGATGCGAATTATGGAGCTTCACATGGTCCGATACGCTGACAAACAAATCACATTTGATCCCCATTTCTTACTGAGTCTCGGAATGTAGAGAGCCGTGTTAGATGTTTGAATATATAATTTTATTTATTTTATTATATTAATATAGGTCAGCTTCCGGTCAAATGAAATGTTTGTTTTATTGTTCTAGATCGTTTGGAATTAATTTATCATATTTTTTTGCTGCACATTTTTCAAAAACATGATGTTGTATTTAACGCCATCTCTTGGCTGATAATACAAAATATAATTTTCTGACGTGTAAGGTCAACATTTAAATTATTATTTCTTTTTTTTTACGTATCAGAATAATTACTCAGAAAATTTAATTTATTTTACTTTTTTAGCTCAAGATATGATATTCAAACAAGTTGAAAAAATTATATACAATAACAAAATCTGTTTTGTCTATGAAATTATGTGATTGCGTGTAAGAATAATATTTTTGTTTTTTATTTGTACTAATAAGCATTGTTTGGTTTTGTGAAAACAAGTCCAAGTTTGTATGAATACCAGCTACGAAAATGATCAAAATAACAGCTCAATAAAGAAGTAATCGGTTTGATCAGTGAGTCTGATGTTATATGAAACGAGAATACCATTGTATTAAAAGCTCTGAATTTTTAAAACAAGTGGGACCGAAATGTCTATTTTTAAGGTGGACACTAATTTTTCAAGGCTGTTGTGCGAAGTAATAAACGATACGTGTAAAAAACATCATAAAAGAAATCTAATAAATGACAGGAAAAATTAACTGCTATAAAACATCGTAAGTGTAAACTTTTACAAAAACGTCATAAAAATAAAAAACAATTAGAAAACTTTTGCAAATGAAAGCTAAGAAACATCGTGAGTACAACCAAATGAGAAGAGCTTTTATCAACAAGTGGTAAAGTATTTTATCCAACTCTTCATTAAATTTTAATTATAATCATGGTCCCAGTTTTTATTTATGCTTGGAAAGGATTCTGTATGGAAGACCCATGAAAGCTTGACAAAACATTAATGTCTAGTGTTAACATCCTAGTAATTGTGATAATATGCTCTTTCATCAAGCCAAGTTTCTTCATTAAAGAATATTATATGAAAATTTCGAAAGTCATTCAAATTAATGTAATTTTGCGTAGTTTTAAATGGATATTTATCGATTATCATTATATAATTATTAGTCAAAGCATAAACACTACTTATATTTTCCTAGAAATACATTCGTACACGACTAACAAATAAATATATTCTGAACAAAAACAAAATTCCATTTGACTTTTCTTCTCTCTGTAACGTCACTACTATACGTTAATCAATTACATTGTTAAAGATAAGAACACCTGCATTTGAATTTAGTTTTACCATAAAGATAAATATGCTCTGAAACACCCCCTTGTATTGGTTTGTCTGTACTAACATTTGTTCTTATAATTCAATCAGCAATGGGATGAAACATCAAAAAATAAAATTTATAATAAATATCAACTCATTATTCTTCACCGGCCCATTACGAGTTTCCATAAAAACAATATGATATAAGAGCATTTTAATTACCCTGTCTGTTGTAAACTGCTCTCTGACACGGTCTTTCACTCAATTTCAGAGTTCGTCACGTTGCAACCCCTTAAGTCTTTGTATATACTTTGTTTATTTCGGTACTATACGAGACAAAAACTCGAATCAAGTTAAACGCCCAAGATGATAAAGCAGCTGACCAATCTTATTGTGATGCTTCACCATACTTGTTACCTTATAAGGAAGTCATGCTTCGCCAGCTTTGGTGTTGTGTGCCATTCAACTTCCAATTTGTATACTTCCCCAGTAAAATCTATACAGAATACAGCTTTACTTTGCTTTTTATTTACTCTTGTCTATACAACAGAATATTCCAATTCACGTTTTCATTCGTATTTTTCTGCTTCTTATATTTGATAACAGCACTGTTTATAAACCAGCTTTAAAAAGAAGGAAAGTCTCTTATTCAGAACAATAGATATTTTCAAACTGACAAATTTCTATTCACACCACAACAAGTTACTTGTGATAACATACCAGACCAATTAAATTTAACCTGATATGTTTTAATTTTCCAACTTTAAACACTACAGCTTTACATTTGACAGTAAATTTTCGATGTGTTATGTTAATTAGCAGGGCTTCCATATGGTATTTATTTTCTACTACCTCAGTAGCTAACTTGTTGCAAAGTACCTGTTTCACTTCACACAGATTTTTATCAGTTATATGTAAGTTTTCTTATAAGTTTAGAACTAGTCAGACGCCAAAAGCTGAAAACATTAATACACTTTCCCATTTCCTGTCTAACGGATATTCTAATACTAAGGCCAAACTTTTTTAAATGGTGAAAGACAAGACGTTGATTCATGCATAAAATAAAATGCTTTTTGCTACAAGAAGCTGTGATCTGGAGATTAATTAATGTTTCTGAAATGATTTATTTGTTTTAGCACAAAACTACCTAAATAGACTAGCTGCACTCTGTCTGTAATATGTAAGCTAACCCCGAATTTTAGTTTTGTAAGTGGGTAAACTTCCCACTTCCCACTGATGAAAAAGCCTCTAAAAATCACACCCTAATTATCTGTTCCTCTCGTGTCTCATAAACCAATTTGTCTTTTTCTGCAAACTCTTTCTCTAAAGACAAAAAAACAACACATTAACTTCTCTTGTTTTTTATTTTTGTTTTGCTTTAAATATCCATTGTCTCAGAGCAGATAAGATCTTTAAGTCAATGTCGGCTAGTTTATACTTGCAACACTGTAAGTGTCTTAATGTAAATGAAACCAGTAAGTCTGGAAAAGTTTTAGTTTTGGAGATTTATAGAAATTAAAATTCATCCAAAATCTACAAAATCATTAGCAAATAGATAATGATACCTATTTCTAACTAAAAACAGCAACCTGAATTAGATTAATCTAACCAAATCAGTAGCCAGAAAAATAAACGAAACTAAAATTTTAATTAAATATTTTCCAATACACATATACACAAAACGTGTTATTATGATTTACAAAAAAAACGAACTTCAAGAAACACACACACACACTATAAACTTGGAAGTTACTGGTTAGAAAACTAATTGAATATTTTACTTCATCAAATTAGTAATAGTTAGGAAAGCTTTTCCAAAATGCTAACACAATTGAACGACTTTAAATGTCAATGCTATATTAAAGGTTTGGACAAATATCTAAGCAGACTTTTTGAACGTAAAACGCAAGAATGTTGTCAGATTAACTCGATTCATGGAGTTAAAACTGAACGGATTTACAGCTTTTTGTCGGTTGTGTTATTTACTGACTTGTGATTTGTTCATATTGAGTACGCATGCCAAAATCAGAAATCAAGCTTAGTTTCAATGTTGACATTTCATTTGTTATCGTAAAATATGTTTAGTATTGATTATTTGTCAATATAAATATAAACCACGAAATATTTAGAAAAAACAGAAGAGATAATTAGTAGTAATTCCTGGATCATTTCATTAGAAACATCAATTAGCATCTTTTCAATGCGACTCGCCTGGTATCATATTTGGCTGCAACACATTACAATAATCTTTTCTTTTGTTTGTTTTGAGCTTCATGCTACCGACTAGTTTAAGTTAAAAATAAGCTATACGAACAAGTTTAAGAAGATAATTACACATATTGTTCCAAAGAGTTATTGTTGTTTGTATTACTCTATTAGGAATTTTAAACTGGATATCTTTTGATCTAATTGTACTTAATTATTTCACACAGAACACAAACGACGAAAAAAGTTCGACTTATTCATAGGGAGATTCAAAAAGTTTGGATCAATGAGGTTTGTGGGTATTTGAAGTTTGACTGAAACGTTTTACTTGAAAATCAACTTGAAATGAATTGCCCAAAACAGAAATTTAAATTCTAATTTTAAATATTTACACATTTGAACTTCAACCAGGATTTTTGTAGTCTTTTAAAACTGCATTCCAAACTATTACTTCAAAGACAAAAAATACTGGCATGGACAACAACATAAAACTCCAAAACCCTTATTATCGTATGAGAGATCCTTAATGTGAAAATTTCGAACACCTAAGTAAAGATACGTATTTTGGAGTTTCTGAAAAGAACATATAAAACAAGCGCTCGATACTTTTTTTTTTTGCTTGCTCATCATTTTTCATGAATTTTATGAGTATTTTACTAGTTGATAAACATAATTTTATAGTTATAGTTATAGTTTTGTATCTATGTTAATTTTTTCAGTTACTGACTTTTTTGCCTAAAGATTGTTTTGTGTTGCTAATAAATTGAGTTTTATTTCTTTAGAGAAAAAAATAATAGTTCTTTTAAAGCAACATCTAAAATTTTGCTATTTTTTTATTTTCATATTAAAGGCCCCCCAGTGGCTAAGCGATATGTCTGCGGACTTACAACGCTAAAAACCGGGTTTCGATACCCGTGGTGGGCAGAGCACAGATAGCCCATTTAGTAACTTTGTGCTTAATTAAAAAAAAAAAAATTGTATTAAAGATTGGGAAAAGTTAAATATTAACCACTAGATGGCGACACACCGGATACCAACTTACTAATTTTATTACATTGGTATGACAATAGTGTTCAGTTGAAATTATAGAAAATAAAGATATAAAAAAAAACACTTTAATCACGTACAGCCCATTGACTTTCTGATGAGAAAAAGTAACTACTAAAATAGCTTTACCTTATTTTATTAAAAACATTTCGTGCTTTTGTATCATGGAAAAAAAAGACAATTTTGTTTTCAAGAATTTTATTTTTCTTTCTTTTCTTAAGTGTTTTTCCTATGAACGTAGAAGTTATTATTTAGGTAATATTTCTTACACATCAATATAATTATATTTATAATTATAATTTTACACATAATTAAGATAACGCACAAGTTAATTTTAATTTACGTGACATTGTTTATACAAGTTTTGTGTAACCTTCTCTATGTTTATTGTATTTTTATTGTAATCCATTAACATTTCCTTTGCGATTTTTAAAGTGAATTCATTTCTTTCTTTTTTTCTAAATAACTGAAGTTTTCCTCCTTTTTAATCACATTACTGACTAAACTTCTTCAATTTAAACCGAAAATTAACCCACATGTTGCGATATGTCTCCGCATTTACAACGCTAAAATCAGGCGTTCGATTCCCCTCGGTGGGCTGAGCAGATAGCCCTTTGTGGCTTCGTTGTAAGAAAACACAAACCCAAATGTTTTGAAATTTTTTATAGAAATGAAAAATTTTCTAGCCATCTATTTGCAATTGGTTCTTAATCGAAGTTAATTCGATAATGTATGAGATTTTTGTTAACGTTGCTCTTTTTCTTTATGAAGACTCAGCGTGTTGGTTAAAATAATAGCAATTCTCTTTTTCTTAGTCATTAATATTAGGAAACGTATTATTACTCCAAAGGCCAGGATAGAGGTCATAAGAAAAGTTTTGAACTCACGCTATTTTAATGATCCTGGTCTGTAGATTACCCGGATGTAGAAATGTATCCAAAGGGCTTTATTGTTCACGTTTGCATTGTTTCGTGAGGCTATACACTGTGCGTAGATGAACATTGCCGCAAGTAGGTCACCGGAAATAACTATTTTACAGGTCATTTCACAACTACTGGTACCACCATTGTCCACTTAATAATGGGAGCTAATAAACCGGGAAAATGCTTGATGAAAAGAGAGAAGATATGACTAGGGCTACTGCACTTATGAAGCTTAAAGCACCAGCGTGAATAATATCGTGAAATTTAGAAGGTTCATATTAGGATGTATCAATACACATTGTACATTAATACATATTCGCCTTTAAATGTATTCTTATTTAAGAAAAAAAATATTTATTTTTTAATATAATTAGGGTAAAAACGAATAATGTTTTCAAGACAATAAGATTTAGAAAAAAAGACAGCGCCGCTGATTTCTATCAAAATTGAGCTGTCCATAATACAAAAGATTGGCTAACATTATGTGAAAAAAAAAAGACAGACGAACTAGAAAAATGATTATCTCGAAAGTGTATTCGTTAATCGTAAATATTCTACTCATGTTGTATAGTTATAAAATATTTAAATACGGATATCAGTTCTCCAGAAGAAAAAAAATCTAAAATCATGTTTATTAATTATTTCATACATAATATGCTGTCAAAAAAAGAAAGATAAAATCATTTCTCTTTATCTGCAAGATTTCGGAAAATATTAACTTCTTCTTTTTCACGAAAAAAATGCATACACCTACTGATGGTGTTGAACGCAGGGATTTCAAATGTTTATATATACATAATAAAAACTGGATGCAGACTTTTGTCGAGAAATGATAGAAGTAAACATTATATCTTTCATAAAAAAGTAGAACTGCGAGAATTAGTCAGTATGAAAATAACTCCAACAAATCTATGTATCTTACAAAATAATTTAGAGTTGATGACTTTATATTTTCTTTTACTATGACGTCACCTGTTAGTGTACATAAATGGTGTTGTTCGATGATGTCACTAAACTGTTGAGAAACATTGTTACGTGTTGCAGTTCTATTTTTAATTACGTTTTTAGGGACTTTTATATTATCTTACTAGTATCCTCCACTTATTTTACATGTTACAAACATGGCACTTCTAACCATTTAGAAAACATGGTCATTTAAATTTCCCGTCGTTTTATTTCCAAAATAAAATAACCAAAAGAGTTAAGCAGGTTTTCGTGCAGTTATTGAACTGTTTAAAAATATTTAGAATACTGATGTTTTATTTTCAGTTTTAAAGATTCATTCGGAGCACTTAACTTAAACATATGCAACTCTTGTATACTATCCACCTCGTGGCATAGTGGTATATTTGCGAACTTATGCTGCTAGAAACTGGGTTTCGATACCGGTGTTAGGTAGAGCACGGATATCCCTATATGTAGCTTGATGCTTGATAACAGAACAACATACAATTCATATACCAATGGCAATGCTCATTTTTAAAATCTTAATCAAGTTTTCTACAGTGAACGATTTATCATCATCTCATTTGATCGTCCATTGTATTAGAATAACGAATGTCAAAGTATTCATGTTCTATCAGATGAAGTTTGATTACCATTGTGTTATTATTTCTGTTAATAAACAAGGTGTTTTGAATATAGTTATAAGAAAAAATACAACTCTTTTAACTGATCCGAATAAAAACATAATCCATTCTGTCTAGCACAGTGATTCTCTCTTTAATTTTTTTTAGGAGTGGGACACCAAATTCATACGCAAGTATTAATAGCTATTTGCGGCCCAGTAAACAGATTTGGTGCAAAAGCATGTGACTTACTAAATAAATAAATAAAGTCTCATCTATTCTCAAGGTCAGTTCGCTACCTTTTTACACATTCCGGCAACACAGTTGTTTGTTTTTGAATCTCGCGCAAAGCTACACGAGGGCTATCTGCGCTAGCCATCTCTAATTTAACAGTGTAAGACTATAGGGACGCCAGCTAGTCATCACCACCCACCGCCAACTCTTGGGCTACTCTTTTACCAACGAATAGTGGGATTTACTGTAACATTATAACGCCCCCATGGCTGAAAGGACGAGCATGTTTAGTGAGACGAAGATTCGAACTCGCGATTCTCGGGTTACGAGTCGAACGCCTTAACATACCTGGCCAAGCCGGGCCTAGTTTTGATTGAGAAATTCAAATATCGTCTGAAGATTATTGTGATACATACAGTCATGTGAAAAAGTTAGGACACCTTATGAAAGCCTGTGTATTTTTCTAACATTTTTGGATATATAGATATTTAATCTCAATTTTAACAATACTGAGATATTATATGAATATAACTAAACAAGTAGAACTGAAGAAAAGACTTTTCAAGATCTTCTGTTAATGTAATGCTACAAAAATGCATATTTTAACAAAGGAAAAAGTTAGGACACCCTAGCCCCTAATAGCTAGTGAAATTTGGCTGAAATAACTGCAGTGAGACACTTCTTGTAGCCATCTGCCAGACTCTGACATCAGGCTGAAGAAAGTTTGCCCCCACTCCTCAATGCAGAATTCTTTCTGCTGTGAGGTGTTTCAAGTCACCCCACAGCACCTCAATGGGTTTAAGATCTGGGCTTTGACTCGGCCATTCCAGGACTCTCCATTTCTTAGTTTTCAGCCAATCCTTGGAAGGTTTACTGGTATATTTTGGATCATTGTCGTATTGCAGGATTCAGTTCCGTCTCAGCTTTGAGTTTCTTACAGATGGACTCACATGTTCCTCCTGATACACAGTAGAATTCATGGTGGATTCTACGATATATACTCTAAGAAATCAATTTAATAGTACTACACAAATAAACTTTGATAAAAACAGTGTTTAACACTATATATTAAGTTTACTTGTTATGTCACGGTCCAAAAAGTGTAGAGAATTGTCAGTAGAGCAGATAGTCTACATAAAAACTTTACGTGATGTTGGTTGGACTCTCCGACAAATTGCTACAGATTTGAAATGCTCCTTAAACACTGTCAGGTAGTTTAGATCGCGAGAGCGAGATAGATAAATTTTCAAATTAGGAAAGGAAGAGGCTAACACCTAAATGCATTGATACTGTTGTTTAGTATATTCATTTATGTATTCTTTGGGACGGAAGGAAGAGTGTTACTAATCTTAAATATGAGATAAACGAACAAGTACCAAATGACAGCGCCCGGTAAGACCCCGTGGTTGAGGCACTTGACTCGTAATCTGGGGGTAGTGGGTTCAAATCCCTGTCACGCCAAACATGCGAAATTCAAACCAAATGATAGAACAGTGTCTAGATCTGCAGTATCAAGAAGAGTTTGTTTTGGAATTTCGCACAAAGCTACTTGAGGGTTATCTGCGCTAGCCGTCCCTAATTTAGCAGTGTAAGACTACAGAGAAGGCAGTTAGTCATCATCACCCACCGCCAACTCTTGGGCTACTCTTTTATCAACGAATAGTAGGATTGACAGACACATTATAACGCCCCCTCGGCTGGGATGGCGAGCATGTTTGGCGCGACGCGGGCGCGAACCCGCGACCCTCGGATTACGAGTCGCACGCCTTAACGCGCTTGGCTATCACGGGTGTTATGTAAATCTCATGTAAATGTGTTTTGTAAACGACAACGTGTCGTGTTGTGTTTGGAATTCCATATCTATTATTTATATTTCCATATTTATATTATTGTTTCGAAGTTTAAATCAATAGAATATGTTGTTATTCATTTAAAATAACATTTAGAAATTTCTAGAATAACGTAGATCAATCATATGTTTATAAATAGAATTTGTATGGCGGCCTGGTGTCTAGACGAGGAGTCTCGTGTAAAAACAGACATACGCGGAATGCTCTGGAATTCTGTGAAAGTTACGCGATTGTTCGAGAAAACAGTAGGCCTACTAATATATAGTTATATAATATATAATATATATTATATAATATATAATATAAACAGACAGCGATAGAAAATGAGAAGAGTCAGTCATTCGTTTTTACTTTCGATTCAAGAGATATTGTCTTTGTTCGAGAAATTTTCAACGTTTGCTGTGTGTTTATTCAACTTGGATTTGTGACTGGAGCTAGATCTACAAAACCTATGAGTTTATTTCGTCAATCTTTACGATTCATTCGAATTAGTGGTTATACTGAAGGTCAACACGTATAGGACTGTTTAGGGAAGACCGGAGCAAACTTCGGAATTTCTTCGTGGGATCAAATTCACACCCTAGACTGGAATTTTGGATTTCTGATCTGGACTTTTGGACTTTCATTCTAGATCATTATATTGGACACAGGCCAGTACCATTTTGTATTGTAATTAATTTTGGAGGTTGAAACTGAATATCTGTTATTGTTATTATATAATTTATGTTATATCTGTTACATATATAATAGTTTATTGTAATAAATTATACAAGCTGTTATCTGTGTCTTTCTGTTGCGTTCAGTCCACATAAAAAACGTAACACGGGCCACATCAAGAAGAGTCAACGAGAATGGAATATTTATTCATGTAGCAATTAAAAACCTTTACTTTGATCTACAAATGTTGTCAAAAGATTAAACTTTACTAAAAAGTACAAAACTAGACTGTTGGCGATTGTAAAATAGTGTTATAGACGGATGATTCCAAGTTTGAAATATTAGGTTCAAAGCGTAGGTTGTACGTCCGAGGGAAGAAGGGTGAAATATACTTACTTCAGTACATAGCACCTACCATAAAGCATGATGGAGGGAATGTTTTTCTGCTGAGGCAACAATAGATATGTGCAAAATCGACGAAACAATGGACCAACGCAAGTACCATCAGATACTGGTCCAAAATTGTATACACAGAGATTTGTATATTGGTGATAAAGGATTCTGCTATCAAAAAGATAATGACCCCAAACACTCATCCAACCTATGCAGAAATTACTAAGCTAAGAAAGAAGTTGCTGAAGTCATTCAAACGAATCAATGACCCCCACAAAGCTCTGACCTCAACCCAGTTGAGCGTTTTTGAGATTTGACAGATCGAAAACTTGACAAATCAAAAGTTACTTCCAAACAAGCTTCACAGGAGAGTATTAGAGGTATTTGAAGGAAAATCCAAAAGGACAGATTGATTGAATATTTTGCAAAAATGCCTGAAATACTGTTGCAATTATTAGAAATAAGTGACTTGAGCTTGTTCCATTATGTTCTTTCCTACATATTGCATGAATTTTAAAATAGAAGGGAACATATTGGTTTCAAGTTAAAGTAAGAAGATCCGTGGTGGAAGTGTCATAACAAAGATTTCGATACAGAGCATTCCCATGAACTCCACTAATTCTTGAAACTGAAATACCAATCTGCAGTTTTAAACCTCACTGAGTCACTAACAGTATCAAATAGCTTGGATCTTCTTGCGAAAATGAAATGCCACCTCTTACGTTACGACGACACAACATTAACAGTCCAGTGCACATTAACACTTTGTGAGGATCAAAGATCATTTTAGTGCTACTAGGATACCAGCCTCCGGTATAAATGATATCCATCACTCAACTGACTTACTAAATATGCAAACTGGTACGATGCCATTGGTTTGCGCCTACTACAGATTGGTACTACATCGCTGCTAACGTGGAGTGGAAAATTGATTCACATGGTGTGTATAAACTGACACCAAATGTCACGTATTTCCAAGTGATTTGACTTTGTAGTGATTTTGGGATTTATCACATTCAGATAAGAGTTGATACAGGTAATTATGAATAAATTATAGTAAACCACTGTCTAACTGAACCTGAATGCAGTTTTTGATTCTTTCATCATTGGAGAATGTCTGTAATGACTCTGTATGCTTATCACCATTATCTTAACTGTATTGTTCTGACCATACAGCTAACGTTAAATGATTGTCTTTAGCGGCCTTAAGATGAAATGGTTAAGCAAAAATATCAATTTGCGAGTGTTTATGGGTGCAATGAAACCATATTTGAAGTATTTCATATAAATTTTAGTAGATGTCTGAATGAAATGTTTGAGCAAAAAACTAAAGAAAAGTGAGAACTCATAATTTTTGGTTGATTCTGCCATGAATGCGGTAGCGCACCTCGGTGAGACCTTGCTGTACAACTGGAATGTCATCATTGTAGAATTGATTTTTAAGTATAGCCTAGTTGAAAATAAAATCCATAGGCTTACTTCAATTTGATGATTAGTTTTATAGACCGAAAAAAAAGAACTTAGATTTTTTTTTCTAATTATCTACACTGGTTTGATTTAGCCGTAGATAAGCACAAAACGGTTTTAGAGGGCCTTTTCACGACTCCTTTGGAAAACTAATCCAAGCATGGCTGTAATAAAATACAAGAATAGCTTCAAAAATAAATTTAAAAGTATCAAAGATATTCCAACTTTAGTAGAAATACATGCAACAAAACTTGAAGTGGTAAGTTGAAACAAAGTGCACGCACAGAAGGCATTTAGTAGTTTCAAAAGTTATTCTATTAGCCAAACACCACCTGAAAAAACTCGAAATAAACTGTGAACTTTTCAATAATTTTGTCACAACGCATTATTTTTTCTTCGTATTTGGTACCACTCAATAGGTAGAGCTATCCAGATTTAATCATCTCTGTTGGACAACATTGAAGATTGAGTTACTTCCAGCAGAAGTTTTTCCTTTATCCGTCTTTTTCGTGTCCAGAATGAGAATTGTTAGATCTCATGCATCCAACAGTAAAAATATCAGTTCTTTCTTTCGCGGCCCGGCATTGCCAGCCTGTTAAGGCGTGCGACTCGTAATCTGAGGGTCGCGGGTACGCATCCCCGTCGCGCCAAACATGTTCGCTCTTTCAGTCGTGGGGGCGTTATAATGTGACAGTCAATCCCACTCTTCATTGGTAAAAGAGTAGCCCAAAAGTTGGCGGTGAGTGGTGATGACTAACTGCCTTCCCTTGCGTCTTACACTGCTAAACTAGGGACGGCTAGCACAGATAGCCCTCGAGTAGCTTTGTGCGATATTCAATAACAAACAAACAAACAAACCTTCATTTGTTATTTAATTTCGTAAATTTACTCGACTGCTATCTAACTATCTGCAATAGCCATATATAAGTTTGAAATAATAAATTAGAGTGAAGGCAACAAGTTAGAAGCAAATTGATAATTTTTGGTCGAATCTTTACAAACGAATAGTAAAATAAACCGCCACATTAAAACGTGGCTCATAAATTATGAGTCAAACGCCTAAACCAGGGGTGGGCAACTTATTTTTCATAACGGCCACAACGGTGGCTAATGAAAACAACGTTGGCCACACTATTAAAAAAAAGAGATTAGTTTAATAAAAATAACTGCATTTCAACAAACATTCGATGTGAAAGGTAATGGGATTTTCATCAACAAGGTTTGTGAAATTTGATTTCATATCTATGCTCAATGAGCATCTTAGCTCTGCCAGTAATTTATGTCAGTAAGTCGAGATATGAAACTGGACTTGAGAAAATCTAGCGTATAAAATGCTGCCTCACACACCCATGTGAATCCAAACATTGAAAACAATTTTTAGATTGCTATCTTTCAATTTGGAAGACTCTCATTTATCAGAATAGCAAGCAACGTCTCTCTGATACGACATTTTTTTTTCTTTTTATGTGTTCTACACTTTGCTGAATAAGCACCTCGTCTTCAAAGCCACACTTACTCAAAGACAAAAAAAAAAGTAATTTCCTTACTGAATGTTTCTAAGTCAAATTGAAATAGATCATGCTGAAATTTAAATATCAATCTCAAATTTTTAATTTCGGAGAAACGTGATTCAAATTTTTGACATAGGTTTTTCATCCAATTTATACAAAGATCATCTTTAGCATAAACAAATCATAGTTATTGTTATTTTCTAAAAAAACTATTCAACTTTGCAAAATGTGTCAAATCGTTCTTTTGTAATTGTTCCGCAAGGAGGTTTAGCTTTAATTGAAATGCATGATTCCTCGCTTATTATTTCAGCTCTTCACTGAAGATTCGTATTGAAGTTTTTCAAGTAAGCCATCATATCGCACAAAAAGTGCAAATCACACTGCCATGACAAAGTTTCAATTTCAGGGAAATTTTCAATCTTTCCTTTTTTCCACAAGCTACTCTTTTATTTGAGGAAATAAGAAAGTAAATCGTTCCAAGACGCTCTCTTCACGTAACCATCTAACAATTGCAAAATCAGTAAAACCATCAAAAGAACAGTCGCTGCTTTTCTTCAAAGACTCAACAAACTATCGATGGATGAGAGAGCGTCTACTTCTAATATAATTCACAATTTTTATAACAATGTCCATCAAATTTTTCAGTTCATCATCAGTTTTAGACATCTGAGCACATAAATTTTCTGATACAAAATGCAGTGGAAAGATAGTAGTGTGGGCTTTACAATATTTAAATTAAATGCTGCTTCAAAAGAGAAACAAATCCTAATTTCGCCCCAGTTATGGTGGGAGCACCGCGTGTTGTGACAAAAACCAGATTGAATTTCTTTTGACATTTCAAGAATTTTTGAGAGATGTTTTTTCCACATGTTCTATTTTGTAATCCATAAAGGCCAAACATGTCTTCCCTCACTTGAAGATCTGAAGCAACATATCGAACCCAAAATACCAACTGTGTAGTGTCACTAACATCTGTTCACTCATCTAGTGATAAAGAAAAATACAAACAGCCTTTTAGTTGTTAAAGCAATTGATTTTCTATGTCTTTCGCTAACTCAAGCATTCTGCAAGCAATTGTTCTTCGAGTTAATTGCAAATTATTTACATTTTGAAGAATATCATTTTTTATTTTTGAATCCTAATTCTTCAACAGAGTTTCAATGACCACAATCAATATTTCTTTTACTAGTTCAGCATCAAAAAATGATTTATTTTGAGGTAGAATCCAAGCTACTTTATAGCTAACTAACCTAACTAGTTACATTGATGTTAAAAATATTTTTAGGCCTCTCTTTTGTTCATGAAGTTGTGCTTTCGGACAGTTAATTTCATTCATACGATTTTTGCTGTGAATTGGAAATTCTACATCAAATTATTTGTGAAAATTGTTAAAGTGTTGCTTAAGGTTGTATACTTTATTGATCCTAAAATGTTTGTTACACAAAAGGCACAATTGTGCTATCCACTGGCCACGTGTAGCCAGTGGCCATGGAGTACCCCTGGCCTAAGGCATCGGACCTCATCAAAAAGAAGGTCTGAAAATCTGTAATATCAATTAATTTCAACTGGTTAATGCTGTGTCCAATAGTACCAGATGTAGTTTGGCATATATTTCTACACAAAGATTGAAAATTTAATAAAATGTTGATGGTTATTAATACTTATACTTAACATACACATAAAATTTCCTAAAACAATTGGCTTTTCAATATATATTTTGCTTCAAAAATATTATTTTATTTTCATGTCATATTTGTTTTGGTATCTACGATACCAAAACATTTTCTTGTTCAATTCAAATCATTAAATTGAAGAAAGTAGACTTACTTTTATTTTGTTTACATGTGTAGATACATATTTGTCCTCTAGTGAGAAAGCGATGAGTTTACGGATTTACAATGCAAAAGCACAGCGCTCGATTCCTCGCAGTGGACAGAGGAGATTGCCCAATAAACAACCAACAACACAAAAGACCTGTATTTATAAATATTTTGGTAGATATTCATGACTTAAAGATCTGTCTGAAAACACAGTTATGTGCAAATCACAATTCATTAATTTATCCGTATTCCTGTTCCTTTTATTGTCCTGTATTGTGCAAAAACTGCATGTCTTGTATTTATTTTAGGCCGTTTAGTTTTACTATGAATTGTAATAACTTCACAGGTGGAGAAAAGGGGGAATGTACCCTCAAATTTTAACCTGACTGGGATGTGCATGTTTTAATAAGAAACAGAACCTGGTGTAAATTATTCAGAGAAAGTCGCTGTTTTATCTTCGAATTCAATGCTCAAGGTTAAAACAGCAAATACGCTTTCCTCAGTCGTCAGTAGCTCCATCTAATTTCAAATTTTTCTACTGCCTATGATTAAATTATTACATTTTTTGCTACTTTTCTATTGATAAGTTTTACTGATTGTAGTATCAGTTACCTTTTATTTTATAGGCTATTTTGTTTAAATTTATAGATGGGTAATAAAAGGTACCACATTTTAAAAATTGTTTTAAAAGTAAATTGTAAGCTAACTTGAGTTCAAGCTGCAAAACGTAAAGTGGGAGTTATAGGTTGATATACTATGACATTTTTTTAATAACTGTCTCTGTTTTACCTTAATATATATATATTGAAACACATATAATTTATTTTGTTAAATGTGTATTACGAAAGTTTCTTTTATTCTTCAGATTTGAAGAAGATTCTTGAGCGTAGGATTCAACAATGTACTATGTGTGTATGTAAAATACAAGTGATTACCAGTAGTATTGCTAACTGAGCTTTTGAGAACCTTGCCTTAAAGTTCGGCCCGGCATGGCCAGGTGGTTAAGGCACTCAAATCGTGATCATGGGATCGCGGGTTTAAATTCCCGTCACGCCAAACATGCTCGCCTTTTTACCCGTGGGGCCGTTATAATTGACGGTCAATTCCACTATTCCTTGGTAAAGAGTAGTGCAAGAGTTGGTGGTGAGTGGTAAAGACTAGCTGCCTTACCCCTAGTCTTACACTGCCAAATTATGGACAGCTAGTGCAGATAGCCCTATCTGGCTTTGCTATAAAAGACACACACTCGTTTGTTAGAATATATTTGTGTTAAGAAATAAAATTGTGTTTACAAATCGTGTTGGCAAATATGATAAACTTGATACATATCGACGTTTAATTAACTTCTAAAGTAGAACTAAAATTTACGATTGTACAAAATCGTAATAAGTAACATAATAAATTGGAGACTCGTCCAAGATAAATCATAATAAGTGTCACTAAGTATATTCTCTATTTGAAGTTAGTTCCAATAAATTCATCTTGTTTAGGCCAAAATGTACTGCTCTTAATTTTTTTTTCATGTCACTGCAGTACGCTATAACGTACATATACGTTTATTTCTTATTATGACGATACTCTGAAAATATTTCTGTTTGGAAAGGTAAGCTTTCAAACACACATGTGATACATAAATAAAGGTAAGAATAATTTCTATGTGATAGCAGCAGTTGTCTCTTATATTCAGTACAGTCTTAAAAGATATACACCTGAAATGTTCATTTGTTTTAACTGGGTGTGGTCACTGGAAACCTTAAGCGTAGAACGAAAATGTTAATTTAATCGTGAGATCTAGAAGTAATAAACTTCGTCAACGCCAGAAACGAGACTATTAGATGTTATTAATGCACGTTTCGAGGTGGAAAACCACAGAGATAACGTGCCGGAGATATAACTGATCAGCTGGAAGACCTGTGATGTTGAATATCCTCTAGTAGTATAAAAAGTTGTCACCTATCGGTGAATTCGGTGATACTTAGTTTCTGTGCTAAGTGACTGAAAACCCATCAGAGACAATATAATGCACTTTTTTTTATTGTGTTGTGATGACACTCTGTGCTCCACAAGTAATATAATTTCTTTTTGAGAATTGAGTATATGATGAAAATGAAAACGTGCAAAAATAAAGTAGGAACTAATACACAAATCCATGCAAAAATTATTTTATAAGTATCCAAATCTTTCCATGGAAAACTTTTATCTACAACTAAATGGTGATTTTTTTTCATTTGTATGAATTCGGATTTGAATACAATAATTTAAACTGAATAATGCTTTAAAGCCTTACAATGATTGATTCCTGCAATCTTATAACACTGACATAGTGGCTAGTTATGTAACGACTTTTATATTTTTATCGTATATTCATTATAACCTGGCCCTGTGTTGTCAGGTGGTTAAGGCTCTTGTATCCTAATATGAGGGTCGCATGTTCGAATACCCACTCCATCAAAGATGCTCGACGTTTTTCAGCTGTAGGGGCGATATAATACCACGGTCAATCCCACTGTTCGTTGGTAAAAGAGTTGGCGGTGGGTGCTGATGACTAGATGTTTTCCTTCTTGCCTTACACTGCTAAATTAGGGACGGCTAGTGTACATAGCCCCCATGTAGATTTGCGCCAAATTCAAAAAGCAATCATCACTACCTTGTTTCTGTACTGTTTGGCTATGCCATCCTTATATCATCTTTATAAATTTTATACTACTTGTTTTTCCTCTTAAACAATACCACTAAATATTTTGTAACGAATGGCAGTCGCTATGAAAGCAACAGTTTTATCTTGATGTGATGAGTTATCTTAATGGACATCATGTGTTAAAATTAGTGAAACGCTATACTGCTTCTGCATGCCCCATGTTAAATTGATCCAGCTCTTTTGGAACCAGAATCAGAATAATCAACCGAACATTTGACTCTTACGCTACTCGGCGGTTTTTCTACCTTAACAATGTTTTTGTCTAAAATAAATATATTAATAGCTCGAAAACACACATTAGGTGTTTATAAAAGTATCTTAGATTGCTATAAGAGATAGTTTGAAACCAGGATGATCAATACATAATTTGCGATGGCCATTTTCTTCCCAGCATTGGCGTGCTTAGTGATAAGAGTTGCGTGTGTTAGAAACTTTAGAAACTAGTTTTTGTTTTATTTTTAATAAAATGGTAACCATTGTTTTCACATATTTATTTTGTTCTCTTTTAAACTGTTCTTTATTTAGTAGCTATTATATTTGTTCCTGTATATAACGTGTATTCACATTATGTGTTACAATTTTTGTTGACATGAGCGTTATATGAAGGTATTAAAACTGGTAAGAAAAAAGTTAAAGCTTTCCTTTTAAATAACTAGCTTCATAACAGCCATAAGTTTTTTTTACATAGTTTAGAATAAAGTTTTACTACTTACTGTACTTCTTTCTTATGTAAGTGATGGCACAAAACACGTTTCATTAATATTATTTATTATATTAGTTTGTTGTTAAGCACAAAATCATACAATGGGCCAGCTGTGTTTTGCTCCCGTAGATATCGAAAAACTGATTTTTAGTGTCATAAGCCCTCAAACTTATTGGTAAACCACCAGGGACGTTGCATTAGTTAATAATGTTCGGTAGTGTTTGTTTTTGAATTTCGCGCAAAGCTACACGAGGACTACCTGTGTTATCTGTCCATAATTTAGTAGTGTAAGGCTAGAGGGAAGGCAGCTAGTCATGACCACCCATCTCCAGCTCTAGGACTACTTTTTTACCAACGAATAATGGGATTGACCGCACATATAACGCTCCCACAGCTGAAAGGACGAGAATTCTTCGTGAGACAGGGATTCAAATCCACGACCCTCGGATAACGAGTCGAGCGCCTTAATTGCCTGGCCATGCCGGGTCCTTTCAGTCGTGACTTTACATGTAAATTCATGTTTAGATGTTATGTTAATCATTGCTTCTTTATCAATAAAATGTTGATCTTATAATGTTATGGAATAAATTAAATGCGCGCAGAAAGTTGGTTTTCTTTTCTCTTTAGATGCAGCCATTCTTTTATGTTTTCTTTTCACAAGTTGTTCTTTAGAAGTTTTCAATCTGTAATTCTCATTCACAATAACATGTTAGTGCCTCAGATAAGTAGAATTTTTGAGATTCATAATTTGAAATTAAACGCGAAAGTTTTTCGTTGATCAATACATGGAAACATATGCGTTTACATTGTCTAAACACATTTCATTGCTTAGCCCTATCATTTATTATTAGCTAAATATATAATACATCTATAGGAGAGATTAGATGTTGTTACCAGAGTTTTCACATTTTTATTGCACTTTACTTGGCATGTAAATATATAAGCATATATAACTTGAACAGCAAACATCTTAAAATTATTGCACAGCATATCGTATGTTTGAAGATATTACACACTATTTTAGCATATAATCATGCCAATTTATTGAGATAAACTGAAAACTTGGTACATTTATAAGAAAAAGAAAACAATATGTGACATTATTTTCATAGCAATGCGCAAAAAATAAAAAAATAAGAAATATTAAATAAACAACAATAAAGAAAGGTTTTAATAAGACATTGGAACAGATTTTCTACTGTATCATACAGTTTTTTACAATAATTTTAATCTTAAATGCATTACATTTTTGTGAAAAGAACCTTTACAACTGCGCATTATGTGGTTATAAAATCATTATTTAAACGTGGCTTCTTTCCTGACTGATTTTCATTATTGGCTTACAGTTGTTTATCTATTTTTAGCCTGATATTCTGTTGGTTCCCAATAACCAAAGTGATGTTAGCTAACTGATTAAAAACTATAAGCGCATTCTATAAGTCACTGAAAGTAACAGCTTATCAGATTGTGAAGTTTTATAAAAGGAATTAAAACAACAACAAAAAAGCTTCCTGAAATTTCTTGAATGAACATGTGATTTTTTCTATCACTACTATAATAGTTTTGTTTCAAACAGTATACAGTGGTTATTATATTCTAATAAACCTCTTCGTGACTGAGAAGCGACTATGGAAATGAAACTTCTCAAATTGAGAAAAGAAACTATTCATGAAATAAAAAATATTAAAAAACGCCTCTATTTACTATAGATGTAAATAACATAAATATTCTCGGTTTCTACGAAAAACAGAAAAAATATGTATCATTAAACAAATAAAGAGGTGACCGGAATCCATTTTTCCAAAACAGCAAAATGTCAAAACAATTGTCTGTTAAACATATGCTTTTATGTCTGTTTGAAAAAAAGCAGTTTCGTGTAGTCCTGTTTGCCCACTGACCTAATTCTTCAGTTATTTTCTAAGCACAGTTGTAGTGTGCTGACATTTGAGACAAAATAACAACACGCAGCTTCAATTAAAATGAGGGAGCTCTGTTATCATTAGCCGCCATGATGAAATGATGCACTCTAATCTTTATATAAGCACACGAAAAGTATATTTTACTAGCTATACTAACGCCATGTTGATTTGTTTAGTGCTGCTCTAAGCAAATAGCTTGTTATGATCAGACGTTAGCATCAGTTAGTAATAAAAGTCGATAAAATATTTCTTCTTCTTCAGGAAAAATCTCTTTCTTTTTTGCAGTTCATCTTAATTTTTTCTGTATATTTACGCTAGACACCTCTGACTAGATTTTAGAGTTTCATAATAAAAAGCTAAAATGATAATATTTCTGGAGAATTAAAAAAGTTTATTGTCCATATCATGCTCGAGAAAAGTCTGAGATTTGAATTTTCTTAAATCTCGTTGTTTTCACTTTTACGACAAATCTCTCTTTATATTATGTATACATATAACACTTGAAATAATTATCAATGACACAAATTAATCTTAATTTATCATTTCTGAAAACACTAGTACTTAACAATATTTTTTGTTAAAGTTTTCTCTACAGCTTATAGTAATATAAAATTGTTTATTTTTGTCGCACTTAACAGGGCCACTGAATGTGTTTAGAATTGTCTTAAATGTGAAATATTTATTCTAGTGCAATGGAGTCAATTCTCAGTTATCACTATAAAATTACATAGCTCCACACTTTATGGAAGACACATTGAACCTTGACAGACAAATAATATCCGGGATATTAATTTTTTACTGTACATAAATTTACTTCTTGTTAACATAAAAAAAATAACGAAGGATAAAATGTTTAAGTGTGGGATAGTCTGTTGTTGTTTTATATTACGATTAACACTACATCCCTAACATTCCAACGTAAATATTTACTGTACAACATTTGCATAGCTTCAGACTAAAATCTTGTAATGTTAATATTGTGCACACCACAGTTTATTCAATTAGTTACAAAGTGCAAATACAGAAACAAGTAGTATCAATAAACCGTTAAACCATTGATTGACTAGATTTGCCAAGCTTACTATTGAATCATTCTAAGAGAATACCTCTGATTTTTCCAAGTTTTTCTCTTGACCATTGATGGATTCGTCATATAAAACAACGACTTCGAGGACGATGAGATCTAATTTTAGTGGAAACATTGCGGATAATACCGCCATCGACGCAGGGGAGAAGGATATAGAATATCATTTTTTTTTCTTTACTATCATTTACAAAGATGTTGAATGGCACAAAAGGGTTACCTCCTTGAACAAAACTCTTTATTTTGGCAAACACATCTGGAAACTGGATTTCTAGGTAAATGCCTCTATCTATTAGATGGCGCTGTATTGCATTAAAGCCCCAATTCCGTTCTTCAAGGCCAGAGTCGGGTTCTTTGGACACAGAAAGCAAAACAGTGTGGATGTCATCCTCTGGGAATGGAGGGGTCAAACGCATCTTCAGTCCCCGTATCGGTAGTTGGTTTTGCCTTCCTGTATGTTTGGTCACAGATATGGCGCATAAAAGGATAAATTTTGTTTCTGGTTGGTATCGATGACACAAATAACGCATTCTGCGACACGTTTCTGTGTTCATTTCTTGATTGACTAGTTCCTTAAGAGGGATATAGAAAATTTGGCCTTTAAACTTATCCCATCCTTTATAAATAAATTCTAAGGCGTCATCTTGGTTACAAAATATCAGTTTCACGGCTCCTCGACCAAGAGCATGAAACCCTTTTCTAGCACATACCGATACGTGGCGCCTTGTAATGTTGTCTTGGCGAACGTTGAACAAAACTTGTTGACATAGATTAACGACACGATTATAAGGACAAACACTTTTATGGATTTCCCAGTCAATTCTGCGACACTGTCGTCCACAGTATAAAATTTCGCAGTTGGAACACATTCGAACTTTGGCGATTGCTTCTTCACTGAGAAGAGTATTGTTGCACTTCATTCGACTGCACTTTATTTTTCTTCTGATGAGCCCACTGTCTGATGGAGGAAAGATGGTGTTAGCTTCCTTAGAAAATCCACTAGAAACATTTGGCTGACGGTCTAAAGTCGGTTGGACTTTACGACTGTCGTGTATCTCTGGCGCTGAAAAAAGAAAAAGAAAAACCTGCAAGTAAAACTATTGGTTCAAATAACAGGTAAGAATAAAAGAAAAATAAGTCAGGATGTTTCTTAATCCACGAATATAATTTGAGTTGTCAACGCAGTAACAAGGGCAGTTGAGAATATAAGATCAATATATATATATATATAAATCATCATTATAGAACCAACTTAATATGACAAATATTTTTTTCGAAAAAAATATTATTGTAGCGTTAGTTATACAGTTTCAAGGATCATTTATGTTGAATAATATTTTATTGTAGATTGTACAACTCCAATGATCATTTAGGTGGAATAATATTGTATTATAGAAATAAACAATAAAATGAGAGTCCCTATTGATAGACCTAAAGGAAGGGTGCCTTTTTCTTTTTGTCTCCCTTGTGCACGCCCCTGTGGTTGAGTTTAATGTTGAATGTGCGCTGATATGGTTAGTAATCAGTTAGATCAAGGGTTAACTAATATACTCACTTTGGGTAAAAATGACATAAATAAAGGAATTTGTTGTATTACACATGGAGTGGCAAACAACGGTATAGCAATTTTTAAATGTAGATCTTGCTATTTCGGTACACATGTATGAAATTTGAAACCTACACAGTTAATGGGGAAGTTTGAAAATAGAACTTTTAAAGGATATTTTACTTACTTCTTATTGGATCAAAACTGTCCTTACAAGATTTGATGTCCACATTGAAGTTGGACTTCGAGAACTCTTCAGGAAAGGTAAGGTCTACACTTTTTGGAACATCATTTTTACTGAAATTCATCCATTCCTTTTTGGGATCTTCACACTGACACTGGTCAACTAAATCAGCAGAATTCAGGCCTTTGTTCTTCAAGTTTTCAAAGTCTGTAGCATAGTAAACTAATCTTTCACAACTAGATTTCTGTAGTTTTAAGCTTGTGCCGTCTGGCTTGATGGACATTGGAATAGGAAAGGCTAAAGAGCACTCTGGCTCTGTGTCGTTACCGTTTAAACATGGAGAAGATTGTGAACAATAATTCGCTGTGACATTTACAGAGAGTTGTGTTCCAGCAAGGTATCTAGTTAATAAACAAGAATCGATCGAGTCTCCCTCAAAGGTTTGAGAGTTTAGATTGTTGGAAAGAGTAGACGGACTTGGTGCACCATTAATTCTCTTATAATAGTTAAAAGGACTAGATCGTTGAGAAGCAGATGGTATGGCAAGAAGACAGTCCACGACATCATCAAGTGTAACACTGGTGCCATCAAAATTATGTTCTTCATCGGATTCTATAGAAGAGTTAGAGTCTTTAATGACTGATAAAAACTTAAATGTGTATTTTCATATAATACCTTTACTATCTAATACAAATATTTGTAAGTTTTGTCCTCATTTGTTTGTTGTTTGTTTTCGAATTTTGCGCAAATCTACACGAGGGTTATCAGCGCTAGCCGTCCCTAATTTAGCAGTGTAAGACTAAAGGGAAAACAGCTAGTCATCACCACCAACTGTCAATTCTTGTATTACTCTTCTACTAACGAATAGTGGGACTGACTGTCCCATTATAACGCTCTCGCGGCTGAAAGGGCGAGAATGTTTTGGTGCGAGGGAGATTCGAGCCCGCGGCCCTAAGATTAGGAGTCAAGCGCCCTAACCACCCTGCCATGTTGGGTCTTGTCTGAGGAACTTAGGTATCAGTCCTAGTCCACATCTTTAGCATCTTATACTTTAGATCCTTGTCCTCATTCACACCTCCTAGTACAAAGATGCTTCTATTTCTGTCATGATTTATATTTTTAGTACTTTGTGCAGAGAGACTTTAATTTCTATCGCTATTCACTTCTTTAGTGCCTGATACATGGTATTTATATTTATGTCCCCATTCATGTCTTAAATGCCTGACATAGAGATACTTTGAAGCTTGTCCTCGTTCACATTTTAAAGTCTGATACAAATAACTTAAATATAGGTTAATGTCATCGTCCATATCTTTAGTACCTAATGTAAAGAGACTCATGTTTAGGTTTTTATTACCTGATAAAAGATTCAAATTTCTGTCCTATTTCCCGAAACAAATAAACTTATCATTAGTATCTGACGCAAAGCGATATATATATTTTGGTTTATTTCTTTAATACCTCATACGAAGAAACTCAGGTCTCTGTATTTGTTTAGGATTTTAGTGCCTGAAACAAAGCACTTTGATCTCAATTCCTTTAGACGTTTACAGCACTTGATACAGTACACAACTAATCATGTAACAGATTTCAAATATTTCACACCTGTTGGTAATCTGAAATATTTCCAACCCCAAACTTCTAGAACATAATATAAAACTATATACGTGTTGTTACGTATTTAGTAATTAGAATAGAAATCTATCAGTTGGCCTGGCATGGCCGAACGTGTTAAGGCGTGCACTCGTAATCCGAGGGTCGCGGGTTCGCGCTAAACATGCTCACCCTCCCAGCCGTGGGGGTGTATAATGTGAGGGTCAATCCCACTATTCGTTGGTAAAAGAGTAGCCCAAGAGTTGGCGGTGGGTGGTGATGACTAGTGGCCTTCCCTCTAGTCTTACACTGCAAAATTAGGAACGGCTAGCACAGATAGCCCTCGAGTCGCTTTGTGCGAAATTCCAAAACAAACAAACAAACAAACAAGAAATATATCAATGTTTCCGATCTCACTAACCTAGTGTTTGACGCACACAGAACATAACTAAAAACTGCTCACTACCGTGTGTCCAAACCTATATACTGTAGCTTTTTATACAATGTATCGTGAGTAGTTAACTATTTTGAGATATTAAACTGTAACAACGATCTAAGCTTAACAGTAAATATTCATTTTCGGGTATTTTTTGTTTAATTTCGCGCAAAGCTACTGGAGGGCTATCTGCGCTAGCCGTTCCTAATTTAGCAGTGTAAGACTGGAGGGAAGGTGGCTAGTCATCACCACTCACCGCCAACTCTTGATCGTAACATAAAACGCCCACACGGCTGAAAAGGCGAGCATGTTTGGTGCGACGGGGATTCGAAACTGCGACCCTCAGAGTACGTACGAGTCGCACGCCTTAACCTACCTGACTATGCCAGGCTTACGGGTATTGAAGAAGCATAGTTTTTTTTATTATAGCTCTCACCCTAATTTAACAAGTTTGCTAGAGTGCTGAAATACGAATAGCAAAATTTCATTGTTTTTTTTCGGGATTTCTATAATTCCTTAATTCAAGTTATTTAAGTTCATTCAGATTATTTTTTAAACGGCAATAGTAAAAGATGTTTAAAGTGTAAAAGCTAATATTTTTGAAGCTGTAATATAAACTATTTATTAATTTGTATGCTTTTTAATTTTGTGAAAACGTAGTGCATTTAACTTATAAAACAAAAACGAAATAATAATAATAATAATAATAATAATAATTTATTTTCCAACTCTGTACAATAAATTTAGAAAAATCTTTCTAAGGAGCACATTGCTCGTAATAAGAAAGATTCAAAAATTCAAAAATCCAAAAGCATGAGGAAACAAATAACAGAAAATATAAAAATACTTAAAGTAAGAAAGAAAAATCTTTGTACATATCTGAAAACAAAAGCCATTTTTTCAATTGTTTCTTATTTTTAACCAAATTTGGTTCACAAATTATATAGGAGGGTAAAAAATTAATTAAGTGTTTAGAAATTAAAGGAAATTGATGATACATAAATGTATATTTTGTATTAGGAATTTCAAAACTTGAGCAAAGAGAAGATCGCGTAGTGTAATCAATTTGTTTTTTAGGAAAATTATTTAAATTTTTTAAACAAAAACAACCAAGTTTATACATATACAATTGTTGAAAAGACAAAATTTTAAAATTAATTATACAATTTTTATCACGGAAAATATTATAAATAACTTTAGAATGCAATTTTTTTATCCGAAGCAGGTGAGATTTGTATGCACCACCCCAAACAATCAAACAATATTGTAACACAGATTGGAATAAACTATTAAAAACAATACTTAAAAAATGTATAGGTAAATAATGTTTCAACTCTCGTAAGTATAAACTAATGAACTGCAGCTTCTTAGTAATACTCAAAATATGCTCGGCCCAGGCTAACCGAGAATCTAAAATTACACCGAGATACTTAAAAGAATTAACAAAATGAAAACATGGGCAGTTACAATTTCTTTTGGAACAATTAAACTCATGATATTTAAGATAATTCAAATTAAAATATGGTTTGGTAAATCCAAATCTCATACAGAAAGTTTTCTTTGCATTAACAATAAGCAAATTTGCATCAAACCACTTCCGAAGGATTCCCAAATCAGACTCAGCATCACTTACATTTTCAGAATCAGAATTTGAGTAAATCAATGCTAGATCATCAGCATAACCAATGAGCCTACCTTTCAGAGGCAAAGAGAAAATATCATTTATATAAATCAAAAAAAGTATCGGCCCAAGAATCGAACCTTGAGGAACACCAAATTTAACAAAAGCCTCCGAAGATTTGTTTTCTTTAATCCTAACAAACTGCCTTCTATTTAACAAATAAGAACGAAACCATTCTAAAACAACACCCCTAATTCCACAGTGCTCAAGCTTAGCAAGTAAAAGAGTATGAGAAACAGAATCAAATGCTTTTTTCAAATCAAAGAAAATAACTAAAGGACACATCTGTTGATCCATTGTTTGGGCAATATGGGAAATAAGCACACAAATTGCTTGCTCAGTACTTTTACCACAACGGAAACCAAATTGCATTGTATGAAAAAAATTATGTTTTGTTAAAAAAGCCATAAGCCTAGATTTCATGGCAGATTCAAAAAGTTTTGAAAAGGTACATAACATAGAAATAGGCCTATAATTTTCAACATTTTCTCTATCACCACCTTTAAAGATCGGAATGACAGTAACAAGCTTTAGTAAATTTGGAAATTTGCCCTGAATAAAAGATATTTCAATTAAATTTGCCAAGAAAACAGAGAAAAAATCAACATGTTTCTTAACAAAAGCAGACCTGATACCATCCCATCCAGGACAACAATCCTTAAGTAAAAGAATATAAGACCGAATTTCAGTGATAGAAGGCGGATATAGAAACATACAGCTTGAATTTACATAGCTAAAAGAATTTAAACTTATACTAGTATCAGGAAACAGAGTGGCACAACAATTAATAAAATAGTCATTAAAAACCATAGGTAAATCAGGTAAGGAAGGCAAAATGCTTTGTTTGGTTTTAGAACCAGTCAAATCATTAACCAAAGACCATCTTTGTCTTAAATTACTACTTTTAGAAAACTGAAAAGAAAAATAATAAATCTTCTGATTTCGAATCTTCGTAACTACAAGATTTCGAATTTTCTTATACTTCTGCTTTAAAGACAGATTTAAAGGATTTTTTCGAGATCTATTTGCGAACCTATCACGTTTTTTTATTAAACCTATTATTTCATTTGTAATCCAAGGTTTTAGCTTCCTATATTTCTTAGAAGTAATTAAAGTGCTTGATTGACTAATCACCAATTGAATGGAAGAGACAAATCTCTGAAAAGATAAATCAATAGGAATATTAATATCTAAATAAGAAACATCAAAAAGTTCAAACTTCTCAGCAACCAAATGATTATTAATTTGAGTACGTGAAGACAAAGAAGAAGTTGGACCACAATAACTAGAAGAGAAACTGACCAAAAGTGGAAAATGGTCCGTAATTGCAGAATCCAAAACAAAAGATCTAAAAAACCTCCGAGCCTCAAAGGGTATAATAGCATGATCAATACAAGTTGAAGAGGTCGAAGTTATTCTAGTAGGGACATTAATAAGATGGAACAGCTTATGATCAAACAAAACATCTAAATAATGCAATGCAGTATCAGTAGGGGGAATTGCCAATAAATCTATATTGAAGTCACCCAACAACAGTAACTTCTTGTCATGGAATGCAAATAACTCATCGTTGAGTTGTGAAAGAAAGATATTATCAGAAAACACTTGTGGTCTATACACAGCAATAATGAATAATGAGATATCATGTGAAAAAATAATTTCAAGAGAAAATGAGTCACAGGTAATATAGGAAAGTGAATGGGTTTTCAGAACCACTGTTGTCCTTACAAAAACAGCAATTCCACTCGCACGATTTAAATCACTAGATGCAGTAATTAAAACATACCCAGGAAGAGAAATATTCAATAATTTTTCTCCAGATAACCAAGCTTCAGTTAAAATAATAATGTGGACCGGAAATTGAAAGGTTTGCAAATAAACAACTAACTGATCAAAATTTTTCACCACACTTCTAATATTTAAATGCATAATATTAAAAGATGAATTACTTAATAACGGAAAAATACTATTGGGAGATATGGCATTTTGACAGTCCAAATCTTGTAAAGGATTAAAATCAAAATCAAACATATCAATATAAAGAGAAAAAAATATATCAAAAAGAAAAATCAAAATAAAACAATTACAACCTCTTTAAATCACTCTCCGCCTTAATTGGAATAGCTTGAGAGCCATCATCTTTTCTAACATAAATCAAACCGTTCGAAGTCCAGACATACTTGAATTGCTTAGTTTTCTTCAAAGATCTAGCCTTCCAGAACAGCTCACTAAAATATGGTGACAAATGGTCGTTCAAGTAAATTGGATAAGTTTCGTTGCAAACACCAACATCCTGAGTAGAAAGCCTCTGGAAATGCTTCCTCTTTTGAAAAAGAAGGTCAACTTTTGTTTGTTTTCGGTTAAACTTCACAACTATGGTGCGCGATCTTTTCATAGCTGCAGACTTGGGTCCAATCCGATGAACAACAGAAATGTCCTGCTTTTCAATTGAAACTTCTAGTTTACAACCAATCAAATTACTTTAATATTAACTTCACCGCTAATATATACATATAATATATAATATAACTGCGTCTAATAGTTTAGGGTTGTGTGAACGCTACGCCTTTTTGTTTAACGTTTAACAAGATATCAGTGCACGTGACGGGTACTTGATGAGTGATGAATGGTGGGTATTTAACTATTCCGATATATTACACTGGAACACAAACCATAGTTTAACTATAAGTTTGACATATTGTTTTGTTTTCGTTGATGAATAATAAAACTTTGTCGTGGAACTTGGTTTTACAGAAACTGAAGTCGTTTAAGACACAGGACTACTATGCCTTTTTGAGCGCGGCAAACATAGATTTTTAGGGTTTAAAATAAGTTATCTGATCTGTTTTGAAAGACCAAGATGAAATACGTATCTTGTGCACCTTTCTCCTGCAATACATTATGATATCATTAGAAGTTCCTTCTTTAAATTATGTTAATCACCATTTAAAATAACCCTAAACGAAAGTGTGTTTTTTCATAATGACGAGAAACCCACTTGAATTTCAAAATGCAAACTTTCTTTTTTAACCTGAAGATTATCACTAAGAAAGTTGAAACGTCGTTCTGTACTTTATTGTAATTAAAGTGTTTATACTCCCATCTACCGTTTTTAGAAAATGTTTTATTTCTGTGCGGCTGTACAGATTAATAAATTAGAAAGAAAGTGCATGTAATTTTCATCTCGTTCATTACTTCACATGTGATTGTTTACACTGTAACCAAAATGTCAGATCTGTACAAAACGTATGAGTGAAAGTAAAGGAGGACATGGTATATGTCACCCACACTACATTTACTATAGAAAGCTGAAGACGCATTCCGTTAGTCGCACAGTTAATCAGACTAGCCGGCATCCGACAGCTACAGAAGCGGTATAAATTACATACATACATATACATATCATTTTACTATAATTATGGTATGAACCAGGTTAAACATGTGATCATTATTCTTATCAATGTCATTTAGGTGTCTAACAAACCGAAGTTTTACAGGCAGTAAAATCAATAACACAACCATATTTATTTATCTATTTCCTTAAAAAAACTTTAATTGTACAATTTAGCCTTAGAAGATTACATCAACCGTATAGGTTTAAATTTTAAAAAATACTATTTAGTTTTTTTTTGTTTTATTTTGTGATGTAGAAAATACTAGAATAAATATTGGTCAAAGGAACAGATGCAAAAGGAAGAAATTCAGCTGAAAAATGACACGTTCAATAAAGAGAGGCCAGAAAGTAACGTACATATAATTAGTTAACAGTACAGCGTACATGAATAAAATAATCTAGATTAAAATAAGAAGGTAATTAGTTCCAAAGTGTCACTGAAAGCACTTATTTTGCGATACATTTAATCAGATGACGAAAACACAATCGATGTTGATTTTTTCTTTTTGTTTTTTATTTCTGTACTTATTACTGTATCCACCCTCAGCAAACTATTCAAACTTTTGACTGAAGATGACCTGGACCAGTTAAAAAAATTCATTTGGACGACACTTTGTAGATGACGAATATTACTGAAACACTTTTTGCATGACCCATGACATATTCTAGTATTATTCTAAATACTACCAAGCACGTCCTCTACCCTGGTAACAAGATTTATCTTTATTTATTCTAAAACGTACTGTCAACATGTTAATTATTCACAAATAATTGTGGTGGTAAAGTTGATGAGCAGTGTTATATTGGTATCTTAGGCAAAACAAACCCCTATAACCTCATAACAATGCATGTTCTCAATTGAATCTTGGAGTCTTTATCTTTCACATTCTAAATCCCAGATTTCATTCTTCTGTAGTGTTATTTTCAACATTCTTGACTCCATTACACCAGAAGCACTTTATAATTATCCTGTGATGTCACTTTCATCATCTCAAGAAAGCAATCAGTTTCGCATTAGAAGACACGATACTTCATCATTACTGTATGTAAACTCGTTCATTTGAATTTTTTAGCACATAAAGCAAAAAAGTTTTATTTCTCGCAATTTTTGACTTAGTATCCCTCAATGAAGTGTACTCGTATTGTCATTCAAGTTTATCACCAACTTAAATCTTAGAAAATATGAAATGTCTATTTATTTAAAATTTAAGTTAACGGATATTTCGTTTCATTTAGTGACAGCATTTAATCTAAGTAACCAAAAATGTATCTTCGTAATCAAAAGTTGACCTCAAATATCACTTTTTGAAGGAAGTAAAAATTTTCAGTTACACTCAGTCTATTTAAGACGTTTTTCTCGTGTTAAAACTGTCGATGATGTATTACAAATCGTTTTTCTTCTTTACGTTTTATATAGTTATGTGAAATAATAATTACACATCTCTTCATTTTCTAAAGCAGATCACCATTTTTCGTCTACTTGATAAACTTTTGTAATTTTCAATTTAAGATAGTGCCTACTAATTGGCATGAAAGCTAACTGTTTTATTTTAAATACACACGACTTTCAACAACAGAAGGAAAAAATAAGGAAGTGGTTGAACTACATGAGTAATAACAAAAATCAAAGCATAACAGAAGAAATATTTTATTTTTAAACAAAGGTACGGGAAAACAAAATATCTAACAAAGCTTGTTTAAGAACCATTACTAATCCACAAACTTGAAACCTGGAGATTTAAAATATGTAGTCTATAAGGTAAAAAATGTACTTCTACGAACGAAGAAATTAAAAGTTGGGAAAAATAAATAAGCATATATAAATAAAAATATTGTACTTCATAAATACGTTTTGCGTTGAAAAACAATAAACTTGTTCAATAACAAAAAGTAAACCAAATCTAATTTTTCCCCATTAAATTACCTGTTTTTCACAAACATTACATTTATAGAAACCTAATGATATAGAGTTAATGAACAGAAAAGTATAGGAAACAACCTGCACAAACTTCACGAAATAAACCTTTCTATTTTGTCATACAAATATCTCTCTAAACAAGAAAAACTTGGTTTATTTTCCATGCTGTTTAAGTATCAAAAGTACCTTAGAAATGATCCTGTTAAAAATTTGATCATGTTGTTTTTAACTCATAAAATACCCTAAAAAAAGGAAAATGTGGCTTTACAAAGGAGGTCGTTTGAAATGCTAATATCACTCGGCAGGTTATGATCAGTATAATTCATTTTTTGGTTTACTTATGGTTCTTTGTTCAGGCTTGGAATGATGAATTTTTTCTGACATGCTTGTAAAGAAAATAAAAAAGTGCCATTTTCCTGAACGCTATTTGAACATCGACATCAGTATACCAATAAAGATTTACTTATTTAATACTTCAACAACGACATCTGTATGTACACACGTACTAAAGAATAAAAATAATTTTTTTATAAGAAATGAATACAAACATACAGCAAAGACCTTAACCTTCCATGTCAATGTTGTCCTTCACAAAATTAAAGTTTGTAATTTTATACATATATATATATATATACACACAAACGTGATATACGAAGGTATGATAGCAAAATCTCAGGAATACATCAAGATTTTTTTCATTTATTATCACCGATAAAATCTTAGTGCACCTTCAACAAAAATAGGATATCGATAATTTAAGAATGCTAATAGTTGTTTGAAATCCAGTTTAATTGGGTGTTTGTTGCTGTTTATAGCGGTGCTACTAACTTCACATTTTCACCTTACAGTTACTTATTTCGAGGCTCAGTGTGTAACACGACTGTGGCGCCAGGGTATCCTTTCCCAGTTGGTTAAGATTATCTCACTTTAATCGTAGAGGGCTGCAACACTGTGCACTCTTCTCGTCTGCACCTGCGTAGAGAGTGAGGAGGTTTCTGTAAGTGGCGCTGTAGTTGATAGACCAAGGGACATTTTCAAGCAGAAACAGTAAAAGCAAAATACTAATGAGAGTAGAAAATAACAAATGAAAATTATAACTTACGCATTTCAGACCTGGTGTTTTAATACGCCAGTTAAATAATGTAAGAGTTATCTGAACATACTAATAATAAATACAAAACCAGATAACCAAAAATTATGTACTGATTCTAAAACCTTGTTTTTTATTTCAAAATATAAGTTGTAGAATGTAATGTTTATTTATATTTCACAATATTTAATCAAAACTTTCATATAATGCCGTTTCTATCCATCAGTTCCATTTTATGTATTTGTTTAAATAAACGAGTTTGTCCTTGTTTTCTACTTGACTACCAGATGGCAAAGCAGCAGATGTATGGGCGAGATTTTTTTGAGCATGTTTATTTGACTAGCCCGTACTTTTTTCAAAGTCACGCAAAGTAAAACGTATTTTCTTACATCTCTAAAAATATCTTATTAAAATATTCATATCAAGCTCTTATGAAAGTCAAGAAACAATCGTTAATACAATCAGATATAAGGTCGTAATAAAATTCAGTCGCCACATTGCAAAACTTCGCGTCATTAGAAGAAAAAAACTTCTATCTAATGTAGTTTTAAAATTCAAAACAAGTTAGCTAACTATACTTAGCGCAGTTTTAAGCAAGACTGTTTTGAGAGCAAAGCCATATCGGGCTATCTGTCCACCGAGGGTAATATGTCTCACCACAGGATTTTATATAATTATGCCATTTTAGTGAAAATAATATCTATTGAATTCATTTATATTTAAGGCTCTTTAATGATATCTCAGGATTTATTAGGTTTTATACTAATATATTAAAGGTGTTTTCATGACTTTTGTAACAACTTTTGTAAGTGTTAGCTATTTAATAGTTCTGTAAAATACTTACGACAACATATTATTAATGTATAGTAAGCCATAACACATACATTACTGCACTCATTAAATTTTTTCACAATCATAACGGCCCGGCATTGCGGTGGGTGGCGATGACTTGCTGCCTTCCCTCTAGTCTTACACTGCTAAATTAGGAATGGCTAGTGCAGATAGCCCTTGTGTAGCTTTGCGTGAAATTCAAAAACAAACAAAATATTGATAACGAACGGATAAACACGGTGTTTTAATACGTCACTAAAGAGTTTCCATTGGATTAACAAAACTGTTTGTTGTTTCATGTGTAGCTCTGTGTAATACATTTAGCCCCCCCCCAGTGGCTCAGCGGTATGTCTGCGGACTTACACGATAAAATCCGGGTTTCGATACCAGTGGTGGGCAGAGCACAGATAGCCCATTGTGTAGCTTTGTGCTTAATTCAAAACAACAACAAGTAATACATTTGACAAAAAAATTAAATCGTTAAACTGCGTTCATCGAAAACGCAAATACGCATGCTCAGCTTTATTGCTCTATATTGATTTCTTGACTAGCTGTTAGAATTGTAGAACATCTTTATTTAATACACGTAAATTAAAATTAAATAACAATCTAATTTGTTCGTGCATAGGTGGCGCTTTAATAAATCAATCAATGTAAATAACAAGCTTGTATTTGTCTGTCCGGAATTTGTGAAATGCTACAATACAAATCTCATCAGATGTGTCCAAATTTCATATTGACACTTCAGTTAAGAATCGCTTTACCTGTCTTTTACTTATTCAAACTCTTTAATTCAAGAAGTACGGTACACGATAACACAATGTCATTATTATCACGTGACGATTAGGTTTGATTTCAACATAAGTTTATTTTTTATTTGTAAATAAATAATAACACTCAACCCACGTGTAGTTTCCTAAAAAATGAACATAACATTAAATATAATTTCTACTAGCTATCTCAGCTTGTACTTATTACCTGGTGAACACGCATATAAACGTTTCTGCATATTCAGCTTAATTCACTTTCATTATGACCTCACTTTGCAATAATTTAGCTTCGGTTCGTTTTATAGACTGCATGATCAACTGTTTTTTAACAATGAAATTATTGAACTATACTATATCACATAATATTCTGTTTCCTAATGTTTTTATTGTGTTGTGTTTTTACAACTTACAGTTACTATTTTTGGCAACCTATGAATTTATTATTATTAGTAACAATAGCGATATTATGAAGAGTTTGTTTACTTGTTTTAGCATAAAGTTATACGACGTACTGTTTGACCTCTGTCCATCATGAAGAATCGAACATAGAATTTTTAGCGTTTAAGTTTATACATTTAATGCTGATCTACTGGGGTACAATATGAAAAGACTTGGGAATAACGATCTTATGATAAAAAATAACAGATCAAGGAATATATCAAACTATGTTATCTGTTTGTAAGTAACATTTGTACTGCTAAGTTCATCGTTAGGGCATACTTACCCTTGCTCATAGTTTATAGTATTGTTTTTAATTGATTTATACCGAAATATTCCCGTTTTTGTAGTTGTTAAGGACCAGAATTGTGCGTTTCTTGCTTATATTTTTTATTATGTGTCAATAGTCGAAAAATA
Organism: Carcinoscorpius rotundicauda; assembly: GCA_011833715.1. Taxonomy (NCBI): domain Eukaryota; kingdom Metazoa; phylum Arthropoda; class Merostomata; order Xiphosura; family Limulidae; genus Carcinoscorpius; species Carcinoscorpius rotundicauda. Next base: position 25,580,774 of record CM022400.1, on the reverse strand, counting down.
CCACATTTTTCATTTTTTCATTAATGATCTTGAATTTAGTTTTATGCATATTGAACAAAAGAAAAGATTTGTTTGTTTTTTTAATTTCGAGCAAAGCTACACGAGGACTATCTGCGTTAATCGTCCCTAATTTGGTAGTGTAAGACCAGATGGAAGGCAGCTAGTCTTCACCACCCACCGCCAGCTCTTGGGCTACTATTTTACTAACGAATAGTGGGATTGACCGTGACATTGTATCATCCTCCTGGCTTAAAGGGAGTGCATGTTTGGGGTGACGTGGATTCGAATCCGCGATTGTCAGAGTACTATTCAAGCACCTTAACCACCCGGCCAAGTCGGGCCTCAAATAAAAAAAAGGAAAAATCTTGATCGTTCTGTTTATACAAGACTGACCTCAGACGGACTTGTGAGCACAGCAAACTCCAGACAAGAAACGAATGTGCTGAGATGGTTACGTATGCAGACATCTTGATCTGCATTAGACGCGCTATGCGAACTTGGTATAAATTTACCAACCCAAAAAGAATGGATGATTGAACTGATCATCGAGACTTCGGATGGAAATCGAACCAGATATTATCCAAGTAAGAGTCAAATGCTCAGCCACTGAACCAAGGAAGATACGTATAACGTGTTAATAACTACAAAGCACATCATTTAATGCTTTAAACTCTTGTTACATTAGTGTAACTGGTAGTTCAGTACAAAGTAATTCTTTAAAATGTCTGATACTCTGGTATTAGCGGTAAGTTGTTAAAAATCATGATAAGCGATATCATGACATTGTGTAATTTATCTCGTTGCAATGTGTCAGGATCCTATATAGTCATCAGATATGCACTTTCTAGTGTACTCTACCGGTAATGAAAGGTTAAAATAGTGCTGCTTAAATATATATATAAAAGAGAGAAAAAGACATAAAAATTTCATTACACATAGTTTTAAATATTCTTTTGTCTGTTTTCTCTCTCTCTAGCTTCCGATGTCTCGGGAATAAATAGTTGCGTTTATAATGCTAAAAATTATGTCTCGAAACTCACAATGGCCAGAACGCAGATAGCTCCTTGTGCTTAACAGTTAACCAAAGCAAACCCACTTCAATGAGTGAACTTTAATGAGTTGAATTATTTAATTAGTGCTAATTTTGAAACTAGGGTTCGTCAACATTTGAAAATCAATAAATTAAGCCACATGAAGTAATTCGTAATGACAAGTAACCCACTTGAAGTAAAAATATATCTTCAGGTTAACCTAAGAAGGTCGAAACGTTGTTCTCTGCTTTATTACTGGCCTGGCATGGCCGAGCGCGTAAGGCGTGCGACTCCTAATCCGAGGGTCGCGGGTTCGCGCCCGCGTCGCGCTAAACATGCTCGCCCTCCCAGCCGTGGGGGCGTTATAATGTGACGCTTAATCCCACTTTTCGTTGGTAAAAGAGTAGCCCAAGAGTTGGCGGTGGGTGGTGATGACTAGCTGCCTTCCCTCTAGTCTTACACTGCTAAATTAGGGACGGCTAGCACAGATAACCCTCGAGTAGATTTGTGCGAAATTCCAAAACAAACAAACAAAACTGCTTTATTACTAAAAAATGTTAATACCTATATTAGCCGTCCTGAGATATAAGCCAAATGAAGTTTTAACAATATTTAATTTTGGATGCATCCAAACTCATGAGAAATTGTCATAATAAAAATTCATTTAGAATCGCTGTTATCCAAGAATAATACTTTTGAAAATATTAAAACACACTAAATAAATTAAAAGAAATATTACAACATGATTAACTTTCATATTATTAGTAAAGCCAAAACCACAGTTTAGTGCTATAATCCCTTTTAAATCATTCCTAAGTTTGAAGTGATCAGTCAGAATAAAAGTATTGTTAAAACAGATAAATGTTATGAAGTGTGAATAAAACATAGTACAACATCTTGAAAACAGTTTGTTTAGTAGAGCATGAGCACGTGACCTCGTTTTCTTCAAACTTATAGTACTATAAAGTTTACGGACCGGTGTATATTGAATATAATTGTTATCTGCGAGAAAACAGGTCACACAACTAGCATATAAATCAAGTTTCTCAAATTCCTCTCTACAATGGAATTACTGCAATTATCTTATCACGTTCTAAATCAGTATAAAAGTGTCAAATTCGAAAGGTTAATTATTTCAGTTGAAGGAGACATTCGAAAGAAAATACATATATAATCAAGAAATCGCTTTTTTCAGTCTCTTGAAAGCACTTTGACTTGTCTGTAATAGAATACCTTGGTGGATTACCGATGAGCTTAAATACCATTGTTCTGTGGATATAAAACAATAACAGCGTAATAAGTCAAGTGTTTTTTGTTGTTGTTGTACGTATATTTTTAATTTTAGTCCAAAATTACACGAGAGTAATTTGCACGTGGCCGTCACTAATTTTGAACTAATAGACTAGAAGGAACACAGCTACTTAGCATGAAGGTCCACAGCAGGTTGTCTGTGCTCTGCCCATCAGGGGTATCGAAGCCAAGTTTCTATCATTATGAGTCCGTTTATCCACTGGGGGCAGTGGAAGTTGATCACCGCTCTCTCAGTCCCCAGCCCCCAAATGCGGAGCGTGCTTTTCCGATATCTTAACGCGAACCATAAACCATGATTATTATCTGTTGGGCACAACGTTTCACCTTATTATGTTACGTGCTTTATGTTCTTTCTCAACAAAAGTTAAAAAAAAACACGGAAAAAAATGTAACTTTTTTTTCTTAAATCTTAATTCCCAAATACTTCAAAATTTTTTATTACTTAGTTCAATTGTTTAAGTTTTATTATGAGAAAAAGCTCTATAGTAGCCCTAATATTTCTAGGTTTCACTGAATTTTACTTCATACGATATCAGAAGTTGATTTTTGAATTAAGTATTCTGTTTGGTAATGAAGCAGAAAATGGGTGATAAAACACAAAGAATTTTATTTACAAAGTCAGAAAGTTTAGGAAGACTGTCATTCTGTCTCCAGCGAAGTCTGAAAATCGACTCACAAAGCTCTTTAAATCTAAAACTGTTCTAAATTTTCATACCTAAAATTCAACTGTTGTGCAACATATCCAAAATATTTCGTGTTTTTTTGTTTTGTCCATAGCTTACTACTTCTCTTAATAACTACATAAACTAATGATCATTATAATATGCTCTCAGTTAATAAATTATGATAATGCAGTTTTCAGACTTTCCTAAAGATGGAATTATTATATTCCGGAATGTTCGGACCTTGTAAAAAAAATATTTTACGTTTTATCATCCAGCTTCATTCTCAGTGGGCCCGGCATGGCCAGGTGGTTAGGGCGCAAGACTCGTAATGAGAGGGTCCCAGGTTCGAATCCCCGTCACACCAAACATGCTCGCCTTTTCAGCCGTGGGGGCGCTATACTTTGACGGTCAATTCCACCATTCGTTGGTAAAAGAGTAGTCCAAAAGTTTGCGGGGAGTGGTGATGACAAGTTGCCTTCCCTCTAGTCTTACACTGCTAAATTAGGGATGGCAAGAGCGCTCGTGAATGCATTCCAAGACTGTTGTTTCTTTCAGAATTTCGCATAAATCTACAGAACGACTATTCCATAACCTTCCCTAATGTTTAACAGACAACAGACAAAACGCAACTGGTGAACTGTTTCTGCCTCCAACTCTTCTACTACTCTTGTCTGGCCAAACAGTGACGTTTGACCATCACCTTTATAAGTTACAGCACACATGCAGTCCAAAAGTGCAGAGTGCATACACGTATTTGCGAATTTACAGCCCGCGCACGATAACTACTAAATCACACTGGAGCATTGCTAACAAAAATACTAAACTTACTTAACCAGTCTGAAGCAAATAAGAAACTAGACATAAACAAATAGAATCAAAATCGCCAATAACAAAATATTAAATAATGTTTTAAATTCTCTGTATACGACCGTTCTGAATGTTTGATACTATTTTTGGTTATAATTTAGTCATTTTCGTCTAACTTTACAACTATTTTCACTTCTGATGTTTAAGTTAAGACATTTCCAGACTTTTGAACACTAACATTTAGGATAATTATAATTGGAACAGTTCTACCACGTTTGTTTGTCAATATGTGTTTATGTTTTCGTATAGCAAAGCCACATCGGAGTATCTGCTATGTCTACCGAGGGGAATCGACTCCCTGATTTTAGCGTTGTAAATCCGTAGATTTACCTCTGTTTCAGTGGGGGATGTTTTACCATGTAATAACTTATACGTAATGTTAATGTTCTAGCATCAATCAAGTAATAATCACGAGGGTCACTAATTATTTGAATATTCTGACTGAAAATTTATCGTGAATTTAAAGGCTACAAAATATATCAATAACTTCTTTTAAAATCTAAAGATAGTACGTAATTTCAAGACTGCAAACGAGTAAATCATAGCGAAGGTCTGAGGCGACCAGTAATTCAGAAACTCCATACCTCGAACCATGCTATCACGGAATCGAGTTCTTTACATTAAAGGTGTGGATTTATTTTAAGAGTAACAGACAAATCCCGATTATCGTAGCCCAAGAGTTGACGATGGGTGTCGTTTATTGTCTTTCCTGTAGTCTATCATTTGAAAATTGCATCCTATTAAGCATTTTATAGCTTTGAACAAATTTCTAGTGAAGAGATATACAGGTTCTTCGAGTCAATCATAACTCTATACGAAGTTCTGACAAAAACTACACCCCTATAAGTCTCATTACCCTAACATGGCCATTTTTCATTCGATTCAAAGCAGTGATTTTTGTTATTGACATCATTTACCTATGATTTCTGTAGAAAATTTAAAAAAGACATTATCGAGCGCGATTTCTCTGAACGTCAACCACTCTAATATACGTCATTATATCCTAAAGGCACGCCAAATATATTTTGCAATATTTTGGAAACAAACAGCAGAGTTGAGCTGGCGATTACGAAACTTCTTACCCTCTGGCTTGGGAGAGAAGTTTATTTCCAAGGTGTTATGAATAGAAGTCACGAGCTGCACGCTTTCGTGTAAATATTATTCTAATATAAAAGGCTAAAGGATTCGGTTGTAAAATCGTGACAGTTTCGCAGGAACAAATGCATGTATATTACAACTTTCGCCAGTGTTTATCAAGCTTGAACAGAGCAAATATAGTATAAAATAATTTTCACGTGATAGCTCGAGCGGCTGGATTCGTGCAGATCTTTTCGTTTGTAATACACTTTGCTTGTTGTTAAGAGCAAAGCTATTCGACGAGCTATTTGTGATCTGCCCATCGCTGGTATCGCAGTACGATTTCTTAAAGTTCTCATATTTACTACTGAGTAGGCAGAGAGCATAAAGTAAAGTAAGATTTAGTTAGAATAAAACAATGATTTAATTTGATTTTATTTAAACAGAATGAAACAATGATTTGGTTTGATTTAGATAGAATGAAACGATGATTTGATTTGACTTAGAAAGAATGAAACAATGATTTTATTAACATCAACTTCCTTTTTCAATTTCCAAATACGAAACATTCATTTTAACATATTATATTGGTACCGGTTTTAAGCCATTATTTTTCGTCCCGAATCAACGCTGGATAAACTAAATTTTAATGCTTATAAGTATTTTATTACCTAATTCGCTTTTTGCCTTTGGCTACAATCTAAGTTCCCCCGAAATAATTCACTACAGTATTTTAACAAATAAGAGGAAATATTCTAGTAATTCTACGTTTTTGTTATAAGTTCAGGGATTAAACCCCTCAAGTCATTAAAAAGAAAAAGGATAACCATTACCAACGTCAAAGCTAATACTGAAAACTCTAATTTTTCAAAGAAAAACAGGAACTTGTAACTATTTGAAACGTTATTGTTGTCACAAGCAAAACATAAAAGAACGGTTTTCAATTTTCTGCCTGTAATTTAAAAACACGTTTCTATAAAGTTACACGTTTCGTTCATATTCTGCTTTCAAGTAAGCTGATATAACTAAATGATTACTTGCTTGACAAGGTGATAGGGCCCGGCATGTCAAACGTGTTAAGGCGCGTGACTCGTAATCCGAGGGTCGCGAGTTCGCGCCCGCGTCGCGCCAAACATGCTCGCCCTCCCAGCCGTGGGGCGTTATTATGTGACCCTTAATCCCACTTTTCGTTGGTAAAAGAGTAGCCCAAGAGTTGGCAGTGGGTGGTGATGACTAGCTGCCTTCCCTCTAGTCTTACACTGCTAAATTAGGGACGGCTAGCACAGATAGCCCTCGAGTAGTTTGGTGCGAAATTCCAAAACAAACAAGATAAGGTGATCCAGAGCTAATTTGTTTGTCTGTTATTAAGCCCAGAGCTACACAAAGGGCTATCTGTGTTCTGCTCACCACGAGTATCAAAACTCCGTTTTTAGCAGTTGTAATGCTATGCCACTGGGAGGCAATCTGGAGGTAAATTTAGTAAAAATGTGTTCTCACTTTGCACATATTTGTTGTTGTTATATTTCAGATTATTAATAACGTGCAGTTATCTACCTTTATCTACAGTAGCACAAGAATGGGGTGGTAGGTCTGTGGTTTTTGTTTAAATGTTTTGGAATGATCACGTAAGTCTATCCTAGTCTAATCGTCCCTCATTTTAACTAATAGGCTGTGGTGAGAAGGCAGCTAGTAAATAGCGCCAACCGTCCTTTCCGACCAAATAACACTATGTAACACAAATTTTGTTCCTGGATAGTATGTGTTATTTCTTAATTGCTTATCTTGTAAAAGTACAGAAAATGGCCTTTATTCCCTTCAAACTTTGCCTTTGTTACCTGGATAATGAAATTTAGAAAATAACCTACGGACAAATTTGCACATTTTCATTTACATAAGGTCTGAATAAATATTTACATGCATTTATACTAAAGTTATACAAATAATAACAAAAATGTTTAGAAGTGAGTAGTTTTTCGAGATTTGCTACTGTAATGTAAATCACTTTCACGTATTAGCCCCCCCCCAAATAGTCTCCCATCATGTTTTCGTTATACGCTCCCAGGTCACAAAAGTAAAGTTTGAAGAGAAAAATATGTCTTTTCCATTTACTTTAGCATAAGCAATTGGGAAATAACACTTTCTACCCGGGAACAAGAAAAAGTAACAATTTTGTTACATAGTGTAATAGGATTTTACCCACTTATAACGCACCCATGGCAAGAAAACAAGGAATGATTTATTTTTTAATAATAGGACGCAAACGATAAGCTCGCAGGTACACAGCCCAGCACGCTAACTATTACGTCATGCTCCGTCCTCCTATAGAAGTTAAAAATCGCGATTTCTTATCACTGGTTAAATGAAAGAGATAAGCTTTCGGGGTGAAACAAAAACGCATCTTATTGACAGATAAATCTGTTAATAAATACCCTGGAAGAAAATACTCCAAAAAATGTTATATTTATTAAAAGTAAAATGCAATCCAGAGTCAAGTAGAACTTAATTAAAACATGAGAGGCAACTGAATACTTATTTAAACTGAAAGTACACATAATAATGTAAGAAAAAGTATAGTACACAGGACCATAGAACAATGGCCATATACACACGATTGCATTAGCAAGTATTAATTGACTAAAAATATATTGAAAACACCAAATCTGCTTTTATCATTCACATCTTCTCTGTGACTTGCGGATATTCCTACTTCATGCGACAATTATCAAATAACCACACATACTGGTTTATGTTAAGAAGAATACAATCAAATACAAGAAGAAACTAAACACCACCTAGCTCAGTTCTGGTATAGGACTAAATGCACAATTCCCCCTAGCTGTGAACTGAGTTAGAACTCAACAAAAATAAACTATAAAACAGTGTATTATGTGGTAGTTGCCCATCACAGCGTCAATATTTAAGCTCATACATTACGGTCAAGGCAAGCATATACCTGATCTCCTGTGGGTGGAGTCACTGCGAGGATGAAACAGAATGTTGCATATGCTAAGTGTCACGGTATGTTTACCATGAAGGCATTTGTTGTCTGACAAGTCTTTGAAGCTCAAACTGATAAAGCCCTGTTGTTCGTTTTTACAACCATACGGATAGTGCTGACACACCTTTTATGCAAACCTTGACAACTCTTTACAATGATTGCGCTATAATAAAGAACAACAAAACACACAGTAAGACCTTAGTGCTTTTGACAAAGTCTGTCTTCGCCAGGGACACGTACAATAGTATCATATATTTCAAAATAATCAGGGTTTTAATTTGTACAAGTCGTTGTTGGATGGATATATTATCCGGATACATAGTCTGAGGTTGATGGAACTTTATTTGACCGAAAACTCAGTTGAGCTACATTAGTATTGTCAGAATAAAGTCAAGAAAGACACAAGACTAAATGCAAAGTTTCTTTCGTTCTACGACATTTTTCATCGTGTAAGGTTTACCGGAAAACATAACTTGAAGAGAACTGTTGGCTTGATTGATGAAAACCTCTTTATTTCTTTTATTCAGAATGCTTCTTCTTCTCTTATTCGATAACAGTTTAACTTATAGCCACAGATTACTGAGTTTTTGTTTTGGTCTGAATAGTTCTTAGATTTTAGTAAGTAGATAATATTTGTATTTATGATTACGTTTAGCATAGAGGCAAAAAACTTGCTTTTCTAACCCAACGGTGCTAATCGACTGATATATCTTTACAGAGTTCTAACGTAGCTGTGTGATCTGTAAACAAAAACGTTTCTTGAGGATAATTGGACAGTACATATATTTCAAGAAATATACATATGTGTGTCTATAAGAATGAATTAATCTCGAATCTCTAGAAGGAAGCAGCAGTGGAAATTGTTCTATATTTCATAGTGACTAAATGTGCTACCTCAACCGTAGTTTACTTTCTCAAATTTTTCGTGCAATATAACTAGTTTTTGTATGAGTCTCACCGATCACAACGACCTAGAATTTTGTAAAAGAATAAAATACAGTTGCAATAAAGAACAAGTAAACAGGTTACACAGATAACAAAACAAAGAGTACGCCTACAGAAATATAGACTCCAGCATAAACCAACCGGAACACGAGAAGCAGGAAATAAGATATATTGTTTAAGCCTACTTTTTATGGGAGAAAACTACCTCGTTACTCTTAAGGTGACGTCATTGTATCTTTTCTTGGAGCATGCGTAAATGGTCGAATGACTTTCAGCGGCGAGAACGACAGGAAAGAGTTACATTTAAACTCGCAGGTCAAAAACAAAAGTGAAGAAAAACCAGTAATCAACGGAATAAAACACATTTTTCTCATGTTGGTAAGAAACGGGAAAACTACGAAGTTCTCGTGTCTGTTTGTAACGTAGTGCTCATCCTAACTGTAAGGTTTGTTTGTTTGTTTAGAATTAAGCACAAAGCTACTCAATGGGCTATGTGTGCTCTGCCCACCACGGGTATCGAAACCCGGTTTTTAGTGTGTAAGTCCGTAGACATACCACTGTGCCACTGGGGGGCCTTAACTGTAAGGACAATTATGTTTCTCTGAAAATGTGTAAATACATTTCGGTACTGACTCTTGTACAAACTCTTATTCGTTCGGCCAGATTATTTTTAATATGTTTGTTAGAAATGTCTTTTAAGGCTTTTTGTAGCTACTTCTAAATTCTTTGGTCTGAAAACAAATAAAAATGTGTAAATACGTCTGGTTTTTGTCTTCCACGCGGTATTTAAATTCCTTAATCGTAGAAGTATGTGCTTGATGTCTTTCTACTTTTAAAATACATTTTTCTATATTATTTAAGCATCAAATTTTTTGGTGGCACATGACCCTGCTGGTCACAATATTCTTAATAACACAAGCATCACACCTGCAAAATTTTAACAAAACAACCGATAATTTTGCACGTAATTCTGACAATTGCTTCTGGGGTCTCGTGTGTTGTTTTACAAAGAAATTCAATAATTTATCCCAATTTTGGACGTTTATCACATTATATTGTTCTAATCGGCAAAGATGTTGAAATGTGCAGGATAGTTCAGTATGGGAACGAATGGTAGCAAACTGTATTGAAGACAGAACAGTTATAAAATAATTAAAATCTCAAACCACTTCATTTAAAAGAAAATCAAAGAAACATATCTTCACACAGGCTGGATACATAATGTTATGGGGTTTCTTTGGACAAAAACACAGCAATATTTTAACACCATAGAATGTTTTATTTTTGTTGTTTTTTAACGGTGCGGTAAAATTAATTAACACAACAAACAGAATTTCGTTAGGGCAGAAAAAGCGTTTTTGACACATAATTTTAAGCTTTTATCATATCTTCATGTAAAACATTACATGATCTTATAAGTTAAACTTAAACTGTGGCGTGTTTTCAGGAAGGAAAACATAATTTTTTTTTAATTATTAATTGTAGAGTTAAATATAATTTGTCTGAGAAACAGAGCGTTCTACCACTCGAATGAAGAGCTACAAAAACAATGCTTTATTACCCTTCGTCGCCGGATGACCACGGCGGTGTTTATCTAGGCCATTTCACCTCTGTGTAATCGTGTACTCGACACTATCAGCGTCTGACAGTCTTGGAAAAGCAATATAGATTCATAAGTTTCCATTTCATAAAGCTCTGCATGATTCTCGTCTAATTCTAAAATATTTTATATTCGAAGAAAACAACCATTAAATTTCTCAATACATGAATACAATAATGTGCAACACGTTAAACTCAAACTGGGGATGGAGGTCAGAATCCCATAGCTAGTTGAAAACAGAGCTGACTCCTCTTCATTAACTTACTGTGAGTTAGAAGGAGTAAGTTATGCACAAAGAAAGGTATGCTTACAATCATTATACCCTAAGAACAAGATCAGAAAATATGCTAGACAGGTAATGAATATATGAGAACTTTTTTCTAAACTTCTGTAACAATAATTTAATACAAAATGAGATCAGAGCTTTCTATCCGCTACAATTGATGGGAGTTTATTTGTCTAATAACACGATCATTGTTCTACCTTCCGCCATAGAAGTGATGGTGAACTGACACCACACTTCGGAAGTCTCGTTGAACTCGGTGTTAAACATGATGGGTTAGAATTAAGGACACGCACCTTGTATGAAATGTGGTTTCCATTGCCGTGTTTTATAAGCCTAAATATTGACTTTAAATACGTAAATTCTGAGCAAACTAAGCGACATTAGTGAGCCTAAAAGGTAATAAAGAGATGTACGTGGATACGTTTGGTATACACATTTTAGACATATGGACAGTAGATACGTTCTCAAACAGACACACACAGAGTATAAGCGTTGTTTAAGTTGGCACTAAAACATCCTGTAGATATCACATAGCCGTTCACATACCTTAACGTATATCACAAAGTTTACTAATCGTATTAGAACTTCTAAAACAAGCGTATTCGTTCTAACTTAAAAAAAAAACAGCAAAAAGAAGTTTGTTTTCTAAAAACCAAGTTTTAAATTAGGTGAATATTGTTGTAAAGTTGTTTTTGTTATCCTTAGACTGGAAGAAAAAAATGTAAAATATGACAAACGGCGCCCTAAGTTTAGAAATATTTGTTCTTTAAGCAGGGCTCTTTACTGTAAATATGTTTGCTCTTGTGCTAAATAGCTCTCTAAAGCTGTAAAATGCTGTTTCCCTCATATAGTTCGCGCTGTCCTTTTGTAAAGACCTTTGAAAATTCAAATAGTTCCTTCTCGTGTTTTATGTCACACGCTTCCCACAAATGCGTGATTTCAAGCAGAGCTACCGTGAGAAATGAAATATAACCTTCTGTCATACATACAGCAAGTGTGAAGACAAAGGCTTCACTGAGAAATAAGTGAAGTTGATTTTCCACCTATTATGTGTAGTATATTCGCATTATATACGATTTCTTTTACGTGAGTTTATTCGTTGAATCCATAAGTTGTAAGATGGATGTATAAGAAATTATAAAATTGCTTCGTTTATACTGCATAAGTATATAATATGACTTGCGGGACAGTCACATAAACACAGAGTTTTCATGCAGTTTAAACGAAACATGATGTGGTTCAATGTGTATTTCACTGTGTAATGCATGAGTTTTCAGAAGAGAAGCACTGTGTAATGCATGAGTTTTCAGAAGAGAAGCACTGTGTAATGCATGAGTTTTCAGAAGAGAAGCACTGTGTAATGCATGAGTTTTCAGAAGAGAAGCACTGTGTAATGCGTGAGTTTTCAGAAGAGAAGCTTCTTTCTAAGTGGTCTGAACATTTATAACAACTTGACCGAATACGAAATCGTCCGACTCCCTTTCCAAGTTTATGTTTCAAATGTGTTGGGAAATGTTTAAAGTTCTTTTTTAATACTTCGTTTGTTTGGTGCGGAGCACAAAGCTGACAATAAGCTATATGTGCTGCGTCCACCACTGCTATTGAAACAGTTTCAGCGTTATAAGCTGTAAGACTTAGCACTAAACCACTTATTAAATACATTTTTCAGAATAAGTTAAAATACCGAAATAGCTTTTCTGAAAACTAGATAAACTTGCTGTATAAACAGACATCACTATTAAAACAAACTGGTTAAAGAAAATAACATTGTTTTCTATATATGCAAGCAAAAGTACTCGTCCCCAGTGAAGGTTTATTTGTTTTTAATTTCGCGCAAAGCTACACAAGAGCAAAATGAGCCAGCCGTCCTTAATTTAGCAGTGTAAGGTTAGAAGGAAGGCAGATAGTCATCACCACCCACCGTCAACTCGTAGACTACTCTTTTACCAACGAATAGCAGAATTGATCGTCGCATTATAACGCCTCCACGGCCGAAAGGGCGAGCATGTTTGGTGTGACGGGGATTCAAATCCGCGATCCTCAAATTACGAGTCGAGCGTTCCAACCACCTGACCAGGGAAAAAAGTTTTAGCTAATTTATCAATTTATGTGTTGCATTCTTCGTTTCAATCAAAGTCAGAGCTCTGAGTTACGTATACAGTCTGCCGAGTAAAGCAATTCTTTAGTATTTCAGTCATGATAAATGCTGCTCATTAATAACATGAGGTAAACCTACATTTTTATTGTTTAAGTTACGTCTGATTTTGAAATTTGAACGATAGAGTGATTAACTCCTAATAGTTCAGTGTAGAATATCCTGATTACGAAATGAAATTTGAATCAACATTATTCATGACTGCGCGCACAGCTTTTCAAACGGAAGAGAGACGAACGCCTCGGTCAAACAACACTGTTGTAAATGTATATAAAATATGGATTACTAAGATGATTGGTTAGTGGTGAAAAATTATCATGTTAATTTCACTGCTATTTTATATTGTTTTTCAACTAGTGAATTAAACTGGCCAAGTCACACAAATTACTTATTCTGATCAATTAGTTTTGAAAATGACAGAGTCACAAACAGACTCAAAACAAGACCAGCCGATATATGAACACATTATAACTAATTTGTTCCTTTTTAAACCAACCTGTTTGATGGGTGCGACACGTCCAGGAAATTTTATTAGCCAAAATAATTATAGCTTAATCAACCTTAACCCCAAGAGGACCAATGGTAAGTTTGAGGGTTTATAATTAAAAGTTAAGTTTCGATACTCGTGGTAGCACAGCACAGGCAAATAAAGAAATTAGCCTTGAGGTGGCATTGTATATTAAAGGCTTAAGCCTCACGTACTCGTATATTCTCCTTAACGTTTAGAAATTCTATGTAATGTTTATATCATACTAAAGCGCACTTTATAAGATGAAAATAAAGGCTCAGATCGGCAATATGGATCTTATGTAAAGTACGTTTCGTGTTCAAGCACACTTTATAAGCATAAAATAAATACTTATATCCGTAATATGGATCCTGTGTAATGTATATATCGTGTTCAAACGCTCTCATAAAATTAAAATAAAGGTTTAGATGGGGATTATGGATCATATATAGATATACATATATACAAATTAGGTCAGTTAATACGCAAATGTTTATAAAAGGAAATGAAACATTAACACTTGTCGAAATTCATAAACATGGACAAGAAGAAAGTTGTGTACTCTGAGTTATACATCGGTTGCAGGTGTAACTTAAAGTATGCATCAACGTGTTATTCACTATCGAAATGTCAGGTTTTTGCCGGGAATATCTTTTTATTAAATAAATTTACGATTGCAGGCTAGCTATACTAGAGGCAAAAAAAAAGGTTTTATAAGAACACAGCTGCTTGGTACTTCAATTAGTTATCTCACAAAGAATGTTAAATAATTGGGCTTTTGTTTAATACCGGACGAATTAAATTTCCTTCGTGCATCGGGATCGTAAAATAACACGTTTTCCTCCATTTTCACCGAAGATAATTCTGTAAAAAATGTTATAATGAATACTTTTCTATGTAGAATGAGCAGATATTGGAAAAACTCATATCGATCACACTTGACAACAAAATTAAGAAGGGCGTCTAACCTCTTTCACGTTTAGAACGAAAGCATGCTTAAATGACATTACTAATGTTCCTAAACTTTTAGAACTCCACCTACTGGTACGATTTGATGCCCATTAAACTCGAGACAGTTAAAAAAAAGAAAAGAGTGAAGAGCTTGAAATATCTCAAGATGAGTTCCACGCCCTTCACTAATATCCTCAGATTTCTACGTTATCAGAAAACTTTACCAATTTATTAATATTTTAAGATTTCAACATTATCAGAAAAAATTTGCCCTTTACTAATATTTTAAGATTTCAACATCATCTCTAAACTCTATCCTCTACTTGTATTCTAAAATTTCAACGTTACCGGAAAACATTTTAATCGACTTACTTCGCACACCGAATGTCCTTCACAACTATTTTGTTTTATTTATTTGCTTATCTTTCGGGTAAATATAAATACTACGTTACTGCTTTATACCAAATAGTATATACACACAAACAAGTTTTAATTTAAAACATCTTTGTGCAATATACAAATATATATTACATGTAACCAAACCTATACGTTCTCAGACTGCAAATTAAAAGAAAAATAAAGATCCCTTTTTCACATCAAGGGCCCGGCATGGCCTAGCGTGTTAAGGCGTGCGCTTCCTAATCTGAGGGTCGCGGGTTCGCGCCAAACATGCTCGCCCTCCCAGTCGTGGGGGCGTTATAATGTGACGGTCAATCCCACTATTCGTTGGTACAAGAGTTGGCGGTTGGTGGTGATGGCTAGCTGCCTTCCCTCTAGTCTTACACTGCTAAATTAGAGACGGCTAGCACAGATAGCAATCGAGTAGCTTTGTGCGAAATTCCAAAACAAATTATCACATCATCACATATAAAAAAAGCAAAATCTTAAACACATGTTTGTGTATTTGTCGAAAAATAACTTATCTTAATGGACAGTATAGGTTTAATCGAATATTCGTATTTAATAACATATTTAGAATTAATATAAATAATTCTTAGGTATTGGTAGTTGAGTTTTTTAAGTACAAAGATTTAACTCATAGCCCCATCTATTGACTTGTTTGAGATATAATTACAGCCGCACCTATTGAGGATTCCTTCCCTTTCATTGAGGGTATTTTCCTTTCACGTTGATTCTATGTTAAAATTGTCATATCGTTTGTCATTTCATTCAGAAATATATTTGTTGAATTTCGCGCAAAGCTATACCTAGGGATTATCTGCGCTGGGCATCCCTAATTTTGTATAGTCATCACCACCCACTGCAACCCTCGAGCTACTCTTGTCTTAGTAAATAGTCAGGTTTGACCGCGAAAGGTCAGTTCCATAAGGGCATGACTGGCCTTCATGGAAACCATTGTTAATTGACAAATAAAAGCAAATATCGTGATTGGATCATTTGAAAGTTATTGTAAAATTACAAATAAAGTGATAAACTCTAGCCATATTATACATTGTTTACATACGCTCAACTTTTGCATTAACCAGGTCATTAGGTGAGAGTTCACTGTGGGAACTGAAGTAAGGATATATTAAGCACAATTTCAGCCACATTGTAGATCTTCTAACTACAACGATCTTCCACATCAACCAGCTCACTAGATGAGAGATTATTGCGATAAATAAAGTGAGAATTATATCGATTACAACTTTTATTCATTTTATGTTAATCGATTTCTACTAAGTTCAACTGATAGAAATACAAATCGCATGTGTATTACTCACAAGAATACTTTTGAATTTTCATTTCAACTCCTAAATATTGTCAAGGAAATAATAATTACTATATTACAAACTTACTAAAGGGAACGGTAAAACCATAATGAATCCATTTAGTTTCTTTTCACATAAATTATGCTTTACTTTACTAAACGTTGTTGTTGTAATTATTCACGTTTTCACAGGAAGAGTAATATTCCTACGAACAATATTCAGCTTATGACTCATACTTATGGAAATGTTAACCCTTCACTCTTTTGTTGATACAAATGTCAGATTTTATGGGCTCCTTAGGTCTGGCATGGCCAAGTGTTGAGGAAACTCGTCTCACAATTGGAGGGTCGTAGGTTCAATTCCCTGTCACATCACACCAAACTATTTGCCCTTTTAGCCGTGACGATGTTATGGTCAATTCCGTTATTCGTTGATAAAAGAGTAGTCCAAGAGTTGGCGGTTGGTGGTGATGACTAACTGCCCTGCTTCTAGTCTTACACTGCTAAATTAAGGATGGTTAGCGCAGATAGTTATTGTGTAGCTTTGCGATAAATTCAAAACAAACTTTCAATCGATTCGCATTTCTTTCTTTTAGTGCTATTCTCATTTTTCAATATTAACTCTCTCCATATTCTTTACAATCGTTCATTTCTGTACAAAAGGTCACATAGCGTTGACTGATTCTCATTTCTCTCATGGAGCAAGCGCAGAAGATGTAAGAGAAACGGGGATAACGCCCATAGTTAGTGACAGTCATGGCGACTAAGCGCTTGGTGGAAAAACGACACAAAAAAGTTATATGAATAACATGAATACTCTGCCTAAGCAATCTATCAGAGAACTGTTTATATACTGTTGATAGTTTGACGTAAAATTATCATATTACATTAAAAAAATTATGTAATTAATTAATAAATCACTTTGAAAATAATATTCTAACAAAATAAGATTAAGAAAATAATCATTTTTGTACTGTATATTTTTAAAAGAAATATAATGAGAAATTCACGTGTATATTTATTTACTTAATGTCTAAATATTGTTGTTAACTTGACTTTGAAACCTAAATTTTTAAAAAAAGATAGAAAAATAGATTCTAGTCTATTTCTAAACACTTGTGTTTAACTAGAATGTTTTCGGAACAGTTATATTGAGAATGTATTTAGTTTCTTGGAGTATACTGCTAACTCTAATTGTTAAATATTTATTTATATGATATTAGCACAAAACTACCTCTGAAAAGAAAAATATAGTTATAAAGCAACGCATATACCTTAATATAATTATTGTTTTGGAATTTCGCACAAAGCTACTCGAGGGCTATTTGTGCTAGCCGTCCCCAATTTAGCAGTGTAAGACTAGAGGGAAGGCAGCTAGTCATCACCACCCACTGCCAACTCTTGGGCTACTCTTTTACCAACGAATAGTGGGATTGATCGTTACATTATAACGCCCCACGACTGAAAGGGTGAGCATGTTTGGTGCGACGGGGATGCGAACCCGCGACCCTCAGATTACGAGTCGCACCCCTTAACGCGCTAGGCCATGCCGGGCCTAATATAATTATACCAGTTTAATTGGAGTAAAATGATATTACGTCTTAGATGTCACCTTACAGGCTTAATTCTAATAAGGCTCATTTGTATCTCAAAGTTATTATATTAGTATAAATCCAGTAAAGCTCAGCTGTGTCTTAAAGTAAAAACATCAGCATAAGTCTAGCATGGCTCATTTGTATTTTAAAGTAATCATAAACATCTAGATTTAGCGTGTTTTCCTTATAACAAAGCCACGTCGGGCTATCTGCTGAGTCCACCGAGGGGAACTGAACCCCTGACTTTAGTGTTATAAATTCGTAGACTTAACACTGTACCAGCGGGGTACTTTAGGTTTAGTAAGGCTCAGTTACACCTTAAAATTATCATATCAGTTTAGGTGTAGTAAGGGTCAGGTGTGTCTTAAAGTTATAATAGTAGATTAGGTCTAGTGAAACGCAATTGTGTTTCAAGGACATCAAATCAGTGTAAGTTTAGTAAGACTTAGCAGCATCTTAAAGTATTATATCAGTTTAGGTGTAGTAAGGGTCAGGTGTGTCTTAAAGTTATAATAGTAGATTAGGTCTAGTGAAACGCAATTGTGTTTCAAGGACATCAAATCAGTGTAAGTTTAGTAAGACTTAGCAGCATCTTAAAGTATTATATAAGTTTAAGTCTAGTGAGGAATCAATTCATCTGAATTCTTTTTATACACATTTAAGTCTGGTAAAAGTTGTACATTATATAAATTTAGGTTTAAACAAGAGGGAGTCTTGAATAGCCGCGACACTTGAAATTCTTTAAGCACGGTTAGAGTAATTAATTAATGAAACCTTTTTAGCCGCGACTCATAGAACGGCTCTGAGTTTGTCATATTTTCAAGTACAAACCTTTAGCTCACAGTGCAGTCATCTTTTGACCGATCTGACAACTAATTACAGGCTTGAATCTAAAGGATCAAACCTGTTCATCTGATGTATTTGATCACGCCCAAGATCTCAAAGATCTATGAGACCTCTTGAGTCCAAAACTGTAATTACAGTAATGAGTTAAAAGTTTGTACTTAAAAAAACAACAACTCAAAGTTGTTCCATAAGTTGCTATACCTCGGCTAAAAATGAGTTAAGACGCAGATTTTATTACATGTAGATGTAGGAACAGTGGGACTACATCCCCTAGTGTATGCCTGGTGAGTGTAGGTTTATATCTGTTAAAATCTTAAGTCTCTCATACACATACATTATATGTCTGCAGGTTTACCACGTAATATATCTAGAAATATGTCCAGTCGAAAACTACAAATGCAATATTTTCTGGGGTTTCGCTATTTGTCACATCAGATAATTTGTTCTTCCTCCACGTTAAGCAATTTCAGTAATCAGATTAAATCGTGATTTAAATGTTCTCAAAGTTAAAAGTTCTTAAAATCGTTTTAATATATGCGCAGAAATGGAAAGAAAATGGAGTCATAGGAATGAACCCGTTATTCATTGATAAAAGATATGTTGAAAATAAAACGACAAAATGGAAAGAACCAAACTTAACTGCACTATTCGTGTACATTTTTGAATTAACAAATTGAATAAACTTCCTGTTTGAAGATTATTTACGTTTCTAAACATTAATTACAAAACAATAGCTAATGCGTTTAAAAACGTATATATATATTACATTAATATGGAAGAACCATCCTTATTTAACATTTTACAAATAAGTAAAAATATTAAAACATGTGTTGCTGCTTAGTTTGATATTTAATATTACTGAATTTTTCAAGTAGAATGTTCACATTAATGACTTATATAATTCTTAATAAGCTTTAAATCGATGAAACACTTCTTAAGACAGTAATAAGACTCATTAAATACACGTAAACTGAGTTCTCAGGGCTTAAGTTTATGGTCTTTCCAAAAGTTATTTGTCTATGAACTGGGAATGTATGAAATTCCTTTAGATACAACTGAAACTGTGTTTTCATACTCTAGTGAAAGTGCTGCTTCAGTTTTGTGTAAGTTAATACAAGTCGATATATCAAAATATCCTTTTCCCTTTTTATTTCAGAGGAGATGAAAACTTTAGCTCACTTTGTGTTACATCCCATTGTACGGGTTAAAAATGTTTCAGATTCTCTATCGGACAAGTACGTATTTTAAGAGAGTTTGTTTAGGGCAAAAACTACACAATGGGTTATCTGCTTTTCGTGTGCACTGTGAATCAAATTCTGAGTTATAACATTGTAAATCAAGAAATATCACTGTCGTTTTCTAAAGACGAGAGCAAAAATCGGTCACCACAATATTTTATGTTTGAAATATTTTTGTGTTTGATTAACTAACCCGCAGCTCTTACAGCAGATTACCACTAAGGAGTGTTTTATTTTTTCTTTCAGTACATAGAAACCGACAATTCATCTACTTATGAAATTCTGTCCTCTCTCTTTGAATCTTCAAACTGAATTGCGTTATTTTTGTTAGAGTGCAATTTACAAAATCCTATAAAATGATGTGGTTTGTTTTATTTTTCGAGACTGTTTGCTTGGCGTATTCTTTTGTAGAAAATGTAATTATGGGTTACGAAATTGTATAACCAGTTTCGCGAGATCTATTCTACAGTAGTTAAAATTTATTTGAGTTGTAAATATAGTTCGCTAGAACAATTTATAGTTATTCGCGCCCTAAAAAAACAACAGAATTTTTCCAGTACACGTAATGAAATCATGCAGAACATGAATAATTTGGTACTCAAGTAACTCGTCAGCTTCAGTAAACAGATGATACTTCGACTTTAAACTATCCGTGGAATCGACTGATAAAAAAGTAAAAACAAGAGTGACAAGGGAAATTTCCAGATGTTTTCCCACTAACTGGAGAAAATTATATGTATTGTATTTAATTAAACTAAAACATTTACAAATTTTAATTTTTATGACGTATATTCAAAGTTCAAACTACGTTACTATCTATGTCATGGCTGTGAATACGAGACCAAAGTTAAGGAAGCTTTCGTTAACGTGAATATTACGACTTAATGAGTAGAACTGTCTTCATAAATATAAACTACCTGCTTTAAACGTCTTTTTTTCATTCTGCAGTAAAAAAATATTCACTCAAGAACGGAGACTTGCGAAGGTCACGTGATCATGAAATAAATAATGTTTAAATCTCTTAAATGCATGAAAGAAATGTTCATAAATTCATGGTTTAAACTCATTCTACCAAGACTTAAAATATACGATATCATAATTTAAAAACAATGAAACAAAAACTGGTATATTTTTTAGTTCTAAAGGTTGAGCTGTGTTAGTGAAATTTTATTCATATGCTAAATACTTTAAGTGTGCTTAAAAATCTCAATTCATTAGCCCATTAGTCTCTTAATCCATTTGTATAAAATCATTTTACATTTTAATAAGATGTGACATAGTTGGAGACATTTATTTCCAATGAAATAGTCATTTGTACAACAAATAATATCTTTGTCACTCTTACATCACATGAAAATAATTAACTGTTTCTATTATATGAGTTCCGTGCGACTTATTTCCTCAGTCACTTCCACATTATTGAATGGATTAACTGCTTCCCTTGAGCATATGTTCTGAATAACATCAGTCAGTTTCATAACTTCCACGTTTGTGATAACTATTAACCGCTTTTCTCAAATGTGTGTGCTGTATAACGTATCACATTAGTTACTTAAGCTTACATACGTAAAATGGATTATTTTCTCTCTAGATGAGAGTTTTGTGTAAATTATCAAGTTAGTCACTCCCAGTTACGTGAAAATGATTAAGTGTTGCTCTTACGTGTACATGTTCTGAACAAATTATAACAAATTTAATGAAATTGATTAGCTGTTTTTCTTCACTGTGAACAGATTCGTTGAAAATTAGATAATAGCCTGGTCACTCTGACGTTAATTGTAATAAAAAGTATTAAGTGCTTCTCTTAGAACCAAATTTTGATAAAATGTATCATTGACGCTGAGTTTCGCACCTGTACAATGTAATATTAATAAGAAAACTATTCACCTCAGAATCGAAAAAATAGATAAAAGTAAGACACAACTTACTCTATAACAACTGCAGTTCTACAAGGTGAACTGAATATCATCTACTGCGTAATATTTAAACTTCTGTTAATCACATTGAATACACACACACACACATACGTATATAAACTACAAAATTTTGAGGGTTGAATTAAATACGAAAATAAGGAATACATCGATATGAACCGTAATGTTTTAACTCTTACATTCATGTTAAATGCACCACTACAGAATAAAGAGTTCAAAGCATAGACCTAAACTTAGCGCAAAAATTATATTTGAAATATGTCGAGTCTTGTCAGTTAAATGTTCCGAGTGCGGTGCGTAATGAAACTCATTACGGGTAAGAAAGCAACGGTCATAATTATTTATGACAGGACTCTCTAGCAACCGAAATCGTCGTAAATGTAGTGCAACTTTGATTTTGTAAAATCATTGTTATTTAATACCGAATTGCAATGGCACAATTCCAATAAAACAAAACATTCTCATCACTTAACTGTTTTTTATGATAGTTGATTTTGAGCAATTATTTTCAAAAAATGCCAGTTACTAGTATATACAATAATATAAAATAATATAAAAGTTACTATACAATCTATAAATCTCACATGACAACTTTAATCATATATTATTGATTAAGACACTTTTTTATTTGGTGTCAAGCATAAATATATAAAATTATAATAACATAAAAATATTCGAAACAGAGTGCTTAATACCTAAATAAATGAAAGACACTGATGCAGCATGCATGCAAATAAATGTTGTCGTTGTTAGGGGAAAAGAAAGATGACATCATGACAAGAATTCTGATTAATTCTTTTGCATCTGTATCATTTATCAAAGTCAGCCATCTCCAAACACTGTCATAATGTATGCAGCATGGTGTAAAGCAGACAAATAGACCAAATATATCTATTTTTATAACTGGAAAGAAAATAGAATAGAAATATCTGAATATGTATATTACAGCCAGATTAACTCACAAATTAGCAGGGGGCTTTTTAGTCATACGTTTGTACAATATATATTCATTTAATTGTTTGATGATTCATGACATTATTGGTTACGAAGTCCCTAAAATCGTATGAGCCCCGTAAAAAAATTAAACAAAAATAACGTTAATATTGCAATAGCTCCCATTAATTAGTGCCAAAGCTTCTCAGTATTTTACAGAGAAAATAAGTTATTTCACCCAGTTTCTGTTCAATTCTTTACAACTATTCTGTACCTTAAAAAAAAGAAATTACTCAGTATGGTGCAATAAATGGGCCCCACAGGTAGTGGACAATACATAAAGAAGTTGTAATTTGAAGATTGCTTCATTTTAAAATGCTTCATGTTAAATTTAAAGGGCACTTAAAACTACGCCTACTTTACTCCATACTACAACATTTGTTATATTGTGAAACTCCAGGCTCCCAAGCTTCGGAGCATGCGTGATACTAAAGCGCGATTCCATACCTTCGAAAATCACGGACCAGGTACTCACTGTGATTTGGATAGCTGTTAGAGTTTTCTGTGATTGGCTGCTGCTTACGGGTCTCATCATCTTCACTACTGGTACCAAGAGTAGACGGTAGTACAACCATCGATGTAGTGGGCCGTCGACCAACGAATGACGATTCCATCCAAATGACCTGTTGGTCATTGCTCATTTTAGGTTCTTTGTCTCTTGGGGTTAACTTAGATGTTATTTTATCGTTGATGTCCATCGTCAATTGGTTTTCAGAATTCTTAGGAATATGTGGATATCGATCTTTATTAATGTTATTTTTATGTATTACTTCTTCAAACCCACTGTTTCCTAGAAATGACTTTTTACTAAAATCTTCAGCCACTCCAGAAGAGCTGTCACTTCTTTCTGACCTCGCACAATCTGATGTGTCCCTGTTAGGGCTTCTTGATGCAGAATGTTTCCCGATCATTGAATATTGAGAATGGGTTGATTTTTTAGAGGGATTTGAAGCTGTGTTAGAACTACTCCGGAAGGTAGAGTAGAGTTTATCAACATGTGATATTATAGATTCTGTATCTGCCTCATTATCAGAGTAACTTTCAAACTTACAATAATCCTGTGGAGAAGCATATTTGCGAGGTCTGTGAACAGTCAAATTCCCTTGCAGATCACTTGGGCAAACAGAATTCCATCTTCTCTGCATATCGCTGGAGTAGAGATGAGAGGAAGACGAAAACTCAACTGGACTGTCTCTGTTATTATTTAAAGGACTACTATCGTGCTTCACAGCCAGGTCACGGTCACTGTGACTTGCTGAAGCAAAGATGGTATCACTACTTGTTGGGTTCATCATGGTTGCCCTCCATCCTAAGTAGGGCTTCTTGATAGAACGATATCCTGTCCAAGTGCTGTGTGGAGGAGCACTGTAGGTTGAAAGGCGTGAACTGCTCCATCTGGACAAAGAATAATGTTCTTGATTAGAAACTGATCCTAAAGTAGTCACAGCCAGACTTTCTCCGGACGACTTCAGCGATTCAACATATCGCCAGTCTAGAGGAGTCACCCTTTTAGGAATTACTACATTTCTGCCAAGCATGCTACTGGACGTTAAACTGGTAGAAGATGGAGTCCTGGAATTCGATCTCTGCCATGTGGGGCGTCGCCCCTCCCCACGCCTGAGAATAAAACCTTCCTTGGCGGTCCCTTTGCACCAATCAGGTAGATTAAGTTTCCTTAGTGATCGCTCTATAATTAGCTCATGTTCAGATCTGGTTTTTGAAGAGTATAAGGTGTTTTCGGGAGGTAAGATAGCCTGACGATTCTCCTCATCCAACAAATAATCCATACTTCGTGCACGTGAAGCGTCTAATATCGTGGAATGGTGCTGAGCTAGGCTATCTTCCGGCAAGATTGCCACGCTTCGTGTACGAGAAAGTAAACTATCCTGTTGTGGGAAGTTGTTCATATTATCAATATTCGTTTCCAACACCTCCCGTGACTCTAAAGTGTCCACGTTTGTCTCAAGGAATCCCAAACTTTTGCTTCTCTCTCGTACAGAAGCTTCCCGACTAGCTGTTTTCACACATGAAGGCCAAACAATGTCCTCATTACATATTTGGTTGGACTTCACTTGAGAAGAGATTCTACCATATTCTTCGTTCTCCCGTTTTCCACCGCTATATTGGCCATTATCAGTCCTTCGGCAGCTTTTAACAGCAGCTTCCACTGAAGCAGCCAAGTCAGGGGTACTAAGTAAAAGCTTTGTTCTTTCTGCGTGTATCCCACGCCGGAAACTCTCGAGTCTTTCTAGAGCGCCAACTTTTTCTTTATCGAACTGATATGTTTCTGAATTTTTCACTTCATTAAAAAACTGTTTTCTAGCATTAAGTATCCGGCTTTTGACTCCTCTGTGCAGTTGAGCTGACGCAAAACTTCTTTCTTGGGTACCTGCGAGGTTTTTGTTATTCTCGGTTTCTTTAACAGATGCTTTTGTAGGACTGGGATCTCGTTCGAG
Organism: Carcinoscorpius rotundicauda; assembly: GCA_011833715.1. NCBI lineage: Eukaryota > Metazoa > Arthropoda > Merostomata > Xiphosura > Limulidae > Carcinoscorpius > Carcinoscorpius rotundicauda. The sequence goes on along the minus strand of CM022400.1, from coordinate 25,555,607 downwards.
TGTGTCCTCCAGTGACGTCACATTGTTATTAACTGAAATGCTTAACTTTGATGACTGATAAGGCTCAGTTGGAGAAAGAGTATTAAAACCTTCTGGCTCCGATATTTTTGTAGTTCTGGCCTCTTCTACTTCTGAAACAGTCAAGTTAATTTCACCTGTTTTGGTTTTATAAACATTAGTTAAATAAGTAACACTTCCATGTTCATTATCACAACTCACGTCTCCTCTTTGATTAATTAACTCGTTACTATTTGCACTTGAAGCTGTGTAACTAGATGTTCCTTTATTATTATATTTCTTGTCCGATGATACCATGTTGTCAACGTCATATTCTGACGTTATTCCTTGCGCGGATCCGACATTTTGAATGCTGTCGCTGTTAGGATAAACCGGCCCGTCAATCAGTGAATTATCCCGAAAGGTGGCTATGGCGGAGGAATCTGAGTTGGCTCTTGCAGGAATTTGTGAAACTTCTCTTTCGTTCAAAGAAATTACTTCTGAACTTGAGGTTTGTGATTCCTTTCTATTCGGAGCGGAAAAAATACGATATTTCTGTGGCATTAACGCTTTCGCACTTGGTTTTTGCAGAACGGTGGACTTCTGTAGCTTTACCTTATTCACTATGCCGTTAGCTTCAACTTCTCTACGTGACTGTTTAAGTGCACACGACACCTGGTACTCGTTCGGCAGAACTTTCTTAGCCTCGAACCTAGCAGCTTTCTCTTTTACACTTTCGATGCTGTTACATTGTCGTCTCAGACGACTGAGTTTTTCGCCCGGAGGAACAATAAATGCTTTAGATTTTGTCTGCTGTTCCAGATAACTCTGAATTCTCTCGCTTACCGGCTTGGATAATAAAGCGGAGATTGGAGCTGAACCAAGACCCTGGGTAGCATTGCAGAACTGCCGAAGATCTGGAGAACTGCGTGTCCTGCGACGTCGGACTAACTTGCCTTCATCTAGTGTTAGTTCCCGCCGGAATATAGAACTTTCAGACTGGTGGTTGTCAGATTCTTTATCTGGCATGGAAGTTGCCGATAAATCAACTGTAGAAATATTAGGAGTTGACCTTCCCATTTTTGTGTTTGTATTAAGTGCGTTATTTGCTTTAGGTTTAGCTGTGGCCGTATAGTAGGTGGCATAATCAAATGTGATACAAGGATTAACAATATCCTCCTTGGTGTTACAATGAGTCGATAGAAAATTTTTCTTCTTTTCTAATGTATTCAAAGTAGTAGAAAATAAAGTTTTAGATGCTATTAATGAATAATTTTTAGAATTAGTCTTGGTTTTCATTACACCCTGGGAACTTTTATCGTTTGCTAAGGTTATGATGTCATTGTCCGAACTACTATTGAGTTCATAATTTTCCTTTAATGGTTGTTTTGCTTCTGAAGTGAAATTGAAATATTTCCCGGTCATGATTTTAACGTCATTTGTTTCTGGTTTCTTCAAATCATATCGCTGTATTTCATTGTCAACAGGATTACACCGATTGGTGTGTTGTGAAAAACTATTGTTATAGCATATATCATTGACAGGTATCACTGCACTCTTTTTGTTGTCTTTTTGACCAAATATATCTTGATAAGTTTGGCATTCCATCTTTTCATCTTTTATTTCTATTTGCTGATTTATGTTATGATGCTTATCTTCTGTAAGATTGTCTGTTTTGTGAGATGAAATACTGTGTTTACTTAACTGTTTATTTTTGTTTTTATTTTCATTGAAAATAGCATCAGAGCTATAAATTATATCCAAAGAGCTGACAGGTACAGCATATTCTCTCAAATTTTGTCTAACAAGCCTTACGGGTTCTTCTTGCTCAGGGACTGCTGCCGAACCTTCAGGAGATTGACGTTCGCCAAGTATTATTGTCGATGTACACTCTAGTTTTTCATAATGCGGAAGGATATTGTTATATAAATTATCAACAGATGGAGCCACCACAATATCAAATTTTGGTTTAGTCTCTATTCTTTCACTTATTTTATCAGTAGGCAGAAATAAACAAGATTCAAATGTTCCAACTGTATTCGTGCTGTTTAAATTATTTTCATTCCTGTAGCTGAAAGATTCATCAAAGTTCGTCGTAGTTTGACAATTATGCGCAGGAAAAAAAAATTGTTCAGATGTCGTTTCCTGAGAAGGTAAGTTACACATCCGGGCTTTTCGTTCATTGTCTCTCTCCAGAAGCTTTTGTATGCGTTTTCTTCTGTTACTTAAACTAGAGGTTTGACCCCCTGTTATGCTGTCAGTTTTAGTAATTAAGTCGTGGTCCAAATTCACGTGGTCACCGATGAACATTTCTGAATGGGAGCAATATTTGTCACAATGTTTCTCGGTATGCTTGGAATCGTTTTTTAACGTCAATTTCACATTCGATGACTCTAGACCTTCTTCCCGGAACGCATTTTGAGTATTCATGATATCTGAACTAGAACCTGGTTTCTCTTTATTTTCTGAAGAGCCGTCTTCATCTTTGCAACGAAACTCAGGATAACGTTCTACCATAGTATTGTCGACAATTACTTGATCATTAGAGACTATATGAAGGTTTTCAGTCAAAATACAGCTTTCGTCTTCTTTCAAATAGATAGTTTTATTCTCATCTTTAGTATTAATTTTCTTATTTTCTTCACATTTCATTTCATTTAATACGCTTACTCCTGGCGCTATATTTAAATAATCGGACTTTTCTAGTCTATTCTCTTTTCCGTTAATGGATTCTAAAGTTAAACGGATCGGAGAATGTGCTTGTTCGAACAGGTCAACATTATTAGAATGGAACTCTATTACAGATGAAGGCACATTTTGTTCAACGTTTCCTTTCTCTCTAGTCGTGCCCATTCTATCGGACAGGTAAACGTTTACTGGCGCATGTCCTTCGGTGTCGGTCAATAAGACATGGTTGGTACTGTTTGATCTATCGTCATGACAACTATTTTTCTGAAGTATTTCACCACTTAGCTCTCTCGGCACTAAACCTAAAGTCTCCTTACTGTTTTTGCAACAATCACTGGATATTAATTCACCAGTCTTCACGAATTTTTGTGGCCAAAAAGTGTTTGTCTCATATTTCTCGAAGTTTTTATTTTGTTTAACTTCTGTTGACAGACAGTGTTCATTTTTGTGTACTTTTTGTTTATTTTTGGTTATATAAATCGATACGTTGCTCTGACATAAATCGTCACGTGTGTTACGATTTTCAGTTCTTCCACTAGCAGAAAGTGTCTCATACTTCCGGGTTTTTTTACATCCTACGTCCTCTGTTTGAAAGTCGTCTGTATCACCTGTCTCCCGATCAGGTACGATTTTCTTATAGTCGTGTTTCACAGGAACATACTTAGTTCCGACTTCTTCAATAGATTTTAAACTACAGATAAAACTTTGTGCGTCTACTGAGTTTGATAGGTGCTGTGCTTCTTGGTTTGTAGTATTTTGGTCGTAATTTTTAGTTCGATCTGTCTCTAAAAGAATTTGTCCGCGAAAATCATTTTGTTTGCTGACCTGATCTGATTGATTTGATACCTGATCCATGACGCTAGTGTGGTCACATATCGGTAGGGCTAATGTCCTTACCCCGAGGTCGTTGTTCCCAAACTCAGTCAGCCGTGGGTTGTATTCTTTTGCTACGTTGTGGTCGTGAAGTGTTGACCCTTTAGACGAGTAATCTTCATCATGTCTTGACGAAAAACCTTTGTTTAGTGTTTTTCCACGATTATCCTCCCATGTTACACCTTCCTCAGCGTGGTCGCTCTCTGAAAAGGTCGATTTCTCGGACCCTAGGCACGTTTCTATCTCTGGGCAAAGTTCACCGTTCGTCCGCGGTAAAATGGAACTGTAATTATGCGCTAAAACGTTTTCATCAAAATCGTTCAAGGACAGGTTAGTTTTCATTTGAGTAAATCTAATTATGTTACCAGGATTATCTTCACAATCACCCCTTTCATGTAGACGTTTTACATCATCTCTATATGGTGGGAAGTTGTCGCTTCTCCTGAACATATCTCCCTCATATTTTTCGTTAAACGTATTTAAATTAGAAGAAGATGAGCTCCTAGCAGACTGGGTTTGGTTATTTGGTGAAATTTCGGACGACGTTTCTGTAGGTTGAAATGAAATTACATTATTCTGACGCAATGTCGTTTCACTTTTTGATACACATGGCAAGCGCGTATGTTTACCATGTATTGTGGGGGTATTTGGTAGAATAGGTAGGTTGATGAAATCTCTTCTTTCCTCCCCTTCTGTAGAGAAATGTTCCAGGTCCCAGCCATATGTTGTTTGTTGCTGCCAACTGTTTAAAGATTCCACCTTGCACCTGCCATAGTTGTCTGATAACGAAAAAACATTAGGGATGGATGTGTCGATTCCATCATGATAACTATCAGTTGTTTTGTCAGTATCCAATTCGAACCAGTCGCCATCTTTATCTTCGACATTAAGTAATTGATCAGTTTCAGAAACGTCCACAGTTTGTATAGGAAACTTAAGCACTTTCGTCGAAGACTTATTGTTAGCTTCTTGTTTTATAAACCGGGTAGAACGTTTCCCTTTATCCACACAACACTCGGATACATCTCCGCACGTTTTAGAGTAATCTACTTCATTTCGTGCCGTACAGTCGTTTCCTTCAATACTTAATTTATCTTTATAATCAGACACATTCGCTTGAGAACTGCTTGCTTCATTTACCCTCAATTCATCAGGATCGTGAATTCCACTGCTATACTCAAAACCCTCTCCAAATGTACGTGTATCACTGGTTTCAAACGCAGTCACTTGAGAACTGCTTGCGTCATTTACCCTTAGTTCATCAGGATCGTGAATCCCACTGCTATACTCAAAATCCTCTCCAACACTATGTGTATCACTGGTTTCAAACACAGTCACTGATTTGGCTTCCAGAACAGAACTTGCAGAAATATCCTGTTTCCGTCGTCCACCGAGAGACACCTCCACCACAGTAACACAATCGTCACCAGATCCCGTACTCTGACTCTCCCATGACCTCCATTCAAAGGAACCCCCATCACTTAGACTGTATAAGTCTTCCAAGTTCTCCTCCTCTATAGTATCCAGACATCTTGAGATTCCATAGTCGAAGTCCGGCAAGCAGGGCACATCCGGGTTATTATTGTTAGCATATAACAGAATAAGATGGCGTTCTTCAGGGGTGAGATCTTCTTCGTCTTGTTTCCCTAATTCGACAGCTGAGTGAATAAACTCGTCATCACAATCTTCATGATGATGCCATGAAAATAACTTATCGTCGTCTGTTGATTCACAGTAATAACAATCGGACTGTCCATGTGCAGTCATAACGCGCAAGGAAACATCACGCCACTGTATAGTTCTACGAAGCTCATGTAATCCAAACCTAACAATGCACCAGGTAAAATACGACAAGAGCACCGACAGCAGTACCACTATACTTATTTGTTCTACGGGGAAGTCACTCATTGTTTCCCACATGACCGCAACCAATCGTGGCAGACTTTCGATGACGTCACCGTAACGAAAAGCGTATCTCTCTCTTACGCGAGCTAGTTCCAGGTGGATCTGTTGATTTTACGTCTCCCTCACAAGGCAACTTCCTGAACTATTTTCTCCTCATGTCCATTACGTGAAACGTGAGATATTCGTCGTTTCGGTAAAGTTGAACCTTTTACTGTTAACTAAACATAAGTCACTAGAGAAAAAAAAATCATGAAATAAAGTTGTTTAAGGCTAATACTAATCAAAATTACAAACACGATGTCATTAGTATTAAAGTTCTGCAATAACTGTATAGGCTTTTTCTTTTCTACGTCACATATTTCTACACCGGAAGAATTAAACGTTAGTTATCAATCAGAATAAGTTAAACAGTACAAGTAATTTTACTTTTCAACCTTACATCGAACTACACTGGTATTGTTAAACATTATTCATTGGTACAAATTAAATATAATTCAAGTTTTAAAAATAGCAGTAAATGTTTTACTTTTCAACGTTATATAACACCACTCTGACATACTTAAACATTAATTTCTGACCAGTAAAGAACAGCAGTAAAAAGTTTGCGCTTCACTCTTGCCTACTGGTTGATTTGATTATTAATTATTACTGAAGTACAAATTACAACAGCAGCAATCTTGCCTTGCACTGATTTATTTAAGTATTACAATGGGTATTATGATGTAGCATTAAAAGTACCATCCCGCAACAGTAGGGGTTGGCATGTCTAAAGATGCTTATTACTGCCCACACAATACTGTCACCAATTCCACATGTGCTACATTGATGTATGAAAACTGGCCTGAATCTCATCACAGACTCCGTTCGTTTGATTTAGGCTCGTTATCTGGCTGTAGAACAAAGCATGATTTGTCTGTAAAAAAGAATATTGTTCCACATATCACGGGTCCAATGAATGTGTTTTTGCATTATTACAGGTGAGCTATTTTACATTTTTATATGAGTATAATGAATCTTATTAAGTATTTGACGCACAAGTAAATAATGCTTCTAACTGCCTCTACATTCCAAAGTTCCAGTTTCGTTTGCCTTTTATTCAATGTCAGTTAAGTACCCTATAATTGTGGCAGCTAGTAATCAACGGACAACAGTTTTCTTCTGTTTAGATTCATAATTTGCCCTATATGGGTGCCGTTGTTTCGGAAGTGAATCTACATTCTTATAACGACATTTTGAGAAAACATTTTGGCAGTTCACGAAATCCTACTGTAATTAGACAGTTGTAATTAACTAGTTTTCATCACTTCTATAACCATCCATGTGAATGTCTTTTAAGGATCTAGCCATAGGTTATAAACAATACAGAGGGTTTTCCACTATGTGCCTTATTTCTTAATGACAAGGGAAACAAGATTATAAGTCACTGTAGGTTGAATTATCAGCCATTTATAAGATTGTAAGAGGAGGTTACTGTAGGTTGAATTATCAGCCATTTATAAGATTGTAAGAGGTCACTGTAGGGTGAATTATCAGCCATTTATAAGATTATAAGAGGTCTTTGTAGGTTGAATTATCAGCCATTTATAAGATTGTAAGAGGTCACTGTAGGTTGAATTATCAGCCAATTCAAATTGCATAAGTGATCATCAGATACCAGATTTAGGTAACAATGAAGTTTGTGTGTGTATGCGATGGTGGAAGGAAAAGTGGAACAAAAATGGTGTTAATTTATAAAAGTGGCTTTCCCTTGTCTTGGCTATGATTTGGAAATTTCGACTGATCTTTGTTTATTTTGTACGTTGTTTAGCTTATTTGTAATTGAAAAACTAAGCAACGGCCTCAAAGGTTTTCTATCGTCAACATTGTAGTACGAGATGATTATAAAGAAGACCTAATATTTAGACGTAACACAGCGTGAAAGGACAACAGCGAATCTTTGGCCCATCTAGGCTGCTCTATTCACTAAATTAAAGTATTCCCCTAAAATAAAATCCTTAAAGCCAGCCTTTATCATTCAAATATTTATTAAGTTTTCCTTGGATTCCTTTAAATTGACTACATCCAAAAAAGATCCTAAGGCAACCTGTTCCAGAGGTTAAACGCTCAGTTAGAAAAATAAAGATGACTTTTTTCCTTTCTAAAATTTATATTTGTGTATCATAATCTTACCAATTTCACTATTAAATACGAAATAAAATACTACATCAACACTATGAGTTCTCTTAAAAATCTTAAACATCTAAATCAAATCCCCTCTAACTCTAGCTTAGTCTATCCTTGTATGCTAATATTTTCCTTCTAGAAGCTCTCTTCTGAACTTATTCCAACAATTTAACGTTTTTTTATTAGCTAAGGATCTCAAGACTGAACACAATCCTTCAAACGTGGACTAAGCAATGATCTATGAAATAACATCATAACCTCTTTAGACTTGCATTCAATATTTTACTAGATATCCTATTTCTTCTACCATTAGCAACAGCACACTGCTTGGATGGCGTTAGACTGGTCGACTATTACAACAATATTACTTTCTTTCATCATACTGTTAAGGTTATTCCTATCAAAACAATACTCATAATTCAAATTGTAGTGTCCCACTATTATTGTAATTAAGCTTGTCAAATGCTTTCTAGAAACCCGATACACCACATCCACACCAACCCCCTCATCTACATGTGCAATAGCATCTTCAAAGAATGTCAAAACATCCATTAGACAAGGTTTTACCCTGGTGAGCCGATGTTCACCATCCAACAAAAAAATAAACTTAAAATTACATATCTAGGGGAATACCTGGTGAGCCTATGTTAACTATCCAACAAAAAATAACTTAAAATTACATATCTAGGGGAATAAATGTTATTAGGCATCAGGAATCAAAACATTTATTTAGAAATATTTGAACGTAGAATAGAGTGTTTCAAAAAATATCAAATAAGATGTTAATTATGTTTTTCGTGATTTTCTAAAAACCTATTCTTAAGTAAAGTTATTGCAATCATAGAGTGTTTTTTAATGTGTTTATGTCAATAAACATATGACACCAATATCCCTCATTCGATTCAACAAAATCTGTTTTTGATGAAGAGGGAAAATGAGAACTAAAAGTAATATTAGTTTGCGAAACAAACCATTTAGGAGTAAATAGTATAATATGATTTTCAATATAACGTTCCTGAATGAAATTTATTATTCTTAATGTGCCAAGGGTGAGATTTAGTTTCTCTTGGCGAAGTAATTTCTAAGTTGTAAATACTTCAAATATTAGATTTTATTTATAATCACCACATATATCTTCAGCTTAACACAAGTTTACTTTATCGTAACCGAAGAAAGGGCCTAATTCACCTTGTATCTTGTATGCAGGTGCGTTTTCCTAGGCATAAATGCAATGAGATATTCTATAGTTCTTTACCAAAAATCAGTGAATTATAGAAGTTAGGCAACACAACATGGTCACCAGAACTCATAAAATTATTTTTTTATTTTATGTCAGCAATGAATAAAATAGTTATTCTGTCAATAATCAAACATAAATAATCAGGCCTGGTATGGCCTGTTAGTTAAGGCGCTTGATTCGTAACCCACGATTCACAAATTCAAAACCCATCAATGAACTTGTTTGGCATTTCAGACGTGTAGTTGATATAATGTTAGGGTAAATATCAAATTTCAGTGGTAAAAAAGTAACCCAGATTTGTGAGTGTGTAATCCAGACTAGCTGCTTTCCTCGTAGTTTATCTCTTCTGAATTATATTTGACTAGTGTAGATAACCCTCGATATTCAATCAAACGAACACAAACTCTCGAGACAGCCTAAAGTCTGGATGTAGTTCTAATAATACGCTCATGTACGCTGAAATCATAGTGAAAATAAGCAAATGATGTTCTGTTTGTAATTTTCGTAACCTTTAAATTACACTGATGTCGAACTAATTGGTAAGTTTTATTATTAAAATCCTGTTTAAATATGTAAATTTGCTTTATTCATAGTTTGAATGAATATTACATATTTAAGTAAACAAGTCTCACTATTCATAATAAAAAATAAGTTGTTTTTTCCTTTTTATAAATAATCAAGTGTTGTTACATTCGTAAGAATAAATCAAGTTGGATATACTTGTTAAAATCGAGTATTTTAATCTAGTAGGTGTCACTTTATTTACTGATTAATTACAATTGTTAAACATTTTAAAAATAGGTAGGTATCGCACATTTACAATAATATTTGTTATCATTTTCAAGTGACGATATATTCCCAGGTTAAAAATGAAAATGTTGATATATATATATATACTGTATATTGCTCTATTTACGTTAATCTAATATATCCGAACAAACGTACGTTGTTTACATTGCACAAACGTTACATTTATGAAATGGCAATGTATATTTTTACCTATAAAATATAGCCGTAAATTCACTGTTATATTTTCGTCACTTTATCTTATATGCATAGATTGAAAGGTAAAAAGTTATAATACCTAACGGAAAGGTAAAAAAGCTGTAATATCTGGTGAAAAGAAAAGTTGTAATACTTGATAGAATGGTTAAAAGTCATAATACCTGACGCAAAGGTAAAAATATGTAGTAACTGGGAGAAATGTAAAAAGTTGTAATACTTTCCCAACCAAACCAACAATACCACTTACTTTAATACTAGTTTGCCTTCACTTAAGTATCACCAGCTGTATCTGTTAAAAGACAAGAATAACTCGTTGGTCTGCTTGTGTGTCTATAACGGTTAACTTTACTAGTTAAAGACCTATATATAACTACACATAAAGTGCTGCACCCAGTCGAATTTATTGAAGCCTACCTTTATACCGTTGTTATCACAAAACCAACAACCTTAGAACAAACAAGAGAAGGAGCATACACACAATGCTATGCCAAATGGTCTTTATAATTCATTAAAAAACACACGAGCGGTCGTCACAGATCACGTGATGAAGAATATCACTCGACCTGTTTCCAAGGAGATAAAACTGATAACTGTCTACTCTACTCACGCACTATTATCTTCTCTATTTTGGGCCTAAATTTAATAGCAATATTTTTGTGAACATTTTATAGAATAATACACAACTAATGCAACGTGAATAAAGCTGTGATTAAAACAGCTTACACAAACATACACACACACACACACACACATATATATATATGTATATATTGAAGTTTAGTTGATTAATTTTGTGGGAGTGTATATGTGTGTGCAAACTGATTCTGTAAGATCATTTTCTACCCAGAATCCGTTTTCAAGTCACGTGTGCAGATACTTCATAAAACAAAAGAAGCAAACTCGGAATATGGAGATGAGTAACGTCCTTTAAAGTACTGTATATATACACCAGAAGGAATACGTTATCCTTGAATAGGTACTTTTAAATTATAGAGATTTTGTGTTCTTTTCATCACACCCAGGTATAAACAGTTTTCGACATTAGTCCAAGAAATCAGTACAATTCATAATTCTATAAAAGCAAAGCGCGAGCGATGCATCTGTCTGGTATTTTCCGTAATATTTCATGTAATAAAATTTGATGTTACACATTACAATATGTCATGTATTATTTGAAAGTGGAATATAAGCTCTCTAAGTGTCTGCAGACACAGAACTCTAGAAACCAGGTTTCGGTACCCATGGTGAGTGGAGTACCTATAACTATTTGTGCAGTTTCAAACATACAAATTTCGAAATTATACACAAAGATGTTATTAAAATTTGTTATATTGTAGCGGTTCCAGCGTAACCAGGTGGTTAGGGCGTTCGAGGGTTCGAATTCTCGTCCCACCAAATATGCTCGCTCTTTCAGCCGTGGAAGCGTTGTAAAGTGTTAAAAGAGTAGCGAAAGAATTGGCGGTGGATGATGGTGGCTAGCTGCCTTCCCTTTAGTCTTTCACTGCAAAATTAGGAAAGGCTAGTGCAGATAACCATCGTAGAGCTCTGCACGAAATTCAAAAACAAACAAACAATAGACTATAACGCTGTCTAGTAGAAAGTATAGAGTTTTGGTTTTCTCCGTAAAGTATTAAAATATCAAAATCATTGTGTATTAGCTAGTAAATCTGAATTAACCTTCAGAATTATACAGTTAGGAAATAATAAAGGCTATGGTATTTTTGGAAAGGAGTTTCTTTGGAAAACGGCAGCCGATTAAATGGTTATTGAATTAAGTTGTGTGAATTTGTCAATAAATAATATTTGTCCTTAAGTCATATTATGAGTAAGTAGTGCTAAGAAATTTCTCATCAGAATAAGTATCTATTTCATACTTAATGTTACGTAAATTCACGATATTCTTGAAATACGCAACTGCTGTTTCAAACAGAACGAACATCTGAACTGACAGAATAAACTTAGGGAACGTTTAAATTATAATAGTTTTCTATCTACAGGTGATTTTATATCCAAATAAAACCTGTACGCCAACTTCTAAAATAAGACGTGTACAATGTCTAATGTGGTCTTTATAATATATATAATATATATCTACTGCAGGCAGATTAAGTTAATAATGCCAACTAGTGATGACAATAATGAAGTTAATATGGTCCACACTATAATAATTCTCTGAGAGCCTAAAAGTAAAATGCGATTCTATGCGAGTACCGTTTTTTCAACTCCCAGTAATATTGTACAAATATCACTTGAACAAACTGCTTTCCTCGTGAGGCTTTCAAAGTCTAACCCTTGATTAAATCAAAATACTAGCAAAAGTACAAGAAAATACCGTGTGGGTGTGTTACTTGATGCTAATAAGTACAAAGCTTCATAGAGAGCTATCTGATGCTGAGCCCATCACGGGTACCGAAACCGGGTTTTAAGCCTGAAAAGGTTTCAGTCTTATCGCAGAGTATCAAGGAGAGATGGGGGTGGACTGGGTTCTTTGTAATATATACAATATTTTCAAGAAAGCAACCACATACGTGACTTAGATTTGTAAATATTAAACTTTTAATAGCTGGTAGGTTCTGTTAGGAACGAGCGTTTTCATGGCAGTAACTTATGTTGCTTCATATCTTTACAGACTGTAATACTTTCAAGAAAATAAATAATTATTATTTTCTGACAGATTTTTCAACAAAATTTCAATTATTAATGCACATAAAAGAAGAAAATTAATCAACAGCCTTACAAAGTTGTAAAACATTTATCTGTGACAAGCCAAACAAAGTATATGAAAATATAGAGGCATCAAAATATTAAAATTTTTAATTAACAGCTTGCTGTGTTTTATACAGTTCCTCTGAATCCCAAAGATATCAGTTATTGTTTTAATGCTCACCTCAGTGAAGTTACTATTTAAACTATAATCATATTTTATTAAATGATTTAAAAGGCCGAACAACTTATAGTGAAGCATCTAGTTTTACCAGAAAATACAAGTTAAGAAACAAATACTATGAACCCAAGAGACCTTTTACCTGGACATTTAGCCCACTGTGTGCATAAAGAGTCGTTCAGGTGAACAAGCAAAGAGTACAAAAGGATTTTTTATATTCTGATGAACTTGAAATATTCAATGATCACTTGGACTGGTTAAAAATAATCTGGTTTTGTCTTACTTCTTTAATTCTAGTCATTCTGAACACACTTCTTTACTGTGTTTTAATTATGTGTTTACCTCACCTCATGAGCGAGTGGTTTAAATTAACCTTGATTTATGTATGTGGTTATTAGAAAAACTTCTAATCCCGGTCGCACCAAACATGCTCGCTCTTTCAGCCGTGAGGGCGTTATAATGTAACGATCAATCCCACTGTTCGTTGGTAAAGAGTAGCCCAAGAATTGACGGTGGGTGGTGATGACTAGCTGTCTTTCCTCTAGTCTTACACTGCTAAATTATGGACGGCTAGCGCAGGTAGCCCTTGAGTAGCTTTGAGAGAAATTCAAAAACAAACAATAAGAAAAATAGAAAATAAAAGTCGTAAAGATGAAATGACAATTAGTGTGAATTAAAAGAAAATTTCCTGAATAATGGAAAATTCTCTCTCTGTATTCGGTTAAATTAGTTTAAATGTTCAAATTCTACAAATTTGGTGGCTGCTTGGAAAGGTGCTTACATCGATGGAATATGTATATCTTTACGTGACTCTTAACGACGCTCTATCTTCATTATTTTATTACATAACATTAATCCTGATTGATTAGTTTTGTTTGAAAAGCTACACAAGGATTACCTGCACTAGCTGTCCTTAATTTAGTATTGTATGACTAGAACTACTTGAACTACTCTTTTACACCAACAACTAGTGGGATTGACCGTTACTTGATAACGTCCCACACAGATGAAAAAGCGAACATCTTTGGTGTAAGAGGGATTTAAACCAACGATCTTCAGACTACAACTCGAGTGCCCTAACCACCTGAACGAACCTGGTTGATTAATTACCAACCGCTCAGTGATTACTGACGATATTTCTAATTATTCTGCAGTTTAACTGTCCTGGTTTACTGATCCAAATATTATCTTACACTTCAAGAGGTTGTTCTAGATGAAGTATAATACTGAAGAGTGGACTGACCTACTGCATTTTGACTTTCTAGGCTACTTAGTAACGTTAAATGTAATACATTGTTGATTTAAAAAAAGAAGAAGAAATCTTACATTTGGGTATAGTGTGTTCTACAGAAACGTCGATAGATCAATAAACACTGAAGAAATGTTACCATGTGAAGGGTTATCCAAGTGATAAAAGTATTTTAACTGAAATTTAAAACAATTCGCCAATTAACTGGTGATTTAACAACAGGAAAATACACTTTGGATTTCAGTTTTTCTGGATACGAGAACTCTACACAAACTGTATATCAGTAATCCACACAAACTGTCACATGTTGTCTAATGATCCCAATTATATAACATCAAATAACACAAGAACAGATATTTTTACTATTACACTATTTAACTGACTAAACGAGACATTAATTTTCTAACATCAACGAGTTAATATAAAATGCAATTTTATTTCAAATAAGATACTAGGAGTGAACATATTGCCTGCCCCCTATGGCACAGCAGTATGTCTGCAGACTTATATTGCTAGAAAGTGGGTTTCATTACCCGTGGTAGACAAAGCATGGATAGTCTATTGTGTAACTTTGTGCTTAATAACAAACAACAGCATCACGGGTGCTTTATCCTAACTCTAATACAAGATAAAACAGATTTGAAGTTCTGCTGGTACTTAGTGTTACTGAGCACCGAAACTTATTTTATCTGCTTTGTCGCTTTTTATGTTGACACATATATTTTCTTTTTGAGAAACAGATTCACTTTATCGAGCTGAATATACACTGCTGGCCAAAATCTTAAGGCCAATGAACATGAAGAAAAAAATAGGCATTATGCTTTGTTAGACTTAACCACTTATTTGAACATAGCTTCGAAAGGTAAAAATAAGAAAAGGGAGAATAAATAAAAAACTTTTTAGCATTTAATAGGGAAAATATGAACATTATGAAATTAGCATAAATACTAGCTGGTCAAAAGTTTAAGACCATACTGAAGAGAAGTGTTAATCGGTAAACACATAACCAAATTTAGTCATTTGTGTTCAAGCATTAACGTTATTAATATCTTCCACTGAAATCTGATGTGTTGTATTGGGTAAAAACATGACAAAGGCTAAAAAGTTGATAAAGTTTGAACGTGGCAGAATTGTCGAGCTGCAAAAGCAAGGTCTCTCTCAACGTGCCATCGCTGGTAAGATTGGGCGTACTAAAATTGCTGTTGCAAATTTCTTAAAAGACCCTGAGGGACACAGTTCGAGAATTTCAAGTGGTCGGCTCAAGAAAATTTCGCCGGCGTTGAGCAGAAGGATTCGACGGGTTGTTCGGCAACACATCAGCCGATCGTCGAACCAGATTAAGACCCTTACGGACACAGAATGCAGCTCAAGAACAATAAGACGGCATCTTTAAAAACCGTAAACGTCTTTAAAGGCCACCAGTGAGGGAGGTTCCATCATGATTCGGGATGCTTTCTCCTTCCATGGAACAATGGAGCTTCAGGTTATACACGATCGTCAAACACCAGCTGGCTACATTGGCATGTTGCAGAGAGCATCCTTATTGACTAAAGGCCCTCGCTTATGTGGAAATGATTGGATCTTTCAGCAGGACAACGCTGCAATCCACAATGCTCGCAGTACAAAGGACTTTTTTATGGCGAATGACGTAATTCTTTTAGACCATCCAACGTGTTCGCCCGAACTGAATCCCATTGAAAATGTTTGGGTATAGATGGCAAGGGAAGTCTATAAAAAGGGACGTCATTTCCAAACAGTGCATGATCTTCGTTAAGCCATTTTTACCACTTTGAATAATATTCCAGCCAGCCTTCTGAAAACGCTTATATCGACCATGCCAAAGCGAATGTTTAAAGCTATTCGCAATGACAACCATGCAACTCATTACTGAGACCTCTTGTTTGGCATTTCCTACCCTGTTTAGAACATCTTTTTGGTATGGTCTTAGACTTTTGATCAACTAGTGTTTAGGCTAATTTCATAGTGTTTACATTTTTCCTATTAAATGCTAAAAATTTATTTTCTCTTTTCTTATTTTAATCTTTCAAAGTTCTACTCAAATAATTGGTTGAGTCTAACAACGCAAAAACATATTTTTTCCTTATGTTCATTGGCCTTAAGATTTTGTCCAGCAGTGTATCTACTTTTTGAGAATTTTAAACTTGGAAAAATAGTTGTTTGTTAGTTGTCACATATTATTTCAGTAAATGGGCTGGATTATATCCTCTCAAACAAATAACTGTAAAAAAACTAATTAATGAATACTTGTGTACATATGATATTCCTAAAACTCTTGTATCTGATAATGGCCCATAACTCGTGTCTTATTTAACGGATAAAACTTATAAAGCTATGGAAATTAAACATATCTTTTCTGAATTTTCTCTAACCAATATAACTTCTATTCATGAGTCTACAGCCAAATTTCACTTTCTACGAGAGGTCTTCCTTCCTTCCTTGGAACAGACTGACGAAATACCAGACAACAACTTAATCCATTGATGAATGAACAGTGTGTGTGCGTGTCTGCTGTTTCTACAGAGGGGAATCTAACCCCTGACTTTAGCTTTGTAAATCCGTAGACTTACCGCTGTTTCAGCGGGGGATATGAATGAACAGAAGAATTACAAGATGTCATACAGAAGGCTAGATCCAACATAGAAAAGGTTCAGAAGCAACAATGTCAAGCCTACAACCTAGACACCTATATAGGTGATTTAATGTTATTAAGGGTACTTTACAACTTTAAAAGATATTGTTTACGTATTCGTAATTTCAGCTATTGCTACTATTATTTGCATTCGTATTAAAGTAGTGGAAAAAAAAACTTGCATTATTTGAAGTCACAGAAATAATTTTATGGAAAAATTAACAAACAGATCAAAATGATTTTTTTTTTCAACTATTTGATGGTGGGAAATCAGTGCAAAAAACAACATCCATGACTCCAAGTAAAGCGATATAGAGAAATTGAAGAAATGTTAGTGAAAAGCAAGATTACTTGCAGAAAACGTTGATCAAGAAATTAATTAATTAATTAACAGTACTGGAAAGAAAGGACAACAACAGAAAAGAAAAAATATTTTGACAACAACTGAATTCCAAAGAAAACCCCAAGGAAATAATGTGACGTGTAGCAAAGGCTCTTAACGGAGCTCATGAAGATATAGGTGTAGAGAAAATTAATTATCTTATTGATAAAGTATAGAAACAATGAGAAAATCCTTTCGTTATTGTTGTTCAACCGTGATTGTAGCGGTATGTTTATTCTAGACCGTTACAACATGACTGAAACTATCTCAAATAAATTGATAATATTACTTACTAGAACCATAAAACACACCAGTCATTATTACCATTACGTAATGATATATTATCTACTAGATCAATAAATATGTATATATACACATTACACTGTTTGCTAGACTGCGCACACAACATCATCAATACAGCATCAGACTTACGCAGTACCTCATCGCTATAGCAACACACTCACACAGAACTACATCATTATAACACATAGACACTCTGCAGCACATCGTCATTGTAGTAATACATTTCTACAGCATTTCGTCGTTATAACACGTAACACACTTACACAGATGCTCCATCATTATAGCATATAACGTACCCAATAACCCCTCATCATTTTATCATATAAAATACAACAACACATCATTATTATAATACACAACATAACCTAAGCACCTCACGATTAGAACACCCAACGCACTCATATACTAATTCATCATATATCAAACCTCTACAGTAGGTATGTACGTTAGGTGCGTGAGAACTTCGTGTCCACTGAGACCGAGTAAGTGTGCACATGATTCATCAGGCTGTACATGTACAAGTAGTTTTAGCCACTTCACATATCGATCAGTTATTATCAAAAATGTCTTGACAATTAATATTTTCTTCATGTCATACACAAATTGTTTTAATTATTACGTCTCTACTTTCTATGGCGTAAGATTTGTGATTTGAAAGTTGAAAATTTTTAGTGAGTAAATAAACAGAAGCAATATAATCCTTTCATGAATTAAATAAGTCTCTTGATGAAAAGAAATGAATAGGTATAGTTTTCTAATAACAAACAATTTTACACTTTTAACTTCCTTGCTAGTTATAACTTTAATTTAAGCATATCTGTTTTAAACATGAGTTAGACATTTATTATATGTTATTGACGATTGTAAACATCAAAAGTAAGGCATGGGACAGATGTATTGGTGAAACAGTGTCACCTCTAAATACATTTGAGAACTATGAAAATGAATGATTATTACGAATACACAGTATTTATTAGACACACAAAAGACACGCTATACTTGTTTGTTTGTTTTGTTTTTGTTTTTTTGGAACTTCGCACAAAGCTACTCGAGGGCTATCTGTGCTAGCCGTCCCTAATTTTGCAGTGTAAGACTAGAGGGAAGGCAGCTAGTTATCACCACCCACCGCCAACTCTTGGGCTACTCTTTTACCAACGAATAGTGGGATTGACCGTCACATTATACACCCCCACGGCTGGGAGGGCGAGCATGTTTAGCGCGACGCGCGCGCGAACCCGCGACCCTCGGATTACGAGTGCACGCGTTAACGCGCTCGGCCATGCCAGGCCTATACTTGTTTAATCGCATTTAAATCAAGAATTCGTTTATTGTAGCGACATCTGTTAATTTAAACGATAATTAATATATTTTCTTGTTTACTGGTTCCTATACCTATTTGATTTTACACAACATTACGAAAAGTTAAAATAAGAATATGCTAAAAATTAAAAACACAAATAAAAGCTTCATAAGCAAGAATAGTGGGTTGAAATTTAAAAACTCACAAGATGAACACAAAAACATGTAATGATGTGAATTACACTGAATAAAAGAAGTAACGTTAAAATTTCAAATAAAGACACTCCAAATAAGCTCTTAAGTGGCTAAGCGGTACGTCGGCGGCACTAAGAACCAGATTTCGATACCCGTGGTGGGCAGAGCACAAATAGTCCATTGAGGAGCTTTTTGCTTAATTCAAAACAACAACACTAAAAATAAATAGTGTTAATGAGATGTTCTAACAGAATTATATATGCAAAAATGGCTCGTTTGAGTTGAGAAAATATTTTACATAGAAGAGCGAACAACGACCTTCTTCGGTCATCGTCAGATTCACAAAGAAAGAGGTAACTGACCGGAAGCTGACCACATGTTTGAAAGAGGTTGTGCAACTGAGTGTCGGAACGTAGAGGGCGGGGTTAGATGTTTGAATATATAATTTTATTTATTTTATTATATTAATATAGGTATAAAGGCGTACCTTTATAGTGGTTTATTTTGGGTTTAAGTTGTTGTATATGTAAGGCTTCTTTAATTTTGCGTTTGTTTCTTTATTTAGTATTTTAGTGTTTTTTATGGTTATGTTGTGTTTATTTGACTTGCAGTGTTCGGAAACGTGTGAAGGTGACTTTTTATGTTCTTTGAATCTGGTTTCCATTTTTCTACTTTTTTCTCCAATATAGAAGTCGTAGCAGTTATCACATTGTATTTTATAAATAATGTTGGTCTGGTGTTTGTCAGTGCAGTTTTTACATAGTATAGACCTTAGTTTTGTGCCTGGTTTTTGAATAAATTTGGTATTAACTGGAATGTCATATTTTGTTATTAGTTTTTGCCAAATGTTGGTTATTTGTCTGCTGATGTTAGGAATATATGGTATACAGCAGTATATGGTTTCTATATCTATTGCTACTCTTTCATTTCTTATGTGAGACTGGCGAATAGAGGTTAAGACTGATTGACGGTGTATCCCCACATCAGTGTGGGCGCTACTTCCACAGTCACCTCCAAAACCTAGGGTACATCTTATAATCTCACATTATAGCTTGTACATACATAATATAAATAACATTAGGTATATTACATATACTAGTAACTTTAGACAGACTGTGTTACCATTATGTTCTCTATGTCTTGATAACCGTAGTAACAAGTTATTTTATAAACTGTGTATTAACTTGTAAATTTTTAATTTACAGTGACTCATCTTGACACGACTGTGCCAAGAAAAAAGAATGACGTCTCTTGAACGTACATGTACAGAGAATTTTTGTGCAAGTAGATGGGTCACACTCTTATTAACAAAGGGTTTTTGCTGCATGATATGTAAACATGTGGTAGCACTAACTCACGTAAACACGAAAAGTTAGGCAGGAATTTTCGCAACGCTAGTAGCAAACAAATCTCTCGTATAGATAACGAGCAATTTCAACAGGAGAAAAGTAGCTGTTTACGTACGAAAGTTATTATTCGTTTTGGAATAAACCTTGACGGTCCTAAATTTTCGAGCACAAAAAACATTGCAAAAGACAAGTCTGCAATGTACGTGTAAACATGTTTTTAATAAATACCACTGAGCTTATTGACAGTATTTTAATAATCTTGTTTAACTACACCATTAATTAATAAAACGATGGAAATAGTAAATTACGATTCTTTTGATTTACCTTACTCTAAATGTAAGGGTAGTATTTCCTAATGCAAATTCATGCATTCGTACAAATTTTAAATTTAGCTAATTCTATTACAATAAATGATTCATAACTAGGTGTACCATAATTTTCAAGCCTCTAACCAACACAGTTTTAAATTTTTATTATAGGTACCGGCACTGGTATAATAAAGTGCTTTCATAACGTAACTCCCCTAAAGGCTGTCACACACAAAGAAAGAATACTGGTAGTTTATGTCTCTAACACTTATTTCAAGTTCATTAATTTTTCACTGAACACTTCCTTTTGTGGCCATTCATATTTTGCACTTGAATAAACTTTCTTCAAAAAACATTATTTTTTTTCAAATAAGTCACTGCAACTCGAGTCAATATTGAGTTTACAATGCAACAGTCCTTTTACTGTTGATTCATTCATTAGACCTCTTTCTTGAGACCAAATGCTATTCATCACTGAAAATACTTTTCCAACAGAGGAAGAAATGCCTGGTAAACATAAAATGTATTCCATAACTTGCCTGAGATTAGGTACAGAAATACTTTGATCTTTGGAGTGGTTGAAACGTTCTACCCATTTTTCTTTACAACCTATTTCTTTTGCTTTCTTCTCGTCACATTTTGATGACCAGAAAAATTTAGCAAGAACAACTTCATCAAACAGATCGTCAACATTGATTGCACCATTTCCAAACGTTTCATCAATTTTTTCAGCAGCTGTTTGTCAGGCCACACGAAAACAGTTTTTTTATCCAAACAAAGTATTTTCCACCACCAAAACTGTTTTCCCACAACTCAAAGTAAGACAGGCAGCAATAATAAAAACTGGCGAATTCCTTTTTAATCAATTCCACCTTGCATCCACCCTCTTCCGCAAGCACATTATTTTTATTTTATTTTTTCACTGAGGGAAATAAAGTTATTATCTCCATGGCCTGTTTTTCATGAACAAACCATAGACACATTTTCCACATTAACTCTTAAAAATCCTTTTATCAACAATGGGTACTGCTCTTGTGAACAAAAATATGACTTCAGTCCTTCATAACTCTGGAGAATTCTTTCAACAGGTGGTAACAAAGACAGAAATAACGTATTTTCATATTGAAAAACATTCTTGTACTCAATTTCTACAAACTCGCAAATTATTTTAGGCGCGTAGCACGCACAGTGTAAATATAAAAATACTTGTAAATTTTTACCACCAAGCTTTCCACTTCAATAGGAAAGACATAAAGTGCAGTTTGGAGACAGTTATGTACAATATGAGCACCACAACCAACACCCACAATATTTCTGCCAAATTCCTTCTTCAATCAACTATATACATTTTTTTCCCTTTCTCTTAACACCTCCAAAATTTGTATTGCAGTTGCCGTCACAATAAGCACCTTTTCTTTTTGATAAATCATGTTTTTCAAAGTGGACACCAAGTAACTCGTCAAAATTTCTGATGTCACTCCATAAACCAAATGAAAGTCTAAAAGTTTTACATTGGCAGAAAATACCGCATCATGACAAGTATAATATTAGCATCTTTTCGATTTTAAGCATCTGCTGTGAATGAAACAAATTGAACCTCCATTAAGATTATCTTCAATTCCTCTGATGTTAAAGGAACATCAGAGAACTCAGACGAACACTGCAAACATTTGACTTTGTCCTCCTTGGCACAATTTTTTTCAAGAGTGGATATTCTTTTTGCAAGTCACTATTGAATGTACACCTTCTTTTACTAGCTTTGGACATTGACTAGGATTAATTTCTAAAATAAAAGAGCGAAAATAATTCAGCATGTACCGTATGACCAGGGGCGTAGATTATTTACACCCGATGGGGGGGGGTGATCTTTACAACCACGTAGTGGACTGTTCAATTTGCAAATTGGTAATTTTTGATTACGTGAACCTAAAAGCTATAAACATGCAGTCACAGAGTAATCTTATTGCCACGATACTTGCTTGTATACTTAGGCCTATTGACTGATACAATCGCTTAGATCGTAAAGCTTAGAAACACGACTATATTAAAAGATGTACATTCAGGCTACTGAAAAAGCCTACATCTAGGCCTAATTATGTAATTCCATTGGTAAAAACACGAGAATCACAAAAACAAGTACACAATTTGTAGGCCTGTGGCGCAATAAAACACTTCAGCAGACCAGTCAACTAATAAAATGAAAACTTAACATTATTTTTTGTCAACACCAAGTCAGGACTCTGCAAATTTTAACATTTTCCGTTTATCCTTTTTTTTTTTTTTTTGGAGTTTATGCCTTTTCATCAAAAATCGGAACATTCCGAGATAATTCAGCGCCAACCGGGACAAATTACTAAATTGGACGGGAAACCGGGATGTATGTAAACCTATATGAACTGCAAATACTCGTATTATCAAGATTTGTGCAAATACTCTTGCCCCCGCCCCCCAGTGGCTCAGCGGTATGTCTGCGGACTTGCACGCTAAAATCCGGGTTTCGATACCCGTGGTGGGCAGAGCACAGATAGCCCATTGCGTAGTTTTGTGCTTAATTCAAAACAACAACAACAGCAAATCCTCTTTAATGGTAATAGTAACTTCCGAGTATTTGCGTCTAATAAACATTTGCTTTGATCTAATCGTGCTAAAGCAGATTCTATTTAGCCTATATCCATCCTAACACTACCTTCAAAGAACATTTTGTATTCTACAAGTGAATAACATATTACCAGGTCTACCATTCATTTATTTTGTTATTTTTATGTTACCCCCTATTTATCTCTTTCTAGAAAACCACATTCTACATTTTCAGTGATATTGTAAAGTTATGAATACAACGCAGCATCCCGTGTGTTGTACTAGATATTTCGTTTTGATTTTTTTCTGACCATTGTTTTGCTCTGCAATATAAATACTATAAATGTTAATGCCATTTAAATCGTAAGTTTTCAAACATAACATATTTCTGCCATAAGAAGAACTTCCACTTTTATAATAAATAAAGATTATATTAATTTTATTTAGTGTATATTTCTGATAGGGAAAAAGGAAAACATTAATAAGAATGCATTAAAAGCAATTTTTTTTATTAAAACATTTTGAAGTTCCTGTACACAAATACTATAAAAGGCAACATAACCTATACGTACATGACAAATGAAAGAACTATTCTAAATGATACAGTATTGTACAACTGTCTATACAATATAACTTTCAACCACGCTTCAAATTTTTGATTTGTTAAAACAATTTCATGGAATTTTTAAAAAATTGTATAGCCCAGACACACAGCTATGTTGTCGGTATTTATATACCACATGTTTTATACATAAATTATAACTATTCACAAATAGGTACTTGTTTTGATGTATATTTTTTCATTTAAAATACACTTACATTCCTTTTTCTTATTATGATATAGAATTTAGTTTAACTCATCTTACAGATACTACTGAAACACTGGAATTAATGAGTTGCATTTCTTAAACAATAAACATTAAGTTTTGTATTGAGTTTTCAGCATCATCAAATTATGCAAACTACTTGTTATATAGTTTCCATTAATACTTATAACCTAAACTTCATTGAAGTTTCAGCATGAAACAAACACTAGCATGAGAGTAGACAGTTAACATCCTAAGTGATTTTCTTTGCCTTTTCATGCCAGAAATGATCCTTAGAACAACTGAACAAACTTCGTTCATCTTTGAAGGTACATTTTGGATCATTAGCAAAATTCTTTAGGCACATCTTCTTTTCAATGGGAGAACTTTATCAAAAAAAAAAAAAAAAAAGGGAAAATGAGTTGTAACTCGCTACTATTTTCAAGTCTTTGTTTGGTAAAACATAAATTTATAATACTTGGAACCGAGTGATAAGATATAAACACTTATTAGATTTCTTCAGAAGATAACTTGTTAATGTTATATTATCACAAAAATTAAGTGTGTAATTACATACAATTGCATGCAAAACTAAAGAAATGTACATTGTTAAAATATAATTTTTTTCATATTTTCCATCTGAATAACATCCCTGCTGCAAGAATGAATACTATTAACTGATTCAAACAATCATTGGTCTCAATAAAACAACCAGCTTATAAAAAATGGATAATAGCAAATAAACCCATCATTTCTTGATGATGAGAGACCCACTTGAAATAAAAATGCATTTAAAAATGGCTGTTATTGGTATTAACACTGTTATTGATAAGAAGAGAACAACGTTTCAACCTTCCTAAGTCATCTTCAGGTTAAGAAAGAATTTGAATTATCTCTTTCTAAATCTGAAGATGACCTTGGAAGGTCAAAATGTTGTTCTCTCCTTATGAATAACAGCGTTAATACCCATAAAAGTCATTTTGAGATACAAACCCATAATTTCTTTAGTGTCAATGAGATACACCTAGAAGAAAGGCGTAACTAAGATCTCCATTCCTCTAGAGTTTGTGAAACACTTCCAAAAAACAAATGTCAGTAACAGATGCAAACAAACTCATCATTTCTTTCATGTAAGTGACAGAAACAAGAGATGATGACAGCTGTGAAGCTTACAGTACAAAACTGACATTTTAACCCAACAAATGAATGCATGTGACTGTTGCCAGCAACAAGAATTGCATTTTTTCAGTTTCAATAAAATCTTTTAGTAAAACACAAATACAGAGACAACAGCTATTATAAATTAAGGTCATACTCATGTGACATTTTGTGTGGGGTTAACTAACATTGAACAAGGTTCCTAAATTTATTAGTCTTTTATAATGTTTTAAAAAGTCATAAAAACTTTGGAATTTAATCTATGATTAAAATTCAGTATAGATGTAGAAAAATACTGTATAAAAACTTAAAATTCTGGTTGAGCTGTAATATTAACATTTACAGTTTGAAATTTTCTGTTACAGAAGATTATTTAAATATGCTGGTTAATCTACAAATAGTCACATCTGTTTAACTTTTCAGTGTTTCATTATATTTGTAAAATACAGTTGAGAAAAATAATGAATTTTATTAAATGTTCCAAAGTAAGGCCTTCTCAAAGGTAGCAATACCTTAAACGTATTTTAAGTACTATTTATGGAATATTGAATATAATTATACTGGAGAAAGAAACAATGCATTGTTCACCTTGTAAAAATAAAATGACAAAATAGAAATATTAATGCAATATTAATGCCACCTTTTCTAACATAAATATTTTAAGATGAACAGTTGATTTTCTGACATGGTATGTAATTGTACAGCTCAATTCTTGAGACCAATATGCACCTTTTGTTTTTGACTCAAAGTGCTGTAGGGCTAACAGTATGTGCTAGTGTGGTATATACATTTTGTTTCAAAAGACAATTATTATATTTATTTTTGTGACAAAATACTCTTTTTACCATCACCTTATCTAATTTCTAGGTGATATACCACTCTTCAGTGTTCAAAGTTTGTTTGATTGCTTTGCAAAGATAGCTGGCTGGCTGGCAGTATTTCAACAGAGATTGTATAGTTTTTCTAAAACCCACTCAATTTGCAGCTACATTTTGGTATTGTTTGACCATGTTAATACACACTTCTTTACATATCAGTTGATACTTAACATAGTTTAAGAACCTTTCAATATTTCAAGACTTTTGAGTAAGGAGGAGAGAGTGGGCAAACAGATCTGAAAAGTGAGGAACAAGTTTTAACTCATTCTTTGATTAGTGGTGTATTATTTAAAAAAAATAAAGTACACAATCCTAATTAACAAACTAAAAACTTGCAATCTAACATTTAACAACTTACTACAAAGGAGAATTTTAACTTTTAACCAGTTTTACTCAGTCTTATAATCATCTTATTTGATAAAATAAGCTCTTTTTAGTTTTATAAATATGTAATCAAGTTTATCTTTTACTTAGCCATTTATAAGCAACGTTTCATAGCTTATGTACACAAGTTTTTAATATGTTTCTAGTAAGCTAATTAGTTTATTGGGATTTGTCCCTTGATTAGTATTTAGATAAAAACTTGAAAACAAACTTTGGTTGATTATGGCTAATAGAAAAACTTCCACTTTACAGAACTTTATTAATAGTCTGCTAATGTTTATTCACTTACAAATTGTGCAGTTTTCATTTTTTGTTAACTTGACTTTACCATTGTATAAATAAGTATCAACATCTTCACTAGTGTTGACAACAAAATGCAATTACAAATCACTCCTTTATGTTATAGTTTCTTAATTACAAAGTTCACAATTTGGTACAATACAAGTTAAGAAATTCATGTTATCTATAAAACTTTTCAAAGTTAAAAACCTTTTCTAACTTTTTCTTTAAATAAATCAATATATTAATGCATAGTGCACACATCCCTTCATTAAATCTACTTAGCAGTGATTTGAATACCTTATTTCTATGAATGCATTCTCAAACTTTAATCCCATTTGAGATATGACAAAAAAACAAGTTAACAAATGTATTCAGCCCCAACCATGCTCACTCTTTCAGCCGTGAGGCATTATAAAGTAATGGTCAATCCCACATTGGTGAAAAATTAGCCCAAGAGTAAGCAGTGGGTGGTGATGACTAGCTGCTTTTCCTCTAGTCTTTTGCTGGTAAATTAAAGATAGATAGCTTAGATAACCCTTGAATAAATTTGTGCAAAATTCATAGCAAAACAAATAAAATATATTCAAGTACTGAATGTTCACTATTATTCACAAATTAAAGAACTCATTGAAGAACTACAGTTATTGTTGTAACAACATAGAAATGTTCTAGCATGAGATTTTAGAGCCATACATGTAAAATCATATACTCTTCTGACTAGACTATCTTTAGTCAGTTTCTTTTGGTAAATAAAGTAACGTGTTTAACTTTGAAACATCCTTAGCTGGTAGAAACTAAGTCTCAAATAAACCTATTAAAAACTGGGTGTAAAGCATTCAATAAAAGCACCAGTGTAGAGGATAGTAAGATCAAACTTCCTCTTGGTGAAATGTCAAGAGCATTGTTTTAAAAGAAAAAAAACACATGAAGTGCTGTTTCAGTCCTAAGATCTAATAACAAAGAAAAAATGTCTTTTCTCACTTATTTTAAATATCAGCCAAGTAAAATAACTGGAGTGGAAGAGAACAAGTTAAGAAAATTATTTTAAAATACTTTTCATACATGTAAAGAAAGAGGGGGGGATACATAGTCATTTAAGATATAATCAACAACTGAATAAGTTTATTATTATTATTATTTGTGGAATAAACGTATATCTAACTGAATAAAACATTTATGGGTGGCAAGGAAAAGGAAATAAAAATACTCAAATAAAGCAGCAACATCTAATTCACTGTAACGTATAAAGATGGAAAGAACACGTTTCACATCACCTTCACATTCCTATATTACAGGATTTGCTGTAAGTACAATACTCACTATTCCTTAAAAAATAAAAATAAATATTTTTTATTTAAATAATAGCTATACAAATCAGAGGATTAAACAAAGCTAGCATTAATTTGAAAAACACAAGTTTTTCTTAATAGTAGAAATTTAGTTCAGAAATTTGTTTAATTAAAATGTATGTTTGAAAACTTTCCATTTCGCACCATGTGGCCTTAAAATGTCCATTATTTTTTCTTGTTCTTAACTGAACTTGAAGCAAGAAATAATATTTTCATGTAGTTTCTTGCAAACAATTATGAAATTATCCCAGATTTTAATCATCTTGGTTTAAACTGAATATAACTATTTACATACCAATCTATACTTAATGAACAAGTTGTTTATCAAATGAATTACAAAAATGAGATTTTCACAGTCAGTGAGATTCAAAACTGAGTGTTACACAACTTAAAGATTTGTTTTACAGACTTTTTTTTAAGCCAAAACAAATCAAAGAATTGTAATGAAAAATAGAAAAATTAAGTTTATATTCTGCTAAGACAGAAATAAAAATTATGACCTGTGCTTCATATAATATTAAAGGATAGGTAAATGCTTACCTTCACAACAAACAGAAATTAATGTTTTAAATGAACATTATATTAATTTGATGGTTTGATAAAATGAGAATATTTAAAATGTAGAAGATTCAAATACTTTTCATTAAATAGAACAATGAGTTTCAACTTAACCAAAACAAGTGTTAATGTTAAACAGTAATCTAACTTTATTTCTGTGTAAATATTTTCTTTAACTATTTGGAAGCTTTCATTTTTTAAGATATTTACAAACAAGAAGTGATCTTTTAGAAATACCATGACACTGAAATTGTTCCTAAAAATTGATTAATACAGAACATTTTTACTGTCATATGTACCATCTTAGAGAAACTCTTTTACAATGTCTTAAATCAGGTTTTTAGTTGTGGTAAAAGATCAAAGGCCTGACAGGAGAACTCTTAATCATGTTAGTTGCAAAGCTTAAGTTGCTTGGAAATAAACACAAATATCTTATTTTATAATAGTCTTTTGTTTGTTTGTTCTATAAAAAAATCAATTCCACTTTTGTTTTAATAATACAGGTCTTAGGAAGTAATACATAGGGATTAAGTGCTGTGATGGTGATACAAAATGTGGAAGTTTTGATATTAACTACTGATCCTCATGTTTGTAAGATATAAATTCACTATTTTAAAACCCATAGCTAAAGATCAGACACTAATATGGGCAAAGATATTTTCTGAGTCTATCAGATCTGGGCACATATTTAAATTGGCTGGCATCACCATATGGCACAACATATATCAACGGTTCTTCACTAATTTTGAGTTCTAGATACCTTACATTTATAAGTTACCCTAGTCTAGAGTAGGGAACTCAGAAGCTGCTTCACTATAATTGCAGATAATAAGTCTTTTATCTTGTCAAAAATGATCAGTGATCACCTCGAAGAAGGGCCATCAGAAGATGAAAACTTGGAATTTCTCCTCCTCTATGTTTGCCAGACAAAGACTCTTTTCCAACCTGACAAGCTCGTTCTAGTTCTGGAATTCGAAGTAAGAGCTCTCCAAATTTGCTGCTATTTTCTGGGTAATGTGTACGGGTGTAGGTTTGAAGAGCTTCTAAAACTTGCTTCTGACAGGCTCGAACTTTCTCTATCTCTTTTAGCCCACTCACATCTAATTTATATAAGAATAAATTAAGCAGAAAAGTAAGATATTATAACATTTAAAAATTTTCTTCTTTATAGCCTTCTACAGACAAATATTTATGAAATCTTGCAAGAACTTGTTTTTCAAAACCCCTGTCTACTGTTTTTTATAAAAAAACAAGTGAGATTCAACAACAAATCATCTCATAAAAAAACATCAATTGTTCTAGACATTAACTTTTTACAGTATTTCATCTCTCAACTTTCCTACAAATATCTGATTTGCAGAATGTAGCAGTACTAAGATAATAGTATACCATAAGAGAAATATAGCAAAAATGTTGAATCATTGGTATTTTGTTACCAGTACAATCAAACAATAATACAGTGATATTAAATGTTACTGCAACTTAGTCATATCTAAATTATTTTTAACTTTCACATTTTCTTCAATAATATTGTTGTTGTGGTTTAGTTATATTTCCATTACCTTTATAAATATTTTATTCAAAAGCATAAAAACATCATTGTGACTCATTTTTATATTTCTAATTATTTTAATTTTTATATAAAACTATTTGCCTTTTATTACTTAGCATTTTCGTGTGTCATGTAGTAGTAACAGCAGTTCAGCAGGAATGCCAAAAAGCGAATAAAGTTGCAAGGACTTGTTAAAAACCAAAAAGGTCTATTTCCTTGAGGTGTGCCTATGGTATGCATACAGTTAAAAGCCTATAAGAGGCAAAGAGATCCTCTAAACATCTTCATGATGTGGACCAAAAAAGTAGATTATGTCACATTTAAAAATAATAGCATATCTCAATTATTTTTGTTATTGGAAAGTCATACAAGTCCTTATGTTACATTTATTCTACTGCTGAAATCCTTCTTTTTTTCCAATAACCTGCAGCAAGCAAGGAGTTCAATCAAGTATCTCTCTTCATAGTTGGAGAATTTTTAATGTACACTTTGGGGCTTGAGCCCCTCAGCTACAACAAAATGCCCCTGATGAAGGTATAAGTGAAAAATCAATAACTATTTATCTTATCTAATAACATTTGACTACACTGCACAACAAAGGTTTTGCTTCTTGAACACTGTTGGGTGTTCCTTATAGATTTTTGGCTGCTGATCATGTATATCACATCCAAATTTGCCCATCACGTACCATTTCATCAAAATCTTCAGTTTCACCAGGACATTGCGACAATGAAAAAACAATATTAGGGCAACTGGAATATGTCAATGCATGCTAACTACTGTTGGACACTGCAACATGATGCACAGGACATTAAATACAAATGAAAATCGGGAGCAAAACACTTTTAATTATGTTGAATTTAATAGTGTATTAGAAACATAAACAATTAAATACGTTATTACCAGTAAACAGTTAACCGTCTATTTCTCAGGGTTCCTACGTGATGAAGTAAAACCAAAACTATATTTGTGCATACTCACCAGGTACTTGTCACAATCAGCAAAAACTTTTCAGGAAGCAAAACTTTTCAAAAAAATTGTTGTGTAGTGTTACTTACCAGAAAAAAAAAAGTAAGAGGGCAGTATGAATTGTTTTTACTTGTAAACATTGTTGTAAATGATAACAAGAAAATCAAGTTGCAAAAATGATCAGAACATTTCCAAATTGTCTAGTTGGGATTAGTTAGCTCTGTTTTTGATGCCTATAATTAACATCATACACATTTTAGAAAGAGAGAATTCTATTGTTACATCTTGATGTCTTCAGAGCACTTACCATAAAACTATTTTAAATGGCACCTTTGACAATAGACATACCTGATGTTAGCAAAATGATGACTTTCAGACAAACATACTCGTACTGGTCTACACGTAGCCTGCGTAAATGTTCTGTTAAGTTGAGCATCCTCTCAACAACTGGGCCTAATCCAACTTCTTGTGCCTGTTCTAAAGTCATGGACTTTCCTGTTGAAATTCTCACTTCTCTAGGAGTTGGAATGGACCTATAGCAGCAACTAAGGAGAAGCATTTCACACCAGGAATTGGTCAAAAGAGCTGTTTGGTCATCTTTCTGAAACACCCAATGATAATAAGTTGCAAAATTATTTCACAAGTCAGCATTTTCTTACATAGGAAATGGATTTCCTATTAGTACTTACTTCATCACATAATTTTTTTCCAGCCTTCTAAGCATTACTTAAAAAATTTTACAATAATCTCACCAATACTACAACTACCTCTTTCTGCTATCCCTGTTCAATTTTCACTTTTGAGAATAAGAAAATTATTGACTTCTGATACTATTTTATTTCCTCTCACACAAAGCTAAAATCCTACATTGTAAAAGTAGAGGAATCAGTGTAGGTGCACAAGATAGAAACCAAGCAGAAAGTGTCCACTGATAATTAACAGGTGCACTCTGAAATTAAAAAACAAATACACATAGAGGGTACCTCGTTACTTCTAGAACAGGTATGCTCTTTGCCCTGGAAGCAGGAAATTAACCTGATATGGGTTGGGAAAAAAAAAGAATGTGTGCAACTGCAATTTGTTCTGAGTGATGTAAATCACAGTAAAATATAAACAAAATTAGCAAAATATATTTTCAAACTTAAATGGACAGAAAAAGTTCCATAACTTGTCCTTTGTATTAGAAGGTTGAGGATATATATATATTTCAGGGCCAAACGGAGTGGTAGTGTGATATATAGTGTTTAGTGACATCATGGGAGGGGGGATCATCCAGCTTTTTGGAAATTGTTTATTTCTGCATGTACTGTTGTGAGCATGTCATTTCCAGAGCAATGCAGCTGATGGTAGTGTATGTGCGAATATGTTAATTTTTTGTTTTCAAATTATGCTTAGGTATTTAAGTAAAATAAAAGAAAGATAACACCTGGAGAGTGATTGAAAAAGATGTTGTACTAATCAATTTCAAAAAAATGAGCTTTGATATTTCATGAAAAATATAAGTGAAAAATAAAGTTATTTTTCTGACAGAGATGTAACTAATGACCAGTGATCACTGATTCCAGGATCTAGATTAATTACTAAAGGTTGAACAGTGTTTAGCTTGGCAATACAATATGCTTCTCTTATTTCTCTATTTGCTTCAGTTTTGAATCCTGTTTCAATATCCGTGAGAGTAACATCTTTAATGGAGTGACCCTGTTGGTTGAAGTGTTGAGCGATAAGGAGATCTTTTTCAGTGTTAATAGAAGAATTATGATTGTTAAAACACTCCCTTAGAGTTGTCTGTGTATGTCCCACATACTGATGATTGTTATTTTTACACTGTATAAGATAAATGGTGTTTTTTGTTTCAAAAGTGATTTCTTTAGATATTTTAAAAGGTCTTTGATTGTGCTTGTCAGAAAATGAGTCAGTGGCTTTTATGAATTTGCAGGTTTGACAATAGACTTTACTGTATGGATGACACCCATTTTGGGGTGGGATGTAATTTTATTTTTGTGTAAACAAAGACAGCTTTTACAATTCTGCTTTTTGGAATGAGACATTGGGAACTCCAGGAAATATCTCTCTGAGACAACTGTCAAGCTGTGTCACATTAAAATGTTTTTTCAGAATTCATGAAACATTACTAAATTTAAACTAATAGGTAATAATAAGAGGAATTCTATTTGAAAGTTTAGTATTACTCTGATTCAGGATGTTGTTAACCTTCTTAATTTGCTTTTCGACCTCAGTATCTTTATACCCTCTTTGTAACATGGTTTGTTTAAGATCCTTAGTGTGTTTTCTGCAGTCTGTTTCATCTGAGCATATTTTCTATATTCTAAGAATATGACTGCAGGTAATGTTTCATTTAGTGTGAGAAGGAGGAATGGCAGGTTTTATAATGAAGATACTGTGGTCTGTTTGTAAGTTTTTTTTGCACAAGTCAATTTGTAAAGTTCCAGTTTTTAGAAAGATTAATGTCAAGGAAGTTAGTCTACACTGGTAAATAATCATAGGTAAACTTGATTGTTTGGTGAAAGGAGTTTGCAAGTGTGATAAATTCCTTAAGTGATTCAAGATTGGCTGTCCAAATGAAAAATGTGTTATCTATGTAACATTTCCATATATGGAGTTTTACAGGAGTGAGTTGTAAAATCTGATTTTCAATATAACCCATAAAAATGTTGGCATAATTGGGAGCCATCTTGGTACCCACTGAGATACCATTAACCTAAATGTAGTGCTCGTTATTAAACATGAATTTGTTCAGAGTTAAAATTAGGCTGGCAGGATCAATTATTGTTTGAGATTCTAATGGGTTAGAGAGGTTTAATGCAGACTTCAGAGTTTCTGGTCCTTCATCATAGGGAATGTTAGTGTAAAGAGAAAAAACATCCATCATACAAAGACTATTTGGTGGTAACTCTGTCAGTATTAATATCTTCTATGATGTTGAGAAAGTAGTTAGTATACTTTACATAAGATGGGAGGGTACAGGGAATACATTTTTTATGTGTTGATCAACAAAAGCTAAGAGATGTGCAGTAGTCATGTTCATATTAGATATTATGCATTGGCCAGGGTTGTTTGGTTTGTGTATTTTGGGTAAGAGATAAAATTTACCAGGAAAAGCTTCTCTGGGTATCAAATTCTTTGTTAATTTTATTGTTTTTTAGGAGTTCTTTAAGCTTACCAGTTATGGCTTTAATAAAATGAGTTAAAGGATCATGCATTTTTTTTTTTGTAGAAATTAATGTCCTCCAGTTGCTGGCTAGTTTCCATGATATCGTCATCTTTGTTTGTTCCACCCTTGTCTGCTGGTTTTATTAAGACATTGTTGTTCAATTTAAGATTGTATAATGCATTTCTTTCCTTGTCATTAATATTATTAGGACATAACTTGGAAGATTTTAAGGTCTGTATTATGTCATTTTCTATAGCTTTAATATGGCTCTCTAGTAGTGGTTCTCTGTTTGGTGGAGAAGTCCATGAAGACTTTTCTTTAAAGTTAAGTGTATGTTAATTTTCAGTTGGGTGGGGTTTGTTGTGAAAAAATTTACAAAGTCTTAGTTTTCTGGAATTCATGAAGGTCAAAGAGAAATTTGGACTCATTAATATAGATGTTATTTGGGCAGAAGATGAGACCTTTTACAATGGAGAATGAGTTCTGCTCTAGAGAGAGTTACGTCTGAAAGATTAACAATGTTAGATGTGTCGGAGTTGTTTATTGTTATTTGCACATTTTATAAGGTTGCTGTTATTTTCAAAAGGTTTGGGGAGTTTAAGAAGGCTTATCCATGTTGGAACATAGTGTTTGCTGTTTTTTAGGCTGTTTCATACTATGGTATTTTCTTTATGCTGTATTCAGGAATGCTGTTAATGCATTTTCTGAATTGGTGTTATTGGTAAAAAGCTGTTTCTTGTTCTTTTTAATAATAAATGTAATGGTTTTACTTGTACAATTTTTTAGTTCCTCTTTTCCTTCCTCTGAAGGGTTAAATAGATAACAATATTGGGAAATTTCTTTATCTAGAATATCGAAAGAATTTTAATAATGTTTTAGTGATGTTCACAAGTTCTAAGGAAGTGTTTTCAAGGATCTGATGCCATTTGTTGCAGTTCTAATGGTCTCCTATTGTTATCAGTGCTTTTAATGTGAGAGATTGAGGTATGTTTCTGTCTCTATGCTATGTACTAGAGACTTGACATGTTGATAATGTTTTGTGCATTTCTTAGTTTTCTAAATTTCTGAAATTTTTTTTCCCCCATAATTGAATGGTTCATTGCTTGGTTTCTGCTAACAGGTATTGGTGTAATGAAAGGAAGATGAAAGTAAAAATCTCGTTCAGAATGTAGAGTGCATTATTGGTTGTTCTTAGAGTTTATGCTAACAGATAAAAGACTACTGTGTTCTAATGAAGGTAGCTTCATAAGCGATTGGTCAACTGGTGAAAACTCTGGTGTGGAATGTATGGGGTTTATACTGGTAGCAATTTTGTGTGGTTTTGGATATAAGCAATTGTTCGTGGGTAAACCAGAATGGGAAACAGAAGCAGAATAAAACCAAATTTTGCTAGTTGTGGAATCTAATGTTCTGGGGAAAGTGTAATATGTCTTAAGTCCCCAATAGAACTTGAAGGATCACTGTGAGAGAAACAATGAATTTTTGATTGTGTAGATTCAGTTACATAGATGTCATTGTGAGATAGGAACAGATGTATATTTTGGACAGGAAAAAGTAAACTGGTTAGTTTGACATTTTGTGGTGCAAAAGAACTAGACTATCTGTGCCATCTGGTAAAAAGTTAAAAATAAAGTAAAATTATTAAAACTCGTAAAAAGGAATCAAGGCAAAACAAAAGTTTAATTTTTGTATTAAAAACATAAATAGCATTAACCCCAATTTTTATATCTAGTTTACAGCAGTGACAGGTAAATTACAGTAATAAAAGTTGTAAAGGACTTTCTGTAGCATAATTTTAATTTGCATAACTTGTGAGAATGAATAACGGATAAGTTCAAACATCAGCGTTAGTCACTTGAAATCTTAAAAAGGAGTCACATTAAAAAAAAAGTTTAATTTATAAATTAAAATTTAAATAGCATTAAAAAGATTAATAGTCTTTAAAAAAACATTTTTAAGGTGGACAGCATCATCAATGGCACTGTCTAACGTTATGGATAAATCTTGAGACAAACTTGTTTGAAATGGTGCCATGGTTGAGAGTCATAATGACTGCAAGACAGTAAAATGTGGCTTATTGTGACCTGAGTGTCACACAGACAACACATTAGTTCACCAATAAGTCAAAACGCTGTGACCGAGACATAGTCTAGTCAGGATAACTTCCTCTTTCTGTTCCTTACAGAAGCAAGACTGCTAAAGTCCAATAGAAGGTTTTATTTGGAACAGATTATTTTCATGTTGCTCACTTCAAGTTGACTGCTAATTGGCATGGAGCCAAGCCTTGAATACAGGACCACATTCCCTGTATGGAACAGGCATAGCAGTGATGGTGCCAGAGCAGACAGATTTAACTGTTGTGTTGGAAAGCCCATTCCTGCAAATATCAACATTACCTGATATCCAGAAAAACTTAATAGAAGTAGATATTAAAGAGAAATGAGCCAGTCAGTTTCGAATATCAGCGAAACAGGGTGTGAACTAATGTGAAGCAATTCCAAGGCCAGTAGAGAACTAAGCGAGTCAGTATAAATAGTGCAATTTGAGTACTACTTAACTTCTTTGTGATACAGGGCAAGAGAAATGGCATACAGTTTAGCAGTGACCACAAAAACTGTAAAGGGAATTCTGTGCACAACCACTGCACCACAACAAACCCTGACAGAGCACACAGAGTCACCTGATTTTGAACCATTCGAATAAATAGGAATGGAAGGATGGTTCAAAAGATGTTTAGCAAATAACAGATGGCACTTCCAATCAGGAGTATCTGCTTTTGTCAGATGACATAAAGAAAGGTTACATTTAGGGATTGTAATAAGCCATGGTGGGATGGGTTGACCAAAGGATACAGTAATGTTATTATCCAATTCATCTAACTGCACCTGGATATGAAGACCAAAAGGAACAATGGCATATCGTCTGCTCTGAAAGTCCGTGGCCCAACAAGGAAGGAGAACACAACCCCACGTGGGATGCTGTGGTGAGGGTCAAAGTTTTGAAGCATATAGTAAAGACAGTTTCAAATGGTGGAGGTATAGAGTAGGTTCATGAGACTGTATACAAGCACTGGACAGGGGAAATGCAGAAAGTCTCAGTGCAGAGCTGAAGTCCAAAATGATGAATGGGGTCTTGGCAGAGCCATAGACCAATGACCCATGATCTGGTTTTGATTGTATAAGAGCACTTTATATCTTTAACATAAAACATTGATCCACTCCTCAAGTAGTGGAAGAGGGGACACAGAGGATGTTCAGTGTTCTTTTACATTTGACCCACAGCTGTTTGATGCATGGTAT
This sequence comes from Carcinoscorpius rotundicauda, assembly GCA_011833715.1. Classification (NCBI taxonomy): domain Eukaryota; kingdom Metazoa; phylum Arthropoda; class Merostomata; order Xiphosura; family Limulidae; genus Carcinoscorpius; species Carcinoscorpius rotundicauda. Next base: position 25,518,133 of record CM022400.1, on the reverse strand, counting down.
AAAGGTGAGCTTATTGTCAAAGATAAGCCCCATGAACTTTGTCTCAGGGAACCAAGGATAGCACAACTTCAGTGACACAGAATTCAAAATTTGGGTGAATACCCTCTTGAAGCAAAAGTGCATGCAAATGGTTTTAGAGAGAGAAAAGTTAAAACCATTTGCTGTGGTCCACTTCAGTAAATGACTGAAGGCAGTCTGTAGCTGCTGTTCAATATACCTCATGTTTGACTGACATGAGATGTGACAGTCGTCAACATAGTTAGAGGGACTTGTTCATTGATGGCACTTATCTTTATACTGAAAAGTGTGACACTTAAAACACAGCTCTGAAGGACTCCAAGCTTCCTTCTGTAGAAGAGAACAGGAAAGTGTTGAACCCACACAAATTCATAATTACCTGTCCATTATAAATTTTTAATAAAAATGGGCAAAGGGCTATGTAATCTATATAAACAGAGGTTTCGCAAAGTGCCATAACTTCATGTAGTATCATATGCCTTCTCAAGGTCAAAGAATATTGATACAAAATGTTGTTATTTGAGAAAGGCTTCTCTGATTGATTTTTCAAGTCAAATTGGGTTGTCCATGATAAAGTGCTGTCATCAGAACCCATAGTGGGTGGGTGAGAAGAGGTTGTTTCATTCAAGAAACCCAACAAAATGAGCACTAACCATCCTGTCTGAGATCTTACAGAGACAGCTCATCAAAGCAATTGGATGGTAGTTTGAAGGAATCTTGGGATCCTTCCAAGGTTTAGGAAAAGGAAGTAAAATAGCATGGTGCAAAGCATCAAGAAAAACACTCTCCTGCCAGATTTGGTTAAAAACAGTTGGAAGAATAGCAAGAGATAGTGTGCCATCTATCTCATAATGTACACCATTGGGTCTGACCAATGCACTGCCAGACCAGTTAAGGGCCAGTTTCAGTTCCAGTGTAAATGGGAAACTATAGTCACAGAGACAATCAATTCAAAAGGAAAGAGGTGACCACTCTGCCTGAGTCTTGATGGCTAGGAAGGTGGAGGAAAAAGTGCTAAAGCCTGATGTCCATTAAAGTCCAGCATGATGAAGGAGGAAGATGACAACTGTTGAACATGAGCATCAAGGTCTGATTGATCATAGGTCTCTCTAGGCAACAGGTAAATAGAAACAATGATGATGTGACCCAAAGAAACACTGATGGCTGTGGCCTCCAAGGGTGTGTTGAGTGGCAAAGACAGGGTGGGCACACACTAATCAACCAACATTGCCACCCTCCATGCATGCATCCATTACACAACCTATCATTTCTGTACAAAGAAAACTGCTGAAAGGTGACTGTATCAGCAGGTTTCAGAAATATTTCCTGTAAGGAAAGACATACAGGGTGATAGGAAGCAATCAGTGCTTTGACCTCATCCAGAATAAAACATAAACCTCGATAGTTCCATTGTATCAAGGTGGCCATTTTTATTTGTGTAAGTAAACTGGATGGAGAGCCCTTCTGTTTTCAACTAAGACTTTGTTTCTTTATTTGAGAGAGGTCTATTGACCTCCATGGATCCTGCCTTGAGTCAGTTGGGTAGGTCTTTGTCATTGCAAGAGGATTCCAGTGACTGTGGATGTAAACAAATGATTGTTTTGTATCTTGGAGTGGGAGAAGATAATGTATCCAAGGAAATGCCCAAACCTGGAACCAAAGAATGTGCATCTTGGGGTTTGCTGGAAAGAATGTTAGAGACAGAGATGGGTGTTAAAGTTGATTCATCAACTTTTTTAACCATGGAGGTCAAAAGACTTTTTATATGGCACAGAGAGATCTGTCTGTACTCCCACCTTAGTAGTGAAATGAAGCGCTGCACAACAACTTTTGAGCCTCAGGATAAGTAACGTTTTGAACGTTTTCATATGCTACATTTCTTCCAACCATTTTTGGCAAGAAAAAAGGAAGGATGGGTGAAAACCATTCTACTTAATACAGTGAGGGTCCGTTTCACACTCACAGGCATCATGGTCCTTGTCTTGCCACTGCAACAAGCAAACATCATGGAACCATGACATGATGCTTTCAAATGACTGAACCATTGACACTGGAAACATCTGAGATAGTTTGGAATGTATGGCCATTTCTTTTAATTAAGATAACTTGCCTTCATGGTGGCAGGTGGATGCAGTGATGTAAATGTTAGAATGAGGACACTGGTATACATCATAATTCCAGCTTTGAGAATAGACATACACCTCACTGCAGAAACTCCTTGGGCAGAGAAACCAGTTAGAATCTCAAACTCAGGGATTTTCTTCAAATCCCTTTCCTCATGATGAATTCAAAATAGCAAGAGGTATAACCTCAATGGGTATATTGCCAATTGCCTTTGAATGTAAGAGGAGTTCACTGTGTTTAGATGTGGATGTTTCCACCAATATGTCACCAGCACAAAGTTTTTTGACTAACTTTGAAGATCCAGTTTCTTATGAATAAAAAACGGAGACATTTGCCCTAAAGGTTTGTCTGAAAGAGAATGTAGTGTGAGAAAATGAGGTACGACAGGTGTTGCAGATGTTGAAGATTGCTGCTCAGAATCTTCAAGACATGGTTATTTACCTAGGGATTGTTTTTCACTATTTTATTTAAGTTTTATTTGGAGGATCCATAATAAAAAAGAAATGTTTCAGCACCACCTGACCCACCCCACCATGGAGCCCTCTGAGTGGAGGCATTACAATGCCAAACAAAGACACTGCAGCAATTGCCAAGGTTTCACGATCAATATATCCAAACACTAGCATCAGATAAAATTGTAAACAACACCTGTTGAGAACCCCCAACACTGGTACTTGGTTGACCCTAGCCCAAGTGGACCAGCCAATTGACACTGGGGGGCCACCCGCTTACAGGAATTCAAGTTCAAAGTGGTATGTTAGGGTTGGTCCCTCAACCACCAGGACTCTCTCCTCCCCTTCATGGAAAACCTATGGATGGATGTTTAGAGATCCCAGAGGAGGTAAACTGAAAGAATAGGACCTTCCCTGGGAGGTCCCCTCACAACATACAGGAATCCACACCAAGGAAGGAAAACGTAGAAGGGCTACTAGAAGTAAAAATAGGAGATGATTGGGGTGGCTTGGTAAAGGAAAAAAAAAGAGTGGGAGAATGCTGTGGGAAATAAAGTATTTGAAGTTTGAGGACAAGGTAAAAATACCAGAAAACTGGCGGTGAAGTGTAAGAAAATTAGTTAGTGGTATTATGTTAATGTGGTTGATGAAGGCAAGTTGAGGGTTGCACCTGCATAATTATTTGGTTCATTCATTAATATTTGAACTATGTTATATTTACTGATCAATCTCAATCATCAGTGAACAGTGTCATACATCAAACAACCCCCAACTATGAAGAGGAAGTGAGGCTTTGGCTAAAACTGAACAAAGTCCAAAAATAACTGATGGAACAAGAAGTAAAACAAACCCAACCATGGCATTGTGGAGTCTTAGTGTTGCCTCATCTCAACTGTAAGAATGAGGCAATACTTGTAATCAGTATTATAAGCAGAATTCATAAACCACTTAACCATAAATGCAGGAAGATGCATCCTCCATCTGGAAGTATGAGGAAGACATGGAACATTCACTCAACAATAAAAATAGCATATGTATCTTCAGCAACTGGCACTACAAGAGCAGGGAAAGAACCTCCTGCAACTGTAATTAATGAGAAAAAGGGCTTCTTCTGCATACAACTGTAGGAACAAGGCTGTATCAACTGAACCTGACATTATGAGGTAGATCCTAAAGGTAGAAAATATTAATGTCATCACATGTGGTAAATGAAGACAGACAAAAGTGAAATGGATTGAGAAAAGAAAGATGTAACAGTCAGTTCCTTGGTTAAGACAAGGGATCTAATACAAGCTATATGGTAAACTCCTCAAGAGGCATAGTGTGAAAGACCAAAAAAAGGTGTTGGGGGAGATCTAAATGTCTTCTCCTTCAAGAAGAAATTGCTGGCTGAATTTGAATTACTCCACTGTGAAATTAAGTTTGTACCTCCTCTACTGCCAATATATTTAAATAAAATTGTAATGTCAAAGAAGCACATTCATAAAAACATGTGTAAACAAGATTGTACAGGAACAGCTGAGGAAGCTAGCTGCACCAAAGCGTTAGTATAAAGCAATTGCATGATATGTAGATTGGTGTGCTGATCACTAAAACATTTTTAGCAATGGTTAGAAAATGGAAGAAGATCGAGACACCTTTGTATAAGTAAGACAATATCAAAAATAAATAGCATGCATTTTTCTCTCCTAATGAGTTACCAAATTTTAGAGTTAGTTAAGCTCAGTAAACTTAAAGTTGTATTATATCAATTGCCTATTATAGTAAATTAAAACTTTTTAACAAAGAGAGTTAAATTTTCACCCAATGACATTATCAGTTACATGTCTCCTCTATGAGCAAGAAAAAGTTTTATATAGAGTACCTGTAAAATTCAAATTCACAATCAACCATGTAACATAAGAAGCGGCTCACCTGAATTTCTTTAAATAAAGGTAAACTTTTACACCACTTGACTATCTTATACAGTCGGTTGTCAGCAATGTTACAGAGGTTACTGAAAAAGTCTGAATTACTGTCATTGGTTTTCTCCTCAGTTTTATTTACATCTTTGTCTGAATACTGCCACAGATGTTCAACTGAAAGAATTTCTTGAATAAGTGAAGGAACTTCTTGTGACCCTTGTGTTGAAGATACATGCACACCTTGAGATTCTGAAAAAAATCATAACTTGTTCTACCCAGAAATCCTTTAATACAAATGGGTAATGAGATATGAGCTAAAAAAATGTTTTATTTTGTCTTGTTTTTTGAGGATTACTCATTGCATGTTTTTATCTTCTTTTTCTTTATACAATAATATCATAAATGCTGGCAGTGTCAAGGAAATTTTAATTTGGTACTATCATCATACTTTTTTATGTTCATGTAATTGACATCTATTATTTACAAGTTAACTTTATAGCAGATTTTAAATATTCATTGCTGAATTGATTTAATGATCCTACAGTTACTTTTAAAACTCTTAGGTTCATAGTTTCCATACTGCATTAGTTCGTGTATAAAAGAAAAAAATCCATACAAGGGTTACAAAAGTTCACTTAGTCTTTTATCAGCAAAAACAAAAACATGTGTTGTTCTTTCTATTTCTGTAACCAAGGAAAATTAGAGAAAATTTATTCATTGACTAAAGAAATATTAGTTATTTACATAATTGTATAAAACTTGAACAATAATTTGATATTCTTTCAATAAGATACTTAATTTGTCAAACATGCCTCATTCTTACAGTACAAGTGTTAGTAAAGCTGCAAATAAAGCGATGGTTCAAGTGTTATAGTTAACTACACTGAATCATATTACTCCTGCATAATATTAAACAGATCAAAATAAACAGATGAATTTTGTCAAGAAAATGAAAGCTCTAATCGCAACCAATGTAATTCCTTTAGGTAACTCTTTAAAACCTCTGATAAAACACAATGCTTTTGTTCTCTTTACTAAACAACTTCCAATAAATCAAAAGACATGCATCAACCAGCAAAACAAATAAATTACATTTATAATTTTTCAGAATTCTTAGAACAATCCCATGGGACATAAACAGAAACATTAAATTTTATTTACATACAAAAAAGAAAAGATAGAGGGTGAATATAGTAGTAGCAGAAGGCTACTACTTCATCTCCTGTAGTAATGCAGTGAAATAACAATGTGTAATTTTTTACATTACTGAAATAACCAAAATTGACATACAATATGCATCAAGATTTAATATTGTTTCTTGAACAAAAAATACAATATTTTATAAGAATCATTTATATAAGTTCTACGGATGTAAAATGTATTCACATTGGTTTACACTCATTTCTTTCATCCTTTCCACCAAAAAATTCAGAAAACTAAGAGGCATTTACTAGCAATTAATATGATGTACTAAAGCACTGCAATATAAAAAGTGTAATTTTCACCTAACTTACCTAATTTATTTTAATTTTTTTATTCTACAGATTACCTTCAACATAAGTAGTACAATACTAACCTCTACTACAACCTGGTAGGAAAAGGTCTGAGCTGATATGATGCTTCTCCTTAGCAGAAGATAGAGAAATACAATTTGTCACTCTGGAATCACAGCTTGCTTGACTGGCTAAAGCATAAGAACACTGATACGTGCTGCGGCCACCTCGAGTTCTATCCTCTCGAATTGCTAAGACAAATTGAATGTTTTCAAAATACTTGTAACAAAACACTGAATATATTTTTATACAATGACTCCATATAACAGTGGAATGCTTAGTTATTTGAATAATTAGTAGTAGCTGCTTAAAAGATGGTATTTATCTTCAAATTCCAAAACTTTTACGCAGAAGAATTAATTGCATTTACATTACTAGAGTAACCAGATAATGACTATGTTTTTAATATAAAAAGTTTTATAATTTGATTACTTATGTGGCTTTCACAAACCATCTTATAGAAAATATTTTGTGTAGCTAACCTACTACACAACTGTTTGTGAAAGTAATAACTTTTGTGTTTGAAAGTTCACTTAACACATATTTCTGATGGATTTTTGAATACTGTTACTACTACCACAGTAAGAATAAATCTACACCTCTCAAGTATTACAGGTTGGTTAGAGTGAGTACATTTTTTATTAGTTTAGAAAGACGACTCCTGAATTACTGTTTACTATAAATTCAATGCCATGCCTCATTCTTACAGTACAATTGTGTTATTATTGTAATTTGTGGATCTTTCCAATTCCTTACGGTAATACATTGATGTCACATACAGCAATTGTATCAACATCATAACATTCTTCTTCCAAAATAGTGATTCTCAGCAAGGGAGGCATAAGTCTTGGAAAAGCATAAAAGTTTACAAGATGATTGCCAAGCCCAGACCAAATTAATTATTACTTCTTCTTTTTTAGTTTTGAATTTTATTATCAATGATATTGAGGGTCTTTATATGTTTTTTATTAATTATACATAAAAGAATGAGGTTTCACACAGTCTGACAGGTATTCAATTAATTTATGGATTTTCATGGTAATTGCAACAAGTAGACAGTTTTGTTTTGTTTTTTGAATTTTGCATAAAGCTACACGACGGCTATCTGTACGAGCTGTCCTTAATTTATCGATGTAAGATGCCAAGGAAGAAAACTGGTCATCACCACCCACTAACAACTCCTGGGTTACTCTATTACCAATGTATGGTGGGATTCACCATCACATTATAACACCCCCACAGTTGAAAGAGTGAGCATGTTTGGTATAATGGGGATTTGAGCCTGTAACCCTCAGATAACGGGTCGAGCAACTTAACCACCTGGCCATGCAGGGCCTCAAGTAGACATGAAAATGGGTTGCCAGATAAGTTCAAGTACTTTCATAATTATTCCATAGATTATCAGCTACAAAGGAAACCAGAAATCATTAAAACAAAAATAATCATCTTTATATGATTATTAGAAACTTTAATAATTTCCCCTAAAAGCTAACCAAAAAGTAACATTTAGTGTTACTCCAATCAAGAATGCAAAAAATTTTGTTGCTTTTAGATTTTAAAATAGCATGGTAAAAAAGCATCAGGTAATCACTGCAAACCCAGAAAAATCCTATGAAAATTATAAGTTATCTTTTAAAGTAACTAAAAAGTGTAAATTTGTTTTTATCAGCGCCAAAAAAAAAGTGTTAGTATCTAAAAGTTGTTATTGAACCAATAAGAAATATTTTAGTACAAAATTGACGCTTTACAAGTAAATTTGTTTCCTTTCTCTAGCTTTGACGGTTAATATGACACATACTCTGGTTACTAAACTCTGTCACAATTAAGATATATTAGTACTATGTCAAACCATGATTGCAAATTTTTATTAAAATACATTATTAAGACTATACTAACCTAAACACTTCAGACTTTGAAGACCTATTTTTTTTGTAAACAATAGGGAAATGTTTAAAAGTGTTATTTTATTTTTGAACTTTGATAACTGCTGATGATATGTTACCTGATAAACATTGCTTAAAAATATTATTACATTCAAATCCTTACCTTCTAGTTTCATCCCTTTTCTTAAACATTTATCAAACCTACAGGCTGGACACTTCTTCCGAGTGCTAATAATTATTTGGCAGTTAGCCCCTCGTAGACAAACATAATTCTTTTTGTTTTGCACAGTTCTCTTGAAAAAACCTTTACAACTCTCACATGAAAAAATCCCATAATGAAAACCAGAAATACGGTCACCACAAATGGGGCATGGCCCACTCAGAAGTTGCTGACGAGAAATTCCAGCTGCTCCCAAAGCTCCATAAACATTTGGTGGCAAATCAGAAAGACCAAGGGTTTGGCTGTCATCACAACTTTCTGATGCCATTCTTGTAGGACTGGCAAAATCACTTGTGGTGGACTCATCTGAGGCACTTGATGCTGTAGACAGAAAGCAAAAGTTTTTTTTTTAAAAAAGAACTTGTGTTCATGCCATAACCTATTTGAAATCAATGCTTTTTATTTTGAAACTCTTCAAGTCACACTTACAAAAATGTACAGCAAACTTAATTATAAAATTAACAAATTAGATAATTATTCCATATACCGTATATACTCGTTTTACCGCCTGATCTTGATTAAAGGCCCGTTTGAATAGCCGCCCGTGTGAACAGAACATAAAAATAAATAAGGGCCCGTGCTTGAATACCTGCCCGGGCCCTAATCATAACTTTTAGGAAACTTTGTTTTTCAGTATGAAGATGTCAATTTATGATAATGAATCACACACGATATTAAAGCATATCTTCTTAGCTTTCATTTGACACATCGCTCGTTAAAATCCAATTTGGGGAAGCTGAGAACGACAGCCCGAAATTTTCCCATTATTTTCGCCTATCATCGCTGTAACAGTTTAATTGTTGACTCATTTGGCTACACCCGCTTGCACTTGGCCACACATCTGGTGACGAAACCCTCGTATCACCTGACAATTGCACGCTATCGAATTTTATGCGCTGGTCGATAACACTCACGCCTTAGGCGTCCAATTGCATAGCAGATAGCATTGTTCATAGCCAATGACAGCAGACTTTCCCACCAAAAGCAAAGAACTGATATTTGTCTACTGATCATTCATTCAGAATATTGAACCCCACATGATGGCAGATGACAGAAGAAGAAAGCGTGACCTATCACCAGTTGATGACGATAACAAAAGGCGCAAACTGCACAGTTACACACGATATTCTTTCCAAATTACAAAAGCTCACAGAGGCTAAAGGTGACTTGTCCAGCATTACTGAGACTGTACCCACTGAGGAAGAAGACGTTGAGGCTACAGCAGAAAACGAGCTTGGTGTTGATGAGGATGATGGGTACAGATAGACATATATAGACATATTTATTAATAATTCGTCATGGAAAAATTTGCGATCAAAGGCCATATACTTCCCAATTGAAAAAGATTAATGTCGTGAAATATTTGTCTTCAACGATAATTTTTGTGCATACCTAATTTTACTTTGAAAATAACAAGCGCCCGTGCTTGAATAATAGCCCGTTTGAATAAGGGCCTGGTATTGAGTTTGGTTGAAAAAAATAAGGGCCCGGGCTATAAAACAAGTAAATACGGTATTCAAACAAATCTATTTGAAAAAGGCAATTAAAGCCCCTATAAAGGTCCTGGAGATACATCTCCAAATACATGAACTATAAATGAATAAGTAAAATAGTGTTTTCATGACTAAACATCAGAAAAAATTCTTCCATTTTATTTTGATACTGAAAACTTATTTGATAAATGTAATGGAATGTTGTTAACTATGCTTACACAAAAATAGATTGAAAGAAGAAGTGTAAAACAACAATATAGTACTATGATGCACTAAAAGAATGTTAATGAAGTGTAAAAGTAACCACAGTTCACTAGAATAGAGTTAATGGAGAACAGTAAAATAACCAGAGTGTAGCACCACAAAAGGTCACAGTGTATATCACACAAGACTAGAAGAAAGAATTAAGTGTAAATGAACTGGACAAAAAACATAGTGAATGAAGCAAAGAAATATAATTAAACAGTAATATCATGGAATAAATGAGATATGAAACAGTGTAAGCTAACTTCAACAATACACTGAATTAGAACAATGTGGATGGAACAATGGATTAAAATGTGGCACAGTGTAAACTACCTTTCACAATACAGTAAACTAGAAGAATGCAAATGGAGCAGCACAAACTGACTAATACATTGGATCACAAAAATGTGAATAGAGCATTGCTAATTATGTTTTAATACACTAGCACAGAGGAAGGTGGCTGGAACAATATAAATTATTAAAGTTTAATGAAATGCCACAACATGTTTTATGAACAATTAAAGGAGCACTTTTACAGTTGGAAGGTTCTTTTAAACTGTAACAGCAGGTTTGTAAAGCAGTTATAATAAAGTATGGATTTAAATGTACTTCAGGGCAGCTAGTATGGATATTAATATTTTTACCAAAATAAAACAGAGAACAATGTTTTGACTTTCTTAGGTCATATTCACTTAAAAGTGTTAAAACCCATACCAGCTGTCCTGAAATACAATTTATTTATGTGAAAATGGATATCAAACACAATTACTTTATGTTTTGAGCTTTATTTCTATGTAATGTATGAATTTTTTAAAATGAAAAACAGCTTGTCATATAAATAATGTAATACAAAGTTTCATTATAAGCATTTGCAATAAAAGCAACACAGGTCAAGCTATCATATAAAAAAACAACAACAGACCTACTTTCTATGGTAGTCCATTCTCCTTACCTGAAAGTGCATTTCAGGCAGATATTCCACATCTCTACATAATAGAGATATTAACTCATAACATTATCACGAAAATTTTTATGCAAGCCATAAATCTTGAACGAAGCTCCCACCCTGACATATATAAACGTATACTGCACCAGCCTATGATATAATCATCATTAATCTATATTCCTCCACTAAGAGTACTGTTGTTTTGAATTCAGCACAAAGCTACACAATGGGCTATCTGTGCTCTGCCTACCACAGGTGTCGAAACCCGGTTTTTAGCGTTGTAAGTCCACAGACATACCGCTGAGCCATTAGGGGGCCTAATAGTACTAAAATAAATTCTCTACATGTAGCAATCCCCATACTCATTCTTGATGATGCAAAGAAAATGCTCTGGAAGTGGAGAAGAAAAGTGTAAGGTTGTGCCAAGAGTTAAGTATTTCTCTCATGGGAGGAAAATATTAACTTCAGAAATGTATACTCATCTCTCTGCATAACAAAGAGCTAGAATCCCACATTGAAAAGATGACAGAGATGTACGAAAACTGGACAGGAACCATCTCTTCTATAGAAGGTTCCACAATGATAGAGTGTGCAACTGGTTGCCATACACAAAGACAGTTGACTGAAAAATAAAACAGATATATACTGGAGAAACAGTTTTGTGAAAAACCCCATCTCAACAGTGGGCACATATTCATAGCAGAATAAACTAGCCAAATGATATGCATAATCCAATATGTCAGTTTGGAAGGAGATAAGTTATTAGATGAAAAGAAATCCCAAGGCAAAAAAAATGCTGTCAATTGCCCTGAAAAGTGGAACTATGAGCGAGATAACAACATAGAACCAATATTGGACACAGGAAACAATCTGGGGTGTAATAATCTTACAGAAAAGAGAAATCAAATGGAAAATACTTCCAATCACTCTTCTGAGCAATTTGAGAGAGAAAGGAATAGTCAAGGGAAAAGATCAACTTGTCACAGTGACAAACAGTGCAAGAGGCATCCAAAACAAAAATGTGAAAGCAATGGCTATTGCAAGGAAAAATGAGAAAAAAATATTTCTGAAGCATAAAATGAAAGACTGAAGCACTCTGGACATACAGAGTTTTCTCTGCTAGAGCTGTAGAGTCTGGAATTGAAGACCAAAAGACTGAAAGTTAAGTGTCAAGAGAAGTTGAAAAGACAATAATGACAGGACTCACACAGTGGAATAAAATTCACTGAGAACATCAGAGAATGGAGACACAACTCTGTGAAAAAGACATCTGAGCAAGATAATTTTTCCTCTCCTAGGGCTTATCCTTTCAAGACAGGATAGACAACTAAATATAAAAAGAGCCCATAAAAAGAAAATCTAGAGCAAGCAAAACAGGTCTCAAGAGCTAGTATTTCTTTCTTGGTAGGTGAAAAAAACAACAGAGGAGTTGTTCAAATAGTGCCAGACAAATTTGTTTGTTTATTTTAGAGCAAAGCCACATTGGGCTATCTGCTATGCCCACCACATGGTACTGAACTTCAGATCTTAGCACTACAAGTATATAAAGTTGCTGCTGATCCACCAAAAAATGGATCATGAAAAGACCAAAAAGAGAAAGATGGTAAATTTGTTAAGCAGTTAGCATTTTGAGGATATAAATTTAGAAAAGCACCTCCTATGGAGATCAAACTCTTGGAATGAATTAGGTGTACTGTATTTCACTTCACATGAAAAAATGCATCAATTGATAGGTTGGTTAGTAGTATTGTTTTAATCAAGCACAAAACTACACAATGTATGATAACCTACATATGTGAATATTATATCACCTTAGGAGCTAACAAAATAAATAAAAGTCCTTGGGAGATGGGGAAGAAGAATCTCAAGGGTTGTGTTGGATCTAATGAGTCACCACAATTAAAAGAGCATGAAAGGCATTAGATCTTTTGGATATAACGTAATGAGTAGCCAGAATCTGCTGAAGGGACCATGTATGAGCCCATTCAAGAGGATCAGGGAACTGAAAAAATTAAAGTGACATACACCTTGGAAAAAGAATCTCCATGTCTTAACAATGGAAAAAAGTAAGCTAAGCTTGCCCCACATATGAACCGAAAAAGATCCCAACTGAAAGAGACACACAGTGTGGGGGTCACAACTGAATTGGATGGCCAATCAACCACCAAAACAAAATGACTCCTGAAGAACAAGAGAAGTCACAACAGTGAAAGCCATACTGGATGAGGCAAGAAGAAGTGAAATGCCCATATAATAAGCCTCAGAAATATAGCTTCTTAACATAAGCTCATCAAAATCTAATGGAAAATAAATAGGGCCATTGAGAACTCAAAGGAAAGTGCTATGAATCAAATGTTTGAACACTGTGAGCAAGTCAAAGGAAGCAAAAGGCAGGAAGAAAAAATTGGGTTGTGAAGAAAGTACTCACTACATAGAAAGAAGACAGTACCTATCAAATCAAGGAAAAAACCAACACTGGTTCAAGTGAAACAAATCTATTACATGATGCTCACCTCCAAACTTTATGCCATTAAACCAGCAATGGATAAGGATATGTAATTATGTGACATGGAAAAATCCCTAAAAATACAACTAAGTAACCCAGTAGTTTACACCAAAAGGAATCCATTGGTATGAAAAATGGAAAAGCTGAACTGAAGAGCAGCTCCAGAAGTAAGTTGCTTCCAACACCTACAATGGCTAATCCTCAAGAAAGAGGAGAAGACACTGAATAGTACCAAGAGGTCTAAAGACAATAGAATGAGTAAAAAATTAGCATTATATTGTATAGAATAATAAATATCAATAAAGTTCACCCCCTCCTCATTAAAAAATTACAAGGAATAAAAGCATGCAGAGATTGCTACTAATGAGCCTCATTAGCTCAAAAAGTATAAGAAACATCTATAAAAATACTCATTTACAAACAGAAATCCTCAAGAAAATATTGAGGCAGGCAAACTGTTAGAAACTAAGGCAACTCAAAGTACATTCCAGGAAACAAAGGAAGTAAATTAACTGAAATGCAATGGAAGAAAAATTGAGGGCAAGATGGAAAATAGAAAAAAAGAAGATAAACTATAAAAAGATAATGAAGATTGTGCCATAAAACACCAAACCAACCAACCAAAGTAGCTAGGCTATCTGTGCCAAACATCTGGTAGAAAGTTAAAGTAAATTTAGTAAAAACAAAGTTTAAAAAATAAAGCATAAATAACATTAAAACCAGTGTTTACATCCAGTCCTCAGCAGTAAGAGAAAAACCACAGTAACACAAGTTGGATAGGATTTTCTGTAGCATAACTGTAACAATCATAACCTGCCAGGAAGGCTAACAGGTAAATTCAAAAACCACTCCCAGTCACCTGAAGGTGGACTCCTGGTTCCAAGATATTTGACGTTATGGACATTGTCAAAAAGTAAAGTAATAAAAGTTTTAAAAAACATGTAGGAAAATTTTAATTATAGCTCACTAGGATTACTAACAAGTAGTTCGAACAGCAGTGTTAGTTACCTGAAGTTGGCCTTTCCAGTCCTGTATTCGAGTTATTTGATGATACAGTCATTTTCTAATTTCAAACCAAACTAGATGTACTTTGGTTCTTAAAATGAAATCACATTAAAAAAGGTCCAATGTATAGATTAACAAAAACTTAAATAGCATTAAAAAGTATGGCCACTGAGGAAGGAAAACACAACCACAGGAGGGATGCTTTAGTAAGAAATGAAGTTTTGAAGCACATAGTAAAGATAGTTGCAAATTGCAAAGAAGGTTCATGAGATTATGTATAAGCTTTCAACTTGGGAAGTGCAGAAAGCCCCAGTGTAAGGCCAAAGTTCATGATAATGAATGGGGTCCAGCATCTCAAAGGATGAGGTCCATGCAGACCCAAAGACCAGTGATCCACAGTCGAGTTTCAATTGAATATTAGAATGATATATCTATAACACAGAACATCACTCCCCAAGTGGTGGAAGAGAAGACATGGAGGATGTTCAATGATCTTGTACATTTGATCCATAGCTGCATGATATGTGGTATAAAGGTCAGCTTATGGTAAACAATAACCCCAAGGACAGCTTCACTGATACGGATTTCAGGATCAGGGTGAATACCCCATTGGCAGCAAAAGTGCATGCAAACAGTTTTGGTAAGAGAAAAAATAAAGCTGTTTGCTGTTGGCATCTTCAGTAAACAACTGAGGGCAGTCTGTAGCTGCCACTTAATACACCTCATGTTCAACAACTGACATGAGATGCAAAAGTCATCGACATAGAGCCCATTTGCAACAGTAAGAGGAAGTTGTACAGTGATGGCATTAATTTTTATACTGAAAAGTGTGACACTCAAAACACAGCTCTGATGGACTCCAAGTTCCTGTTAAAAAGAATGGGAAAGTGTCAAACCCACACAAACTTGGAATCTCCTGTCCATTAAAAAATTTTTAATAAAAATGGGCAAATGAGTAAGCAATGTTTAGAATTGTTTTCAAACACTGCACCTCTTTTTCTTCCAATCATTTTGGGCAAGAACAAAAACAGAATGGGTGAGAGCCATTGCAATTGATATAATGAAGGCCTGTTTTACACTCATCAGCATCATGGTCCTTGCTGCTGCAACGAGCACACGTCAAAGAAATATGACACGACGTCTTTGAGTGACTGAACCACTGACACTGGAAACATATGAGAGGGTTTGGAATATATCGCCATACCCTGCACTTAAGATAATTTGCCTTGACAGTTGCAGGTAGACGTGATGATGTAAATATAAGAATGAGGACACTGGTCGGCATCATATTTCCATCTTTGCGAGTATGGATACGCCTCACTGCAGAAACACCTTGGGTGGAGAAACCAGGGAGAAGATCTGACTGTGAAATGTTCTTCAAATCCCTCTTAACAAAACTCCTTGTGATGAATTCAAAGTAGCATGAGGTGTAACCTTAACAGGTATATCATCTTCAATTGCCTTTGAATACAAGAGGTGTTCACTGTGTTGAGATGTGGATGTTTCCACCAATATGCCACCAGATCAAAGCTTCTTTACTGGTTTTGGAAAGCCTGTAAGTCCCTCTGGTCCTTTCTGAATGAAAAATGGAGACATCTGCCCTAAAGGTTTGTCTGAAAGAGAATACAATATAAGAACATGAGTTACAACAGGTGTTGCAGATGTTGAAGATTACTGCTCAGAATCTTCAAGATGTGGTCATTTACCTATGGACTGTTTTTTCACTGCTTTATTTAAATTATTATTAGGAGGTCCTTAATTAAAAAGGAATATTTTGGTGCCCACTGACCCCACTCACTATGGAGCCGTACGAAGGGACACACAATAATGCCAAACAAGGACACTGCTGCAATGCTAGGTTTCATGAGCAGTATACTCAAACATCAGCATCAGATATAATGTCCAAAACAGATGTTGAGAACATCCAACACTGGTACTTGGTTGACCCTAGCCCAAGTGGACCACCCCAAAGCTGCCGTGTCTACAGGAATTTAAGGCCAATGGTGTATTAGGGTTAGACCCCTCAACCACCAGAATCCTTTCCTCCCCTTCATGAGTCACCATGCACTGCAAACACATGGGCACATATTTAGATCCTCTCGGAGGAAAACTGAAAGAACAAAACTTTCCCTGGGAAGTCTCTTTACCACGTACAACAGGAATCCACACCAAGGAGAGATAATGAACAAGTGGACATGAAAAAAAAAGAGAAAACAAAACACAAAAAAGTTTGATATGTTGATAGAATATGGGCCTTGGTCACTGGTCCATCAATGAAATCAAAACTTATTTAATAAAACCAGTAAGGTAAGTTCAAACAGGAAATAGTAGTGTCAAAGAAACCTTTTTAAAAGCAAAGGAACACAAGTCCCAAAATTATAATTTTTATTAAAAGAAAGAAAAAACTGAAATCTTCAGAATTTGGTATCTTTCTTTGTTGTAGTTAAGAAAGAAAGAAAGAAAACTACACAACAAACTGATATGTTGATCCATCATTGTTTTTCATATATAATGGTAAGAATCATAAGATTAGCAGACACAAACTAATTTTGGCAAAGAAGGTGTCATTTACATTAAGATAGCTTTATTTTTGTAACATTGTGGTAGGAGTCTAAAATGGGATGTCTTTAGATGTAGCAGATGCAATTAATTTAAGAGCATTTAAGGGAAAGCTTCATGAGTATTTGAATGATAAGGGCTGGCTTTTAGGTTTTATTATTAATATAATCAAGCATTTAAGTTAGTGGAATATGATAGCCTAGATGGGCCAACCTTGTTGCCCTTCAATGTTTTGAAAGATTAGAATAATAAGCATAAAAATACCAGTAATTTCTCACCGAAAACACATCTGAACAATGCATAACAGTGGAAAAAATGAGTCTTTGTTTCACTATTTTCACTAATAGGAATTACTATGCATGGAAGAAGTTTTGTTGTACATGAAAATAAGTATAAGTGTGGGAGCTTTGCTTAAGACTTGTAGTATACTCAAAAATTTTCAGAAACTGAAGTATTCATACTGACTCAGGTTTCATAATGCCATATTCTATATAACAGGTGCCTGTGAATTGTTGGTGATAAGTTTCAACAATAAACAAAGATAAACCACAGTAAACTTGTTTTAGAATAATATACTAAAAACAAATTAAAAGTATGTACAAATGTTTGTTATAAATTGTCTCTATTACCTTAAAATCTGCATAGGCTGGTTCAGTTACTTCAAAACATAACTGACAAGATGAATGAATTATTATTCATTACTATTTTATTACAATACAATCACTGATAATTTCACTTCAAAAAATTGTCACTATATACTTGTTATCACTAAACAATAATCTTGTTGATTTATTAATGGCATCAGAATACTCAGTGTTGTGTGCAATGTTCTAGACTTCTGTTGATGTATAAATACAAATAAAATATACTTGTTATCACTAAACAATATTGATGAAAATCAATTTGAAAACAACAACAAAAACTTAAAAATTAAAATAAATGAAATAGGTTACAGATATACTAACACTGCACAACAATTTTTTGGAAAATTATGCTTCCTGAAACGTTTTTGTTGATTGTGACAGGTACCTGGTGAGTATGCACAAATATTGTTTGGTTTTGCTTCATCACATAGCAACTCTGAGAAAAAGACAGTTAACTGTTTACTGGCAATAACATATTTAATTGTGTTTATGTTTCTAATATGCTATTAAATTCAACATAATTTAAAAGTATTTTGCTCCTGATTTTCATTTGTATTCAATGTGCATCACGTTGCAGTGCCCAACAGCAGTCAACATGCATTGACGGATTCCAGTTACCCTGATATCGTTTTTCCATTGCAGCAATATCCTGACGAAACCTTTCTCTGTATTCATCATTGACAGCACTGGAATTTGTGGGGAAGAAGTCCAAGTGTGAGTGGAGGAAGTGAATCTTGAGTGACATGTTGCACTTCATTGTTTTGTATGCTTTGAATTTGTCTACCAGCTGAATGTAATGTGGGGCTCTGTAATTGCCAAGAAAATAATTGTCAACTACATCTTTGAAGGCTTTCCAGGCAATCTTTTCTGGCCCAACTAACAGATCTTCAAACCGCTTGTCACTCATAACATGTCTAATCTGAGAGCCAACAAAAATGCTCTCTTTGATCTTGGCCTCAGTCATTCTTGGGAACATCTGTCTTAAATTAAAAAAAACTTCACCTTCTTTGTTCATTGTTTTCACAAAATTTTTCATATTTATGTGAAAAGGAGGCAAAACAATTTTTGCTGAGTTGACATGCAGTTCATGCGCCATATTTTTCTTAATGTAACTCTTTGGCATGACTGTCCCATTCACAGATGAAACAACAGTACTTTGTATAGACGAGCTGCAGTCCCAGTAACAAAGCAACGACTTTCAGATCTCCACAGATATTCCAGTTGTACTTGCTGTACTGGATATGCTTCAGCAACATTTCCATATTCTCTGCATAGCTAACAGGTATTGAAGGGTGAACATTGTCATTGTGTAACAGAACAGCTTTGAGGCTTAATAATGAAGAATCAATAAACAGATGCCACTCTTGTGGGTCATAGTCACAACCCAAAACAGAGAACAATCCTTTAATGTCAACACAGAAACAGAGACTGTCAACTTGTGCAAAGAATTTGGTTATATCATCTCGGCAGCTTCGAAAAACAAAAGTTTTTATACCTGGTGACAACAAATATCATTCCTGCAGTCTCAAACCCAGCAATTTGGCTTTTGCTTTTGACAGACCCAAATCTCTGACCAGATTGTTTAATTTTGACTGTATTATAAGATGTGGATCGCCTGAGGAGCACGATTCATAATTCGGATCAATGTCACTGCCAGTTCCCTGCATTGCAGTTTCTTCATTTGGTTTGTCTAAGATCCATTTCTCTGGTGGTTTCGGAATTGGAAGACTGTCGTCACGTGGCATGGGTCTCGTTGCTGAAGGCAGATTAGGGTATTCAATTGACTTCTTGTTTTTGGCAGAGAAACCAGACACAGTAGTCAAACAGAAGTAACAGTCCGTCACACGGTCTTTCCGTTCTTGCCTTATCATCAGAACAGCAAATGGCATTGTCTTTCGAGTGCCTCTGAGCCAAGCTCTCAGATAGATAGCACATGTCGTACAACAAATGTGAAGTGCCCATTCCTGGTCTTGATCATCAATTTTACAGCAGAAGTACAAATGATATACTTTCTTCACAAAAGCAGTCATTGAGCATTTCTGATGAACAAGTGTATACTCGCCACAAATATAGCAGAATGTATCGTGGCAGTTATGACATTGATGAGACATACTGACTGACACCAATCGTCCTGTAAAACATCTATAATGTCTAACTCACTTGTTACGGTGCTACTGAGACAATGCTATATTCTGAAACAATACATACACACTATAAGGTCTATATTAATCCAATGAACAGCATCTGTGTATGCAAGCCACTTTTATAGCCTGCTGAGACAGTGTCAAGCTGACTCTAGCCTGCATACTTCCACAGAACATCTTCCAACGTAGCCTGATTTCATGCCTGGACATGCCCAGACAGCACAAAACACTGTTCATAGGTCTCTAACAGAAACAAAAATTTTTGGGCACAAATATAAGAAAAAACATAACAAAATTGAAGATTTCGATGACACGGTACATGATGGGCAAATTTGGATGTGATTTGTGTGATCAGGAGCCAAAATTCTATAAGAAACCCTCAACATTGTTCAAGAAGCAAAAACTTTGTTGTGCAGTGTAACATATACACTTCTACCTTGGTATTTAGTATTAATTATAAAAGTAATTGGTTATATATTGTTTATTTAAAATAAAAAAAATTCCAAATAAAATTGTCTGAAAGCTCTAACAAACAGAAAGCAAAATTCATGATCTCTAAATTTGAAATCTAATGAATTATATATATTGCTTACTGGAATGAACAACTTAGTTGAGTACCATGTTCAGTAAACATGGAATTCATGAAGAATAATATTAAATAAGTTTAATAACCTGTTGACTTTGACTCCTGTCCTGGACGGTAAGATAAAGCAGAACAAACTTCAGATGTATTGTATTTGTAAGAAATTGGCCTTTCCAGGGCAGAAAACAAGATATTATCTTGCTTTATACCTGTTGATAAGTGATGAGGTGTTGGAGATGGAGATGCTCCAAAAGGAACTGGTCGATTGAGAGGCATGTTTTTTGAATGAGCTGGACTGTGGTTTGGAGACATTATAGCATGACCATCTGGAATATGGTGCCTGGCTCGATTTGGACTTTGAAGAACAGAATATAGGGAACTTTCGATGACTGATTGTCTATCCTACATATAATAAAATATTCAAATTAAGCAAAAGATGCTGTTTTCAAACAAACAGCATGCCAAATTCATTAATAAATTTAAATCAATTCTTTCATGCTGCTGTACTTTCAATATTAATAAATGTAAATTCTATTCAATTCACGCTTTTCTGAAAAATAGCATATTTGGATCATAATGAACATTTATAGACTACTGAGAGAACTATGTTGTATTTGGGTGAGTGTATGAATGTCAGAGGAATTTCATGATGCATAAAAATTTGTGGCAGTATGACACTTCTAATAAAAAGTTATAATTTGTATCAAACATCTCAGAAAAATTTTGTTTTTAAATATTCGTACACAACCAATAATCTCACTGTGAAAATAATAATTGTTTTTATTAAAAACTTGTACCTTATAAAATCATCATAAACTTTGAGATTTATATAAAATAAAAATGTACTCCAAAATTGTTTGTTTGCAGTTCACTGCAAAGCTATTCAATGGGCTATCTGTGCTGTTCTCACCACAGGTACAGAAACCTAGTTTCTAGCATTGCAAGTAAACTGACATGTGCTAGGTCAGTTGGGTGGCAACTCTAAGAATAAGTTACACCACTACTTATACTAAATATATGAGATATTAAAACTTTCATTTTAGGCATGTTTTTAAATTAAAGAATGTTCTTAGGATAATGTATGGTTAAGAGATATGACTATAGTTCCTTTCATTTTTTGTATTCTGTTAAAGGTACCTGAAGAGGACTGTTTGATGGGGTATAGCTTGTTCCCCCACTTCCTGGTCTGCTTCTTCTTCCAAAGTGGGTTGACAAACAAGGACTCTGGGGAAGGGAGTATAATACCCCTGGTTCAGAATGTCTGCCAGAGTTCGAGCTTTCAGCAGGTGAAAAAGACCTTGAAGCAGAGCTGCTAGTTGGCCGAGTAATCACTAAACTTGAGCCACCACTTGAGTAATTCAGGGACTGAGATGAAAAGTGGGTATCACATGGATAAACTGAGGATGGCATGGAAACAACAACAGAAAATGTACCAGAAGAAGAAAGAGATGTAGCCTGGGTGTTATATATGTTATTTTTAAAACTGCTTGCTTTTACTTTATTTTTGTCATCAAGGCCTATGAAAGAGAATCCCTAGAAATGAGAAAAAACATTATCAACATATATATATATATATACACACACACATATAAACATAAAAAAGTTTAGAATATCTTTAACCCATGCTTTTATGTGATGATTCCTATTTTTACATTTATTTTTTAATAAAAGGTATACTAGAACTTAAATGACATAATAATTCTTCATAAAAAAGGTATGGATAGTTGAAGTAAATTTGAGCAGTTTTACTCTATATCACCAACAAGCATTGATCTGACAATTTGGTTAGTGTATGAAAAATATAAGCACACATAGTAATAGTTACTAAAATCATTAAAAAATATCCATGATGCAGGAAATGGTTTCAACCCTGACTGACCTACTGTTAATTTTACAACTGAATTACTTTTGTATCATACACCAAGAAAACACAAATATCATTGAACAATTTTACTTTTAACACATAGATATAATACCATGGTGTGAAAGATTATTTTCTTGGTGCAAAATTCCATATTAAACTAAACTTGCTGTGTATACTAGTGTAGTAGTTAACTACTACAGTTAAAAAACCTATTTAGGCAGGTAAGATATGATGTGATACAAGCTGGAGCCCTGATCACTAATACGTGTATCTAATTTTGATACATTTCAACAACATGCTGAAAGTTGAATGGTCCAATTCAAAATAGCCTTACCTTGTATTAATGGGCTAAGAAAAACAACAACACATAAATCAGGCACACTTCATTGTAATGCATCAGTTCATATAAATATTTATTGTTAGAATAGTATAATCATATATAAGGCATTCTCCAACATGTATTTGAAATAAGCTATAAGTAGTGAAACTCATTATTTCATTCTATTCTTAAACACATCATGATAATTTATGTTTTCAATACCAGCATAATATGTATATGCTTTTCTGCAGTTTTAAACTATCTTTAAAGCCATAAGTTATAGTTTTACTGCTAATTGTGGTGTTTTCGTGCACAAATTGTATCACAAGGTCAAAGGACTGATTGGTTTTGGATGTCTAAACCAAAAAATACTCTTCATTTCTTCAACACAACCCCCACAGTCGATCTGGGTGGGAGCAAATGGGCTGAAATGCCTCAAACAGATCCTTTCTGTAAAACTTTATGAATCTAACTTGCTAGCCATGACAACTGCTATTCATTATAAACCCTTTATGGCAGTGCAATATGAAATTAGTATTAAATTCTTATCAAAGTAAACAACAAACATACATTAGAATTAAATGTACACTCAGTAATGATCATAGCTAATTAGGTATAGAAATGAAACTGTTGATAATACTCATATGTATTTGCAATATTTGATAATACTTGTATATATTTGCAATATTTGTGATATTACGCGATTATGCATGTATGTATACAGAGAAATACATATTTGCACACACAAACAAAATGTACAAAGGGGTATTCAAACACTATGATAATGATATAACAATGAGAACTGAGACCTTATGGCCCCTTCTTCCACTACTGATTGTGTTGCAAGTTATGGCCTAGTTAAGCATTATTATTCTGAAGTACATCTTCCACTGCAGGAAGCTTTTGTACACAAAGGTCAGTTTTATCCTTCTATTTCCAAGGATGTGTATGAAAAAAATAAAAGTTTAAGAGAAGTGTCTGCAAATGGTATATGCTAATAAGGGTATAGTTTTAAGTACCATCTACACCTTCAATTCATAACAAGTTAAATGAATTGAAACAAGAAAGTTAGGGCTTTCTTTTAATCTGTGTGCATCAACAAAATGCACTAAACAACCAAAGGTATGTAACACTGTTGACATAAGAGTATAAATTTGTTTCTTTGATCCACTTGTTATGAACGTTACTCTACACTTAAACATTACTCTCTTTGTTATGAATAATAATGTTAACACAGTTTTAAATTTGAAAATATCAAATATCACATCATAACGTTTTTCTTGCGGAATTTAAATAGTTCAGCAAATTTCATTGGTACAATATGGTTTCTTTATTTACAAGTCCACACATATTTAAAGTTTCTTTTATTCAGAGAGATTCATAGTTAAACAAACAATAATCGAATTCTTATCTAAACTTATGAGTGATACCTTAAACAACATGAAATAATAACTACCTCCAATACCATCAACTTTCTTTTATTATAAACAGAAGTTTTATACAGAGCAAATAAATTATAATTTTGTTCTATGAAAGGTTGCAGAATTTACTATTGTTAATGAAATGGTACACCTAGGTCATGAAAAAGTTCAGGTTTGTGATGTTTACTTGCTGGGTAAAATATAATCTCAACAGCCTAAATATGTCTTTTGTAAAATATGTTATACAAAAAAATAGTATTACACTAATAATATTATCAAATATTTATTGTTTTGTAAAAACATTAAGAATACTTAGATATTACTTCAATAACAACTTCATAATTACTGATTACAATACATCTATTTAAAGGTTTTACTTCATGTTATTACTATCTAGTAGCAACTATATGAATTAGGTTCAAGTTCTTGCTATTCAGAATGGAATCTACTCATTCAAACTGATTCATGATATTTCAACTTAATCCAATAAAAAAAGGTAAAAGAGAAAAAAGAAAAGGCCACTAAAAAAAATATAAAAATTAATTTATCTTCTACCAGAATGTATCATCCATATACTTCAATCCTGTACACTTTAAACTCTTACTGGTAGACAGAATACAATCTTTTCTTTACCAGTAATTATCTTTCCATGTGCATCAAAATATATGCTACTGATATATCACTCCAATAAGCCCTAAAGTATTGTTTACCAGTACCAATATCTTCTCTTTACCTCTAAGTATCTTCTTCCTAAAACAAAATGTACCCTAAATCACATGCCATAATATACTGTCTACTGGTAACTATATCTTTTCTTTACTTGTAGGTATACTAACTGTATCAAAATATATATCACTGTTATGTAAATGTTGTGTAAACGAGAAACATGTCGAGAGTGTTGTGTAAACGACAACCATGTCGAGAGTGTTATGTAAATGTTACGTAAACGACAACCATGTCATGTCGTGTTTGCATTCCCATATCTATTATATTTCCATATTTATATTATTTTTTCGAAGTTTAAACCAAAAAAATGTTATTCATTTACGATAATATTTAGAATTAATTAAAATTCATTTAGAATTATTCATGTAGAAATTTTTAAAACTAGGTAGATTGATCACTTGTATTGGCCTGGTGTTTGTACTGTGGAATTCTGGGAAGTTACGCTATTAGTATATAAACAGACGGAGATGCAAGGAAAGTCATCCATTTTTACTCAGGTCAAAAAGTAAATCATCCATTTTTACTCGGATCAAGAAGTTTGTCTCGTTTGAGAAAGTTTAAACGTTTACCGTGTGATTATTCAAATTGAATTTGTGAATAGAGCTAGATCGACTAAAGCAGTGAAATTTTTATTCCGTCAATCTTTACAATTCAGTTGGATTACAGATTATACCGAAAGTCAATACGAATTGGACTGTGAATTTTTGTTTGAAATTACCCATTCAAACTTCGAAAATTTCTCCGTGGGACTAAATTCACTGCCTAGATTGGAACTTTGGATTTCGGATTTGGACACTTATTCTGGATCATATTATTAAGCACAGGCCAGTACCTTTTTGTATTATAAGTGGTTTTGAAGGTTGAAACTGGATATCTGTTATTGCAATTGGATAATTTATTTTGTGTCTATCACATAAGTAGATCATTATAATAAATTAAACAAGCTGCTATCTGTGTCTTTCTGTTGTGTTCAGTCCGCATAAAAAAACGTAACAATCACTTTAATACGCAAGCATGTATTCATACTAACTAAAGCATTATCCTCTGTTTTAATGATAAACATTCTATTTATCTAAATCAGAAATATTTGTTACTCCTATGTACTTATCAGTATTAGGTCTAGTAACAGAGTTGAACTGAAACTTTCGGTTACTTCTAATTGGTTTTTAATATTAGTTGTAATTATCGTTTAATATATTTTATAACAAAATGTACTTGTAGTAAAAACAATTATTTAGTTGTTAATTTAAACTTCAATTGTTTATAACAGTTGAAACAGATTAAGTCATTTATTTTAATATCTCCATTTGTTTTAGTTTAACATATACTTAGAAATGCATGTAACTCATATTGTTAAACACATATTGCAAGAGTTCTGACTATTTTCTAAATTTGTAGATGATTCTTGAGCACGAGAATCAACAATGGACAAAGTGTGCATGTAAAATACCAGTGTTGTTGTCTTCGCTGAAATTTCTAGAAATTCTCCTCTTAAGCTCATAAAAGGTAACCAACACAACGTGGAGAGGCAGGTTCCATTGTTGGTTTGCTATAGTTATTATATGTTTACAGAATTTGAACATTACAAACTATTCAACTTCAGAGATTAACTTTGGATATTAGTATTTCTATGAGAACATTAGATATCTTTCTCAGTGAAAAGTTAGCTAACTTCTGGTCAAGTCAAGTTTATCAACGTATAATTAATTCACTTATCGAGAACCACTGATAAAATATTTAGTTCCAGACCATATAAAAGACTCAGTATTGTTTTCAAGTTTGTAAAACTCTGGTATATAAATCATTATTTGTAATAACCTTTTATAATAATTATTATTATAAATTGTGTTGTTATTTGTTTATTATAATATGTTTGTGTTAAGGAAAAAAACTGTATGTAATAACCATGTTGCCAAATATAAATTTAATACATAAACATTCAGTTAACTTCTAAGTTTAAATGAAACTTTCCAGCCACTTGAAATCATAATATGTAACATGATAAAATGGAAGTTCATATGAAATAAGTTATATGTAATACTGTGTGTTTTTCAATTGAATATTTTCTATTAATCTTCATGTGTGTGTGTGTGTGTGTGTGTGTGTGTGTGTGTGTTTTATCATGGCAAAGCCAAATCTAGCTATCTGCTATGCCCACTGAGGGGAACTGAACTCCTGATTTTAGCATTGTAAATTCCTAGACTTACTGTTGGACCAGTAGGGGCCGTTAATACTCTTATGTTATCATTAAATGTAGTTATTTAAGGCTTCAACCTTTGATGATCTTATTAACACTGTTTGTCACTCAAAAGCTGAGGTGCAAGAGGTAACATATATTTTATCATAATATACATATAAATAAAATACCATTATCTACTGTGATTTTTCAATTATATATAATTTCAATATACTCAAAGAAGGATCCACTGAGTGAACATTGGTAAAATAATATATTCTGAACAACACATTGCTTTGTTACTACTGTGTAAAACTGATAAATTGAAGAACAAAAACTCATTTTAAAAATACACACTTTTTTTCTTTAAATTTAGCTTTGTGTTTTAATGCTTATCTATTTACTTAAGATAGTATAATGTTGTTCCTGGACTGTTGCACTGTAATAGGCCACTGTTAAACAAGAAAGATATTTGCCAAGAACACAAAATATATATTTTGTATTTTCCATAGCCCTGGTGGTAAACATCTTTATTATCTCTATTAAAATGAATCCTAACTGCATACTTACATCCTCTCTTCTCACACCACTAATAATTCTCACTTAACTGTATTAATATATCCTACATCTGTACAAAATTTTTTATTGTCATTGTAACAATATCTTCTCTAACTGTACCCTTTACACCCATTTAACAGAATTTATTCTTATGATGCATCAAATGGTTATACTCATTTCAACATTTAAAGCTATTTTATGTCAAAAATGTATTTAACTCATGGCTTTACAAAAAGACTCAAAAAGATCAATTTCCTATTTTGATATTTGTTGGATAATTACTATTTTTTTCAGAAATCAAATCAGTATGTTTTATGTACCAAAGAAGACCAGTATTTCAAAACATTCAATACAGAAAACATACATTGTGCAATTTTGATTTTGTATAAATGATAGAGATGTAACAATTACATATATATATGTGGCAATATACAAAAAACAAAGCTTTCAAAATAAGATAGATTATGCATCACTTTAAAATCCTGGTGTCTGTACTTTTGGTAAAAAGCAGTTTATTGTGAATCTCAAATTCTTATCCATAAATTTTTCATGTTAAATGTATTCTATGTCAGACTTAAATATTCAATATTTGACTACCATAAGAAAATAAAAATATGTCAATAATACCTTACATGATATTATATCTGAGGTTGATTTATGAAACTGTAGAAGTAACATCAAGTAAATCATCTGGTATAGAAAAGAATTTTACATCTAACCATTTACATTTTAAATAGGAAATATACTAAACACCTTACCCTTTTTGCTACTGTAAATGAATCCTCTTCAATACAATAAATAGTTTCATCTCTTCTGGACACACACTCCAGACTTTTTGTTGAGCAATCTGGGTCAGTGTCATCATTCAGTACACAAAGAAATGTACTTGAATCATTTGAGGTTTGTTTCTTAAAATCATCATCAGAGAGTTCTCCTTCCCATGACATAGGTCGTTCCTGATTTTGTTGATTGTCATAACATACCACTCCATTAATTCCTCCTTGCTCTTTCTTTATGCGAAGATTCACTGCTTCACTGGCTACAGCCTGCATCACTTCTTCATCACTACCATCATCTTCTTCAACCAGCATTTTATCTAATTTAGTCTTTGCTATGTCTCTAGGACTTCTACCCATGCAAAAGTTGTGCAGGTCTTTATGATTATCATCCATTATTAGAAGTTGTGCTTAAAATTAAATCCATATGCACCAAAATTTGCATATTAGTAATCACAGATAGGTTATGGTTTCACATATAAAATTACTTTCTGTTGTAATCTTTTTGTTTTCATTATTTCACACCCACTTTAAAAGAAAAGCAAAACTCATTTTTAAAGTGTGTTAGTAAGCTTATTCTAACACACATACAACAATCACTGTTGTGATCCAGGTTGTAAAGTTGCAAGGTGACTTTCTACTTTCATATTTGAGATCTATAAAAATAATAAAAAATAAACTGACCATTAACTACACATATTTATAAGCTGAATTTTTATTGCTTTGCAAAAGATGATCCAAAAATTCAAATAGCAGCACTATGAAATATTTTACACATTTTAGGAAAGGTAAGATTTTCTAAACATATTAAAACATCTTTAAAATATATGATACAGAGCATACTAAAAATCCTCCTAACATATAATGTTCAATTATTAAGAAGTATTTTATCACAAAATATTTTGATCTACTAATAAATGAAATCTTAGCCACATGACATGTGTGGTCATTCTGATCTTTTAATTTTTCCTCAATTCTTAATTCAATATTATCATTAAATAATGATGGCTTGCCAATTTAATGACAAAACTCATGTTTTTTTTAAATACAAAAATATCTAGCATCACATTACTGAATTATTTTCACTATATGTAAAACTGAAAATATAATCTGTAGGGTTGAGGCCTAATACTTTTTTTGATTCACTACATCCTTTGTAGTGGATTGTATGGGGTGGCCCATAAGTCCCTACCCATCCATATGTTATATTCAATTACCCACATATTATAAATGTTTCTTTTTTTTCAGAAAAATATGGCCAATGTAAGCCCATTTACACCTAAAGAGAGTATTATGACATAATATTATGCAATGAGAATGAGGGATAGCACACAGATACACTGGATACACAAGATATATGGATGGATAGGGACTTACGAGCCACCCTGTAGTTTGGATTCAAAGTCATCAGTATACATTGCAGATTATGTTTTCATTTTCAGTATCACTTTTAGTGAAAATAAAGCTGATATAATCAAACAGATGGTTCACTGTATAATACTAAATTTGGCACACTGACACAATTTTACTTACCTAGACAAATGTATTTATTAAACGGTTGTTCAAAAGGACTTAAATGCTCCATAAATATCTATCATCAATTACATCAATAACTGAATTATTCTTAAAATTTAGTATACTGGTTGAAAAATTAGAAGAATCAACAAAAAGTGTTAATATACTTTCTTTACAACTTCCAAACCTTTAAAGAATTAATTTTTGTTATCAATATATTTGTGGTAGTATTTTTTTTTGGAAAGGTTTCTAAAATAGTCTATTTAAACTTATAAATTTTATAAATCTATTGATGTAGATAGGGTTGTTTTCATACTTTAGAAATATTTTTTTTTATTAAAAAAATGTAGCTTGCAAGTATGTTCTTTTATCTTTGTCAAACATCTGGAAATTTCATTAAACCTTGTTTCACTATTGTTTTAAGTTGTATACACAATTAAATTGTGCAATATTAAAATATAAAATAAATAATTCAACATACATTATTTCTATATTTAACTACTACTCATGCTTTTCTAACATTTTTTCAATAAAAATGCTGTTACTTACAGTTTTTAATTCAACTATTTCACTTATTTTCTAGAGTAAACTTTACTGGCCTTGATCAAATTAATTTGACTGCATTTTACAAACTGCACAAAATTTAAAAATAACTATAACTTACAATACTTCAGTAATATGATATGGCAAGCTTATTTTTAGAAAATAATGTTAATCTCTTCTTTCCTAAGATAACTTTTATGCAAATTAGTATATGTTAATTTTTTTTTCATGTAATCTAAGATGTAAGAGACTGACCAATCAGTTAATTCTTAAAATTGAATACATCTTAGATGTGGCTTTTTCACCAGTGAAGTATCTGACATTACATTGTGGAGCACCATTACCACAAACAGCAAAAGCAGCCAAGCATCAATATTAACATACCTAAAATTAAAGTATTGACAAGATCCTTAGATACATTGACCACTCCTCTAAAAAACAGGAGCATCTTTACTGGTTAGAATCTTTGGATGTGATACAATGGACCCAACCCCCAAAAGAGCATCCCATACATGAATTATGGAATAGAAGTATATTCAATCAATACTCCCTTTTTCAAAAATCAGTTTAACATGAGGTAAAGTATGCAACATCATTCACTAAGTTGAAGTTAAGGCTAACTATGCAAGGATGTAACAGCATGAATGTTTGCCAGGATGTGATAATGTGTGACATTAAAAATTCTCTTCCACAAGATGTGGATCTATGTATGATAAAAAAATTTTTTTTCAAAAACTATACTTCTACCATTGGCCAAGTGTGTCACATTTTTGTATGAAAATAGTGCTGAATCTGGTTCCAGGTACTTTACAAATTAGTATCTGTCTGCAGAATAAAGCACAACATATTTGTACAAAAGAATATTGGACCAGATGTCATTGGTTTAGAAGATGTGTTCTTGGAACAATCACAGATGAGCTATTTCACACTATGCATATCTCTGTGGATGTCCGATATAAATGTTAACTATCGAAAGTCTAACTGGGTTGAATATAATGGTCTGCCAATTTCAAGTGGTCCTCAAACTATACATTTGTTTAGAAGGAGTACCACAATCCATTACCAATACCAGCTTTCATCCACATTAATTTTTTTCCATGGTTTTTGAAGAAAATGAAATGGTTTAAAGTCTGTGATTCACTTCAGAAAGTCAACGCTAAGATAAGATTTTTATGCTATTATATATCGATTATATTGAACAGTCATTTATTTGCATTTCAGATAACATGAATGAACATCAAATTCTCAAGTTACATAACAAACAGAGAGTAATTGCTATTATTTTTATAATAATTATGTTTTCTTGTCATAGCTACAATATTAAAAATTATAATTATCCTTCAATGATTTTGTGTTGTGCACTTGATAACCATTGGGTGTTAACATTTTACTTCTCCTTCCTTCAGAAACAAGTGGAGTAGGTATGTTGGAAATACCTTTACACATGGAGTATATACATAAACAGTTAAATACATATGGATAATCATACATAATGGTTACTTTTATATTGATATACGGATACAATCATGAAATAAAACTAAAGTTATGTACGCAAGTTACATAAAACTTGAGATATTCTAGTTTTCAGTCTATTATCAACTTAATATTTTCTGCAAAAAACATCAAACAAGATAATATCTGTGTCAAATAAATACTTTACTGGCAGATTAAGAGTCAAAGAAAATATAGGTCGAGTTATAATTTACATGCATTAGAATACACACATGCTTTTACATGTGTATGGCTCACCCTGAATAAGTCAGTCACTCTCTTCAGAATACTTAACTAACGCTTGAAACAAATTTATGAATAGATCCATTTGTTTCGTGTGGCTTCTACTAACTAACCTTAAGTGATCTGCCGATGTGTCAAATACTTGAAATGAATATATGAATAATAAAAAAAAGAAAATCGATCAAGACCAACATGCTAACCCTGGCTGAAGCATCAATCTTTCTACGGTGGTATACTGCTGCTCACGAGAGCCGACAAAGAAAGGGCCGTCGTATCTCTTCGTTTTCAACCGAACATTCAAGTGAATATTGACGTGGGCAACAATGTTTAAAGAGTACGTCTCCTTCAGCACCCACCAAGTTACGTGAAGGATCTGAATAGTGGGGAAACTGATATTTTGAGTTGTATTTATTTTTAAGAATGTTTATATACTCCTAGATAAAGAGCATCTCAAATATACCGTAAATACCAATGAGTAAACAAATGGCAGTAAAATATTATAATGTGGAAAACAAACATCGCAAGCAGCAAGAAGATTCCATGTTTAAAAACCTTAGTACCAAATGTACCCTATTTTCACATAAACACAAAACAGCGATCACTTGTTACAAGCTAGAAAACAATAAATGATGAAAATTATAAATCTTAAATCTTATTAAATCCCTAAAAAGTATACAAGGAAAGTTTCTGAGAAGAAAAAAGTCTGTGCAATGTTAAAACACACATCTTAAGAAACAGGAAAAAATGATACCGTATGCTGTTAAGAACAAAACTACATAATATGCCATCTGTGATATTTTCCTTCTCTATCGCAGATACTGAAATTCGATTTTTAGCGTTATAAGCCTCACGGATCACTGAACTATCACTGGCAGAATAACGAACAAAATAGCATAAGCAGGGACAGCTGAAACTTACACTTAAATGTTCGTGTCATGTTGCTGAATAAATTATATTGTGATCATTATCAAAATATATTTTTAAAAAATATTATCCACAGTTTTAAGATTAACAAAATAATAATTTTAATTAATTTATGACAAAACATACAGCTTTCTACTTCACCCCTTTTATCCCAGATGTTGCTAATTTTCATCTTTCATCAAATTTGTCTTGAGGTAGTTTTAATACAGTTAAAAGAATCAACAAGAACTCACGATAGAAAACAAATAATTTTAAATCATAAAACAAAGAACCTGCTAATCCGAATGCCTTTCTTCCTCATTGGTAAATTGTGAAGAAGGAAAATTTACCTTCCAAATTATTTTTTTTTTCGTTTTAAAATCTGGCTTTTCAGTTATGATTTAAAACACGCGAGTTTTGCCTTCCTTGCACTATCCAACCTTAACATTTATTATAAGGAATGCGTGTTTTTGTTTAGTTGTTGTTTTTTGTTGATGTTTTTTTGCCACCACTCTTCTGATCCCAGTGTAAGTATGCTTCTAGAAAAACATCCAGTACAACAAGCTATACCGTTTTTGTCTTGTTTTCTAGGCCCAGCATGGGTAGGTGGTTGGAGCTTTCAAGTCGCAAGATCGAATCCCCGTCGCGCCAAACATGCTCGCCCTTTCAGCCATGGGGGCGTTATAATGTTACGGTCAATCCCACTATTCGATGATAAAAGAGTAGCCCAAGCATTGGCAATGGGTGGTGATGACTAACTGTCTTCTCTCTAGTCTTACACTGCTAAATTAGGGACCGCTAACATAGATAATTTCGAGTAGCTATGCGCCAAATTAATAAAAAAACAAATTTGTTTTTTATTCGACGTTGCCACACGTTATAATCTTTTCCACCAAACGTGAAACTGCCCTCAAGCTGAGCTTTAACTTTTTATTCAGTTATTTTATAGATAGCTCCTTCCAATTATTTTATACAGGTATTGCGCTCTGTAATGTGGTAAAAATGTATTATTTTTATTATTCGCCCATTAAATGTTGTCTTGGTTTATACAACAATAATACAAACATTCTCTGTCGTTTGACTTCGTTCTTTAGTGTACAGTTTCTGAGCAAGAAAAAACGAATAGACTACTAAAATATTTAGTTAATCAAAAATTCACCTCAGTTTCTACAAAAAATAAATATTTTACACCAATTCTATAATAATAGTTTAAAGAAAGATGCATTCGAATTAATTTTAATCGCGTTTATCATAACAGCGAGAACAATACAATTGAAACAAAAATATACTTATATGGACCCAAGAATTAATAAAAAAAATGGTTTATTTTAATTTTGCGCAAAGCTAAATGAGAGTTATCTATGCTAGCCGTCCTTAATTTAGTAGTGTAAGACTAGAGGGAAGACAACTAGTTATCACCGCCTCCCACAAACTCTTAGGCTACTCTTTTAGTAACGAGTGGTGGGATTGACTGAAATTATTACGCCCCCACGGCTGAAAGGGCGAGCATGTTTGATGTGATGGAGATTCGAACTCGCGACCTGTGGATTACGGGCCGAGTACCTTAACCACCCGGCCATGCTGAGCTTTAATGAAAGGAAGAGAATTCGTTCACCTTATTTATTAACTTATATTAAATGTTTATTATCGTTGTGGTTATCAAGAGACAGTAATCAAATATCAATATCTGATAATGCGGCTAACAAGTTATTAATACAATAAGTTAAATCTAATTGTAACCATTACTGGACACGAACAAACACTAACAGTTTTTATAAATCCCTGAAATGTTTTTTGAACACCACTCGTAAACTATGGTTTATTTTCCCGTGTCGTGAAAACGGAAACAGGTTTGTCAGTAGTTCAATCTAATAATTAATACTGTTCATTGCCCTATGATAATTAATATCACATAAAAAAATAACTTGTAGACAAAAACCAATAGGGCACCGTTATCAGTTTTTACATTTGTTTGTTTAGAATTAAGCACAAAGCTACACAATGGGCTATCTCTGCTCTGCCCAGCACGGCTATCGAAACCCGGTTTTTAGTGTGTAAGTCCGCAGACATACCACTGTGCCACAGAAGGGGGACTGTGTTTTTACATAAAAATAAAAACAAAGTCAACAGTTGTAATCAAAAAATGTACAAATACTTTTCAGTAATTAACTAAATAAATTTAACACTCAACATTGTAGTACCGATATAATCTAAATGTTGGCTAACGTGGAGTGTTAATCAGACTTTTGGTATTGTAAACAGATCTTTTGAATATTTTATCAAACAATATTGCAATTGTCGGTGCTCACTGCAACTCAATGGAACCCCAAGTGCAGTACCGCTTCTGAAAGGAAACATGACCCAAGTTCCGTTGTTTATTTTTAGGCAACTGTCCAGTTTCTGGCAAAAAAAAAAAAAGAGTATCTGCACTTCTCTAAAGGGAACTTCAACAGTAATCCCATTACAAATTATGTTCACCAGTTATCCGCAATTATAGACTTCCTATGCATTATCAAAGTAAACTATAGATAAACCTTTATACTGGCTAAGTGATGTAAAAATACTTAACGAAATACTGGGCTGAATCACTAAGGAAGAAAAAAAAACGTTATTAACGCAAGGAATTGTCTCAATTTCTTGTTAGCTTAATACACAAATAACGAACTCACTTAAAGCTCCTATGTACAATATACAAGAGCGTTTTGCAATGTTTCTGTTCTAACGGCCGAAAATGACGTAACAACGGTATTCAACTAGGGATCCAATGCACTCTGATCAATAGAAGCTTTATTTTTGGTACAGAGGATTGTCGTCATTGATCAGTAAATTACCTTTCTAAATTATTTACATTATAACTTAGTTAACTTACATTTAACCAGCAGTTATAAATAAAGCACCTTGCAAAACTCG
The DNA here is from genome assembly GCA_011833715.1 of Carcinoscorpius rotundicauda. NCBI lineage: Eukaryota > Metazoa > Arthropoda > Merostomata > Xiphosura > Limulidae > Carcinoscorpius > Carcinoscorpius rotundicauda. The sequence goes on along the minus strand of CM022400.1, from coordinate 25,482,408 downwards.
CACGTTGTTTCGTTAGCGGTTAACGATTACAAGTTCTCGCAAATAACAAAATAATAATAGTTTTCATTTCAATACATACACAATTTTGTACCTGTACCAGCTAAATCAACAATTACGAGGTAATCTGGTGGTCTGTAAAAAGCTCCAAACTTTGTACCTATATTTCAATCACGCTGGAGCTAAACGAATTCTATGAAAATGATTCTAAAATTACAAAGAAAAAGAAACGTCATAATCCTCGAAATGATAGTTGATTTTTTCAATTTATCACGCTTAAGTATATAGCATGAAACCAGTATTTTTAATGACAAATAGTATTTTGTCGTAAAATACCTACATAATATTAAACGCATCGCACATTTTCTGTTAAACTTTCTTGCATAACAAGTTTAAGATGTGTTCTTAAACTTATCCCGACATATCGCCATTTGTTTAATTTGTAACAAGTTTTGTGTTTCTTCATTACTTACTACAATATTTAGATCTTTACATGTATTCACCTTACATAATAAATCATGAGTTTAAATGAACAGTTAAAATTATATAGCACGCTCGAAATATTATCTTTATACCTTGTTTAGACAAGCAATTCAAGGCCTCATTATTTACACCGAAAAGGCGTATATGGTCATCTTTTCTTTTTTACCTTTCGTTTATTGAAAGGTCAACTGAGAAAAGGGAAAATGGGGCAACAAAACAAGCTTATTTATCTTAGATGGCGCTGCGTATCCGTTACGCTGAGGTCATGCATCACTAAACTGGTTCAGACCGAGGTATATGTTTGGCTAGAAAAGTTAGCCTACTAAATTTGTTTGATGACAAAGGTCGGGCGTGGGCGTCACAAACGTGCAGATTCTAACTAGTACAGGGTTTGTAACTTTTACGTACAAACACACAAACCTGTGCACAATGCATACACGGTAATTACATCTCTAACGGTATTCATCACAGAAAGAACGCGTCTTGTTGGAAGTTGCAATTGTTTCTCCAGTTTTTAAAGTACGTCATCTAACGGTTATCAAATGTTAACACTTATAAGCAGCCTAGTTATCTGTGAGGATTAAAAAAGACGCATGATGATTAAGTATTGTTGGCCACTATGTATTCAGTAGTCATAAGTTTTTTCTACCACAGCTTATAAATAGTCACAAAATTGAGACGTCAAAATCCTGGCACTCAGAAGCAGACAACGACGTATTTTTCCATTGTCTAGATAGATTTAAATAAAATCTAGTTTCCACAAGTCTCAAATCAGATAGTTTAATATTTTAGGAAAAGCGTGTCAACAAAAATAATGTTACATAATTTATTATAATAACAAGTTTTATTGTGCATTTTAAATAGTTTAGATATAATAATAATATGCTTCAATACTTATTTTAAATAGTTTCGGTGTAACTGTTTTCTTAATTACACATCTTCCACTAGTCTTTACATCGTTAGTCAGAACGTACGCAGAATTAGTCGTCAGGAAGGCTTAACTGGCCTGTATTTGGCTAAAGTAAAACTTTGCAGAAGTGTAGTGGCAGATATGTGGTATTTTCAATCACACCCATATTCCCAAGGTGTGTAAACCTCGATATTTAACACGTTTCTTGTGTAAATTGTTTCTGATATAGTTAGAAAAAATAATGTGTTATACTTATTAAATAAATCCGATAAATTAAACGGCGGTAGTTGAAGTCATTTATATTATCACATTTTATTGTGGGTAAATATCAGGATGTTTGTACACTAAATTATATCAATTCGAAACAAAGCTTCGTGTAACTTGCTCAGTACACGAGTTGATTAACACAGTTTTGTCACCAACTGCACCAGTTTCGTTTAGTATTACCCCAATCCTGACTAGCTGCATAAAATTCATTCTGTTCATTTTGTGGTTGAAGGAAAGTGTGTAAATTCTGGTAACCACGAAAGGAAAGTAATATATATATATATTCCGGTAATTCAAGTAAGTAAATAAAGAACGGAATCAAAAGAAATATTTAGTCATTTAAAGCAATGCACAGAGATATCAAAAGTCTGTGTTGAAATCTGATGACACATATATATAGTTTGTATTGTTCAACAACTTAGTAAAAAGAATGGAAATTCACACCCTCAGATAAGTCATTTGTATTATATTATATTTAAATCGCGAAGAAACTGGAAATACGGGTATGAAAAAAATAAAATTTGTCATAATATATTTGCTTGCTCGATGTTTACAAAAATATAAACAAAACCCATTAAACTGTGTGATTTTATCGCGAACACAATCTAGAGCAGATTACATATATTGTTTATTTATTTGTTTGTTTGTTTTGAATTTCACGCAAAGCTGCTAAAGGGCTATCTGGGTTAGCTATCTCTAATTTAGCAGTGTAAGATTAAATGTAAGGCATCTAGTCATCGTCACCCACCGCCAACTCTTGGGCTACTCTTTTACCAACCAACGAATAGTGGGACTGACCGTAACACTATAACGCCTACACGGCTGAAAGGGCGTGCATATTTGGTGCGACGAGGATTCGAACCCGAGACCCTCGTATTACCAGTCGAACGCTTTAACCTACCTGACCATGCCGGGCGTTACATGTTGATTAATATGGGGAAGGGACGGTCGCGATTTTTAAGTTGACGTGTTCGGACTATTGAAGAAGAAAAAAAACACTCATTTTTTCCGTAATTTGGGGTTAAGAATTGCTGTAAGAATCGTAGTCGAATTCAAATCTTCTATTCCATCAGATAAGAGTAGACCAAGAAATGGCGGTGGGGATTACTGGCTAGTTGTCTTCTCTGTTGTCTGCCAAATGAAAATCAGAAACGGTAATGTAACTTTAAGTTGAAATTTGAAACGAAATAAAAATGAGGAGGACTAAAGCCAACCGGTCAGCAAAGAGTCTGCGTAGATGAAACAAAGCTCTTTAAATATACTAATATTTATAAATAGCTCTTAAGAGATTTTTGTATCTTTTCAACTCCTTCGTGACCAGGTTGGTTTCTCCCGAGATCCCTAGTGGCGTGTGACCCGCAGTTTAGAACAGCTTTCTGTCAGTTATCTTAACCTCCAGCCATTACCACATCTTTACAACATACAATTAAAAATCACGTCACCTAGAATTATATGTTAACTTCACATCTTACGAACACGAGTTGTACATGAATGTACCTGACCGTACTTGAATTAGATGTACACAAGTACTCTAATTTCGATCTTAGTTACTTGTACAGGGTGACCCGTTAATCTCTACCCATCCATATATCTTATCTTATGTACCCAGTGTATCTGTATGGTGTCACCAGTATTCTTGCGCTCATGTACCCATGTACTCGTCAAAATACGCTCTTCAAGTGTAAACGTGCTTATATCGGCCTTATTTCTCCGAAAAAAAAGAAACAAATTTATAATACATGGGTACTTGAATATAACAATAACAAATGGAAAGGTAAGGGCTTACGGGCCACCCTGTACGAGTTTAGCCTAATACCAGCGGAGTACAAATTCCATTTACTACAAAACAACCTGCGCCTCGCTCAGTGAGGTATGTAGATTTTTATTGCAGTTTAGTACATAAACAATACAAAATTTCCTTGTATTTGAAACAGCATATTGATTAAGCAGTAAAAATTTGAAATACTAGTAAAAATAACCTCTAAATTTCTGAATAACTGCACCACATGCATATACGCGCAGACTTCTTCATAGGTCACAATACCAAGCACAAAATTCTGCAAATGTTGACAAGGAAGGAAAAATAAACAAATATATGCATCAAAACGAATATTTACGTATATTTACTCGAATTGGTCACTAGAGTGCTGTTTATATTTGTGAATGTATATCTCAATTGATAGTACTTCTACTTTGAATTATGGTCCAATAATAAATTTGATGCGAATTTTATTAATAGCTAATTATTTCTAATTACTCAATAAATTTTAAAATGTCAAACATTACCGACTATAATATTATATTTTTGGTCCACCCTTTACCAGTTACACAGCTATAAAGTGTTCCATAAGAAAAGCATGACGAGTGGAGCTTCCTGTCTTATTTCTGATATTAAACGGCCCTCTTACGATGGTCATGCATTTCTTTAGTCATGTAATTGATTGCATACATGTATTGTATTTGATTAATGAAACATAATTTAAAACAGTGAAATTTAGTTACATAAACCTTTCATTTAATTTGAATACTGACCAAATTAAAAAAACGTACAGGAAGTAAAAATGGGCAGAAAGATGACCTTACCTACTTTGCAGTTGCAACCTATCAAAAACCAAGTGCTGTAATTCGTAATGACAAGAGTTGTAATGTTACATTCATTCATTCCTGCGTTGTTTCTTTAACTTTTGATGCTCCCATTTCTACTTCCTAATTCTTTTTTTATAATGTTAAAAATCATATCCTTTAACACGGTCAGGGTTTTATGTATATGGATTTGGGATTCTTCCATAGTAGGTGTCTGTGACTTGCTGGCGATAAAAGCCAACAATAAATAGACAGACAATAATATATTTGTTTCAAAATAATATATTCAAAACATGTCAAACGCATACACAAAAATTCTTTCCACTATAGGATATAGTTTTATCTAAAACTCTAAATAATTCTATTTTCTTGTTAAATGTCCACACAGGCCAGTTCAATTACTTTAGAACACCATTTGAAAAAAAAATATATTCTCCTAATCTCTACCGAACTGTTATGACCCGTTATGACCAATCACTCACGCAAAGGCTACACCATCATGTTTTTTATCTTTGTATTTTTTGCGTTCGTTTTGTCGCCTATATTTACAGTTTATTCCTATGAGGCCTTGAACTTTCTTTAAACTATGCGACGCTATACTGAAACAATGCTCACTTAAAGTAACAAATAAAATACTGAAAATTCGAGTAACGTGACGTCAACAATATTATTAAAGCCTAATACAGCAATCTAACTGCGTGCGACAGAGTTACTTCAGGAAACAACTAAAACTTTTAGAGCATTTACTTTTAGCACTATTGTAAAGAAAACTATAAGTCGTTAAATATCAGACCACAAAATAAACTAATTAATTACACATATACTGTGTATCCAACAAATACAATAAAGAAAGTGGACGAATCTTTATATTTCTGATCAGAGCATGAAGATAATTTCAACTGCACAATGGTTTTAATTGTCGCTACTGAAATCGCCCTACATTTATCCCTACGTGTACGGGTGAGGGTCAAAGTGCATAAGCCACAGCCTTTTACAGTATAATTCAATATGGTATTATGTTTTTAATGTCAGAATTACCAACTATTCATTTTACTCTACAATGTTGATGTAGCAGCAAGTCGTAGTAGAAAAGAGTAAACAACAGATATAATAATTATTCTGAAAGGATTGCTACATATCCACTTCCACAAGTTATCATTTTTCGCAAACAATGTTAAAATGTAGTTCTGATACGTTATGTTCTAACGAAACTTTTATCAACATCACTTGGTTATTTGAATATTATAAATCGTTTTCGTATAACGTGTTCAACATTCTACATGTCTGTGAGATTTAAAATAACAAAAATTATTTTTTATATATTTTTTTCGAAATCATATGGTTTGTTTCGTTTTATAAACCACTCTCACTAGATAGTATTATAGTACATGAATAAGTTACATCTATCTCCGTGGTTTGTTTGTTTGTTTTGGAATTTCGCACAAAGCTACTTGAGGGCTATGTGTGCTAGCCGTCCCTAATTTTGCAGTGTAAGACTAGAGGGAAGGCAGCTAGTCATCACTGCTCACCGCCAACTCTTGGGCTACTCTTTTATCAACGAATAGTGGGATTGATCGTAACATTATAACGCCCTCACGGCTGGGAAGGCGAGCATGTTTGGCGTGACGCGGATGCGAACCCGCGACCCTCAGATTACGAGTCGCACGCCTTAACGCGCTTGGCCATGCCGGGCCCTATCTCCGTGGATCTGGACATCTATCTATATATAAAACGTGTGTTTCAGAAGTCCGCTGATACAGAAATAATTCAGGAATTTAAAGGTGCAGAAAACTAATCATTAATAGTACAGAATAAAGCACTGTGGGCCTCTTTTACCTGAAGTATTTTCCTATGAATTAATGGATTTGAAACGTCTTGTAAATGTAAAAATAGAAACGGCACGGTAAAACAAAGTGTTTCTTTGACCTTGAAGATTTTTTATTCGGCCGTTTACCAAGGAAAGTGTATAGAATAATATCAGATAACATTAGTTGCGTTACGAAACACAAACCAACCAACCTAAATTTAACGACACTAGTTTTCTAATCAAGATACATAAAACGTTTACATCCATGTTCTCAATTTATTTTGCATATTTAAACCGTGCTTATGCTGATTAATATGTCGGGAAAATACAAACACGCATTACTAAGGCTAGAAATGTAGAAATTTCCACGACCTGAGAGAGTTAAAAAAATGTAGAATATAAGTGAAACACGTTATTCGTATTAGATTTTGTATGGTAATTATTAAAAAAGAAAAGAAATGATATAACTTGTATTAATTTATTCGATAATAAAAAATGATTATTTTTAGTACTCATACACGATTTTTAATTTATATACAATGATTTTATATAACCAAACTCATCTCCGATGTTACGTAAGAGGTCGTTCTTGTCATTTTATTATTTCGAAACACGTACACGAAATCGATTTCCTGATATATAAATAAAATTAAGAAATGCACCGCACAAAAAATAAGAAAATATTACGCCAAATGCAAAACCATTAAAATGAGCTAATAATAATTCAACAAAAGATTAAATAAAGCTAGTAAATAAGTTGTAAGCCTCTCTATTATTCTTGCGATTATAGGATTCAAAGGGTTTCTGAAACTGACTGATGTAATATGTATATATATATATATATATATATATATATATATACACACTCAAGTTACTGAATAAATAAAAAAATTCAGGTCCCTTCAACCTCGCGCATTTAACATTTATTATTGAGCCATAAACATGTACGAAACTACAACAAAACAACTCAAGAACATGATGCCCCAAATAAACATTTTTCTCAGCTTTTACATCTGTCATTTAAATGTATATTTTTTTTTTCAAAAATTAATATCAGTAATTTAAAACAGAACAACAAAAAAGATAAATAAAAAATGTGTTCGTCAGTAAATCACAGTGTTCTATGTAGTTTCTTCTGCAGACCAATGTTAAATCTTACAAGAAACTTTTCTGTTAATGATAGACAACTGAATCACAAGTTTGCTGTCTTGATTCATGTATCTTTCCCTTTTTTTTCTTACACAGAAAATAGAAATAGTACATGATTAAAACACGTTATTTTTTTCTGAATCTATACAGACTTCCAATACGAAAAGTGTATAATAGCACTTCATCTACACTTTTTCTTTTTCTCGAACCACTTATTCTATTAGTCTAACGAACGTCGAAACAAGTATCTCATGCGTTTTTTAAAGTATCAGCAAACTACAATAGTTTATAGCACTATCAAACACTAATATCTATCACACAATTGAATATGAAATATTTATTCATTATATACTTATTTAAATGAGATATCACATATCATCAACATTTTTTTATTAAAATCAAAAACGAGATACGTAATTTATCTGATTACATTATAAACGCAAGTTAATGGCATCTTTTTAACGTGTGTCCTATATATATACTATTTCAAACCGAGTTAATTTATACTATGGTAACTTCAAAGCGTTTCGTCTCACCACCTCTATACCAAGGCATGTTATCTATTTCATTGTTTAACAAAAGATTATCGCATATCCATGAGGTAACATACATTATACACCATCAGATTTAATATATTTAGTACTAGCACTGAAGCATTACCTAAAGTTTGTATTGGGCTGAAACGTGGTTTTTTCACCTACATATAATGACTCGTGTCTTATAATTCACCTTTTTTGTTTCAATCCGATATATTTTGGATAATAAATTTTTAACGTACACAACTGTTAGTATACATACACACACGCGCGCGCGTTGTGTGAATATAACATCCTAAAAAAGAAAGAAAACTGGAGGATATTGGTAAAAACACAAGTATTCTGTTACTCTAAGTCAGGGGTGGGCAACTTATTTTTCATAGTGGATAATGAAAACAACGTTGGCCCCACTATTAAAAAACAACAACAATTGAAAGATGTTAGTTTGATCAAAATAATTGCATTTCAACTAACCTTCAATGTTAAAATTGATGTGGGTTTTCATCAAAAAGTTTCGTGGAATTTGGGTTAATATCTATGCTTAATGAGCATCTTAGCTCTACCTCTAGGCCCGGCATGGCCAAGCGCGTAAGGCGCGCGACTTGTAATCCGAGGGTCGCGGGTTCGCGCCCGCTTCGCGCCAAACATGCTCGCCCTCCCAGCCGTGAGGGCGTTATAATGTTACGGTCAATCCCACTTTTTGTTGGTAAAAGAGTATCCCAAGAGTTGGCGGTGGGTGGTGATGACTAGCTGCCTTCCCTCTAGTCTTACACTGCTAAATTAGGAACGGCTAGCACAGATAGCCCTCGAGTAGCTTTGTGCGAAATTTCAAAAACAAACAAGATCTGCCTCTAAATTTGTCAGTAAGATGAGATCTGTATCATGACTTGAAAAAATCTGGCGTAGAAAATGTTGCCTCACACACGCATGTGAATCCAAACATGGAAAATAATTTTGAAATTGCTATTTTTAAATTTGGAAGACTCTTATTTATTAGAATAATGGGCACGTCTCTGAACATTTTTGTTTCCCTTTTGTGTTCTACACTTTGCAGAGTAAGCATCTCGTCTTCAAATCCACACTTATCCAAAGACAAAAAAAAATGTAATTTTCTTATTGAAATTTCCTAAGTCAAATTGAAATAGATCATGCTGAAATTTAAATATCAATCTCAAATTTTTAAATTCGAAGAAACGTGATTCAAAATTTTGGAACAGATTTTTGATCCAGTTTACGTAGAGAACCTCCTTATTATAAGAGAAATCAAAGTCATTGTTATTTTCTAGAAAACTATTCAACTTTGCAAAATGTGTCAAATCACTTTTTGTAATTGTTCCGCAAGAAGGTTTAGCTTTATTTGAAATGCATGATTGCTCGCTTATTATTTTACCTCTTCATTGAACCTTCGTATTCAAATTATTCAAGTGAACCATCATGCCACACAGAAAGTACAAATCACACTGCGATAATAAAGTTTCAATTTCAGGGAAATTTTCAATCTTTCCTTTTTCCACAAGATACTCTTTTATTTGAGGATATATGGAAGTAAATCGTTCCAAGACTTTCCATCTACTTAACCATTTTGCAATTGCAAAATCAGTAAAACCATCAAAAGTACAGTCACTGCTTTTCTTAAAAGACTCAACAAACTGTGGATGGATGAGAAAGCTTCTACTTCTAATATAGGTAATTCACAATTTTTTTCAATAATGTCCATCAAAATTTTCAATTTATCATCACTTTTAAACATCTGAGCACATAAATTTTCCTGATGCAAAATGCAGTAGACGGCAGGGTGGACTTTACATTATTTTCAATTAAATACAACTTCAAAAGAGAAACAAATCCTAATTTCGCCCCAGTCGTGGCGGGAGCACGGTGACAGAAAATAGTTTTTTTTTTGTTTTTTTTAAATCCAGATTGAATTTTTCGACATTTTAAGAAAATTTTCAAAGATATTTTCTCGACACGTTCGATCGCATAATTCACAAAGGCCAAGCATTTTCTTCCCTCACTTGAAGGCCTGAAGTTACATATCGAACCCAAAATATCTGTGCAGTGTCACTAACATCTGTTGATTCATCTAGTGCTAAAGAAAAATACAGTCTTTTAGTTATTCAAGAAACTGATTTTCAGTTCTTTCGTTAACTTTAGCATTCTGCGGACAATTGTTTTATGACTCAATAGCAAATTATTTACCTTTTGAAAAATATCTTTTATTTTTAAATCATAATTCTCCAAGAGGGTTTCGATGACCACAATCAATATTTCTTTCACTATTTCAGCATCAGAAAATGATTATTTTTCAAACTGGAATCCAAGCTACTTTATGCTAGTTCACGTAACAAGTTCTGTCGATGATAAAAATCTTTTTAGGCCTCTTTTTTTGTACATGAAGTTGTGCTTTCAGACCATTAATTTCATCAATACGATTTTTGCTATCAACTGGAACTTCTACATCAAATTAGTTATGCAAATTAAGTGTTGCTTAAAATTGTATAAATTATTATTCCTTAAAACTTCGTTACACAAAAGACACACTGGATTATTATTTGCTTCGATCACTACAGATTCAACCCCCAACTCTCATCATCTTCTTGTTTCACGTTTTCCCAGTCAAGCGCCATTCTCCTTTCGATAGTAATGCCAGACGTTGTTTTGAATTCAGCACGAAACTACACAATAGGCTATACGCTGAGCCACTAGGGGGCCGTAATGCCAGAATCAATTAAATTGTCTTTATTTTCTGAATGTTCACCATAATGTGAATTATTTCGTTTTCAAATTATCCACTTATCCATATTATGGGATTAAAAACAAAATATATTTAAACATTTGAAAGTTGCAAAATAAAAATATGCGACGATACAAAATGTAGGAGTCTGTGGCGGAGATGAAGCGCGCAACATTAGCGATGACGTGAGGCACTGCAGTTGCTGATTACCAAATTTGTGATAAAAAAAATGAATGATGGAAGAAGTTGATTCCTAAACTCGAGCTGGCCACAACCGTACTATCCACTGGCTACAGGTTGGCACTGTCCATGGAGTTGCCCACCCCTGTTCTAATTTATTTTGTAATTTCCAAGTTTAAAATGTTAGTGTTATTTGTATACACTAGCTAGTAAAATTACACATAGTTGATATTTCAAGTTTTTAGTTAATTTCTGGTTTAAGAATTTTAACTGCAATATTGGGAAACTATATAATTGTAATACTTGAGAAAATAATTATCTTCCAAGGAACGTATTTCTTTTTACCACCAGTAACCACAAAACATTTTTATACTTACTAAATATAACATAATTAAAATTACACCTCGTTTCTTTCACATTACACTTTCTCAAGTACCAAAAGTAAAACAAGATTATAAATTATTTCGGCGTCAAACAGAGACGTCACAATACTCCAAAATTTAGTATTCTGGCTTAACGTCATGTAAAACCACGTGCGTCAGTTACATGAACAATTGTAAATATAGTCTAAAGAACTGAACAGTCCGGCAACAAAGAATAATTTAACTCCAACTGAAGGATGTGCGCACGTGGTTGTACGTCACACAACTTATGACATCACTGCGAAGCGATCGAATACTGATTACGACTTAGTTTAAACATCGTTCGCACATTCGAGATTCTTTTTATTCGTGTGTGCATATTGAGAGAAAACTAGAAAACTATTTTGCTAGTGCAAAATAAAAACTTCACGTATCAGCAGTGTGGTGTTTATTTTTTGTGAGTTTAGATTTTTGCGTCTATAAACATTTATCCACAAGATCCTTTACGGGATTTGTGATAAATTTGGTTGAAATGGCATGTCAAAGGCATAAAATATTAAGTAAATTAAACGAAAACTCTTAACAGAAAATATTAATAACAGTATAATATATTAAGCCTATTTTGTATATATATTTTAGATAACCTCCTTTCCCTGAGAATTAGAGTCTAGCTTTTTTCTCTAGGTGTGTGATTTGGCAAGTTCTATAAGTGTTTTCGAATTTTACACTAACTGTCTTTTAAAGCAAGTATCACATACAACGTTATTGGAAGAAATTTATGCGCAGAAGACACTATGTCCAAGAGGTGTCCTTTACGTGCACTTGCCAATGAAGGAGAGAAAAATGTTTAAACACTTACACAGATGTAATTTTCTATTTTGGGCAGCTAA